>OX465299.1:98463926-99881501 GCA_949987735.1 Leucophora obtusa | reverse complement strand
ATCCACATGCAGCAATAACTCCTCTCAATCAGATACTTTTTGCAGTGTTGCCAACTCTTGAAGATAGGAAAGCACCGTGAACATTGTGAAAACGGGTAAAAAGGGTAAAAATTTACCAAAAATAGGGTAAAAAAGCACGATATTAATTTTTTGAAAAATTTAAGCCAATAATTTAAAAACACATTTTGTAAAATTGTGTAAAAAGGGTTCAAAAAATAACCAAAAAGGGGTTAAAAAGCACCAAATTAATATTTCAAAATTTTCAAGTTTAAATATAAGGAAGTAGCTATTTAAAATTGTACTACAAACATTGTGAAAAAATTTATTTTTTGTATAGTTCGTATAATTTTTTCAACTTTGACAGAAAATTGAAAAAAAACGAGAACAAATACCAAAAGTATAAACTGTACAAAAAGCACTGCCAGAAATCTGAAAAAGCACTGTAAATACCCGCTTTTTTTAAACGGGTATTTGTAAAAAATCACCGGGTACGGGAAGGAAAAAAGCACCAAAAAATACCCGAAAAGCACTGAAATGGGAACACTGACTTTTTGTCTCTGAGTGAGTAACACATACACGAAATAATATACATCTTAACTAAATGGATCCAAGTTTACGGCCAAATAAATATATTCTTCGTCTGCAAGCGCTTGAGGACAACGAGGGATATACAAACGTAAGTTTTGTCAAATTTTGTTAAATCCATTTATTTTTTTTTACTCAGTTTTTTTTTTTTTAATTTAAAGAGATACTGGATAATAATGAATATGATAAACATGAATATCTATTGCATTCAGTAATTTGTATGTGCAACCAGGGTTGCCTAGGTTCAATTATTCTAAGTTTTTACGGGATTGCAATTTTTTTTTAATTTAAATGCAATCTATTTACTAATATAATTTCAATAAATTTTTTTAAATACTTATTCATGTTTAAAATATCACTACATAATTAATTAATTTCGCGTTCTAAACCTCAAACGTCATTTAAATAAATAAATTTTTACACCAAAAAAAAAAAAAAAAAAAAAAAAAAAAGGTGACCAATTTTAGAAATTTTTTTTGTTTGATTATTAAAAAAAAAAAAAAATTTTTTTATCTAGATAATATAAATTTATTGAATTATGTTTGTTATTATTATTATAAATAAATTTTATTTCGGTTATTTCTAAGATGGAATTTTAAATTTATTTGTTTATTACGAAAAGTAAAGTCGGTAGTATGGGTTAGGTAGGTGAATTTTTTATTTTTTTTATATAAGGGCTGATAACCAATGATATAATTTTGTCAGCATGGAGGGTGGGCATTGGTATGTTGGTAGTTAAATATCACCTCTAACTACAAAGCTATCCTCAACATTTACTGCTTTTTTTTTCTCTGTATAAATATCCCTGAAATTTTTTTTTGCTACCTAAAATAAAATCCCTTGTAGCTGATTCGGAAACAAATTTTTTTTGGGAACCTTTTATAAACCACACCCGCCGACGAGCACAGCCGGAATTAATAGGTAGCTGTTCCCATGATAGTCAACCAAATCAGACAAATCGTTACAGAGATTTTTGGCGCCCAACGTGGGGCCTCAGTTTCGTTAAACATTTTTAATTTATAGTGCATTTACATCTATGAACTGAGGGCCTTTGAATCGATTTAATGTGTGGTGATTTTGTGCGGATACCTTCTCTTTCATTTTTATTTTTTTTTGTTTCAGTATTAATTTAATTTGGATTTAATAGTATTATTTTATATGTAATTCTATTACCTTCTTTAATTTTATTGAATGCAATTTTTATCAGGGTTTGGGTTCGAATTCGAGAGATTAGTTTTCTGGTTAATATCGGTACAGTTCTCATTTGACTCTTACCTTATTTCTGTAATTTTGTTTATTTAATTTTTTCTTCATCTTTAAATTTTTTTTTTTTGTTTGATTTTTTAGTTTTTGGATCTAATGTGTCTTGGTTATAATCAAGTACATTCCTACATCAGATGATCGACCGATTTATATTTTTTTTTTATATTTGTTTTTGGATCAAATTCATTCTGATTCTGGTCGGATGTTTTCCAGCAAATATGGGACATTCTATATCTCTTGATCTTTCAAGTTTTTGTTGATGATGGGAAGGATAGCATACCATTTTATGTTTTTAGTTTTCTTTTATGTTTTTTCATTTTAGTTTTTTTTTTTAACTTACCCATACCGTAAGACTTTACTGAGTAGTAATTATATTTTAATATTGATTGATTATAAATTTTTTTAAAAATTAATATATCGTGATTTTGAGGAATATATGTATATTGAAAATTTTTTCACTTACTCTTTAAGATTTTATTTGTCGGAAATTAGTTTTGATTGAAGTTTTTTTTTATTTGGCTTAAATTTACAAAATGCCATTGATCAGAAGTTGTGGGGATATTCCATCCGAGGTACAGCAGGAAACAGCTGCTAATTCCACATTTGTTGAAGAACGGGGTGCTGGTGATAATCAGCCAAGGCAGGCTCAATATGAAAGACCCAGGACTCGATTACAGGCTCGTAGGGAGGCCAGTAATCAAGGAAATGTGGATGAAGCTGGGGTTCGTCAGATAGTTCATGACGCTTTGGGAGGCTTTAGAGAAGATGTTAGTGAAATGATAGCTAGTGGGTTTCGCGAACTTCATTTGGAAAATGTAGGACGTAATGAACAAACAGTTGGTGATAATGTTTCTAGGATAGGTCGGAATTTTCGGACTAAAGGGTCTCCTGGAAATAGACGTACTTCTCGGGACGATCGTGGCGATGATGAACATATGGAATCAGATAATCGCAGTAATATTTTTCGGGTTGAACGTAATGTTCGAGCAGATCATGGTTTTCGACATGAAGGTGGAAATTTCCAACGTAATTCAGAGAGAATTTTAAATTTGATTAGGAATTGGAAAATCAACTTTACTGGTGATACTTCGGATTTTACTGTAGACGAATTTATATACCGCGTGAATACCTTAACGAGTGCTAATCTGAATGGGGATTTTGACTTATTGTGTGAACATGCGCACATTCTTTTTGAGGGAAGAGCCTTAAAATGGTTTTGGCGTTTTCATCGGAGTTGTCAAGACATGAACTGGAATAGTTTGTGTGTCGCATTGAAACGACAGTTTAAGGATTTTCATACGGATTTTGACATAAAGGACGATATAAGACATCGCAGACAACGACATAACGAGACCTTCGATGAATTTTACGAGGCTATAATGGTTTTATGTGACAGATTAATAACACCATTATCTGAATATGAATTATGCGAGACCATTCAACGAAATTTGAAACCGGAAGTGAGACACGAACTGCTTCATCTGGACATAACTCGAGTTGCTGAATTACGACGCGCAGTACGACGACACGAAAAATTTGTTAAGGATATGTCAGCCGCTAATTACAACAAACGCCCGTATCAAAAGACACAGGTTTCGGAAGTAGTGAAGAAAGATACCCGGTCAGATATTGAGGACATGGTTGATAATGAGGATATAGAAATATGTGTAGTAGTACGGACAGGAAAATGCTGGAACTGTGATAAAGTGGGTCACAGTTTTATGGATTGTTTGGAGCCACGAATGGTGTTCTGCTATGGATGCGGATTGAAAAACACATATAGACCACAATGTCTTAAATGTACTCAGGAGCGGGGAAACTTCGTGAAGGATGTTCGTTCCAAGATGGACGGACATCCGAAACATTAAATTCAGAAACATGTTTGCCTATTTTTTTTAATAAACCAAATAACACAAATCTACCTAATGTGACAAAAATTCACCCGTTGCAGCGACCGTATCATATTCGCCTTGAAGAATATCAGCGTGCTAGGGAAAGAATTTTTTTTAAACCGGATTTAGAAGAAAGAACTACCAGATCGTCAAAAAGAATTCGAGAATTCTATAAAAGAAGAAAACGTTTGAAGAATGTGGTAGTTTCGTCAATAGTAAGTAAGGAACATGATAATAGACCTTACATTTTGTTGAAGGTACGCGGAAATAACCGTTTTGCACTGTTGGACAGTGGAGCCAACGTCAGCGTAATTGGAGGAGATTTGTGTAAGGAAATTATCGATTCTGGAGAATTTAAACGTGGTAGTGGTAATGTTAAAACAGCTGATGGTCAACGACAGCGAGTTTTAGGAACGGTAAATTTAGATATTGGTTACAATGGTCAGGAAAAAACAAATGAATTTTTATTAATCTCTACAATCGAACAAGACGTAATTTGTGGTATGGATTTTTGGGAAAATTTTCGAATGAAAATTGTATCGGTGGACACAATCAACGAAATTGTTTCCGAAGAAGACCCTAATAAGATTCCGCTGAATTCTTTTCAAGAACAACAACTAAAGAAGATTATAGATTATTTCCCGAATTCAGAACGTGATGGATTGGGAAGTACGCCTGTACTGGAACATAAAATTGATACTGGTGATGCCCAACCGATTAAACAAAGATACTATCCAATATCTCCAGCGAGGGAAAAACTTCTGTGTGGTGAAATCGACCGGATGCTAAAATTAGGTGTCATTGAGGAGTGTCCGACATCTCCGTGGTCATCTCCTGGAGTTTTAGTAATAAAACCTGGCAAGGTTAGATTTTGCTTGGACAGTCGTAAATTAAACTCGGTGACAACAAAAGACGCGTATCCGATACCGAACATAGACGGATTAATTTCGAGGCTTCCTCCAGTTTATTATATTTCAAAAGTGGATTTGAAAGATGCCTTTTGGCAAATCAAACTGGACGAAACCTCACGACCAAAAACCGCGTTCACAATCCCTAATCGGCCATTGTACCAATTTACAAGAATGCCGTTTGGATTATGCAATGCACCACAAACAATGTGCCGACTGATGGACCAAGTCATTCCGTACAATTTAAAGACGAACGTTTTCGTTTACCTCGACGACTTATTGATCATTTCAAAGGACTTTGACGAACATGTACAACATCTACAGGAGGTGGCCACTCAACTTCGAAAGGCCAATTTAACCATCAACGTAAAGAAAAGCTGCTTCGCAATTCGACAAGTACAATATTTGGGATATATTGTAGGGGAAGGATCCCTGAAAGTTGATCCGGAAAAAGTCAAGGCAATTTCCCAATTTCCAGTACCTAAATCTATAAAACAAATCCGACAATTTCTTGGTATGGCCGGATGGTATCGGAGGTTTATTGATGATTATTCTACCGTTACTTTTCCTATAACCGAATTATTATCAAAACGTAAGAATTTCTCATGGTCGGAGGAGGCACAAAAATCCTTCGAATTAATTAAGGAAAAATTGATCTCAGCGCCAGTTTTAGTGCATGCTAATTTTGACAAACCCTTTATTCTTCAATGCGATGCTAGTACTTTTGGTGTCGGTGCAGTTTTGGCACAATTAGACAATAAAGGAAATGAGAGGCCGATTGCTTTTATGTTTCAAAAATTAAACAAGGCTCAGCGAAATTATTCAATTACTGAACTGGAATGTCTGGCGGTAATATTAGCAATAAAAAAGTTTCGAGCATATATAGAGGGTCAAGCATTTAAAGTTATTACTGACCATGCAAGCCTCAAATGGCTGATGAGACAGAAAGATTTATCGGGACGATTGGCCAGATGGGCCCTGAAACTACAAGGATTCGACTTCACAATCGAACATCGAAAGGGGAAAGACAACGTTGTGCCAGACGCACTATCCCGTGCTTTTGAAGAGGATATTACCGTCGCCGAATTGGAATTGGAAGTTTTACCATCAATTGACTTGAATTCTGTCGCTTTTGAAAGTCCGGAATATATGCGTTTAAAAGACGAATATTCAAGAATAGAGTTACCTGATTATAAAGTCGTTGACAAATATATATACAAAAGAACCGAATTCTCAACTGGTGAGGATGATGAGTCTGAATCATGGAAGTTGCTTGTTCCAGATCAACTCCGCAAGGATGTAATTTATGCTTCACATGATGTGCCAAACGCTGCTCATGGCGGAATAGCCAAAACCGTTCAACGTATTCGAAAATTTTTCTTTTGGCCCAGACTTGTAACCGATGTTAAAGAATATGTATTAGATTGTAACTACTGTCGAACGTCTAAAACACCTACATCGTCGCTTAAACCTTCTATGGGGGAAATGGTACAAACCGAACGGCCATTCCAAAGATTGTATATGGATTTAATTGGGCCATTTCCGCGTACGAAACATGGCAATATTGGGATATTTATAATTTTGGACCATTTTACCAAATTTACTTTCTTGAAGCCACTAAAGAAATTTATAACTAAACCAATGGTAGAATATTTGAAAAATGAAATTTTCACGTGTTATGGTGTTCCTGAAATTATAGTGTCAGATAACGGCAGCCAATTTAAATCCAAAGAATTTAAAGCTCTAATCGATAAATATGGAATAACACACCAGTTTACCGCCGTTCACAGTCCTCAATCCAATGCAAGTGAACGGGTAAATAGATCCATTAATGAAGCGCTTCGTTCATATATACGGAACGACCAACGCCAATGGGATGAATATTTGGCCAGTGTGAATTGTGCAATTCGAAGCAGTGTACACCAAACAACGGGAAGAACACCATACGAACTCGTGTTTGGGCAGAGTATGATAAATCACGGCCAGGACTACACAATTTTGAGGAATTTGGAACTTTTGGCTGAAACGGATAATAAAATAGAACGGAAGGATGAATTTTCAATCCTTAGGGAATCCATTCGGATGAAAATTAAAGAAGCATACGATCGAAATGTGAAATCTTACAATTTGAGAACGCGGATACGAGAATTTAATATTGGTCAGGTTGTAATACGTCGAAATTTTGTTCAGAGTTCACTGGTGGAACAATTTAATGCTAAACTTGCACCTGTGGGCATACGGGCCGTGATAAAGAGAAGAATTGGGAACGTCAATTATGAATTAGAAGATATCAAGTGTGGCCATGTTGGAGTATATCATGTAAAGGATATATGGAAGTGATAGTGGACCTTAATTGGAAATAGTAACCTGCCTTTTTCAGATGAAGTTCTGCGGTAAACTTGACTCTTCATCTGTTTTGTGAGGGCAACTGTTTCATTATAGGCCGAAATTTATCAATGGCAATTTTATTTTATTGCAGACGGACAAAATTGTTTTATGGGTGTAAGAATTCACAATGGTTTTCTATATTTGGTAATTTTACTCCTTTGATATTTATTAACATTTTTATTTGGGTGTAAATTTGAAAACACTTTTACAATAGCTTTGAATTTTTAGAAAATTTTTGTTGTCAGAATGGAAAAACAAATTTTCCTTTCAGAACGGAAAAAAATTTGGAAAATTGGAATTTTAAATGGACGTGCATGGGAAAATTTTTTAAAAGAAAAAGGAAGGGAACGTTTTAATTAATGTGAGACAACAAACGTGGATATATTAATAAGAGAAAAAGAAAAATTGAAGAAACGACGGAAAAATAAGGATAAATAGAATATCGAAAAATCACCCATAAAGTGCTAAAATCAAATACGCCGAACACACAACAAAAAGTAGTCACAATTAGAACTTATGAAATTGATGGAAAAAAAGAAAAAAAAAAATATAAAATTTGGAAAAAGGAACAAAAGGCATCAAGTTATACAGCCGGTGTTTTGGTGAGACACGTGTATATATAATATATATGTAATAAGGAAAATTGGGGGATTTTGATTGAGAAAACCTAAGAAAATAAACAGAATCTAAAAAGAATTTCGGAAAGAAGATATGGAAAATATACAAGTACTATTACTTTTGGAAACTGTAAAAATATTTATACTATTTGAAAGGAAAAATCAAAACCAAGTGTGACCATTTAATGGAGAAAAAAAAAAAAAAGAGGGGAAACAAATTTTTTTTGGTATTTTTTTTTTTAAGTATTAAATGAACGGAATTTTGATATAATCTTAAGGGAAGGAAGGAAAGAAAATAAAGAGGGAAAGTGAAATTTTAAATCTTGTGAATTTTCATTCACATTAACATCTAAAATATTTCTTTAAAATTTGTTTTAATTAATATCAAATAATTCAAAGTATATTGGTTTACTTATCATAGTTTTCAACATATTAAATAATTGTGTTATGGTCACCTAATTTGATTTTTTTTTGATTTCAAACAATAACTAAACACCATACATAATCTTTATTAACTCTTAGTTGTCTTTCATACATACATTAAATTCATTTCTATCACACACACTAATCAATTATCCACATGCAGCAATAACTCCTCTCAATCAGATACTTTTTGCAGTGTTGCCAACTCTTGAAGATAGGAAAGCACCGTGAACATTGTGAAAACGGGTAAAAAGGGTAAAAATTTACCAAAAATAGGGTAAAAAAGCACGATATTAATTTTTTGAAAAATTTAAGCCAATAATTTAAAAACACATTTTGTAAAATTGTGTAAAAAGGGTTCAAAAAATAACCAAAAAGGGGTTAAAAAGCACCAAATTAATATTTCAAAATTTTCAAGTTTAAATATAAGGAAGTAGCTATTTAAAATTGTACTACAAACATTGTGAAAAAATTTATTTTTTGTATAGTTCGTATAATTTTTTCAACTTTGACAGAAAATTGAAAAAAAACGAGAACAAATACCAAAAGTATAAACTGTACAAAAAGCACTGCCAGAAATCTGAAAAAGCACTGTAAATACCCGCTTTTTTTAAACGGGTATTTGTAAAAAATCACCGGGTACGGGAAGGAAAAAAGCACCAAAAAATACCCGAAAAGCACTGAAATGGGAACACTGACTTTTTGTCTCTGAGTGAGTAACACATACACGAAATAATATACATCTTAACTAAATGGATCCAAGTTTACGGCCAAATAAATATATTCTTCGTCTGCAAGCGCTTGAGGACAACGAGGGATATACAAACGTAAGTTTTGTCAAATTTTGTTAAATCCATTTATTTTTTTTTACTCAGTTTTTTTTTTTTTAATTTAAAGAGATACTGGATAATAATGAATATGATAAACATGAATATCTATTGCATTCAGTAATTTGTATGTGCAACCAGGGTTGCCTAGGTTCAATTATTCTAAGTTTTTACGGGATTGCAATTTTTTTTTAATTTAAATGCAATCTATTTACTAATATAATTTCAATAAATTTTTTTAAATACTTATTCATGTTTAAAATATCACTACATAATTAATTAATTTCGCGTTCTAAACCTCAAACGTCATTTAAATAAATAAATTTTTACACAAAAAAAAAAAAAAAAAAAAAAAAAAAAAAAAAAAAAAGGTGACCAATTTTAGAAATTTTTTTGTTTGATTATTAAAAAAAAAAAATTTTTTATCTAGATAATATAAATTTATTGAATTATGTTTGTTAATATTATTATAAATAAATTTTATTTCGGTTATTTCTAAGATGGAATTTTAAATTTATTTGTTTATTACGAAAAGTAAAGTCGGTAGTATGGGTTAGGTAGGTGAATTTTTTATTTTTTTTATATAAGGGCTGATAACCAATGATATAATTTTGTCAGCATGGAGGGTGGGCATTGGTATGTTGGTAGTTAAATATCACCTCTAACTACAAAGCTATCCTCAACATTTACTGCTTTTTTTTTTTTTTTCTGTGTATAAATATCCCTGAAATTTTTTTTTTGCTACCTAAAATAAAATCCCTTGTAGCTGATTCGGAAACAAATTTTTTTTGGGAACCTTTTATAAACCACACCCGCCGACGAGCACAGCCGGAATTAATAGGTAGCTGTTCCCATGATAGTCAACCAAATCAGACAAATCGTTACAACAGTGGCAACCGATTTTGAACTCAGGGTTGTGGGAAAACGCGTTTCAAGTTTAAAATTAATTTTACGCTAAGAAAACAGCAAAATTTCAAAAAACCGTGTACCCAGAAAGAATTTACAAAATTCTAATTAAATTTTTAAACACCTTTCTCATACCAAATTTGTAAATACAAAAAAACCTTTTAAAAAGGCACCAACAAAGAAATTTGTAAATCCAAAAAAAAAATTTTTTTTTTGTAACTTTGAATTTTTATTTTTAAACAATTTTTATATGAAAGATAACAATTTACAAATGAGTTACAAATATTTCAAAGAAAAAAATTGTTGGGAATAAAATTTCAATTTAAAAGAAAATGTGATTGCTTTTGCAAATTCCCATTGTTGGTGCCTACTAGGGTTTTTCTTTTCCCGGACTTTTTCATTTCCCGGGACAGCGGAATTTTTTTCAGAATTTCCCGGGACCCCGGAAATTCCCGCTCATTAGAAAATATATAAATTCGACATATGTTGCACATGAAAAACTCCATTACTGTTACAACATCGTCCGACAAAGTTCATCTTTTGGTTGTTCCCATGAGAAAATGCACTTAATATATTCTGAAAGGATGGCTAAATATAAAATATCCATGTCTTGCACTTTTTCTGGATCAATTCGATTAATATTTGGGTAATATATTTATATGGAAGGCCGTCTTAATTTTAAAAAACTCTTAGAAATATATTAATTAAATATTAATTCTTGTCCAATTTGGACAAAGCATCTTCCCCTTTTTGGAAAGTTTCAAAATTGTTAAAGAAGAAATCTAGCAATATTCCAATTTTAAAACATAACAATGTAGTATGTTTCACCCGGCAAGAAAAGGCTGAAATTTTGGCTCACAACTTTAATTTGAACCACTGTATTTCATCAAATTTAAGTGATACTACTACGATTACTGAGGTTAATGGTGTTGCAAACCTTATTCGTAATATTACACTCTAAAAAATGCTTGTAAAATTACTACTATAAAATATGTAAACTTTCATGTAAAATTACAGAAAATGCGTAACTTTAAGCACAAAGTGTTTGCAAAACTTATTTACGCTTTTTTGTGAATAAAATTACATACAAAGTATAGTATTTTGTATGTTGGTAAACATGTTTTTATTAGAATAAGCATTATCACTTTGTATTTACATATATTGTATGTAAAAATTTGTTTTAGACACAAAGTATGGAATCGTACTTACTTTAAAGAAGTAATGCTGAAATTGTCAAATTTTTATTTCTAAAATAACAAAAAGGTGCAAACAGTCTCAAAAGGCTTAAATTTTAATAAATCGGTGCAAAAAAGAAGACAAAATTGCAAATAAAAATCAACTTCGATTAAAAAAAAATAGTGCGGATAATAGTATATTTAATAAAGTGCGCAATCATCAATGGAAATAACATTTTATGTCCATTTCAACATTCAAAGAATTGAAGAGATAATCGATGAAGAAAATGGTGGAATAGAAAATATTGGTTTTGTAAATACAATTATAAAATTAAAATATCTGGTTACTGCCTTAAGTTTTCTAATATCTGATTAGATGTCTTGCATAATCCAAATTCTAAAAATACTAAACAAATTACTCAGCTTTGTAACGATTGCAACATTTTAGAATTTGAAGCTGCATTATAATTACAAAAAAGGTGGCAAATCAAATTCCAACATGTGCACCATTCATTGCATTCGTAAATACAAACATATTTTTGAATTTTTTTATTTATTTAAAAAAAAACAAATTTATTTTGATTGTTCTCATTTCAAGAAATCAAAAATATGACCAAACCATTTATTTTTATTGAAAAGGCAATAGTGGTTTACAAAAAGGCAGATGTTGTTAAGCAGTTAACTCAAGTCATCAATTATGTATATCTTCTACAAATTTGTCAGACACTGAAATTTTTGTCCAGATTCTTCTACAAATTCTATCCTCCAACTGAATGTGGCGCAAAAAAAAAACATTTATAATATTAAAAAAAATAATATGCTGATAACAAATTTCGTTACTTTAATAGTTGCTAAATTATGTTTTTGTTTTTTTTTTATTTTATTGTTTTAGTTTTTAATGTTACATGTACGTAGTAAGCAGTGTTTTCAATTTAACTATACCCGTTAACTCAAAAAAAAAAAAAATGCCTTACTCAGAGTACACAAAAACGTATTTATGGCGAAAACTAATACATTACTTTTCGTATGCACGTTAACGTTAACATACGAAAAGTAATGTGCGTTAACTCTTAACGTGTATACTTATCAATGTTAAAAACTCAACGTGGATAATTATCAATGTTGAAAACTCAACGTTTACACATCTAACATAACTTCTTCGCGTTAGGATCTAAAAAGTTTTTCTGGCATACTTTCGATTATACCGCAACTATTATAAAGTTAACTGTTTATTGTATAATTTTTCTATATTTTAATCTTTTCACTTTAGATTTGCTATAAGTACTTAACGTTGGTATACGCATAGAAATAAATTTCTAAAAATAGCATAAAAAGCATCTAAATATTAATTGCAAATGATGTTGCAGAAAAAACTGCTGAAATTAGGAGATTTTTTTTTGCTAATTCATATATAGTAATTAGCAAAAAATTACTACATAGTACCCACTGGCGCCTACTGGAGCATAGGGCGCCAATTAGTAATTGGCGCCCTCTGCTCCAGTGGGAGTTAGAGGAATATATGTATATAAAATAAAAACAGCAAAAATAAAACTTTTAAATTTACAGAATTTTAGCTATGTTTAAGTTAACTTTTAGTTAATTGAAAATAACAAATTATACTTACTAAATATTAGTGGACTAAAAGTAATAAAAATAAACTACAAAATTTTTGCTATTGTTAAGCTAAATTTAGTGGAATGCAAATAGCAGTCTATCCTGCTAAAATCATAAGAAATATTTGCTAAACAAATTGAAAATTGCTGTTTTCAAAAGGCTCGGTTTTTATTTGCATTTAAAAAATATCGAAAAAAACTTAAAAAAATTAAATTTTTTCCTGATTTTAGCAGGTTAAAGCCCAAATTAATTTGGAAGTAAAAGGCGGCGAAATGAGGTAGAAATCTATTTTCAATAGATTTTCTTACCTCAAATATGCTTCCAAAGTCAGTAGTTGTGTACACTGTCATTAACTACTTAAAAGTAAACAGCTGACGCGATACTTCACGAAACTACCAGACTAATGGTGCCTTAATTTGTTATTTTCTGTTAATATAAGTTTAACTCAAACGTAACTAAAATTTGGTATATTTAACAGTTTTATTTTTGCTGTTCCTATATTACTATCATATAAGAAAAGTAATCTGGTAATTTCATCAGTTTTCCTGCAGCATATTTTTTGTCTAATTTGCAGTAGTTTTAACTAAATTTTTTACACACTTTTTTCTATTAGTATAGGTATAATTGAAAATACAGCTTATTATTTTATTTAATTAGCTTATATTAGTTCTTTTATTGCATTTAAATGTTAAAAAATTTACTTTTGCAATTTCGGATGTTTTACCTTTAAAAATATATTTATTGTTTTAAATCCTATAAATGGAAGTGGGAATCATTTGGGTTGTTTAATATCCATATTTTATATGTGGTTGTAAGCATTTTATCTGTATCTTTACATGTTTTGAATGCTATTTTAAGCACAAACACTATAATTTTACATGAAATTCGAATGTTTCTAACAAGGTTGGCAACCGAAACGAATAACGGTATATGTATCGGTATTGGTATCGATTTTTTATTTGTTTCGGTATCGGTATCGGTGACGGTATTTTAATCATTTCGGTATCGGTATAACCGATACCGAAACATTAATACCGGTATATACCGGTATTATTTAAAAAATTTACAAAAATATAAAAAAAACGTTCTTAATTATAAAAAAACTCAATTTTTTTAAATTTTTATAAAGGATAAGTATAGTTTATGGAAATGTTTTTATAATATGAACAAATAACAATAAGTTATTAAAAATTTCTAATTGTGTTTTATTTTTTAAACACAAACATTTTTTTTAATCTATTAGGAACACAAGTTGATTCACTACAAATATTTTATATTTGTATTGAGATCATATAATAAAATAAAAAAAAATAAGTTTATAAAATTAATAAAAGGATTTTCTAAAAGAAACTGTAAATTCAATTAAAGGTTTCAGAAACCAGTTTATATATTAAATTATATTAACTAAATTTGTTACAATTTAGAGAATATTTATGAAGTTAAATAAATTAAAAGCAATGTTGCCAATGCAAATTAAAGGCTGATAACCGCACTTTGAATTTATAAGACGATTTTCTATTAACAATGAATAACAAAGTTTAATTGTTTAACAATTTTGGAAATTTTATATTAAAAAAATTTGTATTTTTGCTAAAATCGTTAAGAAAAAAACAATTTTTTTAAAACCGATTCCATACCGGTTCGACACCGGTATTAATGGAAAAGGTTTTTGAATACCGGTATTTTTTGAAATCAAGAATTTCGGTATTGGTATCGGTATCGGTTGTCAATTTGAAAGGGTTTTGAAACGGATAACGGTATTATAACGGTATCGGTTGCCAATCTTGGTTTCTTAACATTTTTTAAGCACATTAATAAGAATGTTTACATACTTTATGCCTAATTAGCGTACACACAATGTATGTAAATATTTGAATTTAGGCACAAAAATGTATTTTTGCTGAAATTATAGTAGGAGAAAAAATACCTACTATAAATAGGGTAAGGTTACATGAATTTTTATTAGAGTGTAACCCAATCCCACAAAACTGTTACTTCACTACTACTGAAAAAGTTGGTGTAATTATAAAAAAATTTAAAAACAAAAAAACTCCAGGTTTAGACGGTATTAATAATAAATGTCTTAAAAATTTACCTAATAACGGTATCAACTATCTAACGAACATCTTTAATGCTTGCCTTAAATTATGCTACTTTCCCAGTGATTGGAAAATCTCAAAAAACCATACCAATACTCAAGCCAAATAAACCTCCAGATTCTCCACTTTCTTATAGACCAATAAGTCTGCTCTGTTCTATAAGTAAAATCTTGCAAAAATTATTAAGGAAAATCTTATTAATTTTATCGATACAAACAATATACTTCCATCGCAACAATTCGGGTTCAGAAGTGAACATAATACGTCTCAACCCCTACTAAAAATCAGAAAATTAGTTAAAAATAATTTTCAAAATAGCAAATCAACAGGAATTATATTGCTAGACATAAAAGCTGCGTTTGACTCCGTTTGGCATAATGGACTTATTTTTAAATTGAAAAAATTCAACTTTCCAATTGAACTCATAAAAATTATTCAAAACTTTCTTCAAAATAGATCGTTCAGCGTTTACTTGGGTAAAACCTGTTCACAACAAGTTCTTGCCTGTCGCCAGTTCTTTACAATATCTTTACTGCTGACATTCCAACATTTTCCAATTGCATTACGTCTATATTTGCAGATGATACATCAATTCTTAGTTCTGATGTTTATTCAGCTGATATTATTACAAACTTGCAGTCTGCTCTTACTGGGTTGAGTAATTAAGTATTTAGATAAATGGAAGATCTTGGTTAACCCTGAAAAAACGCAGGATATTTATTTTACAAGAAAACGTAAGTCTTGTTTTATACCCCAGAGTTTACCTCGTTTCATGAACCATGATATTCCATGGGAAAACAAAGTCAAATACTTGGGCGTAATGCTTGATACAAAGCTTAATTTTAATAATCATATTCCCTATGTAGTGGACAAAATTAACAAAATTATTAGAATAATGTACCCAATTATAAACAGAAAGCCGGAAATGAACATAGACAATAAAAAACTCATCATTAAATCTATATTCCACCCCATAATGTTTTACTGTTCTCCAGTTTGGTACACGTCTGCAAAATGTCATATAAAAAAACTCCAAGTAGCACAAAATAAGCTACTTAAAATGATATTTAAACTACCATGGCACTATTCCACCCGACGCCTACATAGTCTCGCTGGCTTCGAACTCGTTCTGGATAAAATCGAAAGATTGACTAAATTTTAATGGAAGATGCCAACTCTCACAACACGTACACTCATAAAAAAAAGTTAGTACAAAAGTCTGTTAAACGCGATCTAATTCAGTTGAACTAATTTTTCCTGTTGTTTTCGTTTAAATCCGTTGTTTAGCTAAAGTTGTTAGTTATCCAATTTCACCACAAAAACATATTTGTGCTGTACTTGAACTAATTTTTCCTCCTGATATTTAGCTATTTTTTTATAAACGATTTTGACAATATATCAGCTAATAGGTATAGATAAATTTGTTGGCAACTTTTTTAATATTTGTGGTTTCAAAAGAAAACGATAGGGGCGCTAGTGTATAGTGATTGATGGTGCTTGATGGCGCTTGATGGTGAGGGTCAGGGTTCCAAGGGTCAGGTTGGTCAGGGTTCCAAGCCGACCCAAAATTTTCGGCGGCGGCGGCGCAACCAAAACAACTACGGTGGAGTTTATGTATATATACCGGCGGCGGCTGGATTGACGGCTCGAATTGTTTTCTATGCACTGTTAATAACAGAGCTTTGAAAAATTATTCTTTTCTGATTGAATCCGCTTAAGACCTGTTAACTTATCTCAAAATAAACTGAGTTTAGTGCTTAACCATAGTTACCAGTTAGTTAGCCATACAAAATATATGAAAAAGCAATTTTCATTGTCGACCCAGTTCTGATTTATCTCTAAAACAAGAAAAATAAATTTAAAAAATGGCGGCGCGAAAATGGCTCTTGTTTTGGTCGGCTGCCCTTTTGAGCCGAAGCTAGTCGTTTGAAACGGCGGCGGCTAATAAAACATAAAAGTGCTCGATTCTGCGCCGATTTTGCACCGGTCGGCTTGGTACTCTGGTGTGTAGAAAATCTCTAGTAAGTGTATTTTAATGTGTGTGAATCATCACTGATGACGCTTACTAATACAAATAAAAATAATATGGCGTGTTAAGAAAGTTCTAGTAAATAAAATAATATGACAAGCGCATGTGTTCTTTTGTTTCTGTTAGTCAGCAAAGGAACGCAAAAGAAAACGGAGGTATACTGGGCTTTAACATTTCGCAGTTAAAATTGTAAAAAAAAATAGAGGTTTGTTTTATAATATAAACTATATTTATTTACGGGAATACTATTAAATATGTTATTGTTTTTATTTCAGCCCTTTAACATTTTCATCTGAATTCTACCAGGTAGACGAAAAAAAAGGAACCAAATAAAGGAACGCAAAAGAAAGCGGAGGTATACTGGACATTATCATTTCGCAGTTAAAATTGTTTTAAAAAAATAAAATAATAAGGTTTGTTTTATAATATAAACTATATTTATTTACGGGAATACTATTAAATATGTTATTGTTTTTCTTTTATTTCAGCCCTTTAACGTTTTCATCTAAATTCAACCTACCGCTGGCACACATATTGGAAAGAAAATACAAGTGAAATAGTGTTTTTGGATTGTGTAATTTATTCGAAAATAAAATTAACAATATTTACATGATACATGAAGTTGTTTTTATTCAATTAATAACAAAAAGTGATTGTAATTTTAGCAGCATGTTTTGCAGATTTCAACTGACCCACTTTCATTTCTATTAAACGAAAATTCTTCTAAATTTTTGAAATGTTAACTAAATTTTTTACCTGTTTGTAACCAACTAAAATTTAGCAGAAAACATGTGCTGATTTCAGCTGAGTAATTTTCACTTCCATTAAACAATTTTTCTTAAATTATTGTATTTGAACTAACTTTTTTACCTAAAATTTAGGTCACCTAAATTTAGCAGACCATGATTCTCAACATCATTGAAATTTCTGCTGGCGCAAATTCAGGTACTATTTCCTGTTATTTTAGCAGAATTTTTAACTATTTGCACGGGCTTTTTTTTACGAGTGTACATATCAATGAACTCATCTCATCATAATTTTATCTACTTTATTTATTTATTTTTTTTTTCTCATTTTTATCTTATACCTCTGCTTCACAAAGGTTTTTGTAAATTTTTTTCCTTCCGTTTAATAATAATGTACATAAATAAAAAAAATATATTTATATATCTAAGTAGAAAAGGAACGAAGTTCCTAAACTCTTTGCTTCTAATTCAAATGTAAATAATATAAATATTATAAGAAATAAATTGAATTGAATTGAAATATTAATTCCCGGTTTAAACGGTTAAACCAATTGATATAGAAAAAGTGAAAGACACGGGTATTTTATCTTCATCCCCTTTTTCAGAATATATTGGAATTGTTAATGGGTGCAAAATTGAGTCGGACCAGTCAGAAATAAGCTCGATTTGTTGCTAAAATATTTCTTAAATATGAAATCCGAAAATTTCTATTTCCAGATATTTTGTATCTTTATATGCAGATTTTCAGAAGTATCCGTCTAGAATTATTTTTATAAAAAAGTTTAAAAGTGAGTATTTTCACAGGCAAATTCGCCTAAATCGTTTTATAAAAAAAGACACTACAACATTATTAAATAGTTCCTTAACTTTAATTGGTTTTCTTGAATAGACATTTTTTATGCCACAGCTACTTAAAAATAAATTATTTAATTTTCGTATTTAGTGGCATTTTAAATTAACATATAAAAAAATCCAAAATAATTTTAAAAAGCATCTGATGGATTATTTTGAAAACAAATAATATTTAAAAAATACAATTGAAATAAAGGAATAACAATTGAATTATTTGAATATTATTAAAATTAAATTATTTGAAGTAAAAGATACTCAAAATACTTGTCAATTGAAAATATGAAAACATTACAAATTTTTTAATTTTAATGTCTAGTTTTTTGGAGGTATTTGGAACTGAAATAATGATGTTGGAATGTTGAATAAGGCTGGTTTGCACTATAAGATTTCCGGTACGATTTTACTTTAGTACATAGTGTAAACCAGCCTATACAAATATTGCTTTATTTGAACATAGATCATTTTAAAGAAAAAAATTTTTTCCGAAGTACTTACAAGAATTTTTGTTGGTAAACTTGGTAATGGCTGATAAAATTTTTTCGGTTTAACTAATCCAAATTCAACTGGCATCTAAAAACAATTTGGCCTAATTCAAGTTATTAAATTTTAAATCGTATTTTTTTAATTTTAAATATTTTTTGATCAAATTAATTTCAAAAAACAATGCTTTAAATTTAAATAAAGCTTCCAAAATTGCAATAATACTAGCTAAAACTTCTGTAAAAGAATAAAAAAATCCCGGGAAATCTCGCACAAAATTCCCGGGATTGCGGGATCCGAAAAAGGGCGGAATTCCCGGGACATAAACCCTAGTGCCTACTGTTTTTTCTGTGTATGAACAAAATTTATATCTCGCAGTTTTCTACATGTGCACCAAATTTGGGAAGAATCGGATATTGACCCAAATACTCTTAAAAACGATGTTAGAGAATTTATGAGACTTTTCATTTCGGTCAAAATCTTTTATTTCATACATTTTTTAATTTGTTTTGTATATGTTTTTTTATTTTTTATATACATTGATTACTTTTATGGCTTATAAAAAGCCATCAGTACCTGCCTCATATAACGTGCCTTCGCCCACCATCGAGGAATCGTCATTGGCTTTTCTTTAAAGACTGCGTGCAATTCTTGCTTCTTTGGATGTAGTTTTTTCATTTTGTTCTGCTGTATTATGCGAAATAAGATTTATAATAAAGACAATTTTGTGTACAAATTTAATGCATAGAATATTACTTTGTGACTAAAATATATTTAATGCCTCATTCATACTGAACCCATAACTAGTAGTTTTCAAATTTATTTTGTTTTCGATTGTCAAATCCCATACAAATTTCAAATCGAAAACTTAAAAAAAACGAAAACTTCTAGTTTTGGGTTTAGTATGAATGAAGCTTTACAAAAAAATATATGGAAAATTTATTTCTTCGAATTTTGTATTGATATTTCCTGAGCATATACTGAAGAGTATGCTCCATACAAATAAAATATAAAAAATAATACGAAATTCCTAGAGTCGATACCAGAGATACAAGCCGGTCCATTCTCTCGGCTGGCGGCGGCTAATGGCTAAAATGGTCGGCGGCGATTGATTTTTAGAGTTGAGCCGCAAACGCATCGGCGGCGGTTGGTTTAAAAAAATAGTGTCGACTGGCGGCGGCTAACCGGCTAAAAGGTACATTTTCCAAGAATTTCAACAGATACATACACGCAAAAAAAGCAACTGGAAAAATATCGAAGTCAACTTTGTAATTTTTTTATAGGTACTCTTAAAATAATTCGTCAGTAGAAAAATCTGTCAAACCGGTTTCAAAACGATTTGACTAATTTTTAACAAATTTTTAGTTGAAACACTGATTTAAGCAACGATTTTAGTTATCTTCATTTAACACTGTACTAAAAATCCGCAGTACTTTCAACTAATTTTGAGTGTTAATTTTCAAAATTATTTAAAACTAACTAATTCGTTAAATTTTACAAAATTTATTGTTAAAATATAATATTTTCATGTTACTATTATTACCCGGTAGATGACGCCACCAATGTATTAGAAGTTTTAAAGATGGCGCCATTTCTTTCCCTCCCGATTTTTTAAAATGGCCCATATCCCGAAAACTAAGAGAGATAGAGCAAAATTGATGACGACTACCTCTAACCGTTTAATACCATAGAGAAAGGGGCTATCTCTATCCAAAAATGGACCTTGGCGGGCCCTTGGACCCTCGGACCAATTCATAAAATGGCCCATATCACGAAAACTAAGCGAGATAGAGCAAAGCGGACAAAATGTTTGCTCCATTGGAGTGCCCTTATATGCCCTTACATGATATGGATTAGCCCGGGGAGGGTCCCGAGACCCTAAATTTGAATAAATTCTACGACTCAGTATAATTACAGATAAAACTGAAGTTTTACAAATTTTTTACTTAAACTAATTTGTTAAATTTAACAAAAAAAGTGTTAAAATCAACAAATTTTATTTTAAGCCAAAAACAGGAATAATTTTTGTTAAAGTAACAAATTTTTCTGTTCAGCCAACAGACTTATTATTTTGAGTGTAATTTTCCGAATTTATAAAAATTGAGTTCATATTTCACAATGTCGACAAATCTATACATAAATTTGTTAAGTTTTACACAATTTATTGTTAAAATATAAGATTTTCATCTCTCTGCCATCACCTATTAGATGGCCCACAGTATATCCGATGTATTAAATATAGCCCCATTTCTTTCCCTCCCGAGTTTTTAAAATGGTACATATCTACTAAACTAAGAGAAGTAGACCAAAATGGAAACGAAATTCGACTATTCCTAACTTTACCTCACCCAGAGCTTTGAAGAATTAATTCTTTAATTCAGTTTTTGAATTCTGAATTAAAAATTCAATGAATTAATTCACAAAAGGCTATTTATTGAATGGAATTAATTCGTCCCCTCAATAAAACAATAGTGTATATGCATGTACATCATTATTTTTTTATTGCATAATAAGAATCTACATAACTGATTCTAAATGTGGTAAAAATTTGGTGAAATTCTACTTCCACAAAGTGGGTCAAAAGATCAATTGAAATATTAGCGTATAATTGCGTGTTTGAAATTTTTCATTAATAATTGTGTAAGTGCAGGTATGGTGTTTTAATTAGTTGTTACTCTAAATATAATTTCAAAGAAAAATAATGTATAAAAAGCATACACTATTTTTATTAATTTTATTATTTCATAACAAAATAAAATCGAAAAAGGACGTAAAGTGTAATACACTATTTTTTAACAATATATTATTTGGAGTCAATCCGTATGACACTTATACACTATTTTATCATATAAAATTTCTCTGTGTGTTCTACGGTTGACGTAAACAATAGCTTAAAATCTGTTTACACTGTTAATGTCAACTGTTTGATAGATTGTAGAATTTGCTGAGAGAAGACATAAACGGGGCAATTGTGCTTTTGCTAGTGTGTTATTGTAAAATTCCGGAGACGAATGAGGAGGCAAGGGCTATCTTCCCTGAAGAATTCTTCAATGATTATGCGCCTGGTACGACGGACGAAGAAGATTTCTCCGCAGGATCTTCGGACGATTACGTTCCGGAAACAGATGAAGAGGCAGAAGCAGATGCTGAGTCGAATGCAGAAGAATTGGACATAGTCACTACAGCACGGGAAGAGAACCTTGAAATAGACCATGACATGGAGGGTCTGATTGCAGACGTCACCAATAACGAGGACGTAGAGCTCAAGAGACCTACTCGGAAGAGGAAGGTAAAATCCGGACGGAACGACTTGGGTTATTTATGATTAGTGACATAAATTTACATTAACGGTTATATTAAATGTTACAGACGGAGACGCATGCATGGATGCAAAATATTCGGAAGAAGAAAAGGCAGTCAGGAAAAGCTTACGTGACCAAAAGGGGGAAATTGATTAAGGATCGAGTGCCAAAATCGGTGAATTGCAAGTGTCGGCACAAATGCATTGAGCAGATTAACAATGAAGAACGTATTGCGATCAACGCTGAGTTTTGGGAACTTTCAGACTACGTAAAACAACAGATGTACTTAAGCCAGTGCATACAAATTAAGAAATGCAAGAGGGCTCTTGTTGGCGGCTCCCGAAGAGACAAGACTCTAACATACACTATGAGGTCTAAACAAGTGTGCAAGCAGTTCTTTCTGAAAACACTGAATATATCTGATGGAGCTATTTCGGTTTTCATAAAGAAAAGTCAATGTCAGGAAGTTATAGATAAACGGGGACACCATGGCCGTCATCAAAAAATTGATGTAGAAACTAGAAGAATCATTAAGGAGCATATTGAATCCTTTCCGGCTGTGGAGAGTCACTATACTCGCTCGAAATCAAAACGGTTATACCTTGCTTCTAATTTAAACATTTCAAAAATGTTTCAACTCTTTAATGTAAAGCATGAAGGCAATTCCATTAAGGAAAGTATGTACAGGCGTATTTTCTGCAACGAATATATTTATTCTTTTCATAAGCCGAAGAAGGATACATGCTACACTTGCGAACGATATCGTAACTCTGATGACAAGGAGATTTTGCAGGAAGCGTACAATGAACATATTAAAAATAAGAAGAGGGCTAGGGAGGAAAAGGATGCCGATAAAGAGGAGGCAAAAATTAATACCAAATTGAGATTATTTACTTTTGACTTACAATCTGTTTTGACAAGCCCATGCAGCAATGTAAGCTCATTGTATTATTCAAGGAAGTTTGCTAGTTTCAATAATACATTTTTCGATCTTGCGTCGAAGGAAGGCTACTGTTTCTTGTGGGATGAAACGCAGGGACAAAGAGGTTCGGACGAGATTGGGACCACAATTATAAAAATGTTGAGCTCATTTGACGAAAATGTAACGGATGTAATTTTGTATTCTGATTGTTGTGGTGGGCAGAATAGGAATCGTTATATTGCAGCGCTGCTATTTTACGTAATTCATAAGTTGAATTTAAATACGGTAACGTTAAAGTATTTAGAGAGCGGCCACACACAAATGGAGGCGGATTGTATGCACTCGACAATTGAACGGGCCAAACGAAATATATCCATTTACTCTCCCGAGGAATGGCCAACGATTTTGCGATTGGCCCGAAGAAAACAACCATACATTGTGGAAAGAATGTTTTGGTACGACATTTATGATCTCAAGGAGTGGTTCAGCAGACTAGGGCACACTTTAAAAAAGAATAACGAAAACAACTCAGTGAATTGGTTGAAGATTAAGCAAATTAAAGTGGAGAAAGTTAATCCTAATTTGCTGCTCTACAAAGAGAATTGGGACTCCGAGTGGCAAACAATTGACATAATGGAACGAAAGAGGAAGAAATCAACCACTTATAACTGTGATAACTGTGACTTGTGCCCTAAATTTAAACAACAGCTTACCATATCTTCCTTAAAGTACAATGATCTTAAGGGGCTGTGTACCAAAAATGTCATTCCCAAAGAATTTCATTCTTTTTATCTTAGTCTTCAACCCAGGGGAAATAAAAATTGCTTGGATGAGCCTGATGTGGAGGAGGATATTTCCGTAGATGAATATTGCTGAATATTGCCTTTTATTCATGTATTTTTTAATTAATTAAAACTGTGTAAAAATTGTATTGCAAAACAATTAACAACGTGACTGTGAATTATGAATAAAATGGATTGTTAAGCACGAATACTTTGTTTTACTGCATGAACATTCGTCCGACAATTTAAAAGTATTTTGTGATAAATAGTGTAAAAGATTCAAATAAAATAGTGTATACCATACAAAATAAAATAGTGTATAATGATTTTCATACATATTATAAAACAAATAAAATAGCCTAAGTGACATCATGGTACTTTGAATCCCATTTATTTGCAACTAAAGCACTTGCAAATTAACTAAATATCATTTACTAGTAGCCTGATTTTTCCACCACATATTTAAGTGACCACAACTTAAAAACATCGATTATTTTCTGAAATATTACTGTTTTCCCAGATGTCTAATAACACAAAAACTTTAAACTCCATTATCTCGAAATGGCAAAAAAATTATACACTATTGTTTTATTAAGGGGACGAATTCATATTTGTTTTCGTTCGATTTCTTTTGTTACGAATCAATTAACAGAGCTTTGAAGAGTTAATTCGTTAATTCTGGGCTTCGTTAAAAGAGAAACTAAGGTAACAAAAAAAAAGTCGGCAACATGTCAAAGATTTCCGAGGAAAGTGGTATATAGCAGCTCGAAAGGTTTTTAATAATACCATAAAAACGTTGATGTAAAGGCATCAGAAAAATTAAAAAACTTTGTAAAATAAAAATAAAAATTTGTATATACTACCTCTGTTCCGAAAAAAGGTTAACATTTCTATTGATTTTTTTGTTCCAAAATAATGTTACCCTTTTTTTTGGAAAAGATGTAGTATATACAAATTTTTATTATTTTTATTTTACAAAATTTTTTAATTTTTCAGATGCCTTTCCATCAAGTTTTTATAGTGTTTTTATTCAAATAAGAGAAAATCATGGATGGTAACCGAAACGAATGCGGTTCTCGTTAGAGTAACGATATTTTAGGTTATTTCGGTAACGGTATTTTAAAGGTAACGCTATTTCATTTATTTCGGTATCGGTATTTTAAGGATAACGGTATTTGAGTTATTTCGGTAACGGTATTTTAAGGATAACTATATTTGGCTTCTTTCGGTAACGGTATTTTAATGTTAACGGTATTTCAGTTATATCGGTAACGGTATTTTAAAGATAACGGTAGTGAGTTATTTCGGTACATACCGCATTTTTTTTTTTGCAAAAACCACACTAAAGTAAAAACAAAACGAATTAATTTACTTAATTTATGTGAAATACTCAACAACCACGTGCAATGACCAAGAGTAGAGAATTAAAAATAACGGTAACGGTATTTTAAGGATAACGCTATTTCATGTATTTCGGTAACGGTATTTTAAGGTTATCGATATTTCATTTATTTCGGTATCGGTATTTTAAGGATAAAGGTATTTCAGTTATTTCGGTAACGGTATTTTAAGGGTACCGGTATTCCGGGTATTTCGTTAACGGAATTTTAGGGGTAACGGTAGTCAGTTGAAAGGGTTTTGAATCGATAACGGTATTTTAGCGGTATTGCCTGCCAACCCTGAAGCAAATAAGTTAAAATAACAGTGCATGTGCCACTATTGTGGTAGAAAAAATAATATCCCAACAAACAATACGTTCCGTTTACGTACAGTTTTCGGCCCATCATGAACGGAATCCAACTCCGTTTACGCACCGTTTTCTGGATCCGTATACGGACCAGAAAACGGATTATAAGGAACATCGAATCTGATTCGAATCCGTTGAAAATCCGTCAATGACGGACCGTTTACGGACAGTTATGCCGTGTAAAAAACGCACATAGTTCCGTTGAAAGTCCGTCATTGACGGACCGTTTCCGGACCGTTATGTCGTGTGAAAAACGGAGTGACTCCGTTTCCGGTCCGGACTTGTGTATCTACCTTAATTTAGCATATTTTTATTACTGTTATATACAAAATATGTTTTTTTATAGGTTTATTACAATTACAATACAGAAAATAATAATCTAATGTAACTATGCAGATTGCATCCACATCCACCATCACCATATTACAATTTTGGCGTTTTAAAAAATTCAGTACCTGATAAAAACAAAAAACTAATTAATTACATTAGGTTAAACTGATGGTATTCACGATAGGGTTTTCCACATTGTACAAATTTGCATACTCATTTTTGCCAAAACTATTGTTGCAGTCAGAAAGTATTTCTTTTTGCACCGTGGCATTTACTTGCCCGCATCGTGAAAACACCTTTTAATTTTCAGATATATTTACCATCTAATAAATTACCTGAATTCGTTTGTGCATTACTGCGGTATGCTGGTGGTAATGAATTGATGTAAACTTTTATGTTGTCAAAAGTGCTTTTCCATCAACCGCGTAAAAGTAATTCAATAGTTTCGCACTTTAGTGTGCATGCATCCATTTTTAAAACTGACGGAAGGATCGCGCGATATTAGTGATCCCTTTTATATTTATTTAAATATTTTTGTATTAATAACAAAAGAAATAAACAATACAGTTTGTTACGGAATCAAAACTGATGAAAAACTGAAGTCCGTATTTGCCGGTACTAAAACGGATACAACAAAACGGAGTTGAAACGTATTGTGTTCGAAAATCCATTTATACGGTCAGTTAATGTTCCGTATATGTACAAGCGTTGACGGATACGTACACTACGGACAGTTAACGTGCCGTAAAAGCCGGATTCATGAATCCGTACGTGCCGGATTCATGAATCCGTAAGTGCCGGAGAGTCCGTAAAAATGTTTCTTGGGATTGTATTGTAATAAAATTAATGAACAATATTTTGACGAGCTGTCTCTAATGTCTCTTCGCTGCGTTTAATAGAAACCAGTAAAAGACCATCTCGGCGAAGACTTTCTTTACTCATACGTCGAATTTTGTAATTATTACCATCTTTGTTAATCATTGTAGATTTCATACATGTTTGTAATGTCAAAAATACGTTTTCTAATTTATCTGAATGCTGTTAATTTTTTTCACACAAAATCAAAGAATTATTTTAATTCTAATTTTCAACTTTGACATCGAGTTAAAAATAAATTTAAAAAAAATTGGAAAGCTATCTATAAATTCAGAATCACTGATATGTCCCAACAACTATCCAAAAAAATTAGTTTTTTTTAAAAAACCTCCATAATCTCAGCAAAAATATGGAAATGTTAACCTCATTTCGGAACGGAGGCAGTAGTTTTATAACAATCTTAAAAAATACGGTTATAAAATAGCTTTTATTTTTAAAATTGAATGACTGTTTCATCAGTTTTTTTTTGGATTTTGTGATGGAAATTTTTTAAAACGCAGTCCTTATAATGCGGAAACCTGTAGAATTGTAGTATCAACAAAACCGCCTGGTTGTGCTACAGCCAGTTTGATGCAAAACATTTTAAAAATCAACGATATCTTAAAGAAAATTTAAGTTTTCAAATAATTATCTATATTTAAACAAATTTTATAAATTTAAAAAAAATATAATATTTTTGCATTTTTCTATCGGCTTTAGCCGAAAATTGGCTTGGCCGATTATTGTCGGCGGCTGAATCGGCTTGGCAAAGGTGTCGGCTGGCGGCGGCTGCCCGGCTAAAGTCGGCAGGCTTGAATCTCTGGTCGATACCCCCCTTAATACAACTTCCAATCTCCCAGCTTTAACCTTTCTCATGCGGAAATAAAATTTTGAATAAGTCAAGGAATACTTATCCGATAATATTTTTTTCTGATTCCGAAACCCGTTTCCCGATATCTCGTATAGTATCTGAGGTATCCAATTTTGCACACAACAAGGAAAAACTGTGAACTTTCTTTATCCTTTTTCTCTATAATGACTTTTTCATATACGGATAATACCAAAATAAGCTGGTGATATGTTCATAGCTCTTTTAGACTCAGATTCGCTATTTTTTTTGTATGCGTATTTTAAGCATAAAAATACATACAGTTGCGAGCATAAAAAATGCAACCCTACGCTAAATCATCTAAGTATGCTATGATTTTTTGTAATGGTTTTCTATTTGCGCTTATCTTTTGTTAATATATTCGTTGATATGTATTTTCATATTTTAAGTCATTTAATTTGCATTTATTTATGTGAATTAGTTTTTACAAATTTTTTTTGAAACTACTGCCTATTTTGTGCGAGCAAAAAAAATGCAACGAAAGAATAATATGTATCAGGTAAGTACAAAAATTTTATTTATTCACTAAATTTGAACTGAATTAACCAAAATTAACTAAATTGCTTATTTTTTACAAAAAACAACTATCAAGTGATAGCTTGCTGTTATTATTGCAGCGCTTTGGGAAGGAAAACCTGTACTTGAAATCGGAACTATCTTTCAAGGAAACAAGTCCACTGTGTCACAAATTGCAACTCGGCATTAGGCTCGCGGTTATATTCATAGGAAAATAGGAAGTGGGAGACCCCGAAAAACAATTAAAAGGCAGGACATAAATATGATCTCTATTGTTAAAGCGACGCCAATAAGACCGCCGCAGATGTTATGCAGTATGCTTCAGAACATTTGGACGCAACCGTCGGAGTTCATACCGCACATAGACGCTTAAAGGAAGCAAACTTGATAGCAAGACGTCCAAAAAAGAAACGCTTCATAAGTAAAGTGAATACAAAGAAGCGTCTCGATTTTGGAAAGCGCCATAGGCACTGGGCAAAGCTTTGATTTAGTGACGAAACAAAATCAAATTTATTTGCATCCGATGGATTGAAGTTCATCCGCAGACCATCAAATAAACGGTAATGTCCTAGATACTAGAAACAACGCGTTAAACACGGCGGAGGATCCATTATGCCGTGGGGTATGAAATCGTTGTGTTAAATATAACACACTTGTTTAAATTTTTATTTTGAAGTGCATTCTCCCGTGATGGTGTTGGACCAGAAGTCAAAATTGAGGACTAAATAAACACAGAGGGTTACTACAAGAGCACATGCTTGCTCACATGCAGAAAAAAATGGCTGCTGGAGGCATATTCCAATACGAAAATGACCTTAAGCACACCATTCGCTTAGCTAGGCAATTTCTAAGTAACAACGGTGTGGAAGTTTTGCAGTGGCCAGCACACTCACCCGATTTAAACCCCATAGGTAATCTATGGGAGCTTGTAGAATTTAACAAATAAAATCGATTAAATGTAAAATACATAAAAGTTGCATTTTTTTTTGCTCGCACAAAATGGGAACTATTTACATAAAAACTAATTCACATAAATAAATGCAAATCAAACGACTTAAAATATGAAAATACACATCAACGAATATATTAACAAAAGATAAGCGCAAATAAAAAATCATTAGAAGAAATCAAAGCATACTTAGATGATGTAGCGTAGCGTTGCATTTTTTATGCTCGCAACTGTATGTATTGAATTGAATAAAAACATAATTTTTTAATTATTCAGTGTTTTTGTTTTTAAAGTTATTTTCTACTACTACTAATATCTTTAAAACATACTAGGAAATAACGTAAAATGCCGTTAACCTTGAAATACCCTAACGAAATTATTTAAAATACAGTTAACCTTAAACTACTCTAACGAAATAACTTAAAATACCGATAACCTTAAAATAACCTAACGAAATACTGTTGAAATAACGTTATCACTTATCACTAACTTTATGAAACGGTTGCCAACCCTGAATTAGAGGCATTTTGTTAAATTTTAGACCATCGAAAAACTAAAAAAGTCTAAAATCACATTATTTTTTGGTTTTGGTAAAACTCTGTATATGTCCATTTTTTGTTGTTTAATTTCAATATTTGGAGCACAAAAGGCAGCTGGAAGTGGAAATGACAAAAGGAGTCAACTTTTTATTGATGAGAAATGCAATTTCAGCACTGTTATAGTTGATTTTCCAAAAAAAAAAATTATTTTCTTTTTTTAATGTTAGGTATACCCGAACTTTTTAGAAGATATAAAAATGAAACTTTTTGATAGAATATGCAATTTTAGAAGTAATATACTGCCTACGGAAAATTTTAACAAACTGTCACCGAACTGGCCCCTTTATATGAAATAGAGTGGTCACTTTTACATTGCGTTGTCATAGGAGGGGGAAATTGACCCCTTGTGACATGTCACAAGACAAATCCAGGACAGGTCCCTGAACTTTGATTTTTTATAATTTAATAACACCCAAGTAAAAAAAAATGATATGGAGACATATGAAGTTATATTTAATTATATATAATCTTTTATGTAATTAGATATAATTATATCCGAAAAATGAGAACATCTTATTGTATCGAATTGTATACAATTTGGTACAATTTGATACAATTTTATGCAATTCGATACAATTGTATCCGAATTTTGTCCTCATTCAATTACATCAAATTATATCTTTTTATATAAAATTATATAAAATGTTATAAAAGTGCACATAGTTTGATACAATTATATCTAAAAATTGACCTTATACTTTAGATCATATTATATATGAACACATCTAACAATATACAAAAATTATTTTTTTAAATAAAAAAGATATGCAATATCTGGAGATCAGACCTGGGGGATTTCAATTACAATTGCAAATAAATGTAATTGAAATTAAAAAAACTCAATTACATTTCATGTAACTGTAATTGAAAATTTTCAATTACAAGTAATTGTAATTGAAAGTGATTTCAATTACATTTAGAATTAAAGTGTTTTTTGTTAAAATTTTGTAGAAAAAACTGACTGGGATAGGTTGGATAGGCGTGGATAAGTATAAAAAGAATACGTCATGTTGGGCTGACCCCTCACTTGTTCTTTTTGTCATTATTTATTTTCCGAAAAAATGTAATTGTAATTGACATTTTTTCAATTACAATTATATGTAATGTATAATTGAAAATTTTCAATTACAAATTACTTGTAATTGTTTTTTTTTTAATTACAATTACAAATAATATGTAATTGAAATAGGAGATTTTAGAAAGAACGTTATATTGTTATATATTAAAGAAATCATGAAATATTGTAGATATGGAACCATATTAAGTTATATGTGGGTTCTTATTCGTCAATATATAATCATATCTAACACAAATTATGAAATATTTCTTATATGGCTCCACATATAGTTTTATATTATTATGTATAGTGTCATACTAAATTATATATAAACGTATATGTAATTATATCTGTAATATGTTACTTTATGTACTTATATATAGCACATGCAATTATATGTAGGCCAGTATGTAAAAATATAAAATCACATATGTCTCCATATTAAAACCTTTGAGGAAAAAATATCTAACATATGACTATATAAAAGTATATCTGTTGAATTTAAAAGCATATGTGGCCATATGGAACTATAAGTTACTATATGCAATTACATAAAATAATATATGGTTATATCAAAACTTTTTTACTCGGGGCATACATTTAAATTTAAATTTAACGGTTCGTTGTAATTCAAAAATCTGTGTTTATCATACACAGAGTTGAATAGAATCAGCTGAGATATCTTAAGAATTAAGGTTCAAAGCAAAAAAGAGTAATAATAACAAAAGGATAAAAATAGCATTGTTAAATTTCGTTGATGTTAGTCTAAGTTGAGTTGTTGATAACAAACTCGATTTGCTTTCAACAGTCACATAAGTAGACGATTATCAAAATATTAACCCACTCAAAGGCGAAAGGCACTGATGATGGCTTTGTAGCGAAAGCCGAAAATGCGCATTCTGCCTTGCTGGTCTTATCGAATTTTTTCAATAATTTTTATTCTTTGTAATTTACTTGTAAAAATTGTATCATCTTTCTTTGTTTTGAAAATAATTTAAACAGAAAGTGATATTAATTTATGATCTTGAGTCAAACTAAAATAACATTAATTTTTGGATAATTTTAAAACATTTTAGACAATTTTGAAACATTTTTAGACAATTTTAAAATGTATTTGGACAATTTTAAAACATTTTTAGACAATTTTAAAACATTTTTGGATAATTTTAAAACATTTTTGGACAATTTGATGTAGTTAGGGATACGGGGCCAGCCCTCCCAAAATTATTCATATTTTTTTGACGAAACCCCATAAACTGCAGTTTAGCCTATTTTAGTCCCTTATATAGTTAACAACTTTCAACATTTCTTTTGAAATTATATTGGAAAAGCTGTATTTAATATTTAAATATTTTATTTTATTTTTTTTTTGTAAACAAACCAAAAGAGTTTTAAAATTTACTTGAAAAGAGCTTACGTTTTCATAATGCTCGATTTATTTTTTGGAAAAGAGCCTTTTTTTGTGAAGCTCTTTTTTATTTTTTGAGCGTAATCATTAAACTCGATTGTTTTAAAAAATTGAGGAAACTATATTTTTTTAGCTACCCTACGGGGAATGAGGAGTCAATAGCCCTCCAAGGACCTATCCCGTGACCGGTCAACGGAAGGCATATTACTAAATTAGTACAAATATGAACCAAAGAGAATGAATTAATTTTCTAAGTATTTTCTGATTCGTTACTTTCACTGTTGCTTTTAAAAAACTTGACCAATACCGAAATAAAAAATAAAATTCGCCGCATATTTTTCAAAATATATTTTTATTTATTTTACTCTTTTATTTATTTTGAACTTTATTTTTTTACGATAGCTCTTATTTTCAATTTTTATAATTTTTTGCTAAAAAATTTTAAGTTTTGTATTTTCAACGTTTTATAATTTTAAAGCTGTTTTAGTTTTAACAATTGGTATTTCATTTAATTTTCTTTTCAACTTAAGGGCAATTTTTTAAATTTTTATTTATATATTATCAGAGTTTTTGAGGTAATTTTCTAATTTTTAATTGATTTTTTAATTTAATTATGGCCAACGCAAAAAACGAGTCAACTGCCATTAAAGGACCTTTCCCGTGACCGGTCATTAGGGGGCATACTGAAGGCACTTCCACTATATTTGTGTGTGTGTTAGTGTTGTTTTCTTTTCTATTTTTTTCTTTCCCATTTTTTTATTTGCTTGTAGTGTTTGTTTTTTCTTTTTCTTTTTTATTTGAACAGAAACGAAAAATATATAACTTTACCATCAGCCAGCCATCACGCATAAGCAACATTAGCTCAGACGGTAGTGCGTTTTCCTTACAGGCATGGGGTTGTGTTATCGAGCCCTACTTCGACGCCAAGTAGATTATTTTTAATTATTAATTTTTTATTGAAAAGTTATTTTTAGACACACCACCTTACTGTCACAAGGTGTCTAAACTGTGGCAATTGGTCTTTTCCAATGACAACGCCATGTTAAAGTGATATGTCTCTTTCAAATAAAAAGACCGATCAACGACCAGTATCCGCTCACTTGGGACCTATCCTGCGTGTCATCTGGGACCGGTCCCTTTCCCCGTAGGGTACTTACATTTTTATATAAGAGCGAGCTAACATTTTTTGGCTCGTTTAAAAAAAAGAGCGAGCTTTTTTTTGGGCACGCTCTTTTTTTAAAAAGAGCAAGAGCCCGAGCGAGCGAGCTTTTCCATCCCTGATCGTAAATAAGTTATAAGGGTCTAATGAAAAATTTTAAAACAGCATATATTTCAAAACAACAGAACAAAAATATTTTTCGAATTTCCACCTCCAAGAAAAATTTTTTTTGCAAATATATTTTAAAGAAATTGTTAACTCACTATTCTGCTGATAATTGTAAACGTTGGACATCTGGTGGCTCATCGTCATCATCAACATCATCGCTCTTTATATTGGCATTTGAATTTTGATTATTATAAAATAATACATCAATATTATAAAACTCCGGATAAATAAATTTCATCAATTGATCTAAGGGTAAAGTTTTCATGCAGTCCATAGCAAATACACGGTCATCAAGGCGCGTACTTGTACCAATACGGAAGGATGGCTAAAAATTAAAAGAATTATAATATTAACTACTTTCCATGAATGATAATTAGTAAAGTCCAACTGAATATTCATTATCGACTCCGGTTTCGGCAAAAGCGTAATTTTTTTTTAAGAAAGAAAAGCAACACTCAGGAAATTCTTCCTATTAATTAATGTGTTGCTTTCTTTAGAAAGGGGATAGAAGAGGTGAAAGGTGGTGAAAGATGAAGGGCTTCAAATATGGCAATACTGTAATTGCGCGAGATGCCGAACTTTAGAAACAGTTGTTGCGCTTCATCTGATGAAGAGTTGGCGAACTTTGTTGAATCTGTTTGGTTAATAGCCCTGTTATATTATTTTACTTCGGTGGGATTAAGTGCTATGGGAACACCGAAGGTGGACGCTGCGATATGTATGAGGGATAGAAAAATCATACATATTATTTTTCCAAATTGATGTTGCGGTCACTGGGGATCGAACCCGCAACAATTACACCACAGAGCCCACAACTATTTGGCAACAACAATTCGGCATTTTAATTACCGAAATTTTATCTGTATTTTTTCCCAAACTTAAGTTTACCCGATTGAAGTATAAAATAATTTTAAGCAGTTAAAGTTTATAATATTCGCGGTATAATAGAAAGTATGCCAGCAACGCTTTTTAGGAAGTAACGCGAAGAAATTATGTTAGATTTAAATATGTATAAACGTTGATTTTTCAACGATGATTCGCGTTGCAAGTTAACGTGCATAGGAAAACTAATGTGTTAGTTTTTGTTTCAAACACGTTTTTGTGCACTTTGGGTTTTTTCTGAGTTAACGCATATAGTTGTCGAAAATACAGCTTTTGTTAAAATAGAATATAGTTTTACCGTAAAGCATGGATGGTAACCGAAACGATGCGGTTATCGGTAAGGGTAACGCTATTTGAGATTATTTCGGTAACGGTATTTTAAGGGTAACGCTATTTCATTTATTTCGGTATCGGTATTTTAAGGATAACGGTTTTTTAATTATTTCGGTAACGGTATTTTAAGGTTAAAAGTGTTTGATTATTTCGGTAACGGTATTTTAAGGTTAGCGATATTTCAGTTATTTCGGTAACGGTATTTTAAGGATAACGGTAGTCAGTTATTTCGATGCATCCCGCAATTTTTTTTACAAAAAATAACCGAGATTAAAAACAGAACCAATTTACCAACTTAAAGTACGAAAAATACTCAATAACCACGTGCAATTACCAAAAGCAGAAAATTAAAAATAACGGTAATGGTATTTTAGGGGTAACGTTATTTCATTTATAAAATAAATACCGTTACCGAAGTATTTTAAGGGTATCGATATTTCATTTGTTTCGGTATCGGTATTTTAAGGATAACGGTATTTCAGTTATTTCGGTTACGGTATTTTAAGGATAAAGGTGTTTCGGTTATTTCGGTAACGGTATTTTAGGCGTAACGGTAGTCAGTTGAAAGGGTTTTGAATCGATAACGGTATATTAGCGGTATTGCCTGCCAACCCTGCCGTAAAGAAAAATGCTAGAGATAAAGCCAAAGCACACCTCTAAATATTTTTATTTTGAACGATTTAAGCTATCCAGAGTTGCTTTTGCTAACTTAATATTTTTTTATGTTTTTTTACAATGCAAATTAAATGACGTCATTTCAATTTTAAGAAACCACTTCGGTTTTCGTTTTTCCTCAAGTTGGGCATAATCACTGGTCTACAAATTTGAAAAAAAAAATTGACTGCAGAAACGAAGCATGTTTTTTAACTAATCTGGCTGCGCTGAGTTCGAATCTGGCATAAAAATTGGGCTATCACGTCTTGTTCATTTTTTATCACATGCTAGCAATACTGTAAAACAGTCAATAATGACACTACAATTTCACTATTCTTAATTTGACAGAAGCCCACATTCATTCTAAATCTTCATAATATTAGCGTTTAAGCATGTCAGGGAGATCGTGTGTTACTGATTCAAGCTATTTTTGCTTTGTGTGTGGTGAATATTTGGTTGGAAAAAAATTATATAATAATAATAATAAGCCTTGCTCGAACATTCTTGCGAGCTACCTCATGGTGGGCATAGGCTTTCAATAAGAATTCTTCACCTGGAGCGTCTTTCTGCAAAATCCTTCAGTACCATTAGGTTCCTAATCGTTCTATCAGAATAGTCAGGCAAGCCATTAATTTCATATAGTGTGGAGCGACGCCATGTGTTGTTGGGCCTCCCTCGTCTTCTAGAACCCTGCGGGTTGTAAGCTAAAGCTCTTAAACAAACGTTCTCATCTTCTCTTCGTAACGTGTGACCAATCCAACCAAATTTTCTTTTTCGTATTTCGGAGTTTATATTATTCATATTTGCCAATTCTAGCAGCCGTATATTTGTCACTGTGTTGGGCCAAAATATTCGTAATATTGTGCGAAGACATCTATTGACAAAGACTTGCAGTTTTCCCTTGATTTCTTCTGAAACCAACCATGTTTCACAGCCATACAGTAAAACTGACAGCACGCAGGAAGAGAATATATTTAATTTTGTTTTTGTGCTGTATTCGTTTGATTTCCACGTTTTGGATAAGTGTGCAAATGCACCACGAGCCTTTCTAATTCTTGTTTCGACATCTAAAAGCGCACCTCCACTTGTATCAATCATACTTCCTAAATATTGGAATTTTTGGGCTATCTCTATTGCTTGATTATCTATATTTATTGGTTCTACAGAGCGAGTGTTTAAACGGATTTCCTTTGTTTTGTTTATATTAATTTTCAGACCTATGCAATATCAGAATCATTAAAATATGCATATTTAGATTATTTTGGTTTTGCTGTCAGAAACTTGGACAAACCGTGGACACCGACAATGTTTTGCAATAGTTGCAGAACTGTTTTATACAAGTGGTCATATGGCAAGAATATCTATTTCGATTTTTCAATTCCAGTACTTTGGAGAGAGTCAAGTAACCACCAAACCGATTGTTATTTCTGTTTAACAAAAGTAGCTGGATTCAATATGAATGTCCGGAATGTCCCATCGGTTTCCAAACCAGTTCAATGTCCACCAAATAATCCATTACCAGTCATTCCCAATGCTACGAGCAGTGAGTCCGAAACATCTTTCACCAGCAGTGGTAGTTTGTTTGAGGCTGATGATGAACGCCATTTAGTGACTCAAGCTGAGCTGAATGATCTAATTCGGGATTTACATTTAACGAAGCAAGACATAGAATTACTAGCTTCACGCATGCAGCAGTGGAACCATCTTGCAGTTGGGACAAAAGTAACAATCTATAGAGATAGAAGCTTCGAATTGGCTGCATATTTTGAAAAGAAACACTCTTCTATACTGTACTGATGTGTATGGTTCATTTCAAAAAATGAACCAGCCATATGACAAAACTGAATGGAGATTATTTATTGATGGCTCTAAGTATACAGTTTAAAAGCTCTTCTTATGCATAATGGGAATGAAAAACCATCCATACCATTTGCTCATGCCATTAATACAAAGGAAAATTATGAATCAATGACTGAAATTTTGACATTACTCAAATACAACGATAATAAATGGAAGATCTGTGGTGATCTTAAGGTGTGTGATTTAAATTTCTTTGTATATATAGTATAGACCATCGTAAATAACTGTTTTAATTTTTATCTGTTTCAGGTCATTGGTTTGTTTACTGGTATGCAAGGAGGTTTCATAAAATATTGTTGTTTCTTTTGTCTATGGGATAGTCGCGCTACATGTCATCATTACGTCAGAACAGAGTGGCCAAAAAGCACTGAGTATTCACCAGCAAAACAAAACATTTGAAATAAACCATTAATTGATACAAATGACGTTCTTCTGCTAAAATTAAAGAAGGCATATTTGTTGGCCCTCAGATCAGGAAGCTATTGAATGATGACAATTTTTCACAATGTTTATTGGAGAAAGAATATGCAGCCTGGAAATCTTTCAAGAGCATCGTAGACAGTTTTCTTGGAAACAATAAGAGTGAAAACTACAGACAGATTGTTGCTGAATTATAGAAAAATGATCACGAATTAGGTGCACGAATGTCACACAAAATGCATTTTCTTCATTCGCATTTAGATTTTTTTACACAAAACATAGGTGCGGTGAGCGACGAACAAGGATTTAGTGCTCACCAAGATTTAATGAAAATTGAAAGAAATTGTCAAGGGTTTTGGGACAAAAGCATGCTGGGAGACTATTGCTGGACTCTAATACGTGAAACCGAACCAACAAAATACAAACGACGTTCAAATAACGCCATTCACTTTAGAAAATTCATTGATTTTTAAATAAACTAATGATTTTTTATGTAAAAAACGAATAAAAATATTTTTTTTTTGTATCTCGAAAACCTGATGTGATAGAGAAAAACCAATTACAGATTCGAATTCAGCCCACCAAATTACCCTAGGAAAGATATTTGGTTGCTCCAGTCCAAAACATTATTGGCTAGTGTAATTGTTGCGAAAAATATTTGATAACACCGTGCAATGGTCATTCTGTCTAATGGAAAAATCATATATACACTCAAAAAAGTTTGTCGGTAGAATACTGAAAATGACAGGTAAAACAAAAGTATATGCTAAGAAGGCAACAAAGGTACTAACATTTAAAATAACTAAAAGTTTTGTTATTTTGAACTGTTGAAAAATACCTAACAAATGAATTAACAATAACTAACAATGTCGTAAAATTAACAGACAAATTTTTACAATTTTTTTTTTTTTAATTGACAAATTAGGTAAAAACTACTGTTACAGTTAGTTTTGTTAATGTTATAAAAGTATAAATTATTAATAAAAAAAAAATGGCCAAGCATTTAAGTCATTTCAAGTTTTCTTCTATTTTTATTGTTGTTGCCTTTATTTTTAAAGATCAAAATAGTGGCTAAATTCGCCACGAAAGGCAAGGAGATGGTTCAGAAAATTGTACAGAATTTTAACGTAATGTTTGTTTTTTCATTTTGTCACTTGTTTTAAGTGGGCGTGGCTTTTAACGAAAAATTAGCTATATCAACCTTTAATCAAATTACATAGTAAAATTTAGGCAGCACTGATCGGTTCTGTAGACACTGTATATTTTTGGAAATCCTATACAATTTCCTTAAGTCTTGCATTATTTTTATCTACAAATAGTCGCCAGACTTAAAAGTGCAGCACTTTAACCCTTTCGACCCCAAAGTTCGTTGTTTTGTGCCTATAACTCCCGTTATATTTATTTTTTTTTTCTAAAAATTTTTTTACTCAGTAGCATTGAAGTTCTAGAATACCTGTGTATAATTTCATATAGCAGTCTTTAATAGTGTTCATTTGCGAGCTATTTTTCGTAGTGTCAACACACATTTTTCTCACAGCAAAATTTAAGGAAAAATAAAATTTTTGTTTAAATTAGTCAAAAATTGTGTGATGCATAAAATTCAAAAAATCAAAAATTTTTATGTAGAGTTTAGTAATAGAAAAAATATAAAATTAAAATTTTTAAAAAATCTTAACCCGTTCGGGACCGGCAGCATATTATTTTTTGAACTTTAATTCCAAATATCTCCGTTAGGGGTGCTGCAAAACCATAAAAGTAATAAAAAAAAATATTTCTTTGGCATAGATCTACACTTACAAGAAGTTTGGTCGGAAAATTCCCAGCCATTTAAAGTTGGGGTCGAATGGGTTAAACATGACCAAATTTTTCTTTGTTTTTATCGTTTGTTTGTTTTGCACTGCTACTGAGTAAAAAAACTATAAATATAACCGGAGTTATAGGCAAATAAAAACGAAGTTGCTTGTAGGCAACTTTGGTGTCGAAAGGGTTAAAAACAGTATTTAAAAACTTCCAAAATAATGGCGGATTGCGAAAAATTCTTTATGGAATAACAATTTTTTTACAAAACCCCATCCGCTAATTACATCATATATACCGATATATATATAAAACCTATTATTTATTTTTTGCAATTTTTTTTTAATTTGAAAATTTTTTTTATACATTGTTTGCGAATAAAAATTACAGAGGACAACACCTGATTAATATTTGTGTGGCAATTTGGATTCGCCAAACTTAAAATTAAACCCACTGTTTCGCGTTTTCTTCCATTTTTTACGGTTTTTGAGAATTTTATCATAAAACGAGTAAAAAGGTTAAAGTCGGGCATGCCGACTATACAATACCCTACACCAGTCTGGGTAAAAGCCAACTAATGTTTGGATCCGAAATTCTAATGGGTTAAAATGGGGCTTGTGTCAAAATTTTCTATAATGTGAGTCAGCGCACCAAATTTCATTAAATATCTTAATATTTGCGATCTGCAGTTTGTAACCAAGCCAATTTTGGGGGACCCTTATATGGGCACTATATCTAAACATGGACCGATATTCACCAAAATCAATAGGCTTCGTCCTTGGGCCAAAATAGGTCTGTGTACCAAATTTCATCAAAATGTCTTAATATTTGCGACCTGCAGCGTATAAACAATATAATTATGGGGGGACCCTTATATGGGCACTAGGTCTAAACATAGACCGATGTTCACCAAAATCAATAGGCTTCGTCCTTGGGCTGATATGTATAGGTCGGTATACCAAATTTCATCAAAATATCTTAATATTTGCGACCTGCAGTTTGTAACCAAGCCAATTTTGGGGGGACCCTTATATGGGCACTAGGTCCAAACATGGACCAGTGTTAACCAAAATCAATAGGCTTCGTCCTTGGGTCGACATAAGTCGGTGTACCAAATTTCATCAAAATATCTTAATATTTGCGACCTGCAGCGTATAAACCATATAATTTTGGTAGGACCCTTATATGGGCACTAGGTCTAAACATGGACCGATGTTCACCAAAATCAATAGGCTTCGTCCTTGGGTCGACATAAGTCGGTGTACCATATTTCATCAAAATATCTTAATATTTGCGACCTGCAGCGTATAAACAATATAATTTTGGTAGGACGCTTATATGGGCACTAGGTCTAAACATGGACCGATGTTCACCAAAATCAATAGGCGTCGTCCTTGGGTCGACATAAGTCGGTGTACCAAGTTTCATCAAAATATCTTAATATTTGCGACCTGTAGAGTGCGCACAAGAATGCATAGACAGACAGACCGACGGACGGACGGACGGACGGACAGACGGACATCGTTAAATCGATATAAAAAAAAATTCTGAGCCGATCGGTATACTATAAGGTGGGTCTAGGACCAATATTCTTTGTTGTTACAAACATCAGCACAAACTTATAATACCCTGACCACATAGTGGTGTAGGGTATAATGACCACATAGTGGTGTAGGGTATAATTAACTATCAACCCAATCCAATGGCCAAAAATAAAAAATATGTTATATGGCCTCTATATGAAAAATTCGAGATTTGTCCAACAATTTATATGGCGCCTAACTTTGCAAGATGACCCAGAGTATAACTTTAAGTAAAATATGTAAATACCTGGCATATAAAATATTTTCCAATTCGCAAATTTTTCAAAGTAGCTGGTCTAATTTAAAGTTTTGTGAATCAAATTTGTCTCATAAATATTTCTACAGCTGTTATCTTCGGTAATACTTATTTATGTTCAGGATGTAAGACACGGATAACTTTTATAATAAATTTGTTATTTTTTTAAGCTTTTTAAATGATATTTTTAAGCAAGTATAATCTAGGAACTGTGCTCTTTGCTGTGATAACCTTATCTTGTACCACAGCTAAGCGGTTTGTTGATGCCATATTTTACATGGGTTTCCACAAGGTGAAAGGATTTGGCCATCAATGTGTTAATGTTTTTTTTTTTAGGATCAGTTTTAAGAATGTAGATTATCTTAAAAAATTCTCTATCAACAGAAAATTGTGAATTAAAAATTAAAAAAAAATGTTCGTCTTTTTGGTCAAAATTTACATTATCACTGAACCGTGGAGGTTCTCCCCTCTTATTTGATACCCATTTTGGACTCTAGTGAAAAAATATGTTATTAATTGGGTTGGCATCGAATACCTCTAAAATACCGTTATCGATTCAAAACTCTTTCAACTGACTACCGTTATCCTTAAAATAGCGTTACCGAAAAAACTGAAATACCGTTACCCTTAAAATACCATTGCTAAAATAACTGAAATACCATTATACCGAAAAAAGAAAAATAGCGTGGGCCTTAAAATGCCGTTACCGAAATAATCTAAAATGCGCAACGAAACTGCCCAGGTGGAAATTGAAGACGGTACAATAAACAAAGCGCTGTGAAAGCGTTTGTTGTCAATGGTACAAAAAAAAAGCATTTTCACAGCGTTGAAAAACATTATTTTGGATTGCTTTTCGAACGTTCACAAACATAATTTTAGGAGTGCTTTTCGTACGAAATTTACAACCGTTTGTGAAATAAAAACACTGTTAAAACATTGCTTTAAAGCGTTTTTCTAATGTTTGTAAAAATTACTTTAGCAGTACTTCTTTTAAAGAATATATAACCGATTACTTAAAAAACACTGTCAAAACATTGATTTAAATCGCCTTCAGGAGAGTATTTAACTTGGAATTTATTCAAAAGGCTATTAAATCCATATGTCAGAGTAAACTTTTTAAAGAGTTTGATCAAAATGATAAAAAAAGTTTCTTATATATATGTATATATTAGGCGCGTCAAATTGTATGGATAAAAATTTTTTGATATTGCGTACTCGATTTTTCGAAAGCTTTTAGCATGGGGAAAAAAAGTTCCACCACGACATATCAAAAAAATTATTTTCGAGGCTCCCAAATTTAATTTTTTTGCAATTTTCTGCTGTATTATCGACTTAACTATATCCGTTAACTCAGAAGAGATCTTAAAGTACGCGAAAGCGTATTTGAGATGAATATTATTACATTACTTTTCGTATGCACGTTAACTTGCAACGTGAATAATTATCAACGTTGAAAACTCAACGTTTATAGATTTTTGCATATAACATTACTTCTTCGCGTTACTTCCCAAAAAGTTTTGCTGGCATACGTTCGATTATACCGCAACTATTATATACATTAACTGTTTATAATTTTTTTTATACTTTAATCGGTTAAACGTAGATTTACTTTAAATACTTAACATTGATAAGTATGGGCGAAAATACAACTTACATATATAACAAGCGGGCTAAAGCCCGCTCGATGGTTTGTGTAAGTCCCCAGGTGACTGGGAACTTATACAAACCAAAGATTAAATTCGGCTGTGCCGAGTCTTTAGATACCCTCCATCCTGGTGTTTTTATTCGGGGATTCTACTAAGTACAAACAAGTATGAATTATTACCCATTTTGTATTCGGTCAATCCACTGTGCAACAAATGTGTATGATTTTTTCCACCACTACAAGTAAATATTTCAGTTTAATCTTGTTTAATCTCAGTGCTGCCACAAGCAAGATTCAAAATTCCCAAAAGTGTAGACAAAATTACCCAAAAAATATGAAATTATATATGACTTCAATTAACATATTATTACAATTTGAACTTCGAAAAAAGGTAATAACCTCATCAGTAAACTAAAAAAAAAGTGATTTGGCCATTTCAATTGTCCCATCGTTCTGGGCGTTATATTATTACAAAGAAAAGTTCCTTAAATATGCAGCATTTATGATGAACTTTTGAGTCTTATATGAATCTTCATAAAATTTAGAGAAAAAATTAACTTTAGAACAAAACACTTAAAAAGCTTGTAAATAAGAGTCAGTTATGATCACATGTGAACGATTTAAAAATAATCTTATTTTAGAGTCTTTCAAAAATCAAGTTTTATTTGCGTTTTTAAATACACACAAAAAAATCTTTGGCAAGCAATTGGGAGCACTTTAACTAAAATAATGTTTTTGTGGCATACACAATATAATAAATTATTCGATAAAACTTTATTAGTTGAAATTTGCTTAATTACTTGGTAACGATTTTTTTGTGTACGTTAATAGCTTATTTGTATAACGAAAGAATTTCAAAGCATGTATAGATTAATACACTTTCCTGATGTATCGGTTTAATTCGTGGATGATCAGTCGCTGTGAATCAATTCATTAACTCGTATGAATTAAAAATAGATATTGGAATTTTTATGCAAACTTAACAATTAGATGTTAAGTCATTCATAAGCCAAAAGTAATTAAATACATTGAGGCAGAGTTGGTAGGCTCTATCGCTAAAATACTGTTATAGATTCCAATATCGATACATTTAAAATACCAGTACCGAAATTAATCAAATACCATTATCCCATTATCCTTACAACACCATTATTTTTTAGTTTAAAATTTTTGTAATTCCACGTCGTAATTGTGAATTTTACATACACTTTCCGTTTCTGCTACCAACAATGCTTTGAAGTAATTGCTAAGTTGTATTCATAGACCCACTATCTATTGGCTAGTTTATGAATTAAATTCTTTTTTTTTATGTATAATATATTTTTTTATTTACAAATTTGATAACTTTCTCAATTCATTCATTTGAATTGAAATTTAAGTGAAAAACTAAACAATTTAATAATTGCTGTCATCCATGCCCTACCCATAAAGTGGCAACACTGCGTATGTTATTCATATAGATGTATGCAGACCTTTAAAAATATAATTCCTTAATTCATATTTTAAATCTCAATTTTGCAATAAGTTGATCTCAGTGAATTTTTTTTACCCCGATGTAGTACTTTTCAAGCTGTTAAAAAAAAAATCCGCGGAAAGACCTCTGTAGGGAGTTTAATTCTGTGAAAAGTTTGGAAATGGACTTAGCTGCATATATCTAAGTAATTTATAGTCAGATTGGACGACATTTTTTTTTGTTTGTTTACCCGTTACCGGCGAATGAGATTTATTTTTAAGATTTTTTAAAATAAACCGTTTTTATAAAAACCACCGTATACTACCACATAATTTTTTACTTATTAATATATTCTTAAGATTAAAAACTTTTAAAATGTAGTTCAAATTTTATCACTTCAAACACCGAAGATATTAGAAGTCAAGCCTATCTATATATCAAATCAAAGCCTTTCGTCTTGATAACATTCTAATAAGCACAATTTTTGTTCTTATATAGGATTTTTATGGAATAAAAACATTAAAAAAACAAAAAAATTAAAATTCCTACGCCGAATCATAATGGGTCAACAAAAAAATGCTATCCTAAAGATATTTTTATTACCTTTCCAATGGTGTACATATTGTTCCAACCCTATTATAAATGAAGAAAATATAGTTAAGTTCATTTTTAAAATTTAAACCGAAGTAACTCCCCATACAGGCTTTTCGGTGAAAAAAAAATTTCTTCGGACCCCCAAAGAGAGTTATATCAGTAGTAAAAATTTAGAATCAATCGGTGAGATGCCTCTAAAGCCAACATACATCCAAATTATTCAATCGAATCAAAATTGAATCAACACAAATAGGAACAAATCTTATCTCACTTTATTCAATGTCCAATCATTGATTTAAAGGCATTATGAATTATTCAGTAATTTATAAAATGAATCCGATTTTATGCATATAAATTCAAAAAAAGAATTATCTCTTTCAAGGTCTGGGTGTGTATGTATGTATTTTTTTCTTATTCAGTAAAAACAACAACACACAGTTAATATATTTTTTCATGTTAATATGGAAAATTCTAGAGGTGCTTCTACATTTTCTTCCATAACTTTTAAACGTCTGGACCAAATATGCCCATTTCCAATAGCAAACTGCTTAAGAAATTGGACCAAAATTTTGACTAAAAATTAACATCCTAGCACAACTATTTTGAGCGTGATCGTGATTTCAACAGACAGACAGACAGACAGACAGACGGACACGGCTATATCGGTTTCGCTATTGATAACGATCAGGAATATATATTTTTTTTATGTCCCAGATTTTTTTTTCGATGAGTTACAAACGGAATGACAAAATGATATATACCCTCCTGCACAGTGGGATGGAGGGTATAAAAAGAGTTATAGGAGTAGAGTTCCTTTTTTGTTGGGATGTTTACATATTATTTCTGCAAACATTTTTAACTTTTTTGTTTTAAATTAACTAAATATTTAGTTTTTTAACTTAAAATTTGAATTAATTCTTGATTTAAAATAGTCTTTATTTTAAGTTAACTTGCATACGAAAAGTATAGTGTTAGTTTTCGTCTTAAACGCGTTTTATGCTCTTTGAGTTTTTTAATGAGTTAACGGATATAGTTTAGTCGAAAACACAGCTAATATCATTTTGAAATGTTCAATTTTCTACGTAGTTTCCGCAATTTCAATTGGTATAAATAATATTTTACATTTCTTTATATTTCAAAACAAATTTTTAGTATTTAAAAATTGAGATTTCAAAAGTTAAACGCTTCTAAATACAACCGATTTGTTTGTATATGATAAAATTTTAGTTGAGAATATTTCTGTGTAATGTTAAAAAGCCTCAATAAAATATTTTTTATGTTTAAGTTTATCAATTTAAGGCTCGATTACTGAATGTCCAGTTAGCTACTAACTGGGACTTTAACTAACACATTTGTTATTGTTTCCCATATAAAATCTGATTTTAACTGTCGACAAAATTTTAATTGCACATTCAGTAATCGGGCTTAAGTGTAGTTTTCATAGCTTTACAATAAATTTTAATTCAAATTCAATAAGATAAAATTTATTAAAAAATGTTAATATATAAAAATGTTTTAAAAAATTATTCCCATATTTGTATTTAAAACGATGGCAAAGTACTTCATTTGTTTATTTTCTAACGATTTGGCAGCGTTAAAATTGGTATGTTGTAATAACCTTTATAGACCGTCGAGAAAGTACTTTAAAATTTGTTTTTGGAACGGTTTGACAGCGATATAAAATACCACCATGAGACCGTAAATCATGGTTATTAGAATGTTCTACATATGCCAGTTTGACGGTTGAAAAAGCATTTTTAAGTTATTTTTCTGCAACGCTTTGAAAACGTTATAAAATACCACCCTCACACCGTAAATCATGGTTCTCATTTGGGACGTTGTCAAAACGCTTTAAATTTGTAAATCGGTATATTCTGAAAACGTTTGTACCACCTTTTAAAATGCTTTTAAAACGTTTTCACGATCGTATTTTTCCACCTGGGTGGGTACGCAGTAACAATGCATAGGTTATACTTTCATACTATACTATACTTTCATATGCACATCGATTTTTCCATGGGTAAGAGAAAAAGTTAAAAATTACAGCTCGGTGTAGCAAAAACCTTAAAAAAACCTTTCAAATTCGGTTTCGGACCAATAAGCTTTCTGAGCCGAATATTCGGGTGGGACTCTAATAATTAGCAATAAAAAACTTACATGTTTTAATAAGGCCAAAATATATAAAGGCATTAAAGCCAAGCTACGCGGCGCAATAAGTTGACCAGACTGGCCCGATGGTAAATTCTGTGCAATTTTAAATGCATTCAATATATCGATGGTAGCATTAATGAATGCTTCACGAGCATCAGCTATATTTGAAGTAATGGACCGATCAACGGCCATTTTCGTTAGTAAACCAATTATAGCTTCCGTATCAGCAGAATGCATTACTTCGGGCAAAGAAGCCGTCACCGGTAGACATACAGTGTGTACACGTATACGACGTTCACCTTCGCTGTTCGTATAAAGCAAGGCAGCTTGAAAGCATATAGTTTTAACATCTGTTAATGTTTCTTCATATGAAATCTAGAAGAAAATAACACAAATATTCACAACTATTCCCAATTAAAGTAAAAAATCTGGTTTTGTAACCCACCTGCATGCCATAACCAGCATCGGGATTAACATTTGGTAAGGACAATAAATCCGTAGATCGAACAAAGAAATTACCATGGAATGTATGTACCTGTAGACCACGGGTACAACGTATACGCATAACGGCTTCAAAACCAATCTTGCGCACCAAATAACGTTTAAAGCAATGTTTCAAAGAGTCTACCACTTGAGGTTTAGTTTTTTGATACAAGGGGAAATGGTGTACACAGCCACCACTGTGTTTACTAATGCCAGCTAAAAAAATAAAGTGAAAATTATAACAAATTTTTATTTTATACTTTATATATATAAACTACATATCGTCATATGAAATCAAAAAAGCCGTAAGTTACAAAAAATTCAAAATCGACTTTTTGATTATGATGCACTATATCATAATACACATTCCTGCAAAATTTTACACTCCTACGGCTAAAAACAAAATTCTAAAAGCTCTAAGTGCAAGCGCAAAAAATTCGTACCCCAAAAAGGTTACTTAAGCCTTTCGAAAAAAATACTAACTGTTTTTTTATAAACAGTTACACATTACATGTAATTGTAATTGAAAAAAGGTCAATTACAATTGCATTTTATTGGGAAAAGAAATAATGACAAAAAGCGCCAGTTAGAGATTAACCCAATATGACTTATTCTTTTTATGCTTGACCACGCCTATCCCAGCCAATTTTGTTTTGTAAAATTTTAACAACAAACATTTTCTAATTCTAAATGTAATTGAAATTTGTAATTGAGACCACTTTCAATTACATGTAATTTGTAATTGAAAATTTTCATTTACAATTACATGCAAATATAATGGATTTTTTTTTAATTTCAACTACATTTGCTTGTAATTGTAACTAAAAATTTGCAAGTAATTGTAAGTGAATATGTACAACTAATTGTTATTGAAATATAATTGAAATCCCCCAGGTCTGGTTTTTATTTTGTTGGACAGTGAAACTAATTTATATTTAACCTATTAATGAAGAAAATATGAAATTATTTCCTAAAAATTACCAAAACCATTTTTTTAATTTGACTTACGGTCTTTTGGTTTCAGAAAAAATCAATCCTCGAAGTATTAAGTTTCGTAGTTCTGCAAATAATGCAAAATTTGGTAATGTTTCTTTAAATACTAATTCTATAAACAAAAATAAGCTTAACCTGAAAAAATTTTGAAAAAATTTGGCTTATTTTTCATTTTATTAAGTTTTTTGCTTCTCCTGTAAAATTGTATAAATGTAACTCACGGCTTTTTTGATTTCATATGACGATATATTATTTGAAAGCTTACATATTGTAGCCAAATCACTGTATTGTTGATTTAATAGGAAAAGATCAACAGCAATTTGATAACCAGAACATTCAAGAGCATAACGTTTATAAAAATCAGTAGCTGGATTCAGATGAGCAACATCTTTGGCAGATCGATTGTTGGGGTCTTCTCGAGGCTCTAAACCACCAGGACCCTTATTGGGAAGGCACGTTTGGAATACGGTAATGCGACCACCAGACGCTTGCTAAAATTGTTTAAACATATTATACATCAACGCTTTGGGAGTAAACTCAAAATAACTACCATTAATTTAAAAGCCACTTGCAAGGCAGCACCTAAAGCTGAACCCGGATCATGGGTTTCAGCAAAACGTTTCGGCAATTGATTTAGTAAATCCTTCACTAACTCCTTGCATTCCTTTAGATTGACCAATAAATTATCGGGCCGCGGTAAAAATGGATCTAATAGAGACAAAAACATTAATAATGGAATTCAAATTACACAGACCTGCAAATAATGCGATGCTTTCAGTTACAGAAATGAAATGAGGCGAATCTTGTAGACTTTTTTAAGCTAAAAATCTGTTTCCAGAATTTTTTCCAAATCTTAAAATTACGATTTTGATAAATTTTAAGGTCTTATTATTGACGAATAGATCCTTTTCGTAACTTATGCTCTCGTTCTCGTCAAGGTATAGTTGTCAGTCTGAACATCTTTCAGCATTTAAGTCCCGCGATAAAATGTTTTTGAAAAATTTTACAAAAAGTGTTCAAAAGTACTTTTTGCGATCTAATTTTTTTTAATATGCAAATTTATGAAAAATAAGAACTTTTGGATTAATTATAAAAACGTTGCGAACAGGACTGATCAAGAATTGCTTGAAAAGCTTGATAAACGCACTATTATTTAAGAGCAATCTCCCAATACGTTAAGATTTGCATATCTCAGCTAAAAAAATGAGTAGTGAAATTACAGAAATTATGAGGCAGGTTCGGTTCTTTCAAAATATATTTATTAAGTTGTTCGAAAAAGCCTTTTTTTTATCATATTGACTTAAAGTTGCGCCGAATAAAAAAAAAATCTATATGACCCATCCTTTGATTTCTGTATCTGCGAGTTATTTTTAATACTAGCCAACACAAACCATCTATATCCAATAAAGTCATCTCATGTGGTTGATTATAACCTTCTGACATACTATAGAAATGTACATTGCTATTATAGGCAATAAAACCCACTTGAGTTCGGGCGTCGCCTGGCATATCTTCTAAATGTTTTGAGAGCATTGTACAAACATTTTCCAAATAACCACACTGTTGGGCAATAATCGAAACATCGAACAGGAATAAATATATAGCCGGTTGTGGTGGCCGTAACTGTTGAAATAATAGAAATAATAATTTAGTTGGTAACTTTTTGAGTTTCGTGTTCCAAATATTTACCATATATTCAGATGGTGCTATAAATTCAATTGTACTAGAACGTACTTCAGGGCGACGTGTCACATCACCATATGTTTTTGTAGCTGGATCAAATTGAAAGTCATCAGGCACTAGGAAATATATAAAATAAATTTATTAAAATTTTAAATTCTTAAACCGAATTTTGAAACGTGTTTCTAGAGAAAAATTATAAGCATTCTAAGTAACTTTCAGATTCAGAGACATTTCTTTAAAAAAAATTATTTAGATTACATAAAGTTTTTAAAAATATCATTTCGAAAGCACATGTTCTCAAAAATGGTGATTTAAAATTTTAAGTAAATCCTATTTATTGCATATTACATTGATTCTTATATTGATTACATGCACTTCTTTTGCAATTTGTATCATTTTATTTAAAACCTTTTTTTAAATACCTAAGACTCGGTGATCAAAAATCCCGTGAATAAAGTCATGAAATATAGTGATCACTGCAAGACTTTTAAAAAAAAAGCTTTTTCAAAAATCATCTTCAACTCCACAAAATGAAGATTTTGGAAAAAAAACAAATTTGAATTCAATTCGAAGGGTGCGGCAAAATACCTGTTTCCAGCTTAACGATACATAACTTGCATTGCCAGAAAATTTTAATGAAAAAGCAGGAAAATGCTAGAAAAAATCGAGGGACTTCAAAAAACTTGGCGTGACAAAAAACCTGAACCGTTACCCCTAAAATACCGTTACCGAAATAATCGAAAAACCGTTATCCTTAAAATACCGTTACCGAAATAACTGCAATACCGTTATCCGTAAAATACCGATACCGAAATAAATTAAATATCGATACCCTTAAATGCCGTTACCGAAATAAATGAAATACCGTTATCCTTAAAATACCGTTACCGTTATTTTTAATTTTCTGCTTTTGGTAATTGCACGTGGGTATTGAGTATTTTTCGTACAATAAGTTGATAAATTGGTTTCGTTTTTATTCTCGTTTGCTTTTTGTAAAAAAGTTTGCGGTATACACCGAAATAACTGACTATCGTTAACCTTAAAACACCGTTACCGAAATAACTAAAAAATCGCTAACCTTAAAACACCGATACCCAAATAAATGAAATAGCGTTACCCTTAAAATACCGTTAACGAAATAATCTAAAATAGCATTACCCTTACCGATAACCGCATCGTTTCGGTTACCATCCATGCTTCTCAGTGACAAATTAAGATTTTTTAAAAATTCAAAATGGATTTTGTAGGGGAGGAGTAGCACTTTTAGATACCGTAACGAAAACGTGATATAGCTATTCTGAGGTCAGATTCGGATTCAGCACGTCTAAAACCTTCGGGAAAGTATAGTCTGATTTTTGATTAGAAAATTTCACCAAATTTTGTTGGCCTGTGTTATGTATCGAATGAAGAGGTGACAGTTTTTTTCGAACGCCATCATCCCAAATTAAAAAAAAGAGTCGATATAGAATACCCGATATCGAATACGGCGATTAGACCACAGATTTTAAAAAAATTTCATAAAATTATGAAAAAGCGGAAATTTGTTGTCCCGCGTGGCACGCAGAAAACGATGGCAAAAAGCGCAACAATCCCGCCAAAAGCGGGATGTCTGGCAACGCTACCCATAACTGTCAAACCAAAAGTCCAATGGAGACCGAAATTGATTAAGTTATAACCCTACATAATTCTAAAAAGCTTACAAACACATTTCTCCAAAGTTTAATAAAAAAAATTAAAAATACAACTTACATTCATTGACCCTGTAGCATAAATTGCATTTCCACATTTTACTATCGACAAAATAAACAAACGGATTAATATATGTACGACATAAACGACAGCGAACTATATTCGGACATTGAATAACTGGAAGGCTCTGAAATAAGAACAAAGTATTAAAATCATTACGAACGAGAATATTTAAAAATACTTGCATTAATATCACGGAATGGATGAATAAGAATACCCAAAGGCAGACGGGATTTTTGCAATAATGAATTACTTTCCGGTATTTTAGCTAAAGTGCAACGCATAATGCTAACAAACACAACAAATAAAATATTATAAAATTGAAAAATATATATTTAAATAAGACTTACTTGGGATTGCAATTAATAGATTCATGAAATTGATTGTGCAAAACAATTTTGGGTGGCAGTAAAGTAGTTGGCGATAAAATGTGACGAGTTTGCATAAGATCAATAGTATCTTGACCCCACAAACGATTAAAACCATGTTGTAAAATACTGCCACCTTGTGGACCATATTGACCACCTGTTTGAGGCTGCTGCTGCAGTTGTTGTTGTTGAGGATAAGCTTGATTTTGATATTGCAAAGGACCAGTTGTACGTTGACTATTAAACATTCCCGGTTGAGGTTGAGGAGCTCCACCAACAGTTTGTTGTAGTGGTTGTTGCTGCTGTTGATAATTATAAGCGGCAGAATAGGGTTGTTGCGTTGGTGGTGGAGGTTGTTGCTGCTGCTGTTGTTGTTGTTGCATCACAGGAGGCATCTGTTGATTAGTTGGATACATTGGTTTACGCTGTTGACCCATTTGAGGAGGTTGATTATTATTCAATTGATTTTGCTGTATCGTATTACTAATAGGGGGAGCTGAAGGAAGTGGTCCACTTATATTGGGTGTGGTTGGATAATTGGCATTTTGCGATGGACTTTGTGAATATGACACAAGAGGAGATGTCGATGTACCATATGCACCACTTTCAAGGGGACGTTGAGTGTTCAACTGAGCCGGTTGATGTGCACGACTATTAGGTGCTGCACCAGCAACGTTTGGGGGAAGATTCGTTGGAGCTATGTTGGTCGGTGCCTGTGGTGGTTGTTGGGCATTTAAAGCTGATGTTTTGAAGTTATTCTAAATATAAAAACCCACACAATTTTATTAAAGAACTTTGTTGGACACTAAAAAGAAAAGTATCCCATTTTATACACTCGGATTTTTATGAAAAAAGGTATACCCGATTTTACTTATGTATGATTAACATCACAGCACAGGTAAAAAATTAAAAAGGTAACAGTTTGGTATGAGTACTTGCTAACAATACTTTCCCAAAGCTCAAACGATAACACCGTTCAAGAGTGGAGCTAATGCTTTACAAAGCGCTTGGAAAGCACCAAGAAACATATAAATCAAATGCTTTCCCAACGCCCAAACGATAACACTGGTCCAGCCTATGCACGGTGGGTCAAATGACTGGTTTTTGGAGGCAATATATCACAGGAAGCAGCTAGACCTTTAAAATTTAGTACTGATGACTACGATTGGTACCTTAGTCCTCGGTGAAAATTTCAAGTCGATCCGTCCTAACCACGCCTACTTCTAGTAGTTATATTGTTTCCCATGTTAAAGGTCACCGGAAATTAATATTATTTCATATTTTATTTATGTTGGCTACCAAAGTTTATAGAAAAAAAAAACTCAGTTAACTCACCCACTACCACACCCACATTCAGTTACAGGAAAAGTAAGCTTAGCGGTGGGTGGATTAATAGTAAAAAACGGACTTTGGAGAATGATAGCATTCTGCTACAAATAACATTTATTTAACATTTGGAAAAAGGTACTTTTTTGGGGAAAAGATACTTTCACCTAAATATTCCGTATTAGCGGATATCTCCAACAGAGAAAGATCCTTGGTAGCAAATTTTAACTTCCTAGATCCAGCGCTTGGGCATGCCTTTGAGGGGGGTGCACTTTTCGCTTTTTTCCCTTCCGGGTAGCATATCCAAAATTGACGTCTTAGCGGTCGTTTATGCTGGAGGAGGAATCTACGTACAGAATTTTTGCTTCCTAGTTCTAGTAGTTTGGGAGTAGTTTGGACAGGCCGTCAAAGGGGAGACATTCTCCTTTTTGCCCCTATCTGTAGGAATTTCCAAAAATCCCGTCTTAGTGCATGTCTACGAGATAAGTGCAATATTCCGATCAAATTTCATTTTCCTAGCTCCAGCGGTTTCGGCAGGCCGTTAAGAGGGGCACTTTCTCCCTTTAAACCCCCATTTTTACAATATCGTTGTCTATAATTCCAAAAAGTACTTTCCAGGTAAGTTGTCCAAACTCCAAGGGACACATATTTTAAATTTCAGGTTTCTAGTCTAAGTGGTTTTGGCAGGCCGTCAAGAGGGAAACTTTTCCCCTTTCGGCCCGTTCCGATAGGAATTTCCAAAAATCCCGTCCTAGCCAACATCTATTCCGGAGGAGGAACATCCGTACCAAATTTTAAATTCCTAGCTTCAGCGGTTTGGGCTGGGCGATGTTGAGTCAGTCAGTCAGTTACGTTATTCTTTTATATATAGAGACTTATAGCAGGTGGCTGCAGCTGGTTCTACAAACACATGAAAGTACACATCATTCTCTACATATATACCCAGTCAGAAAAATACAAAGGGAAAGCGGTGGCAAAGCACTTTACAGGTGGTACAAGTACTGGCAAAAAGTACTTTCCCATTCCCAAAATGATAACATCATTACACAAAAGGACCGGCTGTTCAAAAAGCGCCGGAAAAGCACTGGAGGAACAAAAGTTTTAAACGTTAGCAAAACGCTGGCAAAACCAATAAATAGGTGGTCTGGAAATATATTTTCCAAAATAAAATTTAAAAAAAGTTCATACCCGGTGAAAAATGTTCATATACGCTCAAACATGTTCATATATGGTTTATGTATGGACACATATGAACAAATATGGATTTTTTATGAACATATATGGATTTTATATGAACATATATGGAAGTATATGTGATTCCATATATGGAAAAAGATTTCATACACAGACATATATGGAGGCATCTGCTATTTCATATATGGAAAAGGCACTCATATATGGACAAATATGAAAGTATATGTTATTCAATTTATGCAAAAGGGACTTGTATATGAACATATTTCGAAGAATACATTTTTCCATATATGTAAAAGGAACTCATATTTGAATAAATATGGAATTATATTTAATGCCATGAATAAAAAAGGAACATATGTAGCGCCTAATTTGAATGTCATACATAAATTTATATCTATCGTACAACCTTATAATAAAGGACAGCAACGTTCGCATGTATTCGCATATATTTAATAAATGTATATGTTCATATATGTCAATATATGAACATATACTTAGGTGTTACCTCATTTTTCGGATCCATACATATATGGTTGAACCATAAATGTTCATATATGGACATTTTTCACCGGGTATGTATTTTTTTGGTACTGCCGTGATTTGAAACCAGGCCGTCAGATTGGCAGACGATTGCTCTACCCACTGAGCTAACGAGACATATAATATTTGATGGCTACCCAGTCAAAAATCGCCAGTGGTACAAAAAATCAAGCACTGGCATACCACTGGGTAACCACCAATGACTGGCAAAACACTCATTTGGGACGCTTTGCCAGCGTTTGCGAAAAGCGTTTTACCAGTATTTTTTTACAAAAATTTCGGTGGTTTATAAAAAAACCGCTGGCAAAGAATTGGCTTACAGTGATATGCCAAGGTTTGCAACCAGTGGTTATCCAGTGCTACCTAGCCAATGCTACCAGGCGTACAAAAATCAATTCACTGGAAAACCAATGATTTTATAAAAATGCTGACGCTTCGTTAAAAAATGTTTGTAGTCGGAAGGTTCCGAGTTCAAATCCGGTTGCAAGCAAAAAAATTTTTTGGGATTTTTTTTAATTTAAAATTTTTTTTGTTTTATAAAATCATTTTTTTTGTTTGTAGGAAAGCTCCTTCAAGACCAACTTTTTTTTTGCCCTCCCAACACTGGCATACTAGTTACTAAAAATTGTTTGCCAGTACTAGCATTTTGGCACAGCCAGCAGTTGTCCAGCTATTATCACTCATTTATGTGTTTAGCCATTAAATATTATATGTCTCGTTAGCTCAGTGGGTAGAGCAATCGTCTGCCAATCTGACGGCCTGGGTTCAAATCACGGCAGGACCAAAAAACATACATATGAACTTTTTTTAAATACTATTTTGGAAAATATATTTCCAGACCACCTATTTATTGGTTTTGCCAGCGTTTTGCCAACGTTTAAAAATTTTGTTCCTCCAGTGCTTTTCCGGCGCTTTTTGAACAGCCGGTCCTTTTGTCTAATGATGTTATCATTTTGGGAATGGGAAAACACTTTTTGCCAGTACTTTTACCACCTGTTAAAGTGCTTTGCCACCGCTTTCCCGTTTGTATTTTTCTGACTGGGTAAACACATAAATGAGTGATAATAGCTGGACAACTACTGGATGTGCCAAAATGCTAGTACTGGCAAACAATTTTTTGTAACTAGTAGTCCAGTGTTGGGAGGGCAAAAAAAAGTTGGTCTTGAAGGAGCTTTCCCACAAACAAAAAAATTGATTTCATAAAACAAAAAAAATTTTAAATTAAAAAAAATCCAAAAAAATTTTTTCCTTGCAACCGGTTTTGAACTCGGAACCTTGCAAACCTTGGCATATCACTCTAAGCCAATTCTTTGCCATTGGTTTTTTTATAAACCACCGAAATTTTTGTAAAACAAATACTGGTAAAACGCTTTTTGCAAACGCTGGCAAAGCGTCCCAAATGAGTGTTCTGCCAGTCATTTATTTTTAACACCGTTGTTACCCAGTGGTATACCAGTGCTTGATTTTTTGTACCACTGGCGATTTCTGACTGGGTATTGTTCGACGAATACGTCCGAATAAACAAAGTACTACTCCAACAAACACACGGTGGACAACCAAAACTACATAGAAAAGACGACACACTTTGTCACAACAAATTATTTATTACAACATTTTTATGAAACTTATGAATAATATATTTTTTACGTACCTGAATTAATATTTTCTATTTTAGAAAAATTGTGTAAGATTATACTATTTTGTTCAACAATAGTTTAAATGTCAGGCACTATAAGGCAGGATGTCAGAGAACAAAACAATCCAAAAAAAAAAAAAAAACTACAACTTTAATAGCTTGGCTTTAAGTCATGGGTTACCACCTGATTCTAAATTTTAATTTTTGGGTATTTTCAAGTGTTAAGTACAAAGTGCCATTATCACTTTTTTTTAAAATAGTACACTTAAAAATAGACTTTCTGCCTCAAAAACCAGTCATTTGACCCACAGTGCAATGGTTTACAAAGCGTTGAGATAGCACAAAGAAACATAAAAACCACGTATGTAACCCAGCCTCCAAATAGCTCTCATAACTCAAGAACCATCGTATTTCGGATTTAAAAATTATTTTTATATGAAACTTTTTTTTTACAATTCAAAAATTTTTGAAAACAAAACAATTAAGATTCCGACCAAATTATGGGAAACCTTCCAAAAGTATTGCCGAGAAAAGCATTTATATAAGAAATATTTGCAATGTAATAGTAGATATCAAATAGTTTTCAAAATTATAGAAAATTGCAAAAATAATAGATATTCCCAAGACCAATAAAGATGCAACAAAAGCCCGCCTTGTACCTATACCCAAAGTAATAAATCTAATATCAGATCACCAATTCGGTTTTAGACGTACGGACTCTACCATTCAACACATATACATACATAGAGTAAACAAATAAAGAAGTTAAAGTCGGGAATGTGATAACCAGAGAAGACAGAAAAAAGCAAAATCCGATGTGTTTAAAGCAAAAAAATATTGTAAAAAAAGCAAGAAAAAAGAAAAAGTAAAAAACTTGGAAAAACAGCAGTTTTTTTTCTGTTTTTTAATTCAAAGTTAAGAGAAAAAATATTTTTTTGTGAGCAAAAAAAGTATTTTTGGGCAAAGTCTTAAAAAAAGCAATTAAAAGCTCAAAAATCTTAAGAAAAAGCTATTTTAAAGCTAAAAAACGGAAAATCCAAAAAAAAAACAAAAAGAAGCAAATATGAGTAAAACAAGCAATAAAAAAGCAAAAACAGCAATTTTGTCTTCTCTGGTGATAATCTACACCAGACTGGTTGAAAGCCAACTAATATTTTGACCCGAAAATACAATGGGTTGAAATAGACTTGTGCCAAATTTTGTCTATAAAATGATACCCATGTGAGTTAGCGGCCTTTAGCGACCTGTAGCTTAAGAACAAGTCAATTTTGGGTGGACCTTTATATGCACTCAGGGAATTATATAGGTAAAATCAACTACAAATGACAGTTAAAATGACTTCATTTGCAGTTAAAAAGGTGTAGACTACATTTGCATTTAAATCAACTACAATGGGAGGTTATTTTTAACTATTAAAAATCAACTGACAAATGTAGTAAAAACAACTACACTAAAAAAAAAAAGTTAGTTTTATTATACTAGTATTTTACTAATTTTTAGTATAAAGTTGCTTTTTAGTAAAATAATTTGGTATTCTCATTTTACAAGTTACAGAATTTTTTAATTATTTGAGTTGCTATACTACAAATTTAATTTTACTAAATTTTGAAACCCCGATTAGCTAAAATAGCAAAAAAAATTACTAATCTTTTTTATTTTAAAGGTTAAAATTTGTTTGTTTTTTCTCCACACACATACTACAGGCTAAAGTTGAGTTTAGGGGATCTCACCGATTGACTCCATATTTTAACCACTGATAGAACTCTTTTGGGAGTGCTACGATATATTTGTTTTTCGCGGAAACGCTTATGTGCAAATTTTGAAAATATAGTTGGCTACATCTTCGTCATTAGTGGTCGAATTGGGACAATATATACACCATTGTAAAGGTCTTTTAGATGGCTTTTTAATTATTATTAACCCATTACGGCCCGGCGAAAGAATTTCCATTTTTTTTTATAGAAACGTTATTTCATAAATACACCAAAGATATTTGGGGACAAACTTAACATTTTTACATACTACGTGAAAAACATGAATTTAAAGATTTTTGGGAAAAAAGAAAAAGTTTTCAAAAAAATTAAAGTTTGCATTTACAAAACGACGTTGCGTAATCGTACTATAAGCGAAACCAGACAACAAATGAAAGCTTGTTTATTTCATTATAATAACATGATTTTCACATCAGTTTAAATGCTTACAATTGATGCTTTTTGTAAACATTAGAAATATATTAAAAATAAATCTTTTGTAAAACTTATAATTAATTATAAAGTAAAGAAAAAGATATATATTTTGTAGGCATTTAAATACATATAAAAATAAACCTTTTGTAAATGATTTTCAAAGTAAACCTTTTATAAACTTTAGGGATAAATTCACAAATGATTTGTAAAGTTATAGGAGGCTTATGAAACAAATTTTATAAAGTAATTATGAATTTAGACATTAAATTGTATACCCAATATAAGCATTTTGTAGACATATAAATTGTTTTAAAAATACTGAAATGTAAATGCTTTATAAACGTGTTGTAAACCTTTACTAAATAGAATAGTAAGCACACTTTTTATTTATTACGAACAACGAACAGTTTATCCAATTGTTCTGTTTTGAATCCACTTGTTCTTTTACATACATATGTATCGGTGATGGTATTTAAGAATTTTCGTTTGGTGCCTCAATGATGCCAAAAAAGTGCCAAAAATGAATTAAAAGTGCCAAAAAAAAAATTAAGCCACATTTAATATTTAAAAAAAAATATGTTCAGCTTTTATTTCAAATATTTATACATTTAGTTACTTTAACCATTAAATGCATGGTGTAGCCATTTGGCAACATACCAGTTTCTTAATAAAAAACGCCACTTGATGCATAAAACTCAATTTTTGGGCTGGGGCCCTTTCTGCACAAAGTGCTCTTATAAACTATAACTCAGATTTTTTAAACAGTTATAGGAAAAATCTTGGTTTTGCTTCGTATGTTTGTGAAAAATCTAAAACACGCGTTTTTTTACAAAAAGTGCAATATTCAAAAATGTTTGTTTAAATATTTAAAGTGGTATTCTCGCAATAAAATTAATTTTGGCAACAATAAATGTATAATTAATATTTCATATATTTTTTTTTTGTTTCTTTTTTTTCATACACGTTAAAATAATCACAATTTAGCTATTTGTCAATTTTTTTGGTATTTTTCTTGAAATGTACACGCCTTTAGAAATCATATATAATTTAAGGGTTAAATAAAAAGACAAAAAAAAACAGGCGGGCAACTTATCTAAAAAGTAACCCGAGTTTAACATTACCTACCACAAATATTTTCATATAAAAATGCCATTCTTAACTATAGTAAAGCACTAAACTTACGTTATTTTAAGATAAGTTAGCAGGTCCAAGACTTTCAAAAAATTTTACAATTAAATTTGACAATACAATAGAATCAATTAAAGTTTTTCTAATTTTATGCCCGTTGCTTTTATTTTTAAATATCAAAATAATGATTAAATTGTCCCTGGAACTGGAAGGTGGTCCAAAAAATTGTAGATATTTTTAGTGTAGCATTTGTTTTAAATAGGCGTGGCTTTTAATGAAAAACCAGCGATATCGACCTTTTATTAAATTATATAGAAATTTTCGTAAAAAGTGCCAAAATTCTATGGAGAGTGCCAACGTGCCATTGAACTTCAATAGTGCCACAAATGGCACTTTTGTGCCACTTACCAACAGTGATATGTATGTATATGTAAATGCGTGTACGCAAAAGCAAAGCCTACTTTGTGAAATTCAAAAACATATAAGTAAAGAGTTTTTGAATTGAAAATGAATTTATTTAGGCTAACAACGACGTTGTGTATATACATTTTGTATTTATAACATATTTGAATTTTTTTATTTTAAAGTTCATAGTTTATAATGTACAGTAATTGTGAATACTATATACACTCATACAAATAAGTCCTTAAAAATAGCAGAAAAAGTTACTAAAAATTAGTTAAAAATGATGCTGCAGAAAAAACTGCTAATATTAGCAGAATCAGTTTGCTAAATATTAATAAAATGAAAACAGCAAAAAAACTGTTAAATTTACAGAATTTAAGTAATATTTGAGCTAAATTTTTGTTAATTGCAAATAACAATTTAACTTGCTGAAATCAGCAAAAACAATTGCTAAATAATAGTAGAATGAAAATAGCAAAAAAAAAATTGTTAAATCTACAAAATTTTTGCTAAAATTTTCTGAAATCAACAAAACTTTTGCAGATTACTAGTGGACTGGAAAAAGGTACAAAAGGAGCAAATGAAATGAAAATTAATAAATAAAATATAAATGTGTATTTAAAAACATACTTGGGACCAGTTTATTGAATGTGTCAATTAATTGAAATTTTTTCAATTGGCATTGTTCAATGCCTAAATGCCCATTTATAATTGATGAAAGAAGTATATGTTTTCATGTTTTAATAAAAGAATAAATTAAGAAAAAAAATTAAAAATTCTCATATTACTTATAATTTTTATATTACAATGCTTTTTCTTCAATTATGTGTACATTTCATTACCATTGTTTTCATCAATGCAAATTGAAAAAAATTTCATTGGCATTGAATGGTGATGAAATTTGTTGGCATTGAAATTGAGATAAAGTAATGCCAATTATATTTCAATGCCAATGAAAATTTCCCAAGAATGATTTTTTGTAAAAGTGGTAATATTTATAGACAATAATATGTTAACCATAACAAAATGTATTTCAGAGACCCTTCTTTCGATTTTCATTGTTTGCTGATCGGATATGTACTTCCGAATTTATTTGGGTTTCCATTTTCACCTCTAAAGCTCCACCCACAGGAAAGAAGGTGTGGCCGATTAAAAATATCGTATTCTTTAAATAAGCTTAAAAAGTACAATATTGGGGGGAAAAATTAGGGTCATCCCCTAAACTCCACTTGCTCACCAGAGATACTTTTAATCACAATTTTCATATTAAAATGGTTCGTCCAAAATAAACCTTGATCTTTATAAATTAATGTATTAGGATAAATAGAAACTTTTCTCATAAATTTTAATAATTTAGACATTTTATTAGGAAAAATTTTCAACCATTTCAATTTAGTTTTATTTAAAAAACTTTTTGCATTATTTTTGGCGAGTTAAAAATATGCAGTAATTTTTATGAGTCATTTAACATTCTGTTTATAAGCGCTCCAAAATTGGTGGTTTAGTATACAAAAAATTTGTAAAATTAGCAAATCTTCTGTTAAAAATTAGTAACTAAAATTCAGCAAAATACTGTAAAGTTAGCAAATTTATTGTTAAAAATTAGTAACTAAATTCAGCAAAAAAAATAGGAAAAAAATGTGTAAGTTAGTAATGTGGAGGTAGCAAAAAAATTAACTACAAATTAAATTTTAACTAAAAATTAGTTAAAAATTTGTTAAGTTGAAGTACTAACAGTTTTACTAACTTTTCTACAAACTTTTTCTATGAGTTTAGAATTATAAAACTACATTTTTCAAATTTAATTTTGCATTTACAGCTATGGACATGGAAATAGGACACTTTTATGTGTTAAGAAACATAATTATTTATTTTGAAAAATAAAACAAAAATAAAATTTTTTATTTCATATACGGGAAGTGTTGTAATTCATTCTTTATTTAAATAAAAATCCTTCAACTATTTTATATATATTGGTAAATATGTATAAACTAATAAAAATACCTGGACTTCTAAATAGGACACATTTTATATTTTTACAAACAACCGTACATTTTTTGGGTTATTAAAACAATTATTATTTTTTAGCATTAATATTACACTAATATTTTGTGCTGTATCTTTCTTTAATTTTCAAATTAAAGAAAGATGATACAATTTTTACAAGTAAATAATTTAAACAGAAAGTGATATTAATTTATGATCTAGAGTCAAACTAAAAAGAACATTCATTTACCAAAATAAGAGATCAACTAAAACATCCCCTCATCTAAAATATTTTTGTTCAAAAAATGTGAAAGAATTTCGAATATTATGCTTTGTGTTTGCGAGAACTTTAATTGTAATTAAATGTATAGGCTAAAATTTAATTTTTATGAATCATAAAGGGCATATATTAATCTTAAGTGAAGTAAGTTCTGTACTGAACACTAAAGCCGACCATGGTCATATTTCTGGATTTTGATAATTTTTTATAAAAAAATACATTACTATACGAAAAAACCAAACAAAAATTTTGTTTGTCAAATTTTTCGCAAGAGAAATTTTATTGTACAAAAACGCATTTAAAATAATTTTTGAATAGAAAACAATCGCCAAAATATTTTTTGCAGTGCGAAATTTGTCAACTTCTTTTACATATGCAGAAATGGTACTTAAATAAAAAGAAATTTCGCCACGATTACAAAAATGATATTATTTCAAGATCTGTGAAGAAACTAAAGTGAACAATTTTAAAGTAAAAATAAAAATTACTGCGGCTACACTAAAAATGGATTTTTTTTATTCTGCAATTTTTTTTCGGCGCTTACATACATACATATTTAAAAAAAAAGTTTACGTACAATAAAAAAATTAAATTCAAAATTTTGCGTGCGGTGCGAAAAATATCACACTTAACAGTTGCAGTAACAACTAAAATCACTTTATTTCATGCAATTTTTGGACCAAAATGAAGTTTAACCAAACCTGAAGGGTCTAAAATGTACAGAAATGGATCCAGTTAGGATCACGTTTTATCGATCACAAATATCAAATAATTTTTTAATTCGTGAGAAACTTTACTTTTATTTAACTACCATTTTTTCTTTTATAAAAGAAGTTGTCCATTTTTTAGCTCTCTCTAAGGCGTCTAAAATACACTAAAATGGCTCTAGCTGGAAACACGTTTTATGGAACTCGAAAAAAAACTTCATTATCGAAATCCTGAGGAAACTTAATTTCGTTTTAGCACCCACACTTGCATGTAAATACGCTTCCCGTTTTTTTTTGACTCAGTGGGATTATGCGGCCCCTCCTCCACTAATTTTGAATTTTGTTTTTTTTTATTTAACAGGTGTCATATTTTTTACGTACATAGTGCATATGCCTGCTAAATGCATTTTTGCCAATTTTTTTTTTATTAAAATTGAGGCAACGAATAACAAAAAAAATGTTAAGTGAAATTTTTGTTCCTAAAAGAGAAATTTATCGCGAATAAATTATTTCGGGAGCAACTTTTTTGTATTTTTGAATAAGGTACATTTTTTGAATTACGAATGTTATTTTTTGAATAATTGTCTTTTTTTTTATTTACAAGTGCTTTTTTCGAAACAAAATTGCTATTGTTTGAAAAACAAATATTCGAATTAAAATTACAATTGCTATTTTTTGAATATCAAATGCTATAATAAAATACAAAAATTTTATTTAAAAAAAACATTCAAAAAACATTCAAAGGTTTTTAATTTTTATCTAAAAAATAAATTTTCAATTAATCAAAAAAAAAAACATTTTTCAAACGATATACTATATAAAAGTCATTAAGTCCACAGATTCTTTGTGTTTTACGTTATAAGTGTGTTGTAAAAATGATTTTAAAAATAACATACAGTAAGCTTTAAAAAAAATTAGACCAAGCTTGTATTGCACGAAAATAAACTTCATGTTATTGTACTTAATATATGCTTACAAAATGTTTAAGAAAAACGAAATTTTTAAGTATAATATTTTTTATACCGCTTGTGTGAAATAAAAACATTTGCAAATTCTGAATTTTGTAAACAATTTAATTGATTTAAAAATACTTTTGAATTTCCTTTATTTAGATGTTTATTTTTGAATTTTACAAAGTATTTACAAAAAGTTTACAAATGATATCGTGTGCGTGCTGACGCTTATATTTCGCTTCATGCTTACATTCATGTTTATTGGGATATTTTTTCCAAAAAAAATGTTTAACTTGATTCTCAGGGGTTAATTAGTAAAGTTTGGTATGAGTTTCTTAAGAGTAAAAATAAGCTAAAAAAAATTCATAAGAGCGGATCGTTTAAAGACGATTCTTCATTTAAAACATTCTCATCTGAGTCGTCCGAGTTATTTTTAAGGTAATGTGTGTCTAAATTTTGTAATGCCTCTTCTTCTTCCGATGACGAATCTTTTTACAATTTCCTAAAAATTAAAAATAAATCATTTTATTTCCCTCATAACTTTTTTATTTACAGAGCTATAAATTCTAACTAAGTCTTAAATAAAAGCTTAATATCGTGACTATAAATATTTTTTTGCAATTTATATAAATACATACGGTTTTTTTATAAAAACCTTTTTTCTTAAAAAAAGTAAAAAAAAATAAGAATAAAATATGTCATTTTAAAGATATTTTAATTAACTTTCCAATAATGTATATAGAGTTCCAATCGGACAATAAACGACGAAGATATAGGCAACTCCATTTTCAAACTTTGCACCGAAATAACTCCCGATATAAGCGTCTCCGCGAAAAAAATGTTTTTTTTTCAAATCACCTCAAAAAGCCCTATCTGAAGCAAAGAAAAAACGTCAACTTGTTCCCAAAATTTTATTAAATTTACTAATTTTGTAAAATTTTTTACTAATTTCAGCAGTTTTATTTTCATTTTGCATAAATTTTACTAACATTTAGTAAAATTTACAAATTTTTTTTATAAAATCAATTTTACTAAAAAAATTAATTTTAGTAAAAAAATTGGCTGATTTTAGCAAATCGATTTCCAATATGAGTTTACTAAAATATTACTAAATTTTAGTAACCAATACAAATTTTTTCTACTACTTTCACTTTACTAATAATTACAGACAAGTTTAGCTAAACGGTCTGTGTTATGATCTTATAAACATTGTAAATATACAATGCAATATTATTATAATAAGGGTACTCACGATGGGTAGTGCAAACGATGCAAACGTTGCAAATGATTGCAAAAAAACAACGATTGCATCAACACAACAACAAAATGTATGTATTTGCAATTTGCTTTATTTTTCTTCATTTGCAATAAAAAAACCTTTAGAAAAAATCACTTTGCATATAAGCTAAGTTGCAAATAAAACAAAACATCTGTTTTTAACATATCAGCCGCCATATTATGATTTATAAAATAAGAAATTAAATAAAAAAATTAGTTGTGATTTTTTATTAACATAAAATTTTTTTTATTTATTATTTTATTATTATTTTTATGATTCACAAATTTTCTCAAAAATACGATTTATTTTTACTTTTGACGTAAACAAAATCACTGTTGCCAATATAGCTATTTTCTTGTCAAATCTAGCGATATTTTACCATTTTCAGCTATTTTCTAGTGATTTTTTAGTTTGATTTAGCGATATTTTTAGGAAAAAAGTTGGCAACAGTGAACAAAATAGCTCATAAAGCAAATATGCAATTGATCTTAAAAAAGACGCTCACGATATGTTACTATTTGCAAAGCAAATTAGCAAATTGCAAATATGCACATGTAACATCGTGAATACCCTTAATATAATAATATTAATATACAAAACACCCTATTGATATTAGTTAAGTTATAGATAACAATCTCTATATATAAAAGAATAACGTGACTGACTCAACATCGCCCAGCCCAAACCGCTGAAGCTAGGAAGTTGAAATTTGGTATGTAGGTTCCTCTTTCGGGGTAGACGTCCGCTAAGACGGGATTTTTGGAATTTCCTACCGGAACGGGCAAAAAGGGGAAAAGTCTCCCCCTTGGCGGCCTGCCAAAACCCCTTTGGCTAGAAAGCTGAAATTTAAGATATGTGTTCCTTGGAGTATGGGCTAACTTTCCTGGAAAGTACTTTCTGGAATTTTGGACAGGGACGTTGTAAAAATGGGGGTTAAAAAGGGGGACGGCCTGCCCAAACCGCTGGAGGTAGGAAGTTGAAATTTGGTATAAAGGTTCCTCCACTATCGTAGACATCCACCAAGACGGGAGTTTTGGAAATTTTTACAGGGACGGGCAAAAAGGGGAAAAAGTCTCCCTCTTGACGGCCTGCTCAAACTGCTGGAGCTATGAAGTTGAAATTTGGTATGTAGGTTCCTCGACCGGTGTAGACGTCCGTTGAGACGGCATTTTTGGAAATTCTTATCGGGAGGGGCAAAAAGGGGACAAAAAAGTACCTTTTCCCAAAAAAAGTACCTTTTTCCCAAAAAAGTACCTTTTTCCAAAAAAAGTACCTTTTTCCAAAAAAAGTACCTTTTTCCAAAAAAAGTACCTTTTTCCAAAAAAAAATACCTTTTTCCAAAAAAAGTACCTTTTTCCAAAAAAGTACCTTTTTCCAAAAAAAGTACCTTTTTCCAAAAAAAGTACCTTTTTCCAAAAAAAAGTACCTTTTTCCAAAAAAAGTGCCTTTTTCCAAAAAAATTCCTTTTTCCAAAAAAAGTACCTTTTTCCAAAAAAAGTACCTTTTTCCAAAAAAGTACCTTTTTCCAAAAAAAAAGTACCTTTTTCCAAAAAAAAAGTACCTTTTTCCAAAAAAAAAGTACCTTTTTCCAAAAAAAGTACCTTTTTCCAAAAAAAATTCCTTTTTCCAAAAAAGTACCTTTTTCCAAAAAAGTACCTTTTTCCAAAAAATTACCTTTTCCCAAAAAAAGTACCTTTATCTAAAAAAATGTTCCTTTTCCCAAAAAACATACATTTTTTCAAAAAAATACCTTTTTCAAAAAAAGTACCTTTTCCAAAAAAAGTACCTTTTCCCAAAAAAAAGTACCTTTTTCTAAAAAAATTTTCCTTTTCCAAAAGAAGTACCTTTTCCAAAAAAGGTCCGCTAGACGGAATTTTTAAAATTCCTATTGGGAGGGGAAATAAGGTAAAAGTCTCCTCCTGACGGCTTGCCCAATCCCTTTTGGCCAACCTAAAATTTTAAATATGTATTCCTTGGAGTAGGAATAACTCACCGGCAACGTAATTTTTCTATTTTGGAACAGGAACATAGTAAAAATGGTGGTTGAAAGGGAAAAATGTCCCCACTAACGGCCTGCCCAAACCGCTGAGGCAATGCAGTTGAAATTTGGTATGAATGTTCCTCATCCATCGCAGATAGCCGCGAAGATGGAATTTTTGTAAATTCCTAAAGGGAGGGGCAAAAAGAAGAAAAGCCTCACCTTGGGGGCCTGTAAAAACCCCTTCGGCTAGCAACCTGAAGCTTAAAATGTGGATCCCTGGAGTAAGGGCTTGTAGTGTCCATTACTACATACACCTTCTTATCATGTTATACTATTTTACTTGTTCAATAATTGTCGTTCTAAAATATTTTATAATAATTTTATTTCCGTTTCCTTTCAATTTTGCTTTTCAAAAATTTTCATTCTGATTTTAGATTTTGTAATAAAAACAAATAGATTATTTTATAAAAAGAACAAAAAGTTTTCTTTCGTTAATAAATATTTAAAGTTACTATATTGGCGATCCTGCTTCGGACCAATTTATAAACAAAATAATTTGCCAATTACTACCTGCAATACATCGTTGTGAAATCACAATCAAACATTTGACTATTTGATCCGATTCCAATTTAAAATTTGTGCATTCAATAATCCAACACAACCCGGAAGTTCTACATACCTATAAAAGTTATTTATGTACCATCAAAATTGATGGACATTCAGATGCTTTATCGTCAACGATACATATTAATTGAATTGAAATAATCAACAAAAATATTCAGCAAGTGTTGTTTTTATATTGACTCAAAGAAGTTTTCCAAATCATCAAATCGGATTCAAACCCTATTTAAATAATCCACTAATTGGTGAAGTTTATTTTCAAATCCTAATTCAAATACTACGGATTCAAGAATCTTTTGATTTCATCATCTACAATCAACAAAACCCGGCTGTATACTGATAAGTAGTTTTCATAGTTATTATTTTTATATAAACTAAGTATTATTGTTACGTAACTTACTGTAACTTTCCTCTGAAACATTTTCGTTTGCAACAAATTTTATTTACATATAAAATGGTTTTGACACGTTCGCAAACAGCTAACGAACATGACACATTTCATGATACTGTCACAACACATATTTCCGAAAATGCAACATCAAATGTTCATAATTCCCAACAAAATACCGTTCTTATGCAAAATCATACCGCTTTATCCCCCGTTAATACTCAACCATATACAATAAACAATCAAATACCTAATTTAAAAATTCCACAATTTTGGAGTTATTGCCCACAAGCATGGTTTTTTCAAGTCGATATGCAATTTCAATTACATAATATTGTAGATGACAATATTAAGTACCAATTTATCGTTACTTCTTTATCTCAAGAAGCCATTTTGAAAATATTAGATTTGGTTCAAAATCCTCCTATTACTGAGAGATATGAAACCATTAAGGGAGCACTTTGCGAACGATTTTCTCTTAGTGAAGAAAGTAGATTAGAAGAGATAATGTCAAGTTCTCAATTGGGTGATAAAAAACCCTCGGAATTATTTCGGGATCTTACAATACTAGCCGGACCACTTTCTTTTGTTTCTCGTGAATTGATTTTTAAATTTTGGCAAAGAAAATTACCTAAAAATATTCAAATTCATTTGACTTCTTCGGGCTTGTCTTTAATTGATGAAAAGGTTGTTTTAGCTGATAAAATTTATCAGATGTGTGATCCAAATATATCAGTTGTTAATTCAACCGAAACTTCACCGAATGATGTTATTAAAGACTTAACCCAATTAACCTCCGCACTTAATGAGAATATAAGTAAATTAACCTTAAATATTGATGCTTTAAATAGAGCGAATGTTAATAATACCACAAAAAATAATCCATCAGGACATTCTACTCGTTCTTTTCAAAATCGAAGAAGTAATTCTGAATATATTTGCTGGTATCATTCAAGATTCGGTAATAGGGCACTTAAATGTGAAGAATCGTGTAAATTTTTTACAAACTTTCAATCGAGATCTTTATACTAAACTATTCCATTATGTCGACGACACATAATGGAGATTATTTTTTGAATTCTCGTCGTCTTTTTGTTACTGATAAAAATAGCAAATTAAAATTTCTCATTGATACTGGTGCAGAAATTTCTGTTTTCCCAGTAAATAAATTTAAAGGCGAAAAGAAAAAATGTAGTATATTTCTTTCAGCTGCAAACGGAACCTCAATTCGCACTTTTGGTTTTAAGAATTTTATTATTGATTTCGGTTTTGATCATAAATTTACTTTCCCATTAATTTTAGCTAATATCGATACTCCTATTATTGGAGCAAACTTTTTAGAAAAATTTGGCATCTTAGTTGATATAAAGAATAGGCAACTCATTGACTCATCAAATAAGATTATATCGACTGCTTGTTTAGGATTTTCTGACATATATTCTTTAAAACTATCAAATATTAGTTGTAAATGGTCCAATCTTTTAGCAGAATATCCTTCAATAACTTGCGAACCCGATTACGGAAAAGCTGTGGTGCACAACACTGTTCATAAACTTGAAACTAAAGGGTCTCTCCCATTTAGCAAACCTCGTAGACTAGATCCAATAAAATTTAAAATTGCTAAAAGAGAATTTGATAATTTGGTCAAAATGGGTATTTGCCGTACTTCTAATTCTTCGGTTTGTTCACCCCTTCACATGGTCCCTAAGAAAGAAAAGAATGATTGGAGACCGTGTGGCGACTATAGACGTTTAAATTGTACAACTGTTCCAGATCGTTATCCCCTTCCTCATATTCACGACATTAACATAGACTTAGTTGGCAGAAAAATGTTTTCAAAAATCGATTTAGTCCGTGCCTATCATCAAATACCTATGGCCAAAGAAGATATATACAAAACCGCTATAACTACTCCGTTTGGAATGTATGAATTCATTCGCATGCCATTTGGCCTTCGTAACAGTGCCCAGACATTTCAAAGATTCATAAATGAGGTATTTAGTGGTTTAGATTTTGTTTTCACTTATGTTGACGACATATTAGTTGCTAGTCGGAATGAGGAAGAGCATTTTAAACATTTGCACCAAATTTTTCAAAGACTTGATGAATATGGTCTAAATATTAAACCTTCAAAGTGCATTTTTGGTGTACCTGAACTTGATTTTCTAGGGTATAACATTTCAGAATCTGGTATGAGTCCCTCCAAATCTAGAATTGAAGCTATTTTACAGTATGATGTACCTAAGACAGTTAAAAAACTGCATCAATTCCTAGGTATAATCAATTATTATCATAGATATGTTCATCAATTAGCTAAATTTCTTATGCCTTTACATAACTTAATTACTGAAGCGAATAAGAATAAAACGAAGGATATTTATTGGACCAAATGCACTTTGAATGCATTTGAGGAAGTTAAAGCTAAATTCGCACAGAATACTTTACTTAACCATTTTAATAAAGATTCTACATTGTCAATTGCTGTCGATGCCTCACTTGTTGCTATTGGAGCTGTTCTTCAGCAACGATGTGGTGAACACTGGAAACCATTGGCGTATTTTTCACGAAAATTAAGTCCTACTGAAATTAAATATTCTACTTTTGATCGTGAACTATTAGGAATTTATCTTACAATAAAACATTTCCGTCACTTTCTTGAAGGTCGAGAATTCATTATATTCACTGATCATAAACCACTAACAAACGGATGTTCATCTGCAGAACTAGTTTATGGGCAATGCTTGAAAATTCCAGGTGAACTTATTGTTCGCTCTAATGACAATATATCTTCGGAATTTCTACTTTCGAAATTAAGAGAATATTTTTCTGAGGTAAGAGGTGAAGTCGTATATCATAATAAGGAAAGACAGTTTATGCCTAAATCATTGGAAAATTGTGAATATGTGTTCGTAAAAATTTTACAGCCCTCAAAACTATCCGCTCCTTATGAGGGTCCCTTCAAAGTCTTAGAAAGACATAACAAAACTTTTAAAATTCAATATGGAAATACAATTCGATCCATTGCACTTGATTTGATTAAACCTGCTTTTGTGAATAAAGATGTTCAGTACACACACGAAAATCATCAAGATAAGATAACCTATGAAATCATATAAAATTGTTTCCGAGGGGGGAAGTTATGTAGTGTCCATTACTACATACACCTTCTTATCATGTTATACTATTTTACTTGTTCAATAATTGTCGTTCTAAAATATTTTATAATAATTTTATTTCCGTTTCCTTTCAATTTTGCTTTTCAAAAATTTTCATTCTGATTTTAGATTTTGTAATAAAAACAAATAGATTATTTTATAAAAAGAACAAAAAGTTTTCTTTCGTTAATAAATATTTAAAGTTACTATAGGGCTAACTTATTAGAAAGATACTTTTTTGAATTTTGGACAGGGTCGTTATAAAATGGGGGCTCAAAAAGGGAAAGTTGCCCCTTAACGACCTGTCCAAACTGCTGGAACTATGAAGCTGAAATTCGGTACTTAGGTTCCTCTTCCAGCCTAATTCCAACCGGGAGGGACAAAAAAAGAAAAAGTGTCCCCCTTGACAGCCTGCTCAAACTGCTGGAACTAGGAAGCTGAAATTCCCTGTCGATGGATTTTCGGAAATTCCTACCGAGAGGGGTACAAATAGTAAAAGTTGGCTAGAAACCTGAAATGTAAAACATATGTTACTTGGAGTATGTGCTCACTTACCGGGAAGGTGCTTTTTGGACAGGGACATTGCAAAAATGGGGATTAATGAAGCGAAAAGTGCCGCTTAAAGGCCTGCCCAAACCGCTGGAGGTAGGAAGTTGAAATTTGGTATTAAAGTTCCTCGTCTATTGTAGACATCCGCTAAGATGAGATTTTTGGAAATTCATACCGAGAGGGGTAAAAAGGGAAAAAACTTCCCCCTTGACGGCCTGGCCAAACTGCTGGATATAGAGACCTAAAATTATGTATTTAGTAGGTTCTTCCTCCAACGCAGACGTCCTCTAAGACGGAATTTTTGGAAATTCCTACCGGGAGGGGTAAAAACGGAATAATTCTCCCCCTTGATGGCCTAACCGAACCCTTCGGCTAGAAACCTGTAATATATAATATGTTTTCCTTGGAGTATGGGCTAACTTATCGACAAGGCATTTCTAGGACTTTGGACAGGAACGTGGTAAAAATGTTGGTTCAAAAGGGGAAAATTGCCCCCCCCCCCTTAACGTCTACGTCTTTAGCTAGAAACCTAAAACTTAAAGAACAAGTGTATGTGAAACACTAAAATTAAGAAACTAAATAGGAAACGAGCGAAATTGAAACACTACACAAGTGGAATGAAATGGATATAAACGTTGAACGAGTGAAATTGAAATTATAGACAATGCAAATGGATTGGAAGAGGGAATTACCTGTTTAAACACTATCCACGGAATATGAAACTTATGTAGCATTGAAACATACTCTCCAAAAAGTTAAACAAATTTTCTAAAAGAGAAAAAACCTTAGAAAAGGAATGGAACTTATATATTCCGATATTTAAACTTCATGTAACGAAGCACCGGTGGAAGAAACCGACGCAGTAAGTTTTCCAACTGAATTTGTGAATTTACTTGAATTGCCAGGTCTACCTTTACATAAACTGGAATTAAAAGAAAAAACTTTAAGACACGCTAACAACGTAGCGGCTTTGCCCGCTATTTTTAATATTATAAAATGCTTTCCAACCCTGCTTTACGTTATTTATTTTCATTCAAAACACAAATGAACAAAACTACTTACGGGTCTATCTACCTAAGTTCGCACTTTACCAAATTATCTTAACATACACACGTATATTGCAATTTATTATGGATTCATTACTAACAATCCACTTTCATGAGAAAAAGTGATCAAATATTTATTTATTTTAAACATTATTTTGTTGTGCAGAATTATTTATTTGTGGTTGCTGGGTGAAGGCTTTTATTATAAAAACTTTAAGGCACGCTAACAACGTAGCGGGCTGCGCCCGCTAGTAGAACATATGTATATTTATGTATTGTATTCTTTAAAAGAGATCACTAATAAAACCGAACTCAATATGGTGTCAGGTAAAAAAAAAAGTAAAAAAAAGTAAAAAAAAAAGTAAAAAAAAAGTCAAGTTAAAAAAAACAGTCAGTTCAAAAAAAAAAAAAACAAGTCAAGTCAAGTTGGAAAAAATAAGAAATCTAAAAAAAAAACGTTAAAAAAATTACTATGGAAACAGGTGGTGTACGTAAAATAAATTTAAAAGCTTTCAACATAGCATTTAGAAAAAGGTACTTTTTTTTGGGAAAAGTTACTTTTTTTGGAAAAGGTACTTTTTTTTGTTGGAAAAAGGTATTTTTTTTTGGAAAAACGTATTTTTTTTGGAAAAAGGTACTTTTTTTGGAAAAAGGTACTTCTTTTGGAAAAAGGTACTTTTTTTGGAAAAACGTACTTTTTTTGGAAAAACGTACTTTTTTGGAAAAAGGTACTTTTTTTGGAAAAAGGTACTTTTTTTGGAAAAAGGTACTTTTTTTGGGAAAAGGTACTTTTTTTGGAAAAAGGTACTTTTTTTGTCCCCTTTTTGCCCCTCCCGATAAGAATTTCCAAAAATGCGGTCTCAACGGACGTCTACACCGGTCGAGGAACCTTTATACCAAATTTCAACTTCCTACCTCCAGCGGTTTGGGCAGGCCGTCAAGGGGGCCTTTTTTCCCTTTTTAACCCCCATTTTTACAACGTCCCTGTCCAAAATTCCAGAAAGTACTTTCCAGAAAAGTTAGCCCATACTCCAAGGAACACATATCTTAAATTTCAGCTTTCTAGCCAAAGGGGTTTTGGCAGGCCGCCAAGGGGGAGACTTTTCCCCTTTTTGCCCGTTCCGGTAGGAATTTCCAAAAATCCCGTCTTAGCGGACGTCTACGCCGAAAGAGGAACCTTCCTAGCTTCCGCGGTTTGGGCTGGGCGATGTTGAGTCAGTCAGTCAGTCACGTCCCAATAAGCACATAGGTTTTAAAAATTCAAGTGCTTTAAATTTTGCTTGAAGTAAAGTACATTTCAAATTCTAGCATTTGTATATTTAACAAAAATATTTGAAACTTGAATTTTTGTTTCCCTTTTGCTGGAGTATGCTATTGAAATAAAATGTAATTAAAGTTGTATTCAAACCTTGAAACTGGAAAACAGGGCTGGAATTGAACTTGTTTTCAACTTGAATTCCAGTGAAATTGTTAATAGGGGTTATTCTTTTATATATAGAGATTAATATACAAAACACCCTATTGATATTAGTTAAGTTATCGATAACAATAGAACATATCGTCACCTAAAATGCAAAAGGGCGTAACAACAAAAAAATTTAAGCCGATTTTCTGAATGATTATAATGCACTAGACTTAATTAAATTTCCCTTCAAAATTTTAAATTTATATGTCGAAATAAGTCTATAGTCGTGTTTTAAACAAGAGAAGAAAATATAGAATATCTTTAATTCTAAAACGTTTTTTTTTTTGGTTCTAGTGTAAAAAAATAAAAAGTGTTGTTACGCCCTTTTGCATTTTAGGTGACGATATGTATATTTATGTATTGTATTCTTTAAAAGAGATCACTAATAAAACTGAACTCAATAGTCTGCTGGCCTAATATTAGTTAATTTTATCTGTAAAATTACAGTTTTTTCTGTAACTTTTATAGACTTTTTTATTTGAGTGTACAAATATATTTCGGGAACTGGCAACACCATAATAAAATTTGACATTTTTTATCATAAACGTACTCACAATGTTTTGATGTACAAGTGCTATTTGTTTTGTTTACAGTGAGTTAAGAAATTCAATTTGGCCAAAAAACGGAAATTTCAAGAGAAAGTTTTGGTTGGATTATTTTTCACAACTTTCGATTTGGATTATCTCAACAAGAATGTGTCGATGAACTCAGTTCTTTGTACGGCGATAAAGCAGCATCAAAAACGACAGTATATCGCTGGTATAGTCAATTCAATCGTGGTCGTAGTTCGGACGCCGACGAACTCAGTGAAGGTCGTCCAAAATTGGTTGTTGTGGAATAGAGGCATCCTTGCACATTAGTTACACTTTAATACATTCGATTTTGCATGAACACTTAGTTGTAAAAAAAATTTGCTCTCGTTGGATACCCCATAATTTATCAATCGCTCAAAAAAAGGCTCGCGTCGATTTGTGTAAGGGAATGATTAAAAAGTTCGACCGCGGTGCTTCAAAAGACGTGTATAAAATCGTGACAGGTGACGAATCATGGATATATGCGTATGAGCCGGAAACAAAACAGCAATCGACCGTGTGGGTATTCCAAGACTAGCGGAATCCAACAAAAGTTGTTCGTGGAAGAAGCACAGCGAAGCAAATGGTCGCCTATTTTTTCGGCCGAATGGGTCATGTGGCCACTGTTCCGCTTGAGCAACGTCGGACGGTCAATTCTGGTACACGACCATTTGTTTGCCGGAAGTCCTCGGAGAAATTCGTAAAACTAACCCCCAAAGACAAATGATTCTCCATAATGACAATGAGTGCTTTCACACATCTCGTCAAACAGGTGAATTTTTGAGCAGTCAAAACATCGAGTTGATGAATCATCCTCCATACAATCATGACTTGGCACCCAATGACTTCTTGTTCCCGAATATCAGAGGTAAACTGCGTGGTCAACGATTTACGAGCGCCGAAGAAGCAGTTGAAGCGTTCAAAAACCACCCTACGGGAAATTTTAACAAACTGTCACCGAACTGGCCATGTAAAAGTGACCAGTCTATTTCATATAAAGGGGCCAGTTCGGTGACAGTTTGTTAAAATTTCCCGTAGGGCATGTTTTGGAGGTATGGAAAAACTGCTATGAGAAATGGTTTGAACGAATGCAAAAGTATATTATCATTATTATTTGCTATTCCCGAAATATAAATAGTACCCCTCGTACATGCAAATTATTATAAAACTGATAAAAATGATTTTAATTTAAAAATTTAATCAATTTCAGTTAAAACCTGTTTTATAACACTCAAAAAGTGTTAGAGGGCTCGACCAGCCCTCTTTCCATACAAAACAACAATAAAATTAAAAAATTAAAATTTTAATTGTCAATGTTATGATTGTGTCGATAGCAAGTCTTATTTTTTTTTAAGTTTTCAAAAAAAAAATTCAAATAAATACAATTTATCGTGACTGCAACAAGAAACACTCGGGGAATACGGTTACAACTAAGAGTCACAGATTTTTCGTAGGAGTAGACACGTAAGTATATTGTATTTAATTAACAATAAGCTTTTATATAACACAACTTTTAATAAAAGCCGATAGAAATTAATTTAGGTAAATGGTGAACAGTTATTTCCTATCACTCCCACTCGATTAGAATACTTTCAAATAATTTTAAAAATTGCTCTAATAGCAGTTTTTGCAAAAACCCATTTCAACTTTAAATGTTTATAAGGTAAAATCTTATTGGATGTCTTATATTAACTTACCTGAAAATTATTCGTAACCTGTTGTTGTTGTTGTGGTTGCGATGTCTGTGGGACAACACTTTTTGGTGGCATTTGCATATGCTGAGATGATGGTATGGGTGTTGGTGGCATAGGACTATTCAAACGATTTAAATTTAAATTTTGCATACTGCCTGTTATATTATTAACATTTGTTGGAGCAGAAGCTGAGGAAGATGATGGAGGTTGATTTTCAGTAGCAGTTGCTAATATATTCTTGAATTGCTGTTGTTGAACAGTTGATTGCTGATTTTGATTTAATTGTATAGATGGTGAAGCTGTTCTTGAAGAGTTTGCACTTGCTGCTGTGGTATTGCTTGCACCATTTGACATTGAATTTGTTCCAGCTCCAGGGCCATTAATAAGAGGTGGCCTAATATGTGGTGGCAAATTGCTACTAGTCATTGTTAAAGATTGTTGTTGTGGTTGGCCTGTTGGTGGTATTTGTGGTCTTTGTGGACCATTAACACTTGGTGGAGCATAAGTTCCAGCTAAAGCTGGATTTGCCGTCGATGTTATTGTTGGTGGCATAAATTTACTCATGTTAGCATTTATTGTTGGTGGCTTAGATGATAGCATGCCAGGATACTGTTGTTGTTGTTTTTGTTGAAATTGTTGTTGTTGCTGTTGTGCCGGTTGTGACTGTTGCTGTTGTGGCATTGGTGGTACTGTTGGCATACCATTTACCATATTTACTTGTCCCATTGGTGGACGGGGATAATTTGTATTTGCATATGATGACATTATTAAATTTTTAGTTTTTATATACTAAACATAGAAATTGTGACCAGAGAACAAATAAACCCTTTAAAATTAAATAGAAAAATATTAAATAAGTTTTAGCAATTTTCATATAGGTTTTCGCAAGAGGTGTGCTAAGTGTTGTATGTGTTTTATTGTCCTAATAAAAACAGAGCTATAAATATTTTCTCTACGTTTTATTTAGATCTTCCTAAATACAGGCTTCCAAGGTCATTGAAATTGAAATTTAAATAAAAAGACTATTTATTCATTTTTATTCCAATCCGACGTTTCGCTGGGGATTTTCCAGCATCATCAGGGATGAATATTTATTAGATATACAGTCCTTTAATCAAATTATTACATTACTTTTAAAAAATATCACAGTATTATATGTTTGACAACACAAGAACACAGATTAATTAATTAAAAATAAATGTAAAACTAAAAATAAAATATCACAGTAAAATTTCTTGTTTCCTCTAACGCTAAGATCACAGTTTGAAAGTTATTTAAACCAAAGAGTATACATAATAAAGAGATTGGGGGACTCTCTATCACTGAGAAAGCATTTGTTCCAGTGATGGTATTTGAGAATTTTCGTTTGGTGCCTAAATGATGCCAAAAAAGTGCCAAAAAAGCTTTAAAAGTGCCAAAAAAAAAATTAAGCAACATGCAAATGTTTCAAAAAATATGTTGACCCAGCCAGCAATTTTGGAGCGCAATAAGATTTTTAAATGGCTCATAAAAATGATTATTGTTTTTTTGAAAACATTATTTTTTTGGTGGAAAATATGAACCTTCAGAAAACAATCCAAAATGTTGTCTCTACAATCTAAAAAGCTGTCTCAAAACGAGAGTTCATTTTTCGGACTCAAAGAAGATTCCAAAATTATTTAAATTTATGAAGAAAATTTCGATTTTATACCTTCTTTTTTCTGAGTCATTTCTGAGTACACAGGGGGCTCTTTTGGACGGACCACTTTCATAGGAAAAAGTGAAAAAATGTTTATGTTTTTGGAGCTCATTTCTGAGTCATTAATGATCATCTTTGTTTGCTGGGGAGCTTTTATTTCAAATATTTATACATTTACACCCTTATTCTAAACTTTATAACAATAACAAAATTGTCACAAAACTGGTGTGAATGGAAATTATTATAATTTTGGTAATCTGAGAAAAATTATCACACCAAAACCTTGACAAAATTGTCATGTAATAAAAAGCGCATAACAAACCAGGGGTATGGCATCACCAAAAACAAAAGTTATAACGACATCGTTATCACTAGATGGCACTTTGTTCAAAAAATTGACAATTTTCTTTTTTTATTTAAATTGAAATAATAGCAAACAAAAAAGCAAATAAAAAAAAAAGAATTCTCAAATTTTATTATTTGAAAATATTTTGCGCTTGATTTTTTCTTATTTTGCGCAGTTTTCAGCAATTTTTGAGTTTTTGATCTAAAGTGATACTAAATAGTTGCTCAGGTAATACTAAATTTCAGCGCCCCCTACCGGCGAGTAGTGTAAGTTTTGATTTCCTATCTCTATAACTAATAGTCTCTGTAACAAACAAATATTTTCATTTGTCAACAATTTAAAATATAAAAATTTTATTTTCTTTTGAAGAATTTTATAATGTTTCTTTACAGAAATAAAATATGAAATACCTCATTCATATTTTGAGATATTATTTTAAGATGCATCAAACCTTTAACCGATTCTAAAATTCATGCAAATTCGTCCAAAAGATTACGTATTAACATGGGATTTTTGCGGCTAAAGTTGTTAGGAATAAGCTCAGGGTGCTTGATGCTAAAATTTAAAGGAAACTCCAAATGCTTAGAACTAGTTCTCTGGTGTTCTGCGGTTCCTGGACATTTTTTTAAGTTTTCATTTCATTTAAGATTTCATAAAATTTTTGAAAAAATCGTAATTTTTCACAAATTACAATTTTTTGATAATTTTATTTTATTTTTGGCAGAAAAAGCTTTTACCATTGTATGGTGAAATTTTTAAAACTTTTGCTTGTCATAAAAAAACTTGAATACCATAACAAATTTTTGAAAAATTCCAGTGATGAACAATACAATAGAATCAATTAAAGTTTTTCTAATTTTATCCCCATTGGTTTTATTTTTAAAGATCAAAATAATGATTAAATTGTTCCCGAAGAACTGGCAGCTGGTCCAGAAAATTGTAGAAATTTTTAGTGTAGCGTTTGTTTTTAATTTTGCTACCCGTTCTAAGTAGGCGTGGCTTTTAATGAAAAACCAGCGATATCGACCTTTTATGAAATTATATAGAAATTTTCTTAAAAAGTGCCAAAATTCTATAAAGAGTGCCATGGTGCCATTGAACATTCAATAGTGCCACAAATGGCACTATTGTGCCACTTTTACCAACAGTGATTTGTTCTATTATGTGCCTTGGAACAGCAGCATACTCATACCAATATCACCCAGCAAACATGGCAATACGAAGAAGATTTTCCGAACATATCGCCAGGAAGAAAACATTTATTGCCGTCAATATCAATTTCGTATTCCGGAAGTTTCCTCCGTCGGAAACAACTGTTACACTAAAACAATACTTCCAGGCAATATGAAAGTAATAACTCATATGGAAGATAAAAGGGATATCGCTAAATAAACTCCCGGTACAATAAAAAAACGATTTAATTTTTTCATTATTAAATTTAAGCCTGAAAAACAATATCTGCATACATAATCAATTGACCAACTTATAAATTATCTTGATTTCATCTTAGCCGATTTTTCCCGCGCAATTAATCTTAACTTTTCACGAGTTTATTTCCTATATAGGTGTCTTTTGAATGTTTTTGTACTAATTTAGTTTTAATTTTTTCCAAATTGATAATAGATTTCAAACAAATTTGCTTTATCTTCCAAATGATACAAAGGTGATATTGCCGCAATATTGTCATAAAAAGTTATGACAAAAGATAAAATTTTTGAATTCTTTTTTTACAAATATCGCCGAATTATCTTCCAAGTGATAAAAGGAAGACAATTTCAAAGTAAATACTACTTGATTATTTTCATTCAAGTGACAAATAGAAGATATCGCTTTAATATCTTCTTGGAAGGTATCTTTTAAATGTTTGCAGGGTCATTATGTGCGCTCTTTGTATGACTCAAATCATCGATTGTAACCAGGGATGGAAAATAATAATTTAGTTATAAAAATCAATAATGGAATTATACTATGGAATTATACTATTCCAACAGTATTATAGCCCTAGATTATGAATTTTAAAAAACCATACGTAAAAAATTGCAAAATAATATCGGAATGCGAAAAAAGGCTTTGGGGTTCAAAAAATTAATTAAAAGATTTACATGCTGCAAACGATGCCAAAATTTTCTTTTTTTGCAACTAACCACCAAACTTTGTTTTATGAAATGGGCATTATACTCCGTAGATTATAAATTTAAAAAACCGCACTTAAAAAATTTCAAAATAATAGAGGAACGCGAAAAAAGACTTTGTGGTAAAAAAAATAATTAAAAAACTCAATCAGCGATTAACAATCTGCAAATGAATACAATGACGCAAAAATTTTCTTCTTGCAAATATTTTTTTCGCGATTTATTTTTTTTTTTTTTGCAAAGTAAGCACCAAACTTTTGTGTATAAAATTGGTACTATAGTCGCTAGATTATAAATTTTACAAAACCACACTTAAAAAATTGCAAAATAATCGCGGAAAGCGAAAAAAAGCTTTATGGTACTCTGCAAACAAATATATTGATGAAAAAATTTTTCCTTTTTTCAAATTTTATTTTTCGCGATTTTTTTTTACAACTAGCCACCAAACTTTGTTTTATGAAATGTGTATTATAGTCCCTAGATTATAAATTAAAAAAAAAACGTACTTAAAAAATTGCAAAATAAAAGCGGAACGCGAAAAAAGACTTTGTGGTACAAAAACTTAATTAGGAAACGTAATCAGCGATTTAGATTCTGCAAACAAATATATTGATGCAAAAATTTTCCTTTTTGCAAATTTTATTTTTCGCGATTTTTTTTTGCAACTAGCCACCACACTTTGTTGTATGAAATGTGTATTATAGCCCCTAGATTATAAATTTAAAAAAACGCACGTAAAGAATTGCAAAATAATAGCGGAATTTGAAAAAAGACTTTATGGTACAAAAATTTAATCCCTAGGTTATATATTTAAAAAAACCGCACTTAAAAAGTTGCAAAATAACGGCGGAATTCGAAAAAGGCTTTATGGTACAGAAAATGAATTAAAAAAAGAGGTAATCAGCGATCGACATTCTGCAAACGAATATATTGTTGCAAAAATTTCGCTTTTTGCAAATGTTTTTTTTTTCGCAATTTGTGCTAATATTTGCTAATATCTAAATATTTAAGCTAGTTTTTAGTTACTTACATTTTTAAATATGTAAGAGCGATCTAACATTTTTTGGTATAAGAGCCCGATTAAGTGAGCCTTTTCCATCCCTGATTAACCAGTCGGAGTTCGTTCCTGTTCCAAGCCGCATAATATTTTTTCAAATAAAAATTACTGAGAGAGTTGCAAGGCCATTGTTTAAACTAATGCGACGGTGTAATTTGTTTTATTTTATATTTTATTTTAATCAAAAATTTATTTATTCTTGTTCGAGGCGAATTATTTCTTTATTATGAAATAACATCCCAGAAAAATTTTGTGTTCCAAAGAATCGGTTGCACAATATCTACTTTTCCTTTACACTAATAGAAAAAAGTCCGTAAAACTACTAAAAATTAGTTAAAAATGACGCTGCAGAAAAAAACTGCTAAATTAGCAGATTATTTTTGCTATATATTAGTAATATAGGAACAGCAAAAATAAAACTGTTAAATATACAGAATTTTAGTTATATTTGAGCTAAATGTTTTTAAATGGAGAATAGCAAATTAACCTGCTAAAATCAACAAAAAATTTTGCTAAATAATTAGTAGCCTAAAAAATTACCATAAAAATTTTAAATTTTCGAAGTTTTTTTCGATTTTTTTTTTTTAATGTAAATAAAAATCGAGCCTTTTGAAAACAGCAGTTTACAATTTTTTAGCAAATATTTCTGCTAATTTTAGCAGAATAGACTGCTGTTTGCATTCAACTAAATTTAGCTTAAAAATAGCAAAAAGCTTGTAGATTTAACAGTTTATTTTTGATACTTTTAGTCTACAAATACTCAGCAAAATTTTCTGCAGATTTTACAGTAAAATTTGCTATTTTCAATTAACTTCAAGTTAGCCTAAATATAACTAAAATTCTGTAAATTTAACAGTTTTAATTTTGCTGTTCTCATTTTACAACTATTTAGTAAAAACAATCTGCTAATATTAGAAGTTTTTTCTGCAGCATCATTTTTAACTAATTTTTAGTAACTTTTGCTGCTATTTTTACAGATTTTATTTCTATGAGTGTAGTATTGAGATAGCACCAAGAAACACAAAAATCAAGTGTTTCTCTACCACCAAATTATGACCCTCATCACTGAAGAATTTTAAATTACTCTAGAAATAGATGATTCTTAGAGTTATGGCACTATGGAGTCAAAAGTTATTTAAATAACCAGCTAAAAATCGACATATATGAATACATACAGGTTAAATGTATGTTCATGTATGCTAATAAACATGCATTCATGTCCAGACATGGATACATAAATCTCCATACATGCATCATATATGTCCACACATGTGCATTAACGAAATTTGAGGTAATATCTACATGCATGATCATGCATGATCATGCATGTTCATGCGTGTTCATGTGTGTTCATACATGTACACACATGTAGATATTACCTCAAATTTCGTTAATGCACATGTTTGGGCAATATTGGTTGCTTATTCAGCGAAAAAATCAACGATGAACAAAAAGTGCTTAACAACAATTTTGTGAAAAAGTACACTCACAATATTTTATCGTTAAAAACAACCTAAAATACATATTAAATTAATTGAACACCAAGGTTGCAACCGATACCTTTATAATACCGTTATCCGTTTCCAAACCCTTTCAATACCAATACCAATACAGAAACTCCTAATTTTAAAAATACCGGTATCCAAATGATTACAATCCCAATAAGCACATAGGTTTTAAAAATTCAAGTGCTTTAAATTTTGCTTGAAGTAAAGTACATTTCAAATTCTAGCATTTGTATATTTAAAAAAAATATTTCAAACTTGAATTTTTGTTTCCCTTTTGCTGGAGTATGCTATTGAAATAAAATGTAATTAAAGTTGTATTCAAGCCTTGAAACTGGAAAACAGGGCTGGAATTGGACTTGTTTTCAACTTGAATTCCAGTGAAATTGTTTATAGGGAATAATATTTAAACCATATATTTGGCGTTGAAACTCTACTATTGAACAAATATTAAAATTTTAATTTATCGCTTTAGCACAACAAAGATTGAAGACGTATCTTGAAAACCAATAGTCAAATAATTCGGTTTTTGCTGTAAATAACACTAACAATAAAATGAAACTACTTACCGAAAATTGTTGATCAATTGTTGTTATTTCAAAAGTTATGGCGATTTTCGCTTTTTGAAAATTACGAAATTTGGCGAATTTGGCACTAAACATCAATAAATTTTGACGAAATTAGTTCTGCTTACTACTACCTCTAACGGTGGGTCTCATACTGTTGGTTTAACCTTAACTTAACTATGTATAAACAAAAGAAAATGTCAAAAAAATGTACACAAAGCAACAACAAATTTTTGGGTTAACTACTAACTAAAGTTTAAACCTGCAGCATGAGACCCACCGTAAGTATATAATCTGTGTTTAATTTCAAGAAAATCTGTTGGCTAGTTTTTGAGTTAGAGAGATATTTTTATAACGTATCCTGGCGTTATCCTGTTAGTCCTGGAGGAAAATTTTTAACTGTTTTTACAATTAGAGATTCTAAACCATCGGTAATGTACGCCAAATCGTAAATGTATTTTTGACAATTTTGCAAATAATTTTTTCTGTTTTAAAAAGTTAATTTTTTCAAATTTTCAATTTACATGCTTCTCGCTTGAAAACCGTTCCTTGTACAAAAAAAGTTTAAAGGCAAAAAAGTCGGAAGTTAAGTTTTCTATGGATATAATACAACTTGTTTAATAAAATATTGTTATTTAGCCAAAAACTATTTGAAATCTGAAGACCGCCTTTTGGCGTATGATTAAAAATAGGAACATATGTAGCGCCTAATTTGAATGTCATACATAAATTTATATCTATCGTACAACCTTATAATAAAGGACAGCAACGTTCGCATGTATTCGCATATATTTAATAAATGTATATGTTCATATATGTCCATATATGAACATATACTTAGGTGTTACCTCATTTTTCGGATCCATACATATATGGTTGAACCATAAATGTTCATATATGGACATTTTTCACCGGGTTTTTACCCAAATCTAATACACTAACACCCGTATTCAAAATGAAAAAGTTTATGCTAACTTGGTGCTAACGTTTTTACACACAAATTCCCATAAGGAAAAGCTGGCAGCTAGTTAGTTAGCATATGCTTTTCCATTTTGAATACGGGGGTAAATGTTCTATAAGTGTCACCTACCCTGATTCAATTTTTTAAAAAACATTCAATTCAATTTATTTCTTATAATATTTATATTATTTACATTTGACTTAGAAGCAAAGAGTTTAGGAACTTCGTTCCTTTTCTACTTAGATATATAAATATATTTTTTTAATTTATGAAATGTATGTACATTATTATTAAACGGAAGGAAAAAAATTTACAAAAACCTTTATGAAGCAGAGGTATAAGATAAAAATGAGAAAAAAAAATAAAGTAGATAAAATTATGATGAGATGAGTTCATTGATATGTACATGTTGTGAGAGTTGGCATCTTCCATTAAAATTAAGAGTCAATCTTTCGATTTTATCCAGAACGAGTTCGAAGCCAGCGAGACTATGTAGGCGTCGGGTGGAATAGTGCCATGGTAGTTTAAATATCATTTTAAGTAGCTTATTTTGTGTTACTTGGAGTTTTTTTATGACATTTTGCAGACGTGTACCAAACTGGAGCACAGTAAAACATTATGGGGTGGAATATAGATTTGATGATGAGTTTTTTATTGTCTATGTTCATTTCCGACTTTCTGTTTATAATTGGGTACATTATTCTAATAATTTTGTTAATTTTGTCCACTACATAGGGAATATGATAATTGAAAATTTTTTAAGTGCGGTTATTTTAAATTTATAATCTAGGGACTGTAATACCCAATTCATAGAACAAAGTTCGGTGGCTAGTTGTAAAAAAAATCGCAAAAAAATTTCGCGAAAAAAAGTTTTACAAAAAAGTAAGTTCTTACTAGGGATGCCAAACGGGAAATCCCGAATCCCGAAATCCCGGGATTTTCGGGATTGGCAAAATCCCTAATTTTCTTATTTTTTAATATTAATATAAACGCAAATAAACAAAGTGAGCAATTTTAGATTACCTACGTTTTTTCTTGAATTTTCTCATATTGACAAGAAATTGATGCCAAGATATTGGTAAAATTATAAATTAAGTAGATTATTCGAGTAAACTATGCAAAGACTTTGCAGAAAAATTTGAAATTTTGGTAAACAATATTAAGTTTTTGAGTAATACATGCGAAAAACCAAGTTTGTTTGTTATTTTACCGATTTGTTCTTCCAAGCGAAAATCGATTTCTGAAACTGGGACTGTAAGTTTGAATTCTTCCACAAAAACATTTGATAACGATAACCAAATAACTTTATTGCTGTAATTACACGATTTAGTGGGCAAGGTTATCGCAACGAATCTGTTTTAAAATCTGCTTACAAAATACTGGGCGCAAGTGTACTTAATGACAGTCCTTCATCGTTCCCGCGGCACTCGGTTCTTCGTACCGGAACGACTCGGAGCCCAACAAGCCTCGACCAAGGAGTGCCAACTCAACAAACCAACAATACGTATGTATGCCCTCTTCTTTTTTCTAACCTGGAGCAACTTTATCCGGCGAACTTGCTCCATATCCTTTTGGTCCGTGCCGGAATCGAACAAAATCCAGGACCATGGTTCTGCTCGGTTTGCCAGGACCGGTTACACTCTGGCGGAACATCAGTCAGGTGTAACATCTGCAATCAGTGGGTTCACCTCAGGAAGGACAGCAGTAAAAACTGCAGTGGGTTAAGAACCCATAGGGACTGGGACGGTAATTACGTGGCCCCATGCTGTATAGGCCAACGTAACAGCTCATCGTCATCGGAGTTGTCAACGTCGGCGACATCGTCGGCCTTGCCATCATCGGTCGCGATGACCCCGATCTCGTCCCAACAGCAACAACCACAGCAACAACAACAGCTACAACACCAACAACAGACACCAAAACTAACACCGCATGTGGCTGTCCCCCGACCTGAGGTGATAACACTTATGCAGTTTAACTGCAACGGCCTCCAAGGTAAGATCACGGAGATAACCCGATTTATGCAGCTCCACAAAGTCATGGTCGCTGCGGTCCAGGAAACCAAACTCAATGCCACCTGTAGACTCCAGAGTTGTAGTAATTACAACATTCTGCGCAAGGACCGCACACGGAGCGGAGGCGGGAGCCTCGCATTCATTATCGACAACACCGTGCAGTACAGAATGATCTCGCCTGACCCTAACGTACGTGACGTATACATGGAACATCAAGGTATAGCAGTAAGGTCAGGAGCTGCCGAGATCGAACTGTACAATGTGTATATTCCGCCAGTGGCCAGCTGCCCCGCAGGATATCACCCGGACATCAGATTCCTTCTGGTGGGTGATAACCGCATGGTGATGGGCGACTTTAACGCACACCATGAGCTCTGGCACTCCAATCTGGGCGAAGACCAGAAAGGGATAGCCTTGGCGGAACAGGTCGATGACTCCACATTCTGCACACTGAATGAGGACGCCCCCACCAGAATTGTAGGAAGTTGCACTAGCTCGCCAGACATAACAATTTCGAGTGCAGGTCTGATAAATTACGCCTCCTGGCGGCCGATTATATCGTTGGCCTCAGACCACCTTCCTATAGTTATCGCGCTCGATAGACCAAATGACTTCATCGTCTCTGAACGCCGCACGTACATTAACCACAAGAAAGCTAACTGGTTAGCGTTCAGAGAGTTCACCAACCGCAAATTCAGTGACCTACCCACCCCAACCGATGTGCGCTCCGCGGAAAGGAAGTTCCGTGAAATCGTCAACGCAGCGGCTGCTCGCTTCATTCCGGCTGGAAGGATCGCCAACATCAGACCAAATTTCCCAGCCGAAGCGGCAGAACTCGCAGATGAGCGGGACGAGCTTCGTTCGACCAACCCCAGCGACCCCAGGATCAACGAACTCAACCGGGAGATCAGCAAGTTGGTCAACGAGCATAAACGGAACAAATGGGTAGATCATCTGAAAACATGCAACCTCAGCACCGGAGCCAGCAAGCTATGGTCAACGGTCAAAGCTCTCTCGAACCCGTCCAAAAGGGACGACAGGGTATCGATCTCATTTGCCGACAGGACGATATCGGACCCGAAGAGGTGCGCGAGCTATTTTAGCGGGCAGTTTATAGAGCACCCCGAGAGAGACAAGTCGAAAAGGAGTGTCGTGAGGAAAATCCACGAACTCCGAGTCAAAGACGAGCCATTATCTTTTACGTCAACAGAGGTTGCCGAAGCCATCAAAAGAGTAGGGTTATATAGTTGCAACAAAAAGTCGACTTTTCGACTTTTTGACTTTTTTAAAATTTTGAAAAGTCGACATTTCGACTTTCCGACTTTTTATAGGTAAAAGTCGATTAATCGACTTTTTGACTTTTTTCAAATTTTGAAAAGTCGACTTTTCGACTTTCCGACATTTTATAGGTAAAAGTCGATTAATCGACTTGTTATATGAAAATTTCTAAATAGCAAAAAATCATATTTTTTAGCTTATTTGGGGGTCAGTTAACTAGATTCGAAACGTAGAATTGCACCTTGTTGATAATGAGTATAAATTCGACTTTTATGCATATAAAATAAAATTTTTCCTTGTTTTTTATCATCGCACAGTGGTTTTAAACATAAAATGTAGCACAAAACTTATATACATTAAGGCTTATTTAACTACCTAATTTCGTAAAACACTTGGGTGAAGTGAAGGGAACTTTCAATGTAAATTGTTTTTGTAACAAAAACAATTTCTATAGAAATAACGCAACACTTCACCGAAGTGTTTTAGAAAATTACCCCCTTATTCTTATACATTTAAATGCATAGTGTAGCCATATGGCAACATACCAGTTTTTTTAATAAAAACCCCCACTTGATGCATAAAACTGCATTTTTGGGCTTTGGAGCCCCTTCTATAGACAGTGTTCTTTTAGTTTTTTGAGCATCACCTTGGTATTTTAAACTGGCAGAGTTAAACTTTTAACTGTCCAGTTAATTTTTTAACTAACAAAAAAGCATCTTTAAACGATGTAGGTTAAAAGGTTGGATTAATTGTAATCAAGTATTTACAATAATTTCTCTGTCTAAAAAAATTGGGGAGCTATATTTTACGCACCTGTGAAAACTTAAAATTAAGTTCAAAAATTTTCTCGCTTTCAACAAATGATGAGCGTAGATTGCAAACATCGTCATAGGTACACCATTTTTCTAGGGGGGCTATAGCCTTTTAAATTTTTTGTTCCTCTGTTTTCATTATGGTCATCAGTGCTATCGGCAGATACCTATTCTGACAAGTTCTGCTTTAAGCTTTACCCAATAAGCGCTACAAAAATTTAAGTGAAATCAAAGTCAAGGCTTACATTTTGTTTAAATTTCACTTTGATTTTATGACTTACTCCAGTAATACTAATACACTGAAAGATATAAATCTGTGCAAATAGCAGATAATATGGATAAAAATGGCCCTGCAGAAAATAACTGCCGAATCTGTTTAGTAAATTTTAGTTAGATAAAACTACCCTTCTCATATTAGCAAAACAATTATCTCAATAGTAGACAAAACACAATGAAAAAACTGTTATTTCTATAAATTTTTTGTTAAAAGTTAAACTTAGTTAAATGCCAATAATATTCTATCCTGCTGAAATTAACGGAAAGTTTTGTTGAAAAATTGTTATTAAGACCTGCTAACTTATCCCAAAATAAACTGAGTTTAGTGCTTAACCATAGTTTTGAATCTCAAATTTATATGAAAATATCTGGGGTTAACGTTTAACCATGGTTACATTGGAAAAACGTTACTTGCCCTAAGTATAATTCAAAAAGTCTAAATTCATTGAAATCGACCGACAATTTAAGAAGCCAAGGATTCCGAAAGCTTGTTATCACTCGAGGTGGTCTACTTTGCACGCTGGTGCTAAATAAATGCCCTATTAATAAAACAGGTTGACCAAAAGACTTATTCCTACTCTACTATATTCTATAAACTTTGTCCAAATCGGACGATTAGTTTAGAAGTTGTGTATGTATTACCACTTCTCTCAGTTTAAAACCATTGTGTGTCGTAGACATTTTAGAGTTTTTTATGTCATATTTCACTGTTTTGTTTTCCAATAGATTAGCAACACTTGCTTAATTTTTTCTATTGTGTTATATCAGCGAAAACAAAATTTACTTCTTAGCCATATGGTAATAAGTAAAAAAGTCGAAAAGTCGAAAGCAAAAGTCGACTTTTCGACTTTTGCATCACAACAAAGTCGACTTTCAAAAAGTCGAAAATTTTCGCAAAAAGTCGATTAATCGATTAGTCGAAAGTCGACTTATAGAACCCTACAAAAGAGCCAAACCATCTAGAGCTCTAGGACCCGACGGAATTTCCATGCTGATGATCAAAAAACTGGAGATGCCAGGAATAGAGTACCTTACAAAGGTCTTTAACCTTTCCCTATCCACCCTAATAATACCCGAGGTCTGGAAGATGGGCAGGGTGGTACCACTTTTGAAGCCGGGAAAGGATGCGAACCGGGGAGTATCGTACAGACCAATCTCCCTACTGTCACCGGTCGCTAAGATACTTGAGGCTCTACTCCTCCCCAGTCTCACACGGCATTTTCAGCTTGCCCAGCACCAGCATGGATTCCGGAAGCAGCACAGCACAACAACAGCTTTAACCGCCATTGCCACACAGATAACCAGCGGTCTAAATCAGAGCCGCCCTTGCGAAAGGACGGTTCTAGTGGCGCTTGACCTATCGAAGGCATTTGATACGGTCAGCCACGCGACCCTCTTCAGAGACATCGCCGAATCCAGTCTCCCAAATGGTACGAAGAGGTGGATAGCGAATTATCTGTGTGGTCGCCAGTCGTTTGTGGAGTTTCGTAACAAAAGATCCAAACCTCGTAGGATTAAACAAGGAGTTCCTCAGGGTGGAGTTCTCTCCCCGATATTGTTTAATTTCTACGTTTCGAAACTCCCGGCACCACCACAAGGGGTGGAATTGATTTCTTATGCCGACGACTGTACGATACTGGCGACGGGTCACGACATTGATGGCTTATGCGGTAGGTTGAACAGTTATCTTCATGATCTTTCGAATTTCTTCACTGGAAGGAATATGCAGCTCTCCCCTGCAAAATCCTCGGCGACTCTTTTTACCACTTGGACGAAGGAAGTAAGGCTGGAACTGAATGTAGTAGTCGATGGCGTACGAATTCCGACACTAAACCACCCCAAAATTCTTGGGGTTACATTCGACAGCCTGTTCATGTCCTCAGCGCACACCACTGCAATTTGCAACAAGATGCAGAGTAGGAACAAGGTCCTCAAGTCGCTAGCCGGCAGCTCTTGGGGTAAGGACAAAGAAACCTTGTTGGCAACCTACAAAACAATTGGTCGGTCAGTGGTTAATTATGCTGCGCCAGTGTGGTCGCCTAGAGTCAGCGATACCCAGTGGAGAAAGCTCCAAACCTGCCAAAACTCTGCCCTCAGGACAATTACAGGATGCCTACAAATGTCCTCGGTTCAACATCTTCACGAGGAAACGAAGGTCCTAACAGTAAAGGAACACTGCCAAATGCTCTCGAAGCAGTTCCTGCTGGGATGTCATCGGAGGAACCACCCGAATCACCATCTTACGGAGGTGGATCCCCCCCGAGGCATGTCAGAAAGGACCTTCGTATCTTTGAGGGCACGGTCCAGCGTTATATGAGAGATCCGCTGGACGAAGCATCCTATAGGGCAGGTATAAACGATATTCATCGGGACACGGTAAATGACGCCATGAATATCGTTCTTGGAGGTCGCCCCCCACCTATTGCGGAGAACGAGGAGAGGACTCTCCCACGATCTACGAGAGTTCTCCTCGCGCAATTGCGTTCGGGATGGTGTTCACGCCTTAATTCATATTGGTCTCGGATCGAGCCCACCATCCCGAACACATGTCCCGCATGCCAGAGAGGTCCCCACGACGTAAACCACCTCTTTGGCTGCACGGCAAACCCGACTCACCTAGATCCCACGTCACTATGGACCCACCCGGTGGAGGCGGCCCGGTTCCTGGGTCTGGATCTAGCTGAGTCAGCAGAACAAGATGAAGAAGAAGATTAATCATATATATGCTTACATATTTATTGTAGGAGGCGTTGCTACAACAACAACAGTCCTTCATATATTATCCCAGCCAGAAAAATACAAACGGGAAAGCGATGTAAAGGTATTTTAACAGGTGGTACAAGTACTGACAAAAATTGCTTTCCCATTTCCAATCTGATAACGTCAATAGACAAAAGGACCGGCAGTTCAAAAAGCGCCGGAAAAGTACTGGAGAAACAAAATTTTTAACTTTGGCAAAACGCTGCCAAAACCAATAAATTGGTGGTTTGGAATTATATTTTCCAAAATAAAATTTAAAAAAAGTTCATATGTATCTTTTTTTTGCCCTGCCGTGATGTTTTGTAAAACAAATACTGGCAAAACGATTTTTGCAAACGCTGGCAAAGCGTCCCAAATGAGTGTTCTGCCAGTCATTTATTTTTACATCGCGGTTACCCAGTGGTATGCAAGTACTTGATTTTTTGTACCACTGTCAATTTCTGACTGAGATGTTTCAATATTCATAAAATGTACCACATTATTAATTAACAACTATTAAATAATTATAAAACGCTTTATTCTATAAAAAAATTAGTTACATAACATAAAAATTTTTACAAATAAAGGAAAATTTAAATCCAGAAATCCCGTAAAATCCCGGGATCCCGAAAAATCCCGTAGTCCCGAAAATCTCGGAATCCCGAGATCGGGATCCCAGGATTTCATACAAAATCCCGAATCCCGGGATTTTCAAATATCAATCCCGATTGGCATCCCTAGTTCTTACATCAATATATTTGTTTGCAGAATTAAAATCGCTGATAAGGTTTTTAATACAATTTTTGTATCATAAAGCCTTTTTTCGCGTTCCGTCAATATTTTGCAATTTTTTAGATGTGGTTTTGTTAAATATATAATCTAGAGACTATAATACCCATTTCATATAACAAAGTTTTTTGGCTAGTTGCAAAAAAATTCGCGAAAAATAAGTCGCGGGAAAAAATTTGCAAAAAGGAAAATTCTTACATCAGTATATTTGTCTGCAGAATGAAAATCGCTGATTAAGTTTTTTAATTAATTTATTGTACCATAAAGCTTTTCCTCGCGTTCCGCCATTATTTTGCAATTTTTTAAGTGTGGGTTTTTTAAAATTAGAATCTGGGGACTATAATACCCTTAACTCGTACCAAAGACTGGTGGTTAGTTTGCAAAAAAAATTTGTGAAAATAATTTTCAAAAAGTAAAATTCTGGCATCAGTTCTTTGCACAATGTAAATCGCTGATTAAGTATTTTAATTAATTTTTTATATCACAAAACCCTTTTCGCATTTCGCATTTGCAAGCTTAGAAATGATTATGAAATCTATAAAATGACGTTTACAAATGCAAATTCTTTCTTATAATTGAGGCATTCGTAATCATAATGAATTTACAATACTATACATTAGTAATGAAATCGAAATCGAGCATTTTCATTAGTCAAAGTAATAATAATGCCAAAAATTTCATTAGCATTAGTTTCAATGTAATGGTAATGAAATCACCAATTAATTTGTCCAAATAATTAATTAGTCTCATGTATCATCTTTTATCTCTACTTTTTCATTTATTTATTACAAAATGTTTAATTTATCCAAAATACGCAACTGGACCATTTTTAAAAATGTATTTTAGAATTGAAAAAATAAAATATATTTCTTAAAAAGACAATTATAGAATCATTTAATATATTTTTTACGACTTTAAAAGCATGGTGACGAGGGTGGGTCGATTTAGCAATCGATATTGTGCCATCGATTTTTCGATAGCTTTTGGCATGAGGAAAAAAAATTCCACTTCGACATATTAAAAAAATCATTTTCGAGGCGCCCAAATTTAAATTTTTTGCAATTTTTAAATAAATGCTAGATTAGCGCCATCTTGCGTTGGCTTTTTGAAACAACTAATGAAGTTGTAAACAATATAACATTACAACCTTTACAGAAAGGTATTACTTATGAAAATCGGATAAAAAATGTGGCAACTACACCTTTTGCAATTGTAATTCAGAAAATATCAATTGAAATTCAGAATTTCCATTTGAAAATCAGAAAATATCAATTGAAATTCAGAATTTCCATTTGAAATTCAGAAAACATCAATTGAAATTCAGAATTTCCATTTGAAATTCAGAAAATATCATTTGAAATTCAGAAAATATCAATTGAAATTCAGAAATTGTCATTTGAAATTCAGAAAATATCAATTGAAATTCCGAAAATATCATTTGAAATTCAGAAAATATCAATTGAAATTCAGAAACCGTCATTTGAAATTCAGAAAATATCAATTGAAATTCAGAAATTGTAATTTGAAATTCAGAAAATATCAATTGAAATTCAGAAACCGTAATTTGAAATTCAGAAAATATCAATTGAAATTCAGAAATCGTCATTTGAAATTCAGAAAATATCACTTGAAATTCAGAAATCGTCATTTGAAATTCAGAAAATATCAATTAAAATTCAGAAAACATCATTTGAAATTCAGAAAATATCAATTGAAATTCAGAAATCGTCATTTGAAATTCAGAAAATATCAATTGAAATTCAGAAATCGTCATTTGAAATTCAGAAAATATCACATGAAATTCAGAAATCGTCATTTGAAATTCAGAAAATATCAATTGAAATTCAGAAAACGTCAATTGAAATTCAGAAAATATCAATTGAAATTCAGAAACCGTCATTTGAAATTCAGAGAATATCAATTGAAATTCAGAAAACATCAATTGAAATTCAGAAAAATGTAAACACATTTTGTAAAAGAATCCGTCCAGGTAGACAATATTATCCCCTATAAAAATTTTTATATGGGGTTTATCAAAATAAGTAAAATTCATTTTACTCACGCAAGTGAAAAATATTTAAAATTTGTGTGCCTCAATGATTTTATGTAGACTAATTTCATTATGTAGACATTAAAACGTAACGCTGACATTAAAGACTATTATTTGGCTTTAAATTTCAGCCTTACATTTTGGAGCTATAATTCGTAACAAGGAAGAATTTAGTCTACCTAAAATCACTGAGGCACACAAATTTTAAATAATTCTCACTCGCGTAAGTAAAATGAATTTTACGACCACTTCTTAATCAAACGTATTTTGATGAAATCCATATATAAATTTTTTATAGAGTATAACATTATCTACCTGGCCGGATTCTATAAAAAATTCTGTTTACATTTTTCTGATTTTCAATTGATGTTTTCTGAATTTCAATTGATATTTTCTGAATTTCAAATGATATTTTCTGAATTTCAAATGATATTTTCTGAATTTCAAATGATATTTTCCGAATTTCAATTGATATTTTCTGAATTCCAAATGATATTTTCTGAATTTCAATTGATATTTTCTGAATTTTAAATGACGATTTCTGAATTTCAATTGACATTTTCTGAATTTCAAATGATGATTTCAGAATTTCAATTGATATTTTCTGAATTTCAAATGACGATTTCTGAATTTCAATTGATATTTTCTGAATTTCAAATGACGATTTCTGAATTTCAATTGATATTTTCTGAATTTCAATTGATATTTTCTGAATTTCAATTGATATTTTCTGAATTTCAAATGACGATTTCTGAATTTCAATTGATATTTTCTGAATTTCAAATGACGGTTTCTGAATTTCAATTGATATTTTCTGAATTTCAAATGACGATTTCTGAATTTCAATTGATATTTTCTGAATTTCAATTGATATTTTCTGAATATCAATTGATATTTTCTAAATTTCAAATGATATTTTCTGAATTTCAAATGATATTTTCTGAATTTCAAATGATATCTTCTGAATTTCAATTGACATTTTCCGAATTTCAAATGATATTTTCTGAATTTCAATTGATATTTTCTGAATTTCAAATGGAAAATCTGAATTTCAATTGATGTTTTCTGAATTTCAAATGGAAATTCTGAATTTCAATTGATGTTTTCTGAATTTCAAATGGAAATTCTGAATTTCAATTGATATTTTCTGAATTTCAATTGATATTTTCTGAATTACAATTGCAAAAGGTGTAGAGGTAAAAGTATATAAGTAAAATTATTTTCTGCTTGATGATGAAATGATGATAATGATGATGAAATGATGATGATGATGTTGATGAAAACAAGCAGAAAATAATTTTACTTATATTAAAAACCCACCGCAAGATGGCGCAAATCTACCATTTATTAGAAAATTGCAAAAAATTGAAATTTGGGCGCTTCGAAAATGATTTCTTTGATATGTCGTAGTGGAACTTTTTTTTCCTCATGCCAAAAGCTATCGAAAAATCTATGGCACAATATCAAAAAAAATTTTGTCCATACAAATCGCCCCACTCTAATGGTGACGATTAAAGTACTACATGAATCAAATTTTCCGACCTTTAAAGGGGGGTGACAATTAAAGCACACCGACATTTAAAGTAGGTGACAATTATAGAACTTTTAGTGTACTTATTCGCTAATGCAATGTGAAAGAAAATCATTTAAGTTTGTAAAAATGCAACACAGGAATTGAATTAAACTAAATCAAAAATGGATTTATAAAATAAATAAATCCGTTTTGGATTTAGCTTAATTTAATTCCAGAAATTGCATTTTCGCAAAATTAAAATTTTTTCTTTCACATTATATTAGCGAATAATGTTAAATTTGGGTAAAAATATTACATTTTGAAAATTAAAAAACAGAATGTGGATTTTTGAACAAAATAAAATAAATCCAGTGACACACTATTTTTTTTTTTCATTTAGGCATGTTTTTCATATTTATAAAGAATAAAAATACAAGCAAGTAAAAACCCAAAATTTTTTGTAATAAAAAAGTTTCAAATTCAAAGAATAAACCAAATTAAATAACTTACTTTTGTTAGGCACTAAAAAGAGAACATTAAAGGAGGATGCACAAAAAATTTGCAAATTCAGTACATTTTTATTGTGTTAAGTTTAAGTTTATTGTGTTGTGTTTAAGGCCCTATGCTCCTTATAGGAACCGAGGGAACATATATATATATATAACTTAACTTAACAAAATTTTCTATACTTTATTTAAATTTTTTAATTTTAGGGTATATGGAAATATAAGTTTTATATTCGCTCTACAATTTCCGTCGCCTGTATATCATTTGGAAAGTAATGTTTTTAGTGGAACAGATCTAATTACAACAAATTTTGGGTTAAACATAGGGTAGTTTATTGCGGAAATGATAGGACGAATTTCTAACACCATTAATTTATTTAGAATATCTTTAAAATATACTACGAAATAACGTAAAATACCGTTAACTTTAAAATACCCTAACGAAATTATTTAAAATACCGTTAACCTTAAAATAACACCTAACGAAATAACTTAAAATACCGTTAACCCTAAAGTAACTTAACGATATAACTTAAAATACCGATACCCTTAAAACAACCTAACGAAATACTGTTGAAATAACGTTATCACAAGGGTATTCAATCGATTAATCGTTATTCGATTAATCGAACAATTTTTCTCAAAAATTGTTCGAATAATTTAAAATGTCCAAATTTCGAAAAACGAGTAATTCGAATAATTTCATACCATTAATCGATTAATCGAAATTGGTTAGAAAATTACAAAAATGTTTAAAAAAATATAAATTTTTTATTAAAGTAAATCTGCAAAAATTCAAAATTTTTTTCAAAAATTGTGGTAAATAATTTGCTGTTTGCTTATACCTATCCGGATTTCATTCTTCCCTAGGAAAATAATTAAGGGACGTCCTTTTAGAATTTCTAGAATATTTGTTAAATTCAACTCAATGAGAATTTCATGTTCTAAGTAGAAGGGTTAATAACATATTCATTCCCAAAGAAAAAAATAGAAACAACATAAAATTATCACAGTTTGCTTTGTCATCTTCCGAATTACTACCCTGTTTTTGTGACTTATCTAGTAAAGTAGTGGTATCTATTTATGTATAATAAATTTTTAATTATTTTTTATGACTTTTTAAATGTTTATATTAAATGAAAGCATTAATATTTATGGTAATTAATGATTATTAGAATTCTTAATTATAATTAATGCTCAATGTAGTAAAGCGTATTTAGTGAGCACTCTGAATTAATAAAATAAAGGAAATAGAAATACAGAAACGTAGAGGGAAAATAAATTCTCAACAAAATTCCTCACTACATTTACGTTTTTATTTATTCAGTGCATACGAAAGAGATCAAATTAATGTACGGGGTCTTATATTCTTATTTCGGGTGTGGTTTTCCCCGATTTGGATAAAATTTTAATATGTGAAAGCGGGAACAGAAAAAATAAAAATATTGACAAAATCTGATCTCAATTATTACATTTTTTTTATTTTTATAAATTTCAGAAGAGTTACTGAATTTATTTTTGTTCCTTTTATTAAATAAAATTATTAAAAACACAAGTGTATGTAGATTTTACAGAAATTTTTTTTCGATTAATCGATTAATTTTAAAATTTTGTTCGATTAACCGGTTAAGAAAAAAACCCAAATAATTATTTGAACGATTAATCGATTAAAATAAAAAGCAGATTAATTGAATACCCTAGTTATCACTTATAACTAACTTTATGAAACGGTTGCCAACCCTGCAGAAAACAAAATTATTTAAATTATTTTTTCTAAAAATAGAAAACTAAAAATAGAACATTTGACTGAAAATATCGACTCCTACAGACGATACGTATTTTTTGTAGTTTGTTTTTTATTGACTTATACAAAAAGTTAAACAATATGTTTCCATGTATTTTAATTGATTTCTCAATTGAAAACAAACTTTGCCTATTACTTTTCAAATAAACCTCAATCAGTTATGGAAAATATATTGTGAGTATACGAATGTTGCCTAATGGATGACGAAACATACGTTCTTTCCGACTTTTCTCAGCTTCCTGGCCAAGAATTTTATGTTGCCGATGCTAGAAGAATTGTGATTGTGTGCTTTATTACTACCCAGTCAGAAAAATTAAGCGATGGCAAAGCACTTTAACAGGTGGTACAAGTAATAGCAACAAGTGCTTTCCCATTCCCAAAATGATAACACCGGCTGTTCAAAAAAACGCCGGAAAAGCACTGGAGGAACAAAATTTTTAAACGTTGACAAAACACTGGCAAAACGAATAAATAGGTGGTCTGGAAATATATTTTCCAAAATAAAATTTAAAAAAGTTCATATTTTTTTGGTCCTGCCGTGATTTGAAACCAGGCCGTCAGATTGGCAGACGATTGATCTAGCCACTGAGCCAACGAGACATATAATACTTGGTGGCTAAACACATAAATGAGTGATAAAAGCTGGCCAACTACTGGCTGTTCTAAAATGCTAGTACTGGCAAACAATTTTTTGGGACTAATATGCCAGCGTTGGGAGAGTAAAAAAAAGTTGGTCTTAAGGGAGTTTTCCCCCAAACAAAAAAAATTATTTTATTAACTAAACGCTGATTCCTAATCTGGCAATAAATTTTTTAAAAGAAATCGCTTTTTTAAAAGTTGCGTTCAATCAGGGGGTATCCATTAAGGTGTTTTAAGATTTCCAAAAAATTTCACACACGAATGAGAAGAAAAACACAAAGAATTTGAAGAAATTTAACAGCGGACGAGAGAAAATGAAGGACGTCGCGATAACAATAAATTTAATAAAAACGGGTCTAAAGCAAAAAACATCATTAAAAACAATAAAAAAAATAATTAAAATTGATTATTTATTATTTATTTCACTCTTAGTTGTTTTTTTTACCGCTTTATTCAATAATCATAAGAAACAATAAAAACAGTGCCCTGTTAACTTTTTCGGTTTTCCTTTTGTTTCTCTTATTCTTCACGGGAATTAACAAGAACCCAATCCATATAAATTTTAAGGGAACCAAAGAGTATACTTTTTTCGTATGGGAACTCTTTAGCCTATATCCTCGTTGGTTCTATACATCATTTTTTAACAGATTTCAATATGTTAGTGTTCGTCTTAAACACGTTTTTATGCACTTTAAGTTTTTTATGAGTTAACGGATATAGTTAAGTCGAAACACAGCTTTTTTTTATTATTATATTATAGCTAATTTAGAACTTTTTGAACAGGAGGAATATACTCGTCTCACGCCGTAGGGAAGAGCTTGAGAAAATGAGTACTCACTTAAAGGGTCAAATACAAATAAAACGGTTAAGAAATGGCAGTGAATAAAAACAATTGTAAGAAAATCTATGAAACTCAACAAAATACCACAAGCATTTTAAAAAAATCATTCAACTTGGATTTTTTTTAATAAAATAAGTTAAAAATCTGTGATAAAAATAATCAGTTAGATGAAGTAGATAAAAAGGAAGAAGATAAAAAATGTAAACTGATAATGCAAAATAAAAAATTGTAATAAACAAATCAAAAATACATGCAAAAATAGAAGTATGTCAGCTTCCGTATTTAAAATTTGTTGCGAAGAGTGTTGATATTGACCCAGATAAACTGAAACACAAAAAGACTGAAAATACTACAAGTAGTAGTGCACTAGACAGGTAGAGTGTATGATAAATACACCTAACCCTCTAATGCCCAAGGCCGCCTTATGGCGGTCTGCAGATTTTAAATAGTTTTTGGCTAAATAAAAATATTTTTCAATTCAATTTATTTCTTATAATATTTATATTATTTACATTTGACTTAGAAGCAAAGAGTTTAGGAACTTCGTTCCTTTTCTACTTAGATATATAAATATATTTTTTAATTTATGAAATTTATGTACATTATTATTAAACGGAAGGAAAAAAATTTACAAAAACCTTTATGAAGCAGAGGTATAAGATAAAAATGAGAAAAGAATAAAGTAGATAAAATTATGTAGGCATCTGGTGGAATAGTGCCATGGTAGTTTAAATATCATTTTAAGTAGCTTATTTTGTGCTACTTGGAGTTTTCTTATGAGATTTTGCAGACGTGTACCACACTGGAGCACAGTAAAACATTATGGGGTGGAATATAGATTTGATGATGAGTTTTTTATTGTCTATGTTCATTTCCGACTTTCTGTTTATAATTGGGTACATTATTCTAATAATTTTGTTAATTCTGTCCACTACATAGGGTATATGATTATTAAAATTAAGCTTTGTATCAAGCATTAATAACAATATTTTATTAAACAAGTTGTATTATATCCATAGAAAACTTAAATGCCTACTTTTTGCCTTCAAACTTTTTTTGTATAAGGAACAGTTTTCAAGCGAGAAGCATGTAAAATGAAAATTTGTAAAAATTACTTTTTAAAACAGAAAAATATAGTTGAAAAATTGCCAAAAATTAATTTTTTTTTTTTATTAATTCTTCAATTACATAACCGAGCCAGCCCTTAGGGCATTATATGGTTATCTGCCGATCTGGCGCACATTACCGATAATAACAAAGCTAGCTTAGAGCCCTTAATTGTAAATCAGTTAAAAAATTTTCAGGACTAACAGGACAACGCCAGGATACGTTTTACAAATATCTTTTCTTGAAATTAAACACAGATTATATACTCAGAGGTAGTAGTAAGCAGAATTAATTTCGTAAAAATTTATTGATGTTTAGTGCCAAATTCGCCAAATTTCGTAATTTTCGAAAAACGAAAATCGCCATAACTTTGGAAATAACAACAATTGTTCAACAATTTTCGGTACGTGATTTTATTTCATTGATAGTATTATTTATAGCAAAAATCGAAATTATTTGACTACTGGGTTTCAAGATACATCTTCAACATTTGTTGTGCTATATCGCCTAAATAAAGCGATTAATTAAAATTTTAATATTTGTTCCATAGTAGATTTTCAACGCCAAATATATGGTTTAAATATTATTGTAATCAGAAGAAAGAGCATTAGAGGGTTAAATAGAAAAATAAACAAATCTATAAAATTAAATAAGAAAATAAGGAAACAAACACGAAATACGGGTTATAGTTAAATATGTAAAAAGTTTTTCCATAAAAAGTGAAAACAATCAAATAAAATCGGGGTGAATGAATTTTGATATTAAACAAAGAAACAAAAAAGTGATATCAATTATCATTAAGTCAATGCATGCATGTACTATGCCATTTAAACTATCATAAATTGGCTCTTGTACTGCGATCTTCTATACTATTAAATAAATGAGAAGAATCCACTATACCGGCTAGAAATACCCGTGACGTAGTTGAACTATCCGATGACGTAGCCTTAATTTGTGATTTCTTGTAATTTTTGACATTTGTTTTGGAAGAAACACCACACAATCAGCTTATAGGTAGTTAAGGAAAAAAGAAATCGCAAATTCACGGGGTGGGCACAGACACATATACAACAAACACAATGAACTGAGAAAAAGCAATAATTGGAATGTGCATCACAGGCACGATACGATACAGCCAATTATGAACAAAAAAAAATGTTTTTAAATCGAGTGCTTTCATATTTAATAACTTTGTATAAATATTATTATTCAAGACAATAATTTCTTCGTAATTACCTCGAATTAAAGTATTTGTAGCCTATATAAAATTATTTCTTGCTATTTATTGCAAAAATCCTTGTATTTTTTTACAAATTAGGGGTTTCAAAGTTCGAGAATGATTTTGCTGCCTTTGCTTTTCTTGGCCTCCTCCCTTTTGATTGAGGGCAAATTTTCGTTATAATTTTGAGTAAATTTCACTTAATTTATGTTTAAAAACGTTATTTAATATTTATTTTATTATTTTTCACTTTTTTATATATTTTTCTTTAATATTTTCTGCACTTTTCATGAAAAAGTTACTTTTTCTTTCAGCAAAAAACTAGACAACTCAGCTCTCAATTGACAGCTCAGCACACTCAAAATGTACCACAGTGCTGCCAGATAATTGGATTCAAAACGTCAAACATATATGTTTTGGTATTGCCAGGAGTAAATTTTTTTACTAGTATGGCTTTCACACCCCACATCAAAATGATCGGACACAACATACCCAAGAAACATTTTTACGAACAGATTATACCAGATATGAATCAGCTGATTTGGGCAATATGGCCAACAGAAAATGAGCAAAACAAAACGTAAAAATTTAAGAAAATCACAAAAGATAAAGCACAATAATCTAAAAAGAGACAGATATATACAATAAATGCGCAATACAAAATGTATGTAGATTTTATATTGTTATCTCCCTCTTGACTTGACTTCCATGTAAACAAAACCATACGGTTCGAGAATCCTTTTTTGACACCTGTCATTGGTTTCACATCTGGTATTAATATGTGTACGGAATCATCAAACCGGCTTTTACGGAACGTTAACGGTCCGTAAAACACATATCCGTCAAAGCTTGTATGTATACGGAACAATAACGGACGGTACTTCCGGATTTTCGAATACAATACGTTTTGAATCCGTTTTAGTGTATCCGTTTCCGCACCATTAAATACAGACTTCACCAATTTTCATCAGTTTGAACTCCGTTACTAACGGTGTTGTCTTTGTTTTTAATTATTCGTGAATTTTTGTCGTCTAAATGGAATTATTTAAAAAATTTAATATGTGTCGCCCGATAAAGTCCGTTAAAAAGTTTCTGGATGTCGCAAAAGTGAGCATCCTGTCTTGACCACTTGCCGCAATAGCCAAATTTCTTTAAATCAAGTAGTATCATTAAATAGTAACCCCTAAATTCATAAACGCTTGGTAAAATTATAGGAGGTTTATTGAACAAATTTTGTATGAAAATGACGTTTTGTAAACCTGCTATAACTTTACAAAGCATTTATGAATTGAGGGATAAGTGTTTAGGAAATTTTATATCTTTTTTTCACGATGGTTCGTGTAACCGAATGCAATTAAACAAATATAAATATTTTATGGTATCCTAAAACGGGTTTTACATTACAATCGGATTTTCTGTACACCGAAAAAATTTCTCAGTCACTGGCAACTAAATTTTCAACTGAGTTTCAGGTGAAATACCCCTTACTGAGCTTCAGTTAATAAAATTAATTGTGTATAACTGAATCGTTAGTTGAAAATAGAGTCAAAATATTGAACTGAAAAATCCGTTATTTTAAACGACTGTTTAGTTAAATTAAAAAAAGAAAAAATAATAGTAACAATCAACCAAGAACGATATTTTTAGAAAATGTATCTCTTTTTTATTTTAAAGCAATTATGAAAACAAGTAAGAATTTAACATAAATTGTTTGAATTTTTTATTATTTTGGCAAAATTATGCACCAAATAACAAAATTAACTAATTCGTCCAGCGATTAAGCGTAATTTGACATAATATTTATATGAACACAAATTAAATTTTTATTCTTTTTATGGGTTTGTTCCCACGACTTCCTCGTATAGTTCCGCTAATTCCATTCTCTTGTATAGGATTTTTTCCGCGTCCCCTATACAAAATAAAAAAAAGATATAAATTTTCTCAAAAACACATGGAAAAGCTAAAGCTTATCTTGAAATATTTCCCTTTATCCGGATTTTATTTACCTTTCAATTAATGGTTGCCCGTGGTAGATCAGAAAGCAGTTCTTCTCCATGATCACATTCACAAAAAAAAAAAAAAAAAGAAAACCAACTTCAAATTTGTTTTTGGTTCTTTTGAAATGTGTTTTTAAAACTTTTTTGACAATTTCAAATTTCTTAATTTAAATTTACAGGGTAACAAAACATAAGTTTGTTTTACATGAAATATTAGTTGATAACAATTATTTCAGTTAATTTGAAAATTATCTGTTTTAACTAAGAAATTCTTTAACTGGGCAACTGAGAAATTTTATCGGTGTACTTATTAGTTATAATGTGTTTATACTATAGGATTTTAGCTACCTGTATCACTTTTTTGACAGGTGCTGTGACTTACAAAAGGTACAAAAATAATTTCTTGGATAATCAAAATGAAGTGTCTGCGCTTTCGGATCGTATTTCCGCCTACGGTAAGCTCTTTGAAGATTTTACATCACTTGATATTCTAAAATCTCCACCTGTAAGTTCTATTAATTATCAAACTGAGGCACCTCTTAATTATGCCCAAGTTTTAACTTCTTCAGTTCCTGCTGTTTCGGCTCCTGCTTTTTCAGTTCCTCCTTCATATGTTCTGCTACTTCTGTTCCTGCTTCAATTATTACACCACACGTTCATAATCCAATAAGATCTTTACCCCCAAAGAAAACAATTTTTATTTCCCGTTTAGTTTCGGAAACTACTACTGATGATGTTGAATATTATATAAAATCCAAACTTAGTCCAAATCCTGCAATATCTGCGCATAAATTTGTATATTCTCAACCAAGATCTATTACATCATTTAAAATTACTGTGCCAGCTGAACTCTTTGAAAGTGTTCTCAATCCTAGTTTTTGGCCTTCTTATACATTTGTCAGGGAATATGAATATAAAAATTCTCAAAGACCAGCTGGGCGTCTTCCTTTACTTATTCAAAATACTCCAAAAAACAAAATAATCATTCTGATAATCAAATATCTGTAATTTATCAAAACGTTCCAGGCCAGAATACCAAATTGTCATATTTATTTAAACATAGTTTTGACTTCACTTACGATGTAATAGTATTTACGGAAACTTGGTTATAAGGCAATGTCTTTAATGCTGAGATACTATGCAATAAATATCATATTTATAGGTTAGATCGAACTACGGAGACTATCGGCGGTGGTATATTAATTGCTGTCTCCTGTCAATTCCCCTCTGAGGAAATACATTTTAATTTACTCAATAATATTGAATTTATTGGTGTTCTCATAAAACTTAATCATAAACAAATTTTTGTAACCTGCTCCTATATTCCTCCTTATTCTGATCAATTAATTTATAATGCTCATTCGATTCTATTAAATCTGTCGTGTCGAGCGCAAATCCAGATTCCATTCTCATATTTGGTGATTTTAATTTGCCTTCAATTTCCTGGAATTTTATAATCGATTCTTTTTATTACACTGCAACTAGCTCAAACGATGATGTTACTTATGAATTATCAGACTTATGTCTTTTTCAAAAAAATGGCATTCACAACGTTCAAGGAAGGCTTTTAGACTTAGTATATGTAAACCACAAATTATACCAGATATGAATCAGCTGATTTGGGCAATATGGCCGACAGAAAATGAGCAAAACAAAACGCAAAAATTTAAGAAAAACAAAAGATAAAGCACAATAATCTAAAAAGAGACAGATGTATACAAAAAATTCGCAATACAAAATGTATGGAGATTTTATATTGTTATCTCCCTCTTGACTTGACTTCCATGTAAACAAAACCATACGGTTCGAGAATACTTTTTGACACCTGTCATTGGTTTCACATCTGGTATTAATCTGTGATGTAAACGAACCAACTAACTACTCATTAAACCGTACTGATCCTGTCACAATACCGGAAGATCTATACCATCCCACTATTGAATTAAGTTTGAATATGCAGTGTGCTATGAAACGTAACTCTGGTATTAAGTATTTTAAAGTGTTTTGTTTCAAAAGAGCAAATTATAATTATTTAAATTATCACTTTTGCAACACAAATTGGCTTCAGTTGTTATCTATGGCAAATGGTTCCTCAACATCTATTGACTCAATGATTGGCTCATTTTATAAAACTGTTTTAAATTGTATGAATGAATATATACCGCAAGTTACTGCTTTTAATCACTCTGGTCCTCCGTGGATCACGAAACAATAGTCGAGACTAAAGAACTCAAAAAATAAAAGATATAAGAAATATAAACAAACTGGTTTATTAACTGATCATAGCAAATATTCAGTTGCTCGTGCTGAATACAACATACTTAATACGAATCTTTATGAAAATTACCTGGAAACTATGAAACTCAATTTTAAATTAGATCCTAAATCGTTTTACAAATTTGTAAATTCTAAGAGAAAATCTACTGGGTATCCTACTCTTATGAAGTATCTTAATCGAGAATCCCGAGATGATGCGGTGATAAGTGACATATTTGCGGACTCTTTTGGTACTACTTATTCTGATGCCCAATATGATTTATCGAGAGCTTATCCATTTCCGGTTGAGGAACATCAATTAATTAATTTTAAAATTTTAAATTTTAAAAAAAATTTAAAACAGTTTAAACATTCAGAAAAATGTGGACCAGATGTAGTTCCTAGTTGCATCTTAGTTACTTGCGCCGAAGCTTTGGCGTACCCCTAAAACATAATTTTTAACGTGTCCATCAAAAATGGTTATTTTTCAAAATTATGGAAAGAATCTCTATATATAAAAGAATAACGTGACTGACTGACTGATTGACTGACTGACTGACTCAACATCGCCCAGCCCAAACCGCAGAAGCTAGGAAGTTGAAATTTGGTATGTAGGTTCCTCTTTCGGCGTAGACGTCCGCTAAGACGGGATTTTTCGAAATTCCTACCGGAACGGGCAAAAAGGGGGAAAGTCTCCCCCTTGACGGCCTGCCAAAACCCCTTTGGCTAGAAAGCTGCAATTTTAGATATGTGTTCCTTGGAGTAGGGGCTAACTTTTCTGGAAAGTACTTTCAAGAATTTTGGACAGGGACGTTGTAAAAATGGGGGTTAAAAAGGGGAAAATAGCCCTTCTTGACGGCCTGCCCAAACCGCTGGAGGTAGGAAGTTGAAATTTGGTATAAAGGTTCCTCCACTATCGTAGACATCCACCAAGACGGGATTTTTTGGAAATTTTTACAGGGAGGGGCAAAAAGGGGAAAAGTTTCACCCTTGACGGCTTGCTCAAACTGCTGGAGCTATGAAGTTGAAATTTTGTATGTAGGTTCCTCGACCGGTGTAGACGTCCGTTGAGACGGCATTTTGGGAAATTATAATCGGGAGGGGCAAAAAGGGGACAAAAAAAGTACCTTTTTCCAAAAAAAATACCCTTTTCCAAAAAAAAGTACCTTTTTCCAAAAAAAGTACCTTTTTCCAAAAAAAGTACCTTTTTCCAAAAAAAGCACCTTTTTCCAAAAAAAGTACCTTTTACCAAAAAAAGTACTTTTTCCAAAAAAAGTACTTTTTCCAAAAAAAGTACCTTTTTCCGAAAAAAGTACCTTTTTACAAAAAAAGTACCTTTTTCCAAAAAAAAGTACCTTTTTCCGCAAAAAGTACCTTTTTCCGCAAAAAGTACCTTTTTCCAAAAAAAAGTACCTTTTTCCAAAAAAAGTATCTTTTCTAAAAAAATTTACCTTTTTCCAAATAAAAGTACCTTATTCAAAAAAAGTACCTTTTTCCAAAAAAAAATACATTTTTCCAAAAAAATACCTTTTTCCAAAAAAATACCTTTTCCAAAAAAGGACCCTCTCCAAAAATAATAAATTTTTCCTAAAAATAACTTTTTCAAAAAAAGTACCTTCTTCCATAAAGTACTTTCTAAAAATAAAGTATCTTTCTCCAAAAAATTTCGCTTTTTCCAAAAAATTCCATTTAAAAAAATATAATTTCACAAAAAGTACTTTTTTTCCTCCCCCCACGGATATCTCCACTAAGCAAGGTTTCCTGATATTCGGCATAGACGTCCGCTAAGACGGGATTTTTTGAAATTCCTACCGGAATTTCCAAATATATTCGGCAAAGACGTCCCCATAGACGGTCTCGCAAATTGGAAAAGTGTCCCCATTAACTGCATGCCCAAACTACTGGAGATAGGAAGTTGAAATTTGGCATAAAGATTCCTCCACTGTAGTAGACATCGACTAAGTTTGTATTTTTGGAATTCCCTACAGGATATCCCAAAAGGGGGATGTTTCCCCTTGACGGCCTGCCCAAACTGCTGAAACTATGTAGCCGAAATTCGGAATGTGAGTTCCTCCTTCTGTGTAGGCGTCCGCTTAGACGGAATTTTTGAAATTCCTATCGGGAGGGAGATAAGGGGAAAAGTATTCTCCTTGACGGCATGCCCAATCCCTTATGGCTAACCTAAAATTTTAAATATGTATTCCCTGGAGTAGGACTAACTCACCGGCAACGTAATTTTTCTATTTTGGAACAGAAACATAGTAAAAATGTGGGTTGAAAGGGAAAAATGTCTCCAATAATGGCCTGCCCAAACCGCTGAGGCAATGAAGTTGAAATTTGGTATGAATGTTCCTCATCCATCGCAGACAACCGCGAAGATCGAATTTTTGTAAATTTCTAAAGGGAGGGGCAAAAAGAAGAAAGCCTCCCCTTGGTGGCCTGTAAAAACCCCTTCGGCTAAAAACCTGAAATTTAAAATGTGGGTCCCTGGAGTAAGGGCTAACTTATTAGAAAGATACTTTTTTGAATTTTGGACAGGGTCGTTATAGAATGGGGGCTCAAAAAGGGCAAGTGGCCCCTTAACGATCTGTCCAAACTGCTGGAACTAGGAAGCTGAAATTCGGTACTTAGGTTCCTCTTCCATCCTAATTCCAACCGGGAGGGACAAAAAAAGAAAAAGTGTCCCCCTTGACAGCCTGCTCAAACTGCTGGAACTAGGAAGCTTAAATTCCCTGTCGATGGATTTTCGGAAATTCCTACCGAGAGGGGCACAAATAGTGAAAGTTGGCTAGAAACCTGAAATGTAAAACATATGTTCCTTGGAGTATGGGCTCACTTATCGGGAAGGTGCTTTTTGGAATTTTGGACAGGAACATTGCAAAAATGGGGATTAATGAAGCGAAAAGTGCCGCTTAAAGGCCTGCCCAAACCGCTGGAGGTAGGAAGTTGAAATTTGGTATTAAAGTTCCTCCTCTATTGTAGACATCCGCTAAGATGAGATTTTTGGAAATTTCCACAGGTAGGGTCAAAAACAGGAAAAGTCTCCCCCTTAATGGCCTGGCCAAACTACTGGAACTACGGAGCTTAAATTCGGTATTTGAGTTCCTTCCCCAACGTTGACGTCTCCTAAGACGGTATTTTTGAAAATTCATACCGGGAGGGGTAAAAAGGGAAAAAACTTCCCCCTTGACGGCCTGGCCAAAATGCTGGATATAGAGACCTAAAATTATGTATGTAGTAGGTTCCTCCTCCAACGCAGACGTCCTCTAAGACGGAATTTTTGAAAATTCCGACCGGGAGGGGTAAAAACGGAATAATTCTCCCCCTTGATGGCCTAACCGAACCCTTCGGCTAGAAACCTGTAATCTATAATATGTTTTCCTTGGAGTATGGTCTAACTTATCGACAAGGCATTTTTAGGACTTTGGACAGGAACGTGATAAAAATGGTGGTTCAAAAGGGGAAAATTGCCCCCCCCCCCCCTTAACGTCTGAGTCTTTAGCTAGAAACCTAAAACTTAAAGAGTTTGGCATAGAATGGGGAACGAGTGGAATTGAAATACTGCAGTTAAAAGAGGAATGGAACGGAGCAAGTGCAAAGAAATGGAATGGAAATAGAAGCGACTGATATCAATATCGATACACAAGACAGTAGGAACGAAATGGAATGAAACAGGGAACGAGTGGAATTGGAATAACAAATAATAGGAACGAAATGCAATGGAATGGTGAACGAAATGGAATCTTGGAAGGAGTTGCATTGGAACACTAAAATTGTTAAACAAAATGGAATGGAATTTGAATGACTCAAACTCCGGAGTTTGGTACTTGAAATTTCGCATGCGATTGAGGCAAGATTATATATATTTGGGATTTTTACAAGGAAGAACCCCTTTTAATTACCTGTTCAAACACTATCCACGGAATATGAAACTTATGTAGCATTGAAACATACTCTCCAAAAAGTTAAACAAATTTTTTACAAGAGAAAAAACCTTAGAAAAGGAATGGAACTTATATATTCTGATATTTAAACTGCAGGTAACGAAGCACCGGTGGAAGAAACCGACGCAGTAAGTTTTCCAACTGAATTTGCGAATTTACTTGAATTGCCAGGTCTACCTTTACATAAACTGGAATTAAAAAAAACTTTAAGGCACGCTAACAACGTAGCGGGATTTGCCCGCTATCTTTAATATTATAAAATGCTTTCCAACCCTGCTTGACGTTATTTATTTTCATTCAAAACACAAATGAACAAAACTACTTACGGGCCTATCTACCTAAGTTCGCACTTTACCAAATTATCTTGACATACACACGTATATTGCAATTTATAATGGATTCATTACTAATAATCCACTTTCATGAGAAAAAGTGATCAAATATTTATTTATTTAAACCCATTGTTGTGTCAAAATTATTTATTTGTGGTGGCTGGGTGAAGGCTTTTATTATAAAAACTGTACTTTAAATAAAAAAGCGAATTTAAAAAAAATTGCCAACCACAAATACGACCTATCTACACCAATGGCTTGAACAACAGACAATTAGTTGTCATGCTCACGTGTTGGTATACTAAATGATTTATTTATATAAAAATGAAGAGGCAAAAAATAGTATTTGTACTTAAACATTACAATAAATTTACCTTAACAATTGTTAAGGTTTTATTTTTATTTTATGTTTTATTTTATCTAAAAGAAATTTAATTCTTAACTTTAAGGCACGCTAACAACGTAGCGTGCTTCGCCCGCTAGTACAAACATATGTTCAAATATCTCTTTTGTGATATTCTTGTAAATATTCTTGTCCACTGGAACGTTATTCTTGTTGTTGATTTCTTCAAGAGAATTTGCATGACCATCAATTTTTTTTTTTTTTTGTGAACCAAATTCAGATGTCGGATAACCAAATTTAGATACCTCCGTTAACTACTAGTCTTTTAAGGCAAATATTGCACTGTGTTGCATTGTCCTTTTTGTGAAGTATTTCCATACTACTGACATTTTACCCCTCAATTCATAAATGTTTTGTAAATTTATAGCAGGTTTACAAAACGTCATTTTCATACAAAATTTGTTCAGTAAACCTCCTGTAATTTTACAAAGCGTTTATGAATTTAGGGATTATTCTTTAATATAAAAGAATATATTAGTTTGAAAGCAGGTGTAGTAAAATAAAGTAAACTTATTTGAAAATATCACATTTATTAATAAAAACGTTACTTATAAAATTATTGGCCCTTAATATAAAGGAGTATATTAAATTTAAAGTCGACTTTATTTTTAATCAAAGGGTTTGGTTGAAAATAAATTAACCAATCATAATGCTCCAAAAATAAACCAAGTCAAGGTATACTGCCACTCAATATTTCAACTAATGTCGACTTTTTTTTTTTTTTTATTCCTTTAATAAATATTATCATTTGAAATTATATGTATAATGTCGACTTTACCTAAAATATACATTTGAAAAATTTAGAAAGTAAGGGCGATTATTTGTAAGAAACAAAACTTTTTTTTCATATTTCTTTTAAACATTTTACCAAGTTTTTAGGTTTTACTACTTAAATTTTGAATAAGTTATGCGAAAAATCTTTATTAGTTCAAATGCTCCTAATTACTTGACAAAAAATTTTTTTGTGTGTGAAATAACATTTTGGTTTTCGTATTTAAAATGTTTTTTATGACTAAAATTAAAAAATCATATTCCAAACAAAAACAATTCAAAAAATTTAATATTTTTTAAATTTCCCGTTTTCGCGGGAAAAATATATTATTTTCCCGGGAATTCACGGCAAACCTTTCCCGGGATTTCCCGTGAATTCCCGCCCGGGAATTCCCGAACCCCAAACTCTAGTCAGAACTTTAAATGTGTTTAAGGTGGTGTTTCTAGATGACGTTTTTCGTCACACGAACGAAAATACAATAACAAAATACATGCAATGCAAAAACAAATTACATGTAGTCACTCATTCGACGAACGACGCACGTCTTGTAGAAACCCCCCGTAAGAGTTAATTTCGTGCTTATTCAGATTGGCGCTCAAAGAGCGCCCATATGTTCAAAAGTGTTTGTTTTCAGCTCCCCATGCAGTTTCCGGTAGATTGGGCATAAAGAAAAATATCCCCGTGAAAATTTATCCTCTCGGATTAAAACCCGTGACTTTTAGCCCTAAAAATTAGCTAAAATTAGTTCAAAGTTTATTTGCGCTATAACTCTTAAAGTAAAGGTTTTACATAGAAATACTAAATAGGCATATCTACAGGCAATACTGTGTCTAGCATTTTCCTCACACACATTTTTAACATATCAATGACGCGTCATGGTGATTTAAGTGGTTAAAATCAAAGATTTATATCGTTAAACACAAATTTTGACTTTAACCACTTAAATCACCATGACGCGTCATTGATACATCAAAAGTGTGTATAAGAAAAATGCTAGCCACTTCATTGCCAATATTTATGCCCATGTAGTATTTGTCTGTAAAACCTTCACGTTGAGAGTTATAGCGTAAAGAAGCTTTGAATTAATTTTAGTCCATTTTTGGTTAACACCGGTCCATGTTTGGACCTAGTGCCCATATAAGGGTCCCCCCAAAATTGGCTTGGTTGGATAGAATCGGTCCATATTTGGACCTATCGCCCATATGGGCTATATTTACGATTTTCTCTTCTTTTATAATTTTAGAAAATTTTGACACAAGTCCCATTTTAACCCATTTGAATTTCGGCTCTTAAACATTAGTTGGCTCTTAACCAGAATGATGTAGGGTATTGTATAGTCGGCATGCCCGACTTTAACCTTTTTACTCGTTTTTAGTTTTAAATTTTTTTTTATATTTAATATTTAGTTTATTCTTTTTCTTTATATAATATATGAAGCTATTTGCCCTATGGGCTTTAAAATTGCAAATAAATAAACAAATTAAATTAAAATATTCATTAACAAGCTTAGTCAGCTTACATTCTGCAAACGAACAGTTTCTTTTTATAATTTGTAATTTATTGCCTTTTCTATGCAACAAGATTATATCTTACCAGTGTAGAAACGGTAATGACATATCATTATTTTTTGGACTACCAGTAATGACATCCACTTAATTTCTGCATTATTTTAAAAAATATAATAATGAGTTATTGATAATGACTTATTTTTATTATTATTTCAAATAGAAAATAATTTTCTAGATTTTTTTTTTAATTTTTTGAAATCTATATTTTGCTTTTTTGTATGTTGGCGAGCACCTAATCTTACTTGTGTGCAGCAGGTCAATTATGTTTTTATCTATTAAATATTACATGTCGATAAAGCTCATATGGTAGAGCTATTGACTGGCAATCTGTACACCCAGGTTCGATTCCCGCACCAGCAAATTTTATTTAAAAAAAAAATACAATAAAAAATATTTTTTTTATATAATTTATTTTTTTGAAAATCTATTTTTAGACTCATTATTTTTGTCAGTACTGGTAAGAACATAGGTAATGATATATTTTTTGATTTTTCGTATGCTGGTGTGTAATCAGAACTCATTATTTTTCGCGACATCGCCATATAAAAGTAATAAGAAATGTAATAACTAGGGCAAGGAATTCCATGCAAATGCATGTTTTTTGTCGATAGTCCAAAACTAATATGGACTAAATATTTATCCGAATCATCAAATTTAGAACAAAATGGCATCGATTTGTAGTTGCATATTTTTGCATATTTTATCATAAATGCATATTTTTGCATATTTTGACTTTAAATGCATATTTGCTGCCTTTTTAATGCATATTTTGTGCTTTTTAATGCATTTTGTGCATATTTTTAATTTTTAGGAGCATTTTTTATTTCGTAAAAAAATATAAAAAAATTAAAATTTTTATATTTTGATTCAATCAAAATAAACATTCTTAGAAACCTTATTGACCTATGGAAAATCTTCGAGTTCTGTGTCTGTTTGCAAAATAACTAACTTAAATATATTTTTAAGTTTTAAATTGCATTATTTTTGCAAAAATAATAGTTTTTAGTGCATATTTCTTATATTTTTAATGCATATTTTTCTTTTTTAGCCGCATATTTTCCATTTTTAAGTGCATGAAATTCCTTGCCCTAGTAATAACAAAAGTAACTAGTTACCATTACCAAGTATGTAGTTACATAGCCATATATCTGGTAATGATTTTCTACACTGGGTTATTATATCTTATTATTAAAACATAGAAATATAATTTTTAGATTTACATTGTTATAAATTAATACATTATTATTTAAATACATATATAATGATTAACAAGATTTAAAATAGAATTTATTTTATTTACAGTTGGTACCAAAAATTGCCATCCTCTATCAGATCTTGCGAGTGTTGGACGTTCGTATAAATATTTAGGCTCCTTCATATATATAATTTCATGGAGAAATAATAGGCATCTAATTTTGAGCAGGTTCTCAAAAGTTACACCATATAATTTCTTAACGTGTGGTGAAATCGAGCCGAATTTTTTTAATCCATAAACATGTTTAGTTTATTAATGCTATTTGACACGGCATCAAATAAGCCTTGGCAATCAATATTCTGGTTTTTAATGGTGTAAAATATTGTGTCGACCATAACGTCCGTAGCATGCCGTAAGTTCGGCCAACTATGCAATTAATATGATTTGACCAAGTAAGAGTTTCATTAAATATTATGCCTAGATTCTTTACTGAGGATACAATATTAATTTGTTGGCCGTTAAGTGTAATGTTTAAATTATTGTTTGCTGTTAACGTTCTCTTATGAATAACAACACATTTTGATTTTTCAGGATTTAGAGATTAATCAGAACTGGGTCGACAACGACAACGAGAGTTGCTTTTTCATATATTTTGTATGGGAAGCAAAATGTCGTCATGTCGTCCGGCGATTTGTCGTCGGAATAGAATCTATTCTATTTTCGTGACGACACACTAATACACACTTAAAATATTTGTCAAATTGTTGCCATATTTTTAACTAATTAAAGATTGCCATTAGAACAGAGTTGTTAGAAATTCGTATTAGAGCTGCAAAAATTCGTACTTTGTATACAAAAAATTAATTTTTTTGACAGAAGAAATATAATTGAAATTTAAAATACATAATTTACGGCAAAAAAGCAAAATTAAATACAATAAAATATAAAGCAACAAGAATTAGTAAAAGACCAATTGAATTGGTGAAGAATTGTGGTGAAACAAATACAATAATATTCTTGTTTTGCTTTCCTTTTTTTCTAAACGTCAACAAATGTCAACGGTCGATTGTCGCTGAATTTAAATTAATCGTGACGACTTTTGCTGTCGTCGGTCGACAATCGACCCAGTTGTGATTAACCTCTTAAACACAATCCATTTGCCGACGCCCACTGGTGTACTCTTTGTAAATCCATGTTCAATTTTTCAATTGATGCGTCTAGTGATTGCAAACTAGACCGCAAATAAATCTGCACATCGTCTGCATATAGGTGTATTCTGCAGTCCTTAAGTTGTAGTGGGAGATCATTTGCATTCAGCGAGAAGAGAAGGGGTCCTAGTATTGATCCTTGAGGCACCCTTCTTACAACAGGTAAAGCATTAGATTTTACATTGTTGATGTAAACAAATTGTGTTCGAGACGATAGATACGATTTTAATAATTTTACAGACGTACTAGCAAAATTAAATAGGTGTTAAAGTTTTTCACATAGAATATTGTGATCTACCGTATCAAATGCCTTAGAATGATCCAATAACACTAGTAAGTTCAAATAACCATCATCAATATCACGTCGTATATCATCAGATACATTTAGTAAAGCAGTTACACATCCATGCTTTGGGCGAAAGCCAGATTGCCATTCAGTAACTAGATTATGAGCATTCAAATAACTGGTAACTTGTCTATGTAATACAGTGTTGCCACTTTCTGAATAATTATTTAAAAACGGGACTGTTTTCACATTGGTCGGATAATTTTTGAATAATGGCATTTTTGTGTAGTTTTTGTGTAATTTCACATTTTACATAAATTTCCGCAAATTTTTAAAAGTCCCGGAGCTTTTTAATAAATCAATAAAACCAATCGATATTTAGACAACACGAGTTTGTCTGTGAAACATTTATCACAAATCTCCAGTTTCTGATAAATTACTTTTATAAATTTTTTCAACACTATACCCAATTTAGAAGAAATCAAATATGATGCTATATATTTTTTTTTGTTTTGTTTAAATCACCGACTTTTTTTTATTTTTTACGAAAATAATTGTCAAGCTTCTTTTAAAATTTCTCTTGGTTTGCAAGACCATTTTAAAATTCAGCGAAAGAGTGGGTTTGTTATGATTGTGACTTTTTAATGTTTAAACATTTTTTTGTTGTAGTTAACATGATACTGTTACTGGAGCAGAATCTAAATATTTTAAAACTCTGTAAATCCAACATGTTCCAGATTTCAACCGAATCGTATGAAATTTTTGAAAAAAATTTTAATTTTTTTTGAAAATGTTATATTTTTATTTTCCAATCTCAGCTGTGCACTCAGAGAAAGATTGGTTGAATTTAAATAAAAACGGTTATAATTAGCAAGTGGGTAATATTTTTGGATGCAACGCCTCTGAATGAAGTAGCCTTAATGAAAAACATAAATACTTTGTTCTGAAAAAAACTTTTAACTTGGATAAAATACATTTTTTTTAAATATTCAAATTTAAAAGCATGCCATTTTAAGCCTGAAAAAAATATTGCATTGAAATCTCCTTTAGTTAATAGAATAATTTGTTATAATATTTTACATCAAAATTTTTCTGGATATGTTTTTACAGAAGGAAAAAACTCGGACCAGGTTATTCCAAAAATAAAAAATTTTAGTTTTAAAATGCAAATAACTTTTGCTATTTGCAGATGACAAAAATGTTAAGTCTTTAAAAATCGGTTTATAAATGGAAAAAACGGCAAAACTTTGGACTCGACTGACATAGCTCCCGGTGTTTCGGCTGTCGAAACTTACAGTGTGAAATTTCACATCAGTCGATAAGAAATGGCGAAATTCTTTCCAACATATTTTTATTCCCCACTGTGCTCAGGAAATTTTATTTTGAAATAATATAAAAAGTTTTAATTTTTTGTGTAATTTCACACGGTTTTGGATAATTTTCGACATACTGCTGTGTAATTTTTTGTTTTACTGGTGGCAACACTGATGTAATATCTTTCAAAAACTTTAGAAAGGAATGGAAGTATAGCAATTGGTCTAAAATCTGCGTTCTGCTTTGGTATATCGTAGGTATTATTTTCGCATGTTTCCACATAAGAGGATATGTGCTAGTAGTGATTATTGAATTAAAGAGATGAGTAATATGAGGTAGAAGATGGGGCAAAAGGAGCTTTAAAAATTTAGTATGAATGTTGTCGAAACCAACAGAATTTGTTTTTATATCCAAACAGTGGGATAAGACATCCAGTTGTAATACACATTGAAACTCAAAGATATTACCATTATCATCATTGTTTGTAGAAAGTCTTTCGTTGCTGTAGAAATTATAAAAGCCAGGGTCTGATTGAACTATTTGTATGTTAAGAAAATTTTGATTGATTTCATTTACAGTGGCGGTCACGTATTTAACACAATTCAAGTTTTTTCTAATTTTATTGTTGTTGCCTTTATTTTTAAAGATTAAAATAGTGGCTAAATTCGCCACGAAAGGCAAAAAGATGGTTCAGAAAATTGTACAGAATTTTAACGTAATGTTTGCTTTCTCATTTTGTCACATGTGTTAAGTGGGCGTGGCTTTTAACGAAAAATTAGCGATATCAACCTTTTATCAAATTACATAGTAAAATTTAGGCAGTACTGATCGGTTCTGTACAAACTGTATATTTTTGGAAATCCTATAAAATTTCCTTAAGTCCTGCATTATTTTTATCTACAAATAGTCACCAGACTTAAGATTGCACCACTTTAAACTTGTTCAAATTTTTCTTTGTTTTTAGCGATTTTTAATAAAGTTAACAGCACTGAAATTTTAAAGTGAATAGTAGAGATGGGCACGTGAGCAGAATTTTGCGTGATTAACGTAAATCACGCGTGATAACGCGTGAGTGTGAGTAAAACCTTAATTTACTCACGTGAACGTGAGTGAGTGTGAGTAGAAGAAAATTGTTCATTCGTGAGTAGAATTTTTGCGTGAGTGAGTGTGCGTGAGTCGAATTTTAACGACTCACGCTGTTTTTTTGGGCTTTTTATTCATATTTTAAAGTAACTGTCTTAGGCGACTTTATATTTTTGGGTATTTTTAATACAAAATAAATGGCAAAATTTCATACTCGCCTAGGGTTCCCGGGAAAAGGGAATGAAAATCGAAAAGTATCAGTTTTTTGATAACATTTTTTTATTTTTATTTGTTTTATTAATATATTGTAGAAAGCATGTAAGTCGTATTTTATGTAGAACGTCAATTTTCAGGATGAAAGAATGGAAATATTTAAATCAATGAATTTCGGTTGAAATGTCTACTTTTTGTAAGACATTTAAATAGTTCTCTTTTCAAGTCAAAAATATCTATGCCAAGTTAATTTAGGTCTTGTCAAGTTTCAAGCTAAAATATAATTTGCCAAGTTAAAAATACAGGTTTACACCGTTTACGAGTAGAATACGGGTTTATATGAATACGGGTTTATATGTGATATTTGTAATTACTAGGGCAAGGAATTCCATGCAAATGCATTTTTTTTCTCGATAGTCCAAAACTAATATGGACTAAATATTTATCCGAATCATCAAATTTAGAACAAAATGGCATCGATTTGTAATTGGATATTTAGTCAAAAATGCATGTTTTTGCATATTTTGACTTTAAATGCATATTTGGTCCGTTTTTAATGCATATTTTGTGCTTTTAAATGTATATTTGTGCATATTTTTAATTTTCAGGAGCATTTTTTATTTTGTAAAAAATATAAATAATTGAAATTTTCATATTTTGATTCAATCAACATAAAAATTCTTAAAAACCTTATTGACCTATGGAAAATCTTCGAGTTGTGTGTCTGTTTGCCAAATAACTAACTTAAATATATTTTTTAGTTTTGAAGTGCAGTGAATGAATGGTATGTATATTTGAACTTTTTATTTGGTAAATGAATATTTTTAGTTCGATTTTAGATCATAAATTAATATCACTTTCTGTTTAAGTTATTTTTCAAATTAAAGAAAGATGATAAAATTTTCACAAGTAAATTACAAAGAATAAAAAATTTTGAAAGAATTCGATGAGGTCAGCAAAACAGAATACGTATTTTCGGCTTTCGCTTCAAAACCATCATCAGTGTCGTTTGCCTTGATGGGTTAATCATTGATGATGATCTACTTATGCTAAAGTTGAAAACATATTATTATTTTTGCAAAAATAATAGTTTTTAGTGCATATTTCTTATATTTTTTGGCCGCATATTTTAGACGCATATTTTCCATTTTTAAGTGCATGAAATTCCTTGTCCTAGTAATTACTTACCCACTAAAGTTTCTGTTCCAAAAAATTGGAATAGCTACGTTTTCTTTACAGACCGTTCTACTCTCAATTCTAATACCGATGATTTTTGTTTGAAATTGTCCCAAAAGCAACCACTTCTATAGCACCAAAGTGAAACGGGTTGCAATAGAATCAGTTCTGGAACTAGTTCTAGAACTCATTCATTCCTGGGGATTCCCGTCAAACTTTTTTCGGGAAATACCGCTCGGGAATTTCCGAACCCCAAACCCTATACTGGGCACATTTTCAAGTTTAATTTTTCTTAATTTTTGAATATTATTTTGTTTCGTGAATTTGCGTGATTCACGTGAATCACGCGTGATCACGCGTGAGTGTGACTGAAAGTTCAATTTACTCACGTGAGCGTGAGTGAGTGTGAGTAGTAATTTTTTTGTCGTGAGTGATTGTGCGTGATTAGAATTTTTTTCTCGTCAGCGTGAGTGAAAATGCCCATCTCTAGTGAATAGTTTTATGCTTTTCTTACCACAGTAACAAATGAGTCAAGATTTTTTTTACGTTATAGTAATAAGCATTTCATGTTAAAATTTCAGTGTTGTTAACTTTCTTTTAAAATCGCTAAAAACGAAGAAAAATTGGTCGTGTTTAAAGTGGTGCAATTTTAAGTCTGGTCACTATTTGTAGATAAAAATAATTTTATTTACAAAAATATACAGTTTGTACAGAACCAATCAGTACTGCCTAAATTTTACTATGTAATTCGATAAAAGGTTGATATCGCAAAATTTTCGTTAAAAGCCACGCCCTCTTAAAACAAGTGACAAAATGAGAAAACAAACATTACGTTAAAATTCTGTACAATTTTCTGAACCATCCCCTTGCCTTTCGTGGCGAATTTAGCCACTATTTTAATCTTTAAAAATAAAGGCAACAACAATAAAATTAGAAAAAACTTGAATTGTGTTAAATTCGTGGCCACCACTGTACACTTACAGTAGAATTGTAATTTTTCTCGGTTTCTTTGACTGTGTGCCACGTTTGTTTATTGTTGAGAGCATTGGAATAACGATTCGTGTAGTAATCACATGTGGGCTTCCTTATTTTGTTATTGACTTCTCGTCTTGCAATACGATGTTCATTATTCAACTCAGTCGTTTTGAATCGTTTCCAACGCAGATAGGCTTTATCTCTTCGTTCTATCAAGGCTTTAATTTCCAATCATGGTCTAGTTTTATGGGTAATTATTTTATTTCTTAACGGTACTGCTGAATCATATAGATATAAAATATTGCTTTTAATAAAGGAAAGTTTTGCATCCACAGAGACTTGGACTTGGTTAAAATTAATGTTCTTGAAATCCCGATACGTATATGATTGTTCCTGCAAATTACTATTGACACAACCAAATATCTGCATTCGCAATTGGAATCGGATGCAAGGCCCAATCAGTCAGGCATCTCAAACACAATTGATTACTTAAACCGCAACTAATGATATAAACCAACGGATCCCTACGATGACAACCTACAGTATGGAAAATACTACACGAAACATGGAATGTGCGCACACTCCTAGAACCATTTACACTGACCCAAGTATGGAAGGATTTCATCAATTATTCTACACCCAAAAAAATTTCTTAGTTGTTTACAACGAATATTTCAACTATCTCTTAGGTTAAAATACACCTAAAATATAGTTTTAAGCGATTTAGTTGATGACAACTAAGTTTATTTTATTTCTGAAATTCAACTAGGTATAAAGTTACTGTCAACGATTAGTTGGGTCATTTTATCAACAACATCCACATCCACATCATTAAATCAACAACATCGTATTGCAAGACGAGAAGTCAATAACAAAATAAGGAAGCCCAAATGTGATTACTACACGAATCGTTATTCCAATGCTCTCAACAATAAACAAACGTGGCACACAGTCAAAGAAACCGAGAAAAATTACAATTCTACTGTAAGTGTACAGTGGTGGCCACGAATTTAACACAATAAAATTAGAAAAAACTTGAATTGTGTTAAATTCGTGGCCACCACTGTACACTTACAGTAGAATTGTAATTTTTCTCGGTTTCTTTGACTGTGTGCCACGTTTGTTTATTGTTGAGAGCATTGGAATAACGATTCGTGTAGTAATCACATTTGGGCTTCCTTATTTTGTTATTGACTTCTCGTCTTGCAATACGATGTTCATTATTCAACTCAGTCGTTTTGAATCGTTTCCAACGCAGATAGGCTTTATCTCTTCGTTCTATCAAGGCTTTAATTTCCAATCATGGTCTAGTTTTATGGGTAATTATTTTATTTCTTAACGGTACTGCTGAATCATATAGATATAAAATATTGCTTTTAATAAAGGAAAGTTTTGCATCCACAGAGACTTGGACTTGGACAATTGGTTAAAATTAATGTTCTTGAAATCCCGATACGTATATGATTGTTCCTGCAATTCCAATTGAAAATCATATGAAATAAATATTAAATCCTTGGAAAAACATGGTGCTGATATTTGGTCATAAAGGAGAATACAGTTAATTTTTCCAACAAAGAAAATATCAATTAAAGTGCTATTTCTAGTAGTATTGTGTGTTGGCATTAGGGATTCCCGGGAATCCCGCCCTTTTTTCAATCCCGGGAATTTTGTGCGGGATTTCCCGGGATTTTTTTATTCTTTTACAGAAGTTTTAGCTAGTATATTAAAATTTTGGAAGCTTTATTTAAATTAAAAACTCTGATTGTTTTAAAAATAATTTAAATACAAACCCCTCAATTCATAAATGCTTTGTAAAGTTATAGCAGGTTTACAAAACGTCATTTTCATACAAAATTTGTTCATTAAACCTCCTATAATTTTACAAAGCGTTTATGAATTTAGGGAAAAATATTTAAAATTAAAAAATGCGATTTAAAATTTAATAATATAATATATAATATAAAAAATATTATTTAGGCCAATTTTTTTGGGTTTAGTTAAACCGAAAATAAATTTTATTATACATTATCAAGTTTAAATACCAACAAAAATACTCGTACCTCGGAAATTTTATTTTTTAATGATGGTCTTTGTTCAAATAAAGCAATATACATATACAACATTTCAACATCAGTATTTCAGCTCCAAATACCTCCAAAAAAACTCGGCACTAAAATTAAAAAAAAAAAAATTTAATATTTTCGTATTTTCAATTGATGTAAGTGTTTTGGGTTTTTATTACTTCAAATAATTTCATTTAAATTTCAATTGCTATTCCTTTACTTCAGTTGTATTTTTAAAATTTTATGGTTTTGTTATATTAAATATTGTTGACCTTTGGTGTTGTTATATTTGTAGTATTGTTTGGCTTTAGGTCATAAATTTTTAAAAAATAAAAATCCAAATATCTTGTATTTTATTCTTCAATATTTTATTTTTTAATTTTCTTCTGAGTTTTCGATTTGCATCGCAAATCATCCTCTGGGATATTTAAAAGATACAATATATTAAAAAATATATTTTTGAACGGGACTGAGTTGCAAACTTCTCGCTGCACTTAAAGCTTACTATTATTTTTAAAATAATGCATCAGATGCTTTTTCAAATTATTTTGGATTTTTTATATGATAATTTAAAATGCAACAATGACAATTAAATAATTTTTTTTAAGTAGTTGTGCCATAAAAAATTTATATTCAAAAAATAAATTAAAGTTATAAAACAATTTAATAATATTTTAGTGTCTATTTTTATAAAAAGATTTAGACGATTTGCCTAAAAATTTGTGTGAAAAATACTCACTTTTAAACTTTTTAATAAAAATAGACGAATACTTCTGAAAATCTCCATAGCAACAAAATATCTACACCATTTCCAATTGTATTTCAGAAATTATCATTTTATTTTAGAAGTTCTGAATTGTATTTCAGAAATAATCAATTGAATTTCTGTTTTATCAATTGTATTTCAGAACTTATCAATTGTTTTTCAGATTTATCAATTGTATTTTAGAAATTATCAACTGAATTTCAGTTTTATCAATTGTATTTCAGAAATTATCAATTGTATTTCAGAAACCACCAATTGTATTTCTGAAATTATCAATTGTATTTCAGAAATCGTCAATTGTATTTCAAAAATTATCAAATGTATTTTAGAAATTATCAATCAAATTCAGAATTTAATGACTGTATTTAACAGTTAATTTCTGAAATACATTTGATTGTTTCTGAAATACAATTGATAATTTCTGAAATACAATTGATAATTTCTGAAATACAATTGATAAAACTGAAATTCAATTGATAATTTCTGAAATACAATTGATAAAACTGAAAATCAATTGATAACTTCTGAAATAAAATTGACAAATCTGAAATACAATTGATAACGTCTGAAATACAATTGGATATGGTGCAGAAATAGAAATTTTTGGATTCCATATTTATAAAAAAAAAATTCGATCTTAGTTTTGACTCTAAAGCTGGTCCGATACAAATTTGCACCCATTAAAATTCCTATATATGCTGAAAGAATTTATGATTCAATTCGTTTAACCGTTTAAACTGCGAATTAATATTTAATGTATTCTAAGAATTGTTTTAAAATTAAGACGACCTTCCATACAAATATATTACCTGCATATTAGTTCGCTATTTAAACTGTTAAAAGATTTGATCTCGAAAAAGTGGAAAATATGGATATTTTATATTAAGCCCTTATTTCAGAATATATTAATATAGAATATATGACTGCAACCAAAAGATGAACTTTGTCGTAAGTTATTTTAATAGAAATCGGGTTTTTCAAGTAAACATACGTCGGATATATTAATTTTCTAACGAGCGGGAATTCCCGGGATCCCGGGAAATTCAGAAAAAAATCCCGCTGTCCCGGGAAATGAAAAAGTCCGGGAAAAGAAAAACCCTAGTTGGCATACATGTATTTGCTGGCAAAAATCCTAGAGATAACATTTGTGTTGACAGGCAAGAATCCTCTAGTAAGTTTCAGTTAAAATCTCCTGATATTACGACCTCTTCAAATGGCATAGTGATATTTTCCAAGATTTCAAAAAAACTATCAGTTCTTGTTCTGTTATCAGGCCTGTGACACACCCAACCAACATTTTCCTTCCAAATAATAACACCTCCACGAAAATATATTCTACTTTATCTTCTTTTCTAGAAGTACAATTTAATTTACATACAATATTGTTTTTGACAAAAATAGCCACACCACCAGCATGTCTTTCTCTGTCGGCTCTGAAAATTTTGTAGCCATTCAAAGAAACAATACTATTAGCAGTCTTTGGCTTCAGCCACGTCCCAGAAATACAAATTATATCAATTCCAGAGTTTTCAAAAGTAAAACGAAACTCATCAAACTTATTATTAAGACTTTGCGCATTGATATGACATATCTGAACACCAGATCTCTGTTTTGCAAATATCCTAACCATGTTCATAGTTACGGCTTTGGCACGATCATATATATATATTAGACTGTCCCTTAAAATAGCGATTTGTTGATTTTCGTTCATTACACCCCCCAGTTTTATTGGAAATGGTCCCAAATGGAAGAAATCGATTTTTTTTTTTTGGAAAACGTTAACCCGTGCCGAAAGTTGGACGAAAATGGCCCCTTTTGGAAAAAAGTGTATTACTATTAAAAATTCCCAAAATTCAAAATTTCGAAAAAAAAAAATTTTTATTCCATTTATTCATTTAATATAGTCAAAATTATTCATACATGGAATTTTGACTTCATCGTATATCATTAACCCACTTTAGCCTGGAATCCAAAATGACCCACGAATTTGATAAAAATTCAAAAACGTATTTTTTTTAAATTAATTTAAAAAATTTTTTAAAATGCCTAATTTGGAGATGTCGATTGCTATTTGTACCATATAATAGTTGATATTAAAGAAAAAAAATAAATTGGAAAACTGATAATTCGAGTTTGTGTTTGGAGCGACTGCTTTTCAGTATATTTTACAAAAATTGCTCATTTTGTCAAAAATTTAAAAATTTTTAATGTTTTCATCAAATGACAAATCTATTTTTAAGGGACACTCTAATATATATGATATAATATTTTTTCGCGAATTTTTTATTGTAAACGAACTTCCAAACTTTGGTATAAGAAATTGGCGGAATGCAAAAAAGGCTTTATGGTACAAGAGAATAATTTGAAAACTTAATCAGCGATTTACATTCTGTAAACGAATGTATTGATGCAAACATTTTTCTATTTTCAAGATTTTTTTTCGCGAATTTTTTTGCAAGGTAATTACCAAACTTTGGTATAAGCTATTATGGTCTCTTGATCATAAATTTTAAAAAACCTTACTTAAAAAATTCCAAAATAATGGCTAAATGCGAAAAAGCATGTCGTGATATTATTGTTTAAAGGGAACAAAATCTTCAGAACTACTCTTTTAATATAAAATTTTGTTAACTACATGCTTATCTTCATCACAAATTTTAAATTTTAACAATTTCAAATACATTTAAATATGTATATTTTTTTTATAGGAAAATAAAACTCCATAACATTCAAAATACTATTCAATAGAGAATTTTATCTTTAGAACTCTTTACTGAATTTTAAAAAATATCGTAGTTTTATTTAAAAGTTATGAAGTATTTTTTTCAAAAAAATACTTGAAGAATTTTATCAATAAAGAATTTTAAATATTAAGCTTTTCTGTTATCTGCAAAAAGTATAGAAATATCTTAAATAGGCGAAAAGAATGTGAGTTAAGGGGGATGTGGATGTTGTTGATTTAATTGTCTAAAAAATGACCCAACTAATCGTTGACAGTAACTTTATGCCTAGTTGAATTTCAGAAATAAAATAAACTTAGTTGTCATCAACTAAATCACTTAAAACTATATTTTAGGTGTATTTTAACCTAAGAGATAGTTGAAATATTCGTTATAAACAACTAAGAAATTTTTTTGGGTGTAAGATAATTGATGAAATCCTTCCATACTTGGGTCAGTGTAAATGGTTCTAGGAGTGTGCGCACATTCCATGTTTCGTGTAGTATTTTCCATACTGTAGGTTGTCATCGTAGGGATCCGTTGGTTTATATTATTAGTTGCGGTTTCAGTAATCAATTGTGTTTGAGATGCCTGACTGATTGGGCCTTGCATCCGATTCCAATTGCGAATGCAGATATTTGGTTGTGTCAATAGTAATTTGATTGTGATAAAAATTCGGCACTCGCAACCGAATCGTTTGATTGGCAAAAAATTCAGTCTCATTAATTTTCAGGAGTCGAAGTTAAATTAAAACTAAAAAACCAACAATTTTTTTGTGTAATTTATAACTTTTATTAATTTAATAAATAGCATTTTTCATTAATTTTATTTTATTTGTGCCTCTTAATTAAGTTTTTTAATTTATACTGAAATATTTATTTATTATATTGTTATATTGTTTTTCTTTCTTAAATAAAACCACTTTGTTTATCTAAAATTGTTATATTTTTTATAACAATTACTTTGCTTCAGTCTTGCATTATCATTTGATGTGTTAAGTCATAGTTTATTCTGTTTCCTTAAAGTGTAATAAAAGTTTACGGTTTATTTTTTTCTTTATTTCTTGTTGTTATTGTTTGTTAACAATATCTAAATATTAAAAAAAAGCAAAAACAAAATTAAACGCAATCGAGAAGAAGATGTTGATGCCTGCTCTGGATATAACTTGAATAGAAAAAAAGGCCACAAACAGCTCTCAGAGAGCTAGCAATTCAAATTATTTTGCACCTCTGCAAACAATCGATGATGACGATAATGGTGAAACAATTAGCGCACCAGCTGAAAAGTTAACATACCACCAATAACAATCTTAAAATGTAAAATTGAACAAGTTCATGAAATGTGTAGAATATTAAAAATCAAAGATTACTCTATACGTAAAATTTCCATCGGTCTAAAATTGTTTTGCACAAATAGCGTAGATTTTACTACCGTTTGTGACTCTCTTACTAAGAAGTTTCAGCTCGAATATTTCACATATGCTGCTAAAAACGAAAAGCCTTATAAGGCTGTACTATTAGGTCTAGATAAAACAGACCCATCAGTTGTTAAGTCCAGACTTTTAGACATGGGCCTTAAATGTATCGATGTTAAAATTGTTACTAGAGCCTATACTGGAGCTAGGGACAGTAACAACGAACAAATTATATTCATTGTCTACTTTGAAAAAAAGTCAATCACATTAAGAGAATTAAGGCAAAACTACTCAGCCATCAACTACATAAAAGTCAGGTGGGAATACAAAAAACCCAACAAAACAAAACTGACCCAATGTTACAACTGTCAGATGTATGGACACGGTGCCAGCAGATGCAATGTTAAAACATTTTGTGCCCATTTCGCCGGGAATCGCAAAACTGAAGAATGCAAGTCAACCATTGTAAAATGTGCTAATTGTAAAGGCCCCCAAAATAACGATAATAATAATTTGTTCTCTTTAGAAGAATTAAAAAATCTTAAGTTTGAATTAATTTCAAATTTTAAAAAATGCAGATCTCGTGAAGAGCAATTCGAGGTTGTTACAAACCTTGCATGCAAATTTTTATACCAATGAACAGCAACATAACGTTATTACAATGGAATGCTCGTAGCATTCGCACTAAAAAAGACGAATTATTCCATTTCTTGGAAAAAACCAATATTGACATTTGTTTACTTTGTGAAACCTGGCTAAATAAAAAAAGTACAATAAAACATCAGAACTTCTACTGCTACAGATACGATCGACTACGTGGTGGAGGAGGTGGAGTAGCTATTTTAATTAAAAACACATTCAGCATCAACTTATACCTCCTATTAACACAGAACTGATTGAAAACATAGGTGTTAAGGTAAAATCTGGTAATGACTTTATAAATATTTATTCTTGCTATTATCCTGGTGGGTCAACAAACAGGGACCCTAGAAGAAAACAAACATTTGCGTCAGATATTCGTAAACTAACGAGCTCAAATAAATACATATTAGGAGGAGATTTTAACTGCAGACATAGTTATTGGGGATGTCAAAGAAGTAATGGCTGGGGTAACATATTATATGAGAAACTCCAACTAAACCAAACACAAATAGTATTTCCCCACGAATATACTTATATTCCGGCTGATCCAAGTAAACAACCGTCAACTCTAGATTTTTTTCTAACTAACATATCTCAAAATATGTCCGCAGTAAAAGTTATAAATGACTTGAGTTCTGACCACCTACCAATCATTAGTACCATTAATTTAAATTATGAAATGGTAGACAATTTATGCTACGCTTTCAGTAAGGGAAACTGGCCGCATTTTATGAAATTCATAAACAGGAATTTTCCTGTGGCGGATAGCGTTAATGAAATAAACAACAGCTCTCAAATTGACAACATGATAAATGTTTTCAATAATGTAGTAAAAATGGGAATAGATGAAAGTGTGCCCAAACGTAGAATTGCACCAACCTCTAAACCCTTACCAAACAACATAAAAATTATGATACAATTAAGGAACGTATTTAAAAGGAACTGGAAGCGTTACAGAGATGTTAGTGATCGTCGAGCTATGACACGTTTAAATAAAAATATTACGAATGAAATAAACCACTTCAAAAACCAAACTTGGAATAACATGTTGTCCAATTTGGACAAAGCATCTTCCCCATTTTGAAAAGTTTCAAAAATGTTAAAGAAGATATCCAATTTTAAAACACAACAATGTAGTATGTTTCACCCGGCAAGAAAAGGCTGAAATTTTGGCTCACAACTTTAATTTGAACCACTGTATTTCATCAAATTTAAGTGATACTACTACGATTACTGAGGTTAATGGTGTTGCAAACCTTATTCGTAATATTAACCCAATCCCACAAAACTGTTACTTCACTACTACTGAAAAAGTTGGTGTAATTATAAAAAAATTTAAAAACAAAAAAATGCTAGGTTTAGACGGTATTAATAATAAATGTCTAAAAAATTTACCTAATAAAGGTATCAACTATCTAACGAACATCTTTAATGCTTGCCTTAAATTATGCTACTTCCCCAGTGATTTGAAAATCTCAAAAACCATACCAATACTCAAGCCAAATAAACCTCCTGATTCTCCACTTTCTTATAGACCAATAAGTCTGCTCTCCTCTATAAGTAAAATCTTGTAAAAAATTATTAAGGAAAAGCTTATTAATTTTATCGATGCAAACAATATACTTCCATCGCAACAATTCGGGTTCAGAAGTGAACATAATACGTCTCAAACCCTACTAAAAATCAGAAAATTAGTTAAGAATAATTTTCAGAACGGCAAATCAACTGGAATAATATTGCTAGACATAAAAGCTGCGTTTGACTCCGTTTGGCATAATGGACTTATTTTTAAATTGAAAAAATTCAACTTTCCAATTGAACTCATAAAAATTATTCAAAACTTTCTTCAAAATAGATCGTTCAGCGTTTACTTGGGTAAAACCTGTTCACAACAAGTAAATATCATTGCAGGATGTCCACAAGGTTCTTGCCTGTCGCCAGTTCTTTACAACATCTTTACTGCTGACATTCCAACATTTTCCAATTGCATTACGTCTATATTTGCAGATGATACATCAATTCTTAGTTCTGATGTTTATTCAGCTGATATTATTACAAACTTGCAGTCTGCTCTTACTGGGTTGAGTAATTATTTTGATAAATGGAAGATTTTGGTTAACCCTGGCTATTTATTTTACAAGAAAGAGTAAGTCTTGTTTTATACCCCAGAGTTTACTTCGTTTCATGAACCATGATATTCCATGGGAAAACAACGTCAAATACTTGGGCGTTATGCTTGATACAAAGCTTAATTTTAATAATCATATTCCCTATGTAGTGGACAAAATTAACAAAATTATTAGAATAATGTACCCAATTATAAACAGAAAGTCGGAAATGAACATAGACAATAAAAAACTCATCATCAAATCTATATTCCACCCCATAATGTTTTACTGTGCTCCAGTTTGGTACACGTCTGCAAAATGTCATATAAAAAAACTCTAAGTAGCACAAAATAAGCTACTTAAAATGATATTTAAACTACCATGGCACTATTCCACCCGACGCCTACATAGTCTCGCTGGCTTCGAACTCGTTCTGGATAAAATCGAAAGATTGACTCTAAATTTTAATGGAAGATGCCAACTCTCACAACATGTACAGATCAATGAACTCATCTCATCATAATTTTATCTACTTTATTTTTTTTCTCATTTTTATCTTATACCTCTGCTTCATAAAGGTTTTTGTAAATTTTTTTTCCTTCCGTTTATTAATAATGTACATAAATTAAAAAAATATATTTATATATCTAAGTAGAAAAGGAACGAAGTTCCTAAACTCTTTGCTTCTAAGTCAAATGTAAAGAAGAAATAAATAAGAAATAAATTGAATTGAATTGAATTACTTTGCTAATCTATGGATTTTATATTTTTATTTGTCATAAACATGGCAACTAAAATGCATTAAAAATTATATTTTATGTATTAAAAGTCGGAAAATATGCATGTAAAATTTAAAAAATTTGCATTTTTATTGATTTATTTCAGCGTTTTCAATGTTATCAATTCATTTATTTAAACGTAATTTAAACATTAAAATGACCATATATCATCGTCGCAAAGTTGAATAAAAAATCTTCAAAATTTTAAGAAAGATTTTTTTTTTTGTAGATATAAATTGTTTTAAAACCAAATTTTTTGTAAAATTACAGAAATATGCTTTAAAACATGCATTTTATTGACAAAAAATATGATGTTGTTTTCTGTTCTCAAGCTAACCACAACAAACATGTATTTACACAAATTTTCTTGCCCTGGTTATAAACAAAGTAAAAGTTTTACAAAATATGTTCCTAACATATTTTAGAAAAACAAAGTGATTGATGGCTATTGCAAACTTACAACCCTAAATATTATAGAAAATAAAATTTTAATATCAAATTTAATTTGAATTTTATTAAAGTTGTTGATTGGTGTATATAATTTTAATTTATTTATAAATTAGTATATTATTATTTTTTCTGTATAAATGCAAATATATGTATTTATAATAATAAAAAAAAACTCTGCACAATTGTTAATAAATTTTAATAAAATTTTTGGTTATTGATTGTTTATTTTTTATTCTTTTAAAATATATTTTAAGTTTATCATGCAAGTTTTCTAACAATCATCAATCATTACTAGATATTGTGCTGGAATTTTGTGCTTATTTTAATTATAAAAAAATTAGTTAATAAAAATTAAAATCAAGTTTCGGGGTGTTCTGAAAAACGAAACCACATAAAATTATTCGTTTTTGCACAACAACAACATATAATTTTATGCGAAACCGAATAATTCTATGTGGTTTCGTTTTTCAGAACACCGGCTGTTATAATACTTTTATTTAAAAAATCTTATATTGCATTGTTAAATTTCATTTTGTTTTATAATTTTGTTTAAAAACTAGGATTTCGAATTGTGTTTGCAATATTTATATACTATATTTTTCCACTACAAGGCAATAATGTTCGAATATTTCACGGAAAAAACAAAAAAGTGCACAATTATCGAATTTCTTCGATAATTTACTGATAACACAGTTGTGTTGCTTTTGTTAGATTTGTTGCTTTGCTCTTGTAAGGTTTGCGTTTTTACAAGGTTTGCTAGACTTACTGAGTTTACAAGGGCTATTGCTACAAAGCCTGAGTACTCTACCCCTAAATGAAAAGATACATGGGAAACAAATGCGCGGGTATGATGAAAACAAGATAAATAATGTGTTGGCCAATGCATTATGTTTGCAGATATTCTTTTTCAGAGTTAAATTTGATAATGAAAAAAAAAATAAATAAATCGTATAGAAGTTTTTTTTAGCGAGAACACTTTTTTGTGTGAATTCATAAATGATTAATCAAGTTATATAAGGTTTACAAAACAAATTTTGCATACAAAATTTGTTTCATAAACCTCCTATAACTTTATAAAGCATTCATGAATTTACACATTTATGTGTAAATTTCTATTAATGTGCCCTCAAAAAAAAAATATATATATATTGCTTAAACCCACTTCTTAAGAAATTTGATTTTTACTGCAATTTTTACATTCCATTTTAATCACTTTTCAGTTTTTTAATCTAACCATTGTTTTAAATAGTTAATATCAGTGTTAACTTGCAAAAAATGAGGGGGTGTCAACCAGCAAGTCATCAAAGGTGACAACATTCGGGCCCAAGAAATGCCAACTAAACACCACTATCTTCGGCGCTGTCGTCACCGGCTACGTTGAGCCCTTTCCCGTTCCATCAGCAATGACAGCAACAGACGTATATAACACACTTTGCTGTCCCCCGACCTTAATGCAGTTTAACTACAAAACAGCCTCCTAGGTAAGCCTCCGAATTAACCGGATTTATGCAACTCCACAAAGTCATGGTCGATGTGAGTTTTAATAATTACAACATTCTGCTCAAGGATCGCAAAGGAGCGGAGGCGGGCACTCACAATGCAATGCACAACTAGCTCGCCTGACCCAAATTTGCATAACCTTTCCTCCTGGAAGGTGAATGAAACCTTTTTTTGCCTTCCATGGCTTCTCGGACTCCAATTTCGGGGATGATTAGAGAGGGATAGCCCAGGCGTAAAGATTGACGGCAAGATTATTGTATTAGCACTAGCTCACCAGGCATTAATCAATCAATAAAAAACAAAATACAAAAAAATATGTATCGTCTGTAGGAGTTATTTTCAGTCAAATATTCTATTTTTAGATTTCTATTTTTAGAAAAAATAATTTAAATAATTTCGTTGTTTTCTGTTTTAAAACAAAAAATTCAAATATTTTCGGTTTTCTTTTTTGTTAAAATAGTTTGTTTATATACAAAATTATTTCAATTCAAATTACAAGAAATTCTTTACTTATACACACAAACATAGCCAATAAAAATATGAACGTATGTGTTGTGTATGGTGTAGTGTTTTGAAAATTAAACAAAAAAAAAACTTTCAAATATGAAAAAACAAACCACAAAATCGTTTTTTTACGTTTTGTCAGTTTAAAATTGAAGATTGTTTTAATAGACTTTTCAATTATTTTCATTTCTTTTATGGATTGTTTAAACAATGTTTGAAAATAAATAGCAAAATGGTTTGAATATAATGAAAAATCAGTAGTCCTTTTTTTAATTGTGTTTTCAATTAATTTAATATCCATTTTATGTTATTTTTAAGGATAAAATATTGTGAGTGTATGGATGAATTGCGTATCGTAAACTAAATTGCTGGTTTCCTTAAAAAGTCCTTTATTAAAAAGAAATACAAACAATTGTTCGAAGACCGAATAATGATGATCTAGTTCATATCTTTAAAAAAAGTGATTGGTTCAATTGAACCAGTTCGGTCATGAACAACAAAAATGGTTCAAAGATACTAATGCATTAAACACATAGACGACTGCAGCTACACGACTACAGCCTATCAAAAATAATATACACACGTTTATATGAAAACGATTATTTTGACACCAACACAGCTACACGACTACTTTTGCCGCTGTAGTCAACTTAGGATAATTTCTATTTTTGTTGGCTACAAAACAAAAATAGTGTTGACAATATAACAAAATATGTAAAACAGGACAATTTTTCCCACTAGAGGCGAAACACAAATCGCTAGTTCTGACTAGAAAATCACCGTTATGGGAACACTGAAGAAACAGCTGTTTATATTTTACAATTGTTTGAAGGTTTCATTAATTTATATTTGGAAATAATTTTATTGTGATGTTTTTGTAAAAAATATGAATCTTACAAAATTAGCAAAATATTCCTCAGCCATTATTTTAGAAGCACAAACCAAAAAAGATTAATATTTATCAAAACGTGAGATTTAGGATCAGCTGTTTACTATGTTGCTGTCGTTTTCAAAAAAATTAAGTAGCTGACTACACGACTACAATTGCAGCCAGCAGCATTTGTAGTCGTGTAGCCGCAGTCGTCTATGTGTTTAATGCATAACTCTCAGTATCCATTAGCTATGAGATTCTCCAACGACTATATAATTAAAAGAATATCCATCTCTCCCTACCTCTGTTAAAACACTCTCTTCTTAATTTGTATCGAAAAATTCAGCCATAAGAATTACACACGTCTGCAAAGGCTAAAATTTTCGATACAAATTGTCAATGTTCGAAAGAGGCGAAAACCCCCTGGATTCTGTTAAGATAGCTGTTATGAGAGTCAGAAATAAAATCTAATACTTTTGTGGTGGAGAACACTAATGTTAAGAAATTTCATTGTTAATTTTTTCTTGCCGGTTGCTCTCGACTTATCGAAGCATTCAAGACGGTTAGCCACAAGACCCTCTTCAGACACATTGCAGACTCCAGTCTCCCCAACGGTATCTAGAGGTGGATAGTTAATTATTAATGTGTAGTCGGCAGCCTTTTGTGGAGTTTCGAAGTAATAAGTCGAAGCCCCGCAGAATTAAACAAGGAGTCCCTCAAGGAGTTCACTCCACGATATTGTTCAATTTCTATATTTCGAAACTTCCGGCCCACCCAAACGGGTGGAACTGATTTCCTACACCGACGACTGTACGATACTGGCGAAGGGTCACGATATTAATGGCATATGAGGTATGTTATCGGTTATCTCCAAGATCTCATAAATTTCTTCATTGGAAGGAATATTCAACACTTTGACGAAAAAAGTAAGGCTGGAACTGAATGTACTTGTTGATAGTGTACAAATTCCGACGATTACAATAAAATACCGAATAGGAACAAGGTTCTCAAGCCGCTAGCCAGCAGCTCTGAGGTACGGATAAAGAAACCTTGTTGGCAACATAGAAGATAATTGGTCGGTCATTGGTCCACTACGCAGCGTCTATGTGGTAGCTTAGAGTCAGCGCTACCCAGTGGAGAAAATTCCAAACCAACCAAAACTCTGCCCGCAGGACTATAAATGAAAGCGAACAGATGTCCTCACCACAATATCTTCATGATGAAACGAAGGTGCTTACAGTAAAAGAACACTGCCAAATGCTTAGAAGCAACTCCACTGGGATGCTATCGGAGGGTCCTTCCGAATCACCACATGACGGAGATAGAACCGCCCACGAGACATGTTACAAAGGATATTCGCGTATTCGAGGGCGTAGTACAATCGTATATGAGAGATTCTTGAAGGCATGGGGCAGGCCTTAGCGATATCCATCGGAACACGGTAAACGGCATCATTAATTCTTACCAGATGACTAACGTTCTTGGATGTCTTCCTCTACTGATTGCAGAAGACGATAAAAAACTCTTCCACGGAGAACTGGAGTAGTCCTCGAACAACTGCGTTCGGGACGGTGCACACACTTCAACTCATATTGGCCTCGACGCTCACCATCCCGAACACGTATCCCGTGTCTCTCGGTGTCACTCGGTTGAGGTAGTCCAGTTCTTGTGTCTGGATCTGGACGAGTCAGCAGAACAGGAAGAAGAATCTCAATTCATATGTTTGAGATTATGTAAATTGAATAAAATAGCATCACAGCAAAACTATCTTAAATTTTCAATGAAAGTATTTAATTTGTGATAATTTATTATAGCACAAAAATACAATTTTAATTTTTAAGTAATAATTCACAATTTGTACAGCAAACACTGCGTTAATGTCAGCCGAAATTTAGCTCATGACACTGCTAAAATGTCGAAATGCTGCGGGGGTAGCAACCTGCAAACAGTGGCAACCTACCTTTGCCTTAGTACTGTTTTTGAAATAAAAACTCTTTAAAAGATAATATTAGCGGGATTCACAATCTGCCTAGTAAAAGACTACTTGGCCTGATATTAAAGCAGCACATACTTTTGTTTCAACCAAAAACAAATTACATGTATTTCGATTTTTTTAAGTTCTTTTATACTATAATACCACGCCGAGCAGTGTTGTAATAGGCAGATTATGAATGCCGTAATATTTTATCTCTGATTGCAACTTCAATTTGGCTGCCAAACAAACGAACTTCATAAAAAATAATATTTGTCATCGTGTAGTTTTTAGTCACTATTAAATATTTTTTCTTTTATGTTTCTTTTCATTTTGTGATTGAATTCATCAATTGTGATAAGTTTTATATATTTTTGTTTGTTTTCAATTCGTATTTTATTGTTGTATATTCATGCCTTAAAACTACAAGTCTAATTATTTGAATCGTTGTCCTAATATTGTAGCTACCACTGGTTTTTTAAATTTATTTTAAAAATTAATTAATTAAACAAAAAATTTTTAATATGTTTTAACTATTAGGGTTATGATTTTTTGATTTTTTTTGCAAATATCAAATTTACATGTCCTAGCCAAAAAGGCCATGAAAAATATTAAGAAACGCAATCTTACTTTTTCGCTGCTTTCAAAAAAGTTCCCGAACCAAAAGGGTTGAAATTTCGTCTATATGGTTTTAGTTTAATTAAAATATTTCTCCGAAGTTTTAAACAAATGAGACTCAAACGATAATCATTAAAAGCTATTTATGGTAAAAATTACGAAACCTTTTTGGGGGACTTTTGGATACATTTTTTGTTATTTACAATATTTTTGTAATATTTCGTTGCGTAAATTAAACAAAATCCCCGAGCAAAAATTATTTTTTGAAATTGCATTTGGTGCGGAAGGTTTTTTGACCTAAATGACCCGCAAACACGATTTTTATTATTATTTAGTATTGCCTATCACGTGGTGATAGTTAAAATTTTTGTTAAAAATGAGTCATAACCCTAATACATATAAATGCATAAATTTGTAGGTATGTATTACTTACAATTCCATACAAAAATTTTAAAAAGGAAATTAAGTAAATATCCACCTTTGTATTAAGAAAATTTATACAGGTAAACGATTTTATTTATTATTTAAATGCTTTAAAAGATTATTAATTTAAAAATGATCTGTTTTCTTATCTTTTAAAAAATTTTATGAAATTACGAATAAAATGGTTTTCTTTATTAAAAACAGGTTAAAAAAGTGTTAGCAAAGACTGAGATAAAAAATACGTATACGACGAAAGTAACATTTTTTTTTTTTAAATGTAATAAAAATATTTTTTTTTAAATCAAATAGCTAATGGCCAAGTTTCTGAAGTTTCCATAAATAAACTAGTCTCAAAATCCAATTTCGAAAACTGTTTTCTAAAATTTTTTTAAGCTGTTTGATGCCCATAGAAACCTTTTTTTGTTTATGGGCTTTTTTATAAAATCCTGAATAGTGTGCTAGGCATAATCAAAGAAGTTAGAAAATAAAAAGAATGCAATCCTCTCATTTACTGATAAAAAAATTTATAAAATGTGGCTGCTAATAGGAAACTGAAATTTTTTTCGAACCTTTTATTTGATGTGTCTATTTTTTATTGTTACTGCTAATAGTTTTCGTCACATTTATTATAATTTAAATATAAAATTGATAAATTAACCTTTGGTTTTTCTTAAAAAATACCGGTTTCCTCCTTGCAGCATTATAATGTTGGCTTTTTATAATTTTTTTTAAATTAAAATTATTAAGTGTCCATGAGAAAGCATACTTTAGGAGAAGAGAAGCAAGGAATTAATTCTGGAAGTGACTGTAAATTAAATGCATATATAAATTCGGATTTCCAATAAGCTTCTTGCAATGTATTTAACCCTTTGACGACCATAGGCAAGTATGCTTGCCCAAGGGTTTTTCGCACTTATTATTGCCCAGACAAAAGATAGAGTAAATATTTCAAAGATGATTTGTAAAGCAGAATTGGGGGAACAAAAATGTAGTAGGCGGTAAATCCCTACCTAGTACCGCTTTCCCCTTGTGAGAGCTTTGAAGAATTAATTCGTTTTTGAAGGAATTCACTACTAATCGAATTAAATTTTCTTTAGAATTGAATGAATTCCTTTTCTTAAGTAATTCACTGAATTCGTTCAACTGAACGCGTTCATCAAACAATAAATTCAAAGAATTAATTCCATTATAAAGTTCTCTTTTTTAAATCAAATGAATTAATTCACTGGTGAACGCGTTCAATTTTATAAATCGAACGGAAAAAAAGTAAATTAATTCCTTACTGAATTAATTCACCACTGAATTCATTCACTTTCATTTTCATTCAGTGAATTAAAAAAAAATAAAATTACATTCAGTGAATTAAAAAAATTAAATTACGTTCAGTGAATTAAAAAAGAAAAAAATAAGTTCACTGAATTGAAAAAAAAATTATGTTCACTTAATTGAAAAACAAAAATTACGTATGCTGAATTAAAAGCCTGTTTTCTGCCGTTCCGTAGAAGAAAACATTGTATTGTAAAAACGTATAAATGAAATACGTCATAGTGAAGCATCTACATTTTACTGGACAGCATAAATTTGAAAAATTAAGAGCTATATTTTTTCCAAATTCATCTATATCTGTAAAGTTTTTATTTTTAATAGTAAAAGGCTTTATTTTTTAATGATGTAGGTTGATAAAGTGCATCGGGTTTCTCAAACACTTAATATATATGTAATTTGTTTATTTTCACTAGCAAACGCTGTAAAATTGTTTAGTTGCAAATTTTATTTGTAAATAAATGTTTTCTTCTACTGAACGGCAGAAAATAAGCTTTGAGTTCAATGAACGTATTTTTTTTTAATTCACTGAACGTAATTTTATTTTAATTCACTGAACGTAATTTTATTTTCTTTAATTCACTAAATGTAATTTTATTTTTTTTTTATTTCACTGAATGAAAATGAAATTGAATGAATTCAGTGGTGAATTAATTCAGTAAGGAATTAATTCACTTTTTTGCCGTTCGATTTATAATATTGAACGTGTTCACCAGTGAATTAATTCATTTGATTTAATAAAAAGAACTATATTGAATTAATTCGTAACAAAATAAATCGAACGTAAACAAATATGAATTAATTACATTCAATATATGGTGCTTTGTGAATTAATTCATCGAATTTTTAATTCAGAATTGAAAAATTTAATTAAGGAATTAATTCTTCAAAGCTCTGCCCCTTGTAAGCCCTCGAAGTTGGTTATTTTGAATTCTTGATTTAAGGGGTAAAAAGCACACACTTTGACAAGCGAAATGGAGGGCAGCAAGGGGTCTATGAGGCCAATTTTTTGTATCATATCCATAATTTAGTTCCAGATCACGAAAATAAATTAATAATAAAAATCGCTTCGTCCGGAATGGCAGGGTCGTCAAATGGCAAATATTTTTGGCAAGCGAAATGAGGGGTAAGGAGGGGTTGTACGGAGGAAATTTTTCTTGGCATGACTATTATTAGGTCAGAGATTATGAAAATAGAAAAATCTTCAAAATCGCTTCGGCAGCAAATGTATGGTCCTCAAAGGGTTAACAACAAAAAGAGATTCTGAGGTTTTAGAAGATCTTAAAAAATTATCATCGCGGTCAGCCTCAATGTTTCTAACGCGAAATGAAAGTACACTGTTGCTTAAACAAAACCCTCAAAGGGTGTTGGAAATCGAGCTCGGATTTTAGTTTGATGGCCTGTTATAACATGTGTCCATTTTAATCACGTTCACGTTACATAGACGCACTATCAGTTGCTTATTTTTATTCAAATTGTTTGTTATTAGCAGTTTGGTGTTAAAAATAGTCGAAATCGGTTTAGAAATTGTGAATAAAAATGTGAGGACATCCGGAAATTATCCATACAAAATGAAACATTTTGGGAATTATCAATATAGTTCACAGTTCATATCAATCAATTTTATTTTTGTTCTTCTAGTTAAATCGTTCATTCGACAAATTTTTTAATTGTTCATACACTAATATAACAGTCTTTACAAATTTTTCCGGAAAAAAAGCTGAACTCAGCAGAATCTGTCTGCTAAACTTTAGAAAGATATAAACAGCAAGAAAAAATCTGTTAAATTTACAAAATTTCAGCTATATTTTAGTTAATCAAAAATGACAATTTATCCTGCTAAAATCAGCATAAATTTTCCTGGGTATTATTTCAAGAGGCCATTAAATAAAAAAAGCGAGCTAACTTTTATTTATTTTCATTTCGCGTTGGAACCATCGGGCTGGAAATTATTGTTGCGCTGTGAAATTAGTTTATGATAATATTAGAATTTCGCACTCCATTAGAAACCAAAATAATAACTATGCAATTTAGTTTTAATATTTAAGCTTTCCAATAATCTATAAATTGTAATAAGACGTTTTAAAACTAATAACGAACAAGGAAATCGGACAAATAAGTTAAAAAATTTTCCAAAAGTGTTCAAATATAATTTTAATGTTAAAATTATGTAACAAAACTTTGGGACACAGTATTTAAATTGTTTAACTCATGTTTTACCAACGTATCTTTAAAGACACGTCTACTTTTAAGAGCCCATAATTTTTGATATAAAGTATACAAAAATTGATTACTGCAAAACCGACCTATACTTCGACCAAGTTTTGTCAGAAAAATCGCACGGAATGCATCCAAAAAATGGGTAAACAACATACTCCATATCAGAAACGGATGGCAGAAAATTTTAAATATTAACAAAAAACTGAAATTTTTTGAAATTGAAATCACCTAGAATTTAAATTACACTGCAAATATATAATTTAGTTTAGTTTTTATGGCTATTAGCCATTCATAATTGTAATATTTAAAAAGTTTCAAAAACCTTTACCCTTTTGCGCTCTTTAGGCACATCTACACTGGATAGAAAACTGGCTAGACTTTATGAAAATGCAGCTCTGTACATAATTTCTCTATACATACGTAATTTCTTTAATTAGATGCCTTGAAAATTTAAGTTTATTAAATGCATCTTTTGGTATTTGGCAGAGTTGGCAGGCAATACCGCTAAAATACCGTTATCGATTCAAAACCCTTTCAACGGACTACCGTTATCCCTAAAATACCGCTACCGAAATAACCGAAATACCCTTATTCTTAAAATACCGTTACCGAAATAACTGAAAAACCGTTATCCTGAAAATACCGGTACCGAAATAAATGAAATATCGATACCCTTAAAATACCATTACCGAAATAAATGAAATACCGTTACCCCTAAAATACCGTTACGGCTATTTTTAATTTTCTGCTTTTGGTAATTATACGTGGGTATTGAGTATTTTTCGTACTTTAAGTTGGTTAATTGGTTTTGTTTTTAAACTCGTTTGCTTTTTGTAAAAAAAAATTCGGGATGCATCGAAATAACTGGCTACCGTTATCCTTAAAATACCGTTACCGAAATAACTGAATTATCACTAACCTTAAAATACCGTTACCGAAATAATCAAAATACTATTATCCTTAAAATGCCGTTACCGAAATAACTAAAAAACCGTTATCCTTAAAATACCGATACCGAAATAAATGAAATAGCGTTACCCTTAAAATACTGTTACCGAAATAATCTAAAATAGCGTTACCCTTACCGATAACCGCATCATTTCGGTACCATTTTCCATGGTATTTGGAGAAAAAATTATTTTTCAAAATACAACAATTTTAATAAACAAAAAAAATTCTTTACAACTAGAGATGAAGCTTTTACGATAAAAATTAGTACCAACTACGAGTATATTAGAGATGACAAATTTAGCGCAAACTCTGCGAGATTTTTATCCCGTGTAGATGTGCCTTTATAGATATTTTTATAAAATTTTCTGCATCTGACTATTTTATAAAAAACAATTTTATATTGAAATTTTCTTTCTTTCTTTCTCATTATCAGCAAATTAATAAAAGAAATTTGTCTTTTAATTTTGCTGCTGAATTATCAAATAAGTTCCTTTATGCTACCGCGGGAACTGTACTTACCAAAAGGCGTTCGCGTACTCGAAAATTGGGCGCTCAAAAGAGTGCATTTGTGTTTCTCTTTTTGCTATTAACATCGGAAAATTGTAAAAGGAACATCTGGTGCAATGATAAACAAATAAACCTTTGTGAAAAATGTTTTTAATTTTAATTAAGCATAGAAATAAGCAATATAAAACTTCTTTCTATATCAGAGCCTACGGTCAGTACCGGTATCCCGGGAATACCGGTATTCCCGGGAAACCGGTACCGTTCTTCGCATATTCCCGGTATTCCCGGGAATACCGGTATTCCCGGTACCTGAAATCTTCCCGGTTCTAACGGTATTCCTGGTTCTTGCGGTATTCCCGCGAAAACCGGTATATCCGGTCATATATCACATTACGAAATTTATTTATTTTTCAGTGAATTTTTATATAAGGTATTAATTATTAAAATAAGATATATGTAAATGCATATAATTTTTTAAAATTTATTTCATGTTTTTATACATATAAGCATAACTTTTTACACAGTTACCGGGCCGCCATTTTCATATCTCAGCTCCAAATTAGTCAATATTTCGTACACTTATTATTAATGCGTGTGAAAATATTTGTGCGAAATTTCAGTTCGCTTGGTGGAACGATGTAGAATTGTTGGTCCGGTACCGGAATAAATAATTTAATTTAAAAAAAACTTCGGTACCGGACTCGTATTTCCACATGGTAGATCCGAATGAGTCCAAACTCAGCAGAGTTATAACATATACAGTCAAGATTATTCGTGCCAAATTTGAGTTCCTTTGGTTCAACTACGTGAATATTTTTGGTCCGGTGCCGGAAAAAATTAATAATTTTATTAAAAAAAAAACTTTGGTACCGGACTCGTATTTCATTTCATTTATTTTATAATCTTAAAGCTAGTTACGGCCCAGCGATTACGGTAAAATTTTGACAGTATTACAATATTCTTATTCCAAATAATACTAAATACTTTATATCTACTATAACAAATATTTATATTAATACACAAAACATAAGATAAATAATAAACTTATCCTATCACGAACGAGGGTTCTAAATATATTCCCAGAAAAGTGGCAATTTATAGTGATGCATGTTATCTTTAGAATGAAAGTATATGAATATTAGACAAATGATGATACAATATGTGCGTTCCCGTACGTTACCGCAGGTACCCGCGGGAACCCAAAACAGCCCAAACAACAAAAATGTACACGCAATTTTGAGTACGGGAACGCCTTTGGGCTAGTTTGTGTAACTTCGGTAAAGTACGGGAACAGACATAATACTTCTGAATCGGGATTCGGAGTATAAAAAATTTCTATAATTATAAGGCAATCTTGTATTCCATAGATCTGTAACACGTGCCACAAACGATATCTTCATAAACATCGTATAAGTACGTAGGGTTATTAAAGTTTGAGTTCTATTTGAATTGCCAAATACAAATCGTGAAGCGAGATAGGGTGGGGATGCATTTTTAACGACCTTATAAAATAGGCACAATACCTTAATATGTATCAATAAATTTAGTAAAGCTGCATCCCAAAAAATCAATTGTATATTCCGAAACATGAGAGCGAACCGAGAGGCCATAGACATATCTTATTACTCGGTTAAAGCATCTTTCAATTTTAGAAAGGTTGCCCGCAGTAGTACCACTGTAAATCTCTATTCCATACACTATAAGTGGCAACAGTACTGTATGTCCGATTTGTTTTCTAATATTAATCGGCAGGCGACACGGTATGCAATAAACCCTTCTAAGATGTAACATAATACGAGTTATAACCATATTAATATGTTGATTAAAAGTTAGTCCATCATCAATATAAAAACCCAGAGCGTTACTATAGGAAACAAACTCGATAGAAGAACCATTCAATATAATAATAGGTTTACTTCCTTGCATGTTACTAAACGATATTGCCTTTGATTTAGACGAGTCCACATGGTAGATCCGAATAGGTCCAAACTTAACAAAGTTATTACATATATAGCCAAGATTATTCGTGCCAAATAACAGTTCATTTGGTACTTCGGTACCGGACTCGTATTTCCACATGGTAGATCCAAATGGGTCCGAACTTAGTACAGTTATTACATATACAGTCAAGATTATTCATGCCAAATTTGAGTTCCTTTGGTGGAACTACGTGGGTGCAACTACCGGAAAAAATTAATAATTTTATTTAAAAAAAACTTCGGTACCGGACTCGCATTTCCACATGGTAGATCCGAATCAGTCCAAACTTAGTAAAGTTACTACATATATAGGCAAGATTTTTCGTGCCAAATGTCAGTTCAGTTGTTTCAACTATGAGCAACATTTGGTCTGGTACCGAAGTTTTTTTTAAATAAAATTATTAATTTTTTCCGGTACCGGACCAAAAATATCCACATAGTTGAACCAAATGAACTGAAAATTGGAACGAATAAGCTTGGCTGTATATGTAATAACTTTGCTAAGTTTGGACTCATTCGGATCTACCATGTGGAAATGCGAGTCCGGTACCGAAGTTTTTTGAAATAAAATTATTAATTTTTTCCGGTACCGGACCAAAAATATCCACATAGTTCAACCAAATGAACTGAAATTTGGCACGAATAATTTTAGCTGTATATGTAATAAGTTTGTTAAGTTTGGACTCATTCGGATCTACCATGTGGAAATGCGAGTCCGGTACCCAAGTTTTTTTCAAATAAAATTATTTTTTTCCGGTACCGGACCAAAAATATCCACATAGTTGAACCAAATGAACTGAAATTTGGCACGAATAAGCTTGGCTGTATACGTAATAAGTTTCCTAAGTTTGGACTCATTCGGAGCTACCATGTGGAAATACGAGTCCGGTACCGAAGTTTTTTTTAAATAAAATTATTAATTTTTTCCGGTACCGGACCAAAATTTTCACATCGTTGCACCGAATGAACTTAAATTTCGCGCGAAATCATTCAATATTTCCGGCGATCATTATGAATGTATTTGAACTTTTCGCGCGAAAGTTTATTTGTTCTGGTTAAACGATTTGGAAATGACAACAAGACTTTTGTTACTGTTTTCGTACTAAAATGTAAAAAATATGCAACTTTTCCTTGATATTTTAACGTATCGTTATGGAAATAAAAGCAACTGTCGACATATTTCTTGATATTGCTATAAAAACAGTAAATGTAAAAAAGCGCAAAACGCGCTAAATAAATATTGAAAAAGCACCAATTTAGTGCTTTTTTCAGTTACGCGTTAGATCAATATTTTTCGCGTTTTGGCACATCAAAAAGCACCAGATTTAGCGCGAAAAGCACTAAGTTGGCATCCCTGGTTGTGAGATAGAATCTATTTTATTTTAATGCCGGTTTTTGTTATTCTCCCATTTTTTCTTTCTCAAACTCTCACCGATGTTGTCAACTCTATTGTTATTTTTGCTGGTTTTCACTACATCAAAGAGTACAGCTAACAAAGGCAATCAATGGCTCTTCTGGCTCTTCTGCCTCTTTTTCTATTATTTGCAACAAAAATAATAAAATTTTTAAATTATTAAAATTTTGTTTCCTTTATTCAATTGAGGTATTGAACATTATTAGTAGCTCGTTAGTTTATGGTTAGGATTGTATATTATGTTTGCAGTAAACTAAGAGACATATGAGTGGCATAAAGTCTCCTTATTATATATAACATATGCTCAATTATGTCGCTGCCGCTGTACGTCGTTATTTCGGGCGCTATTTTTCTCAGAGCGTAAATCGCTAGCCTCTGCGCTCTTATTCTGGGCCTTCACTAAAGCATTAAACACATAGACGACTGCAGCTACACGACTACAGCCTGTCAAAAATAAAATACACACGTTTATATGAAAACGATTATTTTGACACCAACACAGCTACACGGCTACACGACTACTTTTGCCGCTGTAGTCAACTTAGGATAATTTCTATTTTTGTTGACTACAAAACAAAAATAGTGTTGACAATATAACAAAATATGTAAAACAGGACAATTTTCCCCGCTAGAGGCGAAATAAAATCGCTAGTTCTGACTAGAAAATCACCGTTTTGGGAACACTGAAGAAACAGCTGTTTATATTTTACAATTGTTTGAAGGTTTCATTAATTTATATTTGGAAATAACTTCATTGTGATGTTTTGTAAAAAAAATGGATCTTACAAAATTAACAAAATATTCCTCAGCCATTATTTTAGAAGCACAAACCAAAAAAGATTAATATATATCAAAATGTCAAATATTTAGGATTATCTGTTTACATGTTGCTGTCGTTTTCAAAAAAATTAAGTAGCTGACTACACGACTACAATTGCAGCCAGCAGCATTTGTAGTCGTGTAGTCGTGTAGCTGCAGTCGTCTATGTGTTTAATGCATAAAGCTTAAATTAAAAAAATAATGATTTACAACAAAAAGGTCGTTCAACTCTGAGTGATTCCTTTTCTTCAAGTTCTGCTTTTCGTAATGATGTTGTTGATACTACTGAACCAAGTAATAATGTTTTAAATTCTAATAAGCGAATACGAAGATCTAGCATTAGTCTTTCTCTGCATGATGATGATGATATTCCTAATGATGTTATTGCTACTATTAAACCAAATGATGTTATTGCTACTATTAAATCAAATGATGTTATTGCTACTATTAAACCAAATGATGTTATTGCTGCTACTGAGCCAAATGATGTATTAAATTCTAATGTGCCTGTACGGAGAGCTAGCATCTGTTGTTCTCAAAACTCTGACAATACTGTTAGCTCAGCTTCAACTGCATACTCTCAAGCAGAAAATAATATCCCAGTTAACAATACTGGATGGACTAATGTTAACTACAAAAAAAAAGAAACGTAAGCCTGTGGTGTTTGGAGAAAATAATTCCAAGGACTTAGAAGTTATCGCTAATAAAAAATGGGCGCATATTTCCTCATTTAAGCCCAGCGTAACAGCAGAACAAATCCTGAATTATGTTGCAAAAGGTGCTAATATTGGCAAAACCCATCTAAAATGTTTTAAATTGGTTAGAAAGGAAACTGAGCCGAACACATTGAGGAGTGTTTCTTTTAAAATTGGGATCTCCGCTGAATTATATGATAATCTATTTGAGCCTTCCTTGTGGCCTACTAATTAATGTACAAGTGCGTCTGTTCTTGTTCTTTCAAAAGCCAGAATCTTAAATCATGTACAATAATAATTACTATTAATAATTATTTTATAGTTTAATCATAGTCTGTAAGGAAATGATGTTCCATAGACTGAATAAAGAATAATAATATACAGTGATTTGCCAACGTTTTGCCGTTTGTATTCTTCTACCTGGGTAATTACTTATTATCTTTTTTCGCCGGGTGTAATGAAAAATGGGGAAAAATCTACTATTTCCTAGTATTGAAGATATCAATTGTAAATTTTTTATAAATTCTCTTTTGAAAATATGCGTTATACGCAAACTGAAAAATAGTAGATATGGGTGGAAACAGATGAACAACGTGTGAAACTAGTAAACATTTTAATAAATATATTTAATAAAACTCTAAGAAACGATATTAGAACAAAAGTTTACTACAGATATAATACTTTAATAGTGTATTTAAATTGCCTTTATAATCTACCAGATTATTATACTTATTTATGTTCTTAATCGATTACACTGGCTATTTTGACTTATTGAGGATTATGATTGTTTAAGATTACAATATTTGACAATTAGAAATACAAAATCGCGTTTTTTACTTTAAAAAATGTTAAATCAAACCAGACTTATCGTCGTCCCTGTTTTCATAACATGGAAACAGCTCTTTAGTAAACGTTAACAAAACGAACTAGAATAAAGTCATATATGTATCAGTATTTAAATCTCAGAAAAAGTTTATAGAAAAGAAATTGTACAATTACCAACACTTTTGTTTTTCCTTAAATTTAATTGTTTTTCTTATTTACTTGATTTCAGCAATTCATGATTAATTCTCACTCAGTTTATACTTTTATATTGTGCAATATTCGGTTAAAATTGGTATTGATTTTAATAATTCACTTATGTTATGCTGTTCCAAATGTGCAACTAATTTTTCAGAGGTACGTAAAAGATTTGTAAAATTCTCAAGATTTTCCACAATTTCTTTTGTCATGGTATCCGAAGATTTATTTATGAGTTCAGCCAGTTTTTTACCAACTTGATATTTTATAAAGGCATCTGGCAACTGTTTCGCAGGTTCGACTGTGGCCGAGGAAGAGGATGAAGTTAAGTACACAACGCATAGTATACATAGGGCAATTAGAGCCTCGTTTTGCATTACCAAATGCTGAGAGGTTAACATATTGACCATTGCTTCGATGGTGCTCTGATTGCTGATAAATTCATTAAGACTCGAGCGATCATATTCCATAGGTGGTAATTTATCAGCTAGCTGTTCGACAGGAGCATCTCCTTTGCGTGGCAAGGCATACGCAATTTTACTAAGATACGCGTGTTTAATCAGCCAAGCCATAAGACGTAATGATTCTCCCGTAACACCCGCATAATCCGAAGATTTACTCCAATGTACTAATTGTTCAATTAGTGTTTTATTTTTTAAAAGTTCTAAAGCAAGTTTTTCTGGAAATTAAAAACAAGAAATGAATTGAATTTTCATTTACAAATTTTGAAAGCATTGTTCTCTTACCTTGACCATCTACCGTCATACGTAATGTACCTAATAATTTAAAGACTACAGGTGGTTGATGTATTTCCAACATGGGTAATATAGTCTCTACAAGACCGGCTTGTATGACAGCACCTTTATTTGGTTTTGGTATCACAAGATTACGCAACGTGCTAAGCAATGCATGTTGTAGACGTACATCGTCTTTAACGCCATTATTTTTTGCCAAAACTTCCAACAGTTTATTCATCGTTTTATTTTCAACCATATAAATGCAATGACTATCGGTTCGTGCAAAATTTCCCAATGCCAAGACACCAGTAGTTAAGAGATCAACATCTTCGGAATCAAGCCAATCTTCCATGTTTTTAAGTAATGATGTGGAATACAAATAATGCATAGATTCATCTGAAAGAAATACATTAATAATTTCATTATCGTAACCCCTCCAATACAAAATTTTTTCCACTACATAATCGTTTTCATAAAACTATAGTTCCAAAACCCAATCCACAAAACTTTGTGAAAATAATTTAAAGCCCAATTTACACTACAACCAAAAACTAGAAGTTTTTTAAAACAGTTAGTTTCAGATTAAAAATTTTTATAGAATTTGACAAGTAAATACAAGTAGTTTTCAAAACATAGTTTTTGGTTAATGCAAATAATGTAGTATAACTTAAAACTGACAGAGAACTAAGTTCTATATAGTTCTTGGTGATTTTTGGAACAATTTCGAAAAATCATCGGTGATAAAGTCTAACTATATCTCATACAACTGTAAATAAGAAAATATCAATTAAAATTTAAAATACAGTAAAACCTGCCAAAACGGAAACTCCCAATAGAGGACTACTGTCTATAATTGACAGGTCGATGCCCGTTATTTGGATGTTTCACTATATATCAATTGAAATAAAAAGTTTCATTTAAAATTCAGAAACTTTTAAAAGAAATTCAGTTTTTCCATTTAAAATTCAAAAAATATTAGTTAAATTTCAGAAAATATAATTTAAAATTTAAAAAACATCAATTAAAATCTAGAAATGGTCGTTTAAAATTCAGAAAATATCAATTTAAATTCAGAAATAATTCATTTCCTTTTAGAAAATATCGGTTAAAATATAAAAAGACCTTTCTGAAATTCATATAATAATTCCCAATGAAAATGTCTTCCGAATTTCAATGCAGTTTTTCTAAATTTCGAAGGAAATTTCCTGATTTTCAAATAATGTTTTCTAAATTTCAAATCATATTTTCTGAATTTAGACTGAGCCAAAACTACCTAGTTTTGGTAACAAAACAAGTATCTTTTATTTATTATACGGTAGAGGGGGGATCCTTCGCCACTTTTTTTTCAAAGCACTGTGATTTCTTAAGCCCTTATTATTTTTAAAAAATTACCTTCAAATTGAAGAAATACATATCTTGGCTTTAATTTCTATGATTTTTATTCTAATTATTTGCATATTTTCTATTACTTTTTTTATTATTTCCAAAGTAACCCAAATCGGCTTAACTGCCCCAAACCTGGGGGATATTCGCCAAAAGAGCTAGATACAATTTCAACAAAAAAATATGTTTAATACGGCAAAGTCAAAGTTTTAATGACTGAAATAAATAATTTAGAATAAGTTCTTTAAGGTATATGATTCTTTTTAATCAATAAATCTCCAGTACATTAAATAAAAATTATTTAAAACTATAATATAATGATTCTTCAAAATAAAATTACAAAAAACTGAATAATTAATATAAATTTAAGAATGAAAACGATTGTACTAATTTACTATTGAGCATATTTTAAACATATAGAAAAGTCTTATAGAGCATTTTAGGCAGGGAAGCACCAACTGTTCATAGCTCTAGGGGCCATCTGGTGATTGTGCCCCAGAGGCAGGCACAAACATAAAATTAATATTTTTTCACACTTTTTAAGCATTTATTAAAATCAAATTATTATTTTCTGAAAGCTTAGGATCATAGGTCTAACATAATGAAAAATTATTTTTTTATCACACGATTTGAGGAAGTTATTGCAAAATGTAGTTGCTCTCAATTATTTTTTTGGCATCCCAAAAAACACAAAAATACGTCTATCTGCGACCTCATGTGATATAAATTCGTCAAAGTGGATGTCAAGGAAAGGCAATTGAAAAATGCACAAAATATATTTTTTCCAATTTTTTATCTCCATTAACATCGGAGAAAAATGGGATTAGTGTATGTGCCCCACTGGCGAAGGATCCCCCCTCTACCCTACATATCGCACATGATCAACAAGAGGGTATTTATTTTTTTTTCGGGAAACGGGAATAAAAAAATTTGATTCCCGCGAATCCCGGGAAATATTTCTGAACAAAATTGTTAATGAAAACCACCTATATAAGTAATTTTTGTTAAAAAAAAAACACAATTTCAGTACAAATTCAGTCTGTGTAGTGAGAATTCAAAGTAAAAATATCAGAATGTTGAACATTTGATTTCACATAAATTACTCTAAGCACTTAAGCACTGCCAAATGAATTGCATGATTCCAGCAGAAAGCACCGACTACTGGAAACAAAACCGTTTCATCACATTTGGCCCATTATAAATATATGGTGGCCACAATGTTATTCTCCAAAGAAAAATAAAACTCCTCTAGTCTTATTTCTACAATTCTTCTTATTTCATCAGCATTACATCTTTCTGATATGTAAACCAACCCCAGGTTATAAAGTAAATTATTTCCGTTTATACATATGTTCAAATATCTCTTTTGTGATATTCTTGTCCATTCATCTAAGATTATAGTAAATCTCCTATTGTTAAAAAATATTGCTCGATATTTCTTTTATCATGATATCTTTTACATGATTGTATGTAGTAATCTAATATAATGTTCTTTACATCGGTTTCATTTTTTGGTACATACATCGGTTTTTCTTATAAAAACTTTCTCGAATAAACGAAGATCTAGTTATGGTGCGGATTGACATTCCGTCGACTGCGGCTAATTTGGATACCATTTCAGGATATGTTTGCTCTACCATAAAACGTTCAATGCCTATTCAGCTTACACTTTTTTCTTCGGGTACTTTGCTGATTTTAGCTGGGACGTTATTCTTGTTGTTGTTTTCTATTTTTTTTGTTGCATGACTATTTTTTTTTTGTGAACCAAATCTAGATGTCGGTCTTGTAGGGCAAATATTGCACTGTGTTACATTGTCCTTTTTTGTAAAGTATTTCCATACTCCTGATATTTTATTCTTTAATATAAAAGAATATATTAGTTTGAAAGCAGGTGTATTAAAATAAAGTAAACTTACTTGAAAATATCACATTTATTAATGAAAACGTTACTTATAAAATTACACAGTACAACAAAATAAGAAAAATTTGATGCATCGGGATTGCGACACATCATTTTTAATAGACTTTGGGACGTAGATGACGAATATGGCCTTGGAAGTTAGCTATAGTTTAAGAAATATTTGCGAAAACTTTTTTGTAGGATAATTAAATTTTTAAAAAAACTTTTTGCAAAAAAATATAAAATTGAAAGTAATAACGCTATTTTTTTACAACATTTTAAAATGATGAAATGTACCCTTTAATATGATATATTGCACGTTTTGACAGCTGCGATAATATTCCCTATGAATGCAATGAAAATTTAAATTTCTCTTTCTTCACGATTTCGTTAATAAATAATCTGCGATGAAAGGAATATCTAATATTTGAATTTGTACCTTTAGTAAACATCTCATGTTACTTAATTTATCAAAAAAAAATTCGCATTTTCTGTTTTAATTTTAAGTTAATATTGACTAAACCTGAAAAAGACTGACTTTTTTAATACTTAAAAATTAAGGAGTCTGTGATAAATCCTAAATATAAAACTCAGATAAAACCATTCAGAAATGTAAAAGATATATTTTTTAATAAATTGCAACAAAGTTTTAAATAATTGAAGTGCGAATTTCGAAAAAATTACGATTTTAAAATATGCATGTTCAAAAATGTACTTTATTTCCTTTTGCCATAGTAAATATAAAATTTATTTGAAATAAAAAAGATGTAAAATGTGTATTTCAGAATGAATTTTCTGCAAATGTTGATGCAAAAGTTGTGATTCTTTTGATAAAATGTATTTAGTGGAATATGAATTTATGTCATGTGTTAAGATTTTGCAAATCCGATGAAGGGATTTTACTAGATTTGCAAAATAGGAAAATAAGGGAAGTTTTCATTTTAATTGAAATTATATCCTAGATCCTTTACCTAATCAAAATAAGTTGATATGTTTCTAAAACCCCAAAGTCTATATTTTTAAACCATATTAAAACTTATCCGTGGTTTAGTGAGGTATATGAATAAATAAGAAATTTTAACAAAAAATCTGTCTTTTTGCTAAAAGTTAAGTTTGCAAATATTTCAAAAACTAGAGCTAATTTTGAAATTTGGTGTTCACATTCGTGATATTCATCCTAAAATATATCGGAATTCATATGTCGCATGCCCGATGCATTTTTAGTGTTGTACTGTGTTACTGACCCTTAATATAAAGGAGTATTTTAAATTTAAAGCCGACTTTATTTTTAATCATACGATTTTGTTCATTTTGTTTATAAACACCCAACAAAAATATTTATATTTTCAAACATTTTGATTGGTTAAAAATAAATTAACGAATCAGAATGCTCCAAATATAAACCAAGTCAAGGTATACTGCCACCCAATATTTTAACTAAAATCGACTTTAACTAAAATATACATTTGAAAAATTTAGATAGTAAGGGCGATTATTTGTAAGAAACAAAAAGTTTTTTCATATTTCTTTTAAACATTTTACAAAGTTTTTAGATTTTACTACTTTATTAGTTGAAATGCTCCTAATTACTTGGCAAAGATTTTTTTTTGTGTCAAAGAAATTGATTCTCTTTTAAAAGATTTTATCAATGACATTTTTGTTTTGGTATTTAAAATGTTTTTTATGACTAAAATTAAAAATCCTATTCCAAACAAAAACAATTTAAAAAATTTAATATTTTTAAAATTTCCCGTTTTTCCGGGAAAAATATATTATTTTCCCGGGAATTCCCGGCAAACTTTTCCCGGGATATCCCGGGAATTCCCGAACTGCAAACCCTAGTATTAACTCAAAATTTTAAAATTTTCAGTAGAGGTGAAAAACTGTTTGTGGTTACATTTCAAGAGAATTTGAAAAAGCAAATTCCATTTGAAAATATATTTACATTGTTTTTCTTTTAAATTTTTGCAATTATTCCAAAAAAATTTATTTTTTGAGTTAATACCATTTTTCTGATACTTTTTGTTGATATAAAGGTACCCAGGTAGAAAAATACAAACGGCACAATGTCGGCCCGGTATTGGAGACGGTAGTACATGTACTGGCAATGCGTCGGATTTTCAACTTTCACTGTACTGGCATGTTGTCGAAATGATAACACCAACAAAAGCTTGGCCGTAGTTATTTCCCAACGTTGGTGCAGGCTTGGGATTTTATTTTTTTGGTATTATCCCAGTACATTTAATAACAATTTTAGTAGTTTGCTAGTACTTTACTGTCCTTTTAGTGTACATCACACATTTTGTCGAAACTTTACAAGAAAAGAATGGTTATGTCTCTCTTACATAAATAATTGTGTAATAGATGCAAAAATACAGTTCGCCGTGAGTCGCCGAAGAAGAAGGTTATCTCGTGACCTGTATTAAATTTTTTAATAGGGAACATCGGTTACTTATTTTTGTTTTGCGATACTCTAAAGCGTGTCTCAGCATGCCGTTAGACTGTGCAGTCTAATCACATGCAAACCTTTTCGGGCGTATTGGGGCTTCGTCGCGCTTAGCTTCCATTGTGAAGGCAATGTTCGTATATGTGTTGCTGTGGTTCCTGTGCGTCTGTTTTATTCTGACGTATTAGGACTTAATTGCGCATAACCTCCATTGTGAAGGCAATGGTTGTGTATGTGTTGTTGCTGTTCCTGTGCGTCTGTGTTGTTTATCACATTGTTTTTTTATATTGCGTATCAATACGCATCGTGTTTATAACCTGGCAATATGTATGTTTGGTAACAGCGCCATTTAACGGTACATTTAACTGTACTTTAAAACTCAAAAAAAAAGATGCAAAAATACATAAAATTTATAAAATTGTTAATTTTAATATATTAAAAAAAGCTCGTTAATTTTCAGAAAACAGTACTGGCAAAGCACGTTTTAAGTAGTACCGCCAATTCGTAAAAAATAGTGCTCTCCCAGTACAATTTTTGTTGCAACGTCGGCAATTTCTACATAGGCGGTAATGGAGACGGTAGTACATGTACTGGCAATGCGTCGGATTTTCAACTTTCACTGTACTGGCATGTTGTCGAAATGATAACACCAACAAACGTTTGGCCGTAGTTATTTCCCAACGTTGGCGCAGGCTTGGGATTTTATTTTTTTGGTATAATCCCAGTACATTTAATAACAATTTTAGTAGTTTGCTAGTACTTTACTGTCCTTTTAGTGTACATCACACATTTTGTCGAAACTTTACAAGAAAAGAATGGTTATGTCTCTCTTACATAAATAATTGTGTAATAGATGCAAAAATACAGTTCGCCGTGAGTCGCCGAAGAAGAAGCTTATCTCGTGACCTGTATTAAATTTTTTAATAGGGAACATCCGTTAATTATTTTTGTTTTGCGATACTCTAAAGCGTGTCTCAGCATGCCGTTAGACTGTGCAGTCTAATCACATGCAAACCTTTTCGGGCGTATTGGGGCTTCGTCGCGCTTAGCTTCCATTGTGAAGGCAATGGTCGTTTATGTGTTGCTGTGGTTCCTGTGCGTCTGTTTTATTCTGACGTATTAGGACTTAATTGCGCATAACCTCCATTGTGAAGGCAATGGTTGTGTATGTGTTGTTGCTGTTCCTGTGCGTCTGTGTTGTTTATCACATTGTTTTTTTATATTGCGTATCAATACTAGGGTTTGGGATTTCCCGGACTTTTTTATTTCCCGGGAAACGGGAATGAAATCCCGGGAATTCCCGGCAAACTTTTCCCGGGATTTCCCGGGAATTCCCGAACCCCAAACCCTAATCAATACGCATCGTGTTTATAACCTGGCAATATGTCTGTTTGGTAACAGCGCCATTTAACGGTACATTTAACTGTACTTTAAAACTCAAAAAAAAAAGATGCAAAAATACATAAAATTTATAAAATTGTTAATTTTAATATATTAAAAAAAGCTCGTTAATTTTCAGAAAACAGTACTGGCAAAGCACGTTTTAAGTAGTACCGCCAATTCGTAAAAAATTGTGCTCTCCCAGTACAATTTTTGTTGCAACGTCGGCAATTTCTACCTGGGCGGTAATGGAGACGGTAGTACATGTACTGGCAATGCGTCGGATTTTCAACTTTCACTGTAGGTACTGGCATGTTGTGGAAATGATAACACCAATAAACGCTTGGCCGTAGTTATTTCGCAACGTTGGTGCAGGCTTGGGATTTTATTTTTTTGGTATTATCCCAGTTCATTTAATAACAAATTTAGTAGTTTGCTAAAACTTTACTGTCCTTTTAGTGTACATCACAGATTTTTAATATATTCTTTCGAAACTTCTCAAGAAAAGAATGGCTATGTCTCTCTAACATAAATAATTGTGTTAATATATGCAAAAATACGTAAAATTTATTAAATTGAAAATTTTAATAAATTAAAAAAGCTCGTTAATTTTCTGAAAACAGTACTGGGAAAGCACGTAAAAAACAGTGCTCTGCCAGTACAATTTTTGTTGTAACGTCGGCAATTTCTACCTGGGTAGTCACTATACTATCACGAAAATGGTCTCAAATATGGTTTTCCAGATGAAAGAGTAATCGGAATACGTTGAAATTTTTACAGTAGGTATATACTGATGTTGTTAGTTGATTTCTTGCAAAAAGTGAAATTTTAAAAATTTTGAGTTAATACCCTCTTGTTGATCAAGTGCGATATATGCGTTTTGACAATTTAAAGCAAGAGCCAAAGCTTAATTTCAATTAATGCTTTTTGGATTTTACGCCCCGTGCGAGTTGGCAAATATGTTCTAACCTAAATAATATAAAATTTTTTTTGACAATTATTTAAAAAAATTAATGAAATGAATTAAATAAGTTTCGATTTGATATACCCAATTTGCATCCACCTTTAGTTGATGTTTTCTGAAGTTAAAATGATATTTTCCGAGTTTTTAACGGTATTTTCTTAATTTCAATTGAATACATAGAATTTAAAATCGAATAAAAAATTTCAAAATAACAATTTCCAAATAAAATTTCTGAATTTTAATAGATGTTTTCTGAATTTTAAATAAAAATTCTGAATTTCAATTAATATTTTAGGAATTACAGTTGAAAAAGCTGCAAAACAGTACTTACCACCAGTGAGTATTAATACAATTAATTCACATGCCAATTTCATTAAAGCTCTCGCTTCACTTGTACTTGCTAATGTTTTATATTTTTCCAACAATTGATAAATTGTTTCACACAAACCATCTTTTGCTAACAACAACTTGACATCATCATTTTCCGCCTGATAATGCAAAAGTTCAAGGCACATTTCTGCTAAATCGGGATTTGTCGATGCTGCCAATATCCTCGACAACTGTATATTAAGACTGGCATCGAAATTTAAATCCGGCACATTTTCTGTAAGTATACTCATCAGAGGTAGCGTATTCAACAACAAGTCCTCATTCTCTTCAACATTTTCGACTCCAATAGCGATGATGTTTTGAATTTTTTGCATAATTTCTAAATCCATGGCACGTTTTGCCAATCCTTCACCACCCAATAAATAATTTGATAAAAGGCCACCACGTACTTTAATAAATTGCAAGGCATTTATCTTATCCTTAACATCGGTTATGTCCAATAGCTTAATGAGAACAATGTCTCCCTTCAGATCGAGTATAATGTCTCGTGCCTCATCATTTAAATAACAAATATTACCAAGAGCTCGACAGATTTGTATGGGCAACTCCATTGTTTCCGTATCATTGTTAACATTACGCAGACAATCGATAAAGACTTTTATAATTTCTAGTTTTGTAAATTTTTTACGCTGTACCTCGGATTTTGTTATTTCAGCTATACATTTGGCAGCTTCTTTGCGTACGTTAACATTATCCGATTGTGTTAGATTTAAAAAGAATTCAGCCAAATCATGCTTATCGAATAGTTTTGGATCTTTTGTGGCAGATATTTCAGTTAGTAGCATTGTAGTATGGTCTGAAGTATTGGTGGGACTGACATTTGTAGCTCGTAACTTTTCAATAAGTTCATCCATTTCGCCTGAAAGTATAGAAAAAATTAAATGTGTTTGCTAGAGAACTGCAAAACTAATTTCATTATAACCAGGGAAAGGAAGTTCATGCACTAAAAATTGGCAATAAATAAATTTTTTACTAAGGTTAGTAATCATACTAAAGACATTTTAAGATACTAAAGTGTCTTTAGTACGATACTAACCTTAGTAAAAAATGTATTTATTGCGATTACTTTTGTAAATTGAAACTTTTTTGCTTGAAATTTTGCAACAACAGTTTTTAGAGGTGACCCCATATTATACTAAAAGTTGGACTTTGGGGACATCTTGGAAAACTATGCTGCCATACAAAATTTTTGAAAAATCGCGATTTTAACGTATAGGCCGCTATAGATGAATATATTTTTTTTATTGAAATATTTTCCTTTTAATTGCTTTCTTACTAAGGCATTACATTTATTGAGGTCGATTGTACATTCGGCGACTAAAGTCGCTGAAATAGCAAAAAACCATAAAAACCTATATAAAACGCTAAGTAGTAGTTTAAATATCAAGATTGGCACATCGCATTTATATCGTAAATATGGCCATAGGTCCTGTGCTTACATTTTAATACAAAAAAATTCATATTAATTGAATTTGAAAATTTTTTATATAAAAAACTGAATGGACAACCGCCAAACTTTAAAGACATTTAGCGAAAAATTTGTACCATTTATCGAAAAATAAAGTACGCCATTGTAATCAGCATGACCGAAATATATAGAATTGAGGGTCAGAGCTCTATTAGTTTTTAAAAGTCAAGATTTTGTCATGCAGTGTTATTATTGTCATTTCTGAAGGCACACTAATTTTATTTCTGAAGGCACACTAATCAACTTTACTTAATTTTTTGTTGTTTTATTTGTCAATTACATTGAGGCTGAAAGCGCAAAAATTAAAAATTTCTGAAATTGCTCCATATTCAAAAAACAGAGTTACAGAATTTAAACAACTACCATTTGTTCCTAATTGAGGGCACCTATTTTTTCAACAAGTGTGAGATTTTCTAACATCATAATTATTATCCACCAAAGGTTTTAGGCGATTTCCTTTTATGCTGAAAAAGTTATACCCAAAAGAGTTGAAAAACTTTTGAAAGTTACAAGCAAAATTAGGGTAAATTAGGGTCGTTATTGAGTAGAGCACATTAACAGTATAAATATTAAAATTTAAGATGTTCGCCTGATTAAATTCGTTGCTTTGAAAATGCTGATACCATCAAAAATATTATATATTGTTCTTAAAATGGTTTAAATCTTGAGTTACAATGAATCGTACGGTTCCGTAGATTTTCCGATATATGTATATAAAACTAGGGATCAAAATCCCTTAAGTAGATTTAAAAATATTTTACAAATTTGGTAAAAATTTTAAACCAAATTTTAAATCGAAAATGTGGCGATTTTTGCCGAAGGTGAAGTAAAAGTCGACTGCTGTTTTAATAACTCGACTATGCGATCTCAAATATGGCCACTTTACTTCTCTAAATCCATGGAAAATCTCTAAATATCGGTCATATTCGAGAAATTACCTTAGATTTTTCATATGGCAACTTATATTTTAAACAGATGCCTTTTTCAAACCGCTATTTATATTTTCAAAATTAATTCTGACTTAAGTTCTGAACAAGTTCAGAATTTTACATTATATTTCATTACAAAACTGATGCCAAAAACGGACCTGGAATTTACGGAAATGGGTTAAAAATATCCGAAAACACTAAAAATTTTTAGTTTCGGGGCTTATACATATATCGTTAATTACTTAAGATAATATTGCAGAACTATTTTATTTTTGTTAACAAATATGAGTGTATATATTTGTTAACAAAAAGACAAAAAAGTCTGTAGTGGCTACTGAAAATTTTACTGCTATTTCGAGAAATTTAACTGTTTTGAGCCCAGCGGTGTTTTTTGTTAATTTAAGCAACACATGTCTACTGATTCGTAGTATGTACAACAAAATTAGTAGAAAAATTTTGTAGCCGCTACTAAATTTTAGCAAAACTGATGTAAACCGCAATTCAAAATCGATTTGTTAAAATCAGTAACAAAATTTAAACAATGATTTTAGTACAATGAAATTAGTATAAATAATTAGATGCCGCAACTAAATTTCAGTTAATTCTTGTTAACTGTAATTAGGGAATGCAAAATCCCACACTTTTTGATTTCCCGGGAAAGCGGGAAATTTATCTTGAATTCCCGGGATCCCGCAAGGTACATAAATTAGAAAATATTTTATAGTAATTTAAAAGTTTGCATTAATAAAATGTCTTAAAGACCTCAAATTTTCATGATCGTGAAAAAACTCACGTGGTTTTTCTTGGAATTTTCGTAGTGCGAAAGAATTAATTTTATATGTATTAGAAATTATATAAGTCTAATTACATTAGCCAACAATGTTTTGGACTGGAGCAACCAAATAACTTTCCTAGGGTAATTTGGTGGGCTGAATTCGAATCTGTAATTGGTTTTTCTCTATCACGTCAGGTTTACGAGATACAAAAAAAATGTTTTTATTCGTTTTTTACATAAAAAATCATTAGTTTATTTAAAAATCAATGAATTTTCACAATTGAATGGCGTTATTTGAACGTCGTTTGTATTTTGTTGGTTCGGTTTCACGTATTAGAGTCCAGCAATAGTCTCCCAGCATGCTTTTGTCCCAAAATCCTTGATCATTTCTGTTAAGTTTTTGATGTTTTGAACTCACTGCTCGTGGCATTGGGAATGACTGGTAATTGATTATTTGGTGGACGTTGAACTGGTTTGGAAACCGATGGGACATTTGCGTAAGTAATATTTTTTCATATTGAACCCAGCAACTTCTGTTAAACAGAAATAACAATCGGTTTGGTGGTTACTTGACTCTCTCCAAAGTACTGGAATTGAAAAATCGAAATAGATCTTCTTGCCATTTGACCACTTGTATAAAACAGTTCTGGAACTATTGCAAAACATTGTCGGTGTCCACGGTTTGTCCAAGTTTCTGACAGCAAAACCAAAATAATGTAAATATGCATATGTAAATGATTCTGATATTGCATATGCTTTTTTCCAACCAAATATTCACCACACACAAAGCAAAAATAGCTTGAATGAGTAACACCCGATCTCCCTGACATGCTTAAACGCTACAATTATGAAGATTTAGAATGAATTTGGGCTTCTGTCAAATTAATAATTGTGAAATTGTACCCAGCAAAATATTGGTAATGACACCTCATTACTATCTGCATTACCAAAAATGATATATCATTACCTTTTGCATTATTTTATAATATAAAACAATGACTTCCTAATAGCGGCCTATTGTATTCATTGTTTCTAAATATAAAATAATGACTTACTCGTATTAGTTTAAATAAGTACTTTTTACACAGTTAAATTTTTTTATTATATGTAAATATGTTTTATGTTTAAATTTTTATGGCGAGTCCTAAAATTACACACTAGAGAAAACTTAAATTTTTCTGTATGTATTTCTTTAGGCTAATAGAATTTGCCTAACTTCTTATTTTTAAGAATCAAGTAAGCAATCGGATAACCACTTATAATTAAACTTTTTGTAAGCATGCGTGTAACCACTTATTATTCAAAATCTTATAACTAGTTATTTCTCATTTTTTTCGTAAGCGAGCGGGTAAGCGTGACTACTTAAAAAAACGACCACGCCAAACAAAAATAATGAGTTTAGACGCCAAAAAATAAGTTGTGCGGAGCTATGAATTTCTATTATATAACCACTTATTTGGTAATGAAAGATTTTGCTGGGTAGTGTCAGTATTGACTGTTTTACAGTATTGCCAGCATGCGATAAAAAATGAACAAGACGTGATAGCCCAATTTTTATGCCAGATTCGAATTCAGTGCACCCAGATTAGTTAAAAAACATGCTTCATTTCTGCAGTCAATTTTTTTTTCAAATTTGTAGACCAGTCCCAGTCAGAAAAATACAAACGGGAAAGCGGTGGCAAAGCACTTTAACAGGTGGTACAAGTATTGGCAAAAAGTGCTTTCCCATTCCCAAAATGATAACATCATTAGACAAAAGGACCGGCTGTTCAAAAAGCGCCGGAAAAGCACTGGAGGAACAAAATTTTTAAACGTTGGCAAAACGCTGGCAAAACCAATAAATAGGTGGTCTGGAAATATATTTTCCAAAATAAAATTAAAAAAAAGTTCATATGTATTTTTTTGACCCTGCCGTGATTTGAACCCAGGCCGTCAGATTGGCAGACGATTGCTCTACCCACTGAGCTAACGAGACATATAATATTTAATGGCTAAACACATAAATGAGTGATAATAGCTGGACAACTACTGGCTGTGCCAAAATGCTAGTACTGGCAAACAATTTTTAGTAACTAGTATGCCAGTGTTTGGAGGGCAAAAAAAAAGTTGGTCTTGAAGGAGCTTTCCCACAAACAAAAAAATTGATTTTATAAAACAAAAAAAAATTTAAAATAAAAAAAATCCCAAAAAATTTTTTTGCTTGCAACCGGATTTGAACTGGGAACCTTCTGACTACAAACATTTTTTAACGAAGCGTCAGCATTTTTATAAAATCATTGGTTTTCCAGTGAATTGATTTTTGTACGCCTGGTAGCATTGGCTAGGTAGCACTGGATAACCACTGGTTGCAAACCTTGGCATGTCACTCTAAGCCAATTCTTTGCCAGTGGTTTTTTTTATAAACCACCGAAATTTTTGTAAAAAAAATACTGGTAAAACGCTTTTCACAAACGCTGGCAAAGCGTCCCAAATGAGTGTTCTGCCAGTCATTTATTTTTAATACCATGGTTACCCAGTGGTATGCCAGTGCTTGATTTTTTGTACCACTGGCGATTTCTGACTGGGGTGTTATATATATTTTTTAAAAACTGAATAAACTAAAACTAATTTTTAGACTAGAACACTTGTCCGTAAAAAAAAAATAAATAAATAAGAGATCAACTAAAAATTTCCCTCATTCATCTTAAAACACATTGACACGGTGCAAAATAAAATTTAAATAACATACATTTAAATTTAAATTTAACGGTTCGATGTAATTCAAAAAATCTGTGGTTATCATACACAGAGTTGAATAGAATCAGCTGAGATATCTTAAGAATTAAGGTTCAAAGCAAAAAAGAGTAATAATAACAAAGGAAAAAAATAGCATTGTTAGATTTTGTTGATATTAGTCTAAGTTGAGTTGTTGATAACAAATTCGATTTGCTTTCAACTGTCACATAAGTAGACAATTATTAATTATTAAACCATTCAAAGGCGAATGACACTGAGGATGGCTTTGTAGCGAAAGCCGAAAATACGTATTCTGCTTGCTGGTCTTATCGAATTCTTTCAAAAATTTTTATTCTTTGTAATTTACTTGTAAAAATTTTATCATCTTTCTTTAGTAAATTTGAAATAATTAACTTCCTGTGAAAAAAAATTTATTCGGTAGCATATCTTTTTTTATTTGGCATCATACTAAATTATATAAAATTTTAGCCGGAAAATGGATTAATCAAATTGCATATAAACCCAGTGTGCAATTGGAGTCTGAAGAGACTCATAAAGGAGTCCTGAGACCTTCTGAAATCATAACAATATGAGGGTGTTTTTCTTTACAGGTGAAGCCACTTTCTGAGTGTTCTTTTATGACTCTTAAAAGACTCCTAGTTATGAGCCTTGGGAGGGGAAATTTCCCTCTTTTTTAAGAGCATTTTCTGAGTGATGAAAGAGTGTTCAGAAAAGCAGACTATTCGGACTCCGAAATGAGTCATAAAAGGATCTTTTACAAAGAGTTTTAGTCAGTTTTTTGAGTCATTTTCAAAAACTTACGAGCCTTATTTGAGTCTGCGAAATCTGATTTAAAATAAGCTTAATAATACAATGATATATAAATTCAATAACTTTATTTTTTAGCAAAAAACTACATTTGTACATAATAACAGTGGTTAATTTAATATACTTAAAATATACACAAAACAGTTCACGTTTTCTTTAATATTCTTTTCTTCGTGATATTAACTTCACAATCCATTAATTTTTATAAACGTTTGCAGATTTTAGCAAATCCAGTCAAAGTCCAATCCAAAAACTGCGCAAGATAAATATAGCCATAACAAGATATCTTTATAGAAATTTTTCAGTATAATTGATTGCTATATGTAGTTCACATTCCAGCAATTTTCGCGTCTTTATTTGTAAAACCATTTTGTGGAATAACACAGGTTTTACATTGTTGAAAAAAAAATAAATAGAATATTTTGATTTACAAAGAAAATTTCAAAAATGTATAACCTCATAATTTCTCCATAATTATGAGACTTTTATGAGTGTTCTAAAAATATACTTTTTATATACAATTTGGACTCTTTTCTGAATCAACTATTATAACCCTCAGAAAATACTCAAAAAAAGTTGAATTTTTGAACATGTCATTTAAATTTCCTTTTTCAAAAAATTACCTTCTTATTTCTGATTCAATTTTGAATCTTTTATGAATGCTCAAAAAAGATACAGAAATAAGTGTATTTTCGGAGCATAAGTTTTGAAAGGCTCATAAAAATGTATCAGATATAAATCATTTCGGACTCCAATTTATGAGCGTTCATAATTGACTCATATTTTGGACTCAGTTAAGAGTCATAATTTATGAGCACTCAGAAATATGTTAGCTGGGAACGAATAAAAAAGATATTTGAATTGATATAATTTCATCCAATTTTATCGGAGTTTTGGTCTTATTCAATTGCATTAAATTTTATTTGTTTGTATGAATATGTATAGTGTAGAAAAACAATCAATTAATTAACTGAGAGAATTATCTGAATGATATTAATAAATTTTTGCACCGATAAAATTTCGCTGGGCCTCGTCTATTGAAACATTTCATTGAATTAATGGAATTTTTGATAAAATGTTGTGAAAATTAAAAAGTTTTAATGAAAAAGTTTTCATTTAAACTAAATTCATAAAATATATGAAGATTTTTCACTAAATTTAAGAAATTTTTCATTCACCTTGTGAAGAAAACTTTATTATTTTACTAAAAAATTTCATTAAAACTGGTCCAGCAATGTGGGTTGTATAATTCGTTATCAGTTATTAGTAACTACACAGAAGTAAAAAATTAAAATCATACAGAAACAACGTTTACTAAAATAGTAAAAGCTTTGAAATCACACAAATCTCAGGTTTGTTTCTTTTTATATAAAAAATTGTCTGCTTATTTTTAAAATTGAAAAACACATTAACTTAAATATGAAAAAGTTTAACTATAATTTACTTTAATAAGGATCAGCCACCAATTAGAAAATTTTGTTTCAAAGTTTCTTACTTAAATAAAATATCCTACCAATCAATGACTATAACACTAGCTCTAATATTCATACTTTATTTACAAAGTGGTCATAAAAAATCAAATGTTAATTAAAATCTGATATAGTAATTGATTTAACTATAATTTTTTCTCTGTGTAGTTACTTTTCTTATTATTTCTTTCATTAGATTTAAGATTAGATTTAATAATTAAAAAGTGCGACATTGGTATGTCTCATTTATCCCAGAAATGAAAAAATTCTGGGTGATTAAAAACCCTAGATGCAACATAACATATAAGCTCAGCTTTTTAATTTTGTATTAAATTATTAAGTATATAATTGTATTTAAATCCACATACATTTTGTTCGATTCGAGATAGTAAATAATTTTATCTAAAATATTCTTGGGTCACATTTAGTTTTATAAAGTGTTGTTCGAAGCAATATAAAAATGTATCTTCAACGAGATATAATTTAATCAAGTATATGTATTTGTATATGACATATAAAATGATATAAGAGAAAAGATTTTTTAGGATATGATTATATAAGGCAAAGAATAAGAAAATTTGGAAAATCGGAATCGCAGATAAATTCATATTTAATTTTATACGTTGTTATTCACTCTTTAATATGAATAGATACAATTGGATCAAACCTAACTTGATCAAATCTAATCGTTTTTTCACGGGTTTATTATTTTAAGCTGCATTTTTTGAAATCCCGGGATTTGAAAATAATTTAAACAGAAAGTGATATTAATTTATGATCTAGAGTCAAACTAAAGAACATTCATTTAAAAAAATTAATATAGAAAATAATTTTAGAAAATTCTAACTTACTTGAAAATATATAAAAATCAATGGACAAATTTGTCTTTAATTCTGGACAGAATAAGTGCGATTCAAAATTTTTTATACAAACACTATTTAGTTGAGTGGTTTTTTTAAAAAATATATTTTTTAAGTTCCTTTTAGTGCCTGTTAAAAAAAAAAGAATGGAACTTAAAAAGTTCGATCAAGTACACAAATTAATCAGTGTGTCGTTTACTCGAAAATCTTACTACTTTTACTACAATTTTGTAAGTAATTAAGCAAGCCTAATGCAAGATTTTTACTATTTTCAAAACGTTGCAAAATTTTGCATAAGTAAATTTGAAATAATTAACTTTATTATTTTAAACTGCATTTTTTGAAATCCCGGGATTCCCGGTCCAAATTCCCGGGAATGCGGGAACTGAAAAATTCCTAATTCCCGGCAATCCCGGGACGGGAAATCCCGGGATGCATTCCCTAACTGTAATTTATAATCAATCTGCGGAAATTAGCAAAAAATAAATGAACTGTAAAATCTAAAAAAAAACTAAAATCAAATTTAATAAACACAAATTTTTTTTCTTTCGATTGTAAAAAAGGTATAATTACTTCGTCGTACTTGAAATTTGGAGTAAAAATTGCAAATGGTTCTCCAGTAATTATCTTTTTATGCATTGGAGATTCAATAAAATTTTCTGAGTTTTATTTGCAAACTAAGAATAATATATCAATAATAACAAATATAAACTAAACGAGAATTCTAAAAAAACAAAAAATTCTGGTAAATAAAATTTTCTTAAGTATCCACTTTTTTCTAAAGCTCCGTAAGTTGTTTTTCATGTGGAAAAATTTCACTCGAACTTTAAATGCCTCAAATTGCAATTTAATTTAAACAAATGAACATTTTTTTAATTTTATAACAAAGGCACAATCAAAATAAACACAAAATGTCACTTTTTCCCAAGAAAAATAATATTCTTGTACATTAAATTTGCGTGAAAACAAACTCTACACAATTTTCACGTGAAACTGATTGTCGTGAAAAATCATTTTTTTATATGGAGTATGACAGTTTTTTCACGTGAAACTCAAACAACTTACGGTGCTTAAATTAGTACATTTTTTCGCTAAGTTTAGCACTCAGTTTTGAAAAATTAGTAAAATGTTTTACTGAAATTAGCAACGAAAATTAGTAAAAAAAAAAAAGAATCTTTAATTTGTAATAAGAGAATATCAAAAATTATTTCTAAACACAATTCTACTAAAAATCAGTACCAAAACTAGTAAAGTGCGATTGAAAAGTGTTTACAAATTTTTGTACTAACTTTTTTATCTGAGTGTAGATCAAATAAAAAAATACCACTTTACCTTTTTCAGCCCAACATTAATTTTTATATTTTTTTAAAACTAGGGAAGTTTGTATTTTTAAGTGTAAACTAAAGTGATTATTGGAAGGCTGTAAAAAAAGTCGATTTTGTTGAGCAGTGTAATATAGTGCGGCCCTCCTTAATTTGGACCTTCAAGCCATTTAAAAGAAAAAATAGGTAAACTAATAGTACTAATAATTTATTTCGTATTTATTAATATTGAAACATAATACTGTAACAACATCTAATAATGTATGTAATATTAATATACTTTTTTATAATAAAGTCGACTAAATATTATTTAAGTAAAAGAATATTGCAGCAATACAATACGTTGCAAACCAATTTCAGTTTGAAAACAAAAAATATGATTGCAAACACAGCACAGCGTATACTTAATACAATGAATAGCGAGTTATGCCAATTTTCGAAAGGTTATCACACGATGGCATTTTTAAACCCTGAGCCTGAGCAAATTGTGCACGACTACCAAAACTGCGAGCACGTGCCATCATAGCTTCACCTGTGGATAGGAAGATAAAAAAACAGATATAAGTGTGTGCGATAATAAAATGGAATTATTTGTCAGTCTGTGTAGTAGTGATTTAACTTACGATAATTGCGTTCACGAAAACAATGTTGTTTCATAGTATAAATATAGTCTTCTTCAACAGAATTTTCCAAACGTGCTAATGAACCTTGATAATCACTGTCGAAATTTTCTTTAACATAATAAGGAATTGATAAATGTTGTGTTTGACGACGTACGTTGTATTTGCTAAAAATTTGAAAAATTACAAAAAAATTGTATTTGTAAAAATATGTATTTAAGGTATTTTTATATGTATGATATTTTCATGAATATTTTTGAGATAAATAAAAAATGTAAATCATTTATTATTAACTGATTTTGAAACTTCTATTGTCATCCTTTCATTGTGACAGATTTTGTAGTAATTTCAGAACATTGCCTTAAACTTCTCAAAGTCGAAGATCTGCTTTAAAAATATCCTGAAATTTTAAAGACATAACACAAAAATAGAGAGCAGTTAGAGAAAATGCAGTATAAAAACAAATTTAAATTTGAGAGAAACATTTAAATAAAATTAATATTATTTGAATTTAATTATAGGAAGATTCAAATAAAATTTAATATTTGAATTTAATACTGAATTTATATTGAATTTAGACTGAGCAAAAACCAGCTGGTTTTTGTACAAAACTAAATTGCAAAAACCAAGTTATTTACACTGGGTATTTAGTTTTTCTTTGTCACAACACTTTTTTATTACACACTTTTCTTTATTTTTTTTTATTATTAAATTAATGTAAAAAATTATTAATACATTTAAAAAAGAATAACAACACACAATTTCAAATTAAACCAGAAATATTCTTAAATTAAATTAAAAAATATTTTTTTGACACTTGCTTTACTTCTATATTCGTTGTAACAGGGTGTATCGAAAATTAATTATAAATTATACCGGGTGTATCAAAATGTATATTTCAGATATTTTTACTTGGTTTTTGGGAAAAACCAGGTAGAATCTGGTTTTCAGATTGTATGGAAAAACTAAATTAATTTTGTAGTTTTCGGCTCAAAAACTAAAAATGGCCAAAAACTTCTAGTTTTTGCCCAGTCTAAATACAATATTAGACTGAGCAAAAACCACTTGGTTTTTGTACAAAACTAAATTACAAAAGCCAAGTCATTTACACTATTTAGTTATTTAGTTTTTCTTTTTCACATCATTTTTTTTTATTGCACACTTTTCTTTATTTTATATATATATATATTTGTTTACATTGTTAAATTAATGTAAACAAATTATTAATACATCTAACAATTAATAAAAATACACAATTTTAAACTAAAACAGAAATATTCTTAGAAAATTAAAAAATATTTGTTTGACACTTGCTTTACTTCTATATGCGTTGTAATAGGGTGTATCGAAAATTAATTATAAATGATACCGGCTGCATCAAAAATGCATATTTCTGATATTTTTAATTGGATTTTGACAAAAACCAGGTAGAACCTGGTTTTCAGCTTGTATGAAAATTGTATGGAAAAAATAAATTAATTTTGTAGTTTTCGGCTCAAAACCAAGGTTGGTTATCGTTATCGTTATAATACCGTTATCGCTAAAATATCGTTTCAAATTGAATACCATTACCAATACCTCTAAAAAAGTCTCCAAATACCGTTATCGTTACCGATACCGTTATTTTTAATGGTGGTTACCGATATTTATTAATTTATATAAAAATGCAAATTTTTTGTTTTTTTTTTCTACAAAAAATTTATGGATAATAATTTTAGTTATTAAAACTACCAGCATTGAAGATAAAGCATATATATAGTACGTATTTTTAACACGTAAAATTATATATATGTTAAGGTTTTACTTATTTTTATATCGAGACTCTATATCTGCAATTTTGGCAAAAATGAGTTTTTGATGGCAAAATCATTGTTGATATTATATCCATCTATGATATCAATTTGGAAGCAAAATACCCATTCTTTGCCACTTTTTTGAACATTGTACATTTTCCCATATCTACAAACAAATTTATGTTCAAATACAGAAGTCTATATCTGCATATAAATTTAAATTATTTGAATTCTATAAGGTATACATAAACGTTTTTTTAGAATATCTTTTTTCGCAATTTTTTTTTTTTTGCAGCTAACCACCAAACTTTATTTTAGGATATGTGCATTACTCCCTAGATTATAAATTAAAAAAAACCGCACTTAAAAAATTGCAAAATAATATCGGAACGCTAAAAAAGCTTTTATAGTACAAAAAAATAATTTAAAAGCTCAATCGGCGATTAAATTATTTTTATTTTTTTCGTCATAATTTTTGATAAAAATGCATATACCAGAATTTTGGAGTTATCTATTATTTATATTCCGAAAAGTATAATGTTATTTATACTCAAATGATCGTTGGACTGTAAGTAATCATCCAGTATAACAGACTTGAAGCTTTTCTGCAGCATGTAACATTCTCGAGATGAAAAAGGATGTCTTTAATAAGATTTGAAAAAATGTTGTAAACTCCGTTCCTAATTTTTACACCAAACTATTTAACGAGTAAGAAAAACAATGTCATATTTGGATTCACCTTGTAGGCATCATGCGATTTCGTTTCAGAAAAAAAATTATGACAAAGCGTTTCTGAAAGAAAACGAAAAAAGTAACCAAATGTAAACTCCGTAACTGTAAACTCCGTAACCACAATTGTTTGCATCAGATTTCATTCAAATAAATGTAGATAAATGTTTAAAATATTTTAAAATAACCATAAACAGAGGTGATTCAACTAATATTTATGCGTTAAAAGACGATTCAACTAATAATTTTGCGTCAAATCAAAAAAAGTTATCAGTTTTTTACCCTAAGCTGCTGGAGCGAAAAACGATTGATTTTGCATTTCATTGGTTTTGAATCGATATTTCGAGTCATTACTGACATTAGTTTGACAAATTAAATTTGTTTCACACAATTTTTTGATCGCGAAATGTTATTGTTTTAATATATTATTTTGTAACTGCGCAACCGCTGTTTGTATTTTAAAAAATTTTATATATTTGAAAAGCATTTAAAAAGACCAAAAATACAAAATTAAAAAAAAAATAAAAATTTTTTTCGCGGAATGAATTGTATTTTTATTCGCGAAACCGCCAATTTGATAAACACAAATTATATATCATTGGAAAGCAAGTTGAAAACCCAAATACGAAAAACTAATAAATTGAAGAAAATTCGTACGAAAATTTTTTTGTTATATCTTTTGCTTGCAGAAATGTAAACTCCGTTACAACAAAAATTATTAAAATTGTGCAATAAAAGTTATTGCGACAACTTGTAGAAGAGATTTTTTGGAATTAGGTTTATAATGACTAAACTTACTGATTCCATTAAGAAAAAACCGAAATATTAACACTTTTTGCTTCTCACAAAATTGGCCCAAAAATTTATCACATTTTTTGATTTCACCCATATACAGCAAGAAGAAATACTGTAATTCTACAAAATTTTCGTTATTTTTTAGTTAATTGCAAATTTTTGAAAACTTCATAAAAATGGCGAAGCTTTTTTTCTTGAGTGTATGCTAGGGTTGTCACTCGATTAAAACTTATTCGATTAATCGAACAAACAAAAATATAATTCGAGCGAATAATTTAAAAATCATAATTTCGACGAATTTTGGATGATTAATCGAACAATACGAATAAATTAATGAACACATTTTTTTATTAAAACCTTTAAGAAAATAAAAATATTATAGAAAAATTGTACTACACCATTTTCAGTTTTATTTAAATAAATTCCAAATATATTTCAAAATTGTCTAAAAATATTTTATGTTTAAAATTATCCAAAAACGTTTTAAAATTGTCCAAAAATGTTTTAAAATTGTCCAAATATATTTGAAAAAGGTTTCAAAATTGTCCAAAATGTTTCAAAATTATCCAAAAATGTTTTAAAATTTTCCAAAAATGTTTTAAAATTGTCCAAAAATCATTGAAAATTTTCCAAACATGTTTTAGAATTGTCCAAAAATCTTTTAAAATTGTCCAAATATTGTTTAAAATTGTCTAAAAACCTTTGATATTTGTCCAATTGCATTTCAAAATTATCCAATATCTAAAATGTGTTTTAAAATTTTCAAAATGTATTTCAAAATTATACAAATACTTATATTTTAAAATATTACAAATATATTTTAAAATATTTTATTTGTATTTAAGGAAATTCTATTTGTATTTCAAAAGTGTTCCAATATATTTTAAAATTATTCATTTGTAATTAAAAATTTTAATCTGTATTTCAAAATTGTCCAAATGCATTTCAAATAATTCCATTTGTATTTCAAAATTGTCTAAATGTATTTCAGAAATTTCCAAATGTATTTAAAAAGACTCTATTTGTATTCCAAAATTTTCCAAATGTACTTAATAAAATTCTAATTGCATTTCAAATTTTTCCCAAATGTATTTCAGAAATTTCTGTTTTTATTTTAAAATCATTTTTACAAACCATATTACAAACATACATGTTTTATCTTTCTCTTAAGTCTCATAACTCCTATAAAATTTTCATTATGAAACAGAAAACATGTATGATTGTGATTGAAATTTCTGAAATACATTTGGAAAATTTTCAAATACAATTAGTCTTTTTAACTACATTTGGAAATTTCTGAAATACATTTAGAGAATTTTGAAATACAAATGGAATTATACAGAAAATACAGATTTAAAACAAATACAAATAGAATTTTCTTAAATACAAATAAAATATAAAATATATTTGTAATATTTTCAAATATATTTGTATAATTTTGAAATACATTTTGAAAATTTTAAAATATATTTGGGCAATTTTAAAATATATTTGGACAATTTTAAAACATTTTTGGACAATTTTGAAACATTTTTGGATAATTTTAAAACATTTTTTAGACAATTTTGAAATATATTTGCAATTTTATTAAATAAAACTGAAAATGGTGTAGAAATTGTATTGAAGAAAAAAAACTTAAAGTTTTATTAAAATATTTGATATCTTCGAAGCCGATAAATTTTTGAAACTTATATAAGGCATTTTCCAATCATTGGGCATAAAATATGACTTGACTTTTATGCAAAAAATATAAATAATTACACGGTTTTATCATTTAAGTTAAAATTAATGCCGAATAGCTTAATATATGTAAGTATTTGAAATTTCGTCCATTTTTGTTATGATTTTCAAAATTTCACAGACAGACACAAAAAATTCAACCGTAAAAGATCTTTTATATCTGTCTTTCATACATAAAACAAAAGGACCCCAAAAGATGCGTATATATGAAAAATATAACACAATAAAAAGGCAGAAACTATATCTAGTCTGATTTGCAAATTTAATGTGTTTATAACTTTTGAGGAAGGTTTATTCTTCTTCTTAACCTCAAACCTACAAAATTAGAATTAATAAAAATACATATTAATGACAATATTAATTGTATTTGGTCTATACGACGCGTTTGAAAAAACAACACTTTACTAGATAAAATATAATTTAAATTATAGACAAAATTAAATATTTTAATTTAATGAAGATGAAGATAAAAGTGAATGTATAAATAAAATGTTTATAAAGCCCCGTTCACATTATCACACAAGTGATTATACTTTTCTTCACACAAGTATGACAAAAAGTATGCTGAAATTGTCTGGTTGTCAAAAAAGTATTAAAGAAAATCTTTTCAGTGTTCAGACTGTTATCGACATACACAACAAATAAATTAAAACAGTTATTTTTGTTTTATTATTACTTTTCTTCACCACTAGTTGCTTTTAATCTTTGTTTAACATGTATTTGTGAATAACACAACACTTGTGTTGAGACAAGTGGTAACTTTATGAAATATTTCAAAAAATAAATATTGTCAAAAAAGTGTGACCGTATTTTAAAATGTGTGCATCCATTTTGACATGTGTGTAACGAACAGTGTTCACACTATTATACATTTTCGTTATACAGCACATTTCTGACATGTATAACACACTTGTGTGATAATCTAAACGGGGCTTAAATAGTGATTATGTGAAACACAAGGACAGACATTTTTTCAGTTGTTTGGGTAATTTTTTGTATTCCCTTTCCCTTTTTTAAGAAATACAGAAAACAAATAATCGTTGTTCAAAAGTTCTTTGCTTTCCTTCTAATTACTATAAATAGAATTAAAAGCTTGAATGTTAAAAATCACAACATACATTGCGTTGCTATTGAAGGAGCTTCAGTCAAAGCAACAACTATAACATAGAGAAAAATAATAGCTTTGTTAAAAACATGTGATTTTCGTTGTAATATGAAAAATACAAACGGGAAAGCGGGAGCAAAGTAATTTAACAGGTGGTACAGGTACTGGCAAAAAGTGATTTCCCATTCCCAAAATGATAACATCATTAGACAAAAGGACCGGCTGTTAAAAAAGCGCCGGAAAAGGGCTGGAGGAACAAAATTGTTGAACGTTGGCAAAACCAATAAATAGGTGGTCTGGAAATATATTTTCTAAAGTAAAATTTAAAAAAAGTTCATATGTATTTTTTTGGTCCTGCCGTGATTTGAACCCAGGCCGTCAGATTGGCAGACGATTGCTCTACCCACTGAGCTAACGACACAAATAATACTTGGTGGCTAAACACATAAATGAGTGAAAACAGCTGGACAACTACTGGCTGTGCCAAAATGCTAGTACTGGCAAACAATTTTTTGTAACTAATATACCAGCGCTGGGAGAGCAAAAAAAAGTTAGTCTTGAAGGAGCTTTCCCACAAACAAAAAAATTGATTTTATAAACCAAAAAAATTTTAACATTAAAAAAAATCGAAAAAAAATTTGTTGCTTGCAACCGGATTTGAACTCGGAACCTTCTGACTACAAACTTTTTTTAACGAAGCGTCAGCATTTTTATAAAATCATTGGTCTACCAGAGAATTGATTTTTGTACCACTGGTAGCATTGGCTAGGTAGCCTGGATAACCACTGGTTGCAAACCTTTGCATACCACTGTAAGCCAATTCTTTGCCAGTGGTTTTTTTATAAACCACCGAAATTTTTATAAAACAAATACTGGCAAAACACTTTTTGCAAACGCTGGCAAAGCGCCCCAAATGAGTGTTCTGCCAGTCATTTATTTTTAAAACCGTGGTTAACCAGTAGTATGCCAGTGCTTGATTTTTTGTGCCACTGGCGATTTCTGACTGTGAAATAAGTAAAAATGTTTGAGTTTACTTCTCCAAATGTTAGAATTTTTTGAAACAAAAAAAAAACAAATCATTTATTTTTTGTTTTCAATTGCTCAAATATTTGTAAATTGTAACAAAAATTTCAAAAAAGTAGTCTTAGAATTTTTTGAAACAAAAAAAAAACAAATCATTTATTTTTTTTTTTTTTTGTCAATACGACAACATAAAGCGAAAAATTGTTTTAATATAACAAACTCGTTGTTGAATTTTATTTTTTTATTTTTAACAAATGCACAGAAAAAAGTATCACAAAATTTTAAGTAATTAAAAAAAATTGTTGGCTTTTTACTTAGATATCTAACAATTTTTTTATTAAATGTTTGTAAATTGTATCAAAAATATCAAAAAAATAGCCTTAGAATTTTTTGAAACAAAAAAAAAAAAACAAATCATTTATTTTTTGTTTTCAATTGCTCAAATGTTTGTAAATTGTAACAAAAATTTCAAAAAAGTATTTTTTTTTTGTCAATACGACAACATAAAGCGAATAATTGTTTTAATATAACAAACTCGTTGTTGAATTTTATTTTTTTATTTTTAACAAATACAAACAAGTTACAAAAAAAAATTATTGTATTTACAAAACACATTGTTAAAAAAAAATTGATTTTATTTTTAACAAATTACAAAAAAGTTACAAAAAGGGATTTGTATATACAAATTCCATTGTTGGTGCCTTTTTAAAAAATTTTTTGTTTGTTTATGCAAAAAAGGTGTTTAACATTACAAACAGAATTTTGTAAATTTTTTCTGTGTACAAATTCCATTGTTGGTGCCTTTTTTAAAAAATTTTTTGTTTGTTTATGCAAAAAAGGTGTTTAACATTACAAACAGAATTTTGTAAATTTTTTCTGTGTATTTAAAATTTTGTGATACTTTTTTTTGTGTACACAAAAAAAACAGTAGGCACCAACAATGGGAATTTGTAAAAGCAATCGCATTTTCTTTTAAATTGAAATTTTATTCCCAACAATTTTTTTGTTTAAAATATTTGTAAATAGTTTGTAAATTGTTATCTTTCATATAAAAATTGTTTAAAAATAAAAATTCAAAGTTACAAAAAGTAAAAGAATTTTTTTTTTTGGATTTACAAATTTCTTTGTTGGTGCCTTTTTAAAAAGTTTTTTTTTTAATTTACAAATTTGGTATGAGAAAGGTGTTTAAAAATTTAATTAGAATTTTGTTAATTCGTTCTGTGTAGAGATGGCGCTATATTTTCATAATTTTTATTGTATAATCACAAAATGGCTTATATCTCGGAAACTAAGCGAGATAGAGCAAAACGGACAAAAATACGATACTATGAACTTATCAATCTTTATAAGCCACCTATACTCCCAAAAATAAATATGGGCCTGTCTTGGGACAGATCCGAAGAGCCCAAAAACCAAGACTGTAAGCGACATTTTAGCAGAAATTTTCAGTTAAATCAGATAATGTTTCTGTTGAATTTAGCTCAAATTTCTTAGCTAAGTTAACTAGTATTGTCTGTGTTTTTAGCAGTGTGTAAAATTTAGCTTACCTAAATTTAGGAGACCATATTTCTCAACTTAATTGAAAATTCTGCTGGCGCAAATACAGTTACTATTTCCTGTTATTTTAGCAGAATTTTGAACTATTTGTACGGGCTTTTTTTATGAGTGTAGTAACTTTTCTTATTACTTTTGTATGGCGTTGTCGCAAAATAATGAGTATAAGCTTACCAGTATTGACAAAAATAATGAGTAAAAAAATGATTTTCAAAAAAATAAGTTTTAGAAAAAAAAATATTTTTTTATCATAAAAAATTTTAAGAAAATTTTTTTAATAAAACTGACTCGTGCTGGGAATCGAATCTGGGACTGCAGATTAACAGTCGACAGCTCTGCCATCTGAGCTTACTCGACAAGTTATAGTTGAGAGATAAAACCATAACTGACCTGCTACACACAAGCATGCCTAAGCACCAATATACAAAAAATCCAAAAATATGTGGTTACATATATCCTTACCGGTGTTAAAAAAAATATTGAGTCTAAAAATAGATTTTAAAAAATTTCAAAAAAAAATCTGGAAACGTACTTTCTATAAGAAATAATGATAAAAAGAAGTCATTGTTAGTAACTCATTATTATATGTTTTAAAATAATGAAGAAAGTAAGTCGGTGTCATTACTGGTAGTCCAAAAACTATTGTTATGTCACTGGGAGTATAAGCTATTTTATGATTATACAATAAAAATATGAAAATATAGCGCCATCTCTACTTAATATTTATAGCAGAGACACAATATATAATCATTTGAAAATACTTGTGGTTTAAAATAAAGACTGTGTTTGAAAAAATTGTCTATCACAATTTTTGCAATCTTTTTAAAAAATCACTAAAATTGAAAAATTTTATTTTAGTGGGCTTTGAAATTAATGTAATAAAATTGCATATTTTGAATTTTTTCGCTAGAAGCTTTTATTCGATTCCAAATGGCAAGCGAATTGGAAGTGCGAAAAAACATTGTGAAAACTTTTCGTTAGTGCAATTTTCATCGTCTCCTGGGCTGTCGTACGGACATGTCGAACAAAAATCAAAATTTTTTGATATTTCTCTTAGTCCGACAGACATGTCCGCTAGTGTATTGATAAGTCCGTCAGACAAACTGTCAAAATGTTGTCCATTTCCCATTTTGGATATTTCAAAAAGCGCATTATTTGCGTTAGCGGGTTTTTAAGAAATGTACAATAAATATTTTAATAGATTGGTAGTTTCTAATAAAAAAATAAGAGTGTTTTAATAAATTTTTAAAGTTCTACATGATGAATGTTTACAGAAAAATTGGTAACTAAAATACAAAAATAAAGTTTAATAGAACTTTTAATAAAACATTTTTGTTGGCCGATCGCTAGATGGGTTGAAAAAGTATACTACTTAATTAAACAATTTCCATTTAACGCTTTTCAGCGATTTTACATATGTGGTCTGACTGTTCGTAATGTTTTTTAAAAGTTGAAATCATGTTTTTTTATTTTAGTCCGCACAAAAATATGTATGCGTCTCCTTCAAAAAACTTTTTCAAATGGCATGTTGTAGAACTTGTCTGACCGTGTATTTCAAATGTATTTTTCGGTCCGACAACAAGTTGTATACTAGTCGTATCGTGTTTTCCCTGCTTAAGTTGTTTTTCACGTGCAAAATTTTCACTCGCACTTTAAAGGTCTTAAATCGTAATTCAAATTCTTAAAATGATTTTTTTTATTTTATTAGAAACACACAATCACAATAAACATAAAATGTCAGTTTTTCACAAGAAAAATAGTAGTCTTGTGTATTAAATTTGCGTGAAAACAAAGTCTACATACTTTTCACGTAAAATTCATGATCGTGAACAGTTTTCTACATGAAATCGAAACAACTTACTATGCTTTAAGCAACATATCCAATTTCTAAGGAGTTCTGAAATCTGTTCTATTTCATAATTTTAAAATTTAGAGCTAACTTTATGAAAGACGATTAAATGAGGAATACAAATATTCATGAAAATGTCAAATCAACTTGGTAAAAATATATTCAAACTCACCTTGAATGTGATAAAGTATAAACCGGATCTGTTGAAAATAGAGACATAAACATAGACATCAATATCATTACCAATAATAAACCAAAAGCTAAACTTGGTTGTTGACCCTGCTCTTGAGGCTGTCGTTGATTAGCTGACTGATACGGACGTCGGCGATTATGACCCTGAGATGAAGGATAGCTGCCAAAAAACATATGGAATAATTCTTCTGCGGTAAATTCTTCGCCACCACTAAATGAAGCCTCCGATGAACTATAGTGATGACTATGGCTATATTGCTGTTGATATGATGGACTTTTATTGAAATTTGAATTACCATTTGGCGTCATATAGTTGCCATTGCTCAAATCATATTCTTTGCGTTTTCTCGCATCAGTTAATACGGCCATAGCATTACCCAACGTCTTAAAAGCTTCTACTGCTCCGGGAGCATGATTTTTATCGGGATGTAAATGAAGGGCCAACTTTTTGTATGATTTTTTAATTTCACTATCTGTAGCATCCCTTGTTACGGATAATACTTGATAATAATTTTTGCAGTTATTGATTTTCTTTACCACATTCAATTGTTCCGTGGTATAGTCCGAATGAGTTTTGTAATCATCTGAAGAACTTTTAACATCAGGACTAGATTTCTTACGTTGACGTACTGAAGGTTTAGATTCTGAGGTCGGTTTATTATTATATTTATTTTTTGAAGAATTAGCTTTGAGTTTAATAATCAAATCTTGCAATTCTTTAGCTCGTGAATTGGGATACAATTCCTTTGCTTTATCTAACAATTTTATGGCTTTTTCATAATTTCCATTGTTCATTTCTATTAATGACACGTCTATGATTTCTTGTACCTCTTCATTTTCATTTTCAATGTTAGTTTCATCTTGTTCTTGGGAGTTATAAACGGTTTCATGATCTCTTGTTTCATTTATCCCATCAGTAGCTGTATGCATTCCTTGATAAGCAGCTTGTTTCATTGAAGAATAACACAAATATTTTTTGTTTTATCTTTTTTATTTCATTTATTTTTTGTTTAAAATTAAATGATTTTTGTTGAAATGCTAATGAACAATATTCTCAAAGATAAATTAACTTTACAATCAACATGTATGACAAGCACAAAATAAATAAACGCGTTTACAATAGAGGAAATGTGATTGGTTTAGATTTAATTGAAATTTTAAAGAAAATGTTTAAATTTCAATATTTTTATTAAACAATAGTTTCCCTATTTTTATTAATGTCATATATGATATACAGTAAAACTCGTTTAATACGAACTTGGATAAGACGAATTCTCGGTTAATACAAACTAATTTAGAAGTCCCGAAGTTTTGGCAATAATTTCAATGTAAAAAACCTTTTTAAAATTGTCCAGCTCGTGAAATCTCATTGCTAGACCCGAAATATTTTGGGAATCATCATAAAACAAGCCAAGGTTTATTTTGAGGGGGGCACTTTTTTTACTTTTTTTTGTAAGTCGGTCTAATATACATATCGTCATATGAAATCAAAAAAGCCGTAAGTTACATTTTTTAAACAATTTGGCAAAACTGCAGTTTATGGGGTTTCGGGAAAAAAAAATATATCCCCCTCTGGAATTAAAAAAGAAAAAAACCGAAATTAATTTTCGGAGGGGATCGGCCCCGGCAGGCCCGTGGGGGCAAAAAACGGGGGACATAGTAACATGTAAGTGTGGGTACTCAAATTAAAGAAAATTGTCTCACGATTCCAAAAATGTTATTTTTTTATATCCAAAAAACGTAGCCCTAACTAGAGCCATTTTTCGGCCAATAGGGGGGGGTCGAAAAAAGTAAAATATTGATATGAACGAAAATGGTTCTCAAATGAAAGGAAATTTTCTCACGATTTCAAAAATGAGTTTTTTTTACTAATCTGTTTGACTTGAATCGAATTAGAGGCATTTTGTTAAATTTTAGACCTTCGAAAAATTAAAAAAGTCTAAATTCATATTATTTTAGTTTTGGTAAAACCCTTTAAATGTCCAGTTTTTGTTGTTTATTTTGAAAATTTGGAACACAAAAGGCAGTTGGGAGTGGAAATGACAAAAACAGTCAACTTTTTATTGATGAGAAATGCAATTTCAGAACTGATATAGTTGAATTGCACCGCAGGGAAATTTTTTTTGTAAAAATCGCGCGATTTTTCCGAAAAAAATTTTATTTTTTTTTTATGTAAATGTCTAAATTTTTAATGCGTTTATCGATTATTGAAAAAAAATTGTTTTTGAAGTCGTGGGGGGACATTTTCCATCATTTGAGTACCATTTTACCATACAAAAAAATTTCACCATTTTCAGTCCCCCGTCTTAAGGGACTAAACTGGCTCTAGTTAGGGCTACGTTTTATGGATTAAAAAAAATACCATTTTTGAAATCGTGAGACAATTTCCTTTAATTTGCGTACCCACACTTACATGTTACTGTGTCCCCCCGTTTTATGCCCCACGGGCCACCCGGGGCCGAGCCCCTCCCAAAATTAATTTCGGTATTTTTCTTTTTTAATTTCAGAGGGGGTCATATTTTTTTTTATATTTTTTTGACGAAACCCCATAAACTGCAGTTTAGCCAACAATTTTACAGGAGAAGCAAAAAACTTAATAAAATGAAAAATAAACCAAATTTTATCAAAATTTTTTCCAGGTTAGGCTTATTTTTGGTTATTGAATTAGTATTTGAAGAAAAATTTTCAATTTTTGCATTATTTACAGAGTTACGAAACTTACGCCTTCGATGATTGATTTTTTTCTGAAACCGAAAAGGCCGTAAGTCTAATTAAAAAAATGGTTTTGGTAATTTTTAGGAAATATTTTCATATTTTCTTCATTAATAGCCCAGTGTAGAAACGGTAATGACATATCATAATTTTTTGGACTACCAGTAATGACACCCATTTACCTTCTGCATTATTTTAAAACATATAATAATGAGTTACTGATAATGACTTATTTTTATCATTATTTCAAATATAAAATAATTTTCTAGATTTTTTTGGAAATTTTTTGAAATCTATTTTTAGACTCAATATTTTTTAAACACTGGTAAGGATATATGTAACCACATATTTTTTGATTTTTTGTATGTTGGCGAGTAAGCTTACTCCCAGCAAAATATTGGTAATGACACCTCATTACTATCTGCATTACCAAAAATAATATGTCATTACCTTTTGCATTATTTTATAATATAAAATAATGACTTCCTAATAACGGCCTATTGTATTCATTGTTTCTAAATATAAAATAATGACTTATTCGTAATAGTTTAAATAATTGATTCGTTGGAGCATCGACGAAATGTGGGCTGTGCATCACTGTTCTATCGATATTACCATGGGAGGTGTTCTGCCGAGATTAGTGAACTTTTTCCTAGGCCCAAGGTTTTTGTTCGGAACACTCGATTCTCTGGTAGAGCACATCCGTTTGTTGTAGATTGTCCCGTGAATCGCACAATGCATTACAGGGAAAATTCGTTTATCAGTCGTACAAGCCGTATGTGGAATGAACTCCCCGCGGAAGTCTTCCCAGTCACTTACAATATAGAGAAATTCAAGTCAAACGTCAACAAACACTACTCCCTCTTTCCTCCCTCCCATAACCTATTTTCCTAATTCTAACACATTGCACTCGCATTAGTAGGGGGCATCCCCTGAGTGTTAGTCTATCGTTAAAAAAAAAGTACTTTTTACACTGTTAAATTTTATACATTTTTATTTATTATATGTAAATATGTTTTATGTTTAAATTTTTATGACGAGTCCTAAAATTACACACTAGAGAAAACTTAATTTTTTCTGAATGTATTTCCTTAAGCTAATAGTAAATATTTGCTTAACTCCTTATTTTTAAGAATCAAGTAAGCAATCGGACAACCGCTTATAATTCAACTTTTTGTAAGCATGTGTGTAACCACTTATTATTCAAAATCTCATAACTACTTATTTCTCATTTTTTCGTAAGCGAGCGGGTAAGCGTGACTACTTATAAAAACGACCACGCCAAACAAAAATAATGAGTTTAGACGCCAAAAAATAAGTTGTGCGGAGCTATGAATTTCTATTATATAACCACTTATTTGGTAATGAAAGATTTTGCTGGGCTTGTGTGCAGCAGGTCAATTTGTTTGTATCTATTAAATATTACATGTCGATATAGCTCAGATGGTAGAGCTATTGACTGGCAATCTGTAGACCCAGGTTCGATTCCCGCACCAGCAACTTTTATTAAAAAAAAAAAAAAAATACAATACAAAATATTTTTTTTATATAATTTATTTTTTTTATATAATTTATTTTTTTGAAAATCTATTTTTAGACTCATTATTTTTGTCAGTACTGGTAAGCACATAGGTAACGATATATTTTTTGATTTTTCGTATGCTGGTGTGTAACCATAACTGATTATTTTTCGCGACATAGCCATATAAAGGTAATAAGAAATGTAATAACAAAAGTAAATACACAGAAAAAAGTATCACAAAATTTTAAGTAATTAAAAAAAATTGTTGCCTTTTTACTTAGATATCTAACAATTTTTTTATTAAATGTTTGTAAATTGTATCAAAAATATCAAAAAAATAGCCTTAGAATTTTTTGAAACAAAAAAAAAAACAAATCATTTATTTTTTGTTTTCAATTGCTCAAATGTTTGTAAATTGTAACAAAAATTTCAAAAAAGGATTTTTTTTTTGTCAATACGACAACATAAAGCGAATAATTGTTTTAATATAACAAACTCGTTGTTGAATTTTATTTTTTTATTTTTAACAAATACAAACAAGTCACAAAAAAAAATTATTGTATTTACAAAACACATTGTTAAAAAAAAATTGATTTTTTTTTAACAAATTACAAAAAAGTTACAAAAAGGGATTTGTATATACAAATTCCATTGTTGGTGCCTTTTTAAAAAAATTTTTGTTTGTTTATGCAAAAAAGGTGTTTAACATTACAAACAGAATTTTGTAAATTTTTTCTGTGTAGTTACCATTACCAAGTATGTAGTTACATAACCACATATCTGGTAAGGATTTTCTACACTGGGAGGTTAAATATAAATTACTTTCACTATCCAACAAAATAAAACCAGACATGGGGGATTTCCATTACAATTACTTGTACATATTCAATTACAATTATTTGCAAATTTTCAGTTACAATTACAAATTACATGTAATTGAAAGTAAGTGATTTCAATTACAAATTTCAATTACATTTAGAATTAGAATATGTTTGTTGCTAAAATTAAAAAAAAAAATTTTTGCTTCAAGAAATTTGTTAATAAAATCGTCGTTTTTAGCCGAGGAGTGTAAAATTTTGCAGGAATGTGATTGCATCATAACACTATGGAACATTTTTGGGATTATTGTCTGGGGGGTGAGAAATTCCAAGTCAGGGTGATGGTACTAGGTCAGTATAGTAAAACCCGCAAAGGGTTTGGCGTTCGTATGTGACCTTTTTTTTTATGACCTTTTAAATTTTTTCCTTATCTTGATGTTTTTTCGCTTAGTTGTAACATTTTGGCAAAAACGTAGTTTAACATAACTCGAGAACCACTTGTGCGATTTTGATGAAACAAATTTAGAAAAATTTAGAATTACAATTTCTTTAATCCGTTCATATAACGTTTTTCTTTATAATCAACAGTTTTGCCGGTAAAAATAAATTTGTGGAGAAAAAAAAATATTTTTTTGCCTAAAAATTAAAATTTTTTTTTTTTAATTCATAAAAAATCCAAAACGGAAAAAAGGATCAAGTGTTATTAATTTCATGTAAAGTCACATAACCTATAAACAAATAAAAAAGTTTGTAAAAAAATTAGTAAACAGTTTCCAATCGCACTATACTATTTTTATACTGATTATTAGTACAATTTTTATTTTTAGTAATCATTTTTGCTATTCTCTTATTACAAATTACGGATTTTTTTACTAATTTTCGCTGCTGATTTCAGAAAAACATTTAACTAATTTTTCAAAACCGAGTGCTAAATTTAGCAGAAAAATATACTAATTTAAAAATATTTTTTTTTGATTTTTTACGATTCTTGTTTAGTTTATATTTGTTACTATTGATATATTCTTAGTTTAGAAATAACACCCAGAAAATTTTATTGCATCTCCAAAGCATAAAACGGCAATAACTGGAGAACCGTTTGCAATTTTGACTCCAAATTTCAAGTACGATGAAGTAATTATACGATTGTTACAATCGAAAGAAAAAAAATTTTTTTTTTTAGATTTTACAGTTTTTTTATTTTTTAGTACAATTTTTTGCTAATTTCAGCAGATTGATTTTAAATTACAGTTTACAGCAATTTACTAAAATTTAGTAGCTGCACCTAATTATGTATACTAATTTCATTGTACTAAAATTATGATATTAGTTAGTTTTTTAACTGATTTTAGCAAATCGATTTTGAATTGCATTTTACATAAATTTTACTAAAATTTAGTAGTGGCTACTAATTTTTTCTACTAATTTTATTGTACTACAGATCAGCAGACATGTGTTGCTAAAATTAACAAAAAATACCGCTGGCCTCAAAACAGTTAAATTTCCCTTAATAACAGCAAAATTTTCAGTACCCATTACAGACTTTTTTGGTTGAGTGTATTATTACAAACAAAAAAATCATTAAAAACAATAAAAAATAATTAAAATTGATTATTTATTATTTATTTCACTCTTAAAGTTGTTTTTGCTACCGCGTTAATCAATAATCATAAGAAACAATAAAAACAGTGCCCTGTTAACTTTTTCGGTTTTCCTTTTGTTTCTCTTATTCTTCAAAGGAATTAACAGGAACCCAATCCATATAAATTTTAAGGGAACCAAAGAGTACACTTTTTCCGTATGGAACTCTTTAGCCTCGTTGATAATATTATACAGCATACGAAAAGAAATGCGAGTATGAGAATAAGTACGAGTACATACCATCAGACAAGTAGAGTAGACATTGTGAGTCAATGGGTGCGTTCGGCAGATGCAATTTAATAGTCAACAGTTCTACAAAAATTATACAACCATCTGCTGAACGACCGCTCAGTCTGTCATATTTTGGTAGCGTAAAAAATATTTGCTACTTTTGATCAATAAGTGATACACTTGTTGTTGTTCACTTACAATAAAAATTGTTTTGTAAGAATGACAAATAAAAACATACAAATATAATTCGAAAACAAAAATTTAAAAAAAATAAAAGAAAACTATAGAAAAAGTGTATTAAAAACAAAACAAAGAAAACGTCGTTCAGCAGAGAAGACAGAAAAAAGCAAAATCCGATGTGTTTAAAGCAAAAAAATATTGTAAAAAAAGCAAGAAAAAAGCAAAAGTAAAAAAACTTGGAAAAACAACAGTTTTTTTTATTTTTTAATTCAAATTTAAGAGAAAAAATATTTTTTGTGAGCAAAAAAGGTATTTTTGGGCAAAAAGTCCTAAAAAAAGCAATTAAAAGCTAAAAAATCTTAAGAAAAATCTATTTTAAAGCTAAAAATTGGAAAATCCAAAAAAGCAAAAAGAAGCAAATATGAGTAAAACAAGCAATAAAAAGCATAAAAAGCAAAAACAGCAATTTTGTCTTCTCTGGTAATCACAAATCGCTACAAGTCACCGGTATCAGTTTAAGGTTTCTCTGCCGAATGCTACCAATGTTTATAAAATGTTTTGATACATTTAGAACTTCTCGTCCTAATACAGACGCGTGTTTGACGCATTTCAAGGGTCGTTTTGTATTATTTTTATACTTTTTTTTTATTATTTGTTGTTTTTTTTTAGATGTAATATCTTCAACACCTAGCACCACACCATAGTTCGTTTTTACACCACCCCTTATGACTGCCACCCTCCCTATTGAAATCATTTAATGTTTTGTTGCTTTACTTTAATTGGTCCTTTGTGTATGATTCCTTTTCAGTCTGAGGGGGATTTGTATAAGAATGGGGTACCACATGTACTGTACATATTATAATGCTGTTGGCAACAATTTCTATTCAAGCTTAAAATTTCCTTATGGTATATTTAAAATATTGGTTAAGGAAAACAAAGATTTTCAATAAAGCAAGTAAAAATTAAATTCTTTTTGCTTAAGAACGAATATCCGATCATTTATACTAAAAATTTCTCAAAAGATACATACAGTTACGGACAAAAAAATAGGTTCGCTAATATTTTTCATACATTTCTTTATATTTTGGGCAATTTGTAGGTAAGATTGCTAATAAATTTTGTCGAAAATGATTGTTAATATATCGCGTTTTAAAAATGCTGATTTTCCAACACTTCAAAAATATATTGAATTCGGTACATTCCCTTAATTGTATAAAGTTGTGAATGGGAGCTGACAAAACAATAGGGTCAATATTAAAAACAATAAACCGTTTCCCTTTTACGTCAAAAATATTAGTGAAAATATTTTTTGTGTTAATTTTATAATCTTTATAAATTTAATTTAAAAAACATAAAAAAAAGTGCCGTTGTAAACATTGTTGGGAGGACGAAAAATTAATCATTAAAAGACTGAAAAATGAAATAGCGACATCTATTGGAAGGTCACAGAATTTTTTTTATAATGCTTTGTTAGCTCCAAAACCACACTTGGTAATGGGTAGACCAAGGAAGAGAAAAAGTAGTTAAACATATAAAACTGGTATCTCATTGAGACCCTTTAAAGTCTGTTGCGGCAATTAAAACAGAATTGGGAGTCGAAATTTCTGCTAGAACTGTAAGAAGACGGCTAGTAGAACAAAATCTATTCGGAGATCTTCAAGAAAAGTGCCAATGCTAACAAAAATACATTGTCGGAATCGACTAATATTCGCAAAAGTTCATAAGGATTGGGATGGCCCTGTTCATGGAAAAAATGGCGCAATGTGCTTTGGTCGGACGAATCTTAAATCAGTTTAATTGGAAACAATGGTGAAACATGGGTTAGGCGTCAAAAAAACGCAGAATTGAACCCACGTTACACGACTAAAACATTTAAGCATGGAGGAGTTAACATAATGGTGTAAAAAGGAACATGGACTAACATTTGTACGATGAAATCCTTAGTGAAATAATGCTGCCATATGCAGAGTGGGAAATGCAACTTAAGTGGTAGTTCCAACAGAATTACGACCCGAAACACACTTCGGGTCTTGCAAAGAAATGGATTTTAGATAACGGAGTTAATGTAATGTCTTGGCCTGCGCAATCTCCGGATCAAAATCCAATAAAAATTTTATGGAAGGATTGAACCAATAAAATCCTAAAATAAAGACGAACTGTGGGAGAACATTCAAAAGGCATACTATGCAATTCCAAACCAGATTTGTCAAGACTTGGTGAATTCCATGCCAAAACTTTCTAATAAAGGACTTGCGATCAAATATTAGGATTAAAGGACATACATTTTTTTTTAACGTTTTTGTAAGTTTTTATAATTTTTTCTAAATCACCCTATTTTATTGTCCACTAAAAATCATAGATTTAATGAGTCAATTATCGATAGCAACCAAACTTTAGTTGCCTTGTATAACCCCGATGACTTCAAAATGTTTGCCTTATGTAGACATTTTTATTGTGAGTTCAAAAATATAAATATTTTTTGTCGGACACGCCTACTTTCGAGTTGGCAGGGCGTTAAAGTTGAAAATTGAAATTGGAATAAGTCCGGAGATACTTATCCGATCAGGACAACTTGCACACCAACTGAAAGGTCTGTTAAAGTTGGACAAATCCCTTTTAGTTTTTTTGTTACACCGAGTTTGTTGTTTATATTTTCTTACATAGGAGAAAACCCCTAAGCCCGGCCGAAGGGGTGGCAAGACTTTTTTCGCTGCGTGCCAGAAACGGACAAATTTTTTTGCAAAAGTTTTCCGCGTGCCACCTTAATTTTAGTTGTCTTTTAAAAGTCCTTTTTTGAAAATTATTAAAATTTGGAAAATTTCTTTTAAAAATATCGCAGATGTACATATTTATCAGCGCTACGGATAACCCCCATGAAATAACTCCAAAGGGGAAAAATTAAATAACATCTAAGAAATAACGTAAAAATGTTTGAGGGTTATTTAAATTAAATAACCCTCAAATTGGGTTTAATTGAGATTATTTCATTATGAAAAAAATCCCCAATGAAATAAAATTATAATATTTTGGACATTATTGCCTTTTAATTTTTTTGGGGGGGTTATTCCAGTTTTGGTGGTTATTTAATAGTATCCGAACGAACAGTTCTCCAAAAAGTGACATTTGGTCGATTTTCTGTTATTTGAAAGCATTGTGGAAAAATTTTCATACTGCTAAAATGTTGGTTGAGCCAATTCAATTAGATTTTTAGTACCAAGTTTGAGGTAAACTCCGTAGTTTAGCCGTAAATTTAACTGTTCGGCCGCCGAACTTTTTTTGATTTAGCCGAAATTTCGTCTGCCGACTTTTCCTTAAATTTGACCCTCAAAATGCATTTTAATCGGCCCAACAAACATTGTTGCATATGCAAAATTTGTCCATAATGCTTCAACATAGCAAATACCGACAAAATACATTTTCTGGCCGAACTGTTCGGTGGGACACTATTATTTAATTTTGTTAACCCATATTCTCCTGAATTAAGAAATAATTGTGCCATTTGTTTTAAACTTACATGATTTGCTACTGAGGGCCCTAGGAACACGAAACTGAAGTTGAAATTATTTTGTCTTATATAGATCCGTAGTTATTGCCTGTAGTCATATGACGACGCTAGGAGAATATGTGTACAATTGTTACAAAACAAAATCCAAAAAATTTTAAGAATAACAGGAATATGAATGTTCTTTTTAGTTTGACTCTAGATCATAAACTAATATCACTTTCTGTTTAAATTATTTTCAAATCAAAGAAAGATGATACAATTTTTACAAGTAAATTACAAAGAATAAAAATATATTTGAAAGAATTCGATAAGACCAGCAATACAGAATACGTATTTTCGGCTTTCGCTACAAAGCCATCATCAGTGTATTTCGTCTTGAGTGGGTTAATATTTAATGATTGTCTACTTATGTGACCGCTGAAAGAAAATCGAATTTCTTATCAACATCTCAACTTAGACTAACATCAACGAAATTTAACAATCCTATTTTTATCCTTTGTTATTATTACTCTATTTTGCTTTGAACCTTAATTCTTAAGATAACTCAGCTGATTCAATTCAACTCTGTGTATGATAACCACAGATTTTTGAATTACAACGAAGCGTTAAATTTAAATTTAAATGTATATTATTTAAATTATATTTTTGCACCGTGTCAATGTGTTTAAGATGAATGGGGGAATATTTAGTTGATCTCTTATTTTTAAGTAAATGAATGTTCTTTTTAGTTTGACTCTAGATCATAAATTAATATCACTTTCTGTTTAAATTATAATTGTAATTTACTTGTAAAAATTGTATCATCTTTCTTTGATTTGAAAATAATTTAAACAGAACGTGATATTAATTTATGATCTAGAGTCAAACTAAAAAGAACATTCATTTACTTAAAAATAAGAGATCAACTAAATATTCCCTCATTCATCAATAACAGGAATATTTATTAAAAACTACATTTTTCCATTAAACATATACAAAATTAGCATTATTTTCCAAAATAAATTCTAATATACTTCAATTTCCTAAATAAACTAACATTATTTCATTGAATAGCGAAAGAAAATAAAAATTATAACTCTCGTAAGTGGCATATACAAAAATAAGATCCAGCATCGCATTTGGAACACTCGACCTGACTTGTCTATTTGATATCGAGGCATTGACATTGTCTTTGCTTATCTTTGTGGCTTCTTTTTAGGAAGTGTTCTATTCGACCATAACGTAAAGTATCTACTACGGGAAGTTTAAGGCTATTTTCCTGTCGATCTTGGTAGATTCCATACTGAGGCAAGGTACGAAGCTCCAAACCTTGTCAAAGACAGCCCAAAATGACTATTTAAAAAAAAAAAAAAAAAAATTTTGTACACATATTCTCCTATCGTCGTCATATGACTACACCCAAATTCATTAAATTATAACATTTTTCCAAATTGCGATGAGGTCATTGTATTTTTACCAATATGGAGCAAATTTAGTTGGATTTTAGAAAAACCAAACTAGAAAAATATATTAATGTAATAAATTCCGATTTTTTCCTTCTTTATTGGAAGAAAGCATAATTTTTGCAGTTTTAGAATTTCTGTGATTTTCGGTCATTCACTGTGTCCAGAAACAATAACCAAAGTGGATAAAATAAACACAGAATGAATATTTGACATTTTTTGTTTACAAAACTCTTAACAGAAGTCCTTCCATGTTTAAAGTAACGGTATTATGGACATTTAAAAAGAGGCATTTTCATGTCGTCATATGATGACGCTACACTACTAGAAAAAAGTCCGTAAAAAATTTAGTAAAAACTACTAAAAATTAGTTAAAAATGATGCTGCAGAAAAAAACTGCTAAATTAGCAGATTATTTTTGCTATGTATTAGTAATATAGGAACAGCAAAACTAAAACTGTTAAATATACAGAATTTTAGTTATATATGAGCTAAATTTTTGTAAATGGAGATTAGCAAATTAACCTGCTAAAATCAGCAAAAAATTTTGCTAAATAATTAGTAGCCTAAAAAATCACCAAAAAATTTAAAATTTTCGAAGTTTTTTTTTCGATTTTTTTTAAATGCAAATAAAAATCGAGCCTTTTGAAAACAGCAGTTTACAATTTTTTAGCAAATATTTCTGCTGATTTTAGCAGAATAGACTGCTATTTGCATTCAACTAAATTTAGCTTAAAAATAGCAAAAATTTTGTAGATTTAACAGTTTATTTTTGCTATTTTTAGTCTACAAATATTTAGCAAAATTTTCTGCAGATTTTACAGTACAATTTGCTATTTTCAATTAACTAAAAGTTAGCCTAAATATAACTAAAATTCTGTAAATTTAGCAGTTTTAATTTTGCTGTTCTCATTTTACTAGTATTTAGTAAAAAATTCTGCTAATTTTAGCAGTTTTTTCTGCAGCATCATTTTTAACTAATTTTTAGTAACTTTTTCTGCTATTTTTACGGATTTATTTCTATGAGTGTAGGCTAATATGGGTTAAGAAAAGTTAAATTTTTGGGCGCCATCAATTATTTAGGTACGTAAGAAACTAGTTAAAAAACGTGCCTCAGGGAAAAATTTGATTAAGTTAAAATAAATCGCGCGATTTTTATTTATAGCGAACATTATGGATTTGAACAGAGAAATTTCTATTTCGGATGAAATGGCTCTGCAAAACAAAACCCAATTTCAAATTCCAGCAAAGGGAGTTATTTCATTATGAAATTTATTTCATTATGAAACTTATTTTCAGCCTTAATTTCACTGAGGGTTATTTCGTAGCACCTATTTTCCTTCTCAAAAAATTAATTTTTTAGATCCAATTTATTAGCAGTTGTTTTCCATGTTCGTGCAATTTTCTGCTACTTTTTAGCTCTCCGATTATGAGGCATTTTCTCATCGAAACATTTAAACTTCTTTCAATCTAGAATTTTAGAAATTTTCCCAGAATTTTCAATGCAGAGTTTTAATTATTTTAAAAGACGATTTACAAGCTCTATGAAAAATTTCACCGTTAGGGAGTTAAATCACACATTTTTGTAGCGAAATTTAACATTTAACTAAATTTTTTGATGGTCTTCTAATACATAGTTTAAATTTTTTGAAAATATTTAACAAAACGTCGGGTGCCGCCTAAAATCCACTAGCGTGCCACTACTGACACGCGTGTCATAGTTTTGACAGCCCTGGCCTATCACATAGAAGAAACCCCCTTAGTCCGGCCGTAGGCTGGCAACACAGAAAAACTACTCAGCGAAGCCACTAAACTGCCCACCACATATTAGAAAACCCCTAAGAAAAAGTCATGCAAAAGTCAATGAAAAAAAATTAAAAATGTTTATTTAGCCCACAATGGGTTAATATTTGGGTCATATTGGACCTTATCAAAAAGGCATTTTACAGACCTTTCAGTTGGTGTGCATTTTGTCCTGATCGAATGAGTATCTCCGGACTTATTCCAATTTTACATTTCAGCTTTAAAGCCCCGCCCACTCGAAGCTAGGCGTGTCCGACAAAAAATATTTATATTTTTGAAATCAGCTCAAAAAGCACTACGTTTGAAAAAAATAATATTTTGACAGATCAAAATTTTTGCTGAAGGAAGTTTTCAAAAATCTCACGGCAACGACTTTAATCTGGGAATGGCCCAATATACGTTGTCGGTGGTTTTAAAAGAAGTACAATTAACGAACAAAACTTTGTATAATTTAACAATAAAAATACTTATATTTTAACGTTCCCGGCTTTTTATTTTGCTTTAAACAACTACAGCAACCAAAACAAGAAAGATATACCAAGCTTAACACTCCGAGAAAAATAACTTCAATGTCGACCAGTCTTGGCTTTTGGAAATTGAACTGGTCAAAATGTGGTTCAAAATAGACCCACAATTCTTAAGTGATTTTCAAATTTCTTTTTTTGTATTTGAGTTTACAAAATTCAGTAAAAATCTGATACGGCCTATTTTTGAATTTCAATTTCTAAATATATTTTTTTTTTGTCAATGTCGAAAAAAAATAATTTTTAAACTTTTTCTCAGGAAAACCAATAAGAATTAGGGGGATTTAAATGGTATGTACCTTTAATTAGAGGCATTTTAATCCTCTTTCGGTACCAATGATGATCAATTTTCAAAAATTGGCATTTTATTTTTGCTTTATCTTCCTTATTTGGTACTATATTCCAATGTTTTTTTTTTTATATGACAACTACTACCTCCTTATTAAACGTCATAATGTCAAATACTTTAAATATTTTTTTTAATTTCTTTTCAAAGATAGGTACACTATTTCTTTTTTATCATAAAGTACTTGCATTTATTTTAAATTAAAGGTATTTTAATCCTCTACAATCCCTTTAATGACTGGTCATTACTGCATGCATTACTTAGATCTCATATCTCATTACCCGTTGAATTACTTTTAAACTGAATGTAATGAGTTACCGATAATTATACCCCACACATTACTATTTCACAATAGCTGAAACCAATAATATATGTTCTAAATCATTAAAAACCATAACTATGGTGTAGCCTAGTGGTTATCGTTTTTGCCTGACAGACATGAGGATCGCTGCTCAATTCGTGTTAGCTTCCATTGTTGTTTTTTTTTTGTAATTTATATTAAACATCTATTTATAAAAATGTTGATGTTCATTAAGCAGTATTTAATAACAACAAGTTTTGTGAAAAATAGACATGTATAACAGTTGCCACAATAAATGTGTACATAAGTTAAAGCAATAAAAATCATAGTGATGTCGTGGTCTAATGGTTAGAGTGTTTGCCTGACAATCGTGGGGTACGCTGATCAATACGTGTCAGCTCCTATTGGTTTTTAAATTCTTATATTTTTTTAAATCTATATTCAACATCTATTTATAGAACAACTGATAAACTACTTACAGGTAACATCAGTGTAATGACTTTCCTCCAATGACATCACCATGTTAAAATAAGTAGTTTAGTAATTAAAAGGTAACTAGTGAACACTTAAGATTTCAATACCTAAAACTCATTACATGGTAATGAAAGGTTTTGCTGGGAAGTGTAGGCACAGAATAAGAGCGCAGAGGCTAGCGATTTACGCTCTGAGAAAAAACGCGACCGAAATTATAAACAAGGAGACTTTATGCCACTCATATGTCTCTTAGTTTACTACAAACATAATATACAATACTAAACGATGAACTAACGAGCTACTAATAATGTTCAATATCTCAGTTGAATAAAGAAAACAAAATTTTAATAATTTAAAAATTTTATTTTTTTTTTTTGCAAAAAAATAGAAAAAGAGTCAGAAGAGCCATTAATTGCCTTTGTTAGTTGTACTCTTTGATATTACAAAATGTAGTGAAAACCAGCAAAAATAACAATAGAGTTGACAACATTGGTGAGAGTATGAGAGAGAGAAAATGCGAGAATAACAAAAACCGGCATTAAAATAAAATAGATTCTATCTCACAACAGCTACGCCCAGCTATTTTTAAATGTCAAATTGTATGAAAAAAATCGCTGCTCTCTTATTCTGGGCCTACACTAACTTTAGTCATAACATTTATGGTTATGACCACAAATTATACCAGATATGAATCAGCTGATTTGGGCAATATGGCCGACAGAAAATAAGCAAAACAAAACGCAAAAATTTAAGAAAAACACAAAAGATAAAGCACAATAATCTAAATAGAGACAGATATATACAAAAGATGAGCAATACAAAATGTATGGAGATTTTATATTGTTATCTCCCTCTTGACTTGACTTCCAATGTAAACAAAACCATACGGTTAGAGAATGCTTTTTTGACACATGTCATTAGTTTCACATCTGGTATTAATCTGTGGTTATGACCTTCCGATGGCTACTGAAGAGGCGGGTAAATGTTGTTAAAAATTTGTTAGCATTCTGTTTTACAAATTAAGGGAAGAATGAAATCCGGATAGGAACATGCCTGCAGCGGATTATTTTTCACAATTTGTTAAATACGTTTAGGATTTTTAGCATATTTAATTCCTTTGATTCAATTAATGTATATCCCGATGAAATGAAATTAAAAAAAACTAATATGCAAGTGCTTGTGCAAATTTGAATGTTACTGACACTTTAGAAAACAATGTTGTCTATTGTTGTTTCTACATGAATGGATGTCTCTACATTGCTAGATTTGTCAAAACAACAGAGTAGTACATTGGAAGATAACAAAGCAAATTGTGGAAAATTTTCTGTTGTTGTTTTTGTTTTTTCTTTGATATTTTAAATATTTAATAACGCTCCTAGACGAGAACAAAAAATTCTCATTGAGTTTGTAATTTAACTTAACAAATATTTCCAGAAATTCTAAAAACGTCGTCCCCTGACGATTTCCTTAGGCAAGAATGAAATCATAGGGACATGCCTGGAGAGGATTATTTTCCACAATTTGTTAAATGCGTTTGGGATTTTTAGCATATTTAATTCCTTTGATGCAATTAATGTATATCCCGATAAAATGAAATTAAAAAAAAGTAATAATAAATAAATTTAAAACTTTTTTTTATATTTTGCGAGATATATGCATATTCATTTTTAAATTCATAAATGGCTTATAAAACAAAATTTTCACACAAAATTCATTTTATAAACGTGTTATAAGGTTTTCAATTTATTATGCATAAGCACTGTTATATACATACATATAAATACAAACCCAAGTAAAAAAAATTGATATGGAGCCATATGAAGTTATATTTAATTATATATAATCTTTTATGTAATTAGATATAATTATATCCGAAAAATGAGAACGTCTTATTGTATCATATTGTATCGAATTGTATACAATTGTATACAATTTGTTACAATTTGATACAATTTGATACAATTTTATGCAATTCGATACAATTGTATCCGAATTTTGTCCTCATCCAATTACATCAAATTATATCTTTTTGTATAAAATTATATAAAATGTTATAAAAGTGGACATAGTTTGATACAATTATATCTAAATATTAACCTTATACTTTTTATCATATTATATAGGACCATATCTAACAATATACATACAAAAATAATTTTTTTAAATAAAAATAAATTTTCAATTACTTGTAATTGTAATTGTTCTTTTTTGAATTGCAATTACAAATAATCGGCCTGATTACGAGTGTCGAATTTGTAGTCGAAATTTTCGACTCCATATAAAACGATTTTGTATAATATGGAAATTATAAAGAAATGAAACTCTGATGCTGGATGTTTTTAAATCTGAGTGCTATATATGGTAAATCCAATTGAAAAATTGTTCAAAAGTTGCGTTTTTAGTGAATTTTCAGCAAATTCGATTTAGTTTCGACTACGACTACGACACTCGTAATAAGGCCGAATATGTAATTATAGATGAGTTTTTTTCAATTACAATTACATGTAATTGTGTAATTGCATGTGTAATTAATTACAAAATGTAATGATTAACCCCAGGCCTGCTGGAGATCTTATAATTTCGATAAATCTTCCATCACTTTTATCCAGATTTATCATGACAGTGCAATAAACATGAAAAAAAATTTCTTTTAATTTAGTAATTTTAAAATAAAGTTAACAACACTGAAATTTTAAAGTTAATAGGATTATGATATACAACCAAGATATAAGAGATCAGTCAAGTGTACGTTATAGTATAGAGAATTTCGTATTAAAGCTTCAGTGTTGTTAATGTTATGGGTGCGGTGCGTAAGCCATTTTTGACTCATGCTCAAAAAAAACCAAAAAAAAAAACAAATTACTCACGCACGAGCATTTTGTTTTTTACTCAGCACACATGATTATATTAACTTACTTATTAAACTTACAATCAGAAAATTCTCACGCAAACCAGTAAAAATTACTAAAAACATATGATGCAAAAAATAAACTCACACACGAATCAATCACGAGTTATTCTTACTCACGTTCACGCACGAATCACTTAAGTATAGTAATTATTACTCACGATCACGTGTGAATAACGTGACTCACGAACATTTCGTGTCACGCGCCAATCCCTAGTAATTACTAAATCTAAAACTAGTTCAAAATCATTGAAAACATGGAACCAAATATAATACAATACGGTTTTATATGGACTTTATATATTTTTATATAAAATCACTTTGAAAAAATTGCCTATGTGGGATGATATATAATTATAGATGATTTTATAAAGAACGTTATAAGTTATATATGGGTTCATAGTCGTCAATATATAATCATAACTAACACAAATTATAAAAGATTTCTTATATGGATCCACATAGTTTTATATTATTATATATAGCACATACATATATATGTAGGCCAATATGTAATAATATAAAATCACATATGTCTCCATATTAAAACCTTTGAGGAAAAAATATCTAACATATGACTATATAAAAGTATATCTGCTTGAATTTCAAAGCATATGTGGCCATATGTAACTATAAGTTACTATATGCAATTACATAAAATAATATATGATTATATCAAAACTTTTTTACTCGGGAACCCAGGAAAATTTTCTCTTCCAAAGAATCGGTTGCATAATAGCTACTTCTCCTTTACAACCCCTTCTACTCTTAATTCTAATACCGATGATTTTTGTTTGAAATTGTCCCAAAAGCAACTGCAACAGGTTGTTTAACCTGCGAAATATCGCCAATCCACCGAAGCTCTGCAACAACTTCAACACATGAAAAATATCGGTGAAAATTGCAATGTAAAGATTGACAAAACCATTTGCCTTAGAATCAGTTCTGGAACTAGTTCTAGAATTTATTCCCCGCCAGTCATACCTTCCATATTGGGTCGGGGAAATCAATAGACTTCGTCCTTGAGCCAACATATATCTGTGTACCAAATTTCATCAAAATATCTTAATATTTGCGACCTGCAGCGTATAAACAATATAATTTTGGGGGGACCCTTATATGGGCACTAGGTCTAAACACGGACCGATGTTCACCAAAATCAATAGGATTCGTCCTTAGGCCGACATAAGTCGGTGTACCAAGTTTCATCAAAATATCTTAATATTTGCGACCTGTAGAGTGCGCACAAAAATGCATGGACAGACAGACAGACGAACGGAGGGACGGACAGACGGACATTGTTAAATTGAAATAAAAAAAAATTCTGAGCCGATCGGTATACTATAAGGTGGGTCTAGGACCAATATTTTTTGGTGTTACAAACATCAGCACAAACTTATAATACCCAGGCACGTAGCTAGGGGGGGGGGGGCTTGGGGGCTCGAGCCCCCCCTAAATGATTTGACAAGTTTTGAAACGTAGCAAAATACGTCGAAAGCAACAACATTTTTTAAAAAATGTAATAAAAAATATTTATTTTTAAAATGTTGGGTTTTTAATTTTTATTCAAAAAAATAAAAATTGTTTTTTCGAACTTTTCTTTCCTGAAAGTGTTAGAGGTTTTTGAAAGCAAAAACTCTGTGAAGTATTTGTTAGGAGAATATCCTAATGAAGAAAAATAGCAGTTTTTGAAAAAAGTACTTATTATGTTAATTCATAATAAGGAAATTGGCCTCGAACTGAATTAATAAATTTCTGATTAATATTTATTTTTTGTTGAAATCAAATACCAAATTGCCAAGTTTCTTAAGTTTTCATAAATAAAATACTCTACTTTCTAAAAATTTTTCTAAGCTTTTTGGTGGCCATAAAAACTGTTTTTTATGTGTTTTTTTTGTAAAAATCTTGAATAGTTACGTGTGCTAGGCATAATCAAAGAGGTTAGAAAATAAATAGAATGCAACCCTCTCTTTTACTGAGAAAAAATTTATAAAATGTGGCTTTTAATTGATAAGTGGCTATTTTTTATTGTTACTACTAATAGTTTTCGTCATTATTATTATAATTTAAATATAAAATTGATAAATTAACCTTTGGTTTTCCTTAAAAATTACAGGTTTCCTGATTGCAGGCATAAGCTGTTACTATAGGGTGATAATTTGGCATAATTCGACATTTTACAATTTTTTCCACTCTAAGTTAAGCATTATAATATGTCTGTTTGTTTACATGCTAGTTTTTACTATTTTTACTAGCTTTTTCCCATAAATCCGTTTCTACCGTTAAATATGCAAATTTTTTAATTCATTATATATTTAATCCTTTAATTCCTAGTGGAATATAGGGCCGCTTCATTGGCATCTATTTATTACTTTTGATACCATTTTCATTCATTTCAGTGGAAAAGAAAATCAGTTTTGGTAATTCTTCGGCACTTTATAAGTTTACCAGTTTTTACTACACCTATAAAATTTCATAGTTGGATAGTGAAAGAAATCCATAGTCAATTTAAAAATTTCTTAAAATAACTACAATAATCAAGAACAACTATGGGTGTCATTAATTTTAAAAATATTTTAGTTACCCTGTTGATAAACATTTCAACAAATGAATTTTAAAAATCAAATTCTTTAAAAAAAAAATACTTAAAAATAAAATTTTGGTAAGATATTTTTTTATTATTTCAGCTGTAAATTAAATATTCAATTCATAATCATATTTTGCAGATCAAATACTAACAAAATTAATGAGTTCCAGGTGTAAGTACCAGATGTAAAATCTCTAACAATCCTACAACGCTAATCAAAATTTAATTATTTGTTGGTAAGTTTTTATATTTAGTTATTTTTGTTGTAATAATAAATATTCATATTAATCTTAATTTATATTTTTCAGGTTGTTTAACCTGCGAAATATCGCCAATCCAACGAAGCTCTGCAACAACTTCAACACATGAAAAATATCGGTGAAAATTGCAATGTAAAGATTGACAAAAATAAATAAAAAAGTGAACTGAATGTAGTAAATAAAAGTTTTTTTTGCAGATGTTGATTAGGGAGGAAAATGGTAAAATCCGTGTTCTCTTTTGACTATTTTTATTCAAATTTAGTAAATATCTACTATGTTTAGGTTCTATGAGATTTCTACCAGAACATCGTTATCAATAACTTTTTCCATAGTTGATTTTAAGATTTTAATTAAACTTAATTGCGTTTCACTACTTCGTATTGACTATGTCATAGTGAGGGTTATTTCACCTATGGCATAGTTAAAAAAAATAGTGATCATCAACTATGTAATTTCTAGGGTGTAGAAATGTAAACTAACAGAGCTAATGTTGGATTTTCATTTCATAAATTAAAATTATTAATTGTCCATGAAAAAGCGTACAAGAAATTTATTCTGGAAGTGACCGTAAATTTGTTTTTATATCGCGATCAGAACCTTCAAAGTAAATCTAGCTCGATTTTTAATTTGATGGCCTCTTGAAACATGTGTTTATTTTAATCACGTTCTCATCACAAAGACGCACTATCAGTTGCTTTTTATTCATATTGTTTGTTATAAGCAGTTTGGTGTTAAAAATTGTCGAAATCTATTCTATTTTCCTAATTCTAACACAATGCACTAGCATAAGTAGGGGCATCGCCAGAGTGTTAGTCTATCGTAAAAACAATTAGAAATAGTAAGTAAAAATATGAGGACACTCGGAAATTCTCACACAAAATAAAACATTTTGTACAAACAAACAATCGGAATAAAAAGGACTAGAATTTGGCATTATAGTTCACAAATCATTTCAGTCAATTTTTTTTTTTTTGAACTAGTGTGTTCTTCTAGTTCACTCGTTCATTGGAGAAATTTTTTCAGTTGTTCATACACTAAATAATATAAAAGTCTTCAAAAATTTTTGCTGAAAAAACAGCTGAATCAAGCAGAATCTGTTTGCTAAGCATTATAAAGATGTTTGTAAAGGGTTTTTCAACAGGGACGCTACAAAAGTAGAAAGACAGGGACAGCAAACGACGCCATATTTCTTGCCCCTCTTTTGACATTTCTCTTCAGTAAGGTTTGCCATTTCATAATGGAAAGATATACGAGCCAACAACGAGTCGAAATTATTAAAATTTACTACCGAAATTCGGAGTCAGTGGCCTAAACGTTAAGAGCGCTACGTCCAATTTATGGTCGTCATAATCGTCCTAGCAGATCAACAATTGAGCGTCTAGTGGAAAAATTTGAATCCACAGGCACAGTACAAAATGTTCCCGTGCCAATGAGACAAAGAAGTGCCCGTAGTGTCGAGAATATTGCTGCCGCTGAGGCTTCAGTTTAAGAAAGCCCAAATGTGTCTCTTACACGTCGTTCTCAAGCGTTGGGCATCTCTGTGCCGTCGTTGTGGCGAATTTTGCGAAAAGATCTTGGCCTACATCCTTACAAGATCAAATTGACGCAAGAACTGAAGCCGCTTGACCACCAGAAGCGTCGTATGTTCGTGAATTGGGCTGAGCAACAACTTGAAAATGATTCGGATTTTCATCGAAAAATCATCTTCAGCGATGAGGCTCATTTCTGGCTGAATGGCTTCGTCAATAAACAAAATATGCGTTATTGGTGAGACAGCAATCCACACGTACTCCATGAGTCATCATTGTATCCCGAAAAAATTACGGTTTGGTGCGGTTTATGGGCCGGCGGCGTCATTGGGCCGTATTTCTTCCGTGATGATCAAGACCGGCACGTTACTGTGAATGGGAATCGCTACCGTTCAATGATAACCGAATATTTTTGGCCCCTATTGAATGATATGGACTTGGAGGACATGTGGTTCCAACAGGACGGCGCCACAAGCCACACAGCGAATGTCACAATCAATTTATTGCAAACCCAGTTTGGAGAACGTGTTATCTCACGAAATGGTCCAGTCGATTGGCCGCCTCGGTCGTGCGGTTTGACGCCGTTGGACTATTTCCTGTGGGGCTACGTCAAATCTATGGTCTATGCCAACAAGCCAGCGACGATTGATGAACTTCGTACGAATATCGGCCGATTTATGCTTGAAAACCGTCGAAAATTGGGTTCAGCGTCTGTACTTCTGCAAGCGTGCCCGTGGTGGCCATGCAAAAGAGATCCATTTCCATACTTAATGGCATCGAACGTACTTTCACAGGAATAAAGAATTTCATTGATATCCAAAACCGTTTTTGTTTTATTTAAAAAAACTTTTGTAGCGCTCTTATTGAAAAACCCTATATAAGAAAAAATCTGTTAAATTTACAAAATTTCAGCTATATTTTAGTTAATGGAGAGTGACAATTTACCCTTCTAAAATCAGCAAAAAATTTACTGGAAATTAGTCGACTCACAAAGAATTAAAAAATTTTTTTTTTTTTTGATTTTCTTAATTCGACTAAAATCTACACTGCAGAAAGCAGTCTACTATATTGTAGCAAATATTTCTGTTTATTGTAGCAGGAGAGTTCATTATTTGTATTCAACTAAATTAAATTTAAACATAAATTAACTTTTGAATATATAACAATTTCTTTACTGCTTTTTTTTCTACTAATATTCAACAATATTTTTTTAGCCAATATTAGCAAAGTAAATTTGCGATTCAATAAAACGAAATTTAACTCAAATATTACTAAAACAGTTGCATTTTTTCTGTACTTATCTCACTAATATTTAGCAAAAAGGATTTACTAATTTCAAAAGCTTTCTGTGCAGGGCTCCTTTTAACTAATTTTGAGTACCTGTTTTTGCTATTTGTTCAGGATTTTTCTATCAGTATAAGATTACATTATGTTAGTGGTTTGTTTGATAATTCCGAATAAATTAAAAGAACCGACAAGAACAGTTAAAATTTAACTTATTCGTGAACGCGAGAGAGTTCCTAACTCTAAAAATGTGCAAAATTTTTGGGCTTTCGCGCCACACAGATATTTGCAAAATCCTCTAGAATTTTACTTTCATTTTGCGTTGGAACCATCGGGCTTGAAATTATTGTTGCGCTTTGAAATTAGTCTAAGATAATACTGGACTGGCGCACTCCATTGGAAATCAAAATAATAATGATGTAATTTACTTTTAATATTTAACCTTTCCGATAATCTATTGTATAAAATTGTAATAAAACCCCAGCAAAAAAAGAGATGCCGAAGCAGTAGAAAAAGCACTTAATTAATGATCTAGATGTATGTACTTCTTTTTTAACATAAACACTAATGATTTTAACATTGAATTGTCATAGGAGAGGAGTACTCCAATTTCAACATTCTTCGCAAAAAAATTATGTTTTTTATTTTAAAAAAGTTTTTTATTGCCGCCATCGGGTATCGATTGCTAGTCTAAAGCTCTACCGCTGAGCTATCTTTGATATGAAAGTTGAGTGGCATAAAAACACCACTTTGTTACTGCGAGATATTGTTTCTTATTCTCTTCAATAAAAGTACTTATTAACCAAGTGTAAAAGGTGCACTCCAATTCAATATTGTTTTCAGTACTATTTTTACAGGTGGAAAAAAAAGAAATTGTCACCATTTTTTATTTTTATACATATTTTTTGAAATTAAAAAAATATTGAATTTAAACAAGTTAATTATTAATATTAAAAAAAAATTAATAGAATAAGAAAACAATGGAAAAAAATAAAAAAAATATTGGTCCGCCGCGAATCGAACACGCGACCCTCAGTTTGGAAATGCCAAATGATACGAAAATCACTTTTTACGATCACTTTTAGAGCAATTACTCTTTGGAAGCAATACTTAAGTGATTTTTTGGATGTTGTTCAGAAGTAATTCTAAAAAAGCTGTAAAAATATACTAACGCATACTTTAGGAGCAACTAAAGAAGTAATTTGTTGATGTTTTACTTCTTAAAAAGCAGTAAAAATACACTACTTGTGAAGTAGTGAAAGAAGTAGTTTGTAAAACATTACACTCAATTTTTTTTTTTGCTGGGACCTTTTAAAACTAATATCGAACAAGGAAACCGCGCAAATAAATTAAAAATTTGTCCAAAAAGTATTAAAATATAATTTCACTGTTAAAATCAAGTAACAATACTATAAGCTACAGTATTTAAATTGTTTAACCCATTTTATACCAACATATCTTTAAAGACACGTCTACCTATCCTTCTACGAAGTTTTGTCAGAAAATTCGCACGGCAGAAAATGGGTAAAACAATATACTCCATATCACAAACGGATTGCAGAAAATTTTAAATATTGGCAAAAAGCTGAAATTTTTGAAAATTGAAATCACCTACAAATCAAATTACACTTGAAATATATAATTTAGCTTAGAACTTAGAAAATGTGTGAAATTAAATTTTCCTTTATGGTTATAAGCCACTCTTAGTTGTAATATTTAACAAGTTTTAAAAACCTTTAGGCCTTTAGATATATTTTTGCGTTCTTACAGATATTTTTATAAATTTCTCTGCCTCTGTCTACTATTAACTTCTCTCTTTACTATTAAAAAAAATTGTAAAAGGGACAGCTGGTGCAATCATAAACAAATAACACCATTGCGAAAATTCTTTAATAAAAAAAAACTTTTAAATGCTAAAAATATGTGTTTCTGTGCGATTTTTGAGACTAAAACTATACGCATTTTAATTTTTTTTTTCTTTTAAATAGTTTTGGGTTAGAAAAGTGATTTTGTGCGTTCCCGTATTTTTGGGTAATTGTTTTTTATTTTATGATTACTCTCATTTTATTGACCTTTACACAAAAATTAAAGGAGCACACTTAACATAAAATAACGAGTTTTTTTAATTTTATAAGCTTCCCAAGTAAACAAAAAAAAAACGGAAAAATTGAACAAAAAATGTTTGAAACCCCCCCCCCCCCCCCCCCCCGAAATAAATTCCTAGCCACGTGCCTGCCCTTTTATGTTGTTTGTTTTTTTAATGACTTTCGAATGTAGTTAAAATTTACTCTACAAATAATGTTATTTTTACTTAAAATATAAAACTGAAATACTACTTAAAAAACTAACAAATTCTGACTGCAGAAGTTTCCGAAGTGTGGAATTATGGCCTTAAGATTTTCGGACAAAAGCCCGAAAAATAATATAGGGATAATGTCCGTTGGAGTTATGTTGGGCACCAAGTTAGGTAGCCCAATGACACCTTGCATGTCTTATAATAATCAATCCGCGCTACTATCGAAGAGATAGTTGTAGTATCGCAAAGAGCTATAGAGTAACCTGAACATGCTTTCTCCCTTAACCAATATTATATTCATATAAAACAAAAAATGTTCAACCACCCATTGTATTATAAGTAATATTTATTTGTTTCCCTTATTTTGTTTTCTGCAGAGAAAGTTAAATTTCTTTTAAATCTCTATATTGTCTTTTCCCAACTATGGCAAATTTGGTTTTTATTCATTTCACACAGATTACATACATTAAGCTTAAATTTACATTGAATAATTTTATGACCCACTTGTATTGAGTCACATTTGTCCTGTAAACTTTGTTGTAAAGTTAAATGTAAATATTTTTAGTTCAGTTTTTAATTTAATTTTTAACTGGGGCTACTTCAAGTGTTAATATGCAATTATAGCTACACTTTTTGAGTTTTAGTGAACCACCATGCAATTTAATTTTATTGCGAGCCACATTTTAGGAAGAATACAGAACATTACCTCTAGTAATGTCGTTGTATTACTATATATTTATTACGAGTATCAACATCTAATTTCACACCTTTTAAAAACTACAACAATTAGCAAGTTCAAATTTCTGTAACACAACTGCCAAATTAGCGTAAAATGCACTCACAAAATGGCACATAAAAAAGTTAATCATATTTAATTAAGAACTTTCAAAGTCTGTAGATTTTTTCGTTGCAATCAGCGACTGTAACGGTTATGACGTTTATCATAAAAGTCAGATAAAAAGAAGTTTTTTAAACTTTTATTTTTTTGAGAATAAAAGCGAATTCATTCTACAAGAATACCTTTTTCACCGCATATAAAGTATATATATGCTGATTTCATACATCCAATAAAGCTATTCTAAATGACTTCTAAAATGTTATTAATTAGACTTGGGCATTCTAGTTATTTTTGGTGACCGCTCTTTCTAGTTCAATTTGTTTTAAAGATCTAGTTCGTTCTTCTAGTGCAATTGCTCTTTGACAATTTCGTTCAATCGTTCAGAAAACAATTTTTTCGATCCTTCGTTTGGCAATTTTGAATAGCTACCCAGTAGGGATGCCAATCGGGATTGGTTTTTTAAAATCCCGGGATTCGGGATTTCAAAATTAAAAAAACGGGATCCCGGGACGTATCGGTATTTTTCGGGATCCCGATTTTTTCGGTATTTCGTGATAAACATTTTTAAAATTTATATGTGACTTATAAAACAAATTTTTCATAAACTTGTTTAAGGTTTCCAAATTATTATAAATGAGCACGTTAAAATATAAATGTTTTATATTTTTCTAAAGAACGAAAGAATTGAAAAAACTCAATAATTAAGAATTTAACTGCGTTGATATGTTGTGCTATTTTTGTTTATAATTATTTTATATACACTATTCATATATCATTTTAATTTAAAATTGGCAATTAAATTTTAGAATTTTCAATTAGTTTCAGAATTTTTTAATTGTTTTCTACATAAAGTGCAGAAATTCAAATGAAAAATTCTGAAATACAACTTCTTATTCTTATTTTTAATCGATGATTTCCGAAATATAATAAGAAATACTGCACGATATAGATTTAAATAAAACTATATTAAACAAAAACGGTTTAAAAATATCATCAGGGTTGCAATTTTTTTACCACATATTTTTTTAATTGTAAAAATCCATTCATTCAGGACTCATTTTTATTGAATAATCCCGGGATTTCGGGATTGGCATCCCTAGAACCCAGCAAAAATATGTGTAAGTCATTCAAAACAAACAACTTTTAAATTGGTTACAATGGAGCGATAAGTGCTCTTTTTCTGTTTCGAATGTATGTGCTTTAAAACAACTTTCAAAAATGTATATATAATGTTGTTTTTTTCTTTGTAAATCCATTTGTTTGTAAATTACGAATTAATTAGAGATTCCATTTTTTATCTCTAAAAAAACAACAAAATAGTTAATTTTATTAACGTACTTTATTAATTTACGATTATTTACATATTTTTTAATTATTCGTACATATTTTCAAAAATACTTCAATTACAGTTCCCATTGAAAAAGGGAAGGAAATAAAGAATTGGATCCCATTGAATCTCCTGGACTATGACCCAAATATGAATTCTTTTCACTAAATGCAAATATATAAAAGTTAACAATTAAAATGAAAAAATTTTGCTAAATGAACTTCTTCAACATAAGAATTTAACTAATCACGATTGCAAATTGTAGCATTGGAACTTAATACATCGTTTAATTAAAACTTTGATTTTAAGCTAAAGATAGTTGACTTGCAAAATTCGACATGACGACATGGTATTCGCCTTCGAAATATGTCTGGGGAAAAACTGTCCTCCAACGGTTCTCAGATTCTTTAATGAATTTAAAGCTAAAATTTCAATCATAGATCTGCGGCTTTAGCAAATTTATAATGATGGCCTTATTACTGTAGGGTTGTAAAATGTCGGTGCTTTTCTTTCCTTTATTTGTTAAAATGAAAAAAATATATATATGAAAAAATAGTTTCCTAGTACGCTTTAATATTCTGAAAATTCCTTGAGTAATGTTTTTAAAAAAATTAATCAGAGGGTAGATAATATTCAAACTTAGTTTATAACTGGAATGCTGCTTCTAAAATCCATTTTATTTTCTTTCAATGAAGACATAAATTCTAAACGAGAAAAAGTTGTTCGGGCAAATTTTTGTTAATAAACTTAAATGTTAAAAATTCGTTTTCGGTTTAACTAAACCAAGTTTAAGTGACATCCCAAAAACTCGGTCTTAGTGTATTGATCTTATTTAATTCAATATCGTATGTTTTTTGAATTTAAAGACTGAAGTAAACATGTTACAAACTTATTTAAAAAAAACTGTTGAACAAAAATTAAAAAAAATTTGGTTTTGTCTGATTTTGACTTAATCGAATTGATTTAGATTCAAAGAAGTGTTTCCTTAATATTATACATTCATTCCCGCCGTTCCAAGTTGGAGCATAGGACCTTAATATTGCCCTACAAATAATAATAAATTGAAGCTTTTGTTACACAATAGGTTCAGAAATGGGCTCTGTAAAGGCTAAACATTAAAATTGCCTCTAAAATATGCTATTTCAGACATTATAAAAGAGCACATTTAAATCACTTTTAAAAATGTATTTTATTATATATTATAAAGAGTACTTTTAAATCACTCTAAAAATGCAAACAAAATGTACTCGTATTGAAGTGATGAAAATGTATACCTAAAAACCATACTTTATTAAAATCATGTAATCACTCTTAAATTCCTAACAAAATGCTTAAATTGAACTACTGACAACATGGGACATCACGTGTAAAATAAATCAGTGTTAGAGCTAAATTGTGACTACTTCACAATCAGTTGATGCTATTCGGAGTGCTTTTAAAATAACTTTTTTGTAATGACTTTTTTTGCTGCGTAGCTAATTCATATAGCTCGTCTTTTAGTTAACAAAGATATAAAATATCAGACAAATTAACAGCGTAATTCATAAACTTTTACAGCAGTCTTATTGTAGGATTTTGAGCTATTTTTAAAAAACAGTATTCATATTTGCTTAATAACGAAAAAAATAATAAAGGTGTATAGTTGGTACTCATTAACTTTAAACCTTTAATAAAATTTGGAGTGAGGGGGTCACTAATTAATTGCTAATTATTTCATTTTCAGGCATTAAATGATTTATTAAAGCCTTCCTTTCCCTAGAATGTGTGGACTCCAATAACCTTCATCCATCAAACTTAAAAAAGCTACAACAATTGGATAGCTAATAACATTTTTCGAAAAAATTTCAAAAAAAAATGCAAAAATAAAATTAAAAAGAAAAACAAAACATACTGATGTACAGACTATCAAAACATTATTCGACATTCGATTACTTTTTGTATGCTTCGAATAATATGCTCTAAAAATTGATTTTTAACACACATTTACATTGATTTGCTCTATAAATAAAAAAACTGTTTTTAATAGCTTTTAAATTTATCTTAGCACATCATTAGTTTTCTGATTTAAGAAAATACATTTTCACTTCCGATTACCGAGTCAATCGTTTACTAAATTTGTTCATCACTTACGTAGAAAATATTTTTAATTCATAAAATGATATAATAAATGATCCTTGGCCAAAGGTAATAAAATGAACGATTGAAATAGAAGAGCGATTAGAAGTGAACTAGATCTTTCGATCAATTGAGTGACTAGTTCAATTTAACTAGTTCGTTCACGAACGACACAAGTCTATTATTAATTAAAAACCTTTCAGCTTTAAAATCAAGGGTTTCGATCTTACTTTTCATACGATGCAATTAAAAATATTTAATTTTTTTTAGTTAAGTGTTTGTAACAGAGGACAAATCGTAATTAATATTAGAATTAATTACTAAACAATTTTTTCTAAAGCTGATTTATAGGAAGAAGAAATGTTTGCTTTTTCTTCTTCCTATAAATCAGCTTTAGAAAAAATATTTAATTTCATGAAATTAAACATACGTTTCTGTATTACTTGTCTGCTAAAATTTATTTCAGAAAAGTTTATAGCTACTTAAAGCATTAAAGTTAAACCAGTTAAAGTTCAAAGCATGTCATAAATAAATACAATATCACTTCTAAAATATACATTTGAATGCATTCACAATTGCATTCATCTCTCCTTAAACACTAAAACACAAGCGCTCAGTTTTAGGAAGTGCAAAGCATACTTAAAGTAAAGGTTGAAATAACCAAAATCGAAACACTTTGTTTTTTAAATAAAATAATATCCAAGAAAGTTTTTGAATTTCCTTTTTTAAATACTTTTTATTACGTATATAGTAATTATAAAAATGCAAAAAAAATTAATCAGAAATTGATTGGTATGCAAAACATCGCACTTTTTTCGAATTCGTCCCACGAGATTTTCAATAACTTTTCGGGCTGCCAAATTCTACTTATTTCTGAACTCTTCTACAGTTGACACTGCCGAACCTGTCTTCTTTAAAGTTCCTTTTATAATTGACCAATAGTCTTCTATTGGTCGCAATTATGGACAATTAGGTGGATTGTTTTCTTTTGGTACAATCGATATCTTTGTTTTTGCACCAGTCAGTCGTGTCCCTTGCATAAGCCGGCCAAAATAATGGTTTTGTGGTGTGAGATCTTACAAATGTTAGCAGGTGTTTTTTTAAGCATTATTCCCGATAAATTTCACCATGTATTGTACCAGTTGTAAATAAATGTTTCGATTTTCTTCCGCAAGAACACATTGGTTTGGCAACCAGGTACTTTTTGGGAAATTTGGACTTGATTTTCTTTTTACAATGATGTGGAGCATCATCACGGCTATATGCTGTGTAAAAGTCTTGTGCTGCAATGTACCGGAAATTTGCAATATGTTTCGTCATCCATTATCACCCAATTGTATTTTGTAAATTGCTTTACGTAAAGACGTCGACTGCGTGTTGTTGCTGATAAAATTTGCTTTGTATTCCTATCTGGACATACCCGGGCTTTATAGCATTTGAGTCCATTATGCTGTTTGAAATTCTGAACAAAATTTTGCGACTTCTTGATTTTACTCGCGACTGCGCGACTTGAAATACCAGAATCCTTAGTAAATTACCTGCTCACCACCACTTCCATGCTTTCTGTCGATTGACGAACGTTCACTAAAGGCTTTTCTAAAAATAAATCGTATGGAAACACTTATTTTTATTATATTCGTTCAAAATGCTTTTTCTTCGTTCAAGCTCTGAAGGCATTTTTCGCAAAACTATTTAAAATATTAAAAATATATTTATGACAAAAGCTGAAGAGATAATAGCCTACTTAAAATCTTATTTTACAATATTTCGTCAAGCACTTTTTTTGAGCAAAAATAAAAGTCAAAAATTTGAAAAGCAAAACATTTTTTGGAAGCCTAGTCCACAAGGATCATTATGATATACTTGAATCAGTTCTACCACATTTGGTTCTCTATGCTTTTTTATCTAAAAATTCAAAAATAACTGTTGTTTTCGGTCCCTGATTGCAATAATTCCAATTCTATGTAATTATTTCTAGAGACATCCTTTTAGACTGTTGAAAATTTTCCTGTTGAATCCCACTAATTTTTCCAATAGAGATATACCGATAAATAGGGCCAGGAAGCATTTACATTTTATGCACAATTTATGTACATAAAATGTGGGTTTATACCATTATGTAAATTTTCCTAAATAAAATTTGAGGCATTTTCCTTTTGAAAACTTTTTTTTACGAAAAGTTAATCAAAATGTAAAAAGGATCTTTTTTAAGAATTAACTTAAATTAAAAATCAAATGTGATATTGTTTATCGTAAAAACATTTTTTATAGAAAATTATTTAGTTGTACATTTTTACAGGAACCTTAGGAATTTTTTTCCCCTTTTCCCTTGAAACAATTTCTCCCGAACTTTAAAGGGCTCAAATAGTTATTTAAATTATGAATGAAAACATTTTCTATTTTATAAGAAAGATGCAATTACAACAATTCAATTTTTCACAAGATAATTAATGGTCTTGTATATTACAATTGCGGAAAAACAAATGATACACAATTTTCCCGTGAAGCCCTTTATCGTGAAAAACATTTTGTTACATGTAAAATCGAAGCAACTTACTGGGCTTAAAAAAAGAAATTTTCAAAAATTTTTTGGGAAACGTCTATATCTATTGAAACTTCAAAATATAATCACAATTTTTCATTTTTTTTCCTTCGATGTGAAATAATAAGGAGTGAGATCATAAAAATGTTTACACACATAAAGTTAAATAAAAAACAAACCACTGAATTTTAAGACTTTAAACCAAATGAAATTTAATACAAAATCAAACAAAAAAAACCGCATGGAATTCTAACCACTACGAACAAAGTTATCCACTTTTTCCGGAAACCCTCCCATTAAGGCTTTTATGGTAGTTTATGTCACCTTTTTAGAGCAGGTGGTCCATCTACGTTTGAAATATTGCATGTCCTGGGAGACCTTTTTCGTGTCCTTTAATTCCCTTTTAACAAGAGCCCAATATCTCTCCACTGGCCTGAGTTCCGGGCAGTTTGGTGGATTTGCCTCTCTTGGTTCAAAAACCACATTATTATCATTATACCACTCCAGCGCTTTCTTGCTGTAGTGACAAGATCCTAAATCGGGCCAAAAGTAAGTGGATACATTGTGCTGACTCAAAAATGGAAGAAGTCTCTTCTGTAAACACTCCTTGATATAAATTTCGGTGTTTATAGAGCCAGATGTCACAAATGACTGGCTTCTTTGGCCGCAGCTACATATGGCTGGCCATACTAGGAATTTTTTAGGCAATTTCGTTTGCTTTTTCGACCTAAATTTTTCCGCAACATTTCCTCGAACATCGGAAACATAAAATTCTTGACCAGGGAGCTGCGAAAAATCAGCCAGGACATAAGTTTTGTCGTGCATTACACAAAAGTTGTATTTTTGTATAAAATTTGATTTTAATTTTCGAGCTCTGGTTTTGGCCTCCAAAATTTTAAAAGCGTTTCTATCGGTAATTTTTTGAACTTTGTAGGACTTTAGTCCTGCCTTACGTTTCACTTTACGTATAAAAAAGTCCGAGCATTTGGGCTAACCGAGCTGTTTTTCCGTCAGATGTGTTAGGAGCTCTCTTAAGGATGCTTTTAACTTTATATGCCTTACCAATGTTACGATAACCAGTCGTTGTTCCTGTTCCCTGCTTCCTTTCAATTGTTAGGTGTTCCAGATATCTTTTTACCACTTTTGAAACTGTTTGGCGGCATACATTAGTCTCTTTTGCAATTTTTTTGTATCTCCATATTTGGTTTTGTTGAAAATATTTAATTATTTTTGAACGCACTTTTCTTTCATCGTCCATTGTGTAATTGCAAATTAAAACTCATGATGTAAATTAATTTATTAACTGACATATTTCTAGACTGTAAATTGCCGAAAAAATATGAGAAGCTTTAAACCAAAGTTATAGGCCAAAATGTTTGTTAACATTTTTTTGATCACACTCCTTAATATAGATAATTTTTTTTAGTGAGCATTGGATCGAGATGTGAGGATTTTCTACATCCAAAAAATTTAAATAATCTGCTTTCGCTAAAAAAAATTAATAACGTAGAAGTAAACTATCAAACGTTAAAAATGATTTATGTTAAGCTTTCATTTAAATGTATTTTTATGTTCGAAGATTTTTTCAGAATTCAGAAAATTGTCATTTTTTAGTTGAGTCTTCATTTTTACAAAACTGGACACTATAATGTTAACTCTATTTTAAAATCGCTAAAAACAAAGAACAAATTAGTCATGTTTAAGGCACTGTCATTTTAAGTCTGGCGACCATTTGTAGAAAAAAATAATGCAAGACTTAAAGAAATATTATAGGAATTCCAAAAATATACAGTTTTTACAGAACTGATCAGTACTCGCTAAATTTTACTATGTAATTTGATAGAAGGTCGATATCGCTTATTTTTCATTAAAAGCCACGCCTACTTAAAAAAACTACATATGAGAGTTCTCAATAATCAACTAACTTTAATTCGGACCAGTTCTGATAAGCCTTGTGGTTCCTTTAACAAAAAATCATTAGAATAAACCATTTATTTTACACAGAGAGAAATTTATTGAACGAGGTTTAATAAATTTTTTTAGTAAACTAAAGACGTTTTTTTCAAGAAGTGAATGAAAAATTTCTTAAATTTTATGATAAAGCTTCAAAATTTTTATGAAACTCTTTTTAATGAAACTTTTTCACAATAAATAATAGGAAATTCCTCTTAAAACTTTATGAAAAACTGCATTAAATCAATAAAAAGTTTTAATGGACGAATTCCCGCGGAACTTCAGTGATTCAATGTAAAAATTCATAAAAAGAATGCAGATAACTCTGTGAAACTTCCAGAAATCTAGAAGGAAAATATGTTTTAAAAATCAAGAGGATTTTCTATACGGTAAAGTTGCCAGAATTAAACGAGTTCTGTAAAATTAACATTCTGGAAATCTAATACTACGTTCACAGTACGATTGTTAAACATGTTTATGTAAAAGTTAAACATATCAGTTCACACTTAAAAATGAAGTGTTTCAGTTAAACATCTCGAACAGCTGATCCTTAACAATTTAAAAAAAAAATACAAAAATTTGACAAAATTTCCCAAAAAGTTATTTTTTCTTCGGCCGGAGGCAATAATTAATTAATAATTTTCGGCATTAGCCAACGTTATAATTGCTATAAAAAGTGAAATGTCTTTATCCGCCCCAGTCGAAAACGAAATTTTTCAATTTTTAGTTAAGGGACAACTTCATGGCTGTTTTTGGATTTTTCATTCACCGGAAGCAAAATTTTAATTAAGTGTTTTGTTCATCTATCACTTTAATAAGAAAAAAACACATTTTAACTGGTTTTTATTTAAATTTAGTTTATTTTATTCAATTTTATTTTTTTTATTTTTTTTTTTTTGTTGTGTCTTTTTCTGCTTCAAACTTGTCATTCAACACCAATTGATATCAATTTTATCGTGTTTAACAACGTGTTTAAAAATTAAACGCGATAATTTAGGGTAGGAAAAATGTACTGTAAAACATCTCACTTAAACATTTTTAACGCTTAAACACGTCAAATCGAGTTAAACACGTATATGTGAACGCCGTATAAGTCGTTTGCTACGCTAGTCCTCTCAATTCGAGTAGGTACCCTACGGGGAATGAGGGGTCAATTGCCCTGAAAGTACCTATCCTGTGAGTGGTTAAATCAAGACTTGTCACAGGATTGGTATAATTTACCATTGCTAAGGGTTAAGCAGTGACAATTATACTTAAAGGACTAGTCCCATGACTGGTGAAATGGTGGCATACCACTTAATCGTCCTCAAAGTACCTATCCTGTGACTGGTAACAAGAGGACATACCACTAAATTGCCCTCAAAGTACGTATCCCGTGACTGGTTAAAGAAGGACTTGCAGCAGGACTGGTATAATTTACTATTACTGTGGGTTAAGCAGTGTCAATTATACTTAAAAGACTGGTCTCGTGACTGGTGAAATGATGACATAACACTGAATTGTCCTCAAAGTACCTACGCCGTGAGTGGTTAAAGATGGTCTTGTCGCAGGACTGGTATAATTTATTATTTTTATGGGTTAAGCGCTGTCAATTATACTTAAAGGACTGGCCCCAAGACTGGTGCAAAGAGGACATAACAATTTCATAGAATTTTTTTCGTAAGTTCAATGAAGGATTTTGTTAAATAAAATGATCAAAAAATCTTAATTTGTGAAAAATTACGATTTTTTGATAAGTTTAGTTCTAGTTCTAAGCACTTGGAGTTTTCTTTAAATTTTAGCATCAAGAACCCTGAGGTTATTGCTAACAAATTCAGCTCCAAAAATTCCGTGTTAATACGTAAGCTTTTGGAGGATTTTGCAGGAATTTTAGAATCGGTAAATGGTTCGACGCATATATATATCTTATATCTTAAAAGAACATCTTAAAAAGGAATATGTATTTCATATTTTATTTCTGTGGGAAAACATACCAAAATTCTTCAAAAAAAATAAATTTATATATTTTAATTTGTTGACAAATGAAAATATTTGTGCTTTTTATTACATAACAATTTTGTCAGGGTTTTGCTGTGACAATTTTACTTAGAATACCAAAACCATAACAATTTCCATTCACCTCAGTTTGGTCACTGTTTTTGTCAGTTTTGTAATGGGACTGGTTCTGTATCAGTTCCTTTTAGGTTAGTTGGGTGACATGTCACAAAATATACAAAGTGTGACTCATTCTGTGACGGATCCTTTTGTGTTAGTTCGGTGACATGTCTCTTTATGTCAGTTAGGCGACATGTGCGTTTGGGCTAGACCTGCGACATGTCGAAAGGTGTATAATCTGTGCCAATACGTCATTTCCAATGACAACACCATGTTAAAGTGATATGTCTCTTTCAAAGAAAAAGGCCGATCAACGACCTGTCTCTGCCCCCTTGGGACCTATCCTGCGTGTCATCTGGGACCGGTCCCTTTCCCCGTAGGGTAGGTTTTACCCATTTTGTCAGTTAATTTTACGTAATTTTTAGTTATTTTTAATGCATATTTTTCGACAGTTAATAAAAAAAAATCTAAAGTAGAATGTTTGTATGTCTGTTTGATTACTTCTGAGAGTAAATTATCATATAGAGACAATCTGACAATAAAATATAAACAATAATACAATTTAATGGAAAATCACTGATGAAGCATGTCCATAAAAAAGACAGAAACTAGATCTAGTCTGATTTGCAGGTTAATAATGTGTCTATAACTTTAAAAAAATGTTTATTCTTCTTAACCTCAGACCTACTTGATTAAAATTGATAAAAATGCATTTTAATTACAATATTAATTTCATTTGGTCTATATGACGCGTTTGAAAAAACAACACTTTACTAAAAATAACTTTTGTAGTTATTTTTAAGGTAAATACCTTTGTCGCCTTTTTAACTGCATATGTGACGCGCAAAATAGAAAGGGACCTAAGGGTAAAACCCGGTTTTGTTTTGTTTATTTTCTGAAATTATTAATTGTGAATTATAATAAATACTCATTTATAATTCTTTTAAATCGTGAATATCACTCTGTTAGTACGAAAATTTTTTCACATAACCTTATGTTATTCGCGAAAATAATTTAAAACTGATAACATTCTTACTGTTTGTTTTAGGATGAAATGGTGGACGAATTCGAAGAAGTAGATTTACTTTATCGCTTCCCTGATGCACATATCTCTGGGAGGGAACACTTTTGGGGCATGGGATCGGTCTCATTCGATGCTCAGATGTTGTCCACATAAAAAAAAAAATTGATTGTTTTACCCTTAGGTCCCTTTCTCTATGCGCTGTCACATATACCTTTGTTTTAACTGGCATTTTCAGTAGATTGTACAAATTTTTTTGAGTGTATACGTCTCGAATAATTGATATTGGCTTTACAAAGGATCCGAATATATAAACATACAGCTATGGACATAGAAATAGGACACTTCATACAAAATTATCTTCATGCATTTCTCTTAATAATTATAAAGCAATAATTATATTTCTTTTCTATTATAGTAAACTGTAATCAAGTAGTCTCAGATTATATATAAAACTTTGCAATATTTAAAACATGCAAATATTTACACCAAAATTACTTTACTTTGTTCATATTTGACTTGGACATAAAATAGGACACTTGCAATAATTGTCAAAATTTTACTCGATGCACTTAGTAATAATTTTCTTTTCATAATTTGCGTTTGAAATAAGTAAATTCTTTTATAATTGTACCAATATGGGACGTGGAAAACATTGTAATCCAGAAAAACGAAGACTTATATCTCAATTCCACAACGGGATGAAATGTCCAACTGAAATTGCTAAAATACTAAAGTGTTCGCGAAATATGGTATACAATTCTATTCGTCTATGTGCTGGCGACAAGAAATATCATACGTAAAATAAAGAACGTTAGCCAATCCGTCGTAAAACTACAACTTATATGGACTGGACTATAGTACGCAAAAGCCAACTCAACCCTTTTATGTCCTTCCGTCAAATAAATAATGAAATCAGGGAAAAATTCAACGTTCAAGTGTCAGACAGGTTAGTAAGAAGAAGACTGAATGAAGCAAACTTATTTGGACGAATAAGTAGAAAGAAGCCTCTTCTTTCGAGAAAAAATATTAAAAAACGTATTGATTTTGCCAAAACCCACAAAGGAAATGAGTTGTCCTTTTGGAAAAATGTGCTTTGGAGCGATGAAACGAAGGTCTGGTCGGACCAGATGGTAGAACATTTGTACACCGCCCAAAAAACCAGGCTTTAAACTTTAAGTACACTCAGAAGATCTTGAAACACGGTGGGGGTAATATTATGGTATGGGGGGCTTTTTCCTGGCGTGGTGTTGAGCCTATCGTAAAAGTAGAGGACAAAATGGACAGGTTTCAACATTTGAGCATTCTTAAGAATGTTATGGATCCATTTGCCTATGAAAATACGCCAGTTAAGTGGATCTTTATGCAAGACAATGATCCGAAGCATTCGTCGAACATAGTGAAGGATTGGTTTTTACAAGAACAAATTAAGGTTTTGGACTGGCCAGCCCAAAGTCCGGACCTTAATCCAATAGAAAATCTATGGAATGATGTAAAAACAAAAGTTTCGCAAAACAATTACAACAATTCCACCGAACTTTGGGCTGGTATTCAAGAAGCCTGGTATTCTATACCAAAAGACAGATGCCAGAGATTAGTTGAGAGTATGCAAAGAAGACGCGAAGCGGTTATTGATAATAATGGATACAGCACAAAATATTAGTGTAATATCAACGCTGAAAAAATAATTATTGTTTTAAAAACCCAAAAAATGTACGTTTTTTTGTAAAAATATAAAATGTGTCCTATTTTTATTAGTTTATACATATTTACCAATATATATAAAATAGTTGAAGGATTTTTATTTAAATAAGGAATGAATTACAATCATCAATAATAACACTTCCAGTATATGAAATAAAAAAATTTATTTTTGTTTTATTTTTCAAAATAAATAATTATGTTTCTTAACACATAAAAGTGTCCTATTTCCATGTCCATAGGTGTATATTTGTTTGTTATGTAAACGAAACGCAAACAAAATTATTTTTATAAAAACGGCCCCTTAACAAATATACCTGTTAAATCTATTTTACACAAAATTCCAAACCACAAATCTAAGCAACCAGTAATTCAAATGCAGTGTAAATGTGGTTTTTTTCTACTTCCATCCTTATTTAAACATAAATTTGTAAATTATTTGTTACATTCTTCATAAACAAATTCGAAAATGAACAAGAAAAGTATCATTATAAAGAAGAAAAACACCAAAAGTATAAATATTTAGTAAAATTGATTAAGGAAAATGGATTTCAAAAGAAAAGGGAGAAATTGGGGAAGTTATAAAGAGTTATTTATGAGTATGCCGCACACTGTGTGGGAATGATCCCAGTCAGAAATCGCCAGTGGTACAAAAAAATCAAGCATTGGCATACCACTGGGTAACCACGGTGTTAAAAATAAATGACTGGCAGAACACTCATTTGGGACGCTTTGCCGGCATTTGCAAAAAGCGTTTTGCCAGTATTTGTTTTACAAAAATTTCGGTGGTTTATAAAAAAACCACTGGCAAAGAATTGGCTTAGAGTGATATGCCAAGGTTTGCAACCAGTGGTTATCCAGTGCTACCTAGCCAATGCTACCAGGGGTACAAAAATCAATTCACTGATAGACCAATGATTTTATAAAAATGCTGACGCTTCGTTAAAAAAGGTTTGTAGTCAGAAGGTTCCGAGTCCAAATCCGATTGCAAACAAAAAAAATTTTTTTGATGTTTTTTAATTTAAAATTTTTTTTGTTTTATAAAATGAATTTTTTTGTTTGTGGGAAAGCTCCTTCAAGACCAACTTTTTTTTGCCCTCCCAAGGCTGGCATACTATTTATAAAAAAATTTTTGCCAGTACTGGCATTTTAGCACAGCCAGTAGTTGTCCAGCTATTATCATTCGTTTGTATTATCACTCAGTGGGTAGAGCAATCGTCTGCCAATCTGACGGCCTGGGTTCAAATCACGGCAGGACCAAAAAAAATACATATGAACTTTTTTTAAATTTTATTTTGGAAAATATATTTTCAGACCACCTATTTATTGGTTTTGTCAGCGTTTTGCCAACATTCAAAAATTTTGTTCCTCCAGTGCTTTTTCGGCGCTTTTTGAACAACCGGTCCTTTTGTCTAATGAAGTTAACATTTTGGGAATGGGAAAGCAGTTTTTACCAGTACTTGTACCACCTGTTAAAGTGCTTTGCCACCGCATTCCCGTTTTTATTTTTCTGACTGGGATGGTATGTAAATAGAAAACATCCCACAAGTATAATGTATGTGTTCTGATACGATGTGTATAAAAAAAATGAAATAAACATGGGATCATTATGAATATACATATACTAAGGGATGTGGATGAAGTGTAGCGGAGGGTGTTGATGCGACAAAAGGTTAAAAAATGAGAGGAGACTGGGGGAAGGGAAATAACTTAAAACCAATATTGGAAGAGAATGAAATCTTTACAGCTGAAAATTTTTGTAAAAACTAACACAGGCCGATATTTTGAAACCCTAAGAACAAAGTACTCGTATACTTTCCTAAAGGATTTAGGCGCACTGAATCCAAATCTGAAGGCGTAATTGCTCCATCACATCAGGTTTTTGAGAACCTAAGCCGAAAATGGAAAAATATATCTTAAGTCGGGATTTGACTATTCACCGAAAAAATTAAAAACTTTTTTGATTTTTCTTTTTTAATTTTGACCATGTTTTTTTTTTGTATCACAATATCGTCAGCTTATCATTCACAGAAAGTATTTACAAAATTCTAATTAACTGGCTGTTTTTATAAAAAACTTATTTAAAAACATTTTTCTTTCAAAATTTTTGCACAGATTTGTTATGACTTCTATGTAGAACAAATGCGGATAAAATAATTTAAAGATAAATCTTTTTAAGTTTGTGATTTTCACACAAATGTTTTAACGAATTCGTCTGATTCTTTTTATAAAAATAGGCAATAAATTTTTAAACATCTTTCTCATACGAAACCGCTTTTGTAAATACAAAAAAAAAACTTTTTAAAAAGGCACCAACAATGGAATTTGTAAATCCAAAATAATTTCTTTTTTTAACGTTGAATTTTTATTTTTAAACAATTTTTATAGGAAAAATAATAATTTACAAACGAGTTAGAAACATATCAAACAACAAAATTGTTGAGAATAAAATTTCAATTTAAAAGAAAATGTGTGTTTTTTACAAATTCCATTGTTGGTGCCTACTACTTTTTCTGCGTTGATTTGACCCATACGCCAAAAAGTCGTTATGGAGAAACACGATAAAGGTTTACAGTTTTTCAGTTTTGTATGTAAAACGGACAAGTACACGAAACTCGATACTGGATATCTGAGATATGATATGAGATATCGAGAAATGGGTTGCGAAATCAGAAACAAGATATTTACATTAGGTGTGTTTCTTTACTTTTTGGGTAAAGTTCGGTAAAATGAGAGTAAGCACAAAATCCTCTCACAAAATGACAAAATTACCCAATAGTACAGGAACGCACATAACCACTTTTCTAGCCCAAAAACTTATTTCAAAGAATAATGTTAAACAGTGATGGGACTTGAAAAATTTTGTTTTGTGCCAAGTGTGTGACTAAAATGTGCCAAATGAGCCTTTATTGTGCCAAAACTCAGTTTTCACTCAGAACCCGTGTTTTCAACTTTAATTTTGTAAAAGCATTGTTATGGAATTAATTCTATTTTGAATTATTATGGAATTAATTTAATTTGAAGGATTTAAAATTTTCTTTCAATTAAAAGGTGAATGATAAATGATAATTAGGAATGGTTGCACAGAATGGTATACATATAAACATTTTCTAAAACTGAATTAAATTTTTCATGAATTAAACTTAAATTAATTCTTTCGAAGGTCTGAGATAAATTTATAGCATTTGAATTTTGAAAATTCTATGGGTTAAGCACCGTAAGTTGTTCCGTTTTCACGTGAAAAAACTGTTATACTCCATATAAAAAACAAAATTATTTTTCACGACAATGAGTTTCACGTGAAAATTGTACAAACTTAGTTTTCACGCAAATTTAATGTACAAGACTATTATTTTTCTGGTGAGAAAGTGACATTTTGTATTTATTGTGATTGTGGCTTTGTTATAAAATTAAAATATTGTTAATTTTTTAACTTAAATTGCAATTTAAAGCATTTAAAGTTCGAGTGAAATGTTTTCACGTGAAACACAATTTACGGTGCTTTATTCGGTAATATCTTCGATGCCATTTTTTAGTTTTGCTTTATTCGAAAAGGTATTTTAATACCAATAAATGCTTAGAAGCTAAAAATTAAAGATTGTTATTTTATAAATTCATTTTCTATTAAATTTTGTAGATAACCAAAATGTGCCCAAAATGGTATTGGTTGTGCCATTGTACCAATCAATCTTAGAATATGCCAAAAATTCCATCACTGATGTGAAAATACGTATAATTTCAGTTTGCAAATCGGCACAAACAGACATATTTATTCGCATTTAAAAGTTGTTTTTGATTTTATTCAATTAATTCTTACAAAAAACCAAGATTCTTTTGCTTATTTCTTTATTTAATTAAAATATTTTAATTTATTTTCACAATTGTTTTTTGTTTATATTTGCATCAGCTGTTTTACCAAAGTTTACCCGAAGAAAAAGTCTGGGTAAATTTTGATAAAAAGAGAAACACTAATACACTCTCATTAGCGCTCTCATTTACCCAATTCTCGAGTACGGGAACGCGTTTGGGTAAATTTCGGTAGCTTTGGGTACGTACGGGAACGCACTGATTATATGCAATCCATTCCTAACTCGATTTTTTCAAAAATGATCAGTAGGTCAAACCAATAATAAGCTGACGATATGTGGCAATTCAGTGCACTATTTTAACATGATCTTACAAAGCGCAACAAAATATTTCAGGCCCAATGGATCCAACTTGAAATGGGAGTAAAATCCAAGGGGGTTTTGCAAAGTTAGCTGGGATTTTTATTTTATGGACTCTTAAATATTTCTGTTTTAATAGCGAAGACGCAAGATACGATAGGTTGTTTTGGTAACATAGAACGTATAGTAACGTTTTATTCTTTTTATAAGAAATTGATTTGTTTTTATTTTAAAATCTAAAATCAGAATCAAAATTTTTGAAAAGGAAATTGAAAGGAAACGGAAATAAAATTATTATAAAATATTTTAGAACGAAAATTATTGAACAAGTAAAATAGTATAATATGATAAGAAGGTGTATGTAGTAATGGACACTACATAACTTCCCCCCTCGGAAACCATTTTATATGATTTCATAGGTTATTTTATCTTGATCATTTTTGTGTGTGTACTGAACATCTTTATTCACAAAAGCAGGTTTAATCAAATCAATGGATCGAATTATATTTCCATATTGAATTTTAAAAGTTTTGTTATGCCTTTCTAAAACTTTGAAAGGACCCTCATAAGGAGAGGATAGTTTTGAGGGCTGTAAAATTTTTACAAACACATATTCACTATTTTCCAATGATTTAGGCATAAATTGTCTTTCTTTATTATGATATACGACTTCACCTCTTATCTCAGAAAAATATTCTCTTGATTTCGAAAGAAGAAATTCGGAAGATATATCGTTATTAGAGCGAACAACAAGTGCACCTGGAATTTTCAAGCATTGCCCATAAACTAGTTCTGCAGATGAGCATCCTAAGTCATCTTTTATTGATGTACGCAAACCTAACAAAATTAACGTTAGTTTTTCTGACCAGTTTTTTATTTTATTACTTGTTAAAATCGAATTTTTAAGTTGACCGTGAAATCTTTCAACCATTCCGTTTGCCTGAGGATGATAAAATGAAGTATGCATTTTGTGTGATCCGAGTAATGCTATTAAATCACTGAAACATTTTGATGTAAATTGTGAACCTCTGTCAACAGTTATCTTTAAGGAATTCCAAATCTTGGGACGTAATTGTAAACAAATGTCCTGGCAATAGTCGCGGCTAATATGTCCCGAAGGGGACATATTAGCCTTCTGGCCAGCGAGAAAATCTATCAATTATCGTTAAAATATATTTCGAATTATTCGAAGCAGGAAGAGTTCCTACAATATCCATGTGAATATGTTCGAATCGTCCTTTCGGTACCTCTATTGGTTGAATTGGAGATTTGGTATAGACGTTAATCTTGGACTTTTGGCAAGCAATACATTCCGCAGTCCATTTATTAATATCCCTTTTCATTCATTCGTTTTCATTCATTTTAATTTCCTTGTAACTCGTATTCCAGGGTGTGATAATGAGTGAATTGTTTCGAAAATTGTTTTCCTGAGCGAATCTGGTAAGTAAGGACGATTAATATTGCTAGAAACATCGCACCATAATTTAAAATTACTTCCAGGAATAAGAATTTCTTTGAGATTAAATTTGTGATTTGGTGATGAAAGTATACTTTTCAGCACATTATCATTTCGTTGTTCCAAACATAACCTTTCAATGTTTATGTTTCCAGAACTTAATGACAAAATTTCCGGTACAGAATCAGCTACAATGTTTTCCTTTCCGGAAACATGTCGAATGTTATTAGTAAACTGTGCAATAAACTCCAAATGTCGAGTTTGACGTGCAGACTTTTCAGTTTTGGAACCAAGAGCGTTTGTTAGTGGTTTATGATCAGTGAATATAATGAATTCTCGACCTTCAAGAAAGTGACGGAAATGTTTTATCGTAAGATAAATTCCTAATAGTTCACGATCAAAAGTAGAATATTTAATTTCAGTAGGACTTAATTTTCGCGAAAAATATGCCAATGGTTCCCAGTGTTCACCATATCGTTGCTGAAGAACAGCCCCAATAGCAACAAGTGAGGCATCGACAGTAATTGACAATGTAGAATCTTTATTAAAATGGTTAAGTAAAGTATTCTGTGCGAATTTAGCTTTAACTTCCTCAAATGTATTCAAATTGCATTTGGTCCAATAAATGTCTTTCGTTTTATTCTTATTCGCTTCAGTAATTAACTTATGTAAAGGCATAAGAAATTTAGCCAACTGACGAACATATCTATGATAATAATTGATTGCTCAGGTACACCGAAAATGCACTTTGAAGGTTTAATATTTAGACCATATTCATCAAGCCTTTTAAAAATTTTGTGCAAATATTTAAAATGCTCTTCCTCATTCCGACTAGCAACTAATTTGTCGTCAATATAAGTGAAAACAAAATCTAAACCACTAAATACCTCATTTATGAATCTTTGAAATGTCTGGGCATTGTTCCCAAGGCCAAATGGAATGCGAATGAATTCATACATTCCAAACGGAGTAGTTATAGCGGTTTTGTATATAATCTTCTTTAGCCATAGGTATTTGGTGATAGGCACGGACTAGATCGATTTTTGAAAATATTTTTCTGCCCACTAAGTCTATGTTAATGTTGTGAATATGAGGGAGGGGTTAACGATCTGGAACAGTTGTACAATTTAAACGCCTATAGTCTCCACAGTTGTTCATTTTTAGAGTTGGGCACGAATTATCTTTTCGGATTTTCCTTTATTCAGAATTATCAAACACACCATTGACAGAATATAATCTTACAAAAATAGAAATAAAGCTTCAAAAATAGTAAAAAATAGTAAAAAAGAGTACCGAAATTAGTAAATTCTTTCAGCAAAAATATAATTGCTAAATATACAAAAATTTAGTTAGAAGTATTTGAAATAAATTTTAGTTAACTGAAATTTAGAATTTATCTTGGAAAAATCAGCAAGAAGTTTTCCTGAATATTAGTAGACAAAAATATGTTATATCTAAAAAATATTACACACAAAAAAAATTGCCAACCGAATTGCTAAGCTTATTTTGGTTGCTACAACCAATAAATTCGGTTGGTGAAACCAAATTGGAATGCGATTCTTAATATTTTGGGTATTGCATCTAAAATTCAGTAGTATACACCGAATTTTGTTGTAATAACCTATATTCAGTTGTACCAACCTATTTCTAACTAATTACTTTTATTGTTACATTTCTTATTACTTTTATATGTCGATGTCGCGTAAAATAATGAGCTATGGTTACATGCCAACATACGAAAAATCAAAAATACCTACGTGCTTACAAGTATTGATAAAAACAATGAGTCTAAAAATAGATTTTCAAAAAAAATAAGTCTCATAAAAAAATATATTTTTATTAAAAATTTTTTTTAAATAGAATTTGCTAGTGCGGGAATTGAACATGGGACTTCAGATTGCAAGTCAATAGATCTACCCAGAGATTATTAATTATAGAGATAGGAAATCAAAACTTACACTACTCACCGGTAGAGGGCGCTGAAATTTAGTATTACCGGAGCAACTATTTGGTATCCGTTTAGTATCAGAAAACTGCTCAAAATAAGGAAAAACAAAAGCGGAATATATTCAAATTATAAAATTTGATATATCCGTTTGTTTTTTCTGCTTTGTTGTTTGTTATTATTTAAATTTAAATATAAAAAGAAAATTGTCAATTTTTTGAACAAAGTGCCATCTAGTGATAATGACATTTTTATAACTTATTTGCTTGGTGATGCCATACCCCTGGATCTACCATCAGAGGGGCAATTCTGTAACTTTTTAACGACAAAATTCGGTAGTTAAATTGACAAGTTTTCATTGTAAACTGACAACTTAACTACCGAATTTCGTCATTAAAAACTTTGAGAATCCCACTACTGAGCATATAGATATACGACATGTAATATTTGATAGATAAAAATAGAATTGACTTGCGCGCACAAGTCAGCTTATTCGCCAATATACAAAAAATCAAAAAATAAATGGTTATATAAGTACACTCAAAAAAATAAGATAGTAGAAAAATTAGTAAAACGTCTTGTATATCAAGCAGAGCTTTGAAGAATTAATTCCTTTTTGAATGAATTCACTACCAATCGAATTCAATTTTCTCTACAATTGAATGAATTCCTTTTCTTAAGTAATTCACTGAATTCGTTCAACTGAATGCGTTCATCAAACAACAAATTCAAAGAATTAATTCAATTGCAATAGTTCTTTTTATTAAATCAAATGAATTAATTCACCGATGAACGCGTTCAATTTTATAAATCGAACGGAAAAAAAGTGAATTAATTCCAAGTCACTATAGAATTCGTTCAATTTCATTTTCGTGCAGTGAATTAAAAAAAATAAAATTACGTTCAGTGAATTAAAAAAAAATAATAAGTTCACTGAATTGAAAAAAAAAATAAAATAAGTTCACTGAATTGAAAAAAAAAATAAAATAAGTTCACTGAATAGAAAAAAAATAAAATAAGTTCACTGAATTCAAAGCCTGTTTTCTGCCGTTCAGTAGAAGAAAACAATAATGTACAAATAAAATTTTTAAATAAGCAATTGTACAGCGTGTGCTAGTAAAAATGAACAAATTAGAAACCGGATGCTGTTTATCAACCTACATGATTCAAAAATAAAGCCTTTTACTATTAAAAATAAAAACTACAGATATAGATAAATTTGGAAAAAAATATAACTTTATAACTAGTTTAAAAAATTAATAGTTATATTTTTTTTCCAAATTTATCTATATCTGTAAAGTTTTTATTTTTAGTAGTAAAAAGCTTTATTTTTGAAACATGTAGGTTGATAAACAGCATCCGGTTTCTATTTTGTTTATTTTTACTAGCACACGCTGTAAAATTGCTTATTTAAAAATTTTATTTGTACATTATTGTTTTCTTCTACTGAACGGCAGAAAGCAGGCTTTGAATTCAGTGAACTTATTATATTTTTTTTTCAATTCAGTGAACTTATTTTATTTTTTTTTTTCAATTCAGTGAAATTATTATTTTTTTTTTAATTCACTGAAAGTAATTTTATTTTATTTTAATTCACTGAACGAAAATGAAATTGAACGAATTCAGTAGTGTATTAATTCAGTAAGGAATTAATTCACTTTTTTTCCGTTCGATTTATAAAATTGAAGGTGTTCACCAGTGAATTAATTCATTTGATTTAATAAAAAGAACTATTGCAAATTGCATTAATTCGTATCAAAATAAATCGAACGAAAGCAAATATGAATTAATTCCATTCAATATATGGTGCTTAGTGAATTAATTCATCGAATTTTTAATTCAGAATTGAAAAATTGAATTAAGGAATTAATTCTTCAAAGTTCTCATATCAAGTGTACTAGTTTTCAGGAATTTTTTTGCTGAAATTCCGTTTTCAGCAAAAATTTTAGTTATATTTTTTTAGCACTAAACTAATTTTGAACTAATGTTTTACTAATTTATTTTGCTACAAAAATTGTGCTGATAACCGCATTTGTAGCGTGGAGGACAACCAGATAGACAAGATGTAGATGTCGCAGCTTGTCTGGATGTAGTACAGACAACGGAAATGATAATTAAAAAAAAAAACAACTCTACGCAATTTCTATATTTAAATTTTCAGCAAATAAATTAACTAAAGTAAAATTTCTATACAAATGTTTTTTTCAGTCTACTAATATTCAGCAAAAAGTTTAGTGATTTTAGCAAGCATTTTTTTCATTTGCAATCGACTAAATGTTAGCAAAACTTTTGCCGAGATTACTATTTTTTTGGTAAAAATTAGCTCGCCATTTTTACTGGCTTTACTGACTTTTTTTTGAGTGTATCTATCCTTATCAGTGTTGCAAAATTATTGAGTCTAAAAATAGATTTCAAAAAAACTAAAACAAAAATCTAGAACAATGCTTTATGTTCGAAATAATGACAAAAATAAGTCGTTATTAGTAACGCACTACTTTTGGTTTTGAAATAATGAAACAATTTCTACACTAAAAAAAAAAGTCAGTAAAGTCAGCAAAAAATGTTGCTGTGTCAGCAAATTTTTAGTTAGGAGCGTGCTTGCAAAAAAGTTGGTAATTTCAGCAAAAGGTTTGCTGAAAATCAGCGAGCTGCTAATGTCATTAGTTTTTTGGAATAAACACTAAACCATATATGATATTATTGATAACAACCGGGATTGATATTTGAAAATCCCGTTCCCGGGATTTTCGGTACTAACGGATTTTTCGGGATCCCGGAATTTTACGGGATTTTGGGATTTTTCGGGATTTCAGGATTTAAATTTTCCTTTATTTACAAAAATTTGTATGTTATGTAACAAATTTTTTTAATAGAATACAGCGTTTTATAATTAATTAATTAAGAGTTGTTAATTAATAACACGGTGCTATAGTGAAAATATACTTGAAAAGCGGTTATGGGCATTGCTGTGTACATAACAAATCAGTTTTAAAATTTTTAGAAAAACCTCAAAATTCAGAGTTATTCTGAAAAACCCGTTTTAGGGTTGATTCTTTTGAACGCGTAACTTAGTTGTTTTTTAACCGATTTTTGTCTTTTAAACAACTTATGAAAGAAAAAGAATAGATCTTTCCAACCGTATTGATTTTGTTATATGTTTATCATATATTGATAGTGATTTTTCTATGATTATCAGAAAATTTTTATTTTTTGCAACTTTTTTGAATTTGACATAGATTGTACATTGTTTTTTGAGAAGAATTCTATTTGTAATAGAACGAGCTTTGATTTTTTTAAATCGGATAAGAATTGTTAGAGTTATTCGATTTTAGTGAATGCGCTTTCAATAGCACTTGATACACCCAAGCGCAAAAATGTATAACACAGCTTTACAAAATAAGCCTATATTTATAAGTTGCACAACTTTGCAGTGGTTTTAGGATAATTAGGGGGTGCTGATTTCGAATCTGCAACCAGTTTATTTAAATTGGCCCTAGATTTTTCACAATTCTCCTTTTTTTGTTTGTAGAGCAGTGTAATCGATAGAAAATTTTGTGTTTAAATTAATTTAAAAATGTGGTACTTTTTGAACAATAACTAAATTTCCCACTTCAGAAACATATAAAGTACTTTCACATTTCTTACCGATTTACAAAATGTTGGTTTTTAATTTTAATTTTTTCGACCTTTTTAATTGATTAATTAGAAATTTATTAATTCAGTTCGAGGCCAATTTCCTTATTGTGATTTAACATAATAAGTACTTTTTTCAAAAACTGCTATTTTTCTTCATCAGGATACTCTCCTGACAAATACTTCACAGAGTTTTTGCTTTCAAAAAACTCTACACTTTCAGGAATGAAAAGACGATCGTTTCGGCGATTTTCCAGGTCCCCTTTATCAGTTTTCTTTAGAAAGTGGTGGCAGTAGTGCAATGCAATTTGAAGCATCTAAATCTCGACAATAGAAATATTATGAAAGTTTTTTGTTTTTGTATTTCATACCATCGGTATAAGTAAATACAAGTTTTATTTTTACCCTTCTTTTTGTTAATACAAGAAGAGGCAAAAACATTTTTTCTCCGTACTATGAGTTTTGTCAAAATGTTGGTTTTTAATTTTTATTAAAAAAATAAAAATTGTTTTTTTCATTATTGAAAGCTTGCTTTACACAGAATTGAATTTTCTTTCATAATATACACATAATAGGTGTGTTTCTTTACTTTTTGGGTAAAGTTCGGTAAAATGAGAGTTAACAAGAAATACTCTCACGAAGTGACAAAAATGCCCAAAAGTAAACGATCGCGAAAAACCATATTTGAAGCCCGAAAAACAAACGTCAATAGATTTGTGCATTATAGTTCGTTTTGGTGAGCGCTCTTTCTAGTTCTTGTTCAATTTGTTGTAAAAATCTAGATAGATTTTCTAGTTAAACCCTTTTTTAAATCAAAAATTTTAATAAAAATTTTCTTCTCAGGCATTTTTATATACAAAAAGGAATACGTACTTTATTAAATTTGGTAAAGATTTTAATATTAAAGAAAAGCTTTTATACTAATTTTTGTAAATGATAAACATATTTTCTGAATGAATTAAATGAGCGATTGAACTAAAAGAGCTATTAGTTGTGAACTAGGTCTTTGGTTCAAATAGGTGCATAGTTCAATTGAACTAGTTGAACCCAACTGATGATATAACAACTGATAAAAACAATTTACCCAAATTTACACGAAAAAAAGTCTGGGCTTTTTCGTGCAAGAAGAACAAGAATATTACTCTCTCATGACAGCTCTCATTTACGCAATTGTGCAGTAAGAAAACGCTTTTTGGTAAAATTGGGATCCCAATGTTGAGTACCCGAACAGATTTAATATAAATTACATAGATGTACCTTCTTAAAGAAAAAAATTTTAAAATGGTATCAAAGTTCAGAAAACTAAAAAAATAAAATAAAAAACAGATATTCGTAAGAAAATCACCACGGAAATTTTACGTACATGCCAAGATGTGTATACATTTGGAAAGGCACATTCTTCTTACTTCCAAAACCGTTTAAAAAAATATAAATAGGCTTAAAAGAACCTACCCAAAAACGGTTTTTTCTGAATATTTCTGAATTTTTAGAGTGCTTCAGAACTTTTAAAAACTGTTATGTGATGACCTCGAAAGACCAACAACCTACACTAGATCGTTTTTCAAGTATATAAAAAAAGTGTGTTTTTTAGCACCGTGTAATGTGATACATTTTATCAAGGTTGGCAACCGATACCGTTATAATACCGTTATCCGTTTCAAAACCCTTTCAAATTGACAACCGATACCGATACCAATACCGAAATTCTTGATTTCAAAAAATACCGGTATTCAAAAACCTTTTCCCTTAATACCGGTATCGTACCGGTATGGAATCGGTTTTAAAAAATTGTTTTTTTTTCAAGTTTTTAGCAAAAATACAAATTTTTTTAATACAAAATTGTTAAACAATTAAACTTTTTTATCCATTGTTAATAGAAAATCGTGTTATAAATTTAAAGTGCGGTTATCAGCCTTTAGTTTGCATTGGCAACATTGTTTTTAATTTATTTAACTTCATAAATATTCTCTAACTTGTGACAAATTTAGTAAATATAATTTAATATATAAACTGGTTTCTTAAGCCTTTAATTGAATTTACAGTTTCTTTTAGAGAATCTTTTTATTAATTTTATAAACTTTTTTTTTTATTTTATTATATGATCTCAATACAAATATAAAATATTTGTAGTGAATCAAATATTTTATATTTGTATTGTGTTCCGAAAATCAAAAACAAAAAAAAAACACTCTAATATAGGGCCTATATTCTGCAAAATAACCATTGGTATTTTTTTGTAAGAGAGCATAACTTAAATGCCTTTATTCCCTTATTTTATTTAACGACGGTTATATATATATATCATGTTATACATCACTGGAAAGCTTATAAAAAAATAAATGATCTAATGTGGAAATAAGTATAACGTTTTATATAAAAAAGACGGAGTATGTAAAAAACGCATGTTTTTTTAAACTTTTTGTATGGGAGCACATTTCAAATTTACGAAATTAAAGAGTATATCACAGGATTAATATATCCATCAAAACATGAAGTTTGATGTGCATATTTCCTATGTTTAGCACAGAAAGAGGCCTAAATTCTTTAAAAATGTACCAAAAAAGGTGTTTCGGGGAAAATTTTGGCAAACCTGATGTAGTGCGAATATCGAAAAACGCAAAAACACGTGTCAGCTTAAATTTAATAAGGAATAATATATATGAATTCAGCAGCCATAGCAATATAGTTCTCCATATAAAGTACCCAAAATTTTTGAAAATTTTAAAACAGCAAATTCGAAAGAGCAAAAAAGTACCAAAAAAACTACCAGTGAAAAGCCCTCAAAAATTGCTTTCCAGCAATACTACACTTGCACATGGTTCCTTTGGTCGAAATATCTTAAAAAGCAAAAAAACCTAAAAAGGACCCATTTTTGAACCCCTTTTTGGACCCTTAAAATTCCGAGGTGGCCGATAAGAGACAGGTCGATCTTAGATTTTTTTTTCAATCACATATCCAAATTTCATCCAAATCGGAGTGTTTAGGCTGAAGTACTTCCGTTGTTAGAAATTTTTATTAACTTAAATACTTATCCTCTATAAAAATTTCATAAAATTGAGTTTTTTTATAATTAAGAACGTTTTTTTTATATTTTTGTAAATTTTTTCAATAATACCGGTATATACCGGTATTAATGTTTCGGTGTCGGTTATACCGATACCGAAATCATTAAAATACCGTTACCGATACCGATACCGAAACAAATAAAAAATCGATACCAATACCGATACCTATACCGTTATTCGTTTCGGTTGCCAACCTTGCATTTTATTAATATTCAAACATTCCAGTCAGAATTTGCCAGTGGTACAAACAACAAGTACTGGCATACCACTGTGTAATCGCGGTGTTAAAAATAAATGACTGGCAGAACATTCATTTGGCACGCTTTGCCAGCGTTTGCAGTACTTGTTTTACAAAAACTTCGGTGATTTATAAAAAAACACTGGCAAAAAATGTGTTTAGAATGTTAGTCGGAAATTGCAACGGATCTCTGGTAGAGCAACGATTTTATAAAAATGATGATGCTTCGTTAAAAAAAAGGTTTGTAGTCAGAAGGTTCCTAGTTCAAATCCGGTTGCAAGCAAAAAAAATTTTTTTTTTTTTAATTTAAATTTTTTTCTGTTTTATGAGATAAAATTTTTTGTTTGTGGAAAAGCTCCTTTCAGACCAACTTTTTTTTTTTGCTTTCCCAACGCTGGCATAGTAGTCCAAAAAACTTTTTGCCAGTGCTAGCATTTTAGTACAGTCATTAGTTGTCCAGCTGTTATCATTCATTTACGTGTTTAGCCACCAAGTATTATATGTATGTCTAGTTAGCTCAGTGGGTAGAGCTGTCGTCTGCCAATCTTTAGTGGTACATAAACTACAAGACAACGATTAAGGAAATTACATTTCCATAATTTCTTGATACGAATTGTAAAGGCTTTCATGAATGTTTTTCAATGCTTCCAATTTGAATTAGTATAGTACTGTCGCATTTCTTCAAATATTCATAAAACTCTTGAAAATTAATATCAAAATTTTATTTGACTCTAATAATATCAGAAATAGAACTAGAAATAGTTTTTGGATTCAATTTTTTTCTGGCCTTGATTAAAAAACAACTTCCCAAAAAAGATAAAAGATCATTCTGAACTTAAAACGAGTAAAAAGGTTAAAGTCGGGCATGCCGACTATACAATACCCTACACCAGTCTGGTGTATTGTTTGGATCCGAAATTCGAATGGGTTAAAATGGGGCTTGTGTCAAAATTTTCTATAATGTGAGTCAGCGTACCAAATTTCATTAAAATATCTTAATATTTGCGACCTGCAGTTTGTAACCAAGCCAATTTTGGGGGGACCCTTATATGGGCACTAGTTCTAAACATGGACCGATGTTCACCAAAATCAATAGGCTTCGTCCTTGGGCCAACATAGGTCTATGTACCAAATTTCATCAAAATATCTTAATATTTGCGACCTGCAGATTGTAACCAAGCCAATTTTGGGGGGACCCTTATATGGGACTAGTTCTAAACATGGACCGATGTTCACCAAAATCAATAGGCTTCGACCTTGGGCCAAATTTCATCAAAATATCTTAATATTTGCGACCTGCAGCGTATAAACAGTATAATTTTGGTAGGACCCTTATATGGGCACTAGGTCTAAACATGGACCGATGTTGACCAAAATCAATATGCTGCGTTATTGGGCCAATATAGGTCTGTGTACCAAATTTCATCAAAATATCTTAATATTTGCGACCTGCAGCGTATAAATAGTATAATTTTGGTAGAACCCTTATATGGGCACTAGGTCTAAACATGGACCGATGTTCACCAAAATCAAACTTGTTCGTCCTTGGGCCAACATAGGTCTGCGTACCAAATTTCATCAAAATATCTTAATATTTGCGACCTGTAGAGTGCGCACAAGATTGCATGGACAGACAGACAGACGGACGGACGGACAGACGGACATCGTTAAATCGAAATAAAAAAAAATTCTGAACCGATCGGTATACTATAAGGTGGGTCTACGACCAATATTTTTTGGTGTTACAAACATCAGCACAAACTTATAATACCCTGACCACATAGTGGTGTAGGGTATAATTAGTAGTACTTGAATAAACAAAACAAAAAGCGCAGTGGACGCCAAAAACAAATAAATTTAATCCAGAAACTATTTCTGATATTATTAACCCGGTGTCTTCAAATGCAATAAATATATATGTGAAATGTCAAAACCATTTCAGTGAAACGTCAAAATGATATCAATTGCAAAGTGGTGGAGAGCACCTCACCATTTCATAGATAAGAAATATCATAGATTTTTCTTCGAAAAACACAAAATTTTATCAAACATTAATTTTTATCTACAAATAATAAAAAATTACACACTTTCCCTTTCTTTTTTACCAAATTGTCTGTTGTTTTTATATTACAAAGTTAAAATTAAAACGAAAAGTGACATTTCATGGCAGGAATCATTGCAAGAGCCGCTTGCATGTCAGCGATATCATGATATTGCAATAAATTTGAAATTGAGTGTCTTCACTTGAGATGAAATCAATTTGACAATTGCTTGCTATCATTTTATTGCATGTCAAGACACTAGGTAACCTAGTGTCTTCAAATGCAATGAAATGTGCAAAGAAATTTGAAAATAACACACAAAACAACAACAACGAAAATTAAAAATAACACACAAAGCAACAACAAAATTATTTTCGTTGTTGTTGTTTGTGTGTTATTTTCAAATTTCTTTGCACATTTCATTGCATTTGAAGACACTAGGTAAGGCACATCTACACGCGAAAAAATCTCGTAGAATTTGCGCGATATTTGCCATCACTAATATTGTTGGCACTAATTTTTATCGTAAAAGTACCATCTATAGTTCTCAAGTATTTGTTTTTATTAAAATTGTTGTATTTCAAAGAATATTTTTTTCTCAAAATACCAAAAGGTGAATTTATAAACTGAAATGTTCAATATTTTTACAAGATATTTTAAAAATTATTACTAATTAAAGAAACTGTGTATGACAGCACTTGTCAATGGTCTAGAGATTACATTTCGTAGACTTATACAGAGCTGCATTTCATAGTCTCGTGAGTTTTTTATCCCGTGTAGATGTGCCTTTAGAGTAGGGTGACCATTTTTCTCCGACTTCAAATCAGTACAAATTTTAAAACATATTATCATCATCAAAAAATTATTATGCAACCAACCTAATTTGTTGTCAACCGAATGGTTTGGTTATGGCAACAAAATTTTTCGGTTAACCATCATACCATCCTAAAAAACCTTACACATTTCTCCCTATACAGACCACAAACCAAAAAAACTTTTTTCCATGAAAAAATCCAGTTTTTTAAGTACAGGAAACGGACCCATTATTTAGAAATTTCAATGATCTGTTACCATTCCTTTTCTGGTTTTTTTTTTGTAACAGATTGATGAAATATAGCCATGCTACGAATGGAGTTTAATATGACACCAGTATAGTATGAACTTGAATTCTACCGAATTTTTATTCAGCCAACGAATTTCTGTCGTCACGATCAAATTGCATTTTCTAAACTAATTTTCTGTAGGTACAAATTAACCAATCGATTGGCTACAAATTTAGTTGCCAGAACAAATCTTTTCTCTTCGCTAATTTCTGCATGATTTCTGACATAGAAAACCTTCACATTTTAGCTACGTGTTTCTACAAAAAACACGTAACCTTTTTAAAAATGATTCGAAAATTTTTCCATAGAAATACCCACATGTATTTCTTCAGACGACGTCAAAATCTTCAGCTTTTGACGTCGTTTCCTACACTCAGAAAACAGAATCATTCTGACAGTAGCTCTGACAACCGGATAATTAAAATACTTTTATCGCAGTCAAATAACTGCTATATCAACGGATTTTCTATTATCGAAATGGAACCATTTGATGGATTCGGTTGTCGCCACGAATCTTCTCTATGTATGAAACTACATATTAGATTAAGAAATTTACATATAGGAAAATCATTTTGAATACTTTTTGGTAGAGAAACCCGCTCACATTCATACAAATTTATCCTATAAAAAAACTAAAAAAAATTTAATATTTTTTTTAAATGCCAAAAATCAGTACAATCAGTACAAATTTTAAAAAATCAGTACAAATCAGTACACGACTTTTTAATCAGTACACGTGACCAAAAATCAGTACATGTACTGATCACATCAGTACGAATGCTCACCCTACTTTAGAGTCAAATATAATATTGATATGAATTATAAAGAGTTTCATGAATATTTTTCAACGCTTCCAATTTGAATCAATATACTACTGTCGCATTCCTTCAAATATTCATGAAATTCTCGACAATTCATATCAAAATTGAATCCAGAAATAGTTTCTGGATTCAATTTATTTCTTTTTCCACTGCGCTTTAATTAAAGAAGATATACATTCTACATTGGCATTATAGCTGGTAAGAAAATATAAAACCCAACAAGTTTTTTTCATTTCATAGCATATATCATTTTTAATAAAAAAAAAATCACTGCTGATAAGCCTTAAATTTGGAAATTAAAGTAAGTGAAACAACAGTGACAAAACAGCGATGCTAACAATTCAAAAAGAAGGAGGATTGCCCAAGACCCCCCAAAAAAGAGGACGGTGTCCGGGGAAAAGAGGATGGATGGCAACCCTACATGAGGGTAAATGTGCAAGTTCTTTTAGAATGGTATGAAGGTTAAAATTGTTTACTATAACCGAAACATTCGGTTGACAATGTGGTGTAACGACTCATTTTGATTTTATGTTGGCTGCATAATTCTTTTTTTGTGGTGATATTTTTAAAAATTTGTACTGATTTGAAACTGCGGCAGTCTGGTGTTTCCCGTGTGTCTGTAAAATTTTTCAATAAAAATTTTTCTTCTTCCTGTAAATGAGTTGTATATATTTCATTGAAACAAATAACAAATCCACTAATCCAAAAAAAAACAAACACATGACCATTTTAGGCTCCAGTTTTTCGAAGTCAAACATAAGATTGGGTCGCTTAAAAGGTGCACATGCTTATTTCCCTTCCTCATCCTTGACATATCCAAATTTTGTCCAAAACTGAGTGAACCACTCACACACGCCATTATTGATACCAACAAGAAAAAAAAGCACCACAGAAAAGGTACGAGTATCACTCTCGAACAATACCACAATTATACATACAGTGTACAAAGAAAAAAGTTGGACACTTTGAATTTTCAAAGTGAAATTCAAATAACAACCATGTTATTTGAATTTCTTTTTAAAACAACATAAGCACATTGTACGTAATACTGGGTATACATTGTACGTAATATTTTTGGCTTTCAAGTTTCAATACTCTCACACTTTTTTACTAACACACTCACACTTTTCCAAATATGTATTTGGAAAAGTGTGAGTGTGTAGTAAAAAAATTTAAACTTGAAAGGCAAAACTTGATCGTGTAACCTCCATGTAAAATCAGAGACTATTAATTATAGATAGAAAATCAAAACTACACTACTCACCAGTAGAGGCGCTAAAATTTGTATCAATTGAGCCTGTATTTAAAATATCAAAAACTGCTGAAAACTGTACAAAATAATAAAATTTGAGATATCCGTTTGTTTCTTTGCTTTGTTTTTTGTTTTTATTTAAATTTAAATAAAAAAGAAAATTGTCAGTTTTTTTAATAAAGTGCCATCTAGTGAAAACGATGTTTTTAAAACTTATTTTTTTTGTGATGTCATACCCCTGGGTAAAATTAGTTCAGTTGTTTTGCCAACTTATGTGCCACGGTCTCCACCGCTTTGCCAATGTTCTGCCAATTGTATTTATCTGACTGTGTATTAAGGTATTAAAGTTAACTTGCATATGAAGAGTGGCGCATAAGCTTACGAGTAAAACAAATTTTTGTTATGCAAAATCAACTATCGTTCAAATACGATCATGATATGCGCTGCACCATAGTACGGGAAGTCGTCCAACTCCATGAAGTGGTTCTGATCCTGCATTTAAACAAATATGGTAGTTTGTCCAAATGTGGTCCGATTTGGAATCATGATTTATGAATTTCTACTGCAGTTACAACACAAATAAGAACCATATACCAAAGATTGTGTGTTTTAGTATTACTTATGCCCAATTCAAAAATTACCTTACTATGGCGAAAATCTCGAAAAATATACCCCACTTACAATAGAGCTCATCCTTGAGCTAACTTACATATTTTCATCTAATTATCTGTAGGTTTGGACTTAAGTTTGATTACAATGTTACATGGAAAAAGGCAGTGGGACATCGGTTATTCGCCTAAAAAAGTCATTTTGAGTCGAGATGTTTTTTAGTCCTATTATTTTTGTTAGTTACAAACATCTACACAAACTTCTAATAGACTATCAATGTAGTGTAGGGTATAAGGATTTTAAAATGAATCACTATATTTAAAATACTGAAAAGTGGGTGGGTGGGTCAAAATTTGTTTATATGTTGGCAGATGATGGTATATGATGTTGGGGAACAAACAATAAATATTGATTTTTCTATTGAGTTAAGCAATTGTCTAGCTTTTTAATTCTCAAAAGTAATTGTTAAGCATTAACCAACGGTAAATAAGAGTCCATATATAAAACAAATTCATCAGGTATTTAATAAATGTGTAATTTGATTGTCCGTCCATTCATTTGTTCTTTTTTACCAATTAGTCATACAAACTAAACAATTATATACTATTTTAAGCATTATTTTTGGAATTTATAATTTTATTTATTGCTATGTTGTAAATATTGTTTATATTATGAAGAATAAACAAAAACTGACAGTACAACATTCAACTATACGTGTGTATTTTTATCAGCACTAGAAGTTAATTAAAAAATATTAAAGAACTGAAAACTTCATTTTCACAAAAAACGACTGTGTCTGGAATTGTACTTACTTGCCATTGTGTTTAGGTTCTTTGGTTCACTGGTTGTATGGTTTTGTTAAGTTGGTTGATTGTGTTGTCTGGCTGGTTTTTAATGTTCCTTTTTTGTGTTGGAAGTAGATGTAGATGGAAAAAGTGTATGTATTTGATGTTGCACTGGTGAAGAAACGCTTCGTTGCACTCGTGTTTGCTTTTTCTATATATATGTATATATTGGATATAGCCCCCTTTTACTTGATTTAAAAAATATATTTTTTATTATATTTTCACTATTTTATTGCCGTAGATACAATTTTTTTCACTTTTACCACACTTAAAAAACACACCAGCGACTGCTTAACACTTTGTAGAAATAAATATATGTTTAAAAGTAGTTATTACTTTAGCAAAGACTTAGTAATGATTTTATAAATATAAATTTTTCTTTAAACATGCATAGTTAGTTATACAGACATTAAAACAAGAAATGTTTTATTCGGATTCCGGTCTGCTTCTTACAGGATCGAGAACAGAAAACGTAATGTCAGTTTTTTGCTATTCTGTTTTGCTTTCACATTTGTCGCCACTGCTGCCAACTTTTTTGGCCAAAAGCTGCTAAATTTGTCATGAAAAGCGGTAGAAAAAATGAATAATACACGCAAAAAAAAAAGGGGGAAATCACATAAAATAACGGTATAAGTTACCTAGTTTTAGTATGTATTATAGCTCTACCCAAGTTTTTGGTATAACTTATATAATAGGTTTGTTTTTCTCGAATTTTATACATCTAAACGCAAAAAATAAAAGGTGGATAATTGCCGAAGTACTTTGGTAATGCGGCGTTCACATATACGTGTTTAACTCGATTTGACGTGTTTGAGCGTTAAACATGTTTAAATGAGATGTTTTACAGTACATTTTGTCTACCCTTAAACAGGCTAAATTATTGTTTAATTTTTAAACACGTTGTTACACACGATAAGTTTTGATATCAATTGGTGTTGAATTACAAGTTTGAAGCAGAAGAAAACACAACAAGAAAAATAAAAAAATTAAAATTGAATTTAAATAAAAACCAAACTAAATTTAAATAAAAACCAGTTAAAATGTGTTTTTTCCTATTAAAGTGATAGATGAAGAAAACAATTAATGAAACTTTGCTTCCGGTGAACGACAAATCCAAAAAACAGCCATGAAGTTGTCCCTTAACTAAAAATTGGAAAATCTTGTTTCCGACGGGAGCGGATAATGTTATTTCACTTTCTATAGCAATTATAACGTTGAATAATGCCAAAAATTATTAATTATTGCCACCGGCCGAAGAAAAAATAACTTTTTGGGAAATTTTTGTTAAATTTTTTTTTTAGAATTGTTAACGAACAACTGATCGAGATGTTTAACTTAAACACTTCATTTTTAAGTGTGAACTGATATTTTTAACTTTTACATAACCGTGTTTAACAATCGTACTGTGAACGTAATATAAAATACAACTTTGTATGGAATATTTATATAAAATTCGAAAAAACAAACATAATATAAAATAAGAAAACAAAAACTAACGATAGATATACAAAAAAAAAATTGTTAAATATTTCTTATTCTGCTTTTGGAATTATTAGCACTAATTTATTAAATTTTAGCTATATTTTATTTATTGATTTACATTAAATTATTTAGCTTTTTCCTTTTCCTTTATTAAAACAATTTGATAAATTTATTTAATTATTTATTTTAAAATTATTACTGGTATTAATAGTTGGAATCAAATTAAAACATAATTTTAATTTTTGCTTTAAAATATTAAATTTGGAAAACTATTTAATTACAACATAAAAACTAACCCCTCAATTCATAAATGCTTTGTAAAGTTATAGCAGGTTTACAAAACGTCATTTTCATACAAAATTTATTCAATAAACCTCCTATAATTTTACAAAGCGTTTATGAATTTAGGGGTAATTTTTTAATTTGTTACCATTCCAAACAAAGCATTGTTAGCCTGTCCTATTTCACTACTAATTCCTTTTCCAGTCTCAATCGTTGGGCCATGTAAATAACAGCCTTCAAGCCTAAAACATGTTGATCACCCCTAGCTTGTGACTGCAACCATGAAATATAACAAACAGCACGGCCAACCATTTCCAGATCGCATCAACTTGTTAAAAACTTACCCCTAAATTCATAAACGCTTTGTAAAATTATAGCAGGTTTATTGAACAAATTGAAATATGAAATGAAAATGATGAAAATGACGTTTTGTAAACCTGCTATAACTTTACAAAGCATTTATGAATTGAGGGATTAAACTGCAATGCAAATAACGAAAAAAATGATTAACTACTTTAATTTGATTAATCTGAGATCCGTTTTAATAATCATATTAATACTGTCATAAATTGGATGCATTTAAATTTTTTAGAAATTACCCAACAAACAATTTGTTCCGGTTACGCACCGTTTTCGGTCCGTCATAAACGGAATCCAACTATATTTCAGTACCGTTTTCTGGATCCGTATACGGACTAGAAAACGGAACTTAAGGAACATCGAAACTGATTCGAATCCATTGAAAGTCCGTCAATGACGGACCGTTTACGGACCGTAATGTCGTGTTAAAAACTGACAAGTCCGTTTAAAGTCAGTCAATGCCGGACCGTTTCCGGACCGTTATGTCGTATGAATAACGGAGTTACCCCATTTTTAGAATGCCGTTTTCTGTCCGTATTCGTACCGTTTTTTGAAACAAAAACGGATTTGCCTGTCTACCTATATTGACCTTATTTTTATTAATTATAAGTACCCAGCAAACAAAGATGATCATTAATGACTCAGAAATGAGCTCCAAAAACATAAACATTTTTCCACTTTTTCCTATGAAAGTGGTCCGTCCAAAGAACGTATAAAATCGAAATTTTCTTCATAAATTGAAATAATTTTGGAATCTTCTTTGAGTCCGAAAAATGCACCCTCGTTTTGAGACAGCTTTTTAGATTGTAGAGACAACTTCTTGGATTGTTTTCTGAGGGTTCATATTTTCTACCAAAAAAAGAATGTTTCCAAAAAAACAATAATCATTTCTATGAGCCATTTAAAAATCTTATTTATGAGCGCTCCGAATTTGATGGCTGGGTAGTACGTTTTAAGTTTTTTATATATTTATTAAAAATGGATTTTATTTTTTATATTTACACTATATTTATATTTGGTGCAGCTAACGTCTCTGTCCAATATCCATTTACAATATCGGCACACAATAAAATTCAATACCTGCATGCAAAAGAAAAAATAAATTAGATAAGTTTTAACTAATTTTAGATGACGCTTCGTTGATCGTAACTTCTAGAATGATCTTTTTGTCAGCTTCTGCTTCATCCCTCAGCTGTTCATTTTGTGGTTGCCAGATTATTATATACTATGACATCCTCTTTGATTTTAAGATTTAATATATTTCGAAGTCGTCAAATCGTTTAGGAAATTTGTGTTCCCTGCGGGATCTTTCACTTGGTTGGTCATGTTGCTGGTTTCTTCCATCGTCTGGTTCTTGATCGAGAGTCGTATGGTGGTTGGTGTTTTCCTCGACCTGTGGTACTTGGAAGCCTTATCCTTGAGTTCTTGGACTGTTGGATAGTTGATATTTTTGTGATGACAGTTGGGTTGTTTGTCGAAGTGGTTGGATAGGTTGATGATTTGACAAATCGACCTCATCTGAGTTTCCTTCTGGTTCTTGTTGATTTGGGCTTGGTTTCATTATGTGAATAGTATTTCGTCTATAATGTTTGTCCTTCGAGTTTATGACGTATGATCGGTTAGATATTTATTGTTCAATTTTGCCTTTAACCCATTTTTATTTTGGATTTTGTTTCATATACACCTGGTCCCCGACTTGGTATTCCTTTTCCTTTTGTGTTCCTCTGCCGAAATATTTTTTATTACACATCCGTTGTTGTTTTATTTAGTATGGCACGTCTGGTATTATTCTTTGATCTAAATTTATTGCTGGGATGTCACATCTTAATCATCTGCAAAATAAACGTTTGGCAGGGCTTGAACCGATGTATTTGGTGTGTTCCTCCAAATTAATAAAGATTTATAAAAATCTGAGTTAGAAGCCAAAGCCTTTTTCACTAAATGTTTTGCGATTTTCACAGCTGACTCAGCTTTTCCATTTGCTTGTTGGTGGTGTGGACTTGATGTTTGATGATCGAATTCCCATTTAGCTGCAAATTGTTTAAATTCTGAGTTGACTAAGTTTGTCCCGTTATCTGTAATAACTTATAGTAGCAGCAGCCGATAAACCGTTCAATTCACCGATTTTAAAGAAATCACAATAGTAATCTACAGTGATCAAAAAGTATTTTGTTTTACCTTTTATCTGCATTTCCCAAACATCCATTGAAACAATTTCAAATGGAGTTCCAGGTATATCGGGTATTACCAATGGTTCCCGCTGTTGTCGTCTTGCATATGAGTTACATACTTCACAGTTTTGAATCATCTGTTTGATTTCATCAGTAATGCTTAGCCAGTAGACAGTTTCTCTTGCCAGTTTTAATGTTGACTCGATACCCAAATGTGGTTGATGAAGTCTCTTCAATATCTCATGTCTTATCTGTTGTGGTACTAACAGTTTTTTGAAAACTAAATCGTTATTTATGACTAGTTCATCTCGTTAATTTTTGACTTATCTTCACTCCAACCATCTCTAATTGTTTTCATCAAAGTTTTCATTATATTATCTTCAGCTGTGGCCTTCTGTAATGTTTCGATTGTTGATGTCCTGATAGGTTTATCTTCAATATCATTAATGGTATCAAATTGTTTGAACTGTTTGTCAATTTTATAAATCTCAAAGGAGTTTTCGTGATGGAGGTCTGCTGGTGCTCTAGACAAAGTATCGGCTAGGTACATTTCAGTCCCTTTTTTGTATTTGATGTTGAAATTATATCCCTGTAATGCCAGAATGATTTGTTGCAGTCTTTTTGGAGTTTTTAGTAGTGGCTTCCTAAATATGTTTGATAATAATATTTTTTCTGCCACAAATATATTGGTGAAATCGTCTACATGCAAACAACACAGCTAGCATCTCCTTCTCTATTTGAGCATAGTTTAGTTGGGTTGGTGTTAACGTTTTCGATGCATATATTATAGGATGTTCATCCTGTAATAATGCACTACCCAATGCAAATGAAGAAGCATCGGTCTGTATTACGATTGGTTTGTTCGTGTCATAGTATTTTAAAACTGGTGTTTCCGTTAACATATTCTTCAATTTGGAAAACGCAGCGTCTTGCTCGACTTTCCATTCAAAACCACTTTTTACGTGAGTCACTCTTCGTAGAGGCTCTGTTATCTCTGATAAATTTTTTATGAATTTACTTACGTATGTTATTATTCCTAAAAATCTTAGTGTCTCTTTGTTGTCTTTAGGCGTTGGCTTGTTTCTGATGGCAGAAATTTTGTCCGGATCTGGTTTTATACCCTCGCTGGTGAGTATGTATCCAAAGAATTTTATTTCGTTTTGGCATATTTTCATCTTGTTCTTGTTTATTTTCAGGTTCTTCTGTTGAAGACGTTTTAATAGTTGTTCCAAATTCTTATTGTGGTCCTTAATTGCTGTTTCTTTGGTATCACCCTTGCCGAAAACCAATATGTAGTCAGCAATACAAACCACACCCTTTATATATATATTACCATCGTTCCTATAAGGAGCATAGGGCCTCAAGGGCCCTTTAGACCACATACTATTTGGTTTTGACGCATTTGGAAGATTTCCATAGCAGGCTTTATACCGAATGGAACGCGTTTAAATCTGTATTTGCCATCTTGTGTCCAAAACGATGTTAATTTGCTGCTCTTTTCATCTAGAGGAAGTTGCCAAAAACCGTGCTTAGCATCCAATATTGTAAACACTTGCTTCTGCTAACTCTGATAAAATTTCCTCTACCGTTGGCAGCTGATACTTTACATCTTTAAGTGCTGCGTTAAGGTGTTTTGGATCAATACATATTCTTAATTTGTTGTGTTTTTTTACTAGTACAAGATTACTAGTCCATTCAGTAAATTCCGGTTCTTTTATTATAACGTCCATGCTTTCCATTTAATCCAATGTTGACTTCAGTTGTTCACGCAAAGCAATCGGAATTCTTCTAGGTGGCTCGTTTTTAGGAGTAATGGTGCAATCTATTTCGAGAGAAATTTTTTCTTTTAATTTGCCGAGACCTTGAAATACGTTTTCGTAGGTTTTTATGATTTCATGAGCTGTAGATTCAGCCGTATCTTTTTCAATGTGTTTGCATACTTCAATGAGCTTTAGTAATTGACATGTTTGTAGCGAAAGTAATGGACAATGGTCGCTTGTTATAATATAAAACGATAACTTATATTCGATATTGTTGTGTTTGATTTTCAGCTTAGTTTTACCCACAGGTATTATTCGTGGTCCTTCTACTATTTTAAGTTTCGTTTTTGTTTCAGATATGTATGGCGTTGGTTCTATTTCGTTTAGGTTTTTCAGGCCGATGATATTACAAGTTGCACCGGTGTCTAGTTGGCATTTTTTCAAAAAGCTTTTATTGTTGTTGTTGACGATGTTTAATTTTACGTAAAGACCTTTTGCGTTGTTGTTTTGAAATGTGTTTAGCACAAACTCTTCGTCTTCTGAATCAGATGTTTCATCGTCGTTTATCGTTGTTACCTTAACCGATTTTCCATTTTTGTTTTTTTCAACGTGTTTTGACATGCAAACTTTTGCCCAGTGGCCTTTCTTGTTGCACATTCTGCATATAGAATTTCTTGCTCTGCACTGTTGCAAGTTTTCGTGGTAATCTGTACCACAAAATCTACATGTACCAAATTGTTTCTTACCTTTTTTCATTTTTTCAACTTTATTCACCTCTACAGGTTTGTTCTCAATACCTCGCATTTGTCTTTCTGTTATTTCCTTGGATCTGCATGTTTCTATAGCTTTCTCCAAGGTAATGTTGCTATCTAACCATAATTTTCCCCGTAGATCGTGGTCTTTTATAGAGCAAATTATTTTATCAAGCAAAAGATCCTTTTCCAGTTGACCATACTGTGCATTTTTTATAAGGCCTCTCAATATATTAAAGTATTCATCGTACGGTTCTTCTTGTTCCTGTTTGGCCATGTCAAATACGGCTCTAATATAGCGCTTGTTAATTGTTGGCGTTAAATGTTTCTCGATTTCATTTAATAAAGAGTTTCAGTTGTTATATCGGGCTCTAATATGGGCATGTTCGTGTATATCTTGAAAACGTCGTCTCCAAGAGCTACTAATAGGATTGCTTTCTTTGATTCTTCGTTCTGTGAAATTAATCCTGTTGCCGTAAGATAGTTTTGTCATTGTTGTTTAAAATATTTGAAGTTTTCGCTTATATCACCGTCCTTTATGTTTAGAGGTCCAGGAAGTGGAATTTGAGGTAGTACACTTTGTGGTATTACGTGGTGTGTTGACGTTTTTGATCTCATTTCTGCACGTAGTGCTGCAACCTGTTTTCTTAAATCTTCCACTTCACTCATCTTGGTGCGTTTTGCGTATTGTTCTCTTCCGTATATAAAGTATATTCGTATACACCTGACACCACAGTATACTATAGTAGCCCCACTCATTAAAAAATTGAGAGCTTGTCCTTATCTCATGTAGTTGAAGTGGTATTAAGAACCATATGTACAAGTTAAATTACAAACACTACTTCATTTTTTCAATTGACAGAAAATGAGTTAAGCTACTATATTATACTATACCTGACACCATGTAATGGTTTGTTAGTACTAATTTATTAAACTTAAGGTTGCGTTTACACTTGCATCGAAATCCCGAGATTTCGCTATTCACCACTCTCAAAAAACAATGAAGGAAAGCATATAAACGTTAAATTTTTATAAAATGTATTTATTAGAGCTAACTATGTGTGCTTTTTTAAAATTTGTACATTTATATGCTTTTCTTCATTGTTTTTTAAGAGTGGTGAATACCGAAATCACGGGATTTCGATGCAAGTGTAAACGCAACCTAAGCCATATTTTATTTAGGTTGCGTTTACATCTGCACCGAAATCTCGATATTTCGATATTCACCACTCTTGAAAAGCAATGACGGAAAGCTTATAGATGTTTAATTGTGAATAAAGTACACATATTTAGTTCTAATAAATATATTTTCCAAAAAATTAAAGTTTATACGCATTTCTTCACTGTTTTCTCAGAGTGGTGAATATAGAAATCTCGGGATTTCGGTGCAGATGTAAACGCAGCTTTATGTTCTAATTAAATAGTTTTCCAAATTTAAGATATTAAAGCAAAAATGAAGATTATATTGCTTTATTTGCATCCAACTATTAATACCAATCATAATTATAAAATAAATAATTAAATAAATTAATCAAATTGTATTAATAAGTGAGAAAGAAAGAAAGAAAGAGCTAAATAATTTAACATAAATTAATAAGGTTGCGTTTACACTTGCATCCAAATCCCGAGATTTCGCTATTCACCACTCTCAAAAAACAATGAAGGAAAGCATATAAACGTTAAATTTTTATAAAATGTATTTATTAGAGCAAACTATGTGTGCTTTTTTAAAATGTGTACATTTATATGCTTTTCTTCATTGTTTTTTCAGAGTGGTGAATAGCGAAATCTCGGGATTTCGATGCAAGTATAAACGCAACCTAAATAAAATATGGCTTAAGTTTAATAAATTAGTACTAACAATTCCAAAAACAGAATAAGATATATTTACCAAGTTTTTTTTTGTAGTTATTGTTAGTTTTTGTTTTCTTATTTTATACCAAGCATATTATACAAGTTATACCCAAAACTTGGGTAGAGCTATAATACATACTAAAACTACACTCAAAAAGTTCCTTAGTTGATTATAACGAATATTTCAACTATCTTTTAGGTGAAATACCCCTAACTAGTATGTAGTTGAATTGATTTTGTTAGTGTCAACCAAGTTTTTTAAAATATCAGCAATTTAAATAAGAGTACAGCTAATTACAAACATATGATGAAAAAATAATAAATTTAGTGGATATATCCATACTAAAAATGGTTAATATAAACCATACAATTTAATCTTTGCTTCCTTTCCATAACACAGAAAATTTATTATTTTTGATCGCTTTAATTACATTCTTTTACACATATTTAATTTACATACACATATTTTTTAAATTTTGTTATTTACATTCCCGGTCGTTCGTTGTTACACTTTTAATCCATTTTACCTTCCTGATTTGATATATTAGTTCTTGAACTATTGAAATTCATAGCACATAACTTGAATGTTGATTCTTGAATTTTCGCTTGATAGCCAAGTTTGGGATCGTTTCAATCCCGTATATTACGTATTTTTCTATAGAAAATAAATGCATTACAAAATGATCAAAATCAAAGACTAAAACTATCGCAACATTAAGAACTTACAACACAAAAATTAAAATAAGAAAAATCCGCAAGATGATATTTTATTTTTTGAAATAAAAGTTTCATTGTTTGACTTTTCTTTACGAACTTTTTTGTTTATTTCAAATAATTTAAATTTTGTTTCACAGGGTGACCAAAATGTAGTATTTTTCAATTAAACCCATAGTCGTTAATGATTATAATAGTTGCTTCCAATTTATTTCAAATCAACTACTGATTTTGTTAACTAAGCAACTATGGAATTTTATCGGTGTATGTAACTTATACCCTTATTTTATGTGATTTCCCCCTTTTTATTTTTTGCGTGTAGGAAAATTCCAAATTTTTTCAACATAGAACAAAATGTTTTTCACCATACCACTTTGCTTCGTTTCTCTCAGCACAGATTCCCAAATATCGTGAAAATGACGTAAAACACTCACTCGTTTGGCACCACTGTCTATAGCACAAAACAGCTGCTTTTGCCAACGAAGGTTGCAATTTTTTATCAAAGTTGTATTGGAGGCATAATTATAAAAGAACTATAGTTTATTGTTAAAATCGTCAAGATTACAGAGAAAAAGTTTAATTCTAAAATGCCGCCTGCATCGGGGTCAAATAACAATACCACGAATGCGGCGGTACAAGCAGCAGCCAAGGCGGAACGCGAAGAAAAACTACGAGGAGCCCTCAAGTCATTTATACAAAAGGAAAGGCAAAGGAAGAAAGAAGGTAAGGAAATTAAGTAACAAGTCTACTTAAGGGGCACCTGAGGTGATTTAAAAAAAAAATTTTGGCCAAGTTGACTTTAGGGCTAGCGTTGCTTTCGGCGGGATTCTCCCGCTCTTTGTCCTTAATTCCCGCCTCCCGCGCGGAAAAGCGAATTCCCGCTTTTTTTTAATTTTCCAAAATTTTACTTCCGACAATAACCTTTAAAATTTTTTATAATTGCGAATAAAAATGCGTTTGGATAAACAATCATTTTTAAATATTGTCTTTTTTTATTTTTTTAAACATTTTACCCTACGGGGAAAGGGACCGGTCCAAAGTAACACGCAGGATAGTTCCCAAGGGGGCAGGGACCGGTCCTTGATCGGTCTTTTTGTTTGAAAGATACACGTCACTTTAACATTGACAAATTTCCACAGTTTAGACACCTTGGGACACGTATGGTGGTATGTCTAAAAATGGGTTTTTAAATAAACTAATGAAAAATTGGAATTAAAAAAAAATTACTTAGCGTCAAGTAGGGCTCGTTAACACAACCTTCTGCTTGGAAGGCAAACGCTCTACCGTCTGAGCTAATGTTGCTTTTGCATGATGCGTGGCTGATGGTAAAGTTACATATTTTTAGTTTCTGTTCAATTAAAAAAGAAAAAAAAAACATTACAAGCAAATAAAAAAAAATGGAAAAGAAAAAAAATAGAAAAGAAAACAACATTAACACACACACAAATGTACTGGAAGTGCCTTGAATATGCCCCGGATTGACCGGTCATTGGATATGTCCTTTAATGGCAGTTGACTCGTTTTTTGCGTTGGCCAAAATTAAATTAAAAAATCAATTAAAAATTAGAAAATTACCTCAAAAATTGTGATAATATAAATAAAACGTTTAAAAATTCCCCTTAATTTAAAAAGAAAAGTTAAAAAAGTTAAACATTAAAAAAAAACGTTGAAAATACAAAACTTAAAATTTCTTAGCAAAAAATTTTTGAAATTTAAATTAAGTGGATAAATAAAAGAGTAAAATAAATAAAAAATATTTTTAAAAATATGCCGCGAATTTTGTTTTTTATTTCGGTATAAGTCAAGTTTTTTAAAAGCAACAGTGAAAATAACGGATCAGAAAATACTTAGAAAATTAATTCATTCTTTTTTATTTATATTTGTACTAATTTAGTAATATGCCTTCGGGTGACCGGTCACGGGATATGTCCTTGGGGGTCAATTGACTCCTCATTCCCCGTAGGGTAGATGCACTGATATAAATAAATCTGTACAAATAGCAGAAAAAGCTAATAAAAACTTGCTTAAAAAAGGGCCCTTCAGAAAAAACTGCATTAAATAAGTTAAAAATGTCAAAAATAGAACTTTTAAACTACAATACGGGTAATGCTGGAATAATCAAAAACATTAGTTGAATATAAATAACAAGCTATCCTGTTGAAACAGAAATATTTGCTCAAAAATATTAGAATGCAAATTTTCCCATTAAAGAGAAAAAAATGTTTTAAACCATAAAATTAGTTTCTTATGTTTTTAGTCTACTAATACTCAACAAAATTTTCTGTTGATTTCAGCACAGTAAATTGTCCGTTGCAACTTCCTAAAATATAGCTAAAATTTTTCAAGTTTGACAGATTGTTTCTTGTTGTTTGTATCTTAATAACTTTTTGTAAAGATATAGTGCTGATTTCAGCAGTTTTTTCTGCATTTTTAAAATGTTTGACAAAAGAATGTATTTAATTTAAACTTAGTTTCCTCAGATTTTTTAAACTTTAATTTTATTTAAATACGAATTTAGAAAATGCCAAGTTTTTACAATGAACTATTAATTTTGCCAAATAATTTAAAATTAAACGCCGCACATTGGGTTCAAATGATGCAAAAGTGGCGATTAATTGAAATTTTAGAATCAATTTTTTTAAATAATTTTTGGCATAGGATAATTTTGATAAAATTCTACATCACTAGTTGTCACTTCCTTATTCTACAGTGGGCTTTCAAAGTTAGAGAATTATTAGTGTTTTCGCATAAAGTGGCAAAAATTGAAAATTGATACGATTCAAGTCTTAATTTTTTCTATTTAGCCTTTCAAACCTTCAACTTCAGGCATTTAAGTATATAGTTAATACCTTTTTGTTAAAAATAATTATGTGTAAATATTTTTAATTATTTTTTTTAAAATTGACCAATTTTGGGTTGTTTTTCATATTTAAAGGCCCAGGGTTATTTTTCTGGGCAGTCCTGGGTTCTGATTTGTAGATTTTCGAAAAGTAGAACATTTGAGGTTGTATATTAAAAAAAGCAAAAACTCTGTGAAGTATTTGTTAGGAGAATATCCTGATGTAGAAAAATAGCAGTTTTTGAAAAAAGTACTTATTATGTTAATTCATAATAAGGAAATTGGCCTCGAACTGAATTAATAAATTTCTAATTAATTTATTATTTTTATTTGAAAAATATCAAAATAATCAAAATAAAAAATATTTGTCATTTGTTGTGATTGTTTATTGAATAAATATTAAATTTGTTAAATAATATATTTTCTAAAAGAAATTACTGAGGAATTTATGAAGAACCGGAAGAACAATATTCCAAATACCTATTGAATTCTCTGATTTATTTGAACTGACAATATTAGAAATAAACATTAACACTTTCCCTTGTTTTATAAGTTAATATAAATTAATGAAGTAGAGAACTTTCCCTGTTAAAATATATTTGCATCTCTTGCTTTATTTCATTCGAAATCTCTCTATTCCTTATATCTTTCTTCCAATACTTTTGATCCTTCTTTTTATTTTTTGTTGGTCTTCCCCTCTTCATTCAAACAAATTATTTTCCTCTTTTCTCCCTCTTGAAAACGTTCTAATTCTGAATTTCCATTACAGACTTTGACTGCGTTTATGGTTTCATCTTTCTTTGGATTTATGGGAATTATATCAGCTTTGTATAATGTTCCACCAACTTTTCTACTACCATATAAAATATTTTTGCCATTAACAGTTAGCCAACACTTCTTCGCTATAGATTTAAATTCACTTCTCTTATTACAGCCTTGAGCAGCTAACACAGAAAACAAATTCTTCGATATTTGTGGCACATACCACACATTTGTTAGTTTCATTTTCATTTCCACATTATTTATTTTTGAAATAACTTCAACTATACCACTGCCATAAGCCTTTAAGGATTCTTTACCCGCAGCTCTAATCATGTGAGGATCATCAAAGCGTTTATATTCACTAAACCACTCACGATTGTTTGTTACGTGCCTCGTTGCACCATTATCTATCCACCAACTCTTATCTGATGTTAATATATTCGAATCATTACTATCTGAATGTAGTGCTATACCGGTGTCAAACTCATCTTTGTTGTCAATATCTTTACCTTTTTGTGGACATCCATTTTTCATCCACTGCTGACATTGTCTTAGCCAATGTCCTTTTTGCTTGCAGTAATGACAAACATCATTTTTCTTACCACCTTTGTTTTGTTTAAAATTATTATTGTTCTTTATAAATAATGCTTCTTGTGATGCATAATCATTTCCTTGATTGCATTTCATGTTCCTTTCAAACATAGATAATTGAATACTTAATTCCTCAAAAGATTTATCTTGATCTCGTGTCATTAGCATCCAACTTGATCCAAATACACAAAGGAACTTGGCAAGATTTGCAAAACTTTACACGTCAAAAGCATATTTGGTAACTTACTTTCTCCTCTCGCTTGTAATCCATTATTAATTTCATTCCAAAGACTCCTTAATTGAGCAATATGCGTTGACACATCTTGATCTTCATTCCAAATAAATGAGAAAAGATCAGTACACTTCTTAAAGAGCTGATCTTTTGATGTTGCTTCATATAACTGGTTTAAAGCTTCCCATAATTCATATGCGGTCTCCTTATCCATTACCTTCTGATATACATCATCTGTGATGCAACTGGTAATCAACGTTTTTGCATATGAGTTAGCTTTACGGAATAAATCCAACTGTTTCTTGAAATTTCTTTCTTGCGCATCTGTGGCTCCTTCTTGCAATGGTTGTGGATTAATCAGCTTATGATCTATAACTTCTAAAGCTCCTTCGTATAAGTCGAGAAGATCTCTTATCTTTCTCTTCCATATAGGCCAATCGGATTCACACGCCAACAGCTTAATATTCTTCGTAAATTCAATTTCTTATTATGATATCTTGAAATATTAAACAAAATCTTCTTAAACTTCAAAAAAAAAAATTTTTTTTTATTGCTTTCAAACGTTTTTTTTTTTTTTTGAAATTTAACGCAGAGCCGGATGTGCCCATAACCTATTGAATTCTCTGATTTATTTGAACTGACAATATTAGAAATAAACATTACAATGTTGATTTCTTAAACAACTAGATTAATAAATATTTACATATAATAACAAGTATTAACTTATTAAACACAACTTCAACAATACCAAGGACCGGAAACTGTTTATTTTTTGGTTTTTATCAAATATAAATATCGTAAAAGTATTAAAATAAAAATTCAAACGTACAAAAAAATAAAAAGAAAAAAATATTTATTTAAAATACCCCTCATGATGAAAATAAAAAACTTTTTCTGTTTTAATGTTCTTTCAAAAAAAAAAAAAATAAATAAATAGATGGAAAAAAAGAAACTTTTTTTGTGTTGTTATAAATAAAAAAAGAAAAATATATATAAATATATTTTTTTTAATTTTCTTTTGCTGTAAATATCTGGCCTAAAATGTGTTCTTTTTTCCGTGACTTTTTTTCGCTATTTGTTTTTTGCAACTAGCCACAGAACGTTGTTCTATGAATTGGGTATTATAGTCTCTTGAATGCATATTTAACAAAACCGCACCTAAAAAATTGTAAAATATTGGCGGAACGCAAAAAATACTTTATGGTACAAAAATTGTATTAAAACACCTTATCAGCGATTTTCATTCTGCAAACAAATATACTGATCTAAGAATTTTCCTTTTTGCAAATTTTTTTCCCGCGATTTTTTTTAAATATTTACCAAACTTTGTTGTATGAAATGGGTATTATAGTCTCTAGATTTCATATTTAGCATAATCGCATATAAAAAACGCGAAATTTTGGCGGAACGCGAAAAAACACTTTATGGTAAAAAAATTGTATTAAAAACCCTTATCAGCGATTTTCATTTTGCAAACAAATATACTGATGTAAGAATTTTCCTTTTTGCAAATTTTTTTCCCGCGAATTTTTTTTCGCGATTTTTTAATTTATCCAACAAACTTTGTTGTATCGAATGGGTATTATAGTCTCTAGATTTCATATTTAGCAAAACCAAACCTAAGAAAACGCGAAATTTTTGCGGAACGCGAAAAAAGACTTTATGGTAAAAAAATTGTATTGAAAAACCTCATCGGCGATATTAAGTCTGTAAACAAATAAACTGATGTAAGAATTTTCCTTTTTGCAAATTTTTTTTCCGCGACTCTTTTCGCGATTTTTTTGCAATTAACCACCTAACTTTGTTGTATGAAATGGGTATTATAGTCTCTAGATTTCATATTTAGCAAAACCGCACCCAAAAAAACGCGAAATTTTGGCGAAACGCGAAAAAACACTTTATGGTTAAAAGATTGTATTAAAAACCCTTATCAGCGATTTTCATTTTGCATAAAAATATACTGATGTAAGAATTTTCCTTTTTGCAAATATTTTTCCCGCGACTTTTTTTCGCGATTTTTTTTATTTATCCACCAAAATTTGTTGTATTAAATGGGTATTATAGTCCCTAGATTTCATATTTAGCACAACCAAACCTAAAAAAACGCGAAATTTTAGCGGAACGCGAAAAAACACTTTATGGTAAAAAAATTGTTTTAAAAAATCTTATCAGCGATTTCCATTCTGCAAACAAATATACTGATGTAAGAATTTTCCTTTTTGCAAATTTTTACCCCCGAGACTTTTTCGCGATTTTTTTTCAACTAGCTACCAAACTTTGTTGTATGAAATGGGTATTACAGTCTTGGGTATTACATATTTAACAAAACCGGAACTAAAAAAATTGGTGGCTAATTGCAAAAAAATCGCGAAAACAGTCGCGGAAAAAATTTCTAAAAAGTAAAATTCTTACATTAGTATATTTGTTTGACGAATGAAAATCGCTGATAAGTTTTTTTAATACACTTTTTTTACCATAAAGTGTTTTTTCGCGTTCCGTCAAAATTTCGCGTTTTTTTAGATGCGATAATGCTAAATATGAAATCTAGAGACTATAATACCCATTTCATACAACAAAGTTTGGTAAATATTTAAAAAAAATCGCGAAAAAAAAGTCGCGGGAAAAAAATTTGCAAAAACGAAAATTCTTAGATCAGTATATTTGTTTGCAGAATGCAAATCGCTGATAAGGGTTTTTAATACAATTTTTTTACCATAAATCTAAAATTTTATAAATTAAAAAATAAAAACTGTTTTTCTTAATAAGGAAACTTTTTTTTCTACAAAAAAAACTTTTCTTTTTTTTGTACAAAAACTTTTTTTTTATTTTTCTTTTTTTGTTTGGGGTTGAAAATAAAAAACTATCATTTGTATAAAAATCATTTGTAATTTTTGTTTTTCTTTTTTTTATAAAGATAAATATATTTTCAATTTTGGATGAATATAAAAAAAATTTAGAAATTTACTTTATTTTGAACAAAATACTTTTTTATTTCTTGATGAAAACTTAAAAATAAAGTTTATGGTTTGTAAAATCCGGTGCCTACCAAATACGCCAACAATTTTAAAATTTTCAATTTCAATTTATTTCTTATAATATTTATATTATTTACATTTGACTTAGAAGCAAAGAGTTTAGGAACTTCGTTCCTTTTCTACTTAGATATATAAATATATTTTTTTAATTTATGAAATTTATGTACATTATTATTAAACGGAAGGAAAAAAATTTACAAAAACCTTTATGAAGCAGAGGTATAAGATAAAAATGAGAAAAAAAATATAGTAGATAAAATTATGATGAGATGAGTTCATTGATATGTACATGTTGTGAGAGTTGGCATCTTCCATTAAAATTTAGAGTCAATCTTTCGATTTTATCCAGAACGAGTTCGAAGCCAGAGAGACTATGTAGGCGTCGGGTGGAATAGTGCCATGGTAGTTTAAATATCATTTTAAGTAGCTTATTTTGTGCTACTTTTTCGAATAAAAAAAAAAATCTTAGGGCACCCAAAAAAGAGTTCTATCAGTGGTATAAATTTGGAGTCAATCGGTGAGGTGCCCCTAAACTACACCCAAACGATTTCTTAGTTGAATGCGACGAATATTTCAACTATCTTATATGTGAAATATAATAGTTGAATTGAATTAGTTGGTGTCAACTAAGTTTTTTTAATATCAGCAAATTAACTAGAAATATTGTTACATGGAACGGTATGCTAGTTAAAAGTAATGGAAAAATTAAGAATTAGTGAATACCAACTACTATTACCAATTGAAAAAGTTTAATAGAAACCATTATTTTGATTTTTTATCTTATTTTTTAATAAATACAACACAAACATTACATTTTTTCATACTGTTATTAACAATTAAAATATTAATATTACTATTTACAATACAAATTCCAATATTATTTTCCTTACGCTCGGACACAAACAAGGTATCATGTGTCTCACAGAAAATTTTTTAGTCACTTCCTATACCATCCATAATTCTTGAAGAAATCGTCTGTTTCCTTGTGGGATGTTGTTCAACATCCCACCAATATTGAACTTCTTTACTTCCTATACCAAAGCAATAAATTTCATTATAAACAAGAACAATAAACACAATTAACCGTTATAATTACCTCCGAGTTAAGATCTGCATAAATAAATTATTAACAAGAGCAGGGAATGTAATTATCTTCCAAGACATTCATTGACAATTTTATAATTTGAGTTTCAGTTTATAAATTTTTTTCAATTTTTAATATATGTATGTGTATTTGACATTCGAATATAAATTTTTCAACACAGGGTAACTGTTGTATTGATAATATCATCCAGAAATATAGTTGTTTATAATTAAAAATAGTAATTTTAAATTTGTTTGATTTCAACTACAGATTTTTTTAACTATCCAACCATGGAAATTTTTCGGTGTAGACTTGAGCCGAAAATAATAATACTCATATGTAGGAAAAGAATTAAAATTAAATTTTTATCACATTTCACAGAATTTGAGGCAAAATTAGAAGAAGATCGTCTACGAAAAGAACGTGAGGCACGTGAACGTCAAAATGACATGACACTGGAGGAGACCCGTGGTCAAATTTCAAAATTGGAACAGAAATTAACCGAATTGCGCAATCAGAAACAACAGTTATTTTTGCAATTGAAAAAAGTACTAAACGAGGATGAAAATCGTAAAAAACAACAAAAAGATAGTGAAATTTATGCAATGCAAGCATTACAAGCACAGGCCAATGCACCACAACACCAAGTCTTTTTACCGCCCGTCAGAGTGCCACCTCATCAAATGCTGCCCATATTGGCGAAGGTTAGTAAAGTTATAGATAATAAAGAAAAATTTAAAATTCTTATTTTATATTCTTAAAATTCTTAGCCTCCAAATAATGCTCCTATTAAAAGAGGACGTAGTCCATCGCCAACCCAGCAAGGCTATTATAAGACTGCAAGCTTTTCACAGCCAAGTAAGATATATAACTTAGATTTCGGTATTATGTCTGTATTTTATTTACTGTGGCGACTAAAAACAACTTTGAGTATGGGAACGATTTTCGCTGTTTTCGGTTACCTCAGTGAAGTATAGGAATTTACATATTATAGTCATAATTATTTTATTTTTTGCATTAAAAAATACAAACCTTGTTTTTTTGGACTTCCCATATTTTCTTATATTTAGCGTGATCGTTACCATAAGTTATTACTTTTACTACAGCTGGAAAAATTCAATACATAAAATGTCTGTTCCCGTACTTTACCGAAGTTACACAAACTAGCCCAAAGGCGTTCCCGTACTCAAAATTGCGTGTAAATTGTTGTTGTTTGGGCTGTTTTGGGTTCCCGCGGGTACCCGCGGTAACGTACGGGAACGCACATAAAGTAAACAAAATTTTCCAATTATACACCGAAAAAATTTCTCAGTTACTGGCTACTAAATTTTTAACTGAGTCTCAGGTGAAATGCCCCTTACTGAGCCTTAGTTGTTTCAATTAATTAAAAACAACAAATTTTTCAAATTATGTATTTAACTGAGAGCTCAGTCGCTGAAAACTTTACTTTAAGTTAAATTAAATATATATGAAATTTTAGTTATAAGAAAACTACAAAATAAATCTAAAAAAGACCAACAATCATTTTGAACTCTTTATTTATAATATTGTCATACTTTAAACAACGGGTTAGAAATTAATTTCTTTATTTTAGTTCTTGCCAGGGTTCGTATTTGCACGCACATGTGCGCACATTTTCACACATCTTGCACTTGCACATGAGAGAGTTCAAAATGATTGTTGGTCTTTTTTAGATTTATTTTGTAGTTTTCTTATAACTAAAATTTCATATATATTTAATTTAACTTAAAGTAAAGTTTTCAGCGACTGAGCTCTCAGTTAAATACATAATTTGAAAAATTTGTTGTTTTTAATTAATTGAAACAACTAAGGCTCAGTAAGGGGCATTTCACCTGAGACTCAGTTAAAAATTTAGTAGCCAGTAACTGAGAAATTTTTTCGGTGTATAATTGGAAAATTTTGTTTACTTTATGTGCGTTCCCGTACGTTACCGCGGGTACCCGGTAAAATTTTGTAAAAATTTCAAAATTTTGTAAAAATTGAAAAATTTTGTAAAAATTTTGAAAAAATCGTCATAACTTGAAAAAATCGTCAATATTTGAAAGAATTGCCCAAAATTAAAAAAAATTGTCAGAAATTATACAAAATTGCAAAATATCGTAAAAATTTTGCAATAATCGACAAATTTGAAAAAATCGTCAATATTTGAAAAAATTGGCCAAATAGTCAAAATTTAAAAAAAATCGTCAAAAATTAGACAAAAATGCGAAATATCGTAAAAATTTTGAAAAAATTGTCAATATTTGAAAAAATTACCAAAATCGACAAAATTTCAAAAAGTCTTCAAAAATTGGAAAAAATCGGAAAATTTTGAAAAATTGCCAAAATTGAAAAATTTTGAAAAAATTTTGAAAAAATCGTCATAACTGAAAAAATCGTCAATATTTGAAAATATTGCCCAAATAGTCAAAATTTAATAAAAAAATCTTCAAAAATTAGACAAAATCGCCAAAATTGCGAAATATCGTAAAAATTTTGAAAAAATTGTCAATATTTGAAAAAAATTACCAAAATCGTCAAAATTTCAAAAAGTCGTCAAAAATTGGAAAAAGTCGGAAAATTTAAAAAAATTGCCAAAATTGAAAAATTTTTAAAAAAATATCAAAATTTCAAAAAGTCGCCAAAAATTGGAAAAAAAATTGCAAAATGCCAGAATTGAAAAAAGTCGTAAAAATTTGTGAAAATCGACAAAAATTGTTTCTCGAATATTTTTCCTTGTTCCAAAACCGTTGTCCGTTTTCATCTAACTCATTTAGTTTTCGAGATACGGGAGATATTCCAAATAAAAGCCCTTTTCTCTCTACGACGCTTAGTTTTCGAGAAAAACGCGATTTTAAAATCTAGGAATGCAAGTCAAAATCTAGTTCCGCTATGGGGGTATTGGTGGCGAGTGTTGAACTTTGGTGCACTCAGTTTTCCTCTAGCTCTTCTAGTTTTCGAGATATGGACGATTTAAATTTTATACAAGCGATTTTCGCACTTATTTTTTCACAGATGACTCACTATGACTTCCGTGTTCCAAAACCGTTGTCCGTTTTCATCTAACTCATTTAGTTTTCGAGATACGGGAGATATTCCAAATAAAAGCCCTTTTCTCTCTACGACGCTTAGTTTTCGAGAAAAACGCGATTTTAAAATCTAGCAATGCAAGTCAAAATCTAGTTCCGCTATGGGGGTATTGGTGGCGAGTGTTGAACTTTGGTGCACTCAGTTTTCCTCTAGCTCTTCTAGTTTTCGAGATATGGACGATTTAAATTTTATATAAGCGATTTTCGCACTTATTTTTCCACATATGACTCACTATGACTTCCGTGTTCCAAAACCGTTGTCCGTTTTCATCTAACTCATTTAGTTTTCGAGATACGGGAGATATTCCAAATAAAAGCCCTTTTCTCTCTACGACGCTTAGTTTTCCAGAAAAACGCGATTTTAAAATCTAGCAATGCAAGTCCGCTATGGGGGTATTGGTGGCGAGTGTTGAACTTTGGTGCACTCAGTTTTCCTCTAGCTCTTCTAGTTTTCGAGATATAGACGATTTAAATTTTATATAAGCGATTTTCGCACTTATTTTTCCACTATGACTTCCGTGTTCCAAAACCGTTGTCCGTTTTCATCTAACTCATTTAGTTTTCGAGATACGGGAGATATTCCAAATAAAAGCCCTTTTCTCTCTACGACGCTTAGTTTTCGAGAAAAACGCGATTTTAAAATCTAGGAATGCAAGTCAAAATCTAGTTCCGCTATGGGGGTATTGGTGGCGAGTGTTGAACTTTGGTGCACTCAGTTTTCCTCTAACTCTTCTAGTTTTCGAGATATGGACGATTTAAATTTTATATAAGCGATTTTCGCACTTATTTTTTCACAGATGACTCACTATGACACCCGTGTTCCAAAACCGTTGTCCGTTTTCATCTAACTCATTTAGTTTTCGAGATACGGGAGATATTCCAAATAAAAGCCCTTTTCTCTCTACGACGCTTAGTTTTCGAGAAAAACGCGATTTTAAAATCTAGCAATGCAAGTCAAAATCTAGTTCCGCTATGGGGGTATTGGTGGCGAGTGTTGAACTTTGGTGCACTCAGTTTTCCTCTAGCTCTTCTAGTTTTCGAGATATGGACGATTTAAATTTTATATAAGCGATTTTCGCACTTATTTTTCCACATATGACTCACTATGACTTCCGTGTTCCAAAACCGTTGTCCGTTTTCATCTAACTCATTTAGTTTTCGAGATACGGGAGATATTCCAAATAAAAGCCCTTTTCTCTCTACGACGCTTAGTTTTCGAGAAAAACGCGATTTTAAAATCTAGCAATGCAAGTCCGCTATGGGGGTATTGGTGGCGAGTGTAGAACTTTGGTGCACTCAGTTTTCCTCTAGCTCTTCTAGTTTTCGAGATATGGACGATTTAAATTTTATATAAGCGATTTTCGCACTTATTTTTCCACTATGACTTCCGTGTTCCAAAACCGTTGTTCGTTGTCATCTAACTCATTTAGTTTTCGAGATACGGGAGATATTCCAAATAATAGCCCTTTTCTCTCTACGACGCTTAGTTTTCGAGAAAACGCGATTTTAAAATCTAGCAATGCAAGTCAAAATCTAGTTCCGCTATGGGGGTATTGGTGGCGAGTGTTGAACTTTGGTGCACTCAGTTTTCCTCTAGCTCTTCTAGTTTTCGAGATATGGACGATTTAAATTTTATATAAGCGATTTTCGCACTTATTTTTTAACAGATGACTCACTATGACTTCCGTGTTCCAAAACCGTTGTCCGTTTTCATCTAACTCATTTAGTTTCCGAGATAGGGGAGATATTCCAAATAAAAGCCCTTTTCTCTCTACGACGCTTAGTTTTCGAGAAAAACGCGATTTTAAAATCTAGCAATGCAAGTGAAAATCTAGTTCCGCTATGGGGGTATTGGTGGCGAGTTTTGAACTTTGGTGCACTCAGTTTTCCTCTAGCTCTTCTAGTTTTCGAGATATGGACGATTTAAATTTTATTTAAGTGATTTTCGCATTATCTGTGGAAAAATAAGTGCGAAAATCGCTTAAATAAAATTTAAATCGTCCATATCTCTTAAATAAAATTTAAATCATCCATATCTCGAAAACTAGAAGAGCTAGAGGAAAACTGAGTGCACCAAAGTTCAACACTCGCCACCAATACCCCCATAGCGGAACTAGATTTTGACTTGCATTGCTAGATTTTAAAATCGCGTTTTTCTCGAAAACTAAGCGTCGTAGAGAGAAAAGGGCTTTTATTTGGAATATCTCCCGTATCTCGAAAACTAAATGAGTTAGATGAAAACGAACAACGGTTTTGGAACACGGAAGTCATAGTGAGTCATCTGTGAAAAAATAAGTGCGAAAATCGCTTATATAAAATTTAAATCGTCCATATCTCGAAAACTAGAAGAGCTAGAGGAAAACTGAGTGCACCAAAGTTCAACACTCGCCACCAATACCCCCATAGCGGAACTAGATTTTGACTTGCATTCCTAGATTTTAAAATCGCGTTTTTCTCGAAAACTAAGCGTCGTAGAGAGAAAGGGGCTTTTATTTGGAATATCTCCCGTATCTCGAAAACTAAATGAGTTAGATGAAAACGGAACACGGAAGTCATAGTGAGTCATATGTGGAAAAATAAGTGCGAAAATCGCTTATATAAAATTTAAATCGTCCATATCTCGAAAACTAGAAGAGCTAGAGGAAAACTGAGTGCACCAAAGTTCAACACTCGCCACCAATACCCCGATAGCGGAACTAGATTTTGACTTGCATTGCTAGATTTTAAAATCGCGTTTTTCTCGAAAACTAAGCGTCGTAGAGAGAAAAGGGCTTTTATTTGGAATATCTCCCGTATCTCGAAAACTAAATGAGTTAGATTAAAACGGACTACGCTTTTGGAACAGGGAAGTCATTGCGAGTCATCTGTGAAAAAATAAATGCGAAAATGAATTTTGCGATTTTTTTTAATTTTTGAAGATTTTTTTCAAATTTTCACCATATAATTTTTCATCGTTTCTAATTCTGACGATTTTCATGATTTCGAATTTCTGACAGTTCTGCCATTTTCGATTTTTTTTTTTTAATTTTGACGATTTTTTTTAAATTTTACTTTTTTTAATTTTTGCAGTTTTTTTCAAATATTCGCGAATTTTTCAAATTATGCCGATTTTTTCAACACATGACTATTTTCAAATTTTGGAGATTTTTAAATTTTGGCGATTTTTCTGAATTTTTGGCGATTTTTTTAAATTTTGGGAATTTTTCCAATTTTAGAAATTTTTGACGATTTTTTAAAATTTTTGACGATTTTTCAAATTTTGACGATTTTTTCCAATTTTTGGGCTTTTTTCCAATTTTGGAAAATTTTTCAAATTTTGACGATTTTTTTCAATTTTGGCGATTTTTTTTTAATTTTTGAAGATTTTGCCAAATTTTGACTTTTTTTCAATTTTAGTGTTTTTTTTTCAAATTTTTTTCCATTTTGGCGATTTTTTCGAATTTTTAACGATTTTTTCAATTTCGGCAATTTTTTTAAATTAAATTTTTTTTTGACGATTTTTTCAAGTTTTTGACGATTTTTAAAATTTTGACGATTTTTTTCCACTTTTTGGGATTTTTCCAATTTTGGAAATTTTTTAAAATTTTGGCGATTTTTTTTAATTTTTGAAGATTTTGTCAAATTTTTCACAATTTTTCAAATTTTTACTTTTTTTTCGAATTTAGTGTTTTTTCAAATTTTGGAATTTTTTTTAAAATTTTGACGATTTTTTAAAATTTTGGCGATTTTTTTTCCAATTTTTAACGATTTTTTCAATTTTGGCAATTTTTTTAAATTTTTCAGATTTTTTAAAATTTTTGACGATTTTTCAAGTTTTGACGATTTTTTCTGATTTTTTCCAATATCGGCGATTTTTTTAAATTTCGGCGATTTTTTTAAAATTTGAATTTTTTTTTTTAAATTATGCAATTTTTTAAAATTTTAAAGATTTTTTTAAATTCGGCGATTTTTTCATATTTGTCAATTTTTTTTTTAATTTTTGGCGATTTTTTGAAAATTTGGACAGTTCTTTTTTAATTACGGCGATTTTTTTTTCAATTTTGGCGATTTTGTATCCATTTTTGCATTTTTTTTAAAATTATTATCGATTTTTTTTATATATTTGCGATTTTCGACAATATGAGCGATTTTTTTCTAATGTTAGCTGTTTTTTTAATGCACGTGCATATGCACTTGCACTCGCACATGTGCATGTGCGAATTTGTATTCGCACATTGCACATGGAGATGTGCATGTGCGAATAGTATCTGCACTTGCACATCTTGATGTGCGAAGTGCAAAATATTTTCGCACATGCACATTTGCATGTGCGAAATATGAAGTCAAATTCGCACATGCACATGTGCATGTGCGAAGTATAAACAAAAATTTGCACATGCACATGTGCATGTGCATCTTTTGTCTGCACATCAATTTTTGCACATGTGCATGTGCGCACATGTGCGTGCATTACGAAGCCTGGTTCTTGCTGCAACGTCAATATGAACAATTCTTGGATAAATTCCTTTGAAAATTTTAAAAGATGTATTCTTGGTTTTCATATGATCTGGGATAAAATGTGTTATTATACATATAAATTACAGCTTAACTATAAGTTTACCTTTTCTAGAAAAATCCTTTTTCAGTTTGTTACAATCTTGAGATAATTAAATGTTCGTGTTTTATTTCTGTATTAACCCTCTAATGCCCAACGCCGCCTTTTGGCGGTCTTCAAATTTTAAATAGTTTTTGGCTAAATAACAATATTTTATTAAACCAGTTGTAGTATATCAATAGAAAACTTAACTGCCTCCTTTTTTGCCTTCAAACTTTTTGTGTGTAAAGAACGGTTTTCAAGCGAGAAGCATGTAAAGTGAAAATTTAGAAAATTTTAAAAAATTAACTTTTTAAAACGGAAAAAATATTTGAAAAATTCCCAAAAATACATTTACGATCTGGCGTACATTACCGATAATAGCAAAGCTAGTTTGGAGCCTCTAATTGTAAAATCAATTAAAATTTTTTCTCCAGGACTCACAGGATAACGCCAGGATACGTTTTACAAATATCTCTCTAACTCAAAAACTAGCCAACAGATTTTCTTGAAATTAAACAAAGATTATATACTTAGAGGTAGTAGTAAGCAGAACTAACTTCGTCAAAATTTATTGATGTTTAGTGCCAAATTCGCCAAATTTCGTAATTTTCAAAAAGCGAAAATCGCCATAACTTTTGAAATTTCGGTACGTAATTTTATTTCATTGATAGTGTATTTACAGCAAAAAAGGAAATTATGTGACTACTTGGTTTCAAGATACGTCTTCAACCTTTGTTGTGCTATATCGCCTAAATAAAGCGATAAATTAAAATTTTAATATTTGTTCCATAGTAGATTTTAACGCCAAATATATGGTTTAAATATTAGTGTAATCAGAAGAAAGAGCATTAGAGGGTTAAAAAATGTTGTTTCCCAAATATTTTTATATTTTTGTTTTATATTTGACATTCTTTTATAATTTTGAATAGTTGTTTCAAGATCAACTGAACAAAATCTCTATATTTAACATAATATAGTTGTTAATTTGTAATTTCAAAACAACTGAGGATTTCCTTAACTGAGCGACTGCGGAATTTTTTCGGTATAGTAAAAGTAATAAGAATTTCGAGTAATCGAAAACAGTGATTTAGTTAGAATATTGTTCTACGTCAAGTCTAAATTTTAATATATTATGTCTGTTCCCGTACTTTACCGAAGTTACCCAAACTAGCCCAAAGGCGTTCCCGTACTCAAAATTGCGTGTAAATTGTTGTTGTTTGGGCTGTTTTGGGTTCCCGCGGGTACCCGCGGTAACGTACGGGAACGCACATATTGTCATATTAGATTTTATTTGTAGATTTTATATGTACTGTCTCGGTTTGTGTGTTCCAATCATCATTTTATTATTGCCTATAAAATAGGCCGAAAATCTAAAAATTGAGTTTAAAAACACAATTATATTCGATAATAGCACTAAATTCTATAAAAATCACCTAAATACAAAAGAAACAACGAAGTTTTACTGAAATGGTTCCAAATTAAAAAAATAAAAAAATTCCGCATAGACTTAAGTGGATACGCTACGTTAGATGGTGTAATTTTTTTTATTTAAATAAAGTTTAACGAAATGGTTCAGAAATTGATAAAACTTTGTCCATCGATTAAAATACTCACGCTGAGTTGAATGGTGCAATATCTTTTTTCGGTCACACCTCCTTAACAGTCGGGACTTTATAGTTGCAAAGGTTGCTTTGTCTTAAAAAGTATCCATCGGATTTGGATAAATGCTATATCATTGGCATAAGTTATTATTAATTTATTTTTTTTTTACATAAACACGATTTAACTAAATTTCGACCTATTACAAGGTATTTGTACTAGGCTGGTTCATAAAAAACAAAAGTTGGATTTTGGTATGGGTCAGCCCGAATATATATTAAGCACGGAGAAAAATTAACGCATGATTTTATTAAATTTTTTTTTATTAAGGTTTATGGGTCAAAGTTTGGTATTTTTAAGAAAAATCGCTGCATCTATTCTTTTTTCTTGAGTGTGTATTAAACAAAATCCAAAATTTATTTTTATGAACGCCATTATTGAATGAAGAATTATGAAAAAAAAATTGTGTAAAATTGTTTTTCAGAACCTCTTTCTGAGGCGATTTGGCTACTCTTGTCCGTCCGTCCGTCTGTTTGTATCATAGCTGTTAAGTAATGATTACTAATCGTAATAATTAGTAATTAGATTATTTTTTTTTGAAAGGTGAAATAATGACTATTTTACGATTATTTTAAAATTCGCACGATTCCTAATTGACTACGATTACAGATAATCCAAAAATAATCAAGATTAATAAAAATTACGAGAAAATAATCAAAAATAATAAGAAGTAATCAAAAAATAATTCGACTACTTTCAAAGATTACTTTTGATTGTTTTTGATTATTTTTTTATTTTGCGAAATTATGCCAATACTGTCACAAATACATTTTTCTACATGAAATTATACCAGTATTTAATGCTAGTTGTTTTTTTTTATTTTTTGTTATTATTTAGAGTGTTTTTTAATCACCTGGATTTAGAATTTTACATACAAAAAATGGATTTATTAAATCCAAAAAAAAACTGGATTTAATAAATCCACAATAAAAGCACAAATATATGAAACAGCCTATTAATTTAATGTCAGAAAAAAATACGAATGAAAATTAAAAGAGAAACAAAAAAATTTAAAAACTAACAAATAAAAGGTTTTTATTAAATTTTTTTTCAGAGCCTCTTTCTGAGGCGATTTGGCTACTTTTGTCCGTCCGTCCGTATGTTTGTACACGGAACACGTCGAAAAATTTATAACATTAAACACGAAGGTATTTGTTTACATTCGTCTTCCCATGAACATTTTTTACAATTGGTTGCCAACTACACTAGTTCTGGAAGTGGTTCCACTAGAACCAATTCCATAGAACTGGTTCCGGAACCCGTTCCATGGATCTTATATGCAAGATATATTTGAAGGAGAATCAGTTCTAGAACTAGTTGAAGTTATAGAACTAGTTCCAGAACTGATTCTAAGGCAACCGGTTCCACTTTGGGTGCTAAAAAAGCAATTGCTTTTTCAAAGAAAAATCGTTGACAGTAGAAGGGATTACAAAGGAAAAGCAGCTTCTTTGGAACAGAAAATTTTCCTGGGTTAATCTAAATAAAATAATAACAAAAGGAATGTGGCCTGAAAACCCAATCCCCGACCCAACTCTCCCTTAAATTTTGTATTTATTTATGTTTTTTAGTCTCTATTTTAATAGTGGTACTAAGAAAACTCATATAAAAGGTTTGCAAATATATTTAAAAAGATATATTTCAAAAATAGCCGGATGGAATACATATTTATTTAGATTGCTGCAGATTTTATAGTAAAAAAATAAGATAATTCGCGCGAATTATTTCCATATTTTTTATTTCGTGAATCAAATTTTTTGTTTTCAATTCAATTCAATTTATTTCTTATAATATTTATATTATTTACATTTGACTTAGAAGCAAAGAGTTTAGGAACTTCGTTCCTTTTCTACTTAGATATATAAATATATTTTTTTAATTTATGAAATTTATGTACATTATTATTAAACGGAAGGAAAAAATTTACAAAAACCTTTATGAAGCAGAGGTATAAGATAAAAATGAGATAAAGTAGATAAAATTGTGATGAGATGAGTTCATTGATATGTACATGTTGTGAGAGTTGGCATCTTCCATTAAAATTTAGAGTCAATCTTTTGATTTTATCCAGAACGAGTTCGAAGCCAGCGAGACTATGTAGGCGTCGGGTGGAATAGTGCCATGGTAGTTTAAATATCCTTTTAAGTAGCTTATTTTGTGCTACTTGGAGTTTTTTTGTATGACATTTTGCAGACGTGTACCAAACTGGAGCACAGTAAAACATTATGGGGTGGAATATAGATTTGATGATGAGTTTTTTATTGTCTATGTTCATTTCCGACTTTCTGTTTATAATTGGGTACATTATTCTAATAATTTTGTTAATTTTGTCCACTACAAAATTATGATTATTAAAATTAAGCTTTGTATCAAGCATAACGCCCAAGTATTTGACGTTGTTTTCCCATGGAATATCATGGTTCATGAAACGAGGTAAACTCTGGGGTATAAAACAAGACTTACGTTTTCTTGTAAAATAAATAGCCAGGGTTAACCAAAATCTTCCATTTATCAAAATAATTACTCAACCCAGTAAGAGCAGACTGCAAGTTTGTAATAATATCAGCTGAATAAACATCAGAACTAAGAATTGATGTATCATCTGCAAATATAGACGTAATGCAATTGGAAAATGTTTGAATGTCAGCAATAAAGATGTTGTAAAGAACTGGCGACAGGCAAGAACCTTGTGGACATCCTGCAATGATATTTACTTGTTGTGAACAGGTTTTACCCAAGTAAACGCTGAACGATCTATTTTGAAGAAAGTTTTGAATAATTTTTATGAGTTCAATTGGAAAGTTGAATTTTTTCAATTTAAAAATAAGTCCATTATGCCAAACGGATTCAAACGCAGCTTTTATGTCTAGCAATATCATTCCAGTTGATTTGCCGTTTTGAAAATTATTTTTAACTAATTTTCTGATTTTTAGTAGGGGTTGAGACGTATTATGTTCACTTCTGACCCCGAATTGTTGCGATGAAAGTATATTGTTTGCATCGATAAAATTAATAAGCTTTTCCTTAATAATTTTTTCCAAGATTTTACTTATAGAAGAGAGCAGACTTATTGGTCTATTAGAAAGCGGAGAATCAGGAGGTTTATTTGGCTTGAGTATTGGTATGGTTTTTGAGATTTTCCAATCACTGGGAAAGTAGCATAATTTAAGGCAAGCATTAAAGATGTTCGTTAGAAAGTAGTTGATACCTTTATTAGGTAAATTGTTTAAACATTTATTATTAATACCATCTAAACCTGGAGTTTTTTTGTTTTTAAATTTTTTTATAATTACACCAACTTTTTCAGTAGTAGTGAAGTAACAGTTTTGTGGGATTGGGTTAATATTACGAATAAGGTTTGCAACACCATTAACCTCAGTAATCGTAGTAGTATCACTTAAATTTGATGAAATACAGTGGTTCAAATTAAAGTTGTGAGCCAAAATTTCTGCCTTTTCTTGCCGGGTAAAACATACTACATTGTTGTGTTTTAAAATTGGATATCTTCTTTAACATTTTTGAAACTTTTCAAAATGGGGAAGATGCTTTGTCCAAATTGGACAACATGTTATTCCAAGTTTGGTTTTTGAAGTGGTTTATTTCATTCGTAATATTTTTATTTAAACGTGTCATAGCTCGACGATCATTAACATCTCTGTAACGCTTCCAGTTCCTTTTAAATACGTTCCTTAATTGTATCACAATTTTTATGTTGTTTGGTAAGGGTTTAGAGGTTGGTGCAATTCTACGTTTGGGCACACTTTCATCTATTCCCATTTTTACTACATTATTGAAAACATTTATCATGTTGTCAATTTGAGAGCTGTTGTTTATTTCATTAACGCTATCCGCCACAGGAAAATTCCTGTTTATGAATTTCATAAAATGCGGCCAGTTTGCCTTACTGAAAGCGTAGCATAAATTGTCTACCATTTCATAATTTAAATTAATTGTACTAATGATTGGTAGGTGGTCAGAACTCAAGTCATTTATAACTTTTACTGCGGACATATTTTGAGATATGTTAGTTATAAAAAAATCTAGAGTTGACGGTTGTTTACTTGGATCAGCCGGAATATAAGTATATTCATGGGGAAATACTATTTGTGTTTGGTTTAGTTGGAGTTTCTCATATAATATTTTACCCCAGCCATTACTTCTTTGACATCCCCAATAATTATGTCTGCGGTTAAAATTTCCTCCTAATATGTATTTATTTGAGCTCGTTAGTTTACGAATATCTGTCGCAAATGTTTGTTTTCTTCTAGGGTCCCTGTTTGTTGACCCACCAGGATAATAGCAAGAATAAATATTTATAAAGTCATTACCAGATTTTACCTTAACACCTATGTTTTCAATCAGTTCTGTGTTAATAGGAGGTATAAGTTAATGCTGAATGTGTTTTTAATTAAAATAGCTACTCCACCTCCTCCACCACGTAGTCGATCGTATCTGTAGCAGTAGAAGTTCTGATGTTTTATTGTAATTTTTTTATTTAGCCAGGTTTCACAAAGTAAACAAATGTCAATATTGGTTTTTTCCAAGAAATGGAATAATTCGTCTTTTTTAGTGCGAATGCTACGAGCATTCCATTGTAATAACGTTATGTTGCTCTTCATTGGTATAAAAATTTGCATGCAAGGTTTGTAACAACCTCGAATTGCTCTTCACGAGACCTGCATTTTTTTAAATTTGAAATTAATTCAAAGGTAAGATTTTTTAATTCTTCTAAAGAGAACAAATTATTATTATCGTTATTTTGGGTGAATGGTTGGCTATAACCCGTTCTAGATGGATTTGGTGTTTCGCTCTGATTTAAAGCATTTGGAAAATTAACATTGTAATTTGATTGGTTGTTGAATTGTTGGCTTCTTTGTCTGGTACTCTTTGGTTGAGCACGTTGCCTTATTTGCTTATATGTTTCCCTATTAGGGCAGTCAGGGGACATAGCCTTATGGGGGCCTTTACAATTAGCACATTTTACAATGGTTGACTTGCATTCTTCAGTTTTGTGATTCCCGGCGCAATGGGCACAAAACTTTTTAACATTGCATCTGCTGGCACCGTGTCCATACATCTGACAATTATAACATTGGGTCAGTTTTGTTTTGTTGGGTTTTTGGTATTCCCACCTGACTTTTATGTAGTTGATGGCTGAGTAATTTTGCCTTAATTCTCTTAATGTGATTGACTTTTTTTCAAAGTAGACAATGAATATAATTTGTTCGTTGTTACTGTCCCTAGCTCCAGCATAGGCTCTAGTAACAATTTTAACGTCGATACATTTAAGGCCCATGTCTAAAAGTCTGGACTTAACAACTGATGGGTCTGTTTTATCTAGACCTAATAGTACAGCCTTATAAGGCTTTTCGTTTTTAGCAGCATATGTGAAATATTCGAGCTGAAACTTCTTAGTGAGAGAGTCACAAACGGTAGTAAAATCTACGTTATTTGTGCAAAACAATTTTAGACCGATGGAAATTTTACGTATAGAGTAATCTTTGATTTTTAATATTCTACACATTATGAAGGCGATTCCCAATCGTGTTGCCTGTATGAAAAATTTTATTGCGGCAACAATCATCTTCGTATTTTGGAATATACCCCATTTGTTAAAAAACGTATCCCGAATGCAATACTTCACAGCAATATGAAAGCAATTGTTCTAAAAGATAAATTGGCGATATCACTAAATTATCATCTGGACGATAAAAAACAGTAGCGTATATATCGCCAAAATATCATCTGGAAGCTAAAAGTATGATATCGCCTGACAACTATTCATAAGATAAAAGTACGTTTTTTATTTAATCATTATACCCTACACCACTATGTGGTCAGGGTATTATAAGTTTGTGCTGATGTTTGTAACACCAAAAAATATTGGTCGTAGACCCACCTTATAGTATACCGATCGGTTCAGAATTTTTTTTATTTCGATTTAACGATGTCCGTCTGTCCGTCCGTCCGTCTGTCTGTCTGTCCATGCAATCTTGTGCGCACTCTACAGGTCGCAACTATTAAGATATTTTGATGAAATTTGGTACACAGACCTATGTTAGCCCAATAACGCAGCCTATTGATTTTGGTGAACATCGGTCCATGTTTAGACCTAGTGCCCATATAAGGGTCCTACCAAAATTATACTGTTTATACGCTGCAGGTCGTAAATATTAAGATATTTTGATGAAATTTGGTACACAGACCTACATTGGCCCAATAACGCAGCCTATTGATTTTGGTGAACATCGGTCCATGTTTAGACCTAGTGCCCATATAAGGGTCCTACCAAAATGATACTGTTTATACGCTGCAGGTCGGAAATATTAAGATATTTTGATTAAATTTGGTACACAGACCTACATTGGCCCAATAACGCAGTCTATTGATTTTGGTGAACATCGGTCCATGTTTAGAACTAGTGCCCATATAAGGGTCCCCCCGAAATTGGCTTGGTTACAAACTGCAGGTCGCAAATATTAAGATATTTTAATTAAATTTGGTGCGCTGACTCACATTATAGAAAATTTTCACACAAGCCCCATTTTAACCCATTCGAATTTCGGATCCAAACAATACACCAGACTGGTGTAGAGTATTGTATAGTCGGCATGCCCGACTTTAACCTTTTTACTCGTTTTTTATTAGGTCCATTCGATTACTGGATAATTTGTACAAACTTGTACAAATTTTTACTGGATGGCGTTCGTTAACACAAATACTCAGTAAACAGAAAGAAAAAAGAGAGAATAAAGTGACAGTTCTATGATGAGAGTTTCTAAGTCTTCTTCTTTTTCTTGCAAATTTTGACTGGATAAATTTTTGCCAGTAAGAATTTGCAAGCAGAAAAAAACATATGTTTCGAAAACATATGTTTGTTTATTGTAAATAAAAAAAATTATTTTCCAATTATATTATTTTTTGGAAATGCAAAGCAGTAAAACTTTCAAAATAAATTATGGAAAAAATAAGAAAACCTTCTAAAAATTGTCTGCTTAAGATTTAACATCAAAAATTCTATTCTTCCATAGCGACCAGTTAAAATTTATTTGTATATTTGGTGTTGTAATCAGCTGTGTCTACAAACTTGCAAATTGTTGCAAATTTTCTGTTCGCGTACATGTTTGGGAAAATTTTATTTTGAGAGTAAATCTTATCTTACTCTCTGTAAGTTTGTACTGAGTAATTCTTACTGGACTTGACTGAGAAAAGTAATCGAATGGACCTATTATAAACATTTTCACTTTTAGGGTGTGTGTGAAATGATAGCAAAGTATCATGGTGAAAAACGTTTGCTCTATGGTGAAAACAATTTTAATTTTGCTGTGTGAAATGAAATCTTTTTCGGCAATGTAAAATTTTTGACAGTTTTCAATAATAATGAAAAAAGAAATAAAAGGAAACAAATATTTTTATGAAATATATGCGTTTTCTAATTGCAGTTCTACACAAATCAGATCGTTGCAATTAATGGAAGTTTTATCTTTGCGTAACAAAGTAGACGAAGCCAAGAAGTAAAAATGGTTATGTGGTAATGGTAATGTAATTTTCTTTTGCCTCTTTGTTTTTGTTCAGATTTTTTCATTTATGTATAGTGTTTCTTAATTTTTCTTTTATGTATATTAGGGTTTGGGGTTCGGGAATTCCCGGGCGGGAATTCCCGGGAAAATAATATATTTTTCCCGGGAAAACGGGAAATTTTAAAAATATTAAATTTTTTAAATTGTTTTTGTTTCCAATAGGATTTTTTAATTTTAGTCATAAAAAACATTTTAAATACCAAAACAAAAATGTCATTGTTAAAATCTTTTAAAAGGGAATACATTTATTTTATAACTTATTCAAAATTTAAGTAGTAAAACCTAAAAACTTGGTAAAATGTTTAAAAGAAATATGAAAAAAAGCTTTGTTTCTTACAAATAATCGCCCTTACTATCTAAATTTTTCAAATGTATAATTTAGGTAAAGTCGACTTTAGTTAAAATATTGGGTGGCAGTATACCTTGACTTGGTTTATTTTTGGAGCATTCTGATTGGTTAATTTGTTTTCAACCAATCAAAATATTTGAAAATATAAATATTTTTGTAAGGTTGTCATACACAAAATGAACACAAAATGGTCATGCAACTTCTCTTGAAGAAAACAACAACAAGAATCACGTTTCAGCTAAAATTAGCAAAGTACCCGAAGGAAACAGTGTAAGCTGAATAGGCATTAAAGGTTTTATGGTAGGGTAAACATTTCCTGAAATGGTATCCAAATTAGCCGCAGTCAATCCGCACCATAACTAGATCTTCGTTTATTCGAGAAAGTTTTTATAATAAAAACCTGGCATTGCAAAAAAATGAAACCGATGTAAAGAACATTATATTAAATTACTACAATCATGTAAAAGATATCATGATAAAAGAAATCTTAGATGAATGGACAAGAATATCACAAAAGAGATATTTGAACATATGTATAACCGGATATAATTCATTTTATAACCTGGGGTTGGTTTATATATCAGGAAGATGTAATGCTGATGAAATAAGAAGAATTGTAGTAATAAGACTACAAGAGTTTTATTTGTCTTTGGAAAATAACATTGTGGCCACCATATCTAATGGGCCAAGTGTGATGAACCGGTTTGTTTCCGACAGTCCAGTAGTAGGTGCTTTCTGCTGGAATCATGCAATTCATTTGGCAGTGCTGCGAGTAATTTATGTGAAATCTAATGTTCAACATTCTGATATTTTTACTTTGAATTCTCACTACACAGACTGCATTTGTACTGAAATAGTGTTTTTTTTAACAAAAATTACTTATATAGGTGGTTTTCATTAGCAATTTTGTTTAAAAATATTTCGCCGGAATCCCGGGAATCAAATTTTTTCATTTCCGTTTCCCGGGAAATAAAAAAGTCCGGGAAATCCCAAACCCTAATGTATATAGAAACTTTCACATTTTAAAATGTCAAATATTTCTATGCTTATGTGCTAGTGAAATTTTATTCACCTCAAAACTGTCAAAAATTTACCATAAAGAATACTTTGGTACCGTTTTACACACACTCTTAATTCACCAATATTAATCTCCATTTTCATATATCGACCACTCTTTCGTGGATTTGAATTTGTTTTGAAATTGTACAATTGTAAAAACAAATTTGTTTACTTATCTTAATATTTGCAATATAAATTGCACAAGTTGTCTTAAATTCAACGGAACCCCAGCACAAAAATTTTCAAATAAAACCAAAATTAATTTTTGACATTTCTTTAATATCGCCGACATATCTTTCAGTTGATAAAAAGAAGATTTGTTCAAAATACTTCTTTGAAACGATAAATGATATTGGTAGCATTCGGCAGAGAAACTTTAAACTGATACCGGTGACTTGTAGCGCTTTGTGTTTACTTACACTGCGGAACAAGTTTTATTTGTTTTGTTTTTAAATACACTTTTTCAATAGTTTCCTTTTATTTTTTAAAATTTTTGTTTTCGAATTATTTTTGTACGTTTTTATTTGTCATTCTTACAAAACAATTTTTATTGTAAATGAACAACAACAAATATATCACTTATTGATCAAAAGAAGCAAACATTTTGTACGGTACCAAAACATGACAGCGCTACCTGAGCGCTAAGACTGAGCGGTTAGTGATCAGGTCATTCAGCAGATAGTTGTACAACTGTTGTAGAACTGTTGACTATTAAATTGTATCTGTCGAACGCACTCATTGTCTTCATAACTTTTGTGTGATATATCTTCCGAATGCTTATTTTTTTTTTTTAAGAAGCAACACTCAGGAAATTCTTCCTATTAATTAACGTGTTGCTTCCTTTGGAAGGGGATAGAAAAGAAGTGAAAGATGAAGGGCTTCAAATATGGCAACACTGTAATTGCGCGAGATTTTGAATTTTAGAACAGTTGTTGCGCGCCATCTGACGGTGAGTTGGCGAACTTTGTTGAAGCTTTTTAGTTCATAGCCCTGTTATATTATTTTACTTCGGTGGGGTTAAGTGCTATGGGAACACCGAAGGTGGACGCTGCGATATGTATGAGGGATAAAAAAAACTCATACATATTACTATTTTTCATAAATTGATTTTGCCTTGGTTGGGGCTCGAACACGCAACCTCACGTGTAACAGTCCAACGCGCTAACCATTACACCACAACGTCCGAATGCTTATTGGGTATAATTAAACTCCAGCGATTCCTATTTTTAAATCTTATGTAATAAACCGTGTGACAATTTTTATTTTCATTCGGTGTGTAATTGAAAGACATCTGAACATGTGTTTTTTTAGGAATTAGCTCCAAAATTAACAAAAAGAGTAAGAAGGTTCAACTGTATTTATTATTTTTAAATCGTTGACACAAATAAGTCGGTTCAACAATTTTACAATTGATTTTATTCCTAAGCAGGTGAGTTATAAGAGGAATAAATATTTCTAAAACAACCCAGCAAAACTTGTATCAGTTCTAGAACTAGTTCTTTAGAGTCAGTACTAGTTCTACTTTGGCATTGTTACCCATAATATTTATTTGAAATTGTCAGCCTTAGAACTAGTTCTAGGGAATGCTTTGAGGAACAGGTACTAGTTCTAAGGAATGGTTCTAGCACCTATTCTTGTATCCGTGATTTTTATATGGAATTGTCGCGCTCAGAACTAGTTCCAAAAAGCCATAATGGAGCGTTAATCCCTTTGGTAGATCGGTTTTAAAACTAATATTTTTAATCATACTGATGCAGTTTCAAGGACAAAAATTTATTTTAAACGAAAAAAAAAAGATTTATTCAAACCATTATTTTAATGAAATTTTTTCACAGATTCTTAAAGGTACATTCATATGTTAATTAATAGTATTTCCAGGAAAATATTCCAAAGTAGACAAAGATATCTTAATCCCGAAAATTGGAACGAAACAGATTTGAAGACGTTAGACGTTTTATTTATATTTAGCTTGCCCTTTTAATATATGACAAAGCGTTTCCACTGTCAGCATTTTAAAAAGATAAATTCTTTTCTTTAACGGTTATTTTCATGCCAAGTTCTTGGGCTGTTTTCCATTTTGATAGGAGACAGTTTCAGAGCATTTTTTGTTAATTTAAGAAAGAAAAAATATTTAAAATTTTCCAAGTTTTTCAAATAGCTTTACGTAGTTGTTTTGGAACTAGTATTAGATCCTGGGAACCGATGTAGAAGTAATGTATAACTAGTTCTAAATCACTAGTTGCCAAAATATTCTAAGGATGTAGTTAAAATGGTAAATATGACTCCTTTGCATGCTAGAACCCATGCAAGTAGTTGCACTATCACTAGTTCCAAGGGTGCTATTCGAGAATGTGTAGTAACTCCATGAGAAGTAGTTCTACAACTAGTAATTTTAGAACGGGTTCAAAAAATTTTCCTGGGAACATAAAAAATAGTTTATAAAAATATATTTCTATGTTTGTACTGTTTTACTAGGTCAGTTTCCGGATAATTTTTTATAATGGTTTTTAGTTCATCGACAGCGGCTACACGCGAAAGCACTAAAATGTGGCTAATCGGACAGGTATCACCAGATATATGTAAAACCAAACTTCCTACAAAAAAGGAGATATTAAGTTTAGTTTTTTACTTTAAAATCTGCCGCAAGCTAAATAACTACGTATTCCATCCGGTTATTTTCGAAGTATATCTTTTTAAATGTATAAAAAAAATATGTTTGCAAATCTTTTGAGTTGTCTTAGTACCATTATTAAAATAGAAAATGAAAAAATATAAATAAATACAAACTTTAAGGGAGGGTTGTTGGGCGGTGATTTGGGAAATTTTCTTTTCCAAAGAAGCTGCTTTTCCTTTGTAACCCGTTCTACTGTCAACGACTTTTCTTTGAAAAAGCAATCGCTTCTTTAGCACCCAAAGTGGAACCGGTTGCCTTAGAATCAGTTCTGGAACTAGTTCTAGAGCTTGTCGAACTAGTTATATAACTTTTTCAACTAGTTCTAGAACTGATTCTCTTCCAGTTATATCTTGCATGGAACGGGTTCCGGAACCAGTTCTATGGAATCGGTTCTAGTGGAACCACTTCCAGAACGAGTGTGATTGGTAACCAATTGTCAAAAGATTTCCTGGGAGGACGAATGTAAACAAATACCTTCGTGTTTAATGTTATAAATTTTTCCACCGTGTTCCGTGTACAAACATACGGACGGACGGACAAAAGTAGCCAAATCGCCTCAGAAAGAGGCTCTGAAAAAAAATCTTACACAATTTTTTTTTTACAATTCCTCCTTCAATAATGCCGTTCATAAAAATAAATTTTGGATTTTTCTTTAATACACAGTCAAGCAAAAAGGAATAGATGCAGCGATTTTTCTCAAAAATACCAACTTTTGGGCCCGGTAGCGACCCCTAAACCTTAATAAAAAAATTAAAAAAAAAAATCATGTGTTAATTTTTCACTGTGCTTAATATACATATATTCGGGTTGACCCATACCAAAATCCAACTTTTGTTTTTTATGAACCAGCCTAATGTATACTTTGCCCTCGGATTATACTCCAAGTCGTGACCTTTCCAACGATGTACCATTTTTGTCAATCTTCTACCTTGAAATTAAAAATATAGGCATGTAAAACTGTGACTTGCTCAGCGAAGTCTGCTTTAGATGTACCTCAGAGGATAAAACCCCTAAGCCCGTCCGAAGGCTGCTACACAGAAAGGGGTTGTAGCGGCCGGCTTTGAATATACCCCAGAGGAGAAAACCCCTAAGCCCGGCAGAAGGCCGATACACAGAAAGGGGTTTTTCAGCGACACCGTCTTTGAATATACCCAGAGGAGAAAATCCGCTAAGCCCGGCCGAAGGCCGCTATACAAAAAGGTGTTCTTCAGCAAAGCCGGCTTTGAATATACCCCTAGAGGAGAAAACCCTTATATTTATATTCAGTATATAAAAGTGAGAATTTATAGCAAAATATGCCAATCACGTTTTATTAACTCTTTCATTACCGGCTTTTTTTATATATACAGGGTGGCGCAAAAATAACCTTCCGATGTTTTTTGGCTGTAATTTAAAAAAAAATGAAAAACTGATTCTTCTTGTGGATTATTTTTATTTGGTCTTTTAATTTTTTTTAGATCAAGTCGAGAATATGATGTCATGTAAATGGCCGCCGCCACAGTTGATTGTCATTTGAGCCCTTTTTATGGTATTTTCGAAGAAAAAAGGTCCGATGACTCCTCCAGCGAAAACAGCACACCATACAGTGACTTTGAGCGGGTGTAATGGCTCTTCGTGGGTTACACGCGGATTTTCAGTGCCCCAGAAGCGTAAATTTTGCTTATTTACGTACCCGCTAAGATGGAAATGGGCCTCATCACTCATGATTGGTGATGAATGAAAAAATGGGCTCAAATGACAATCAACTGTGGCGGCGGCCATTTACATGACATCATATTCTCGACTTGATGTAAAAAAAATTAAAAGACCAAATAAAAATAATCCACAAGAAGAATCAAAGTTTTTAATTTTTTTTTTTAAATTACAGCCAAAAAACATCGGAAGGTTATTTTTGCGCCACCCTGTATTTAGACTTCAGAGCCTTTATAAGCTCCCACAAATTAAAAAAATATAATTTTAAATGTCTTAGTCGATTTTTTTTAATATTTGAATAGCCAAAAACCCTTTGCTTATACTTGTTCAGGTCAGTAAATTAAGTTACATGTCAAATTTCATGTTTCTAGCTTCATTTGCTATTGAGATACACCAAAACCCCCTTTTCTTCGAGATAGTAATGGCAGATTAAAAATATTTAACTTCGTTGACAAATATTGACTTGATAAATGCCATTTTTTTTTAAATGCCATTCCAGGAAAATTTTCGGAACCCGTTCTAAAATTACTAGTTCCAGAACTACTTCCCAAGGAGTAACTACATATTCTTTAATAGCATCCTCGGAACTAGTGATGCAACTAGTTCTAGAATCCATGCAAATAGGTCATATTTAGCATTTTCACTACATCTTTAGTATGTTTTGGGAACTAGTGGTTTAGAACTAGTTATACATGACTTCTACATCAGTTTCCAGAATCTGATACAAATTCCAAGACAGCTCCATAGAGCTATTCAAAAACCTGAGACATTTTTAAATATGTCTTCCTCTTTGAAGTAACAAGAATGCTCTAAAAATGTTTCTTATCAAACACAGAAAAAACAGTAGGCACCAACAATGGGAATTTGTAAAAGCAATCACATTTTCTTTGAAATTGAAATTTTATTTCCAACAATTTTTTTGGTTGAAATATTTGTAACTCGTTTGTAAATTGTTATGGCCCGTTAACTTATCTCAATTTATACCCTGGTTAAGACCTCTACTAGCCTTAACCACTGGTAAACAAATTTTTTGAATAACTTATCTAAATTTTAACCAAGCATTTCTTCTAACCAATGCTAAAATTTAACCATAGAAATTTCTGTGGTTAAGAAACTTAACCAAGGCTATTTTAGAACAATTCACCCCCCAAGTAAAAAAAAATGATATGGAGCCATATGAAGTTATATTTAATTATATATAATCTTTTACGTAATTAGATATAATTACATTCGAAAAATGAGAACGTCTTAGTGTATCATATTGTATCGAATTGTGTACAATTGTATACAATTTGGTACAATTTGATACAATTTTATGCAATTCGATGCAATTGTATCCGAATTTTGTCCTCATCCAATTACATCAAATTATATCTTTTTGTATAAAATTATATAAAATGTTATAAAAGTGGACATAGTTGGATACAATTATATCTAAATATTGACCTTATACTTTTGATCATATTATATATGACCACATCTAATAATATACAAAAATAATTTTTTTAAATAAAAAAAAATTTTAATTACTTGTAATTGTTCTTTTTTGAATTGCAATTACAAATAATATGTAATTGTAGATGAGTTTTTTTTCAATTACAATTACATGTAATTGTGTAATTGCATGTGTAATTAATTACAAAATGTAATGATTAACCCCAGGTCTGCTGGAGATCTTATAATTTCGATAAATCTTACATTACTTTTATCCACATTTATCATGACAGTGCAAAAAACATAAAAAAAATTTTCTTTTAATTTAGTAATTTTAAAATAAAGTTAACAACACTGAAATTTTAAAGGTAATAGGATTATGATAGTCAACCAAGATATAAGAAATCAGTCAAGTGTACGTTATAGTATAGAGAATTTCGTATTAAAGCTTCAGTGTTGGTAATTACTAAATTTAAAACTAGTTCAAAATCATTGATAACATGGAACAAAATATAATAGGTTTGTCTTTTTCGAATTTTGTATAAATATTCCATACAAACTTAAGCATTTATAAAACTTTTAAGTAGGTATAAATTTAGCTTCTTAAAAATTAAGTAGTTATAAAAATGCTACCAAGTCTTAAAAATTCTTGGCTTTTCTCTTTCAAATGTAAACAAAAATATTTGTCATAAAAATATTTGAAATTTTAGAATTTTTTATTTCATAAAATATCTGAAACAACAAAAGGTAACAAAGGTTATTGCTCCATTTAGAGTTCCGGCGAAGTCTTTGTATGAAAACAGCTTTTGTACAAAGGCGACCCCCAAATGTTTAAATTTTGTTTGTTTACAAAAAATAAAAGAAAATCAGGTAAGTACGGATAGTCGTCCTTTTACAAGTCGTTATAGATATAGGTATAAAATTCGAAAAAAACAAACCTAATATAATACGGTTTTATATGGACCTTATATATTTTATATTTTTATATAAAATCACTTTAAAAAAATTGCCTATGTGGGATGATATATAATTATAGATGATTTTATAAAGAACGTTATAAGTTATATATGGGTTCATATTCGTCAATATATAATCATAACTAACACAAATTATAAAATATTTTTTATATGGATCCACATAGTTTTATATTATTATGTATAGTGTCATACTAAATTATATATAAACGTATATGTAATTATATCTTTTATATGTTACTTTATGTACTTATATATAGCACATACATATATATGTAGGCCAGTATGTAATAATATAAAATCACATATGTCTCCATATTAAAACCTTTGAGGAAAAAATATCTAATATATGACTATATAAAAGTATATATGCTCGAATTTAAAAGCATATGTGGCCATATGTAACTATAAGTTACTATATGCAATTACATAAAATAATATATGATTATTATATCAAAACTTTTTTACTCGGGCCTACATAAGATATTTTAATACATTAGACTTGTAATGATGATTATTAAAAAAATTTAAAGTGCAGCTTTAACCAAACTTTATGACACATGTAAGTATTTTCGATGTGCATTTCCCCCACTTTACCAAAACTTATAAAAATTGCATCAGTACTTAAAATCGGGCACAAATTTTTGCTATTTAGGATTTAGGTTTCTGTGATAGCTTACAGAAATTGGCCTCATATAAGGAAATAGGAAAAATTTATTTTTTTATTGGTTCAGGGAGCCAAAATCTGTCTTGAATAATTAAAACCAAAAATGGTGACCAATATTACAACAATTTGATACGAATTATACACCTCCACAAAATGAAAAGTCGCTGTTGGTAGAAGCTTGATACATACTTTTAGTATTTTACTTGCTGATTCCAAATCTCTATTTCGAATTCTCTATCACCTCTCAATTTTGAGAAAATCGTGATTAAAAATGCGAAAAATAGCTTTCTACGAATTTTAAAATACTATACAAAACGCATTCAAATAGCTTAAGACTTTTTGTTATGATGGTAGTAAAGAATGAATTTTGTTCTCTAAAATACATAGGACAACATTTTCTTAATTTGTGTACCGTTATAGGAAAAAATTCTTTTGAAAACCACTCTCAGAAAAACAATTGTTCCATCAATTTTGGGTAACTAACATTTAAGAATTTGGAATCAGCGTATCAAATTCAAAATGAATCATGTATAAAAGCTCAAGACTACTGAATGAAGTACAAGACTACTGAATTTAATTCTTAAATATTAAAAAGCGCATAGAAATCACTCTCGAATTTATGAAATGTGAACCAATCATGTTTTAAATATTTTAAAAGTATGTGAGGAACTCCTGGACATCCCACAGTTTTGACTGGCAATTACAAAAAGATACAAAATCATGCACAGCGATTATTTTTCTACTCACTTTGATGTGCTGATCACATAAATTGCCTTAATTTAATAATCTATCACAAAATTTCCACTATTTTTATACCCTACACCACTATGTGGTCAGGGTATTATAAGTTTGTGCTGATGTTTGTAACACCAAAAAATATTGGTCGTAGACCCACCTTATAGTATACCGATCGGTTCAGAATTTTTTTTTATTTCGATTTAACGATGTCCGTCTGTCCGTCCGTCCGTCCGTCTGTCTGTCTGTCCATGCAATCTTGTACGCACTCTACAGGTCGCACCTATTAAGATATTTCGATGAAATTTGGTACATAGACCTATGTTGGCCCAAGGACGAACAAGTTTGATTTTTTTGAACATCGGTCCATGTTTAGACCTAGTGCCCATATAAGGGTCCTACCAAAATTATACTGTTTATACGCTGCAGGTCGTAAATATTAAGATATTTTGATGAAATTTGGTACACAGACCTATATTGGCCCAATAACGCAGCCTATTGATTTTGGTGAACATCGGTCCATGTTTAGACCTAGTGCCCATATAAGGGTCCTACCAAAATTATACTGTTTATACGCTGCAGGTCGTAAATATTAAGATATTTTGATGAAATTTGGTACACAGACCTATATTGGCCCAATAACGCAGCCTATTGATTTTGGTGAACATCGGTCCATGTTTAGACCTAGTGCCCATATAAGGGTCCTACCAAAATTATACTGTTTATACGCTGCAGGTCGTAAATATTAAGATATTTTGATAAAATTTGGTATACAGACCTACATTGGCCCAGTAACGCAGCCTATTGATTTTGGTGAACATCGGTCCATGTTTAGACCTAGTGCCCATATAAGGGTCCTACTAAAATTATATGGTTTATACGCTGCAGGTCGCAAATATTAAGATATTTTGATAAAATTTGGTACACAGACCTACGTTGGCCCAAGGACAAAGCCTATTGATTTTGGTGAACATCGGTCCATGTTTAGACCTAGTGCCCATATAAGGGTCCTACCAAAATTATATTGTTTATACGCTGCAGGTCGCAAATATTAAGATATTTTGATGAAATTTGGTACACCGACTTATGGCAGCCGAAGGACGAAGCCTATTGATTTTGGTGAACATCGGTCTATGTTTAGACCTAGTGCCCATATAAGGGTCCCCCCAAAATTATATTGTTTATACGATGCACGTCGTAAATATTAAGATATTTTGACGAAATTTGGTACACAGACCTATTTTGGCCCACGGACGAAGCCTATTGATTTTGATGAACATCGGTCCATGTTTAGACCTAGTGCCCATATAAGGGTCCTACCAAAATTATACTGTTTATACGCTGCAGGTCGCAAATATTAAGATATTTTGATGAAATTTGGTACACAGACCTATATTGGCCCAATAACGCAGCCTATTGATTTTGGTGACATTAGTTGGCTTTTACCCAGACTGGTGTAGGGTATTCTATAGTCGGCATGCCCGACTTTAACCTTTTTACTCGTTTTTTTTTTAATTTTATGCGCGAATCTTTCCGCGGTTGTCTCGATTAGCACGAAATACTTATTAATAGTTCCAATAATCCACTTTTGTTTTATAGACTTACCAAATGGATTTAATTAAATCACCTCTCGTAGTATGCCAAAAGACACAATCATTTTATAGCATTTAGCGACCGCGAATCTTAAAAAAAACGACGTGGTCAGGTGTATTATTTTTTTTACGACCAGAAACACACAAAAAACCGCGAGAAAAACCTAATTTTCCCGTATTGAAAAAAACATTTTTTTGTTATTAATTCTTGTTTTTCTTTTTGTTTTTATTCTGACATTTCATACTAAGGTTAACTACCCAGAGTTAAAATATTGATAAGTTATTATGGTTAAATTTTCATAGGGATAAATATTTAGTATTGGTTAGTTACCCATGGTTAAGGTAAAGTTAACTTCTCTAGAAAAGTTCATTAGCCTATCTTTCATATAAAAATTGTTCAAAAATAAAAATTCAAAGTTACAAAAAAAACACATTTTTTTTTTTTTGGATTTACAAAATTCTTTGTTGGTGCCTTTTTAAAAAGTTTTTTTTTGTATATACAAATTTGGTATGAGAAAGGTGTTTAAAAATTTAATTAGAATTTTGTAAATTCTTTCTGTGAAATAGAAAACATCACAAATGTATGAAAATAACCGTTAACAAAGGAATTTATGTTTTCTTGTTTGGCATTTTTTCGAAATGTGTACCTAAAATCAGATGTTTTGTGATACAATAGGGAAGCCAAATTACATAATGTAAACTCTGTGGAATAATGCTAATATAAATATGAGTAAAAAGGTTAAAGTCGGGCATGTCGACTATACAATACCCTACACCAGTCTGGTTAAAAGCCAACTAATGTTTGGATCTGAAATTCGAATGGGTTAAAATGGGACTTGTGTCAAAATTTTCTATAATGTGATTCAGCGAACCAAATTTCATTTTAAATTTGCGACCTACAGTTTGTAACCAAGCCAATTTTGGGGGAACCCTTATATGGGCACTAGGTCTAAACATGGACCGGTGTTAACCAAAATCAATAGGCTTCGTCCTTGGGCCAATATAGGTCTGCGTACCAAATTTCATCAAAATATATTAATATTTGCGACCTGCAGCGTATAAACAATATAATTTTGGGGGGACCCTTATATGGGCACTAGATCTAAACATGGACCGATTTTAACCAAAATCAATAGGCTTCGTCCTTGGGCTGACATAAGTCGGTGTACCAAATTTTCCAAATATCTTCGTATTTGCCACTTGCAGCGTGTAAAAAAGAAAATTTTGGGGGGTACCCTTATATGGGCACTAGGTCTAAACATGGACCGCTGTTAACCAAAATCAATAGGCTTCATCCTTAGGCCAATATAGGTCTGCGTACCAAATTTCATCAAAATATCTTAATATTTGCGACCTGCAGCGTATAAACAATATAATTTTGGGGGGACCCTTATATGGGCACTAGGTCTAAACATGGACCGCTGTTAACCAAAATCAATAGGCTTCGTCCTTGGGCTGATATAGGTCGGTGTACCAATCTCCATCAAAATATCTTAATATTTGCGACCTGCAGCGTATAAACAATATAATTTTGGGGGGACCCTTATATGGGCACTAGGTCTAAACATGGACCGGTGTTAACCAAAATCAACAGGCTTCGTCCTTGGGCTGACATAGGTCGGTGTACCAAATTTCATCAACATATTTTAATAATTCCGACCTGCAGCGTATAAACAATATAATTTTGGTAGGACCCTTATATGGGAACTAGGTCTAAACATGGACCGACATATGTATGTCGGTGTACCAAGTTTCATCAAAATATCTTAATATTTGCGACCTGTAGAGTGCGCACAAGAATGCATGGACAGACAGACGGACGGACAGACAGACGGACGGACAGACAGACGGACATCGTTAAATCGAAATAAAAAAAATTCTCAGCCGATCGGTATACTATAAGGTGGGTCTAGGACCAATATTTTTTGGTGTTACAAACATCAGCACAAACTTATAATACCCTGACCACGTAGTGGTGTAGGGTATAATAAAGCTATATATATTATACGGGTAAACTACTATAAATGTGTAACATCTCCAAATCTGTGTTTTTTTTCTTCCAATTTTCGATATGAAGACAGATTCGTCTATTCTGCAATATTTTGCATCGAAATACTATTAACTAAAAAATCAGTCTACATACACGAATATCAAAAATTTAGTAAAAATAATTTGTAATTTTTTTAAAATATATTTTTGCAAAAAGTTAGTAAAAAAAATAGTATGACTACACTCAACCAAAAAAGTCTGTAATGGCTACTGAAAATTTTGCTGTTATTTCGGGAAATTAAACTGTTTTGAGGCCAGCGGTATTTTTTGCTAATTTTAGCAACACATGTCTGCTGATCTGTAGTACAATAAAATTAGTAGCCGCTACTAAATTCTAGTAAAATTTATGTAAACTGCAATTCAAAATCGATTTGCTAAAATCAGTTAAAAAACTTACTAAATATCATAATTTTAGTACAATGAAATTAGTATAAATAATTAGTTGCAGCTACTAAATTTCAGTAAATTGTTGTAAACTGTAATTTAAAATCAATATGCTGAAATTAGGAAAAAATTGTACTAAAAAAACAAAAACTGTAAAATCTAAAAAAAAAAAATTTTTCTTTCGATTGTAACAAGCGTATAATTACTTCATCGTACTTGAAATTTGGAGTCAAAATTGCAAACGGTTCTCCAGTTATGGCCTTTTAATGCATTGTAGATACAATACAATTTTCTGAGTGTTATTCCCAAACTAAGAATATATCAATAGTAACAAATATAAAGTAAAGAAGAATTGTAAAAAATCAAAAACAAAAAAAATTAAATTGGTATATTTTTCTGCTAAATTTAGCACTCGGTTTTGAAAAATTAGTTTTGCTAAAATCAGCAGCGAGAATTAGTAAAAAAATCCGTAATTTGTAATAAGAGAATAGCAAAAATGATTACTAAAAAAAATTGTACTAAAAATCAGTATAAAAATCATGATCTTTATTTGAAATTGTCACCCTTAGAAATACTTTTAGGGAATGGTGTGAGGAACAGGTACTAGTTCTACGGAACGGTTCTAGAACCTATTCTGGTAAGCGTGATTTTTATATTGAATTGTCGCGCTCAGAACTAGTAACAAGAAGCCATCAAGGAGCATTAATGGTAGATCGGTTTTAAAACTAATATTTTTAGTCATACTGAGTTTCAGGAACAATTAGTTTTGAAAAAAACATATACATATTCGTGTAGGTAGATTAGGATGTTCCAAGCTTGTATGGAGGAAAATAAATTTTGAGTTTTTGACCGGGCTACCCCCTGGAAATATTTATTTGGGTGTAAAACTACGTCACCCCAAAAATTAAGACAATCGGATATCGGAAAGACGTGCCGCATCGGTGCTGAAATTTGGAACACGGATTACTACAGGAAAATATGACTTTTTGTGCATTTTCTCGAAAACATTGATATTTTAAAATTATTTCGAATTAAAAGCATTATATAATTGTAATTTGGAATGAATTCTGTTTGTAATAATGCTATAAAAACTTAAATCGGTTAAAAAACTGCCGATTTATTACAATTTCCCCAGGCAACTGATGTGTCACAGACCACTTAATCAAGAAATTCGGGTCAAAATTTTAAAATTCATTAAAATAATCTACAGAAACATTTTTTTTATTCTATAAGTTCAAAGAAACTCAGATAAGAAGTATTTTTCCTATTGTGTTTTGCTAACTCTTTTTAAATTAGTGCCAAAAAGGTCGGAATTCTTAAACACTGTTTTCAAATCTACAATTCTATATTTTTAAAAAATTTTTTAAAGAAATTTTAAAAATTCAACGATTGGACTTTAGGGTTTTATTAAAAACATATTGTAGATTAAAAACTACAAAAATTGTAGGAATTCCTTTTTTCATTTAGCTGGGGTAGAGATTTAATTTTAGCGGATTTCGGGAAAACAGCGATTTTTAGCATTTATGTTTTAGGCATGTTTTTCTTTTTTCTTCTTTTAATTCCAAATAATTTAGGCCGGAATATAACAACACAAGATTAAATACTTCAATCCTGAAAATTAGGGCAAAATATAAATACACTAAATTGCCCCTGTGTAAGGTCAGAGGTCAAATTTTAGGAGATTTTAATTTTTTTGAACATATTAATATAACAGATATTCCTGAGCGGATATTGATGAAACTTTCTGATATTATTTTTCTATGCCTAGAAATAATATTCTTAATTTAATTTCATAAAATTTACCCTTAAGAGCTGTTGGGGCCTGTATGTCCCACTAAAAAAATATTAGGCTCTTTTTACCATAGGGCCAAAAAAGCCCCAAGAGCACTCGAGGGTTAATTTTCTAAAATTCAATTAGCAATTTTATTTTTAGACTTATGGCCTAATTTTGTAAATCACCTGCGTTCATCACATCACCTACACTTCACTTCACTCACCTAAAATGTTATTTTATAAATCACTACGTATTCGTGATTGATTCTTACGTTATCACTTGAATTGTCAAATACATACATTTAAGAGTTACATTTTTCTGCAAAAATAGACAAATTTTAACCGTTTTTTGTTGGAATTTATATAATTTATTGTTGGTATGTATCCCTTAAAATAGAATAAAAATCTAAACAAAAAGGAAAATGTGCAAAATATCTTAAAACAATGGTAGAAAAAATGAATCAAAAATTCAATCAGCGATTAACAAACCAATTTAATGATTCAAAAAATTTGCATTTTGCAAATTTTTTTTACCCGATTGTTTTTGGTTTTTTTTTTGCAAACTAAGCATCAAACTTTGGTGTATGAAATTGTTATTATAGTCCCTAGGTTATGAATTAAAAAAAAACCACACTTAAAAAATTGTAAAATAGTCGCGGAACGCGAAAAAAAGCTTTATGGTACAAAAAATTAATTAAAAAACTTAATCAGCGATTTACATTCTGCAAACAAATATATTGATGGAAAAATTTTCCTTTTGTAAATTTTTTTCCGAATTTTTTTTTTTTTTTGACGCCGAAGTTTGTTGTCTGAAATGGATATTAGTCCCTAGATTATAAATTTAAAAAAACCGCACTTAAAAAATTGCAAAATAATATCGGAACGCTAAAAATGACTTTATGATACAAAAATTGTACTGAAAACCCTTATCAGCGATTTTCATTCTGCAAACAAATATACTGATGTAAGAATTTAACTTTTTGCAAATTTTTTTCCGCCACTTTTTTTTCACGATTTTTTTTGCAATTATGCACCAAACTTTGTTATATGAAATGGAAATGAAAACTTTGTTAATGGAAATGAGACTATAATCTCTAGATTACATATTTAACAAAACCGCACATAAAAAATAGCGAAATTTTGGCGGAACGCGAAAAAAGTCTTTATGGTACAAAAATTGTATTGAAAAACCTTATCAGCGATTTTCATTCTGCAAACAAATATACTGATGTAAGAATTTTCCTTTTTGCAATTTTTTTTCCGCGACTTTTATCGCGATTTTTTTTTTTTTGCAATTACTCACCGAACTTTGTTCTATGAATTGGGCATCAGAGTCCCTAGATTATAAATTTAAAAAAACCGCACTTAAAAAATTGGAAAATAAGAGCGGAACGCTAAAAAAGACTTTATGGTAGAAAAAATTAATTAAAACACACAATCATCGATTAACATTTCGCAAATGAATATAATGGTTCAAAAATTTTCCATTTTGTAAAAAATTTTTTTCGTGATTTTTTTTTTTTGCAAACTAAGCACCAAAATTTCGTCTATTAAATCGGTATTATAGTGCCTAGACCATGAATTTAAAATAACCATACTTAAAAATTTGCAAAATAATCGCGGAACGCCAGAAAAGGCTTTATGGTACAAAAAATTAATTTAAAAACTTAATCAACGAAAAAACGGAAACTGGTTAAGTTTTTAAATTAATTTTTTGTACCATAAAGCCATTTTTCGCGTTGCGAGATTATTTTGCAATTTTTAAGTGGTTTTTTTAAATTCATAATCTAGGGACTACCAGTTTCATACACCAAAGTTTGGTGCTTAGTTTGCAAAAAAAAAATTGCGAAAAAATTTTTACAAAATTGAACATTTTTCCATCATTATGTTTGTTTGCAGAATGTTAATCGCTGATTGTGTGTTTTAATTAATTTATTCTACCATAAAGTCTTTTTTCGCGTTCCGCTATTATTTCGCCAATTTTTTAAGGGCGTTTTTTTAAATTTGTAATCTAGGGACTACAATACCCATTTCATACAACAAAGTTTGGCGGCTAGTTGCAAAAAAAAAATGGCGAAAAAAATTGCAAATAGGAAAATTATTCCATCAACATATTCGTTTGCAGAATGTAAATCGCTGATTAAGTTTTTAAATTAATTTTTAGTGACATAAAGCCTTTTTTCGCGTGCCGCCATTATTTTGCAAGTTTTTAAGTGCGGTTTCTTTTAATTTATAATCTAGGGACTATAATACACATTTCATACAACAAAGTTTGGTGGTGAGTTGCAAAAAGAATTCACGAAAAAAAATTGTCGAAAAAGAAAAATTTTTGAAGTAATATATTGTTTGAAACAAAAAAAAGTGGTAATAAATCTATATCTTGTAAACTATAAGTCGGATTGCATCAGTATGTATGAGATAATTGTTAAGGAGGACCCAGGCTTTCGGAATTTTGGATTCATGGTTAGCCTGTGTTATCACAGGGTGACTTATTGGGCGTCAAAGTAGACCACCTCAAAAGTAAAATAGATTTGGACAATTATTGCCCAATATGGTTGATTTTTTATATTTTGGAATGAGCTTGGAGAAACGAAGAAAAAAACATGCTTACTTTACTATAATAACCAGGGCAAGGACTTTCATGCAAATGCATATTTGTAGTCAGTGGCCCAAAAATGATTTTGACCAAATACTTTTCCGAATCAAAGAATTTGCAAAAAAATGGCATCGATTTGTTGTTGCATATTTTTGCATATTTTGCTTTTAAGTGCATATTTTATTGCATAATTTATGATTTTTATTGCATATTTTTGCATATTTTCCACATTGTGTTATTGCTCACAAACAGAAAGTTGAAAAATTTTATAAAAATTATTTTAAGGAAACTTGTCCCCGAGCATTAATTTCTGCCACTTTTTTCTCTGAGTTACGAAAGTGAGTACGATTTTATAGTACACATATTTAAGTTCTATTTTATAATAACGTTTTTTTCAGGTCAAATTTCACACACCCTTAATATTTACAATCGACTGTATTTCTTTTTATTTTTACTAAATTTTCTAAAAATATTTTTAACTATGTGTATTTGAAGAAATATTCAGTGTGTTCGTTTACTCGAAAAAAACTTTGCAATTGTAGTAAAAGTATTACTACAATTGCAAAGTTTTGTTTACTTTTTGTATTGAATTTTTCCAGCTGTAGTAAATATAGTAACTTGTAGTATGTAAACAAACAAGCTTATTGTAACCGATACCTTAATTTTTACGTTTATGTTAGTTTTTAATAAATATAATAAAAAAAAAATTTTTTTCATTGCATATTTTTTGGTTTTTAGTGCATATTTCGTTATAAATGCATATTTAAGTGCATATTTTCTATTTTATAGTGCATATTTTAAGCGCATATTTTCGATTTTTTAGTGCATGAAAGTCCTTGCCCTGATAATAACTGTTATGAGTTTTAAGTTATTTCATTTCAAAAATAAAAAAACTCATTTTTCTCTTCGACTTTTTTAGTTTTTGGCCGATTGTGAATTCGATATTATAACGATAATTTTTTAAAAAATACTGACAAAAGTTTAAGAAATGAAACTGTGAAAACCTCTTTTAAGTATCTCGAACCATTTAGTGTTGAGAAATTTCCAAAGTCAAACATTTTTCGCTGATCGAAAAAATTGCATTTTTTTATCAAAAAGATGCTATAAATTTTTCACTTTTTACTGTGAAGTTATTTAATAAAAGTTAATGTTTTATTGTTATTATTCGTAGAGAATGGGGTTCTAAGATGCTTTTAATCCAAATTTGAAGTCGGTACAATATTCACCCAACGTACATCATTGACCGAAATTGGTCTATTTTTTATGAGAATTTTTGAGTTTTCGATCATATAACAGTCACGCCGATTTTGCTACGTTCTGAAATACAGTTATATAGCGCCATGTATTCTGTTTAGATTTCAAAAATAAAAAGTAGCGCCAATTCATAAACGAATCCAGAAAACATGATTTTATAAAAAATTACAAATTTCCATACACCATAATTTTAATTGCAAGAAAAGGATAGTTCGGTTTATTTTTTTTAAACTATTTTAGTTGTTTTACACTCAGATAAAAAAGTTTGTAAAAAAAATTTGTAAACAGTTTCCAATCGCACTATACTACTTTTATACTGATTATTAGTACAATTTTTATTTTAAGTAATCATTTTTGCTATTCTCTTATTACAAATTACGGATTTTTTTACTAATTTTCGCTGCTGATTTCAGAAAAACATTTTACTAATTTTTCAAAACCGAGTGCTAAATTTAGCAGAAAAATATACTAATTTAAAAATATTTTTTTTTTGATTTTTTACAATTCTTGTTTAGTTTATATTTGTTACTATTGATATATTCTTAGTTTAGAAATAACACCCAAAAAATTTTATTGCATCTCCAATGCATAAAACGGCAATAACTGGAGAACCGTTTGCAATTTTGACTCCAAATTTCAAGTACGATGAAGTAATTATACGCTTGTTACAATCGAAGAAAAAAAATTTTTTTTTTTAGATTTTACAGTTTTTTTATTTTTTAGTACAATTTTTTGCTAATTTCAGCAGATTCATTTTAAATTACAGTTTACAGCAATTTACTGAAATTTAGTAGCTGCAACTAATTATTTATACTAATTTCATTGTACTAAAATTATGATATTTAGTAAGTTTTTTAACTGATTTTACCACATCGATTTTGAATTGCATTTTACATAAATTTTACTAAAATTTAGTAGCGGCTACTAATTTTTTCTACTAATTTTATTGTACTACAGATCAGCAGACATGTATTGCTAAAATTAGCAAAAAATACCGCTGGCCTCAAAACAGTTAAATTTCCCGTAATAACAGCAAAATTTTCAGTAGCCATTACAGACTTTTTTGGTTGAGTGTACTTGAAAAATAAAATAGTCCTTATTGCTGCAAAAAATCATTCACGTACCTTGGATAGTTTTTAAGATATTGAAAGTCAACTTTCAAAGATGATTTTGTAAAAAATACACTTTTTAGTTTTTTTGTAGATTTTTCCCAGAAGTGTTTAAGGTTTTTTTGAATGTTACTAAAAAATTAACATTACAATAAACTATACATATTTCCCTTCCAGCAACGGTTGATTTTTTAAAAAACTTTCTTTAAAAAAAATTTTAAAAATTTAAAATTGTAGTTTTGAAAACAATGTTTAAGAATTCCGACCTATTTGGCACTAATTTAAAACGAGTTAGCAAAACGCAATATAAAAAAATAATTCTTATCTGAGTTCTTGGAACTTATAAAATAAAAAAATGTTTCTGTAAATTTTAAAATTTGGACCCGAATTTCTTGATTAAGTGGCCTGCGACACATCATTTGCCTGGGGAAATTGTTATAACTCGGCTGATTTTTAGCCGATTTAAGTTTTTATTGCTTTATTACAATGAGAATGCACGCTAAATCACGATTCTTTAGTGTTTTTAATTCGAATCAGTTTTAAAATATTAATGTTTTCGAGAAAATGCACAAAAAGTCATATTTTCCTCTTGTAATCCGTGTTCCAAACTTCAGGGCCGATGCGGCACGTCTTCCCGATGTCCGATTATAGTTTTTTGGGGGCCGTAGTTTTACACCCTAATAAATATTTCCAGGGGGTAGCCCGGTCAAACACTCAAAATTTATTTTCCTCCATACAAGCTTGGAGCACTCTATTGAATATGTTATACTAGCGGGCGAAGCCCTCTACGTTGTTAGCTTTAAATTCCTTTTAGATTAAATAAAACACAATACATATTTGTTGTTAAGGCAAAACAATTGTTAAGGTAAATTTATTGTAATGTTTAAGTACAAACACTATTTTTTGCCTCTTCGTTTTTATATAAATAAATCAATTAGTATACCAACACGTGAGCATGTAACAACTAATTGTCTGTTGTTCGAGCCATCGGCGGAGATAGGTCGTATTCGTGTATTCTTCACAATTTTTTTAAATTCGCCGTTTTTATTTAAAGTACAGTTTTTATAATAAAAGCCTTCACCCAGCCACCGCAAATAAATAATTCTGACACAACAATGGGTTTAAAATAGAGATGAGCGATCCGGTGATTTTTGAATAACGCTGCTACCAGTGATCGTGATTTTCAAATCACCGTTCTTTTAAACAGTGACCGTGATCACGGGTTTGTAATAGATATGGGCGATCCGACGATTTTTCAGTAAACATTGTTCTCAGTGAATGTGATTTGCAAATCGCTGTTCTTTTAAACTGTGGTCGTGATCACGGTTTTTCTATGGAAAAGACTGCGGTTTTCTGATAGATAAACGAAATAATATTTATGGCGAGTTTTTAAGATGTCAGTTAAACTTGGTTTAGTTAAACCGAAAACCAATTTTGTCAGCCATTTCAAAGTTTATTAACAAAAATTTGCCGGAAAAACTTCTTCTTGAGTATAATTTATTTCTTTATTGAAAATAATAAACCACATTTTAAAAGCAGTATTCCAGTTACAAACTGCGTTAAACTAAGTTTAAAAATAATCCACTTCCTAAAAACTGGGCCTTAAAAGAAGAATAGTTGCGACCGGTAACAAAGACATGATAGAAGGAGACATTTTATTCAGAAGAGTGTGAAAGCAAGTCACTGTTATTGAAAAAAAAACATGTATTACTGGGCACAATGAAGTTTTCAAGAAAGAATAGTACACAAATATTAAAAGAACGGCATTCCGAGTAACTACGACTTGACATATTTGATCACTGCCGTTACCAGTGATTTATCAATAACTGTGATTAAATCACCGGTATGAAAATATCGCTCATCTCTAGTTTAAAATAAATAAATATTTGATCACTTTTTCTCATGAAAGTAGATTGTTAGTAATGAATCCATTGCAAATTGCAATATACGTGTTTACTGCGGCGGTTTCTTCAACCGATGATTCGTTACCTGCAGTTTAAATATCAGAATATATAAGTTCTATTCTTTTTCTAAGGTTTTTTCTCTTTTAGAAAATTTGTTTAACTTTTTGGAGAGTATGTTTCAATGCTACATAAGTTTCATATTCCGTGGATAGTGTTTGAACAGGCAATTAAAAGGTGTCCCAAATATGCCTCAGTCGCATGCGAAATTTCAGGTACCAAACTCCGGCAGTTTGAGTCATTCCAATTCCATTCCATTTTGTTTAAAAATTTTAGTGTTCCAATCCAACTCCTTCCAAGAGTCCATTTCGTTCACCATTCCATTGCATTTCGTTCCCATTATCTGTTATTCCAATTCCACTCGTTCCCCGTTTCATTCCATTTCGTTCCTACTGTCTTGTGTATTGATATTTATATCAGTCGCTTCTCTTTCCATTCCATTTCTTTGCACTTGCTCCGTTCCATTCCTCTTTTAACTGCAGTGTTTCAATTCCATTCGTTGCCCATTCTATGCCATCTCGCTCCTCATTCCATTTCGTTATATAGTCCATTCCATTTCATTCCCTCTTCCAATCCATTTCCATTGTCTATAATTTCAATTCCACTCGTTCAAGGTTTATATCCATTTCGTTCCACTTGTGTAGTGTTTCAATTCCACTCGTTTCCTATTTAGTTTTTTTATTTTAATGTTCCATATACACTCGTTCTTTAAATTTTAGGTTTCTAGCTAAAGACGCAGACGTTAAGGGGGGGGGGGCAATTTTCCCATTTTGAACCACCATTTTTACCACGTTCCTGTCCAAAGTCCCAAAAATGCCTTGTCGATAAGTTAGCCCATACTCCAGGAAAAACATATTATAGATTACAAGTTTCTAGCCGAAGGGTTCGGTTAGGCCATCAAGGGGGAGAATTATTCTGTTTTTACCCCTCCCGATAGGAATTTCCAAAAATTCGGTCTTAGAGGACGTCTGCGTTGGAGGAGGAACCTACTACATACAGAATTTTAGGTCTCTATATCCAGCAGTTTTGCCAGACCGTCAAGGGGGAATTTTTCCCTTTTTACCCTTTCCGGTATGAATTTCCAAAAATACCGTCTTAGGGGACGTGTACGTTGGAGAAGTAACCCAAATACCGAATTTAAGCTTCCTAGTTTACAACAGAGGAGAAACTTTAATACCAAATTGCAACTTCCTACTTCCAGCGGTTTGGGCAGGCCGTTAAGGGGGAGACTTTTCTTGTTTTTGACCCTACCTGTGGGAATTTCCAAAAATCTCTTCTTAGCGGATGTCTACAATAGAGGAGGAACTTTAGTACCAAATTTCAACTTCCTACCTCCAGCAATTTTGGCAGGCCTTTAAGCGGCACTTTTCGCTTCATTAATCCCCATTTTTTCAATGTCCCTGTCCAAAATTGCACAAAGCACCTTCCCGATAAGTGAGCCCATACTCCAAGGAACATATGTTTTACATTTCAGGTTTCTAGCCAACTTTTACTATTTGTAAAAGTTCCTAGTTCCAGCAGTTTGAGCAGACTTTCAAGGTGGACACTTTTTCTTTTTTTGTCCCTCCCGGTTGGAATTAGGCTGTAAGAGGAACCTAAGTACCGAATTTCAGCTTCCTAGTTCCAGCAGTTTGGACAGGTCGTTAAGGGGCCATTTTCCCTTTTTGAGCCCCCATTTTATAACGACCCTGTCCAAAATTCAAAAAAGTATCTTTCTAATAAGTTAGCCCATACTCCAGGGACCCACATTCTAAATTTCAGGTTTCTAGCCGAAGGGGTTTTTACAGGCCACCAAGGGGAGGCTTTTCTTCTTTTTGCCCCTACCTTTAGGAATTCACAAAAATTCCATCTTCGCGGCTGTCTACGATGGATTAGGAACATTCATACTAAATTTCAACTTAATTGCCTCAGCGGTTTGGGCAGGTCGTTATTGGGGACATTTTCGCTTTCAACCCCCATTTTTACTATGTTCCTGTTCCAAAATAGAAAAATTACGTTGCCGGTGAGTTAGTCCTACTACAGGTAATACATATTTAAAATTTTAGCGCGGTCAAAGGGATTGGGCAGGCCGTCAAGGAGGAGACTTCCCCTTATTCAAAAATTCCGTCAAAGCGGACGCCTACACAGAAGGAGGAACTCACATACCGAATTTCAGCTACATAGTTTCAGCAGTTTGGGCAGGCCGTCAAGGGAGAAACATCCCCCTTTTGGGTTATCCTGTAGGGATTTCCAAAAATCCAAACTTAGTCGATGTCTACGACCTTTATACCAAACTTCAACTTCTTACCTCCAGTGGTTTGGGCAGGCAGTTAAGGCGGGCACTTTTACAATTTGTGAGACCGTCTATCGGGAGACTTTTCACCTTTTTGCCCGTTCCGGTAGGAATTTCCAAAAATCCCGTCTTAGCGGACGTCTATGCCGAATATCAAGAAACCTTGTTTTAGTGGTGATATCCGTGGGGGGAGGAAAAAAAAGTACTTTTTATGAAATTGTATTTTTTTTAAATGGTACTTTTTGGAAAAAGCGAAATTTTTTGGAAAAAGATACTTTTGCCCTTATTCAAAATGAAAAAGTTTATACTAACTTGGTGCTAACTTTTTTACACACAAATTCTCATAAGGGAAAGCTGGCAGCTAGTTAGTTAGCATATGCTTTTTCATTTTGAATACGGGGGTTTGTTTTTACAAAGTACTTTATTGAAAGAAGGTACTTTTTTGGAAAAAGATATTTTTTTGGAAAAAGGGATTTTTTTGGAAAATGTATATTTTTTTAGAAAAAGGTACTTTTTTTTGGAAAAGGCCTACTTTTTTTTTGGAAAAGGGAAATTTTTTTAGAAAAAGGTACTTTTTTTGGAAAAAGCTACTTTTTTTTGGAAAAAGGTACTTTTTTTGGAAAAAGGTACTTTTTTTGGAAAAAGGCTCTTTTCCATTGCACTGAAAAACAATGGGGATTCACGTAAGGTTTCGTGTATCGTGTAAACTAAGCAAATGTAGTAACTTTTAGAGTCTTTATGTGAAACTGCATACTTATGTATAAGTATCTACTTATTAATCAGTATTTATAGAAGCCATAGTATAGTTCAAGAATAATCCATAAAATAAAAAAATTCTAAATAAAATGAAATTTCAAATAATTTTCCATAAAAAATTAATGGATTTTTCCCTGAAGGTGAGATTTTAATTTTGAAAGTGAGAAAAGTTCAAATGAAGCTTTAATTTTTGGGCTATTCATTTTAAAATGAGAAAAATACATTAAAATTGTGATAACAAAATTTGACATGAGTTTTTAATAAAATTAAATGTCATGAAATAATCGTTTAAAAATGTTTTAAATTTGTAAATAATTAGTCTGCTAATTTTAGTCTGCTTGTGGGTAGACAATTTTTTTGTTTTAATTTTCATTTCTATTTCATGATATCCTTCAAGACTATTAATAAATTTGGTGCTACGTTATTCCTAAACCAAAATAATTACTTCGAAGAATTGGCTAACTTTTATTAATATGACCCAATATTCAATTTTAAAAATAAAATAATCGGTTGTTTCGATGTAAATTTATAACATTTTAAATGAAAATGAATTTCAATTTGAATTTATTAAGATATTAAATAAGAGTTCATTTAAAACAAGAATATACCATAGATTATATAGGGAAAATAAATGTTTCTTTTTCAAATTAATAGGCTTGTTTTGTTGCTATACATGTGGTACGAAATCCCATACAAAGTCTGACTGCGTACGAGTATGTTATGTATTAACTCTTTCAACATAATATTTTCAACGTCAATAGTGGATGGGTAACTGTCAGATAATCTCACTCAGATTCTATACAAAAATATTTTACCGGTTTTTCGTTTTCATGTTATAATTTTTTAAATCACTTGAACCTTATATCCAAATTTGTTTTTGTAAAAAAATATTTTAAAATTAAAAATGGATTGTAATTGATTTCGATAAAATCTTTATTAAATTTAAACTTGAAACTGAGTTATATTTGGTCTTATACTACGTTCACAGTACGATAGTTAAACATGTTTATGTAAAACATGTCAGTTTACACTTAAAAATGAACAGCGGTATTCAAAATGAAAATTTAGCATAGAGTTAACATAAGTTTTATTCATAATACTGTTGTTAAACTCATTCTAGTATTGTTGCTAAACCTTCTAAGTATCTGTTATCAAACGCCAAAAAACAAAAAATTCCATTCACAATAATAAAAAAGCCTTGTATTTTCAAACACAGGTTTGGTCTTAATCGGTGTGCTAAGGAATCATTTTGAATAAACTCTATGCTAACAAGATGTTTGGTTTAAAAAACATTCTAGTTAACAGCTCGTTGTGTGCGATGTATAAGAAGCTACTAACTTTTCATTTTGAATACGGGGGGAAGTGTTTAAGTTAAACATCTCGAACAGCTGTTCCTTAACAATTTATAAAAAAAAAAATACAAAAATTTGATAAAATTTCCCAAAAAGTTATTTTTTCTTCGGCCGGAAACAATAATTAATAATTTTCGCCATTATCCAATGTTATAATTCGTATAAAAAGTGAAATAACACTATCCGCCCCAGTCGGAAACAAGGTTTTTCAATTTTTAGTTAAGGGACAACTTCATGGCTGTTTTCGGATGTTTCGTTCACCGGAAGCAAATTTTAATTAATTGTTTGTTTCATCTATCACTTTAATAAGAAAAAATCACATTTTAATTGGTTTTTATTTAAATTTAGTTTATTTTATTCAATTTTAATTTTTTATTTTTTTTTGTTGTGTCTTCTTCTGCTTCAAACTTGTCATTCAATACCAATTGATATCAATTTTATCGTGTTTAACAACGTGTTTGAAAATTAAACACGATAATTTAGCGTGTTTAAGGATAGAAAAAATTTACTGTAAAACATCTCACTTAAACATGTTTAACGCTTAATCACGTCAAATCGTGTTAAACACGTATATGTGAACGCCGTATTACAATTTAAATTCCATGGGCGAGATCTAACTAAGTATGACAACATATGTATGTAAAAAGATATATTTAGATATTGGGTCATATAAAATTTGTTCGAAAGACGAAAATTATCTCTTATTATATACAGTACCATACAAAGCAATATATAACGAGACATAATTGTATTAAATAATATAAAATAATGTATAACCCGTTTTACTCGGGTAGAGATATACCGCTAGATGCGCCTCAAAAAACCTTTCATATGATACCCATATTGAGTATGTTGTCTTCAGCTAAAATGAAAAATTCTTACAAAAACTAAAAAAAAAACTTTTTTAGAAATGGTCCAGCTCGAGAGATCTCATTGCTAGACCAGAAATATTTTGGAAATCATCATAAAACAAACCAAGGTTTATTTTGAGACCAAGGTTATAAGGTGAGTCGCTCTAATGCAGTGTCGCCCAAACACTTGTTAGAACGACGAAGATTAATCGGCTTTTTACACGTACACAACCCGAACAACAACGGTGCAATAGTTACCAATATATTCTCTTTTTTTTTGTAACATAACTAATACATTCTCATTTCTCTTTCTGGGCACCACTGCTCTAATGTATATCGATACCCTATATTCAATACTCTATATCTGCAATTTTGGCCAAAATGAGTTTATGATGGCAAAATCATTGTTGATATTATATACATCTATGATTACAATTTGGAAGCAAATAAGTTATAAAAACATCGTTATCACTAGATGGCACTTTGTTCAAAAAATTTACAATTTTCTTTTTTTATTTAAATTTAAATAATAACAAACAACAAAGAAAAAAACAAACGGATATATCAAATTTTATTATTTTAATATATTCCGCGCTTGTTTTTTTCGTTATTTTGAGCAGTTTTCAGCAGTTTTTGAGTTTTTAAATATAGGATCAGCTGATACTAAACTGATATTAAATAGTTGCTCAGGTAATACTAAGTTACAGCGCCCTCTACCGGTGAGTAGTGCAAGTTTTGATTTCCTATCTCCATAATTAATTGTCTCTGAGCAAAATACCCATTCTTTGGCACTTTTTTGAACATTTTACATTTTCCCATATCTAAAAAGAAATTTATTTTCAAATACAGAAGTCTATATCTGCATATAAATTTAAATTATTTGAATTCTATAAGGTATACATAAAAGTTTTTTGAGAATATCTTTTTTCGCCAAGTTTTTTTTTTGCAACTAACCACCAAACTTTATTTTAGGAGATGTGCATTATAGTCCCTAGATTATAAATTTAAAAAAAACCGCACTTAAAAAATTGCAAAATAATAGCGGAACGCTAAAATAGCCTTTATGGTAGAAAAAAACCGTTTAAAAACTCAATCGGCGATTAACATTCTGCAAACGAACATAATGATGAAAAAATTTTCCTTTTTGCAAAATATTTTCGCGATTTTTTTTTGCAAACTAAGAACCAAAATTTGGTGTGGAAATTGGTATTATATTCCCAAGATTTAAAATAAACACACTTAAAAAATTGCAAAATAATCGCGGAAAAGGGCGAAAAAGGCTTTATGGTACAAAAAATGAATTAAAAAAAATTAATCAGCGATTTACATTCTGCAAACAAATATATTGATGCAAAAATTTTGCTTTTTGCAAATTTTAATTTTCGCGATTTTTTCTTTTTTGCAACTAACCACCAAACTTTGTTTTATGAAATGTGTATTATAGTCCCTAGATTATAAATTTTAAAAAACCGCACTCGAAAATGTGCAAAATAATAGCGGAACGCGAAAAAAAGACTTTATGGTACAAACATTGTATTAAAAATCTTAGTCAGCGATTTACATTCTGTAAAGAAATATATTAATGCAAAAAATTTCCTTTTTGTAATTTTTTTCGTGATTTTTTTTTTGCAATCTAGATTATAAATTTTAAGAAATCGCACTTAAAAAATTGCTAAATAACGGCGGAATGCGAAAAAGCGTAGAAAATTACTTAGAAGAGCTAATCAACTATTGACATTCTGCAAACGAATATATTGGTGTAAAATTATCCCTATCGTTTTTTGTTTTTTTTTTGCAAACTAACCACCAAACTTTGGGCAAGATATGAGTGTAATAGTCTTGGATTATGGATTAAAATACACCGCATTGAAAAAATGGCGGATTGTGAATGAAAGTATTTATGCCGCAGAAAATGAATTAAGAAACTTAATCAGCGATTAACATTTTGCAAACGAATATAATAATGCCAACTTTTTCGTTTTTGGAAATTTTTTTTCCCAATTTTTTTTTTCCAAACTAACCATTAATTTTTGGAATAAGATATGCATACAATAGTTCTTGGATTATTAATTTCAATAAAACGAGACTTTTCCATCCCTGATTAACAATTCTGTGTTCGTTGATGTTTGGAGGCACATAATATTGTTTTCCACAAAATGTATAGAGAGATTTACATGGTCATTTGTTCCTAATAACGCATATTTTTTATATTTATCATAAAATTATATAAAAATTTTATTTCAGAACTCTATATCTGCATTAGCGACGTAAATAACGCAAATAATTTCAAAATAAGTATATATAGGAATAAGTTGCCATTTTTAAATAATATTCTAGAAGACAGATTGATTCAAAAAAATCTTATAAGCAAGTGAATTAGTTTTATTGCTCTCCTGAACAATTGTATTTTTGCAGATATAGAGTATTGAATCTATATATATATTGAATCTATAAATATTAGTGTTTTCAACTATTCGATATAGGCGGTTAACCGGTTAATGCATTATTATAAAAATCACCAAAATTAATTAACCGGTTATTCGGGTCGGTTAATCGAGAAAATTGGCGATTTATCGATTAATCGTTTAATGCAAAATTAATGTATTTTCCTAACTTTTTATTAATAAAAACACAGAGATGACTTTTTTTAATATTAAAAAATAGAAGAGCTTTTTACATTGAGCCATCAATATAAAAAATGTTAAGCTCTATTTGAAAATACCAATTTACTCTGCAAAAATTAGCAAATATTAGTAGTCTGAGAATATCATATATAAATTCGCTTTTTAAGGGCCCTTAACAAAAACAAATTTTGAGATAATTTACGCAGAGAGAATTTAATTGGACTAGTTTTAATGAAAGTTTTCACTAAACTAATGAAGTTTTCTTCACAAAGTTAATGCAAAACAAATTTTACTAAAAAGGTTTTTCATTTTTCAAAAAAAATAAGAAATTTTTCATAAAACTGTATTAATTCAACGAAAAGTTTAGTAAAGTGTTGTGTTAAATGCCCTATAGACAGCTGCAATTAATATTAGCTGTATTTTGTCGCATGCATATCAACATTAAGTATTTAAAGCAAATCTAAGTTAAACCGATTGTAACATAAACAAATTTTAAACAGGTTATGTTCATAATTGTTCCGTTATAATCAAACATATGTCGGCAAAAGTTTTTAGAAAGTAACGCAAATAAGTTACGTTAGATGTGAAAATGTATAAACGTTGAGTTTTCAACGTCAATAATTATCCGTGTTGAAAGTTAACGTGCATACGTAAAGTAGTATGTTAGTTTTCGTCTTAAACGCATTTTTATGCACTTTGAGTTTTTTTTATGAGTTAACGGATACAGTTAAGTCGAAAACACAGCTAATGTAATTAATTAACTAATGTGTAATTTCAATTAACTTAATTACAATTACAACTACATTAACTAAAAATCTACAATAAAATAGGCAATTTTATCAATTTTAATTAATAAATTTTGAGGTTAAGAAGTGTAAAAATTTTTCTCTAAAAATAAACACATTATAATTTTCAAATCAGGCTAGATCTAGTTTCTGCATTTTTTTTGTATGGACAGACGTCGTCAGAGATTTTTCATTAAATTGTATTAATTGTTTATATCTTTTTATTGTCAGATTATCTCTATGATAATTTTTTTCAATAACCCGTCGGTTGTATAAATCCAACACATGCTCCCACATTACAAACGTAACGTGCGACAGCTTAACCATATCACCCAAGTAAGACCTTGAATGCAATGTAACTAATTCGTTGTTTCCTTTCCTATTGAACTTTCTGTTATTGTTTTTACTCAGAAATGATCAACGCAGACACATACAAACATTCTAATTTTAGATTTTTGTATATCTTCCAATCACCTCTGTGTTTCAATGGACGAATTCCACCGAAATTTCACTGAATCAATATAAAAATTCATAAAAAGCATGTAGACAATTCACTCAGTGAGCAGTAAAACATGTCAAATACCAAACAGATTTGTTTGTTCGAACTTTATCACAGATTTTTGAAAGTGAGAGCAGTTTTTCAGCCTTTCAAAATTATACGTTTGCGATAATAAAATTTTAAAAATTAGTACGCACTGTTTTTGTTAAAATAAATATAAATAAAATCATCGACTAGAGCCTGAAAAACTGCTCTCACTTTTGAAAATTAATTTTTCCATTTTAAAAGAATTAAAATAGAAATGAAAAATTGCCTATTGTGTTTCGTAAAGCCTGCTCCAACCAGACATATACATAGTGTTAAAGCATTTTTTTACAAATAGAAACTTTGTTATTTTGTTAAAAAATTCAAAAAAATTTGATTAAAAATTAATTGCGATAATGTACAAAAAAACCGTTTTAAGTCTCTTAAAACCCATGACGTGTCTCGCTGGTTCAATGTCGACTAGCTTGGAGTTGCTCAAAAAATGGTATCTAAAGGCTTCTCTTTCAATCAATTTAAAACAATTTGATCGTATTTTATTTTTTCTAAGCGTTTCTTGCAATTTTTTAGCCAAAGTTAAGAAAATTATGAAGTTCTGGGAAAAAATAAAGCAAAAAATAATATATTTAAAATGTAACCGGTTAATCGACCTATTTTAACCGATTATTCGGGTCGAATAATTATTCGAGTTTTAAATTATTTGTTTCGACATTAACCGAAGTAGAGGTGAATAATCGAGGAATCGGTTAACCGAATTGGAAACACTAATAAATATGTGATATTGATAGAGGAGACACAAAAATATAATCATCTGAAAATAATGATGGTTTAAATTAGCTGGTAAATTATTAAAATTAAGAAACTCAAATCACTAAAAATTGGTATAGGAAATTAGTTTTAATACAGATTAATATAATTGTTACGCTAAATTAGAATTACAAAAAATATTTGTTAACCTTAACTTTTAAGCAAGGTTGGTTACCGTTATCTTTATAATACCGTTATCGCTAAAATACCGTTTCAAATTGAATACCGTTACCGTTACCAATACCTCTAAAAAAATTTCAAAATACCGTTATCGTTACCGATACCGTTAGTTTTATGGGTAGTTATCGGTATTTTACCGGTATTTATTAAATTATATAAAAATGCAAATTTCTTAACTTTTTTGTAATAATCTTCAGTTTTTTTCTCTAAAAAAATATTTATGGATAATAAATTTAGTTATTAAAACTACCAGCATTGAGTTAATAGCTTATAATCTGTATTTTTAACACGTAAAATTAAATATATATTAAATTTTTACTTGTTTTTATATGTTTTTAACATAATTTATAATACCGATACGTACCGGTATTGCCGTTTCGATAACGGTATACCGTTACCAAACCAGTTTTAAATACCGTTACCTTTACCGTTACGGAAACAAACGAAATTCGATATCTTTACCGTTACCCTTACCGTTATTCGTTTCGGTAACCAACCTTGCTTTTAAGACAAAACAATAAAAAAAATGTTGTCAAATAAATCAGAGATCGGAATCACGGCATTCATGATCGAAGTTATTCCTTCGAAATTAATTTTTTGTTTCGGAAAATGAAGCATTTGAGTTACATTTTTCGGCCCAGGTATGTTGCAGATTATTGTTCACGATTGCCGTAATTCGGCCCCAGAACGTGTTTTACAGACTTTTGTACTAACTTTGTGTAATGCCATCTCTATTTTGGTGCACTCTACTCTGCAGAGTGGATTATTTCATTACTGTATTTTAAATACTTAAATTTTTCTTCCTTAAATCTAATAACTATGTTTTATTGCTCGTTATTTACAGAACATGAAGAGGTTCGCCGAGGTGCTGACTCAGCCAGAGTTCTATGGAACAGTAAGTAAAAAATTGTATAAAATTGGATTTCATTTTTAGTTTTGTGCTAAAATGGTCTAATGTTTTTATTTTAGAACCCCATTCACAATATCAAACACCGGGCACTTTATTTTATCAAACAACAAGTAATGCCCCAGCACCACAACCGCCACCAGATGCCAGAGGTCCAGCCATTATATATACACACTACAATTTACCACTTCGTCAGGGTTACCATTTGGAATTACCCTCAACATCATCTGTTCCTGTTTCCAAAACAGATGCATCGAGTCAAAAACCTACACAGGTGTATCATATAAATTTGGATCAACCACCTATTTCCCAATCTGGGGGCGGAGGTGGGAGTGGTGTATCTAATGTACAAACACAAAAGCCTCAAATAACTATGGAAAAAATAACAGATCGTTATCATGTTGAGGTAAAACATGAAGGACAACCAACACATGGTGCTCCACCCCCTCATCAATTATCCGAAGGAGTTGTATACACTCCGCTAATACCCAATATGCCTTTACATCCCAACGTTATGCAAATAAGTGGCGGACCACAACAGGTGATTATATATTGTGTTTAATATGCTTTAGCAATTTTTATTTGCTTTCTTTTTACAGAATCCTAAACCTGGTACAAGTATTGCACAAGGTTATGCTCCAGCCCGCAATACTGTAGGTCACGATTCTCAGCAGCAACTTTCACGTCAACAACAGATAACTGTCATGTCTGGACAACCGGGTCAACAACAGCAACAAGCTTTACATTATCCACGTCGTATGTTTTAGTTCGTAGTCATTTAAGTTCGTCACCATCCCCTAAAGAATATCCCCTTAATTCATAAATGCTTTGTAAAGTTATAGCAGGTTTACAAAAAGTCATTTTCATACAAAATTTGTTCAATAAACCTCCTATAATTTTACAAAGCGTTTATGAATTTAGGGGTATAAATATAAATGTACTACAATTTAGTTTTATTAAGTTGACACGGTGTATGTAGTTTAACTTTTATGTTAGGTCCATTCGATTACTGGATAATTTGTACAAATTTGTACAAATTTTTACTGGATAGCGTTCGTTAACACAAATAATCAGTAAACAGAAAGAAAAAAGAGAAAATAAAGTGACAGTTCTATGATGAGAGTTTCTAAGTCTTCTTCTTTTTCTTGCAAACTTTTACTGGATAAATTTTTGCCAGTAAGAATTTGCAAGCTGAAAAAAAACATGATTCGAAAACATATGTTTGTTTATTGAAAACAAAAAAGAAATATTTTACAATTATTGGTCTGTTCGACGTCGTTACCGCGGATACCCGCTGGAACCCAATTTACCCGAAACAACAACAATTTACACACAATTTTGACAATAGAAACGCTTTCTGTTAAAGTTAAATTTCACATAATTTATTTTGAAAGTTTCATTGCTTTGAATTTTCATAAAATAACATAAGCTCAGCTTCCGCGGTAACGTACGTGGAGCTGAGCTTATGTTATTTTATTGAAATTCAAAGCAATGAAAATTTCAAAATAAATTATGTGAAATTTAAGAAACCTAAAAAGTTTCTGCTTAAGATTTAACATCAAAAAATATCGTCTTCCATAGCGACCACCTAAAATTTCTTTGTATATTTGGTGTTGTAATCAGCTGTGTCTACAAACTTGCAAATCGTTGCAATTTTCTGTTCGCGTACATGTTTGGGAAAATTTTATTTTGAGAGTAAATCTTGTCTTACTCTCTGTAAGTTTGTACTGAGTAGATCTTACTGGACTTGACGGAGAAAAGTAATCGAATGGACTTATTTTTATGTTCATTTACTCGAATTTCCTACTACTTTTAGTACAATTGGAAAGTTTTGTTTACTTTTTGTATTTAGCCCCGGTTTATGTATTACGAAAATACTCTAAACGAAGGCAAAGTAACGAAAATTTGTTTTTGTTTCCCAAGTATTTTTGACGAAAGTGATTGTCAATTTCTTTCGTTTAGACTATTTTCGTAATAGATAAACAGGCCCTAAATTTTTCCAGATGTTGTAAAAAAGATAACTTGTAGTAACCCTACGGGGAATGAGGAGTCAATTGCCCTCCAAGGACCTATCCCGTGACCGGTCAACCGAAGGCATATTACTAAATTAGTACAAATATGAACAATAGAAAATGAATTAATTTTCTAAGTATTTTCTGATCCGTTATTTTCGATGTTGCTTTTAAAAAAACTTGACCGATACCTAAATAAAAACAAAATGCGCGGCATATTTTTAAAAATATTTTTTATTTATTTTACTCTTTTATTTATTTTTAACTTTATTTTTTCACGATTTGCTTATTTTAGCTCTTATTTTAAATTTCTATAATGTTTTGCTAAGAAATTTTAAGTTTTGTATTTTCAACATTTTTTTAATGTTAAAGCTGTTTTAGTTTTAACAATTGGTATTTCATTTAACTTTTCTTTGTAACTTAAGGGGAATTTTTAAATTTTTATTTATATTATCATAGGTTTTGAGGTAGTTTTCTAATTTTTAATTGATTTTTTAATTTAATTATGGCCAACGCAAAAAACAAGTCAACTGCCATTAAGGGACCTATCCCATGACCCGTCAATCGGGGGCATATTCAAGACACTTCCACCATATTTGTGTGTGTGTTAATGTTGTTTTATTTTCTATTTTTTTCTTTTCCATGTTTTTTTATTTGCTGTGTGTGTTTGTTTTTTCTTTCTCTTTTTTATTTGAACAGAAACGAAAAACATATAACTTAACCATCAGCCAGCCATCACGCATAAGCAACGTTAGCTCAGACGGTAGAGCGTTTGCCTTACAAGCAGAAGGTTGTGTTATCGAGCCCTACTTCAACGCCAAGTAGATTATTTTTAATTCTTAATTTTTTATTAGTTTATTTGAAAAGCTATTTTTAGACACACCACCTTACTGCCACAATGTGTCTAAACTGTGGCAATTGGTCATTTCCAATGACAACGCCATGTTAAAGTGATATGTCTCTTTCAAAAAAAAAAGACCGATCAGCGACCGGTCTCCGCCCCCTTGGGACCTATCCTGCGTGTCATCTGGGACCGGTCCCTTTCCCCGTAGGGAAGTAAACAAACAAGTCTATTATTTCAAAAATTTTCAAAAAATTTTAGATAAAATTTAAAAATAAATTAAATTTTGAAAGTTTTATTATTTAAAAGTATCCCAGTTAGAAAGATACAAACGGAAAAGTGATGGCAAGCACTTTAACTGGGAGCGCAACTACTGGGAAAAAGTTCTTTCCCATTCCCAAAATGATAACATCATTACACAAAAGGAGCGCCTGTTCAAAAAGCGTTAGAAAAGCACCGAGAAAATAAAATTTTTAATGTTGTCAAAACAATAAAATAAGTACATTAATATGCCAGCGTTGGGAAAATAACGATTTTTATACAGTTGGCAATTTCTGACTTGGTAGTACAAAGATAACCACATATAAAAAACGTTGGCTGTTTTTTATAAACCACCGAAATTTTTGAAAAACAAATACTGGCAAAAGGTTTTTTGCAAACGCTATCAAAGCGGCCAAATTAAGTGTTCTGCCAATCATTTATTTCTAACACCGCGGTTATCCAGAAATAAACAGTTCACATACAAAGGTTTCCATATTTTCTTTAATTATAAATACCAGAGCCCCCCATTTCCCGATTCTCGGTATTACCGGGAATACCGAACCTGGATTGCAGCAAGAACCGGTAATATCGGTTCTGTTCCCGGTTCTTGTCTTATTCCCGGTTCTTGCTGCAATCCAGGTTCTTGTGTTATTCCCGGGATTACCGGTATAACCGGCATCTACTTTAAAAAATTGCTTATATTTGTTATTATTGGTAAGAATAGAACTAAATGTAGATTACTTGTACAGAAGTTTGTATATTTTTTACATTTAAAGCACCGTAAGTTGTTTTTCACGTGGAAAATATTCACTCGAACTTCAAAGGCCTCAAATTGCAATTTAAATTTTTTAATAAAATAACACAGACACAATCACAATAAACACAAAATGTCACTTTTTCCCAAGAAAAATAATAGTCTTGGACATTAAATTTGCATGAAAATAAGCTCTACACAATTTTCACGTGAAACTCATCGTGAAAAATAATTTTTTTATATGGAGTATAACAGTTTTTTCACGTGAAACTCAAACAACTTACGGTGCTTAAGTACGAAAACAGTAACAAAAGCCTTGTCATTCCCACATCGTTTAACCACAAGAAATAAACTTTCGCGCGAAACGTTCAGATGTATTCATAATGACTGTCCGAAATATAGAATGATTTCGCGCGAAATTTCAGTTTATTCGGTGGAACGCAGTGGAATCCCTTCAATATAGCTTGTCACCCATAAACAAAACCAGATACCCTTTGGCCTATTCCAGCCTGGATTTCCGACATATATTCCACTAAGCACAATGAAAAAATCTTTGAAAAACTGAGACCAATTTTACAGGAATATTATGACAGAAACAACATCGAGATTTTGAAGTAGGTACATTTTATGGACAACTACGGACAGATCAACTTTGGAGACAAAATTAGAACTAGTAGACGACTTTATTGAAAATTTCATCACACGTTTGCCTAAATTACTACAACATTCATATATAAAGAAATGCCAAATTAGATACCCAGCAAAACTTGTATCAATTCCAGAACTAGTTCTACAACTAGTTATTTAGAGTCAGTACTAGTTCTACTTTGGCATTGTTACCCATGATTTTTATTTGAACTTGTCACCCTTAGAACTAATTCTAAGGAACGATTCTGGAACCTATTCTTGTATCCGTGATTTTTTTATGAAATTGTCGCGCTCAGAACTAGTTCCAAGAAGCCATCATGAAGCATTAATCCCTTTAGTAGATCGGTTTTAAAACTAATATTTTTAATCATACTGATACAGTTTCAAGAACAAAAATTTATTTTGAACGAAAAAAAAGATTTATTCAAACCATTATTTTAATAAATTTTTTATACAGATTCATATAGACAAAGCGTTTCTACTGTCAGCATTTTGAAAAGATAAATTCTTTTCCTTAACGGTTATTTTCATGGCAAGTTTTGGGATGTTTTCCATTTTGATAGGAAACAGTTTCAGAGCATTTTTTTTTAATTTAAGAAAGAAAAAATATTTGAAATGTTCTAAGTTTTTTAAATAGCTTCACGGAACTGTTTTGGAACTAGTATTAGATTCTGGGAACCAATGTAGAAGTAATGTATAATTAGTTCTAAATCACTAGTTCCCAAAACATTCTAAGAATGTAGTTAAAATGTTAAATATGACTCCTTTGCATAGGTTCTAGAACTAGTTGCACCATCACTAATTCCAAGGGTGCTATTCGAGAATGTGTAGTAACTGCCTGAGAAGTAGTTCTAGAACTAGTAATTTTAGAACGGGTTCCAAAAATTTTCCTGAGTATATTTGGGGATAAACTTCCCAGCAAAACTTGTTATCAGTTACAGAACTAGTTCTACAACTAGTTCTTTAGAGTCAGTACTAGTTCTACTTTGGCATTGTTACCCATGATTTTTATTTGAAATTGTCACCCTTAGAACTAGTTCTAGGGAATGCTTTGAGGAGCAGTTACTAGTTCTAAGGAACGGTTCAAGAACCTATTCTTGTATCCGTGATTTTCATATGGAATTGTCGCGCTCAGAACTAGTTCCAAGAAGCCACCATGGAGCATTAATCCCTTTGGTAGATCGGTTTTAAAACTAATATTTTTAATCATACTGATAAAGTTTCAAGAACAAAAATTTATTTAAACGAAAAAAAAAAATGATTTATTCAAACCATTAATCCCTTTGGTAGATCGGTTTTAAACAGGGACGTAACAGTTATAACTTTTATTCAAAAAAGTGATTGTTTTACAATTATTTCTTGTTTGAGTATTTTTAATTTTCTGTTTATTTGCTCTGTTTGATTTTTATTTTTAATTCAAACAAAAACAATCCAAACACGATTTTTATTTTTTCAAAAATAATAAAAGTTATTTTGTGATTTTTTTTTGTTTATCAAAAAATAACAATTAAGAATATAAATCAAAAGCCATAGAACCAATAACTTCACCAATTATAATATCCTGATGATGTCAACTAGTGTTAATAAAAGATTGAACAGTGATTTAAAGTGAGTAAATATGTATATCCAGCCACTTCCGGCATTCAATTTAGATCAATTTTTAATTTTTATTTTATTATCAAATAAAAAAGTTAGTGCTTAATTTTTTCAAAAAAATCATTCTGTAACTTTTATAAAAAGTTTTAAAATAAAAATCAAAAAACAACAGAAATTTATAGAGTAAAATATAAAAATTGAAAAAATTAAAATCTTTGCCAAACTTTGCGATTTTTTTGTGCCATATGATTTATAAAATATAGTGCATTATTGAAATATTCTAATTAAATGAATTTGGGTGGTGACTTTTTTAGAAATATAACAGTTATTTTGGGTCTCTGGTTTTAAAACTAATATTTTTAATAATACTGATAGAGTTTCAAGACCAAAAATTTATTTTAAACGAAAAAAAAAATGATTTATTCAAACCTTTATTTTAATATATTTTTTATACAGAATCGTATAGGTACATTCATATTTAAGTTAATAGTATTTCCAGGAATAATATTCCAAAGTAGACAAATATATCTTAATCCCGAAAAATGGAACGAAACAGGTTTGGGGACGTTACACATTTCATTTATATTTAGCTTTTCCGTTTAATATAAAACACAATGCGGTTCTACTGTCAGAACCCTTTCTTTAACGGTTATTTTCACGCGAAGTTCTTGGGCTGTTTTCCATTTCGATAGGAACAGTTTCAGAGCATTTTTTATTAATTTAAGAAAGAAAAAATATTTGAGATTTTCTAAGTTTTTCAAATAGCTTAACGGAGCTGTTTTGGAACTAGTATTAGATCCTGGGAACTGATGTAGAAGTATTGTATAAGTAGTTCGAAATCACTAGTTCCCAAAACATTCTAAGGATGTAGTTAAAATTATAAATATGACTCCTTTCCATGCGTTCTAGAACTAGTTCCACCATCACTAGTTCCAAGGGTGCTATTCGAGAATGTGTAGTAAATTCCTGAGAAGTAGTTCTAGAACTAGTAATTTCAGAATGGGTTCCAAACATTTTCCTGGGTTGGATGTAAATTTATCCGAAAAATGGCACATCGAATTAGATCCAGCTATATATTTACGGATAAACTTAGATCTAAATTTATCCAATAAATGGCAGATCGAATTAGATCCAGCAATATATTTTGGGATTTGGTAAGATCTAGATTTATCCGAAAAATGCCAGATTAAATTAGATCCAGCAATATATATAGGGATTAAATAGGTCGAATTAGATCTAGGTATATATTTTGGGATTAAGTTGTATTTAACTTTATCTGGAAACCGGCAGATCGAATTAGATCCAGCAATATTTTTGGCGATTAAGTAAGATATAAAATTATCAAAAAAAGAACATATCAAATTAGATCCAGTAATATATTTCAGGATTCCGAAGATCTTAGCCTTTCCAATAAGTTGCAGATCGAATTGAATCCAGTGATATATTTAGTGATTTGGTAAGATCTTAATTTTTCCCATAAATTGCAGATCGAATTAGATCCAGCAATTTATTTCGGTATTAAAATGGCAGATCGAATTAGAAACAACAATATATTTGGGGATTGACATGTAAAACTACCCTCCCGAGTAAAACGGGTTATACATTATTTTATGTTATTTAATACAATTATATCTCGATATATATTGCTTTGTATGGCACTATATATAATAAGACGTAATTTTCGTCTTTCGAAAAAATTTTATATGACCCAATATCTAAATATATTTTTTTACATATGTTGTCATATTTAATCAGATCTCGACCATGGAATTTAATTTGTAAGACCAAATATAGCCCAGTTTCATGTTTAATTTAAATTTCATTTAAGATTTTATCGAAATCAATTACAATCCATTTTTAATTGGAAAATATTTTTTTACAAAAACAAATTTTGATATAAAGTTCAAGTGATTTAAAAAATAATAACATGAAAACGAGAAACCGGAAAAATATTTTTGAATAGAATCTGAGTGATATTATCTGACAGATGGCCCATACATTATCGACATTGAAAATATGTTAAGAGTTAAATACTTAACATACGCAGTCAGACTTTGTATGGGATTTCGTACCACATATGTATAGCAACAAAACAAGCATCTTGATTTGAAAAAGAAACATTTATTTTCCCTATATAATCTATGGTATATTCTTTAGTGTCCGACCGAGTATTCGGCTTCGGAGTTCGGCCAAAAAGTGATGTTCGGCCAAGTTCGGTGTTCGGCAAAATTTTGGCCGAAAACCGAACTTTTCTATAAATCAATATTTTGCAACATTTAGCTCTTTAATTTTGTATAGTAACTTATAAACATGCACATATTTAACTTAATATGAACTTAAAGAGCGAAAAAACAACTTTTTTATATTTTTGCAATTTAGAAATATTTAGAAATTGGTTTCCGCATATTTGAATTTGAAAAGGTTGAATGAAATTGTATTTTTATTCAAACACAAAATTATTCGGCTTCGGCTTCGGTTTCGGCCGAACTTAGTAATTTTGGCCGAAGTTCGGCTTCGGTTCGGCGTTAAAAAAGTGAGTTCGGTCGGACACTAATATTCTTGTTTTAAATGAACTCTTAATATCTTAGTAAATTCAAATTGAAATTCATTTTCATTTAAAATGTTATAAATTTACATCGAAACAACAGATTATTTTATTTTCAAATTGAATATTGGGTTATATTAATAAAAGTTAGCAAATTCTTCGAAGTAATTATTTTGGTTTAGGAATAACGTACCACCAAATTTATCCATAGGCTTGAAGGATACCATAAAATATAAATGAAAATTAAAACAAAAAATTGTCTACCCGCAAGCAGACTATAAATGCAAATAGAAAGACTAAAATTGTGTAATAAATAACTTAAAAACATAATAAATAATTCCTCCATTAGTGAAATCTAGTTTTTTATTCACTATTTACAAATTTAAAACACTTTTAAACGATTATTTCATGACATTTAATTTTATTAAAAACTGTTTCATGTCAAATTTATTATCACAATTTTAATGCATTTTTCCCATTTTTTTTAAGTGAAAGCCCAAAAATAAAAGATTCATTTGAACATATCTCACTTTCAAAATGAAAATCTCTCCAGTAATGATTTATGGAAAATTATTTGAAATTTAATTTTATTTTGAATTTTTTTATGGATTATTCCTAAACTATACTATAGCTCGTATAAGTACTGATTAATGTGTAGATACTTTTTATGTATGCAGTTTGATATCAAGACTCGCAAACTTACTATATTTGCTTAGTTCACACGATACACGAAACCGTACGTGAATCCCCCATTATTTTTCAGTACAATATTTAATAAAAACAGAAATACGAAAATTTTTATCCAACTGAACCTAATTGCATCAACTTTTAAATATTAAGATATTATTTCATACAATAATGTCTGGTCAAAATTCGGATTAAATTGTATATAATTTAAAGTAATTAAATCCAATTTTATCCACGTAGATACAATTGTATTCACCATTTTTCGGATTAAATTGTATGCGATTAGTTATTGTATTATATCAAATTATATATGTCACCATATCATCTTTTTTAATCGGGCTAGTAAAAATGATTTTTATATAATCAGATATGAGTTTTATATAATCATTTATGATTTTATACAATTATAACTTGTCGAGTATTGTGAAACATATATTTTTATATGATCATATCAAAAGATATTTAATTATATAAAATTATATTAACCAGATCCACCATTTTTCGGATCAAATCATATATGGATTAATATAATTATATAAAAATATATATTATTTGATCCGAAAAATGGTGGATATGGTTAATATAATTTTATATAATTAAATATCTTTTGATATAATCATATAAAAATATATGTTTCACAATACTCGACAAGTTATAATTGTATAAAATCATAAATGATTGTATAAAAATCATATATGAATATATAAAAATCATTTTTACTAGGGTATCCACAAAAATTACAGATAAAATTAGATCCCGCATTAATTTTGGTTACTACGTAAGATCTCCATTTATTTGGGATTAAATAAAATCCCAGGCAGATATTGACAACTGTTCGAAAAATAATATACTAGCAGAGCACTGATTTTATAAAAATTACAATATTTCTTTAAAATCAGAAGGTCTCGAGTTCGATACCGTTCACTGCTATGCATTTTTATTATAAAATTAATTTCTTTTTATAAAATTATAATTTTTTTTCTATAAATGTTTTTATAAAATTATATTTATTTTATTAAATTGAATTTTTTTAATAAAATAATTTTATTTACATCTTTTTGACGCTCTACACCATTTCCAGTTGTATCAATTGTTATTAAGATTTGTCAATTGTATTTCAGAACTTATCAATTGTATTTCAGAAATTATTAAATGTATTTCAGAAATTTTTCTCTATTAACTATGAAATACAATCAACAAATTCTGAAATAGATTTTATTCTTTCTGAAATACAATTAATAATTTCTGAACTACATTCGATAATTTCTGAAATACAATTAATAGCTTCTGAAATACAGTTAATATTGTAGTTGATGAGTTACCATATATGACCATATATTGTTTAAATGGCACCATATATGATAATATATTGTTTAAATATGGTATATGTTCCCTATTAAAAAAAATAATATGGAGCTTTATATGATAACTAGCGGGCGCAGCCCGCTACGTTGTTAGCGTGCCTTAAAGGTTAAGGGGGGGGAGGGCTACGCCCTCCCCCCCGGGGGGCTGCGCCCCCCACAATTTTTATTAAATTCGTTTTTTTATTTAAAGTTTTTTTATTTAAAGCCTTCACCCAGCCACCACAAATAAATAATTCTGCACAACAATGGGTTTAAAATAAATAAATATTTGATCACTTTTGCTCATGAGAGTGGATTGTTAGTAATGAATCCATAATAATTTGCAATATACGTGTGTATGTCAAGATAATTTGGTAAAGTGCGAACTTAGGTAGATAGACCCGTAAGTAGTTTTGTTCATTTGTGTTTTGAATGAAAATAAATAACGTAAAGCAGGGTTGAAAAGCATTTTATAATATTAAAAATAGCGGGCAAAGCTACGTTGTTAGCGTGTCTTAAAGTTTTTTTTTTAATTCCAGTTTATGCAATTCAAGTAACTTCACAAATTCAGTTGGAAAATTTACTGCGTCGGTTTCTTCCACCGGTGCTTCGTTACATGAAGTTTAAATATCGGAATATATAAATAAGTTCCATTCCTTTTCTAAGGTTTTTTCTCTTTCAGAAAATTTGTTTAACTTTTTGGAGAGTATGTTTCAATGCTACATAAGTTTCATATTCCGTTGATAGTGTTTGAACAGGTAATTCCCTCTTCCAATCCATTTGCATTGTCTATAATTTCAATTCCACTCGTTCAACGTTTATATCCATTTCATTCCACTTGTGTAGTGTTTCAATCCCACTCGTTTCCTATTTAGTTTCTTAATTTTAGTGTTTCATATACACTTGTTCTTTAAGTTTTAGGTTTCTAGCTAAAGACGCAGACGTTAAGGGGGGGGGGGCAATTTTCCCCTTTTGAACCACCATTTTTACCACGTTCCTGTCCAAAGCCCTAGAAATGCCTTGTCGATAAGTTAGCCCATACTCCAAGGAAAACATATTATATATTACAGGTTTCTAGCCGAAGGGTTCGGTTAGGCCATCAAGGGGGAGAATTATTCCGTTTTTACCCCTCCCGGTAGGAATTTCCAAAAATTCCATCTTAGAGGACGTCTGCGTTGGAGGAGGAACCTACTGCATACATAATTTTAGGTCTCTATATCCAGCAGTTTGGCCAGGCCGTCAAGGGGGTTTTTTCCCTTTTTACCCCTCCCGGTATGAATTTCCAAAAATACCATCTTAGGGGACGTCAACGTTGGAGAAGGAACCCAAATACCGAATTTAAGATCCCTTGTTCCAGCAGTTTGGCCAGGCCGTTAAGGGGGAGACTTTTCCTGTTTTTGACCCTACCTGTAGAAATTTCCAAAAATCTCATCTTAGCGGATGTCTACAATAGAGGAGGAACTTTAATACCAAATTTCAACTTCCTACCTCCAGCGATTTGGGCAGGCCTTTAAGCGGCACTTTTCGCTTCATTAATCCCCATTTTTGCAATGTCCCTGTCCAAAAAGCACCTTCTCGGTAAGTGAGCACATATTCCAAGTAACATATGTTTTACATTTCAGGTTTCTAGCCAACTTTTACTATTTGTGCCCCTCTCGGTAGCAATTTCCGAAAATCCATCGACAGGGAATTCCAGCTTCCTAGTTCCAGCAGTTTGAGCAGGCTGAGAGGAACTTAAGTACCGAATTTCGGCTTCCTAGTTCCAGCAGTTTGGACAGGTCGTTAAGGGGCAACTTTCCCTTTTTGAGCCCCCATTTTATAACGACCCTGTCCAAAATTCAAAAAAGTATCTTTCTAATAAGTTAGCCCTCACTCCAGGGACCCACATTTTAAGCTTCAGGTTTCTAGCCGAAGGGGTTTTTACCGGCCCCCAAGGTGAGGCTTTTCTTCTTTTTGCCCCTCCCTTTAGGAATTTACAAAAATTCCATCTTCGCGGCTATCTGCGATGGATGAGGAACATTCATACCAAATTTCAACTGCATTGCCTAAGCGGTTTGGGCAGGCCGTTAGTGGGGACATTTTTCCCTTTCAACCACCATATTTACTATGTTCCTGTTCCAAAATAGAAAAATTACGTTGCCGGTGAGTTAGTCCTACTCCAAGGAATACATATTTAAAATTTTAGGTTGGCCAAAAGGGATTGGGCAAGGCAGGAGGAGACTTTTACCTTATTTCCCCTCCTGATAGGAATTTCAAAAATTCCGTCTAAGCGGACGCCTACACAGAAGGAGGAACTCACATACCGAGTTTCCTTTTGGGATATCCTGTAGGGAATTCCAAAAATACAAACTTAGTCGATGTCTACTACAGTGGAGGAACCTTTATACCAAATTTCAACTTCTTACCTCCAGTGGTTTGGGCAGGCACTTTTCCAATTTGTGAGACTGTTTATGGGGAGACTTTTCTCCTTTTTGCCCGTTCCGGTTGGAATTTCCAAAAATCCCGTCTTAGCGCACGTCTATGCCGAATATCAAGAAACCTTGTTTTAGTGGATTATATACTATTTTAAATGGTACTTTTTGGAAAAACGAAATTTTTTGGAAAAAGATACTTTGTTTTTACAAAGTACTTTATTTGTACTTTTTTTGGAAAAGGTATTTTTTTTTAAAAAGGTGTTTTTTTTTGGAAAAATTTATGTTTTTTGGAAAAAGGTACTTTTTTGGAAAAGGTACTTCTTTTGGAAAAGGAAAATTTTTTTAGAAAAAGGTACTCTTTTTTTGGGAAAAGGTACTTTTTTTTAGAAAAGGTACTTTTTTTGAAAAAGGTATTTTTTTGAAAAAATGTATGTTTTTTGGGAAAAGGAAAATTTTTTTAGAAAAAAGGTACTTTTTTTGGGAAAAGGTACTTTTTTTGGAAAAGGTACTTTTTTTGAAAAAGTTATTTTTTTGGAAAAACGTATGTTTTTTGGGAAACGGTTCTTTTTTTTTGGAAAAGGTACATTTTTTTAGAAAAAGGTACATTTTTTGAAAAAAGGTACTTTTTTTAAAAAAGGTACTTTTTTTGGAAAAAGGTACTTTTTTTGGAAAAAGGTACTTTTTTTGGAAAAAGGATTTTTTTTTGGAAAAAGGTACTTTTTTTGGAAAAAGGTACTTTTTTTGGAAAAAGGTACTTTTTTTGGAAAAAGGTACTTTTTTTGGAAAAAGGTACTTTTTTTGGAAAAAGGTACTTTTTTCGGAAAAAGGTACTTTTTTTTGGAAAAAGGTACTTTTTTTGGAAAAAGGTACTTATTTTGAAAAAAGGTACTTTTTTTGAAAAAAGGTACTTTTTTTGAAAAAAGGTACTTTTTTTGAAAAAAAGGTACTTTTTTTGGAAAAAGGTACTTTTTTCGGAAAAATGTACTTTTTTTTGGAAAAAGGTACTTTTTTTGGAAAAAGGTACTTTTTTTGGAAAAAGGTACTTTTTTTGGGAAAGGTACTTTTTTTGGAAAAAGGTACTTTTTTTTGGAAAAAGGAACTTTTTTTGGAAAAAGGTACTTTTTTTGGAAAAAGGTACTTTTTTTGAAAAAAGGAATTTTTTTTGGAAAAAGGTACTTTTTTTGGAAAAGGTACTTTTTTTGGAAAAAGGCACTTTTTTGGAATAAGGTACTTTTTTTGGAAAAAGGTACTTTTTTTTGGAAAAAGGTACTTTTTTCGGAAAAAGGTACTTTTTTTGGAAAAAGGTACTTTTTTGGAAAAAGGTACTTTTTTTGGAAAAAGGTACTTTTTTTGGAAAAAGGTACTTTTTTTTGAAAAAGGTACTTTTTTTGGAAAAAGGTACTTTTTTGGGAAAAAGGTACTTTTTTTGGGAAAAGGTACATTTTTTGAAAAAAGGAATTTTTTTTGGAAAAAGGTACTTTTTTTGGAAAAAGGTACTTTTTTGGAAAAAGGTACTTTTTTTGGAAAAAGGTACTTTTTTTGGGAAAAGGTACTTTTTTTGGGAAAAGGTACTTTTTTGGAAAAAGGTACTTTTTTTGTCCCCTTTTTGCCGCTCCCGATAAGAATTTCCAAAAATGCCGTCTCAACGGACGTCTACACCGGTCGAGGAATCTACATACAAAATTTCAACTTCATAGCTCCAGCAGTTTGAGCAGGCCCTCAAGGGGGAGACTTTTTCCCCTTTTTGCCCGTCCCTGTAAAAATTTCCAAAACTCCCGTCTTGGCGGATGTCTACGATAGTGGAGGAACCTTTATACCAAATTTCAACTTCCTACCTCCAGCGGTTTGGGCAGGCCGTCAAGGGGGGCCTTTTTCCCCCGTTTTTACAACGTCCCTGTCCAAAATTCTAGAAAGTACTTTCCAGAAAAGTTAGCCCCTACTCCAAGGAACACATATCTTAAATTTCAGCTTTCTAGCCAAAGGGGTTTTGGCAGGCCGTCAAGGGGGACACTTTCCCCCTTTTCGCCCGTTCCGGTAGGAATTTCCAAAAATCCCGTCTTAGTGGACGTCTACCCCGAAAGAGGAACCTACATACCAAATTTCAACTTCCTAGCTTCAGCGGTTTGGGCTGGGCGATGTTGAGTCAGTCAGTCAGTCAGTCAGTCAGTCACGTTATTCTTTTATATATAGAGATATGTATATAACTAAGAGTGATCCATGTACCATTTTATTCGAAAAATGGCCCTATAAAATTGTATCAGTTGTTTATCAGTTTTTATCTAATTGCATCAGTTTAGATCCGACCTGATTAAATTATGTGTTCATCAGATGAAATCGTATCTGATTTTTGACCTGATACAATTTTATCGGTTTTGATCACATGGTATCAGTTTAGGTCCAAATAGATATATTTGTATACAAAATTATATAGTTATATCCCAATTTTGAACTGATATAATTGTATCAGTTTAAAACTTTGATACAATTGTATAAGGTAAATGTCGGATACAATGTCTGTTTGATCACTTCTGAAAGTATTCATATAGAGACAATCTGACAATAAAAATATAAACAATAATACAATTTAATGTATGAAGCCTGTCCACGGTGGGCAGGAAGAAACTTATTATTAGATAAAAATGGCGACAAAACCAAAAGCGGGGATTTGTTTGTGATGAAAAATGTATTCAAAAGCCGTTTGAATTGAAATCCTAGCTGCTCCTTTTCTTGAGATATTCACTTTTTTCGATTTTTGCGCAGGGAGAATTTTCTAAATATTCAAAAGGCCAAAACCACAATTTCTTAATAATTTTTCGCATCTGTATTTTTCAGTAAATCATACAGTCGGCTACGAAAAAAACACATTTTTAGCAGGGTTTAAAAAACTACGATTCAAAAAATATTTTTGCTTTTTACTACTGCTACTACTACAAACAATTCATGTAGCTTAGTTTATACAAAGTAGGCAGTCATTGTTTTTGATCAACTTGATTTTTGTTCTTGTGCTACTGCTACCACTACAAACAAAACACGGGGCATTTGTAAACAGTGAGCAGTCTTACCATATATTTTTTTAGAAAAACTGTAATAAAAAACTTTCTTTATAGAAAAACTGTTTTTCGAAAAAATTTTAAAAACCAGAAGAAATTCTGGGATCCCGAAGTATACTGGGACTAAAATATTATCCCAGGGTCTCCATTTTCAAAATATCGAGATTGGAATAATTTAATTGCGTTTGGCATTTATAGTAATCGACTTTTTGAACAGCCTTCTAATAAAATTTTTTTTTTAAGAATTTTGGTCTCCTAGGCCCAAACTTGCAGTTAAAAAAAGTTCATCGAATCACCCTTCCGAGATGTGAACTTTTTTATTAACCCCTGACTTAGGATAGAATACTTTACTGGTCAGTGTTGTACTTCAAAATATTCTTTATAGATTTGCATTCCACATAAAATTACCGTTCATGGGATTGAGTTTTGTTATGTCGGGAATTGTTTGCCGGTGTTTAAAAAACCCCTCAAAAAATTACGTTATTTGGAATTGTCCTCGATCATAATTGAAAAAATAGTAGTAAATTTGTTATCCAGAATTGGCAAATATTTATTAAAAAAAAATGAAAATTCAATTTAGGTCTTTTTTGATGATAAAATATGAAAAATATGAATTTCTAAATTATTTTTCATTTAGAAATGATCTGAAAAGGTCTGCTAAAAAATGTCCGTCGGATCTATGATGTATCAGATATGGTTTAGCCAATTTCATTCCGTGCTAATTTTTGATGAAATTTGTTATAAAAATGTTTCGTTTTTTCAGTAAGCAAATTTTGTAGTATTATATTGGCATTTTTAAATTTACACAGTACAACATTTTTCAGCTCATTGATGTGGTACCCAATTCTGAGAATTGCACGTGAAAGTAGCCCCAAAAATAAGAACTTCTGCATCATTCGTTTTGTCAAGTTGGCTGCATTAATCGTATGGCATTAAATTTTCAATGCAGTCAACTGCAATTCTCAGAATTGAGTCCCAAAATCATGTGTTGTACTGTGTTATTAATGTTTTGATTTGTACCTAATTTTTTACAATATGAAAGCTTTATTGTAATTTTTGGGTCATATGCATAATCACTTTCTAAGTTTATAAATGGCTTATAATACAAATATTTTATACAAAATTCATTTTATAAACGCGTTATAAGGTTTTCAAATTATTATGCATAAGCACTTTTATATTTTAATTCTTAAATTTTAGTTAAAAATGTAAATGAAACAAATGTGCCGACTTAATATGAAAAAACTGTAAAAAATCCATGAATTAAAAAAAAACTGGTTTTTACATGAAAAAACTGGAAAACTGTTAGGCACACCAAAAAACTGTAAAAAACAGTTAAAACTGGCTATATGGCAACGCTGACAGTAAGAGCAGAAAAACGAAATGAGCAACTACTACTGCTACCTGTGTTGCCAGAACTCATATGTATATGGAAATATGCTAGATTCCTAAAAAATTTCTGCTAAAATCTGCTAAATCCTAAAATAAAAAATATATGCTTAGAATATGCTAAATAAAAAAATCGCAATTTTTTTATTATATTTATTATGCTAAAGATCTGCTAAATTTAATACAAAAAATATGCTGAAAATCTGCTAAATAATTTTGTTAGTATTATTTAATAAAGTATTATTAATGAAAAAATAAACTCATAAATTCCTTGTAAACCTTGTATAAATACAAACCATATTTTTTATGTATGGACTTTGACATTGAACTCATAAACATACCGGGTTTACACCGTTTACGAGTAGTATACGAGGTTATATGAAAACCAATAATGTTTATAAAAAATTATATTTTCATACTTTTTTAAACTATCTTAGAATAAATATAAAAGTTTACCCCTTAATTCATAAATGCTTTCAAAAGTTATCGGAGGTTTTTTTTTTTTGTAAACCATTTAATTTTTTAAATAAACTAACTGATTTTAAATTTTTGCAAGATTTTTTATGGTTTTTGTAGCATTTTCAAATTATAGTAGTATATCAATAGTACTAAAAAAGTTTACACTGAAAAAAGAATTGAATCATTACGCATGAAATAAAAAGTTATGAAAACATTGTTATTGTTAAAATATTGTTACAGAAAAAATTATTTTGTTAAAAAATATGCTTTTATTAAATAAAACAAAATATGCTAAAAAACCTGCTTTTATCCAACAGAATATGCTAAAAAGCAGTTAGCATATTTTTACAAAAAATATATGCAATTGCCCAACTCAATATGCTAAATCTAGCAGAAAATATGCTAAAATGGCAACACTGACTGCTACTGCTACAACTACTACTGCTACAAAAAAAAAAAAAACAGCAAGAGCAGAAAACGAAAAAACAAAGTAGTAAAACATAGAAAAACGAAATATGACTCCTTTATGCTGAGTAGTTTTTTTTAGCGAAAGAATAAATGATTTTGGTTTATGAGTTCATATTTGAATGTTTGGCCCTTTGTATGCAATATGATTATAATCAGCACCAGTACACTCACAAAAAAGGCCCGTACAAATAGTTTAAAATTCTACTAAAATAACAGAATATACTCGTATTTTCGATGAAGTTGAGCATCACGGCCTGCTAAATTTATAAAAATACAATAATTTAAAAGAAACGTTGTTTAATGGAAATTAAATTATTCAGTTGAAATCAGCATATCGTTGCTGCGCCTAAGAAAATAGCTATTTGTTTTCAAAAATTATTTGTGGAACACCTAAATTAGGTCTGTGTTGTGTGTCTTGGCCATTTTTTTTGGAAGTAATTCTTTTATAAATGAAAAGCTTGAAGTTTGGTTTATATGTGTGTAAAAAAACAATTTCCAAAAAGTTCCGCAAAACGCTGAAATAAAGCAGATTTGTATGTCTCCTCACAAAAAAGTTTATCGAGAAATAGCTATTTTCTTAGGAGCAGCGACGAATATGTTTGTTGATTAAAAAACAAGTAAAAATTCAGTTTTATATTTGATGTTCCTATCTTACGGATATATAACAAAAATAATCTGCTACTGTCAGTAGTATTTTCTACAAGGTCATTTTAAAGTAGTTTTTAGTACACTCATATAAAAAAGTTAGTGCAAAATTTAAACCCGTTCTGATTCAATTAAACTAATTTTTTCCGTTATTTTGTCTTTAAATTTAACTCAGTTTTAGCGTTCTTAAGCCTAAACCAGATAAATGCAGTGTCAACAGTATTTTATTTTAGGACTTCGGTTAACGATTTTTGTCGAAACTTTATAAAAAGTATATTTAATAATCTTGCTACTTGTGGAATAATCTTCAATGTGAAAAATAAAAAAAGCTAAATCTGACGTGACTAAATTGTTTTCATTAGCACAAAATAATTATAAAAATATCTTTTCAATCAAAGATAGGGATTATATAAAAGGTTAAAATCATAATCTGTGAGATTAGATACTGAGTGTAAAAAAAATCCATAAAAATCTCCAACCACTTCCTAAATCAGCGTAAAAACCGTCCGTCGCCATTTCAAAAAGAAAATCTCCAAATGTGTTTGTAAATCGCCACGTTTGGCAAGAAATCGCTATATCTGACAACAAATACTGATCTACGTATGAATTTTGTGTGTATCCTTATTTTGCTCTCGCCCACCACTTGTTAACAATTTACCGTTGAAACGGTGCTGTCAAATTGTGACGTAAATTTATGTACCCTAATTCTATCATTATGTGTCTTACAGCTGTTAATTTTTAAAACAATAAATAAAATATTGAAAAGTGAATTGGTACCACGGGTGGGTGCGGACTGGCTAGACTAATTCCAAACTAAATTCAGGTTTAAGAGTTTCTTTGAATGTAGAAAATTTTTTAAAACAATTTTTAAAGAAATTTTAAACTATTTTCTCTATTTGTAAAACTTTAGCCACCTATATTAGAAAAACTTTAGCCACCACGCAGAGGGCCTACGTAATGAAAAGAAATTGCAAATTATTCATAATTAGGGGTGAGTTAAAAATATATAATATAGTATAAAATAAAAAATTTAAAATACAAAATATAAATCATAAAATCAATCGAATATTCCAAAACGGCAAATTAGCATCTTCATGCTCTGTTCTGTTTAACAAAAACAATATAAAATACATACACACACACACAGTACTGGAAAAACCAAACAAATAATTCATTTTTAAACAACCAAAAATATTTCTATGACTACTCTGCTGAGTAGTAATTTGGGAGTCATGTATGTTTGGCTGCTACTGCTCCTGCTTAATTTGTAAGTAGACGATTGGTGCTGCGGTAGTTTTCAATTTCAAAACAAAGATGTGTGCTACTGCTTAGCTAATAAAATTTTTGTGTAGTGGTAGTAGTAGCTGAGTAGTAATTTGGGAGTCTTGTCTATTTGGCTGCTACTGCTACTTGTTGAATTTAGTAGCAGACACATCGATTGATGCTGTGGTGGTTTTCAATTTCAAAACAAAGCTTTGTGCTACTGCTGAGCTACAGAAAAGTTTGCGTAGTGGTAGTAGTAGCGATGTGATGACTTTTAGTTTTGTTGTTTTTTTTACTACAATAATCGTCATTTTTAGTTACTACTGCTACTTTAGTCGTAGCTTTTTCAACCCTGATTTTTAGTTAACTTTTATGACCTAACTATACGCTAACTACAATGTAATGCAGAACTTACCAAAAATCGAAGCTTGGATATTGTGTGCAGTGACATTTGTTGGCATTTGCACTTATTTTTGACATTTTGCTCTCTTTTAGATTTGTTTTACATATTTTTCTATTTTCTGTTTTACATATTTTTTATTTTTCTTTTATTCATTGTCAAAATCAGTGCTCGTGCGTGTAGTTAGTGTAAAAATAAATAAATAGAAAATATTTAATAACTTAATTTTAATAACACTATGCGAGAGTCAAAATCGGGATGGGATGAAACCAACGGGAAATGTTATATCGGTCAAAAACAAGTTATACGTGTCCCGGCGTTTCGCTGGGTCACCCCTAGGAATCGAGATATATCTTTTTTGACATAACTCGAGAACCACTAGTCCGATTTTGCTCAAACAATTGTAAAAAAATTAAAAATTACAATTCCTTTAATCTGTTCATATAACGTTTTTCTATATACTCAACAGTGGGGTGGCATTCAAGTATCGCTTAGGTCTGGTCGGATTATTGTGCTACTTGGTCTAAAATATGTATGCTGAAAATTTTAGCGAAATCGGACCACTCTAAGCCGTAGACCCTAGGGGTGAAAGTTCAGATTTTCGAACAAATGTATGTATATCTAGCTGTAATTGCTTGAAGAAATCGAATTTTTTTTTTAAATCTTGAAAGCATTAGTAAAATTGCTCTAATTAATGCAATAAATACCAATTTTAAATATATATAAAAAAAATTAACCCTTTAGTGCCATGGGTGCCAAAATGACCCATTTTTAGAATCTTGAAAACATTAGTAAAATTGCTCTAATTAATGCATTAAATACCAATTTTAAATATATATAAAAAAAAAATTAACCCTTTAGTGCCTTGGGTGCCAAAATGACCCATTTTTAGAATCTTGAAAACATTAGTAAAATTGCTCTAATTAATGCATTCAATACCAATTTTAAATATATATATAAAAAAAATTAACCCTTTAGTGCCATGGGTGCCAAAATGACCCATTTTTAGAAAAAAATGCAGTATATCCAAAAACACGTAAAAAGTAGTTCAGAGTTCAAATACTAAAAGTTCTGAGCCATAAGATCTCAAATAACAAAACAAAAAATTTTAGATTTGCATATTGAAAATTATTTTAATAATTATTTTAAATAAATTATTAAGTTTTTAAATTAAATTTTTTTCAAATACACTTAAAGACAATACAAATTATTATAATTTTTACACCATTTCACTTGTTTTAATAACAATTGGAATTCTTTTAAATTACAAATGATGTTTTTGAATTTTAAATGGGGCTTTTTTAATTACATTTGCTATTTTTTGAAAAACAAGTGTGATATTTTGAAAAATTAATGTGATTTTTTGTTAATTTTTGAAAACTAAAATTTGAAAATACTCATTATTTAATTATAATCATTTCTTAAGTCCTTTAAATTTCCTTCTTTTGAATATTGTTGTCTATAATTTTGTACAACCTGAAAAATTAAAACATACATAAAACCAAGTTAATAATTTCGAATGAAATATTAATAACATTTTGTATTACTTTAAATAAATATTGCCTCTGCTCTTCATCTTTTGTAATTTTTTCGTGGTAATCTTGAACTAGTTTTATTCCTCTCTTGGCGCAGTCATTTACAATTTTTAAGTTTTGAATAATTTCCTTTCCTTTTCTATACTCTTCCAAATCATTCCAAGTACTTGGGTCTCTTTCTAAAAATCTGTTGGAATATCGAACCTATTCAAAAGCCTTTTAGTATTTTTGGAGAACAAGTCATTTAGAATTAATGAATTGTCTCTGTCAATGAATTCTTTTAGATTTTCCTTCTTGATAAGTAGCTTTTTTAAAATTTTTTCACCTTCTTCATTATTTCTTCTTCAACATAACTCAAGCACATCTTTTCAGATAACTTGGCTTTCGCTTCGCAGTCAATTCTATCATCGAATAAAGCGAATTCCACACATTCTTCATTTAAATAATATAAGTGTATAAATTTAGATATAGCCTTTTCTGCTATATTTATATTAATAGTTTTGTAGCTTTCTAATTTTCTTAAAAATTCTAAATCATTTACAGGCGCTTGTTCTGCTTTGTCTGCATTGAACCAGAATCTGGAGTAACACTTAATAATAAAGCCAGCAATTTCAAGTAAACCATTTATTTCTGATTCGGTTATTTCAGGGAATTGATCCCGAAAAATTAAAATTTTTAAAGAGTAAATAACTTTGGCCATCCACCTAGCATGGTGCATAGCTCCTAGTCCACGGGGAGGAACTCCACCCAAAAAGATAATAATTAACTCAAGAAACTCTTGGTAATCACTCAGTGGAAAGTCCTCTCTAATCTTTTGCATTGCGAAGCTTAAAATCTCATCACTTTCATCACCTAAAATAGTTTTAAAACGTGGATATGTAAATCCCGTCGAAATTTTGTTTTGATTTATTTTGGGCCAATGCTTTTTAAATTTTTTGAATATAGTGATTTCAGGGCCAGTTGAAACGCTTATTTCTTTCTCGAATACACCTGCTAACACAATTTCCAAAATGTGATGTCTGCAGCCAACGAATAAAATGTCTCGTCCGATTCGCTTTTCTAAAATACTGCAGGCTCCTCTAAATTTGCCTATGTTTGACGCTGTTGTATCAAATACAAAGGCCTCGGTTTTGTCTGAAATATTGTGGTCTTCAAGAGTGTCGTAGACTGCAGATGCAATTTATAGGTCAGTTCCCGATGGTATATCGGGAATATTTAATATTTGTTCTGTCTTCGGAGCAGTTGCTATTATTGAGAGACGGTCTTCGGATTTTCCTGTTACGCTAGGCAAAAGTTTTGTATCCCAGTGAATTGTTAAAGGTTGGGAGTTTTGTTTAAACGTTGATACAATGTTTGTGCTCTTTGCTTTGCGTAACGCATCCCTTTGCTGACGAATCGAATTACGGTTTATAATAAATTCGGATGAGCTGAGCCCAACTGCATCCAGAACAGCAACTAGTAAATGAACTGTATCTCTGGAACTTATATTTAATTTATCCAAAACAGCTGCTAGTCTTGGTGTCAAAATTTCTTTGCGAGGTCTTTTTTTTTTTTTGGTTTTGTGACATTATCCGCTATTTGTGCATTTTAACCAAAATTATTATTCCCGTTTTGGATGGATTCTTCGTTGTCTGACTCATCCAAACATAAAGAATCGTAGGCAATACAATCTGTTAAAATCAGGTTGGTTAAAAAAAATAATTTTGCTATCAAAGCCTCTGTACTCATTTTTAACCCATTGGCTACAGCAACCGATTTTCAATGGTTACCGCAACCTTGTAAATTCGGTTTTCACAACCGAATTTTCGGTGAGATGAAATCTTTCGATTTTTATATGGATGCAGTTTGGTTAAAATGGGTATACTTTTAAATATATATTTACCTTTTGAGGTTGATGGATCTTCCAGAAGCTGTTGTCTTCTAAGTTCAAATGCTTGTTGACGTTTTTCACGGTTTTCTTCCCTTTTTTTTAAGTTTGCATCAATACCTATAATGCACCCTGGGCGGTCTTTTAATCTCTGCTGGATCAAAAACTGTTTGTCTTCCTCGATCTTTATTAGATTGAGTGCGTCCACATGAGCCATATCAAATAAATCATCAAGTGAGTCTTTCCAAGATTCTCTCTTTTGTTTTAAACTATCAGAATCTCTTAACTTACGTCTCGATAACTGCTTCCACTTATTATACAGGGTCACTAATTTTTGTTCTGCGTTTGATCTTGAAATGACAGGAATACGGGCCCTTTCCCAAAAAATTGAGCATTCCCTTATAACTATGCGAGCACTTTTAGCAACATTTAACTTTTTCGTTCTTAAATTATAAAATAAAACTCTTAGACAATCTAATTTTGATGGAAGCTTACTACCAGATAATTGTTTTTTTTGGTGGCCAATTAAGTAAATTTCACTTCTTAGTACTGGCATATTTAATTTTAAAGAAATTACGATAAAAAATAACTTAAGACACACTTTACACGATTGTTAATCACTTTCAATCAATTAAAAAAAGTGGGTTTGACTAGTTTTTCTTTATTTGTTTTTTAATAGGGGAAAACCCGTATTAAATGCTCTAAAATTACTCTTTGAAGTAATATAAAACGGGAAATCACAGAGTTGAAATTTGAATGTGAAATTTGATACGCTTGTATAATTTTGGGTCAGTTCATGGCTAAAGGTCAAAGTGGTAGTTGTTCATTCTTAAATCCGTTAAATTTAAACTAACAACTATCAGTAAATGGTTCATAAACAAATTGTTTGATTCTGAGTGCATTACAAAACTTCGGCAAAATGCACCCTTACACCCAATCTTGTAATATAAGATAAAAAGTGGTTAATTTCCAACTCCAAGACTAAAGGGGTTAATTTTAGACTATAATTAAAAATAGTTGCTTAGTAATCGTATTTGGACAATTAATCGTGTTTAAAACTGGGTAATTTTGACCCGGGTGACACAAAAAAGTTAATTTTTTTATAAATAAAAAAAAAATTTCAGACTATAATTAAAAATAGTTGCTTAGTAATCGTATTTGGACAACAAGGGTTTCAAATCGTGTTTAAAAAATGAGACATTTTGACCCGGGTGGCACAAAAGGGTTAATTTGTTCATAAATTATTATAAAAAAATGGCAAACTATAATAAAAAATAGTTGCTATTTAATCGTATTTGGACAATAAGGGTTTTAAATCGTGTTTAAAAAATGGGTCATTTTGACCCCGGTATCACCAAAGGGTTAATTTTTCATAAAAAATTCATATTGTAATTTAGAATATTAATTACAATAATTTTATAACTTTTTAGCAGGATGCTTTGAAATATAAGTATTTCTACAATTAAATATAGGTAAAAACACAGTAATTCGTAAAATCTGAACTTTGACCCCTAGGGTCCACGGCTTAGAGTTATCCGAATTAGCTCAAATTTTCACCATATGATATTTAGACGAAGTGTCACGATAATCCGAGCAGACCTAAGCGATAATCCAAAGTTCAAATTGCTCCATACATTTCAATGCCACCCTAATGGGAAAGCACTTTTTGCCAGTGCTTTTACAACCTGTTAAAGTGCTTTGCCACCGCTTTCCCGTTTGTATTTTTCTGACTGGGTCTTTAAATAAATAAATCTAAAAATAAATAAGAACATCTTAAAAACTTTAGATTTTTGGGAACCTTTAGATTTTTGCAAAATAAATTTTGCCTTGGAAAATTTTTTTATTTTTAACTTTAAAACCAATTAATAAATATATTAGGGCTTTTCATATAAACTTGTAAATTCCTTGTAAACCTTCTATAAAAACAAACCATGTTTTTTATGTATGGAGTTTGAAATTAAACTCATAAATATACCAGGTTACACCGTTTACGAGTAGAATACGAGTTTATATGAAAACCCCTATTAAAATACAAAAAAATACAAAGTTATTTTTAAATGTCATTATTTTGTATTTTAATGTAATGGAAAGGGTAACGACATATCATTACTTGGTAATCTATGCGGTAATGACCTGCCATTACCATAGTTTTGCTGGGAACAATCTTGTAAACAACTTATTTGTATTGCCTAATTTGAAGGCTTGTCAAGCATGTTGGACGAAAAACAAAATATTTTGATTTTTCGACAGGTTTGACAAACATATGCTTTACCACCCAGTGTAGAAACGGTAATGACATATCATTATTTTTTGGATTACCAGTAATGATAAGTACTAACTTTCTGCATTATTTTAAAATATATAATAATGAGTTACTAATAAATACTTACTTTTTTAATTATTTCAAAATAAAAAATAATATATTACCAATAATGACTTATTTTCATCATTATTTCAAAAATAAAATGATGTTCTATATTTTCGTAAACTTTTTGAAATCTATTTTTAGACTCAATATTTTTTCAACACTGGTAATGATATATGTAACCACATATCTTTTGATTTTTTGTATGTTGGCGAGTAAGCTGACTTGTGCGCAGCAAGTCAATTATGTGTTTATCTATCAAACATTACATGTCGATATAGCTCAGATGGTAGAGCTATTACATTAAAAAAATATTTTTTTTTAAAAAACTCATTTCTTTGAAAACGTATTTTTAGAATCATTATTTTAGTCAATACTGTTAAGCACATAGGTTTTTGATTTTTAGTATGCTGGTGTGTAACTTGTTACTTTTCGCGACATCGCCATATAAAGGTAATAAGAAATGTAATAATAAAAGTAACTAGTTAGCATTACCAGGTATGTAGTTACATAACCACATATTTGGTAATGATATTCTACACTGGGCTATTAAATATTACATGTCGGTATAGCTCAGATGGTAGAGCTATTGACTGGCAATCTGTAGACCCAGGTTCGATTCCCGCACCAGCAAAATTTATTAAAAAAAAAAAAAAATACAATAAAAAATATTTTTTTTATATAATTTATTTTTTTGAAAATCTATTTTTAGACTCATTTTTTTTGTCAGTACTGGTAAGCGCATAGGTAACGATATATTTTTTGATTTTTCGTATGCTGGTGTGTAACCATAACTCATTATTTTTCGCGACATCACCATATAAAGGTAATAAGAAATGTAATAACAAAAGTAACTAGTTACCATTACCAAGTATGTAGTTACATAACCACATATCTGGTAATGATTTTCTACACTGGGCATGTAATGAAAAAATTTGGAGAATTTTACATTTTTAATTAGATTTTTGTGACAAAAAAATTGATAACGTTAATAATTAACCTAAACATGCAAAAACAGAAATTCAGAAATGAAAATCAAAGAAAAAAATTAATAAAAATAATTGAATTCCATTGTAGGCTAAATTTTAACTGGACATTCAATAATCGGGCCTAAATATGATAAAGTAACTTATTAAGCCCAGTATTTTGTTCGCATTTATTGGAAAAAAGCTGTCAATCTCCATAAAAAAATATTTTTTTTTAACCAATTCGATTAATTGTATGTATTAAAGGTATTATTTAAAGTATTTACTCCTCGTATACTGTGTACCCAGTGTAGAAACGGGGAGGTTTTGACCTTTGGTGCAAACATTTTTCCTCCAGCTCTTTTAGTTTTCGAGATATGGACGATAAAAATTTTATTTAAGCAATTTTCGCATTTATTTTTTTACAGATAACTCACCCAGTCAGAAATCGCCAGTGGTACAAAAAATCAAGCACTGGCATACCACTGGGTAACCACGGTATTAAAAATAAATGACTGGCAGAACACTCATTTGGAACGCTTTGCCAGCGTTTGCGAAAAGCGGTTGCAAGCAAAAAATTTTTTTTGGATTTTTTTTTAATTTAAAATTTTTTTTGTTTTATAAAATCAATTTTTTTGTGTGTGGGAAAGCACCTTCAAGACAACTTTTTTTTTGCCCTCCCAACACTGGCATACTAGTTACAAAAAATTGTTTGCCAGTACTAGCATTTTGGCACAGCCAGTAGTTGTCCAGCTATTATCACTCATTTATGTGTTTAGCCATTAAATATTATATGTCTCGTTAGCTCAGTGGTTAGAGCAATCGTCTGCCAATCTGACGGCCTGGGTTCAAATTACAGCAGGACCAAAAAAAATACATATGAACTTTTTTTTTAAATTTTATTTTGGAAAATATATTTCCAGACCACCTATTTATTGGTTTTGCCAGCGTTTTGCCAACGTTTCAAAATGTTGTTCCTCCAGTGCTTATCCGGCGGTTTTTTGAACAGCCGGTCCTTTTGTCTAATGATGTTATCATTTTGGGAATGGGAAAGCACTTTTTGCCAGTACTTGTACCACCTGTTAAAGTGCTTTGCCACCGCTTTCCCGTTTGTATTTTTCTGACTGGGTCAGATGACTTCTGTATTGCAAAACCGTTGTCTGTTTTTACTTATGTAATTTGGTTTAAGTTTTAAGATACGGGCGATATTTCAAACGAAAGCTGTTTTCTCTCTAGGAGGCTTAGTTTCCGAGAAAAGACGATCTTAAAATCTAGCAATGCAAGTCAAAATTTGATTTCGGTATCGGGGTACTGGTCGCGGGTTTTGACCTCTGGTGCAAACATTTTTCCTCTAGCTCTTTTAGTTTTCGAGATATGGACGATCAACATTTTATTTAAGCGATTTTTGCATTTATTTTTCCACAGATAACTCATTACGACTTACTTGTTCAGTTTTGAAGATACGGGCGATAATCCAAATAAAAGCGCTTTTCTCTTTAGGAGGCTTAGTTTCCGTGAAAAAGCGATCTGAAAATATAGCAAGGCTAGTCAAAATTTTGTTTCGGTACCGGGGTATTGGGAGTGAGTTTTGGTGTACACATTTTTCCTCAAGCTCTTTTAGTTTTCGAAAAAAATTTTTTTAAATTTTGGTATTCTTAGCAACTTTTTTATTTTTGACGATTATTACAAATTTTAATAATTTCCTTCAATTTTGATAACTTTGTAATTTTTGACGATTTTTTTTTAAATTCTGACGATTTTTTCCAATTGTGACGATTTATCAAATTTTAACAATTTTTTCAAATTGTGATTATTTTTTTGATGATCTTTTTTTGAAATTTTGCAGATTTTTCAATTTTGGGGACTTTTTAAATTTTGGAGATTTTTGCAAATTTTTGACGATTTTTGAAATTGTCACGATTTTTCAAATTTTGACGATTTTTTTTTATTTTTCTGATTTTTTCCAATTTTGGCAATTTTTTAAATTTTGTCGATTTTTTTTAATTTTGACGTTTTTTTTTAAATTTCAAGGATTTTTTGGGCTTTTTTTTGTTAAATTTTTTATCGATTTTTTTAAATATTTGCCATTTTAGCAGTGTTGCCATTTCAGTGCTTTTCAAGTATTTTTTGGTGCTTTTTTCCTTTTTTACAAATACCCGTTTAAAAAAAGCAGTTATTTACGGTGCTTTTTCATATTTCTGGCAGTGTTTTAATGCTTTTTGTACAGTTTATATTTTTGGCATTTGTTCTCGTTTTTTTTAATTTTTCTTGAATTTTCTGTGAAAATTTAAAAAATAATACGAACTATACAAGAAATACATTTTTGCACTATGTTTGTAGTACAATTTTAAATAGCAACTTCGTTATATTTAAACTTCAAAATTTTGAAATATTAGTTTGGTGCTTTTTTTACCCCTTTTTTGGTTACTTTTTGAATCGTGTAATTTTAAATTCATGATTTAAATTTTTGAAAAAATTAATACCGTGCTTTTTTACCCCATTTTCAGTAAATTTTTACCCTTTTTACCCGTTTTCATAATGCTCACGGTGCTCTCTATTAAAAATTCAGGTACTATTTCCTGTTATTTTAGCAGAATTTTTAATTATTTGTACGGGCTTTTTTTATGAGTGTAGTTGTAGAACTCATTCTACGTCCGTTACACCTTACATACAAACACCGTGAAACGGATTCCTGAGCTAGTTCCAAGGAATCGCTTCTAGTGGAACTAGTATTTTGCGCACAAGCATTACATCAAATTCGATTCTTAAAATAATCCAACAAATTATGGGACTGTGGATTATAAAGATACGAAATAAAATAATTTATAATATTCATACAAATAAGAGATTTTTACTGAAATTACATACTTTACTGCATACATATTTACTGCACTGCCGAAATGATCAACATTTTAAAGATATTTTTGAGATTTTAATTATTTTTATTTCAATTTGTTTTTTTGTTTGTTCACTTTATTTTATGTTTTTAATTTTTTGACAATTGAAATAAATTCACTTTAATCTTCCGATTGTGTTTGTTTTTCTTTGGCTATGGTGACCAAAATTATTAGAATGTTTTTTTTAATTTGGATACCACAATCGAAAATCTGTTACACGACTGATACAGCTTTTTTTAATTCAGAACATCCAAACATGAAAACAATTAGTATGGCGTTAGTAAAGAAAGATTTTAAAAATTTGGTTGGTGGAACTAATTTATTAGGGAAAATGGCAAATTTTAAGGTTTACATATGGTTACCAATACCAAATGAAATAACAAAAATTTTCTTTTGTTTAAATTGGTTGGGGTTAGGGATGCCGAACGGGACTGGTTTTTACAAATCCCGGGATTCGGGATTTTAAAAATTGAAATCCCGGGATCCCGGGATTTTTCGGGATCCCGGGATTTATCGGGATCCCGGGATTTCGGGATTTTTCGGGGTTTCGGGATTTTTTTGTTTCATCATATTTTTAATTTTAAAAATAAATAGCTGAAATAAATCCCAAAAATTAAAATAATTCATTTAAAATGTACTTATTATTTCTTGCAGTATGAAGAAATAAACAAATTAAGCCGCATTCACAATGCTGGAGTACTCAACGCTGCAGAATGCAGTGTGTAAAATAGAGATTAAAAGTATGTAAGTGCAAAAAAGAAAGGAACAAAATCCACTCAGAGTGGAGTACTACAGCATTGTGAATCTGGCTTTAAACAGAAACTACACTCATAGAAATAAGTATGTAAAAATAGCAGAAAAAGCTACTAAAAATAAGCAAAAAAGTTCCGCGATTAAAACTATACTTATGAGTTAAATTTAAGCAAATTGCAAATCACAATTTACCTCTGAAGAAACTTTTTAACTAAAAGTTTTTACTAAAACACAAATTTTTAGTTATATTTGGCTAAAATTAATTGAATGCAAATACAAACTACTCTGCTGAAATCATCAGAAATATTTAGTGACTATTAGTTTTTTTTTAAATCAACTAACATAAAATATTAAGCACATACCTCTGCTGATTTCAGAAAGGGAGATTGTTAGATTTATCTAATTTAACAAGAATTTGCTGTTTTTAGTCGGCAAAATTATTTTGCATGAAGTTATGATTTTAGAAAATCATCAATAAAATAAATAAAAACATGTCCTTTAAGAGATTAAATAAACCTGAATTATGATTTTCAAAAGTTTCACAGCTGAATAAAAGTTTTTAAATTATTAATGTTTTTATTCAGATTTATTTAATCCGTAATCAATTATTTGAATGATTCAATTGCCAAATCGATTAACTCCATATAGAAAAATAAATGAGTATTAGTGAGAAAAATGAAAAAATATTATATACTGTTTTTTAAAATTCCCGTTAAATTATAGATTTTGTAATTTAGTAGTGTTAATATTTCTTAGCAGAGAAATTTGTTTTGTATATTTCACAGTTAGTCAATAAAGGGTTTTGAAATTAAAATTTTATAAAGTTCAGAAAATGGAGTTAATCGATTTGGCAAGTGAAGCATTCATTTATGAATGGGAAAAATTATTTCTTTAATAACATTTAATAAGATATTACATTTATGTGATTTAGGTCGAATATAACAATAAAAAAATACAAAAAGAGATAAAATATGGCAAATAATGAAATCGGAAATCCCGGGATTTTTTCAAGACCAATCCCGGGATTTCGGGATTTCTAAATCCCGAAAATCCCGGGATTTTCGGGATCGGGATTTCGGGATCGGTATCCCTAGTTGGGGTTAAAGTTTTTGCTAGCAGTTGTGACCTCTTAATAGTAAAGTTTACAATTTTTGGTTATCAAAGCCAATATTTTACTAATAGGACTGTTTTTCCGTAATTATAATAAAAATGTTGTTATATAGCAGGTATGGGCACGTAAATGGCTTGAAGGGCCAAATTTGGGATTTCACAATCTTAGTGAGGGCCGCACCAATTAATACATTACTCGAAAAAAATCAATTTTTTGTACATGCTTCTTCTAAAACCTCTTTTTTTTTTGAGTATTTTGGTTTCCTAAGCCCGGATCTAAAGCCAAAAAATGTCCATTTAATAGCCTTCGAGTTGTGGGTCTTTCTTTTTTTATCCCTTACCCAGGGAAATACTTTATGAGTGCAAATTGCGGAGAAGTACATCAAAATCTTTTATATTTTTATAACTTTTTACATTTTTATTTTACAATATATTTAAAAATATAGGTACAGACTCAATAAATGTTTTTAAAATATTTTTCCCTCCTTAATACGAATTTGAAGTCAAAAAACTTTGCCGAATTAAACTTCAAAAATATAGTTTTCGTTATTTTAAAAAATTTAGTTTAACGTTTTCGCCAATTTTTCAAATATTTTTAAATTTACTTTATGGATTTTGATCAATTGTTTTATTTATTGAAATGTGTAACATGAATTACATGACATTTTGATACAAAATGTGGAAAAATATAGAGCAATTCCATTTTATTTCAACGAACATTTTTTCGGTAGTGTCCGATTTTGATAAAACTTGGTGAATGTGTGTAGTAGTGTATGTATGTTCACAAAACGATTTTTAATTTTTTTGTTTTCTGTGGCAACCCTGCAGCTTTGAAATACTGAAAATTGCAGGGTAGGCACTACACTTAAAATTTCATAACTTTTGTTGTGAGCAAGATATTGAAAAAATTCTTTTTGCGTGGGATTAGTGAAGTTTTTAGGTTTAAGAAATTTATTATTATTTTTTTTTTTTAAATTTTTAAAATTTTAAAAAAAAAAAAAAATTAAAATTTATTTTTTGAAAAAAACCCATTTTTTAAAATTTTTATATTTTTTGCACAAAATGCCACATATGTGTTCTAAACATCCTAAAAATTTCAGAGTGGAATGCCTCCTACTTTTTGAGATATATTAAAAAAGTACTGGTATGTTTATAAGAAATACTCTCTTTTACTAGTTGCTACGTGCCACTGAGTTAATAAGTTAAGTTTGCTTGTATGCAATTCATTGGAAGCATTGTTTGTATTCATTGAAAATTGTTTTTGCTGATGCTTAAGAAGTTCCGTTATTTCAAAAACAAAACGATGAAAACGATTTAGATTTCTTTAATGTCTTTGCGTTGTTGAGTAGCTTTTTAATTGTTTATAGATTTTTGACAAGTCAACATCGTAGTAGTTTTATTCTCTGATAATAATTTTCAAAAACTATTTTATTTCAAGCAGTACACATTTGTTCACAGATTTTTAATTTGCTTAAAATGCCTTTTGGAAAAGTTGTAAAATGTGTTCGTAAAGTTTCGCAAAGTCTTAGGGAGCGTTTTCCACAATATTTGCATGGTCAATATATCTGTGCTTCATGTAGAATGGCTCTATTAGATCAAGCGAAGTCATTGATAAAGAAAAAGAAAAACGAAAACAATTTCGAAGATTTTGAAATTGACACGGTTGCAGGAACTTCTACATCAGCTTTAAAAGTTGCCAATGCTGATGAAAGTTTGTCTGAAAGTGATATTGGCTCACTTTCGGAAGAACACAGCTTTTTTTTATTTGAATAAGTGCTTAGAAGCGCTAAATTAATCTCCCATTGAGTTTAAAAATAACTATTCTAATATAAACAGGAAGAAATTTTAGGCAATATAAATTCCATATTTAGGAAAAACCTTTTTAGTTTAGAAAATATATCCTGCGATGGTGAAGATATTTTAAACCACTTAAAAGAGATTTACAATACTTCTGAAGATGATAAAGATAGACAAATTAAAATATTAAATCGTAAAGCTAAAAAACTAATTCAAAATGGCGATTATTATTTTTCTTCGCATCCAAAAAGACGATCCGGCCTCTCGACAGAGACAAAATCTATAGTTGAAGATTTTTATAGAAACGACAAAAACAGTCGCGTTATGCCCGGGAAAAAAGTCTGTTAAGAGTTGTAATGGGGAGAAAGAAAAAAAAACAGAAGAGATTGATGCTTTGTAATCTGAAAGAATTGCATAATTCCTTTCAAGAAGTTTATCCAACAGTAAAAATTGGATTTTCAAAATTTTCAGAGCTGAGACCACAAGAATGTATTTTGATTGGGGGAAGTGGCACTCATACAGTTTGCGTGTGTGCTATTCACCAAAATTCCAAACTTATGTTTATTGGGGGGAAAATCGAGGAATTGGCTGAAGAGGAAGTTATAGGTTTTCCCACTTACAAGCATTGGATTGCTCAATCTATTTGTAATCCAGCAACTGTACAATGCTATATGGGAAATTGTTCACTTTGTCCAGGGGATACTTACCTTAAAGATGCCCTTAAAAACGCATATTCCACTAACAACACAGAAAACATAACATACAAACAATGGGTTCAAGTAGACAGATCCAATCTTTTGACCATAACATCTCCATCTGACGACTTTGTGGACAAACTTTCTGAAGAAATGATAAAATTAATTTTTCATAGTTTTGTGGCAAAAGAACAGAACAAGTTTCTTGATGAGGTAAAATCCAATTTAAAAATTGGAGAATTTTTGACTATCTGTGATTTTGCCGAAAATTAAACATTTGTTATCCAAGATTGTATACAGAGCTATCATTGGACAAATTCTCAAGCCACTATACACCCCTTTGTGACATATTTCCGAAATGCAGATGGAAAAATAGATCACATAAGCTTTGTTGTCATTTCCGATATTTTGGAGCACAATACAGTCGCTGTTCATTTATTTCAAAGGAAATTTGTACAATTTATAAAAGAACATGTTAATGAAAACATTGACAAAATAATATATTTTTCTGACGGTTGCGCAGCTCAGTATAAAAATCGAAAAAATTTTGTAAATTTACTATACCATAAAACCGATTTTGATTGTGATGCTGAATGGCACTTTTTTGCGACATCACATGGGAAAGGCCCTTGTGATGGAGTTGGAGGTTCACTAAAAAGAGCAGCAGCTCTTGCCAGTCTTCAGCGTCCAATAGAAAATCAAATTGTAAATGCTACAGATTTATTTGAATACGCTAAGGGTTTGCCTAATATCAATGTAACATTCTGCACAAAAAATGAATATGAAGAAGAGGAAATAAAACTAAACACTAGATTTAAAAAATCTGTTGCAATTAAAGGAACACAAAAACTCCATTCATTCGTACCTATTTCAAGAACAGAAATAGCTGCCAAAACCTTTTCAAATTCAGTTGAAACTCCAAAACCTATTAAGATAATAAAATACTTATAAATACTTTTATATTTTTTCTCATATCTCGAAAAGATTCCGCAATTTCCAAGGTATTTAGAACGTACATGTGGCTATTTTTATAAGAAAAACTTTTTTTTTTTCCAAAAAATGAATTATATTTTTGTTTACATTTTTACATTTTTTAATATATCTCAAAAAGTAGGAGGCATTCTGAAATTTTTAGGATGTTTAGAACACATATGTGGCATTTTGTGCAAAAAATATAAAAATTTTAAAAAATGGGTTTTTTTCAAAAAATAAATTTTATTATTTTTTTTTTTTTTAAATTTTAAAAATTTAAAAAAAAAAATAATAATAAATTTCTTAAACCTAAAAACTTCACTAATCCCACGCAAAAAGAATTTTTTCAATATCTTGCTCACAACAAAAGTTATGAAATTTTAAGTGTAGTGCCTACCCTGCAATTTTCAGTATTTCAAAGCTGCAGGGTTGCCACAGAAAACAAAAAAATTAAAAATCGTTTTGTGAACATACATACACTACTACACACATTCACCAAGTTTTATCAAAATCGGACACTACCGAAAAAATGTTCGTTGAAATAAAATGGAATTGCTCTATAATTTTTATAGAAAATCTGAATGTAAAAAAAAATAAAACTCATTGGTCTACAACATTTTCGTATCGAAAATTTATAACAAATATTAACCTCTCTGATTGCATTAAATTAATTAATAAATTTTAAAAATTCAATCATAAGACTGATAACCCAGCCAGAAAATTTGGATACTTTCATGAGGATTCTCATTCAGTAAGTCAAAAATTATTCAAACAAAAGACTCACTCTTTTGGATGCACCACTTTCTCATACAAGTGAAAGTTACATGTATATTTTGAGCACTTTTCGGATTCATTTTTGGTCTCGTTTGCTGGCTGGAAACTCTAGAAAAAATAAATTATGAAAACTTTATTCAAAAGTTTAATATCATATTAAAAAAATGGGATAAGGCGGAATTATTTGCTGTAAAAGCAGGATAAAAATTCAAGGCGGCAGAAGCCTTTAAAATGCGTTATAATCCTTTCAAAAGTGGGATGGTTAGTCAGATTAAGTACACTAATAGAAAAGAGCCTTTAAAAAGGTTGCTAAAAATTTGTTAAAAATTACCTTGCTTAAAATTAAAAAACTGCTGAAATAAACAGATTATCTTTGCTAAATATTAGTAAGATAATAATAGAAAAATTAAGCTGTTAAATATACAGAATTTTAGTTGTATTTGAGCTAAATTTTAGTTAATTAAAATAAAAATTTACTCTGCTAAAATCAGTAACAAATTTTGCTGAATATTAGTAGAATAAAAAACACAGAAAAATTTTAAATTACCTTAAGAGAATAAAACTCTATTTTTGTGAAATCAGTAGTCTACTATTTTTCATCATATGTTTCTGTTGATTTTAGCAGGATGGCTATTATTATCAGGGCACCGACTTTCTTGCACTTACAAATCGAAAAATATGCGCTTAAAATATGTAGGAAAAAATTTAAAATATGCACCTAAATATGCACTTAAATGGAATATGCGTTAAAGATGCAAAAATAAACTTCTAAAACCAAAAAATTCATCGACTTTCAAAATTCATATTTATTACTCGAGAGCGTTTGGTTAAAAATTAAATCCAATCTATTTAAATGTCTAAGTAGATGACAACTTGATGTTTTCCTTCTAGTTAAGTACCTACTGCGTTAAGGTTTGCAAATTCTTCCTTTTCTTTATTTTTCATTAAATCTTATTTTTTAGTTTTTAAAAATATATGGAAAAATATTCAACTTAGTGAAAAACATGCAATAAAAATCAGAAAATATGAAAAAAAATATGCAACAACAAATAGATGCCATTTTGTTGCAAATTCTTTGGTTCGGAAAATTATTTGGTCAAAATCATTTTTGGATTAATGACTACAAATATCCATTTGCATGAAAGTCGCTGCCCTGATTATTATATTTAACTGTTTATTTTTGCTCTTCTAATCTTAGTAATATTTAGCAAAAATCGGCAAAAATTTTTCTGCCCAGTCACTTTTAAATAATAAACCTGTAAAAATTAATAAAAATTGATTGTCTCTAACTGCTTCACCAAACTTAAGTGCTTCAAGGACAATTCTGAAAAGTAGATTTTAGAGATCCTTACGAGGTCCGTAGTACAGCCTTGAACATTTCCTAAAATGAAAGGTTTTTTTTTAACTCAAAATCATAAAAAATAAATACTTCTACATCATATTAAGCCATAAAGTATTTTTCCCAGGCTTAAGGTTTAAATAAAGAAGAAGAAATGTTTCACTTAATATTCGTATGTCGGAGGTGAAAAAATATCAAAAAGTTTTAGAGGAAGTCTGTGCAAAAATATCGATATTTGTTGATCGGTGTAATGTTTTTGAGGCCCCATTGGATGTTTATTTTTTATTGCTGTTTTCTATATTATGTATATTTTTAAATTCTGACTTAAATTTTTTTAATTTAATTAAATTTTTTTATTTTAATTTTGTTGAAAATTTAAAACAAATTTTTTTTATTGTTTTAAAATGAATGCGGGGCCTCACGAAATTGGTTGACGGGCCGCATGCGGCCCGTTGGGCCGCATTTGCCCATGTATGTTATATAGGTAAAACAATGGTAGTGTTAACGGATTTCCAACTGATTTATTTTGTGTGTGTAATGCATAAGAAAGAATAATCTCCCTAGTTCAGTGATAATATAACTTTTCACAAAAAATGACAAAGAAAATATTTTTTGAAAATTTTCAGTAGAAGAAAAGAAAAGCTTTTATAAAAATGTAGAAATTCTACTCTTTCATTTGATTCCCATATCAGCATCAAAAAAAGAGTTTGCCAAAAACCATGCGTTGAAATTTTAAAATCCTTTTGTAAGGACTACTGAGATGATCATGAGAAACGGAGTACGCAGTTTTACTAAACGTGGTTTTTTTTCACTTGTTAATCGATGTTATTTTGAAAAACCCAGCAAAACCTTGGTAATATGTTGGTATTACAGAACACATTACCTGGTAATACCATACCCCTTACCATTGCATTATTTCATAACTAAAATGTAATGTCTTACGTATAATGTGCTGCATAACTACTGGGTAGTAATAGCAACTTATTACCAATGATATATTTAAACACCTCAAAGAAAAGAGTTACTTGTAATACACAACATGAGTTCTAAATAATAGCAGCGACTTATTACAGATGGGATACTTTAAAACCGTAAAATAAGGAATTACTTTTAATGTGATACGTGATCACTTAATAGAAATAGCCACTTATTACCGATGGTGTATTCAAATACCTCAAAATAAGGAGTTATTTGTAATTCGATACATGAGTGTTATTTTCTATTTAAAATATTCGATACAAATAATTTATATGTTTTATAAATATTGACTGAAATATCTTTTATGTTTTTTGTTAACTTTATATTAATCTGAGTAAATATTAATTAAATATGAATATGCTTCGTTTTAGCATTTATAAAAAACCAACACCATAACGTCTTATTTTAATTTTTTTTGTAAGAAGTAAGTATATATTTTTATACAGTAAGTGAGCGCATAATTTTAATGTGTTATTTCAGACCTGTTTGTAACACATTTTTTTTGCCTTACTTTAAGCTGTTATGTAAGTAGTATTGTGCTCAGTATCGGTTATGTAAGTGGTTACGTAACACCTAACATGTAACATTAAAGTAACATGTTCTTATGTTGTTACCTAGCCCTCTTTTGGAAAGTACATACCTCCAATGACATGCCCTTGTTAAAATAAAATAGCTGTTGGAATAGCAAAGTAAGAGGTTACATACCTTAATTTGTTCTTACAACCCTTATTACCAGGTAATATAAAGTTTTGCTGGGAAACGTTAGAACACTCGACTTTAAGCACAAAACGCTATATGCAAACTAAATCATGATAATAAAAATGAAAAAAGTAGTAATCGACACCCTGTGTAAAAATTTACAACAACAAAAAAACCAAAAATTCAACTATTTCTGCAAAAACTAAAACACACACACAGAAAAAATATCGGTTAAATATACGGTATTTTAATTATGGAGTAACTATTTCAGTTGTGTATGTAAAATTTATATAATCCGAAAGAATATTTGTTGCTTACGGCAATTAATATATTCTGCCAACGATTGGATTGCTTTAGAAAAAAATAATTTTGTATCTCAACTAAACTCAAAATAAAAATTCGGTTAGAGAAACTTTTAGTAGATACAACTGTTTAATATAATATGAAGTAATAATAACTCCTATATATTATTTGGTGGCTGCAACGATCCAAATATTTTTCCGACCGAATATTAGATTACTCGATATTATTGTCTAATATTTATATATTTCTTTAAATTATAAAAAAATATTTTCTATTCATTTCAAAATAAAACTTTTGTATAGAAAAAATTAATTATTTAATATTAAAGTAAAGTAACAGTAAGTAATTTTGATAGATTGCGCAAATGGTTTTAATAACTTGTATTTTACAGCCCTGGTTCAGAATTATCTCATTTGGATCTTCGATTAATTGGTTTTTAAACAAGAATGAATATTTAAAACCAATTTTATGCAATCAATATGGGAATGTGGTTTGAGGTATGCCGGCATTATATGTAGTACTATACATACGAGTACTACGACTTTTACATGGTGTTATCATAGGAGGAGGGTTTGATCTTTTCGTGACATTTCAAAGAACTTATTAGGGATTTGCGAGAGAGTTCAATAACATGTCGTAATTTAATTCTGAGACACATCACAAGGGATCATTTTTGTCATTCCTATCAAATATGTATGGATGCGAGACGTGGAATGTTGCACCTCGCGCCATACATTCCCCGAGTAAAACGGGTTATACATTATTTTATATTATTTAATACAATTATGTCTCGTTATATATTGCTTTGTATGGCACTATATATAATAAGACATAATTTTTGTCTTTCGAAGAAATTTTATATGACCCAATATCTAAATATATCATTTTACATATGTTGTCATATTTAATCAGATCTCGCCCATGGAATTTAAATTGTAAGACCAAATAAAGCCCAGTTTCATGTCTAATTTAAATTTATTTTAATATTTTATTGAAATCGATTACAATCCATTTTTAATTGGAAAACATTTTTTTAGAAAAACCAATTTTGGTATAAAGTTCAAGAGACTTAAAAAATAATAACATGAAAACGAAAAACCGGTAAAATATTTTTATATAGAATCTGAGTGCGATTACCTGACAGTTATCGACGCTAAGATATTATGCTAAAAGAGTTAATACCTAACATACGTAGTCAGACTTTGGGATTTCGTACCACATATGTATAGCAACTAGGGTTTTTCTTTTCCCGGACTTTTTCATTTCCCGGGACAGCGGGATTTATTTCAGAATTTCCCGGGATCCCGGGAATTCCCGCTCGTTAGAAAATATATAAATTCGAGATAAGTTTCACTTGAAAAACTCCATTACTGTTAAAACACCGTCCGACAAAGTTCATCTTTTGGTTGTACCCATGAGAAAATGCACTTAATATATTCTGAAAGGATGGCTAAATATAAAATATCCATGTCTTCCACTTTTTCTGGATCAATTCATTCAACAATTTAAATCGTGAATTAATATTTAGGTAATATATAATAATAATAATAGTAATATTTAATTTTAAAAAAAACTCTTAGAAATATATTAATTAAATATTAATTCGCGGTTTAAACGGTTAAACCAATTGATATAGAAAAGGTGACACGGGTATTTTATCTTCATCCCCTTTTTCAGAATATATTGGAATTGTTAATGGGTGCAAAATTGTGTCGGACCAGTTTTATAGTCAGAAATAAGATCGATTTGTTGCTAAAATATTTCTTAAATATGAAATCCAAAAATTTCTATTTCTAGATATTTTATATATATCATTCTATGCAGATTTTCAAAAGTATCCGTCTAGAATTATTTTTATAAAAAAGTTTAAAAGTGAGTATTTTCTACACAAATTTTTAGGCAAATTCGCCTAAATCGTTTTATAAAAAAAGACTACAACATTATTAAATAGTTTCTTAACTTTAATTGGTTTTCTTGAATAGACATTTTTTATGCCACAGCTACTTAAAAATAAATTATTTAATTTTCGTATTTAGTTGCATTTTAAATTAACATATAAAAAATCCAAAATAATTTTAATAAAGCATCTGATGAATTATTTTAAGAACAAATAATATTTAAAAAATACAATTGAAATAAAGGAATAACAATTGAACTTAAAATTAAATTATTTTAAATAAAAGAAACTCAAAATACTTGTCAATTGAAAATATGAAAACATTACAAATTTTTTAATTTTAATGTTTAGTTTTTTGGAGGTATTTGAAACTGAAATGATGACGTTGAAATGTTGAATAAGGCTGGTTTACACTATAAGATTTTCGGTACGATTTTACTTTAGTACACATGCAAAACATATAGGCAAGGTTGCAGAATTTTTCAGAAAATATAGTGTAAACCAGCCTATACAAATATTTCTTTATTTGAACAAAGACCATTTTAAAGAAGAAAAAAATTCCGAAGTAAATACAAGAATTTTTGTTGGAAAACTTAATAATGGCTGATAAAATTTTTTCGGTTTAATTAAACCAAATTCAACTGGCATCTGAAAACAATTTGGCCTAATTCCGTTTATTAAATTTTAAATCGTATTTTTTTAATTTTAAATATTTTTTGATCAAATTAGTTTCAAAAAAACAATCAGCTTTACTATAAAAAACAAAAAGTCGATTTTAAATCACAAAAGCCGACAAAATATTTAATATATGCATTAAAATTCGGTTTTAAATTTGAAGTTTTCATTTGTTTTTATTTTAAATTTATTTATTTTTCAAATTTTTTCAAATTTTGTTTACTTTTGTTTACAAATTTCCTTTTTATTTTGGAATTTTTCGTTTTGGTTTTCAATAAAAATAAACAAAATTTTTGAATGTATATGTTTAGCATTATTTTAAAAGTTTTATTTTAAATATTTTGTTAGTACGGTTAAAACAAAACCTTTGCTTTAAAATAAAGTCGACTTTAACAAAAATAAACCTTTAAAAAATATTGATAGTAAGGCTGAATGCTTTAAATTTAAATAAAGCGTCCAAAATTGCAATAATATTAGCTAAAACTTCTGTAGAAGAATAAAAAAAATCCCGGGAAATCCCGCACAAAATTCCCGGGATTGCGGGATCCGAAAAAGGGCGGGATTCCCGGGAATCCCGTCCCGGGAATTCCCGGGACATAAACCCTAATAGCAACAAAACAAGTCTATTGATTTAATCTTTGGTATATTATTGTTTCAAATGAACTCTTAATATATTAGTAAATTCAAATTGAATTTCATTTTCTTTTAAAATGTTATAAAATTTACATCGAATTTTGGGTCATATTAATAAAAGTTAGCCAATTCTTCGAAGTAATTATTTTGGTTTAGGAATAACGTAGCACCAAATTTATCCAGAGGCTTGAACACAGAAAAAAACAGTAGGCACCAACAATGGAATTTGTAAAAGCAATTACATTTTCTTTTAAACTGAAATTTTATTCCCAACAATTTTTTTGTTTGAAATACTCGTTTGTAAATTGTTATCTTTCACACCAAAAATTATGGCCTATAGGCTAGGTTATTGTAATAAATAAAGAAATTAAATTAAAAATTGTTTAACAATAAAAATTCAAAGTGAAATTCTTTCTGTGAAGTATGGTATCCTTCATGAAATGAAAATTAAAACGAAAAAATTATCTACCCGCAAACAAACAAATTTCAAATATTCCCGAGTAAAAAAGTTTTGATATAATCATATATTATTTTATGTAATTGCTTATAGTAACTTATAGCTACATATGGCCACATATGCTTTTAAATTCAAGCAGATATACTTTTATATAGTCATATGTTAGATATTTTTTCCTCACAGGTTTTAATATGGAGACATATGTGATTTTATATTATTACATACTGGCATACATATAATTGCATATGCTATATATAAGTACATAAAGTAACATATTACAGATATAATTACATATACGTTTATATATAATTTAGTATGACACTATACATAATAATATAAAACTGTATGTGGAGCCATATAAGAAATATTCCATAATTTGTGTTACATATGATTATATATTGACAAATAAGAACCCATATATAAATTAATATGGTTCCATATCTACAATATTTCATAATTTCTTTAATATATAACAATACAACGTTCTTTATAAAATCATCTATAATTATATATCATCCCACATAAGCAATTATTTCAAAGTGATTTTATATAAAAATATATAAGGTCCATATAAAACCGTATTATATTATATGTGGTTCTATGTTAACAATGATTTTGACTTAGTTTTAGATTTAGTAATTACTAGGGATTGGCGCGTGACTAGAAATGTTCGTGAGTCACGTTATTTACACGTGATCGTGAGTAATAATTACTATACTCAAGTGATTCGTGCGTGAGTCTGAGAATATATAATTCGTACTTGATTCGTGCTTGAGCGTGAATAAGAATATATAACCCGTGCATGATTGGTGTGTGAGTTTATTTTTTGCATCATATATTTTTAGTAATTTTTACTATTTTGTAATATTTTACTATTTTTTTTACTATTTTTGTTACTATTTTTCTTATATCGTGGTTGTATAACATAATCCTATTAACTTTAAAATTTCAGTCTTGTTAACTTTATTTTAAAATTACTAAAAATAAAGAAAATTTTGTTCATGTTTAATGCACTGTCATGGTAAATCTGGATAAAAGTAATGGAAGATTTATCGAAATTATAGGATCTCCAGCAGACCTTTGGGTTAATCATTATATTTGGAAATTAATTACTTATGCAATTACACAATTACATGTAATTGTAATTGAAAAAAATTCAATTACAATTACATATTATTTGTAATTGTAATTCAAGAAAAAACAATTAGATGTGATTTGTAATTGAAAATTTTCAATTATAAATTACATATAATTGTAATTGAAAAAATGTCAATTACAATTACATTTTTTTCGGAAAAGAAATAATGTCAAAGAGCACAAGTGAGGGGTCAGCCCAATATGACGTATTCTTTTTATACTTATCCACGCCTATCCAACCTATCCCAGCCAGTTTTTTCTACAAAATTTTAACAAAAAACATTTTCATTCTAAATGTAATTGAAATGTGTAATTGAAATCACTTTCAATTACAATTACTTGTAATTGAACATTTTCAATTACAGTTACATGAAATGTAATTGAGTGTTTTTAAATATCAATTACATTTATTTGCAACTGTAATTGAAATCCCCCAGGTCTGATCTCCAGATATTGCATATCTTTTTTATTTAAAAAAATAATTTTTGTGTATTGTTAGATGTGGTCATATATAATATGATCAAAAGTATAAGGTCAATATTTACATATAATTGTATCCAACTATGTCCACTTTTGTAACATTTTATATAATTTTATACAAAAAGATATAATTTGATGTAATTGGATGAGGACAAAATTCGGATACAATTGTATCGAATTGCATAAAATTGTATCAAATTGTACCAAATTGTATACAATTGTATACAATTCGATACAATAAGATAAAATAAGATGTTCTCATTTTTCGGATATAATTATATCTAATTACATAAAAGATTATATATAATTAAATATAACTTCATATGGCTCCATATAATTTTTTTTTACTTGGGTTATCACGATTATTTCCTGCTTCTACATTTATTTTCATTAAACAACTGTTTCAAGTCAATTTTATTTTAATGCATTTTTCTCATTATAAAATGAATAGCCCAAAAAGTTACAACTTCATTTGAACTTTTTTCACTTTCAAAATGAAAAATCTCACCTTTAGTGAAAAATCCAGTAATGATTTATGGAAAATTATTTGAAATTTTGCCAGGGCTGGCAAAACTCTGACACGCGTGTCAGTAGTGGCACGCGAGTAGATTTTAGGTGGCACGCGACGTTTTGTTGGATATTTTCAAAAAATGTAAACTATTAGAAGACCAGCAAAAATTCAGTTAAATGTTTAATTTCGCTACAAAAATGTGTAATTTAACTCCATAATGGTGAAATTTTTCATAGAGCTTGTAAATCGTCTTTTAAAATGAATAAAACTCTGTATTGCCACCATTTTCTTAAAGAAATATGGTTAATACAGAACTCGTAAATTCGATTATCAGAAAATTCTGCGAAATTTCTAAAATACTAGATTAAAAGAAGTTTAAATGTTTCGGTGAGGAAATGCATCATAATCGGAGAAATAAAAAGTACCAGAAAATTATACAAAAATGGAAAACAAGTTGTAAAAAAATTGGATCTAAAAAATAAAGTTTTCTTTTTAAAGGGAAAATAGGTGTTACGAAATAACCGTCAATGAAATAAAGGCTGAAAATAAGTTTCGTAATGAAATAACCCCCTTTGTTGGAATTTGTAATTGGGTTTTGATCGTGTTTTGAAGAGCTATTTCAACTGAAATAGAAATTTCTCTGTTCAAATCTATAATATTCGCATTTTATTCATTAGCAAAATCAAATTTTTGCCAGAAGCACATTTTTCAAATAGTTTCTTACGTATATAAATAATAATGGCGCCCAATAATTTAACTTTTTTTTTAACAATATGAAATAACCACCAAAAATGGAATAACCCCCAACAAAATGAAAAGGCAATAATGTTCAAACTGTTGTAATTTTATTTCATTGTGGATTTTTTTATAATGAAATAATCTCAATATTTAAAGATTAAATAAACCTCCAAAAATTAAATAACCGTCAAACATTTTTACGTCATTTCTTGGATGTTGTTTAATTTTTCCCTTTGTGGTTATTTCATGGGGTTATCCGTAGCGCTGATAATATGTACATCTGCGACGATATTTTTTAAGAGAAATTTTCCAAATTTTAAAAATTTTTAAAAAAGGACTTTTAAAAGACAACTCAAATTAAGGTTACACGCAAGAAATTTTTACAAAAAAAATTTGTCCGTTTCTGGCACGCAGCGAAAAAAGTTCCCCACCCCTGAAATATACTATAGCTCGTATAAGTACTGAATAATGTTTAGATACTTTTTATGTATGCAGTTTCACGTAGACTCGCAAACTTACTAGATTTGCTTAGTTTACACGAAACCTTACGTGAATCCCCCATTGTTTTTCAGTACAATATTTAATAAAAACAGAAATACGAACATTTTTATCAAATTGGGCCTATTTGCATCAAATTTTAAATATTAAGATATTATTTAATACAATAATGTCTGGTCAAATTTCGGATTAAATTGTATAAAATTTAAAGTAATTAAATCCAATTTGATCCACGTAGATACAATTGTATTCACCATTTTTCGGATTAAATTGTATCTGATTAGTTATTGTATTCAATCAAATTAGATATGTTCCCATATCATCTTTTTTAATCGGGTCCATACAAGTTTTTATAAATAAATGCTTGAGGAAGATTCTACATATATTCTGGCCTAGAACAATTTCAAATTGCCAACTCTAGTCCGAAACTGGTCAACAACCCATCCAAATTGAAATCCGCAAACGTAAATGGAATTGGATTGGACATACGTTACGTAAACAACCCAATGATATTGCTAAACAAGCTATAGAATGGAACCCGCAAGACAGTCGACGTATAGGAAGACCATCGCACACCTGGAAACGGCAAATTGAAACCGAAATGTCCAACTTGCACCTGTGTTGGAATTAGGGTTTTTCTTTTCCCGGACTTTTTCATTTCCCGGGACAGCGGGATTTTTTTCTGAATTTCCCGGGATCCCGGGAATTCTCGCTCGTTAGAAAATAAATAAATCCGACATATGTTGTACATGAAAAATTCGATTTCTGTTAAAACACCGTCCGACAAAGTTCATCATTTGGTTGTACCATGATAAAATCTACTTAATATATTCTGAAAGGAGAGCTAAATGTAAAATATGCATGACTTCCACTTTTTCTATATCAATTCGTTTAACAGTTTAAATCGCGAATTATTATTTAGATAATATATTTACATATATTTAGTTAGAATATTGTTCTACCTAATATATTTATATGGAAGGCCGTCTTAATTTTAAAATGAAATATATTAACTAAATATTAATTCGCAGTTGGAACGGTAAAACGAATTGATGTAGAAGAAGTGAAAGGCACGGTTATTTTATTTTCTTCCCTTATTTCAGGATGTGTTGGAATTGTTAATGGGTGTAAACTTATGTCGGACCAGTTTTATAGTCAGAACTAAGATAGACTTTTTGCTTAAGTATTTCTTAAATATGAAATCCAAAAATTTGTATTTCCAAAGATTTTGCTTCTATGCAGATTTTCAGAAGTATTCGTATAGAATTACTTTATAAATAGTTTAAGAGTATTCTTCACACAAATTATTAGGCAAATTCTCTTAAATATTTTTATAAAAAATAATAATTTATTCATCTTAACACACTAGATATAGTGAAAAATATAATTTAATAAGTATGCCTAATTGTTTATCAGATTGAATGATTGTCGATCAGAGTTGAATTTCATAGCAAGCAGCTGGATAAAAATAACATTGTTAGAATTTCGTTGATGTTGGCCTAATTGAGTTGTTTCAATTTGCTTGTTTCAATTCAATATAAATATATCATCAATTAATTATTAACCCATAAAGGTATCGAATATTGAGGATGGGTTTGTAGCAGGACTTAAAAATACGTATTCTATCCTGCTGGCCTCATCGAATTTTTTAAAATTTTATTCAATGTAATTTGCTTGTAAAAATTTTATCATCTCTCTTTTAATTTGAATCTTAATTTAAAGGAAAATGTGATAATATTTGATCTCAAATTGAATGAAAAATATTCATTAAATAGTTTTTTGACTGTAACTGGTATCTTTTGAATAGAAATTTTTTATGCCACAACTATTTAAAATAAATTAACATATAAAGAAATCCAAAATAATTTGAAAAATCATCTGCATAATATTTAAAAAATACAATTGAAATAAAGGAATAGCAGTTCAAATTTAAATAAAATTATTTGAAGTTAAAAAACCTCAAAATACTCAATTTAAATTACGAAAATTATAAATATTAATAGTAGTTATAGTTCGAGTATTTGTTTTCGGTTAAACTTAATCAAATTCAACAGATTTCCAAAAACAATTTGGCATAAATAATATTTTTTGATATTAATTTAGTTTATTAAATTTTAAATCGCATTTTTTAATTTGAAAAAATGTTATTTAAATTAATTTCAAATCAATGCTTTAAATTTAAATTTATTTAGCTTCCAAATTGCAATATATAATAGCTAAAACTTCTGTAAAAGAATTTAAAAAAATTCCCGCACAAAATTCCCGGGATTGCGGGATCGAAAAAAGGGCGGGATTCCCGGGAATTCCCGGGACGGGAATGGAATGAAATTAAATATCGTGCATCAGATCGAACGTATTGGAATAATCTTGTTGCGGCCCTATGCTCCTTGCAGGAGTAAAAGGAACAAATATATATATCAAATAAAGGGTTCGGCTGTGTGACAGTTAGTATACATTTGTTGTAAGAATTTTGTATAAGGCCATGATAGTCTTTAAAATCCGTAAATTTTTCTCCAAACAGTAATAATTTTTCTTAATAAAAAATCCGTTGGAATTCAATTAAAACCGGCTGATTATAAGTGTTTTTTTATATGACCATCCATAGAAAACCCTTTGCTTATGGTACTTTGTGATTCCGAACTTTCTTTAATTCAAAAATGCATACATACTATGTATACAACTATTTTCTAAAAAAAAATACGCGAGAAATATTTTTCTTTACAAAAAATTTTAAAAACGTCACTAAGGTTCTGTTGTTACTTTAGGAAAATTAACAGTATTTGAGGACCCTTCCTCTAAAAAATATTCCACATTGTAAACTTTATTTTATTTTAAAAAACTTCATATTTTTTATTAATTTCAAATAAATCAACATATAAAAAATTAACATGAATATTTTATTTGGAAACGATGTAGGATAATTTTTAATTCGTTTGTCGGTACTGAACTATTTTGAGTGGGTGATAGTGTTCGTAACTGAAAATAAAAAAATTCATAGCCGAATTATTCAATTATGCTGACCGAATACAACAATAAATTGGATGATAGTCGTCGTAACCGCCACAATTCGATTGGCAACAAATTAGACTATCACAACGAATCCGTTTTCTGGGTGCACTATACTCGCTACGAGCAGAGTAAGTTAGTTGTTCACAAATTTTTACCGTTGACGACCAATGGGATGTATATGTCCCATGGATTTTTTGCGATGAAGGAGTTGAAAAAAAATATTTTTGACGACACTTTTGTTTAGAAATGTTGGGTCGATTATCACAAATCCGCAAAAAATAACGGTAGTCATTTGAAAGGGTTTTAAATCGTTATTGGTATTTTGCGGTTGGTGTTTGCCAACCATACTTGCGAATTTTTCATTGGCATTGAAACTTGATCGCAATGCCAGTGCCAAAAAATTTCATTACCATTCAATGCCAATGACATTTTTTTTCAATTGCCATTGATTGAAACAATGGTAATGATATGTGCACGTAATGGTAATGAAATGTACATATAATTGAAGAAAAAAACATTGTATACAAAAAATATTGTTTTATAAAAAAGGACATTAAGGCACGAATGTAAAATTTCTGAGCTATAAATATTCGCTATTTTATCAACACGCTGAAAAAAAATCGCCCTGCAGGAAACATATTTGCTGGTGATATATATATGTTTGGAAGAACTGTCAAAATATATTTGCCGTGTTTTTAATATAATATGTTTGCCAGCAAATATAATATTTTTGCCTGTAAACATATGTATGTTTGAATCATATGAAATGCATCTACTCGCAAATATATAAATGTTTGCAGGCAAACATATATATATTTATCATTATTATATTTGCACTCCACAAACATAATAATGATAAAATAAAAATGCAAATATATTTTTGTTTAAGTGGGAAAATATGACTAACATTTAAACATTACAGTGTTTGCCTGTGGACATACGTATTATAACGATAAAAATAAAATAATTGGAAACACACCTCAAACATAAGTATAGTAGTTTATAAACATATATAGAATTGCCTGTAAATATATCCAACAATCTCTTTTTTCTGCGTGAAGTTTTATCAAGTATACTGCTGTTCACTCACTCTTCTTTTAACACTGGTTAGCATAGATGGATCAGCCTCTAGTAATGTAAACTTGACAAAATAGCGAATATAAAATAAAAACCACGCGAATTTTTTATTTTTTTTTCTTAATTTGTTCTTTTATCGAAACATGAAAACAAATGCTTTTTTCATCAATTATAATTGGGCATTTAGGCATTAAACAATACCAATAGCAAAAAATTTCATTGGCATTGATCAATTGTAATGCCAACAATTTCATTGGCATTGGTTAATTGTAATGCCAATTAAATCATCAATTAATTGGTCCTTTCAATTAACTAGTCCCAAGTATGTTGCCAACAATGTTTTTTGTCAATAGTTACTTCACTCCTTTTATCACATTACATATCTCAAGTTCTGAATATATCGTCAGCAAAGGGTTGGCTACATATGACATCGGCATGATCTTTTACAGTCTTAAAAAATTTTAGAGTACACTCTAAAAAATGTTTGTAAATTTACTACTATAAAATGGGTAAAATTTTGTTTAATTTTACGAAAATTCGGTAAATATAAACAAAAAATGCGTAAACTTTTTTCATACACACTTCCATATTATATAATAATACACACACAAAGTATTTTTAGACATTACTAGTGTTTTGTTAAATAAAATTTTTACGCACAAAGTTGGTAAATATACCATCCTATAATAGTAATAAATAATCTGACATTTCAAATTGAAAAAAATTAAAAAAAAAAATTATAAATTATAAAAATAAAAAGCGAAAACGGATTATTTTTTGTGAATTACAACATTTCCACAAACACATTAGAGTCTGGAAATAGCAACATAAGCATGAAATTGTTTTTGGCGATGTCTAAACCTCATTTCAAAATTGAAAACGCCGTAAGAGAGATACGGCCTACGCAGGAACAACTGGGTGCAATGACTCCTGCTCAACAAAATGCCTTCTTTGCAAGGGAGGCAGTCAACCAACAACCGTCAACAATAACGGGAGAATACGCCGTAAGAGAGATACGGCCTAGGCAAAACAACTGGATGCAATAAAGTCAGTATTCATTGAGTACTGTCTAACTTGCAAAGAAAGCATTTTGTTGATCAGGAGTCATTGCACTCAGTTGTTCTTGCGTAGGCCATGTCTCTGCGTTTTCTCCCGTTATTGTTGACGGTTACTGCCTCCCTTTCAAAGAAGGCATTTTGTTTAGCAGGAGTCATTGCACCCATTCAATAGTTATAATAAATTTTTATATGAATTTTATACAAATGCCTTAAGATCCCAAAACGATTAATTTGTACATAAACGATTATGAGAGAATGACTTGGATATTATTATTAATAAAATACGTACTAAAAATTAATTTGTTATTTTATTTTAAAAAAAATTTTGGATGGTGCTTAAAGTTAGCACAACTGTTGTAAATGTACGCATTTTATTGGATTTTTACGCACTTTCTGTGGATTTTTGCGCATTTTAGTGGATTTTTACGCATTTTATGCGTACATTTACACGTGAAACGTGCTTTTTTACACACAAATTTAGTAAATTAACACACTAATTTCAAAATTTCATTTAATTTTTACGCACTTTCAATGTAAAATTACAAATTATTTGTGCACCAACATAAACACAATGTGCGTATTTTTTTCAATTACGCACATAGAGTAAATTTACCCAATTTATAGTAGGAGTTCAGTTTCTACTATAAGTTGGGTAAATTTCAACAGAATTTAATTAGAGTGTAGATTTAAGCCGAATATGCTTAGTTTTCGAAAAAAATTACAATTTATTATCGCTAACTTTATACCACATATATATTACTCATACGCACCCATGCACAAATTTCCCAAAATATGGTTTAATTACATTTGTACCTTATTCAATGCAAATTTTCTCGAAAACTAATCCGAACACATCTCCAATTTCTTACCAATAGAAAATTATCTGGAGATTTTTTTAAAAATATTTAAAAACTAAAAAAAGTAGGGTGTTTTTTGATAAATGGAGTTTTTCATAAAAACACAAAAAATCCTAATTCAAAACTTGTTCTGAAATTTTTAAGTTTTTTTTCATTCAGAAAATATCACGTGAAAAACTCTATAGATTGTGTTTAATTTTAGGTTCTTGTCATATTTTAAAAAATTTTAACAAATTGTTAACTAAAAACGCTTTTAAAATGTTTCAATATTTCACCACGCCTACCTAGCCCACTTTGTAAAAAAGTAAAAAAACAAGTACGGATTCTTTTTTCTGCTACACAGGCCTGTATATATCGAAAATTTGACATTGATACGACATATGTTTTACAAGCTGGACATTTGGTGTGGAATGCCTGATATGTATGGAAAAATATGTGACATTTAGCATTGAATTTTGAAATTGTATATAAAGGGTGGTTAAATTTTAAGGGCTGATGTTGATTTTAAATAAAACACAAACTATTTAGGAAATTATTGTCATTTCTTTTTATATGATAATATTGGTATGGTTCAATTATGTATGCCGCGACCTCGGCAGCACACCTCCATCCGATGGTCCAAATTTTCGATGATGCTGAGGAATTGAGGTTCTATGCCGTTAATGTGCCGAATTATCTCATCCTTTAGCTCTTGAATTAATGCTGGCTTAACGACATACACCTTTTCTTTCAAATAACCCCAAAGAAAGAAGTCCAACGTTGTCAAATCACATGATCTTGGCGGCCAATTGACGTCGCCACCACGTGAGATAACATGGCCATTGAATTTCTCGCGCAAAAGAACCATTGTTTCGTTGGCTGTGTGGCAAGTGGCACCATCCTGTTGAAACCACATATCGTCCAGGTCCACATTCTCAATTTCTGGCCACAAGAAGTCCGTTATAGCGAACACCATTCACGGTAACTGCTTGGCCAACTTCATTTTCGAAGAAGTACGGCCCGATGACGCCGCCAGCCCATAAACCGCACCAAACACAAAAAATAGGTGTTTTCACATTTCCTACAGACGATTTGCTGAAATTTGTGCACAATTCTCCCGATTGTGGACACATTTGTTCGATTATGCTGACCAAAGAAATCACGAAGTGCACGAAATGCATTTTGATTTGAACGCCCATTTTTATAATAAGCCTGAATAACTTTAACGCGTTGCTCGATTGTGTATCTTTCCATGGTTCAACTTGAGTTAGTCTGCAATTGAAAAATGTCAAATGAAATGCTGAAAAAAAACTTGACGCTTAGGTGTGTTTCACATTCAACATCGGCCCTTAAAATTTAACCACCCTTTACTACATTCAGATATGCTTCTTCAGTCATTTATGTTTCATTGATAATGAATAAATGAATCATCCATCCAATGTTCAATAAACATCTAATTAAAAAAAAAAGTTTAAAAATAAATTGAAATTCTTAATAGATGCAGAATTACTTGTACTCGTTCATTTACATGAACATCCGTAAGTACTCGTATTTACTATAATTAAATAAGCCCAACAAATATTTACTGTTGAAACCGACTTAATTGGTCTGTTCGACGTCGTTAGCGCGGGGACCTGCGGGACAGAGAAACAAGCCAGCCGCCTTAAGCCGTTTAAGCCGCCGCCGCCGGTCATTCTTGCTCCAGCCGCCGCCGCCGATTTTTTTCGGCTCATTTCGGCTGGAAGTATCAATTTTCCAAAATAAAAAAATTAAAAGCAAATGTCATTTTTAAAACAAATTTTCTACTTCATCATTTCCTGAACCATCAAGAGTATTTTTTTTTAGTTAAAAAAAAATAAAAGAACCAGTTTTATATTTCTTAAGTTGGAAGTTTTGCTTGAAAACTTCTGACAGATTCGCTGAAATTTGGATAAGCAATAGAGGAGAGAATCCAAATGAACAATATACATATATACTTTTTAAATGACCAAGTGTAGATTGTAGGCAGAGCTTCGAAAGAATTAATTCAATTTTAGGTTAATTCGCACAAAACCAAATTCAGCTTTAGAAATTGAATATATATCATTCCATCAAAACATTCCTTTATAATTAATTAATAGGTTTCATTCCCAAAGTTTAATATTAAATAGAATGCATTCTTATGTTGAATACATTCCTCATAGAATTACAATCAATATAAATAATTAATTTTTTCATTAATTCTAATCTTTTACAAAATGGCTTATCAAAATTGTCATTTTATTAAATCAGTAAAAGATCTAAGGTATGAATATACCAACGACTATATAGACTAAAGACAAACCACCAGCCTCAACTACTGTTAAAAAGTCTCTTTAATTTTATATGCAAACTGGTTTTAAGAGAAACAGTTTTTAGTGTTTTTTTTAACGCGTATTTTTTAATATTAATAAGCAAAATTTTGTGCTAATTATACAAAACTAATGCAGAGAACATATCAAACAACACAAGTGCACTTTATAATTTAATTAAAATTGCTGTAAAACAATAAAAATAATTAATTAAAAATACCACTTTTTCACGTTTTTTGTTATTTTACATTGAAACTCTCTTAAAAACAGTTCAGTTTTTCAGATGAGAGCCGTGGATAGTGCCTGAATATACTAATGATTCTGACAACACTTTAGTTTATAATTACAAATTAAATAAAAATGTGGCTTCTATTTGGGATTTAATATTGATATCATATACACAACCCATAAAAATAATTAAAAACGCAACATTTGTTTTAAACTTTTACAAACCGAATGAAACGTGAAAGATCATTATAAAAAGAATGAATTCATGAAAGAATTCATTCACTATGCATGAAAATTAAAAGAATGAAGCCAGCCCGGTGAAAAATGTCCATATATGAACATTTATGGATCAACCATATATGTATAGATCCGAAAAATGAGGTAACACCTAAGTATATGTTCATATATGGACATATATGAACATATACATTTATTAAATATATGCGAATACATGCGAACGTTGCTTTCCTCTATTATGAGGTTGTACGATAGATATAAATTTAAGTATGACATTCAAATTAGGCGCTACATATGTTCCTTTTTTTATTCATGGCATTAAATATAATTCCATATTTATCCAAATATGAGTTCCTTTTACATATATGGAAATATGTATTCTTTGAAATATGTTCATATACAAGTCCCTTTTGCATAAATTGAATAACATATACTTTCATATTTGTCCATATATGAGTGCCATTTCCATATATGAAATAACAGATGCTTCCATATATGTCTGTATATAAAGTTTCTTCCATATATGGAATCACATATACTTCCATATATGTTCATATAAAATACATATATGTTCATAAAAAATCCATATTTGTTCATATGTATCCATACATAAACCATATATTAACATGTTTGAGCGTATATGAACATTTTTCACCGGGAGTGAATGAATTCATAAGGAATGGTATAATCGTAAGATATATTAGTAAATTTTAATTAAAAGTCCAAAAGTGAATTAAAAAATTAATTCATTCGAATTTATGGTCGTAGGTTTGGTTAAATAGATCACATCACATTTTTCAGAAATTTCAGTACACCTGAAATTATTATCAAAAGACACATTTTTCAGACATTGCGGACGAAGATATTTACAATAATCGACGCTGTTCTGAGTTCCGCATCCACAAAAAAATTCTAAAGTAAAACATTCCGAATTTTTTTTGCTGTTCCGTGATCCGTGATGATGATGTTTCGGAACTAAGAACAGGGGTGAATATCTGAATTTTTTAACTTTTCTTCTAAGTTTTTCAACTTTGACATATTTTCGAGCATAATTTTTTTCGAACCATATTTTTTTCTAGTCTATTCTAAAAACACATTTAATTTTGAGTGAAAATAGAGTTTGTTTATTTCTAAGTTCCGAATCCACATAAAAAATTCTAAAGTGAAACATTCCGAATTTTTTGCTGTTCTGTGATCCACATCCGAATTATTTTCTACGTTTTATTTCGTGTTGGAAAAGCTTGGTGAAAGTAAAAGGAATATTTTGTTGCAAAAATTAATATGTTAAAATTTATTTTAAAATTTGTTGAAACAGTCAATTTCCGACATTTTGAATTTTGTGTGACTTTACAAAACCACTCTAATTAAAAAGTTTCGGAATTCAGAACAGGGGTGATATTGTCAAAACTCTGTTTTTGAGCGACTTCAAGCACTTAACAATTTGAAATTCAGCAATTTTTCAACCGATTTTGAATATTGTAACGTTTTCGGAAAGACAAAAAATTTAGCTTTCGAAATATATATAGAATTATTTATTTGTAACTGAAATATGTTGACAGTTTTTTTTTTAAATATTAAAATTAATTTTTTTTTAATTTTTATACTTTGACGGCTTTTTTACAGTATTAAACAATTCTTTACTGTTTTAATTCATTCTGAAAGTGGGTTTAGTTCTTAGTAAAATCAGATTCTTTTGTTTAAATTAATTGAAAATTGAAAAAGTTATCGTAATTTTTCTAAACATTTAATTTCAGCAACTCGAGGTTCTTGTTTGCACAATCATTAAGGTTAATATTTTCAATTTTCTTATAAATGCAGAGATTCCATGTTTATAAAAAAATGTATAACTTTGACAATTTTAAAGCGATTAAAGTAGAACTTCATTTTACCCTGAATAAAGAATAAATAACATAAAAATTATTTTTTTTTAAACAAAATATTGCAATTAAAAGCCGTCAAAATTAAAAAAAATAAAAAATTAACAAAATCAGTTTTATTTGAAAATATTTCCACAAAATTTTGTTGAATATATAAACATATGTATATATTTGGAAAGCCCAACTATCTCTCCTTCTAGCTCCGTTCAAAAACTAAAAATCCTAAATTTGTAATTTTTATCGATGAATTTAACTTAAAATTATTTTTTATTTGATAATTCCAAATTTTTTGAACAATTTTCTACTGCTATATTTTGGAAAAAACCTTAAACATCTTTAAAATACGTGTATAATGTTCTATCAAGCCGATCAAGCCGCCGCCGCCGCCGATTATTTGGTTGAGCCGCCGCCGCTGATTTTTATCCGGCTCAACCTTAATCGCCGCCGCCGCCGCCGATTTTTTGCTTGCGCCGCCGCCGCCGATTATTTTGATCGGCTTGTTTCCCTGCTGCGGGAACCCAATTTACCCGAAACAACAACAATTCACACACCCAGAAAATAGTCTCATTTGTGGCCACCGAATTTGTTGCCAATCGAATTCATGCGGTTACGAGAACTATCTTTATATTAAATTATATTTGTCGTCGTGAAAGCCAATATTCGGTTGCCTAATTCAATATTATGTTCCACATAAATATTTTTATGTTCCACAAAATTTTATTGAAATTAAAAAACTTTTTTTTAATTTCCTGGTATTGAACCCGGCCATTCAGGTTAATAGTTCACACACCGAAAAAATTTCTTAGTTGCTCAGTTAAACAATTTCTCAGTTGAAACAGAAAATATTTTAAGTAACTAATATAGAGGAACTCAACTATTATTTTAGTCAAATTACACAAATTGTTTGTTACCCTGTTAAAACATATTTAAACGTATATTGTCAAAAGTTTTAAATTTAAATTTTCCATTACTTGATCCTCGGTAAGTTAAAGTTATTCTTTTTAGTAATAGCAGGAAAATATCAATTAAACGTTTTATTGTTTCCAGAATATTGAAAAACAATATTTGTAAATTCTCATTCGAAAATTTTCGAGAACACCGGGACGAAAAAGTCTAAAATGCAGCAATTGAAATGATGCTGTACAAATTTAAAAAGGAAATGGATTTTTTTGTAATTAAATAAAAATTATAACATAATAGCCGTTTTTTCTAATCACTTGGATTTAATAAATCCAAAAAGTATTTCTAAAAGTGCTCAACAGATGGGGTTAGATTTTTCCTTTTTTAAAAAAATTTTCTGTCCGACACTTCTTTCACCCTAATTTTTAATACTTTAACTTTTAATTCATAAATATATTTTACATAAAACAGCGATAAATAGTCTGCCTTTTCTGTTTTATCACTTCAATTTATATTTTTTCACAATTGAAAAATTCCATTGCAATATTTAATATTCACTAATTGAATTTAATTAAATTACTTACTGTAGAGTGAAAAATTGCCATTTCTATTTGAGCTATTTCTCCATGTCCAAGATGAAAAATATGTATTTGGTGAGGTGTAGTTTTTTTTTTCTAAACATATTTCATAAAAAAAATTTACAGAAATATAAGTGGTTTTCCGTTTATCAGCGGTTATTTCTAACGATCTTTTAATATTTATTTGGTTTTACTAAAAGTAACGTTACCAGTGACTGAGTTCTCATTTGAATTGTATTTTTAAAATAAAATTAGTTAAATTTAATTAATTTTATTAACTGATACTTAGTACGGGGTATTCACCTGAGCCTCAGTTAAAAATTTAGTAACCAGTAACTGAGATATTTTTTCGGTGCACTCTTACCCACTGCACCGCAACTACATTCAATTTTCTTAGCCATATTTACCGTTTATACATATGAATATTTTATATTAATTTAAAAAAAAACATCTAAATTAATGTCTTTTCCGGGATTCGAACTCGGAAATTCGGCGTACTAGGCCAACTCTCTAGCGACTACACCACAAACACTTATTAATTTTGATGTCTAATTTTGAATATATACCCAGCAAAATATTGGTAATGACACCTCATTACTATCTGCATTACCAAAAATGATATATCATTACCTTCTGCATTATCTTATAATATAAAATAATGAATTCCTAATAACGGCCTATTGTATTCATTGTTTCTAAATATAAAATAATGACTTACTCGTAATAGTTTAAATAAGTACTTTTTACACAGTTAAATTTTATACATTTTGATTTATTATATGTAAATATGTTTTATGTTTAAATTTTTATGACGAGTCCTAAAATTACACACCAGAGAAAACTTGAATTTTTCTGAATGTATTTCCTTAAGCTAATAGTATTTGCTTAACTCCATATTTTTAAGAATCAAGTAAGCAATCGGAAAACCCGTTATAATTCAGCTTTTTGTAAGCAAAAATTTTCCTTTTTGCAAATATTTTTTTTGCAAACTAAGTACCAAACTTTTGTGTATAAAATTGTTACTATAGACCCTAGATTATAAATTTAAAAAAACCACACTTAAAAAATTGCAAAATAATCGCGGAAAGCGAAAAAAGGCTTTATGGTACAAAAAATTAATTAAAAAACTTAATCAGCGATTTACATTCTGCAAACAAATATATTGATGAAAAAATTTTTCCTTTTTGCAAATTTTATTTTTCGCAATTTTTTTTTTTGCAACTAGCCACCAAACTTTTTTGTATGAAATGGGTATTATAGTCCCTAGATTATAAATTAAAAAGAAACGTACTTAAAAAATTGCAAAATAAAAGCGGAACGCGAAAAAAGACTTTGTGGTACAAAAAATTAATTAGTAAACGTAATCAGCGATTAAGATTCTGCAAACAAATATATTGATGCAAAAATTTTCCTTTTTGCAAATTTTATTTTTCGCAATTTTTTTTGCAACTACCACCAAACTTTGTTGTATGAAATGTGTTCTGTAGCCCTAGATTAAAAATTAAAAAAAATGCACGTAAAGAATTGCAAAATATTAGCGGAATTTGAAAAAAGACTTTATGGTACAAAAATTTAATTCCTACACTCAAAAAAATAAGTTAGTAGAAAAATTAGTAAAACGTCTTGTATATCAAGTGTACTAGTTTTCAGCCATTTTTTTTGCAGAAATTCCGTTTTCAGCAAAAATTTTAGTTATATTTTTTTAGCACTAAACTAATTTTGAACTAATGTTTTACTAATTTATTTTGCTGCAAAAATTGTGCTGAGAACCGCATGCATAGCGTGGACGACAACCAGATAGACAAGATGTAGATGTCAAAGCTTGTCTGGAAACGGAAATGACAAAAAAAGAAAAACAACTCTACACATATTCTATATTTAAATTTTCAGCAAATAAATTAACTAAAGTAAAATTTCGCTACAAGTTTTTTGAGTTTTTTTCAGTCTACTAATATTCAGCAAAAAGTTTAGTGATTTTAGCAAGGATTTTTTTCATTTGCAATCGACTAAGTGTTAGCAAAACTTTTGCTGAAGATTACTATTTTTTTGGTAAAAATCAGCTCTCTGATTTTCAGCAAACCTTTTGCTGAAATTACCAACTTTTTTGCAAGCACGCTCCTGACTAAAAATTTGCTGACACAGCAACATTTTTTGCTGACTTTACTAACTTTTTTTTTGAGTGTAGAGATTTACCCCTAAATTCATAAACGCTTTGTAAAGTTATAGCAGGTTTACAAAACGTCATTATCATACAAAATTTGTTCAATAAACCTCCTATAATTTTACAAAGTGTTTATGAATTCAGGGGTTAAACTTTAGTTAGTAGTTTGGATTTGTTTCTCGTGAGCAATGAAATTAACATACTACTCTATGATCAATTGTCTGCGTAATGTTTCTCCAAGCATGATCTCATTTTCATGACTTACAATTTCCAACTTGTAATACCAGTTGAGAGAATTACATTTCGAGATTTCAAAAATATTAATTTTAGAATTCTTGAGGAAGAATTTTTTAAAATCGATTGGAATTTTTTGTATTCTTTGTATTCTGTAGATGATCAACTTTCTTTTTTGGAGCAAAATCTAAATTATCTGTTTGATATATCTGTACCAATAAAGACAAAAATTATTAGTAATAAACAAAAACCCTGGTTTTCATCTGAAATTAAAACTTATATCAAAGAGATTTTGCGTATGCTCGTTGGAAAAGATTTAAGACTACAACGCTTCATGAGGATTATCTGACTGCTAAAAGAAAAACAAATAAAATTATTAAAAAGGCCAAATCTGTTTTTTACGCTGAAAAGTTTTATTCCGCCATTGACTCCAAAATAACATGGCAAACGATACGCGAAGTTGGTATCGGTAAAGCTACGAATCAAGAACCATGTTCGATTGATGCCGATACAATCAATGAAAAGTTTTTAAATGTCTCTACACTCAAAAAAAAGTCAGTAAAGTCAGCAAAAAATGTTGCTGTGTCAGCAAATTTTTAGTCAGGAGCGTGCTTGCAAAAAAGTTGGTAATTTCAGCAAAAGGTTTTACTTTAGTTAATTTATTTGCTGAAAATTTAAATATAGAATATGTGTAGAGTTGTTTTCCTTTTTTTGTCATTTCCGTTGCCACACAAGCTGCGACATCTACATCTAGTCTATCTGGTTGTCGTCCACACTATGAATGCTGTTATCAGCACAATTTTTGAAGCAAAATAAATTAGTAAAACATTAGTTCAAAATTAGTTTAATGCTAAAAAAATATAACTATAATTTTTTCTGAAAACGGAATTTCAGCAAAAAAATTGCTGAAAACTAGTACACTTGATATACAATACGTTTTACTAATTTTTCTACTAACTTATTTTTTTGAGTGTATGGTTCAAGCAGATCAAAATTATTATATCAATAATAATTCGAATAACGATTCTGAATCTTTTTTTTCTTTTGCTGCAGTAGATCAATGTGACTTTTTATTCAGTATATTGTCTATAAAATCCAACTCTATAGGAGTGGACGGAATTAATCCAAAGTTTCTAAAGATTCTATTACCTCAAATACTTCCAATGATAACATTTTTCTTTACCAAAATATTAACTTCAAGTTACTTTCCCTCGAATTGGAAAATAGCTAAAATCGTTCCAATACCCAAAGCTGGTTCTGATTATAGACCAATAGCGATTCTTCCATTTCTCCCTAAAGTATTTGAACGTATTATGCATAACCAAATGACTTGTTTCTTGGATACCAATAACTTAACTTGTTAACAGATCGTCAATCTGGGTTTAGAAAACAACACAGCTGCATAACGGCCTTAGTTGATGTTACAGATGATGATGGCAAGACTACATTTTTAATACTTTTAGATCATTCAAAAGCGTCTGATACCGTGATCATAACAATCTTTGTTACAAACTTAATCATTTTTTTAATTTCTCTTCGACCGCTACTCAGTTATTGTCAACATACTAACGTAACAGATATCAGTATGTTGAAACGGGAATCCGGAAATCCAAGGCACTGCCTATGGCAAGAGGAGTACCTCAGGGGTCCATTGTTGGGCCACTATTATTCTCACTGTACTCTAATGACCTCCCAGGTATTTTAACAAATTGTAATGTAAGAATGTACGCGGATGACGTTTAAGCTTTATACCAGTTGCATTAATGCCTTAATTGACCAGTGTATTATCTCTATTAATCAGCAACTCGATCGTATTTATACATGGGCAACGGCAAACGGTTTAGGAATAAATCCGAAAAAATCTAAATGCATTGTAATTCAAAAGCGACTTGCCAAACTAAATATTATATATTTATAAATAATCAACAATTGAAATAGTAAAATCTCGGAATTTTTTTTAATGACACTCTTTCGTGGTCGAACCACATTAACTATGCTTGTGGTCGCACATTCTCTATGATTAGAACTCTTTGGCGGACCCAGCATTGTGCACCCATGAGAATAAGAATACTACTTGCCAAAACTTATCGGATGCCCGTTTTACTGTATGGTTGTGAGCTATTTGCTAAATGTGATACAACTAGTAAAAGGAAATTGAACGTTACATTTAACAACATAATCCGATACGTGTATGGACTTAATAGGCGTTCTAATGTATCCTTGGGTGCGTTCGGCAGATACAATTTAACAGTCAACAGTTCTACAACAGTTGTACAACTATCTGCTGAACGACCTGATCACTAACCGCTCAGTCTGAGCGCTCAGGTAGCGCTGTCATATTTTGGTAGCGTAAAAAATGTTTGCTACTTTTGATCAATAAGTGATACATTTCTTGTTGTTCATTTACAATAAAAATTGTTTTGTATGAATTACTAATAAAAACATACAAATATAATTCGAAAATAAATGAAAGCAAACTATAGAAAAAGTGTTTTCAAAAACAAAATAAAGAAATCATCGTTCAGCAGAGTAAGTAATCACAAAGCGCTACAAGTCACCGGTATCAGTTTAAGGTTTCTCTGCCGAATGCTACCATTGTTTTCATCTCAGCTATATGGGCTTTCTTTGGATAACCTACTAAACATAAGAGTTTTAGTTTTCTTAAGCTGCCTACACACTAGGGAACATGGTTGAGGGAACAAAAAATATCAAAAAATTTTGTAAACACGAAATGCACGCTCTCAACACGCACACACACACAAACGCACTCACACATTCACAAAAAATGCTCTCTTTTTTTAAGTATGTTCCCTAGTGTGTAGGCAGCTTTACATAAAATAATATACATCCATAAACCTGATCATCTGTATAGCAGACTTTGTATTTCGCAGTTTTTGTATATATCTGTCTCTTTCTAGATTATTGTGCTTTATCTTTTGTGTTTTTCTTAAATTTTTGCGTTTTGTTTTGCTCATTTTCTGTCGGCCATATTGCCCAAATCAGCTGATTCATATCTGGTATAATTTGTGGTACATATCATCCAATAGGGAAAAAAGCTGCATAGAGAGAGCTTTCTGGATAAAATTTCAATGAATTCCCTTTACGCAATAACAATAATTCATTAACATTATGCGGATAATTCGAAAATTTTTATCAAATTGGACCTAATTGCATCAAATTTTAAATATGAAGATATTATTTAATACAATAATGTCTGGTCAAAATTGGGATTAAATTGTATATAATTTAAAGTAATTAAATCCAATTTGATCCACGTAGATACAATTGTATTCACCATTTTTCGGATTAAATTGTATCTGATTAGTTATTGTATTCTATCAAATTAGATATGTCACCGTATCATCATTTCTAATCGGGTAATTACAAAAAATGTACCTACTGCTTGTTTGAGGCTTAAAACTCTGATGAACTTACTAAACCATAGTTAAAAGTAATAAATAAAATTTATGTCCAATTTTTCGTTTTGACTGACTCTCAATTAATGAATAATTAGCTCTGTTCCACGTACGTTACCGCGGGTACCCGCGGGAACCCAATCTTACCAAAAAGCGTTTCTATTGTTAAAAATTGGGTAAATGAGAGCGTTGATGAGAGAATAATTTGTTTCTCTTTTTACCAGAAGTTACCCGTACTTTTTTTTGCGGGTAAAATGGTAAAACTGTCAAATCACTAGTTGTTTGTAAATCAGCTGTTTTAAATTTGTAAAAATAATTTAAATATTAACAAAACTTGAAAACAATAATTAATATCGTTAACAAATACCACGTTCTAACATTTTTTCTTTATTCCCTTCGATATTTTATTCTTAAAATAGCTTTTGTTTATATGAATAACTTTGACGTTAATTTTTGGGCTTGAAATGTGGTTTTGTGCGTTCCAGGTATTGTGAGCAATTTTACCATTTTTTGAGATTATTATTTGTTTACTCTCATTTTACCAGACTTTACCCAGAATTACGTGGAACAAACCTATTATTAGAGATTAATGGGTTAAAAAAGTATTTATTATTGTATCACACAGAGAGTCAAAAGGCAGCAGAATCAACAAACAAAACAACAATTTATTTCGGTTAATACGATCCAACTGGTGGTTTTTGCATCTCAACCGCTAACTAAAACAATCAGTTTGTAACGAACACGACGCTGGTTAAGACGTAAAGTTCTAATAAAAATTTGATTAAAATAAGTAATTTGTAACAAAATTACAAAACGTAAAACTAAATAAAAGTGGAATTTAGTTTTGAAAAAAAAAACTTGATTTATTAAATACATATTCAAAAAGGTACAAGATCACATAAAACGATAAATTTTAAAATAAGTTTAAAAAAATACGAAAAAGCTTTAAGCTCTTCTAACATGTTTTTAAAAACTAAAATGAGCAGAGTAGTAGTATTTTGTGTGTGTGTGTACGATTGAATGAATTTAGTGGAGGAAAGCTTTTTTACATGTTGATGCCAATAAGAGACCTTCAGTCTAAAAAAAGCGAATGTTGAAATAAAAATAAAACGAAATAAAATTAAAAAACAAATATAAAATAAAGAAAAATGTCAAAATCAAAATAAACGACACCGCAAAATTAGTGAATAAAACAAAAGTAACAATAGGTTGACATTAAGACTGTACACGAAAACCTTTTTACAAAATTATTTAATTAAAAATATAATGAATTTTAATAAGTCTATATAGTTATCGAAGTACTTAGGTAAAATATAACTTCAAAAGTATATTTTGTAAGTTAGTACAAAAAATACATGTAGATTTACCAATTTTTGATTTTTGTCAACTTGCCTTAGTTTTTTACCTATTCCATTTTCACGCACTTCAAAATATGTTAAGTTACCTAAGTTTTTTTCTTTTATAAATTGTCTCAGAAAATATTATATTTCAATTAAAGGATTGTGTAACTTAGCAGAAAACTTTTGAAGTTGTATTTTACCGAAGTACTTCGGCAATTATCCACTTTTTATTTTTTGATAAACCTATTGTTTTGGGTGGAAATGTATTCTAGGTTTCAAAATTATTGTACTTAACCCATTTTTCGGCGCTACTAGTTCCCGTCGACAGATAATTAAGAAAATTATAAATTTTTTAGTCAGTGAATTTTCCAGTTTTCCGGGAAATTAGTGGAGATTGTAAGGACCATTAACGGAATATGTGTGTATACACGACCGATATTTTTGAAGTGTAAATAAAAAGCGTTTTTATACTGAGTATATCATAAAAGAAAAAGGACCCATGATAATTGATACAAAAAATAAATTAAATAAAATACATTTCATTAGGAAGTTATGTACATATACTTAAAGTGCTGGTGATTATAATTACCAATTTTGTATTTCTGTTTTTATTTTAATATTATATTTATAATTTGCTTCAATTTTTTTTTAAACAATATTGAAAATTTTCGCTTTAAAAAGTTTTAATGGGCACTTAAAAAACAATTTTTTATTTTGTTATTTCAGAACTACACTTAAAATAATACGTCAGATTTGACTTACTTTTGCAAAATTTTTAGTTGAAACACTGATTTGAACAAAGATTTTAGCTATCTTCATCTAACACAATACTAAAGGCGCATATACACGCGAGAGAAATCTGATAGAGATAGAGCATAAAGCAACCTTAATTAGCTTAAATCATTCACAATAGAGCTATTTAGAGATGTTTTTTACAATATCTCTAGTAGTTTTCTCTCGCGTGTAAATATGCCTTAATAATCTCAGTATTTTAATTTTAAGTGTTAATTTTCAAAATTATTTGTAACTAATTTTTATAACCCATTTGTGGAATTTTACACAATTTATTGTTAAAGTATAATATTTCCATGTTTCTGCTATTAGCCGGCAGATGGCACCACTACTGCTCCGAAGTTTAAAAAATTGAGCTATTTCTTTCCCTCCCTAAAAAATGGGCTATATCTCGTAACATAAGAGTGATAGAAACAAATGGGCGAAAATTTCGGCTACGCCTAATTTTATAATATCGCCGTGAAAAGGTTTTCTCTATCCAAAAATAGACCATGCTGGACCCTCGGAATTGCATGAAATTAATTAAAATTAAACTATAAAACAATGTTGAAATAGCAAAAAATTAAATTAAAATGTGTTATAACATTGCAAAAAAATGTTATTAACAGATTTCTTTAGTGCACGGAAGCGACATTAGTAGCACGCAAGCGGCATGCATAGAGCCTGAGCCAACAGACATATTATTTTAAGTGTATTTAGAATTATTATGTGATGCTCTTAAATCATATTTTTTCTGCATATGCAAGACAATTGGGAGATTTGTCAAACCATTCATTGATATTCGGATTTTTTGTTCTCTTAATCAATCAAAATATAACAAATAGAAATTAATCTGTAAAAATTGATAATACAATTTTAGGCTGTTACACTTTATTTGTGAAATTGAGAAATTTATTTTTAAACCAAATGGCGCGCCGATATATTTTTTCTTTATTTATCCAAGGCCGTAACAGCAAATCGACGTTCTTTCAGTTCAGCATGACAAAAGTAATTAGGAATAATGTATCACCCGATGTTATTCTGGTACAAGAACTAAATTTTTTTTAATCGGAAACTTTTTACATCATTTTCATGGATGGTAACCGAAACGAATGCGGTTATCGTTAGGGTAACGATATTTTAGGTTATTTCGGTAACGGTATTTTAAGGGTAACGCTATTTCATTTATTTCGGTATCGGTATTTTAAGGATAACGGTATTTGAGTTATTTCGACAACGGTATTTTAAGGATAACGATATTTGGGTTATTTCGGTAACGGTATTTTCAGGTTAACACTATTTCAGTTATATCGGTAACGGTATTTTAAGGATAACGGTAGTCAGTTATTTCGGTACATACCGCATTTTTTCTTTTGCAAAAACCACACTAAAGTAAAAACAAAACGAATTAATTGATTTAATTTATGTGAAATACTCAATAACCACTTGCAATGACCAAGAGTAGAGAAATAAAAATAACGGTAACGGTATTTTAAGGATAACGCTCTTTTATGTATTTCGGTAACGGTATTTTAAGGTTATCGATATTTCATTTATTTCGGTATCGCTATTTTAAGGATAACGGTATTTCAGTTATTTCGGTAACGGTATTTTAAGTATAACGGTATTCCGGGTATTTCGGAAACGGTATTTTAGGGGTAACGGTAGTCAGTTGAAAGGGTTTTGAATCGATAATGGTATTTTAGCGGTATTGCCTGCCAACCCTGATAATTTTGAACTAGTTTTGGCAAGTTAAACACGAATTTAGATTTTTAAGTAAATAGTACGCACAAAACAAGAACAAAACCGTAGTGAATTATGTAATTGATTCAATTACACAAAGAAAACAGATCTATTATGCCAAGTAATTTTTTTGCCAACTGCATCTGTTGCAGCCACCATATGTATGTGTTTGTGTCAACAGAAATTCGGTAATTGGAACATTATATTTCAATTGACCCAGGAGTACATACACAATTAATATATTTTCTTTATAAATATTACAAATTGTAATTGTTTAGTGTTTTGGGCGAAATTTACAATAGCTGTATTTTCGGTCATACCTATCAACGTTAATTATTTAAAGGAAATATATGATTAACAGATTAGTGTATAAAAAATTACACAGTTAATGTTTATAATAGTTTCGGGATAATCGAACGTATACCAGCAACATTTTTTAGGAAGTAACGCGAAAAAGTTATGTCAGATGCGAAAATTTATAAACTTTGAGTTGTGAACGTTGATAATTATCCATGTTGCAAGTCAACGTGCATACCAAAACAAAAGTGTTAGTTTTCGTCCCAAATACGTTTTCGTGTACTTTGAGTTTTTTTCAGAGTCAACGGCAGTTAAGTCTAAAACACAGCCAACCCGAGTAAAACGGGTTATACATTATTTTATATTATTTAATACAATTATGTCTCGTTAAATATTGCTTTGTATGGCACTATATATAATAAGACATAATTTTCGTCTTTCGGTCAAATTTTATATGACCCAATATCTAAATATATCTTTTTACATATGTTCTCCAATTTAATCAGATCTCACCCATGGAATTTAAATTGTAAGAGCAAATATCAGAGACTATTAATTATAGAGATAGGAAATCAAAACTTACACTACTAACCGATAGAGGGCGCTATTAGTATTGCCTGAGCAACTATTTAGTATCAGGTTAGTATCAGCTGAGCCTATATTTAAAAATTCAAAAACTGCTGAAAACTGCTCAAAATAAGGAAAAGGCCAGCGCCGAATATATTCAAATAATATAATTTGAGATATGCGTTTATTTTTTTTTTGCTTTCTTGTTTATTATTATTTAAATTTAAATAAAAAAAGAAAATTGTCAATTTTTTGAATAAAGTGCCATCTAGTGATAACGATGTTTTTATAACTTATTTTTTTGGTGATGCCATACCCCTGCCAAATATATCTCAGTTTCAAGTTTAAATTTAAAAAAGATTTTATTGAAATCAATTACAATCCATTTTTAATTTTAAAATATTTTTTTAGAAAAACAAATTTTGATATAAAGTTCAAGTGATTTAAAAAATAATAACATGAAAACGAAAAACCAGTAAAATATTTTTGTATAGAATATGAATGAGATGTGACAGTTACCCATAAATATCGACGTTGAAAATATTGTGTTAAAAGAGTTAATACTTAGCAAACGCAGTCAGACTTTGCATGGGATTTCGTACCAGATATGTATAGCAACAAAACAAGCCTATTGATTTAAAAAAGAAACATTTATTTCCCGTATATAATCTATGGTATATTCTTGTTTCAAATGAAGTCTTTCTTAATATCTTAGTAAATTTAAAATTACATTAATTTTCATTTAAAATGGTATCAATTTACATCGAAACAACAGATTTTTTTATTTTTTAATTGAATATTGGGTCATATTAATAAAAGTTAGCCAATTCTTCGAAGTAATTATTTTGGTTTAGGAATAACGCAACACCAAATTTATCCATAGTCTTGAAGGATACCATAACATATAAATGAAAATTAAAACAAAAAAAAAAAAAACAAGCAGACTAAAATTGTGTAATAATAACTTAAAACCCTAATAAATAATTCCCAATATTAGTGAAATCTAGTTTTTTATTCATACGATACATTATTTACAAATTTAAAATATTTTTAAACGATTATTTCATGTCATTTAATTTTATTAAAAACTGTTTCTTGTCAAATTTGGTATCATAATTTTTATGTATTTTTTTCTCTTTAAAATGAATAGCCCAAAAATTAAAGGTTTATTTGAACTTTTCTCACTTTCAAAATGAAAATCTCACCTTTAAAGAAAAATCCAGTAATGATTTATGGAAAATTATTTGAAATTTCATTTTTAGATTTTTTTATGTTATGGATTATTTTCTGTTTTTATTAAATATTGTACTGAAAAACAATGGGGGATTCACGTAAGGTTTCGCGTATCGTGTGAACTAAGCAAATCTAGTAAGTTTGCGAGTCTTGATATGAAACTGCATACATAAAAAGTATCTACACATTAATCAGTACTTATACGAGCTTTAGCATAGTTTAGGAATAATCCATAAAAAAATTATAAATAAAATGAAATTTAAAATAATTTTCCATAAATTATTACTGGATTTTTCACTAAAGGTGAGATTTTCATTTTGAACGTGAGATATGTTCAAATGAAGCTTTTATTTTTGGGCTTTCACTTAAAAAAAAATGGGAAAAATGCATTAAAATTGTGATAACAAATTTGACATGAAACAGTTTTTAATAAAATTAAATGTCATGAAATAATCGTTTAAGTGTTTTAAATTTGTAAATAGTGAATAGAAAACTACATTTCACTAATGGGGGAATTATTTATTAGGTTTTTAAGTTATTTATTACACAATTTTAGTCTTTCTATTTGCATTTATAGTCTGCTTGCGGATAGACAATTTTTTTGTTTTAATTTTCATTTATATTTTATGGTATCCTTCAAGCCTATGGATAAATTTGGTGGTACGTCATTCCTAGACCAAAATAATTACTTCGAAGAATTGGCTAACTTTTATTAATATGACCCAATATTCAATTTAAAACTAAAGGAATCTGTTGTTTCGATGTAAATTTATAACGTTTTAAATAAAAATGAATTTCAATTTCAATTTACTAAAGCCTATATGACACTTGCTAGTTTCAGTATTAATAATCCAAAATAGAAGAGAGCACGAATTTCCTTATGTGGGAAATAATGTGTGTGAAGAGAACGACTATATCGAAAAACTATCAACTATCAAAATTGATGTTGGCAATGCAGTAGCCTTCATATGATTTGCATTGATGGTGCAAAAAACTAGAATCTAGAAACTAGCAAGTGTCATATAGGCTTAAGATATTAAGAGTTCATTTGAAACAATACTATAACATAAATTATATAGGGAAAATAAATCAATAGACTTGTTTTGTTGCTATACATATGTGGTACGAAATCCCATATAAAGTCTGACTGCGTATGTTAAGTGTTAACTCTTTTAACATAATATTTTCAATGTCGATAATGTATGGGTAACTGTCAGATAATTTCATTCAGATTTTATACAAAAATATTTTGCCGGTTTTTCGTGTTCATGTTATTTTTTAAATCACTTGAACTTTATATCAAAATTTGTTTTTGTAAAAGAATATTTTCCAATTAAATATTGATTGTAATTGACTTCGATAAAATCTTAAATTAAATTTAAATTAAACATGAAACTGTGCTATTTTTGGTCTTACAATTTGAATTCCATGGACGAGATCTTATTAAATATGACAACATATGTAAAATGATATATTTGGATATTGGGTCATATAAAATTTTTTCGAAAGACGAAATTTATGTCTTATTATATATAGTGCCATACAAAGCAATATATAACGAGACATAATTGTATTAAATAATATAAAATAATATATAACCCGTTTTACTCGGATTAGGATAATTGGGGTGGGAGGGGGGGGGGGGGTGCTGATTCCGAATATGCAACCAGTTTATTCAAATTGGCTCTAGATTGTCCACAATTATCGAATTTATTTTTTTCCATTTTTCAACCGATTATTTCAGTAAAAAATTTATAATTTAGTAACTATAGCTTCAGAAAGAAAATTCTTCAAACAGTGTAAGCTTAATTCCTTGTCCTATTTTTCAAACTTAAGTGTGTATAAATATCTCAATAACTTTTTAAAATATAGTCGCTGAAAGTCAAAATTTAAATATTTTTAAAGGTTTTTTTTAGAAAAAAAATTTTAAATATAAGACGAAGTATGATTTAAAATATCAAAGCCAATTTGTAAAGAAAAAAGTCCAAAATTTGTATATATAGCATATTGCATAAACAAATTATATTCACTTTTAGAGACATTTGTAATTAAATTTAGACTAAAAAAATTATTCTACTGTACTATTACTGAATTCTTTTTTTCTTAAAACGTCAGATTTCATTCATTATTGATATTGTTGCGAAATTATTGCGATTTTCAAAGTTTATATTTAAATCATGCATTCGGACTGTTTCTACGATTATTTCTCGACGAACTCATTTTGAATGTGTACGAAAATATTGTGAAAATATAACGAAAAGCATTGTAATTCCATAACATTTGTTTAAAGTAATTACTTTTGATATCATAATAAACAAGTACCAAAACAGTATTTTTACAAGTAAGCAGTTATTTTTGTTAGTTATTAAAACATCGTTGGTTTTTTAAAATTCAATTCAGAAAATTGTTTTCTATCTCCAATGCATAAAAAGGTCATAACTGTAGAACGGTTTGGAATTTTTACTTCAAATTTAAAGTATGATAAAGCCTTTTACTATTAAAAATAAAAACTTTACAGATATAGATAAATTTGGAAAAAAATATAACTATTAATTTTTCAAACTAGTTATATAGTTATATTTTTTTCCAAATTTATCTATATCTGTAAAGTTTTTATTTTTAATAGTAAAAGGCTTTATTTTTGAATCATGTAGGTTGATAAACAGCATCCGGTTTCTAATTTGTTACTAGCACACGCTGTAAAATTGCTTATTTAAAACTTTTATTTGTACATTATTGTTTTCTTCTACTGAACGGCAGAAAACAGGCTTTGAATTCAGTGAACTTATTTTATTTTTTTTTAATTCAGTGAACTTATTTAATTTTTTTTCAATTCAGTGAACTTATTATTTTTTTTTTTTAATTCACTGAATGTAATTTTATTTTTTTTTAATTCACTGAATGAAAATGAAATTGAATGAATTCAGTGGTGAATTAATTCAGTAAGGAATTAATTCACTTTTTTCCGTTCGATTTATAAAATTGAACGCGTTCACCGGTGAATTAATTTATTTGATTTAATAAAAAGAACTATTGCAATTGAATTAATTCTTTGAATTCGATTGGTAGTGAATACATTCAAAAAGGAATTAATTCTTCAAAGCTCTGACTACAAGTAACACTCACAAAAGCAACGAATATAAAATGATTGGTATGACTACAAACCGATTGTTACGAATGGTCTCAATGTTGGTTGTATAAAAATTTAATATTTTTTTCACTTAAACATTAACAAAATGAGAAAATATATACATATTTCATATTTAAATAAAAAAAATGGAAATTTCTTCACACTGCATTTTTCAAAATACTGCAACAGGTCAACGAATACTAAATGAATGTTGTGATTGATTTTATTTTTTTAATGCGTCATCTCTTCATTTCGTTGCTTGACATGTAGTGGCATTATAAAAATAATGCGTAAAAACCACTCATCAAAAACAATGAATGTATATAATAGCAATAGCTTTAGTTATTGTTGTTGCATGAATACATGGCAAAAGCAATGAATGGTATGACTGCACAATAAAAACGAATGTACTCAAACCGTTCTCTGATGTCAATGATATCATGATATTGCAATAAAATTGAAATTGAGTGGTTTCATTTGAGATGCAATCATTTTGTAATTGCTTGCTATTGTTTAATTGCATGTCAAGACACTAGGTAATGGAAATGTACTAATGATTATAAGAAGTGTTGCGTGGTTCTAATTTTTGCTTCCCGCGATGCATAACTAAGAAGAAATGATTGGGATGTGCATGACTTTCTTCCACCAAAATATTGCAAAATCTGGCTTCTAGCTTGTCGTCCCTACAAAAAAACAAATTTACTAACATATTTAGCGTTAGATCTTTACATAAAATAATGCAAATTGTACTCCGCCCATGAATAAAATGGTTTTTAGAAATATTTTTTTTTGAGGTTATTTTTTACGGTACTTTGTTTTCAAAAAAATGCAGTTGTCAAATCGAAATCCCGCTCTCGCTACTGTCACAAAGTGCAGATGTAAACGGTCAAGATTTCGGGTCGGGAATTGCATTGAAATCTCGGGATTTAAAAACAAATATAAACGCAACTTTAATAAAAACGAGTAAAAAGGTTAAAGTCGGGCATGCCGACTATAGAATACCCTACACCAGTCTGGGTAAAAGCCAACTAATGTCACCAAAATCAATAGGCTGCGTTATTGGGCCAATATAGGTCTGTGTACCAAATTTCATCAAAATATCTTAATATTTGCGACCTGCAGCGTATAAACAGTATAATTTTGGTAGGACCCTTATATGGGCACTAGGTCTAAACATGGACCGATGTTCATCAAAATCAATAGGCTTCGTCCGTGGGCCAAAATAGGTCTGTGTACCAAATTTCGTCAAAATATCTTAATATTTACGACGTGCATCGTATAAACAATATAATTTTGGGGGGACCCTTATATGGGCACTAGGTCTAAACATAGACCGATGTTCACCAAAATCAATAGGCTTCGTCCTTCGGCTGCCATAAGTCGGTGTACCAAATTTCATCAAAATATCTTAATATTTGCGACCTGCAGCGTATAAACAATATAATTTTGGTAGGACCCTTATATGGGCACTAGGTCTAAACATGGACCGATGTTCACCAAAATCAATAGGCTTTGTCCTTGGGCCAACGTAGGTCTGTGTACCAAATTTTATCAAAATATCTTAATATTTGTGACCTGCAGCGTATAAACCATATAATTTTAGTAGGACCCTTATATGGGCACTAGGTCTAAACATGGACCGATGTTCACCAAAATCAATAGGCTGCGTTACTGGGCCAATGTAGGTCTGTATACCAAATTTTATCAAAATATCTTAATATTTACGACCTGCAGCGTATAAACAGTATAATTTTGGTAGGACCCTTATATGGGCACTAGGTCTAAACATGGACCGATGTTCACCAAAATCAATAGGCTGCGTTATTGGGCCAATATAGGTCTGTGTACCAAATTTCATCAAAATATCTTAATATTTACGACCTGCAGCGTATAAACAGTATAATTTTGGTAGGACCCTTATATGGGCACTAGGTCTAAACATGGACCGATGTTCACCAAAATCAATAGGCTGCGTTATTGGGCCAATATAGGTCTGTGTACCAAATTTTATCAAAATATCTTAATATTTACGACCTGCAGCGTATAAACAATATAATTTTGGTAGGACCCTTATATGGGCACTAGGTCTAAACATGGACCGATGTTCAAAAAAATCAAACTTGTTCGTCCTTGGGCCAACATAGGTCTATGTACCAAATTTCATCGAAATATCTTAATAGGTGCGACCTGTAGAGTGCGTACAAGATTGCATGGACAGACAGACAGACGGACGGACGGACGGACGGACAGACGGACATCGTTAAATCGAAATAAAAAAAAATTCTGAACCGATCGGTATACTATAAGGTGGGTCTACGACCAATATTTTTTGGTGTTACAAACATCAGCACAAACTTATAATACCCTGACCACATAGTGGTGTAGGGTATAAAAATTACTAAATATGCTTTCATCGCCTTCCCTACATAATTTTTGGTTAAACTCCAGTTTATGGGGTTTCGTCAAAAAAATATATATATATATGTATATAAATGCAGAGACTATTAATTATAGAGATAGGAAATCAAAACTTTAACTACTCACCTGGCGCTGAAATTTAGTATTACCTGAGCAACTATTTAGTATCAGTTTAGTATCAGCTGAGCCTAAATTTAAAAACTCAAAAACGCTGAAAACTACTCAATATAAGGAAGAAACAAACGCGGAATATATTCAAATAATAAAATTTGAAATATTTGTTTATATTTTTTCCTTTATTGTTTGTTATTTAAATTTAAATAAAAAAAGAAAATTGTAAAAATTTTTACAAAGTGCCATCTAGTGATAACGATTTTTTTATTACCTATTTTTTTGATGATGCCATACCTCTGTATATATTAAAAGGAAATTGTCTCACGATTCCAAAAATGTTATTTTGTTCCATAAAGCGTATCCCTAACTAGAGTCATTTTAGTCCCTTAAGAGGGGAGACTGAAAATTATGAAATTTTCTTGTATGGTAAAATGGTACTCATATGATAGAAAATGTTCCCAGGACTTCAAAAATTCTTTTTTTTCCCAATAATCTATAAACACATTCAAAATTTAGACATTTAAAAAAAATACAAATTTTTTTGGAAAAATCGCACGATTTTTACAAGAAAAAATTTTTCTGCGGCGCAATAAAACTGCATCACTTCTAAAATTGCATTTTTTATCAAAAACTTTTATTTTCATATCATCCAAAAGGTTTGGGTATAACTAAAATTAAAAAAAATAATAAAAATTTTTTTGGAAAAATTGCGCGATTTAAAAAAAAATTTCCCTGCGGCGCAATTAAACTATATCAGATCTGAAATTGCATTTTTCGTCAATTAAAAGTTGATTCCTTTTGCCATTTCCACTTCCAACTGCGTTCAAAATGTTCAAAATTTTCAAAATAAACAACAAACATAAAATAAACATTTACATGGTTCCACCAAAACTAGAATAACGTGATTTTGGACTTTTTTAATTTTTCGAAGGTCTAAAATTTAACAAAATGCTCTAATTCGATTCACGTCGAACGGATTAGAGCATTTTGTTAAATTTTAGACTGTCGAAAAACACCTAATTTTTGAAATCGTGAGAAAATTTTCTTTCAGTTGGGTACCATTTTCGTTCATATTAATTTTTTACTTTTACTAGAGGGGGTCATATTTTTTTTTATAATTTTTTTGTACGAAGGTACTAGCTTCAGTTCAGTATGTATGAGTGAGGTATTTCAGAACTTTCAAAATTTAAAAGCTTTTTTGATATTTTACAAAAATGTTCTAAAACCAACGAGGATAAAGACTAGAGAGTCTGAAAATCCAAAAAAAAAAAACTCTTTGGATCACTTATTTTTTGTATGGTCACTAGGTTCTGTTAAATTTCCTCCAATTTTCTCTTTCATTCGTGTATGAAATTTTTGTGAGAAACTATGCGCTCTTGAAACATTTTAATGGATATACCCTGGTAAAACCATTATCAAGCACAATCTTTAGTTTACTCTAAGTTTGTTTTATGGTTTGTTTTCAAAATATCGTATCATTTTTATTTTAAACATACTCGTACTAGGTTCATATACATATACAAGAAAAGTTCAGGAAAATCAGAAAAAATTGTGAAAAACTTATGCATATATTATTATTGAATAACAAAATAATAATATCTGAAATTAGTTGATTTCATCTAATGTATGGAGCAGCAGTGTTGTTGTATATTAATGTGGAAAGATCTTAACAAGTAAATGATGTCACCAGCAAAATAATAACACAAAACAAAAATAAATAATATAAATTTATTATTTAATAACATATGAAGTGAACTAATCGGCATCTTAAATTTTATAGGTTAAAAACGCAAAAAAACTAACGTACTTAACTGAAAAAAAAAACAAAAAGTTAACACAAAAGTTTCAACTTTTACAACCACCACTCAGTTACCTCTTCGCAACTACAGAAACAAAGTCTGATTATTACACCAAGATTTAAAACAAAATGGATGCAACAAAATCATATCTTGTAGAAAAATATCACAACTTATGCAACATTATGGAACGTGAAACATTGGGTACAGAAGTTTTAATATATGGCACCTCTGGTCTAATGCTATTGATAGCCTATGCCAAACGTAAACCGGCCTATTTAGTGCGACCCTTTAAGAAACCCACTCATATACCGGAACGTTTGATCAACGAACGGGTAATGCATACTGGTCAAATACGTGATATACAGCAAAAGGGTCCCGATACTTTACTGCTCATTAGCCACCGCCCATTAATACCATTCTTTATGAGCAACAAACGTTTATTGCCCATCAAATTACCTGGGGTTCAAGTTAACGGCAATGGTATTTCATGGTTACAAAATTGTGTAGTTGGCCGTGAAGCCACATTTATACCACTAAATAATCGTGTTTCAGATACATATGTAGTATCTCAACTGTGTTTGGTACATCCACCAAAGGGAAATCGTTTGGTTGATGTTTCCGAGACTTTGTTAAAACTACGTTTTGCACGTTTTGCTGAAGATGCCAATGGTAGTGTTAAGAAAAACGCTAAATATTATAAACATTTGGCTAATGTTGAGGCCACAACACAATCACGGGAAGCAATTCTGGTTAAAGCTTCTCAGTATCCATGGATTTGGAAGGCTTTACATGATTTTAAGGCTTCCATATTGCCCAAAGAAAAACTTTTACCAGAATTAGTGCGTTAAGAAACAAACCGAAAAAAGTCGAAAAATCCGAAATTGTTAAAATTAGTGCCCTGTTCTGTAAATCGAAATCTTAAGAAATTAATTTTAAATTTATGTTTCGAACAGATTTGAAAGAAAATAACATAAAAAACTATTATGATAAAAACAAATAACACCAAGTGGTTACTGTACTTCTCAAATTGTTTGTAAAAGAGTAGTTTTCAATCCAGTTTTAAGCCCAATTTACACTACAACCAAAATTAGAAGTTTGGAAAATAGTAAATAGGTGTTTTACATTTTATTTGGATATTATTAACCAACTCTTTTTGTTTAATTTTAAGTTAAAAAATGTAAAAGAAAATTTATAGAAAAATCTTTTAAGCATTTCTATATGCAATACGCTCAAAATAATTTATCAGTAGAAATAACTGAAATTTTAATTTAACAAAAATCTTTACAGGCTTTTAAATCTTAATAAACAAACTCATAATTTACAACATATTTATTTAGGACATATATATATAAGTACTAAGAAGCACTAAACAGTTTGTCTCGTTTTCTCTATCTCCTTTAGTTTTTGAAATATTGATTTATTTATAAAATGACCAGGTAACTGTTTATATTTTGTTTTGAAAAAATGTATGTTTTCTATTGGAAAATCTTGATAGTCCTTAATAAATTTGTTGACCACAATTGTTCTTTTTTATAGAGATTTTATTTAACACAAATATGTAAAACAAAAGTCACAAAACGAATTGAAAAAATTATTTCAAAATATTTTCATTAAGAATTTCCCAAAGCAAACTAAAATATTCATGTTGGTTTAGGATAGTGCCTTTCGACAAAGTATATTCCCCCTGCTTATGTAAGGCGTTGGCGTATTTAGTAAAAACGGCTCCATACAAATCGTATTTTTCAAAATCGAAATTAACTAAAAGTGAAATTTTTCAGACGAATATAATACAATTTTGATAAAATATAAGTCTTACTCGATTGCTAAATATTGCAAAAATATTTGTTCTAACGACTTTGCTGCAGAAACGCCCAAAAACGTCTACGCCTTACATAATCAGGGGGATTTCCAACATTTTCCTCCCCCTTTTTATGTATAAAAATTACCATATTTTGAGAATTTTTTTATAAAAATAATTTTATGTTTTTTATCCATTCTTTACCTTATCAAAATGCTCTGAATTTTCTTAAAATTTTCTAAGATTATTTTAGTATTTAGTGTTGCATAAGTTCCCTGATTTTCTCACATTCTAAAAAGTTTTTACAATACAATTTTCAGATATTAGCTTAAAAACTGCACTCAAAAAAGTATATCGTTGTTATTAACTATAAATACAGTCATTTTCCTTACTATTTTCGAAGTTAGAAATAAAAAACACGAAACTCTACTGCATTTCATTACAAGTTTGTAGTAAAAGTTTTTATTTTTTTCGCAGTTATCTACTGCATTTGTTACAGTTAGAAATAACTACAATTTTAGATTCGAATATTACCAGTTATTTTTACCACATTTTAAATTGTCTTTTAGTATTTAAAATAACAACACTTAGTTATTTTAAAGTTAAAAAATATCTATCGCATTTTGCTCTCATATACCATCGTTTTAATTATCATTTGCAGTTGATTCTAGCGACAAACTTTTTTAAGATTCTTAATATTTTTCTCCTGTAAAATTTCTCATACACTTTTCTGTATTTTTAATTCAAAAGTTTTGAACAAGTTGTTGTATAGAATAAGTCTTCGATTTTTTAAAGACATAAACATTGTTTTTTTTTAAATATTTTTAAAATACCGAATCAGTAGTTTTTACGAATTTTATCATTTGTATCAAAATTTTAAAGTAAAAATTTGTCAGTTTTAAAGCCATTTGTGGTTAGTTTTATTGCATTTGTTCGTTACTTTTTAACAGTTAAAAATAACTTCAGTTAAAAATGTGTACACTGCAATTGCATTTACAATACAATTGAAACATTTTTTAATGCAATTGCAGTTAAAATAACTGCAATATCAGTTAATTTTAAATGCAATTGCAGTGTCACTTTCTTTTTTACCGTTATAATTATCTTAGTGTACATTTTTAGTTATTTTTAAGGTAAATATTTTCGTCGCGTGACTGCGTATACCTTTATTTTAACTGTTATTTTCAGAAGATTCTACCGCCTAATTTTTTTGAGTGTATTTTTTAAGTTTTGAGGATAAATATCACCAAAGATAGTCAATTTCAATTCAATTTGTTTTTATATTTTATGAATTAACTGCACTGAGAGAATTATTTGCATGATAATAATGAAATTTTGCATAAAACCAATAAAGTTTTACTGGAACTTGTCCATTGAAACTTTTCATTGAATTAATGGAACTTTTCATTTAATGTTGTGAAAGTTTCATTAAAATGGGATTCATAAAATATATGAAGCTTTTTCAATAAATCTAAAAAAATGTTCATTTATTTTGTGAAGAAAACTTCATTACTTTACCGAAAAATGTTATTAAAACACGTGCAGCAAAATTCTCTCTGTGTACCCAACTCGTATACTTTAGTTTAAAAAATTTTTTGTTTATAAGTTATCCAAATATTTTTATCAGTAAATATCGGTGCAAAAAATTTGAGAACAAACTAACGAATTATGAAAATGAAATTACAAAATTTTGCTTTTTTCAATTCAAAATATCAAATTCAGTTTTAAGTTTAATTGAAATTTTATAAATTTTTGTACAAAAAATACATTGAATTAATTTTCACAATTTTACAATAATTTAATACTCAGATTCTGAGTATTCTTTCTATAGAAAAAAACCACTCAGATTATGATGATTTTTCCATAAAAAACTTTCAGATTATGAGGACTCTTTTTCTATAGACAAATACTCTGATTTGTAGGACCTTTCCTAATTATCTAAATAATTATTTAAACACTCAAAAAAGTTTGACAGTTACTACATTACAGTTGATTGTGTAGTTATCAGTTGTTGTTGTTTTGAACCGTAATTACAGTTGTTTTTCTATGGGAAATAATAAACAACTTTTATGACGGTTATTAAACAAAATAACTTACGAAAAGTACTGTAATTTTGTAACAGTTGTTTAAATCAGTTATTTTTAATATAATAAACAACTACCAAAACAGTATTTTTACAGTAAACAGTTGTTTTTGTTAGTTATTTAAAAAATAAAAAATTTAGTTGAATTTCGTTGAATTTTCAAAATTCTTGTTTAGTTTCTATTTATTATTATGGATATATTCCTATTTTGCAAACAAAAATCAGAAACTTGTATTGTATCTCCATAGCATAAAACCATAATAACTGGAGAACGGTTTAGAATTTTTACTTCAAATTTTAAACAAATTTTTAAATAATTACACATATTATAATCGAAAGAAAAAAAGTTATTTTTTTTTTATTAAAATATATTTTTATAATACCAAAATAATTAATTGTAAAAAACAATAGTTTTTACACATTTTGTCAGTTGTTTTAAAATTTTTGTAGTAAAAATTTGTCAATTAATTTTACGACATTGTTAGTTATTTTTAATGCATTTGTTAGTTATTTTTCAACAGTTAAAAATAGCATTTTTAATTATTGTAATAGTAAATACCTGTCAATTTCAGTAGATTCTAACAACAAACTTTTTGAGTGAAGTCTTATGCTTATCAATAGGAACAAGCTTTCAATACTTGGAGGTTTTCTATCGAACCGATCGAAGTGTAAAATAGCTAAAATGAAAGAACAAATCAAATCTGTGAAACCGATACACTTTAGAATCGAATCACAGAACAGTGCTTAAAGTTTATAATTTAAAACCTTTGGAAAATCATTACAAGTTAACCCCTCAATTTATAAATGCTTTTTAAAGTTATAGCAGGTTAACAAAACGTCATTTTCATACAAAATTTGTTCAATAAACCTCCTATAATTTTACAAAGCGTTTATGAATTTAGGGGTAAATATTTATTTTAAGCAAACTTTTCTGACATTTTTAAATTAACGAAATTAGTTATTTAGGCCGAGTGTGAGGTGAATAAATTTATTTTAATCTAAAAATCTAAAATCTCAAACTTGTTTACAATATAACTTTTATAAAAAAGTTTGGATTTTTTTTTAAGAAAAAATTTAAATCAGAAAAAAATCTCTAATGACAATAAGAAGACCATTTTTTATACATTCAAACTTTATTTATAATTTTTTAAATATTAACTTAAAATATAGTTAAGGGCTACTTGAAATTATTACAAATCATGAAATACTACTCCAGCTTATTTTATATTGAAAAACAAAAATGCAATTAGAGTTTTATACATAAAAATATATTTTTTGTATATCAGCATATTAAATAAAAATAAAATATATATATATATATAAAATCACAAAATCCAAATATATTTTTCAATACTTAATTTCAGTTCAGAACATAAATAAACAAAATGAGTTGTGGCATGGGTATGGTGAAATATATACTATTTTTATTTAATCTTTTATGTGCGGTAAGTATCTTTAACTTTGTTCTAAATATTATGGATTTTTATTTTATCTTTCTATATACATAAATATATATTCGTACCATGGCGATATTTATGAAAAACTTCATAAATATGATGAAAAAGTTAATCGATTTTTGTCCAGTTTAGTAGTTAATTAATATGATGAATTATGTTTCATAGTTAAAAGTACAAATTGATAATAAGCTTCTTCAATTTTTAAAATGTTTCATTAATTTTTATTAAATGTTTCATAAATGTTATGAAATGTTTCATAAATGTTATGGAACGTTTAGTGTTTCCAATTATTCGACATAGGCGGTTAACCGGTTAATGCATTATTCCAAAAATCACTAAAATGGATTAACCGGTTATTCGGGTCGGTTATTCGAGAAAATTGGCGATTAATCGTTAATGCTAAATTAAGGTATTTCATTAACTTTTTATTAATTAAAACACAAAAAGCTGACTTTTCATTAAATATTAACGTCATATATGAATACGATGTATTTAATAAAAAAGTTTTCATATTCGAAGGTTGAAAAGTTTCGGGATCTGAGATTTTTTTAAAAAAGTTCTGTAAAAATGTTGCTAAATCTACTAAAATTTCGTTGAAGATGGCAGAAAGAACTGCTGAAACTAACAAAATATTAGTAAGTTAAGAACAGCAAACCTAAAACTGTTACATATCGATTACTTAACGTAGATTTTTTATTTAGAAAAAAATTTAAAAATCTGAAAAGCTTAGATACAAAATTTCTTTGAATGTGATTTTTAATCAATACTGACACTATAAAATTTAATATTGCATTTAACTTTTTGAGACCCAACTAGCTTGCAAAAATGTATTCATTTTATAACTTTAAGGTAAAATGGTACTAAAACTATTAAAATTTCCTGGTGTCAATTCATATTTTATGAAATATAATTTAGCTAAAAGTATAACTGAAATTTTTTATCTAAATAAACTAGTGTTTTCAATTCGGTTAATCGATTAATCGATTCCTCGATTAATCGCCTCTATTTCGGTTTATGTCGAAACAAATAATTTAAAACTCAAATAATTATTCGACCCGAATAATCGGTTAAAATTGGTCGATTAACCGGTTACATTTTTAATATGGAATTTTTCCTTAATTTTTTTTCCCAAAACTTCACAATTTTCTTAATCTGGGCTACAAAATTACCAGAAAAGCTTAGAAAAAACAAATATTAACTAAAATAGCATCAAATTCTTTAAAAATTGTGTGAAATAGGTCCTTAAGCCTTTAAATACCTTTTTCGAGCAACCGCAAACAAGTCGACATTGTGCCATCAGACTCCCAATTTTTAATAAAATTTTGCGCAAATGTTTTAAAAAAAATATGTATCAAAGTTTCTATTTGTAAAAAAGCCTTAAGAACATAGCAAAAGGCCAAAATGAAGGTGTTTTTTAAAACTTCAGAAAACACACGAAATACACGACTGGCTGGAGGATGCTTTATGAAATAAAATAGACAATTATGCATTACTGTTTCAATTCTTTTAAAAATTTAAACTAATATAAATTATATCTCCATGTCCTTTAAGACAAGTCTGCATTTGCTTTAAAACTAAAAAAAAACTTCATTAGCTTATTGAAAATTTTGTTTACAGCACGTCCGATAAAATTCTCTCAGAGTAAGTACGCTCAAACTTTAGGTTATTTTTTTTACTGTTAATGGCCTTTAGTGACGAAAAAGATACTGAGAAACAAAGTACATTGTTATTCTCAATTAAATGAAATTCATCTCAAAGAGAACTCAAATTTTTTTATCGATGCCTTTAACGAAAATTTCGTAGCTGTAGGAAGAATCTTATTAAAATTTAAAAAGCTTTAGGTATAGCATTTCTTTAACCCTTTCAGACCCAGCATACACGATTGTGAGATGCGATGTTTTCTCTTAAAATTACAAATATTTTCAATTCTAATAGGTTTATTTAGATAAAAAATTTCAGTTGTACTTTTAGCTAAATTATATTTCATAAAATATGAATTGACACCAGGAAATTTTAATGTTTTAGTACCATTTTACCTTAAAGTTATAAAATGAATACATTTTTGCAAGCTAGTTGGGTCTGAAAAAGTTAAATGCAATATTAAACTTTATAATGTCAGTTTTGATTAAAAATCACATTCAAAGAAATTTTGTATCTAAGCTTTTCAGATTTTTAAATTTTTTTTCCAAATTAAAAATCTACGTTAAGTAATCGATATGTAACAGTTTTAGGTTTGCTGTTCTTAACTTACTAATATTTTGTTAGTTTCAGCAGTTCTTTCTGCCATTTTCAACGAAATTTTAGTAAATTTAGCAACATTTTTACAGACCTTTTTTTAAAAAAATCTCAGATCCCGAAACTTTTCAACCTTCGAATATGAAAAATTTTTTATTAAATACATCGTATTCATATATGACGTTAATATTTAATGAAAAGACTCAGCTTTTTGTGTTTTAATTAATAAAAAGTTAATGAAATACATTAATTTAGCAATAAACGATTAATCGATTAACCGCCAATTTTCTCGAATAACCGACCCGAATAACCGGTTAATCCATTTTAGTGATTTTTCGAATAATGCATTAACCGGTTAACCGCCTATGTCGAATAATTGGAAACACTAAAATAAACCTATTAGTATTGAAAATATTTGTAATTTTAAGAGAAAACATCACATCTCACAATCGTGTATGCTGGGTCTGAAAGGGTTAAAGAAATGCTATACCTAAAGTTTTTTAAATTTTAATAAGATTCTTCCTACAGCTACGAAATTTTCATTAAAGTCATCGAAAAAAAAAATTTGAGTTCTCTTTGAGATTAATTTCAGTTATTTGAGAATACCAATTTACTTTGTTTCTCAGTATCTTTTTCGTTACTAAAGGCCATTAACAGTAAAAAAATAACCTAAAGTTTGAGCGTACTTACTCTGAGAGAATTTTTATCGGACGAGCTGTAAACAAAATTTTCAATAAGCTAATGAAGTTTTCTTCAAAAAGTAAAAGCCAAATTATTAAATTTTATGAAAAAGCTTCACAATTTTTATGAATCTCTTTCTAAAACAACTTTTTTGGGTGTATGACATTTTTAATAAATAATATGAAATTCTTCATAAAATTTTATGAAAAATTGCATCAATTCAATTAAAAGTTTCAATAGACGAATTCCAGCGAAACTGGATCAGTGTATAAATTCTGAATCAGTGTATAAATTCATCAATAGCATATAGACAATTACAGAAGTCAAATTCTATATAAATTAAAAATTTTTAACTTTAGGTTATTTGTTTTAATTCGAATTTATATTCCTTGAAACGGGTTCGGGTTCAATGTTGCTCTAGTGGAACATGTTTTAGAATTGAACCGATGTGTATGTACACTTTCTTAGGAAAAATAAGAAAAGTTAAAGTTCTTACAGAATTAACACGTTAATTGTGTAACAGTTTTAAATAAATGCAGCCTTGTCTTAAAGGGCATGGAGATATAATTTATATTAGTTTAAATTTTAAAAAGAATTGAAACAGTAATGCAAAATTGTCTATTTTATTTCATAAAGCATCCTCCAGCCAGTCGTGTATTTCGTGTGTTTTGTGAAGTTTTAAAAAACACCTTCATTTTGGCCTTTTGCTATGTTCTTAAGGCTTTTTTACTTTGATACATATTTTTTTTAAAAACATTTGCGCAAAATTTTATTAAAAATTGGGAGTCTGATTTCACAATGTCGACCAGGGAAACAAGCCGATCAAAATAATCGGTGGCGGCGGCGCAAGCAAAAAATCGGCGGCGGCGATTAATGTTGAGCCGGATAAAAATCGGCGGCGGCGGCTCAACCAAATAATCGGCGGTGGCGGCGGCTTGATCGGCTTGATAGAACATTATACACGTATTTTAAAGATGTTTAAGGTTTTTTCCAAAATATAGCAGTAGAAAATTGTTCAAAAAATTTGGAATTATCAAATAAAAAATAATTTTAAGTTAAATTCATCGATAAAAATTACAAATTTAGGATTTTTAGTTTTTGAACGGAGCTAGAAGGAGAGATAGTTGGGCTTTCCAAATATATACATATGTTTTTATATTCAACAAAATTTTGTGGAAATATTTTCAAATAAAACTGATTTTCTTAATTTTTTCTTATTTTGTTTAATTTTGACGGCTTTTAATTGCAATATTTTGTTAAAAAAAAAATAATTTTTATGTAATTTATTCTTTATTCAGGGTAAAATGAAGTTCTACTTTAATCGCTTTAAAATTGTCAAAGTTATACATTTTTTTATAAACATGGAATCTCTGCATTTATAAGAAAATTTAAAATATTAACCTTAATGATTGTGCAAACAAGAACCTCGAGTTGCTGAAATTAAATGTTTAGAAAAATTACGATAACTTTTTCAATTTTCAATTAATATAAACAAAAGAATCTGATTTTACTAAGAACTAAACCCACTTTCAGAATGAATTAAAACAGTAAAGAATTGTTTAATACTGTAAAAAAGACGTCAAAGTATAAAAATTAAAAAAAAATTAATTTTAATATTTAAAAAAAACTGTCAACATATTTCAGTTACAAATAAATAATTCTATATATATTTGGAAAGCTAAATTTTTTGTCTTTCCGAAAACGTTACAATATTCAAAATCGGTTGAAAAATTGCTGAATTTCAAATTGTTAAGTGCTTGAAGTCGCTCAAAAACAGAGTTTTGACACTATCACCCCTGTTCTGAATTCCGAAACTTTTTAATTAGAGTGGTTTTGTAAAGTCACACAAAATTCAAAATGTCGGAAATTGACTGTTTCAACAAATTTTAAAATAAATTTTAACATATTAATTTTTGCAACAAAATATTCCTTTTACTTTCACCAAGCTTTTCCAACACGAAATAAAACGTAGAAAATAATTCGGATGTGGATCACAGAACAGCAAAAAAATTCGGAATGTTTCACTTTAGAATTTTTTATGTGGATTCGGAACTTAGAAATAAACAAACTCTATTTTCACTCAAAATTAAATGTGTTTTTAGAATAAACTAGAAAAAAATATGGTTGGAAAAAAATTATGCTCGAAAATATGTCAAAGTTGAAAAACTTAGAAGAAAAGTTAAAAAATTCAGATATTCACCCCTGTTCTTAGTTCCGAAACATCATCATCACGGATCACGGAACAGCAAAAAAAATTCGGAATGTTTCACTTTAGAATTTTTTTGTGGATGCGGAACTCAGAACAGCGTCGATTATTGTAAATATCTTCGTCCGCAATGTCTGAAAAATGTGTCTTTTGATAATAATTTCAGGTGTACTGAAATTTCTGAAAAATGTGATGTGATCTATTTAACCAAACCTACGACCATGAATTCGAATGAATTAATTTTTTAATTCACTTTTGGACTTTTAATTAAAATTTACTAATATATCTTACGATTATACCATTCCTTATGAATTCATTCACTCCCGGTGAAAAATGTTCATATACGCTCAAACATGTTAATATATGGTTTATGTATTATTTATGGACACATATGAACAAATATGGATTTTTTATGAACATATATGGATTTTATATGAACATATATGGAAGTATATGTGATTCCATATATGGAAGAAACTTCATATACAGACATATATGGAAGCATCTGTTATGTCATATATGGAAATGGCACTCATATATGGACAAATATGAAAGTATATGTTATTCAATTTATGCAAAAGGGACTTGTATATGAACATATTTCAAAGAATACATATTTCCATATATGTAAAAGGAACTCATATTTGGATAAATATGGAATTATATTTAATGCCATGAATAAAAAAAGGAACATATGTAGCGCCTAATTTGAATGTCATACTTAAATTTATATCTATCGTACAACCTCATAATAGAGGAAAGCAACGTTCGCATGTATTCGCATATATTTAATAAATGTATATGTTCATATATGTCCATATATGAACATATACTTAGGTGTTACCTCATTTTTCGGATCCATACATATGTATATGGTTGATCCATAAATGTTCATATATGGACATTTTTCATCGGGCTGGCTTCATTCTTTTAATTTTCATGCATAGTGAATGAATTCTTTCATGAATTCATTCTTTTTATAATGATCTTTCACGTTTCATTCGGTTTGTAAAAGCCCGGTGAAAAATGTTCATATACGCTCAAACATGTTCATATATGGTTTATGTATGGACACATATGAACAAATATGGATTTTTTATGAACATATATGGATTTTATATGTACATATATGGAAGTATATGTGATTCCATATATGGAAAAAATTTCATATACAGACATATATGGAAGCATCTGTTATTTCATATATGGAAATGGCACTCATATATGGACAAATATGAAAGTATATGTTATTCAATTTATGCAAAAGGGACTTGTATATGAACATATTTCGAAGAATACATTTTTCCATATATGTAAAAGGAACTCATATTTGGATAAATATGGAATTATATTTAATGCCATGAATAAAAAAAGGAACATATGTAGCGCCTAATTTGAATGTCATACATAAATTTATATCTATCGTACAACCTTATAATAAAGGAAAGCAACGTTCGCATGTATTCGCATATATGGACATATATGAACATATACTTAGGTGTTACCTCATTTTTCGGATCCATACATAGATGGTTGAACCATAAATGTTCATATATGGACATTTTTCACCGGGAGTTTAAAACAAATGTTGCGTTTTTAATTATTTTTATGGGTTGTGTATATGATATCAATATTAAATCCCAAATATAAGCCACATTTTTATTTAATTTGTAATTATAAACTAAAGTGTTGTCAGAATCATTAGTATATTCAGGCACTATCCACGGCTCTCATCTGAAAAACTGAACTGGTTTTAAGAGAGTTTCAATGTAAAATAACAAAAAACGTGAAAAAGTGGTATTTTTAATTAATTATTTTTATTGTTTTACAGCAATTTTAATTAAATTATAAAGTGCACTTGTGTTGTTTGATATGTTCTCTGCATTAGTTTTGTATAATTAGCACAAAATTTTGCTTATTAATATTAAAAAATACGCGTTAAAAAAAACACTAAAAACTGTTTCTCTTAAAACCAGTTTGCATATAAAATTAAAGAGACTTTTTAACAGCAGTTGAGGCTGGTGGTTTGTCTTTAGTCTATATAGTCGTTGGTATATTCATACCTTAGATCTTTTACTGATTTAATAAAATGACAATTTTGATAAGCCATTTTGTAAAAGATTAGAATTAATGAAAACATTAATTATTTATATTGATTGTAATTCTATGAGGAATGTATTCAACATAAGAATGCATTCTATTTAATATTAAACTTTGGGAATGAAACCTATGAATTAATTATAAAGGAATGTTTTGATGGAATGATATATATTCAATTTCTAAAGCTGAATTTGGTTTTGTGCGAATTAACCTAAAATTGAATTAATTCTTTCGAAGCTCTGCCTACAATCTACACTTGGTCATTTAAAAAGTATATATGTATATTGTTCATTTGGATTCTCTCCTCTATTGCTTATCCAAATTTCAGCGAATCTGTCAGAAGTTTTCAAGCAAAACTTCCAACTTAAGAAATATAAAACTGGTTCTTTTATTTTTTTTAACTAAAAAAAAAATACTCTTGATGGTTCAGGAAATGATGAAGTAGAAAATTTGTTTTAAAAATGACATTTGCTTTTAATTTTTTTATTTTGGAAAATTGATACTTCCAGCCGAAATGAGCCGAAAAAAATAGGCGGCGGCGGCTGGAGCAAGAATGACCGGCGGCGGCGGCTTAAACGGCTTACGGCGGCTGGCTTGTTTCTCTGATGTCGACTTGTTTGCGGTTGCTCGTAAAAGGTATTTAAGGACCTATTTCACACGATTTTTAAAGAATTTGATGCTATTATAGTTAGTATTTGTTTTTTCTAAGCTTTTCTGGTAATTTTGTAGCCCAGATTAAGAAAATTTTGAAGTTTTGTTAAAAAATTAAGGAAATATTTCATATTAAAAATGTAACCGGTTAATCGACCAATTTTAACCGATTGTTCGGGTCGAATAATTACTTGAGTTTTAAATTATTTGTTTCGACATTAACCGAAATAGAGGCGGAAAAGGAACCGGACACGTCACGTGACCGGTCTTTGGGGACGAGGTCCGGTCCTTAAACAGGAGATCGTGAGTTCGTTTCTCGTCGGGGGCCTCCATTATAAAAAAATTATTTTAGTGTTGGAAAATTCAAAGAGCAGAGTTGGAATCAGGAGATCAAAGTTTATAAGGCCCAGACAATACCTTTATGGGAAGAATTTCAGTGTTATTCAAAATAACTTACAAGAATTCCGTAAAAATTTCAGCTGTTAAGCACCGTAAGTTGTTTGAGTTTCACGTGAAAAAACCGTTATACTAGCTGCGTTTGTGCGGCAATCCTATCAATGATATCTCGAACAATTTTGACAGTAGAAAGCCGGAATACGTTAAAAAACTGTCAAAATCGTTCTTGATAACACTGATAGAGAGTCACACAAACACAGCTACTCCACATAAAAAAATGATTTTTCACGACAATCAGTTTCACATGAAAATTGTGTAGAGTTTGTTTTCAGACAAATTTAATGTACAAGACTATTATTTTTCTTGGGAAAAAGTAACATTTTGTGTTTATTTTGATTGTGTTTTTGTTATAAAATTGTTCATTTGTTTAAATTAAATTACAATTTGAGGCATTTAAAATTCGAGTGAAATTTTTCCATGTGAAAAACAACTTCCGGTGCTTTAAACTAGAAAAACTACACTCAAAAAAGTTTGACAGTTACTATATGACAGTTGTTTGTGTAGTAACCAGTAGTTGTTTTCTATGAAAAATACAACACAATTTTTATGACAGTTATTTAAAAAAACAGCTAACGAAAAGTACTGTAATTTCGTAACAGTTGTTTTAATCAGTAATTTTTAATATCATAATAAATAACTACACCCTTAAAATTACTTAGTTGCTGATCACTATATTTTCAACTATGTCATAGGTGAAATAACCCTCACTATGACATAGTGGATATGAAATAGTGAAAGGTAACTACATTTGTTTAAAATCTTCAAATCAACTATAGCAAATTGGCTACGATTGGGTAGTTAAAAGTATAACGAGTAAAAAGGTTAAAGTCGGGCATGCCGACTATACAATACCCTACACCAGTCTGGTGTATTGTTTGGGTCCGAAATTCGAATGGGTTAAAATGGGGCTTATCTCAAAATTTTCTATAATGTGAGTCAGCGCACCAAATTTCATTAAAATATCTTAATATTTGCGACCTGCAGTTTGTAACCAAGCCAATTTTGGGGGGACCCTTATATGGGCACTAGTTCTAAACATGGACCGATGTTCACCAAAATCAATAGGCTTCGTCCTTGGGCCAACATAGGTCTATGTACCAAATTTCATCAAAATATCTTAATATTTGCGACCTGCAGAGTATAAACAATATAATTTTGGGGGGACCCTTATATGGGCACTAGTTCTAAACATGGACCGATGTTCCCCAAAATCAATAGGCTTCGTCCTTGGGCCAACATAGGTCTATGTACCAAATTTCATCAAAATATCTTAATATTAATACCTGCAGCGTATAAACAGTATAATTTTGGTAGGACCCTTATATGGGCACTAGGTCTAAACATAGACCGATGTTCACCAAAATCAATAGGCTGCGTTATTGGGCCAATGTAGGTCTGTGTACCAAATTTCATCAAAATATCGTAATATTTACGACCTGCAGCGTATAAACAGTATAATTTTGGTAGGACCCTTATATGGGCACTAGGTCTAAACATGGACCGATGTTCACCAAAATCAATAGGCTGCGTTATTGGGCCAATGTAGGTCTGTGTACCAAATTTCATCAAAATATCTTAATATTTACGACCTGCAGCGTATAAAGAGTATAATTTTGGTAGGACCCTTATATGGGCACTAGGTCTAAACATGGACCGATGTTCACCAAAATCAATAGGCTGCGTTATTGGGCCAATATAGGTCTGTGTACCAAATTTCATCAAAATATCTTAATATTTACGACCTGCAGCGTATAAACAGTATAATTTTGGTAGGACCCTTATATGGGCACTAGGTCTAAACATGGACCGATGTTCACCAAAATCAATAGGCTGCGTTATTGGGCCAATGTAGGGCTGTGTACCAAATTTTATCAAAATATCTTAATATTTACGACCTGCAGCGTATAAACAGTATAATTTTGGTAGGACCCTTATATGGGCACTAGGTGTAAACATGGACCGATGTTCACCAAAATCAATAGGCTGCGTTATTGGGCTAACATAGGTCTGTGTACCAAATTTCGTCAAAATATCTTAATATTTACGACCTGCAGCGTATAAACAATATAATTTTGGTAGGACCCTTATATGGGCACTAGGTCTAAACATAGACCGATGTTCAGAAAAATCAAACTTGTTCGTCCTTGGGCCAACATAGGTCTGCGTACCAAATTTCATCAAAATATCTTAATAGCTGCGACCTGTAGAGTGCGCACAAGATTGCATGGACAGACAGACAGACGGACGGACGGACAGACGGACATCGTTAAATCGAAATTAAAAAAAATTCTGATCCGATCGGTATACTATAAGGTGGGTCTACGACCAATATTTTTTGGTGTTACAAACATCAGCACAAACTTATAATACCCTGACCACATAGTGGTGTAGGGTATAAAAATTTCGAAGGTAGTAAATATCAACGACCTACATATGAAATATTTTTGCCAGGAACCACCAATTTTTTATATTTTTTTTAATTTTTAGTAAAACAAAGAAAACAACTAACCATTCTATATCTTTATTTATACAATATATTTATTTACATTTATACAATAGGTATAACATTAACAACATTGTACTTGCGATTTGTATGCAGATGACATTAATTTTCTTATTAGTTTTTATGACTGAATGCTGACCCACAACTTTTGTGCAAATTTTACAATATTAAATTATCACCATTTACTTCGTTTAGGTTTAACGAATTGCTTGATATTTATTGATCCCAATTTTTTGCCAATCGTCTGTGTTCTGAAAGTTGAAATTATTAAAGCATAATTTTAATTATCGTGTTAAAATTTAATGTTTCAACTTACTTTTCAACTTATTTGCAAAAATTGTGAAAATTATTTTTTTAGATTAAAATAAAAAAAATTATAAATTGATATTTTAAGTCAATTGTTTTTAAAAAAGTGTTTCTCAATTTGAAAAAAATTGACATGTTATTCACAGGGTAATACAAAACTAGTGTTTGCTAACGCAACCCATAGTCAATAATGATTATAATAGTCATTTAAAACACATTTCCATTCAACTACGGATTTCGTTAACTACGTAACTATGAAATTTTATGGGTGTACCAAAACAGTATTTTTGCAGTAAACAGTTGTTTTTGTTATTTATTTAAAAAATAAAAGTTTTTGCTGAATTTCGTTAACTTTTAAAAATTTTTGTTTTGTTTATATAGCAAATGGTCGAACTAGTTCTAAAAGGTACTAATTGTTTGACTAGTAACTAGAAACTAGTTCTCAATATTTGGACCAGTTGTGTACTAGTGAAATACGATCTATGTACACGCAAAGAAAAACTATAGTATTTTTGTCTAAAATAAGTGTATAAGTTGCCTTAGTTGATTGTATACTATACAACTACAAAAGTTAAGAATATAAGAGATTAATCAGAACTGGGTCGACAATGACATGTGCTTTTTCATATATTTTGTATGGGAAGCAAAATGTCGCCATGTCGTCCGGCGATTTGTCGTCGGAATAGAATCTATTCTATTTTCGTGACGACACACTAATACACACTCAAAATATTTGTCAAATAGTTGTCATATTTTTAACTACTTAAGGGAACAGAGTTGCAGAAATTCGTATTAGAGTTGCAAAAATTCGTACTTTGTTTACAAAAAAAATATTTTTTTGACGGAAGAAATATAATTGAAAATAAAAATGCATAATTTACCGCAAAAAAACAAAATTAAATACAAAAAAATGTAAAACAATAAGAATTAATGGAAAACCAATTGAATTGGTGAAGAATTGTGGCGAAAAAATACAACCATATTCTTGTTTTGCTTTAATTTTTGTTCTAAACGTCAAAAAATGTCGACAATCGATTGTCGCTGAATTTAAATTAATCGCGACGACTTTTGCTGTCGTCGGTCGACAATCGACACAGTTGTGATTAACCTCTTACTTATAAAATCACTTACGCAAATGTCCAAAAACAAATGTTCGTTGAAATGTCTATATTTAGTTGACAAAATTTACATCTTTTTTCCAGGTTCAATAAACTATTTTTGTAAATAAAATGACCCCTGTTTTATTGGAAATTATATTTTTATTAATAATTTAATATTACATATTTTGGATCACATTTATAAAACACAATTAAATCCCAGTGTAGAAACGGTAATGACATATCATTATTTTTTGGACTACCAGTAATGACACCCACTTCCCTTCTGCATTATTTTAAAACATATAATAATGAGTTACTGATAATGACTTATTTTTATCATTATTTCCAATAGAAAATAATTTTCTAGATTTTTTTGAAAAATTTTTGAAATCTATTTTTAGACTCAATATTTTTTAAACACCACATATTTTTTCATTTTTTGTATGTTGGCGAGTAAGCTTACTTGTGTGCAGTCAATTATGTTTTTATCTATTAAATATTACATGTCGATATAGCTCAGATGGTAGAGCTATTGACTGGCAATCTGTAGACCCAGGTTCGATTCCCGCACTAGCAAATTTTATTTAAAAAAAAAAATACAATAAAAAATATTTTTTTTTTATATAATTTATTTTTTTGAAAATCTATTTTTAGACTCATTATTTTTGTCAGTACTGGTAAGCAAATAGGTAACGATATATTTTTTGATTTTTCGTATGCTGGTGTGTAACCATAACTCATTACTTTTCGCGACATCGCCATATAAAGGTAATAAGAAATGTAATAACAAAAGTAACTAGTTACCATTACCAAGTATGTAGTTACATAACCACATATCTGGTAATGATTTTCTACACTGGGATACCTCAACAATGGCATTATTTCTCTTGCTTATTCTGTTGTGTGAAAGAAAAAGATGAGGCATTCACATTTAAGTACATTTTGTCTGAAAAAAACAACAAATTTAAAATTAACGCTTTGAATATTTTATTTGGATGTATTACTTACATTTCTCACAACTTTTTATGTTTAATTTTTCATTTTATTCCACATTCCATTTTTTATTACCTTTAAAAAAAAGTTGAAAATCACTTCGTTTAAATTTTTCTGCAAAAGAATGCATCAGCCAACTTGGTTTCGGTATATCAAAGAATAATCTTAGTTGCTTTTGTCAATTATCTTGTTTTTTTTTGTAAGAACATACATACAGGTTGTTGTTTCGCCAAAATTCATCAACGGTAATTTGCCTAAGTACTACTTCAATAAATTAACCCACAAAAAGATAATATACAACAACAAATTTTGGCTACTGCCTATTACACTAGAGTGCAACCCTTTAGAATTACTACCAAATTAAACCCACAATATATTTACATTACGTTATTAAACATTCAAAATATCAAAGAAAAAACAAAAACAACAACAAAGAATTTTCCACAATTTGCTTTGTCATCTTCCAATATACCACTACTCTGTTGTTTTTACAGATCTAGCAGTGTAGTGACATCCATTCATGTATAAACGCCAATAGAAAACAATGTTTTCTAAAGCGTCAGTAACATTCAAATTTGCACAAGCACTTGTATATTAGTTCCTGTTATATAGCGTAAACCTTGTATTTATACACAATAAATGTCAAAAATAGTTTACAAGCCCTGGTAAATTTATGCACCTATTTTTATGTGTAAACATTTTGATATTTATATACACATTTGAAAATTGTCAAATATGAAATTTATTTGATTTTCTTTTATTTGTTTTTATAAATTTTATTTTAGAATCAATAGGAAAACATCAATAAAAATAAATCCGTGTGTTATATTTACAAATTACCAAAAAAAATTTAATTTTATTGTAAAAAAACAATTTAGTACAATGTGCGTTCATCTAAATATTCGTGTAAACTCATAAAATTACCACTTGTGTAAAAAAGTTCGGTTTAATGAATACCACTATTTTGTTTAAATTTATAGTTAATACAAACTATGTAGAGACTGTTTCAAAATATTGAATTTAAATACAAGTTTTGAAATAGTACACCGAAAAAATTCCATAGTGGTTTAGTTATACAAATTATTTTTGGCAGTATGCAGGTCAATTCAAACATACGGGCGCAAATATGGGATTTTTCGTTATTTGAAGAAGTAGATAAGCTTCAAATTTATTTTATAAAAAAGTTACTTAAACTACCGAACTTTACACCAACGTATGCGTTAATGTTGGAAACAGGAATGGAACATGGACATCTTTTCACGCTAGATCTGCACCTTAGGTATATCACCAGAACCCTATTTGATCACAGTGAAGATAGACTACCACATAAATTAACATGAAAATTACTACATCAGCTTTTATGGGTAAAAAACCTCAATACAATAGGGGCAGAGTATAATATTAATTGGTCAGAAAATCTTACCACTAAGGGGCAATGGAATGAAAACCGAAAAAATCTCTTGCAAGCTTTAAGAAATAAATATTACGGACAAAACTGATAAGCAAAATGCAAACAAACAGAATTTATAAAAATTTGGATCCAATGATAGGTCAAACGTATTTATCTGAAGGCAGCAGTCGAGATGATATAATGTGGATTTTTAAGATGAGGTGTGATCTAATAAAACTAAATGCCACAAGATATCAGAATAATCAGGATGATATATCGATTTTATGATCAATTTGCAATATGTTCGAGGAAGAGAATTTAGTACATTTTTTGGGCCGTTGTTCAGCTTTTAGGGAATTTAGAATGTTTTATTTCGGAAAAGTTTTACTTGAAGAAGAAGAACTTTTAAAAACACTTGATGGTAAAACAATAGAATGGAAGGCGTTAGCTAATTTTATAAAACATTGTATAGATTATAGAAATATGCTTACCCGAGTAAAAAAGTTTTGATATAATCATATATTATTTTATGTAATTGCATGTAGTAACTTATAGTTACATATGGCCACATATGCTTTTAAATTCAAGCAGATATACTTTTATATAGTCATATGTTAGATATTTTTTCCTCAAAGGTTTTAATATGGAGACACCCGTGGAAAAAAGTTTAGATCTGACCAGATCTTTTTGGTTCTCAATAGATATGATTCAATCTAATTAGATCCTGTACCAGATCACATCAAATATGATCAGATATGGCATATGTGATAATACCTTATGGCAAGATCTGATAAGATCTAGTGTCAAATTTGTTCAAATCTAAAGTGATCTGGACAAATGCGCAAGATATGCCTAGATCTGATCAGATCTAACTAGATCTCAAATTTGTCCCCAATTTTGAGATCTGATTAGATCTGGTAAGATCTACGAATATCTGGCCAGATATGCCTAGATCTGATCAGATCTAATTAAATCTCAAATTTGTCCCCAATTTTGAGATCTAATTAGATCTGGTAAGATGTGCTGAGATCTGGCCAGATCTGATCTTTTTTACACGGGCATATGTGATTTTATATTATTACATACTGGCCTACATATGTGCTATATATAAGTACATAAAGTAACATATAAAATATATAATTACATGTCCGTTTATGGTTCCATGTTATCAATGATTTTGAACTAGTTTTAGATTTAGTAATTACTAGGGATTGGCGCGTGACACGAAATGTTCGTGAGTCACGTTATTCACACGTGATCGTGAGTAATAATTACTATACTTTAGTGATTCGTGCGTGAGCGTGAGTAAGAATAACCCGTGCATGATTCGTGTGTGAGTTTATTTTTTGCATCATATGTTTTTAGTAATTTTTACTGGATTACGTGAGAATTTTCTGATTGTAAGTTTTTAATATACTCATGTGTGCTGAGGAAGAAACGAAATGCTCGTGCGTGAGTAATTTGTTTTTTATTGAGCATGAGTCAAAAATGGCTTACGCACCGCACCTATAACATTAACAACACTGAAGCTTTAATACGAAATTCTCTATACTATAACGTACACTTGACTGATTTCTTATATCTTGGTTGTATATCATAATCCTATTAACTTTAAAATTTCAGTGTTGTTAACTTTATTTTACAATTACTAAATTAAAATAAATTTTTTTCATATTTATTGCACTGTCATGATAAATCTGGATAAAAGTAATGGAAGATTTATCGAAATTATAAGATCTCCAGCAGGCCTGGGGTTAATCATTACATTTTGTAATTACCCTATGGGAAATTTTAACAAACTGTCACCGAACTGGTCCCTTTATATGAAATAGACTGGTCACTTTTACATGGCGTTGTCATAGGACGGGGAAATTGACCCCTTGTGACATGTCACAAAACAAATCCCAGGACAGGTCCCTGAACTTTGTTTTTAACTTTGAGTTCAGTAACCTGTCCTACGATTTGTCTTGTGACATGTCACAAGGGGTCAATTTCCCCCTCCTATGACAACGCCATGTAAAAGTGACCAGTCTATTTCATATAAAGGGGCCAGTTCGGTGACAGTTTGTTAAAATTTCCCGTAGGGTAATTACACATGCAATTACACAATTACATGTAATTGTAATTGAAAAAAAAACTCATCTATAATTACTTATTATTTGTAATTGCAATTCAAAAAAGAACAATTACAATTACAAGTAATTGAAAATTTTTTTTTATTTAAAAAAATAATTTTTGTATGTATATTGTTAGATATGGTCCTATATAATATGATAAAAAGTATAAGGTTAATATTTAGATATAATTGTATCAAACTATGTCCACTTTTATAACATTTTATATAATTTTATACAAAAAGATATAATTTGATGTAATTGGATGAGGACAAAATTCGGATACAATTGTATCGAATTGCATAAAATTGTATCAAATTGTACCAAATTGTATACAATTCGATACAATATGATACAATAAGACGTTCTAATTTTTCGGATATAATTGTATCTAATTACATAAAAGATTATATATAATTAAATATAACTTCATATGGCTCCATATCATTTTTTTTTACTTGGGTATACATGAATTTAATTATTAAAAATTTGTAATATTTTTGCACAGCACGTAATTTATTTAAAATTTGCCGACCGACGACATAAAGTCATGGTCGAATGTTTGAATACCAATTATTGATTTTTGTAATATATATATTGCTGAATTATGAAAATAAAGAATACTACTACTACTAGTTATACAAAATCTATAGTTGAATTGAAATAAATTTTAAATACCTATTATAATCATTGGCAACTATGGATTTTGTTAACAAAAAATGTTTTTATGTAACCCTGTGTCAGATGTTTTCAAATTGACAAATTATTTTCAACAAAAATCAAAACTGAAGAAATATTTAAAATTTAATTTGAAATAAAGTTAGAACAAAAACTTTATTTAAAATGGTAAGTTATGCTGTTTTCTTTGGTTCATGCCTTTCCAATGAAAAAACATTAAAGTTTACCTTTATTTACAGAAATAAAAAAAAAACAGTTTAAACGTGCTTCGTCATAAAATACATAGCAAAAGTTACAAAATAAAAGACAATAGCAGAAAATAACTAAAAAATCGGACTAACTAGCTTTTAAGGCACATCTACACGAGAGAGAAATCTACTAGAGATAGAGCAAAAAACACCTCTAACTAGCTCTATTGTGAATGATTTAAGCTATTTAGAGCTGTTTTTTGCTCTATCTCTAGCAATTTTCTCTCTCGTGTAGATGTGCCTTTAGAGAGATATATTGGAATATTAAAAGCGGTTAACTAAAAAAAAAAACAGAAATATTTATAGTTTATATATTAGTTTTGTGATGCTGAAATTAAAAATGTAATAAAAATTTTGAGATAAGATCAAATAATATTTAGCTGTTAACGACTAATTTCATTTTATAATTGTTGTATTCTACGATTAGCGAGATTTCTTAAACTACAACTATGAAATCGTAGGTGGTAACTCAATTTATAGTTGAATTATTAATATTTAAAAACTTAGTTACTATCATCGATATCAATTAAACTAAGTATTAGGGGTATTTCACCTACGATATAGTTGAAATATTCGTTATAAAGGTACTAAGGAACCTTTGGGTGTAGTTTTGGTTACATTTGTTTTTAATAATCCATAATTTATTCTGCAAATAAACACTAAAATGTTTTATTGTGATTAGAAATCATAAACACAAAATATAAAATTGAGTTTCATTTGATAAACGGATCTAATTATCCCAGTAAGAAGAAACAATCGGTCTAATCTACATTTTATCAAAGTGGAAACTTTTGTTTTTTATCTGCATAAATCAGGTAGTAAGCAACTGTACTAAATTTTCTCCCTATTTTTCGTCCTTAAATTGTAATTTTCAAAAGTAATTCAACAACTAGTACCAAAGTGGGAGTTAGGCGACAATTGTCCCCATCTCTATGACATCACGATGTTAAATTCTACAGTTGTTTGTATGGAGAGGCGGTAGAACTCGTACTAGTTGCCTGGTTCAAATAAATTACCCAGGAAAATTTTTTATAATCGGTTGTTTCCAACTACACCAGGTCTGCAGCTGGTTCCACTGCAACTGAAACATAGAATCAGTTCTAGAACTAGTTCCAGAACTGTGTTAGAACTTACAGTAGAAGGAGTTGTAAAGGAAAAGTAGCTATTCTACAACCGATTCTTTGGAACAGAAAATTTTCCTGGGTAGTACATAACTGGTTCTGAACTAGTATTTTTTGGTACTGGGTATATTCCTAGTTTGCAAATAAAAATCAGAAACGGTTTGGGATTTTTACTTAAAATTTTAAATAACTACACAAATTTTTCTAATCGAAAGAAAAAAAAAATTATTTTACTAAAATACATATGCTTCTATAATACCAAAAGAATTAATTGTAAAAACAGTAGTTTTTATTACAGATGTTTTAAAATATTTGTAGTAAAAATTTTTCGGTTAATATTACGACATTGTTAGTTATTTTTAATACATTTGTTAGTTATTTTCCAATAGTCAAATATAACAACATTTTTTAATAACAACATCGTTTTAGCTGCATATACCTACCTTTGTTTTGACTGTCATTTTTAGTAGATTCTACCAACAAACTTTTTTGAGTGTACGAAAACTATTAACTAATTTTTTTAAAAATTGACTCATAGCACTTAAAAAATAAGTGGTTTATATATTTATTAAAAACAAATTTTAATTTCATTACATATAAAATATTCTTGAATATTTAAATAACTACATAGTTTATATTGTTGTTGACACACCTTAAAAAATAAAAAAAATAAAAATATTTACAATTCATATTGTCTAAATATACATCAGGGTGTCCCGATAAAAATTTTGAGTAATAGCAGTCAATTTAGCTGTGTTAGTCATAGGTGTTAGTGCCGCAGGCTATCAACGTTGGCTTCTGTCATTCCCATAATTTTTAATTTTTTGATGACGTCGTGAAAGTCTTAGTGAAAATTTCAAGGAAAAGCTTATCAAATTGGGTGTAAAATTAAAATCAAAACTACAATAATCAAATTTTTCTGCAATGCAATTTTATTCTTATTTCTAATGCAACTTTATTCTTATTAATATAAAAATAAAATAAATTACGAAGTTCTCTTTAATATTATCAATATAATAGAAAATAAAACATATTCTCAGTAAATAATTACTATTTACACTCAGAAAAGAAACACTTTAAACTCACTTTAAATCCAGTACAAGGGACTTTAAAATTAAAAATTTCCATGTATGAAAACCAGCCGTATTGAAAAATATTTAATTTTAAAGTTTACACTTTAATATGTAAATTATTAATGTTAGCACTTTGAATACTAAAGTGAAAACTTTACATTTTAATATGCTAGCTTTTATTTTAAGAGTGAACACTTTCAAATGCAATTTAAAAGTGTTCACTATAAACTTTAAAGGAAACAGATTATTTTAATTGTTTTTAATTCACATTTTTTTTATTTAGATTTAGATCGTCCACAGAGTCTCCTACCACAATTATAAACGGCTGTACAGTCAATTTATTATAATAGTATTTACCGATAAGTTCTTTAATTCGTCTTGAGTAATCGCTAATTGTTGTTAACTGCAATACGAAGCCTTCATTAGCATCTTTAATGGTGGCTTTCTTTTTTGTATTTCCATCTGCACTAAATCTTGCTGAAGGCAGCAGAACTGAATTGAGAAGAATTGTAAAAATGTAGTCTTGACAATCTGAAAAAAAAATTATTTAGTGTTATTTTATTAATTTAACAAAAAACTCATAATTGTTACTCACCAATTTTTTTCATCGTTTTTGCTTTGTTCAGAAGATCTATTGATTGCTGATTCCGTATGTTGACATCGTAGTAGTTCACTATCTTGGTTTTAAAATTATCCCACTTTGTGTTTAAAAGATTATCTTTTTGTGGACAAATCAAATTGAAATCTAGATTAATCTAAAAAAATTATAAAAATTTGTATATCCTTGAATTTTGTGTTAAAGTTCTTTTTAAATACCAGAAATGGTGCTCTGGAGTCTTTTAAAATTGGCCACTCCTGCAAAAACTCAGAATTTGAGCGCATTGCCAAATCCTTCTTCCGAAATGTAAATGTTTTTTGCCATTTGTCAATAACCTCATCCCAATTACTGGCATCTTTTTGAAGCGAAGTTTTTAAACATAACGACAGCGTTTCGTCAACTTCAAAATTTTCTTCCACTAATGGATCACGTAATTCACTCGAAAGAGATCTTTTCGCAGATGGACTACTCTTTCTAATCTTTGTCTTTAAGTTAAAATATTTGGAATAGAGCTTGCCTGATGGGTTTTTTTTTTCTTTGACGACGAATGTAGTAATAATCCTGAAAGAAATCAGTTTATAATATGTTCTTTTTAATATATCGTTTTTAATAATACCTGCACCCAGGAAAAAGATTGGTTGGCTTTCGATCAAAACCATTAAAATGAATTTGCCAGAACTTTATTTTATTTGGAATTACCTATAATTGAATACTACATCAAAAATATTTTACTAGGTATTAAAAATAGGGAAAATGAACTAAAAAACAATCCTTTTAACAAATTATTGGTGTCTCCAATCAATTTTAAAATTAGTATCAGTTTAGTAATTCTATGCAGTAGAAGCAGCCATTTATTTAGTGAATATTAGGGTTTATGTCCCGGGAATTCCCGGGACGGGATTCCCGGGAATCCCGCCCTTTTTTCAATCCCGCAATCCCGGGAATTTTGTGCGGGATTTCCCGGAAATTTTTTTTTATTCTTTTACAGAAGTTTTAGCAGTATATTACAATTTTTGAAGCTTTATTTAGATCTAAAACATTGATTTTTTTAAAACTAATTTTATTAAAATATATTTACAATTCAAAAATGCGATTTTAAATTCAACAAACAGAATTAGTATTAAAAAAAAAATACTGTTTAGGCCAAGTTTTTTTTTTTTTTTTGATATTAGTTGAATTTGGTATAATTAAACCGAAAACCAATTTTATTAGCCATTACCAAGTTTACCAACAAAATTTGTCGTACCTCGGAAAAAATTTGTTCTTTTAAATGATGATCTTTATCTTTGTTTAAATAAAGCAATTATAATACATTATTTCAACATCAGTATTTCAGTTCCAAATACTTTCAAAATTGGTAATATTTTCGTATTTTTAATTGATATAAGCATTTTTTACTTCAAATAATTTTATTTAAATTGATATTCCTTTATTTCAACTGTGTTTTTAAATTTTATTGATTTTTTAAAAAATTGGATCAAATGCTTTTTTAAATTATTTTTGATTTGTTAATTTGAAATACAACTATGAAAATTAAATAATTCCTTTTTAAGTAGTTGTCGCATAAAAAATTTCTATTCAAAAAATAACAGTTGAAGTTAAAAAACTATTTAATAATATTTTAGTGTCTGTTTTTATAAAAAGATTTAGGGAAATTTGCCTATAAATTTGTGTCAAAGATACTCACTTTTAAACTTTTTTATAAAAATAATTCTAGACGAATACTTCTGAAAATCTGCATAGAAACAAAATATCTAGAAATATAATTTTTTTGATTAAATATTTAAGAAATATTTAAGCAAAAAATCGATTTTAGTTTTGACTATAAAACTGGCCCTAAGTATCGTTTTATATCGTAATACATAAACCAGGGCTCAAATTTTAAATTTGTGTAAGACGCAAATGAAAAAAATAAATGGTCCATAATTTTATATAAGAAATGTCTAAAAATATTTTTTTAATTCTCTCTATAACTACATTTTAATAAATTTGTTATTCCACCGTCCGACACAAGTTTGCACCCATTAACAATTCCAATATATCCTGAAAGAAGGGAAGTAAATAAAATACCACTGTCGTTCACTCTTTCGAAATCAATTCGTTTACCGTTTGAAAAGAGAATTATATTTAGTTAATATATTTCAAATTGCTTCTTAAAATTAATACGGCCTTCCATACAAATATATTACCTTAATATTTGTCGTTTTTTTTTAATTACTGGTTTTAATTTTGGATTTATTTTATTTTGTTAAAAAATCCACATTTTGTTTTTCAATTTTTAAAATTTTATATTTTTATCCAGATCTAACACTTATTCCCTTATATAATGTGAAAGAAAAAAATTAAATTTTGCGAAAATGGAATTTCTGGAATAAAATTAAGCTAAATCCAAAACGGATTTATTTATTTTTTAAATCCATTTTGGATTTAGCTTATTTCAATTCCTGTGTTCACACTTTTACAAAATTTAATGATTTTCCTGCACATTATATTGGTGAATAAGTATAAGAATTTAATAAAAATTATAAATTTTTCAAATTAAAAAACAAAGCATTAATTTTTTAACAAAATAAAATAAATCCAAAAATAAATCCAGTGATTAAAAAATAGCAAGGTTGGTTACCGTTATCGTTATAATACCGTTATCGCTAAAATACCGTATCAAATTGAATACCGTTACCGTTACCAATACCTCTAAAAAAATTTCCCTATACCATTATCGTTACCGATACCGTTATTTTTATGGGTAGTTACCGGTATTTTACCGGTATTTATTAATTTACATAAAAATGCCAATTTTGTAACTTTTTTATTTTATAATCTCGAGTTATTTTTACAAAAAAAATTATAGACAATGATTTTAAGTATTAGAATTACCAGTATTGAATTTGTAGGTTATAATCTGTATTTTTAGGACTTCAAAATAAGAATATGCAATGTTTTTACTTGTTTTTATATATTTTTAACGCAATTTTTAATACCGGTACGTACCGGTATTGCTGTTTCGATAACGGTATACCGTTACCGAATCAGTCAAAAATACCGTTACCGAAACAAACGAAATTCGATACCGTTACCGTTATCCTTACCGTTATTCGTTTCGGTAACCAACCTTGAAAAATAGGCTTATTAATTCGCGATTTAAACTGTTAAACGAATTGATTTAGAAAAAGTAGTAGATATAGATATTTTATATTTAGAACTTCTTTCAGAATATATTAAGTATATTTTCTCATGCGTACAACCAAAAGATGGACTTTGTCGTACGGTATTTTAATAGAAATTGAGTTTTTCTAGTACAACATATGTCGGATTTATTTATTTTCTAACGAGCGGGAATTCCCGGGATCCCGGGAAATTCTAAAATAAATCCCGCTGTCCCGGGAAATGAAAAAGTCCGGGAAAAGAAAAACCCTAGTGAATATACAAGAAAATTGGTGTTATCTATAACCTTTTTTAAAAAAATTTCCATATTCGAAAGTGGTAACTACAAATATGGGTATCCTAATCAAATATGACCTTAAATTCAAGTTTCTGTAGAACCAAATTACACGAAATAAAATTAAAGTTGAAAACACGGGCACATTATAGTAACACACTTGGCACAAAACAAAATTTTTCAAGTCCCATCACTGTTTCACATTATTCTTTGAAATAAGATTTTGGGCTACAAAAGTGGTTTTTTGTGTTCCCGTACTATTGGGTAATTTTGTCATTTTGTGAGAGGATTTTGTGCTTACTCTCATTTTACCGAACTTTACCCAAAAAGTAAAGAAACACACCTAAAATATGAATAATTGCAAAATGAGTTAAAGAAATGTATTTTAGTGCAAATTCCATAAAAATTTACATCGAGAAAAGGGAACTGGCATTTAAAAGATTGCATTTTAGAGCACTGTGATACGGTTAGCCAGTGCATTTAATTCAATGGCACTCGTTTAACAGTGAATCGCTTATGCTCTTAATTTCAAGTAATAGATGCTTATCAGTAGGGCAAGGAATTCCATGCAAATGCATGTTTTTTGTCGATAGTCCAAAACTAATATGGACTAAATATTTATCCGAATCATCAAATTTAGAACAAAATGGCATCGATTTGTAGTTGCATATTTTTGCATATTTTGTTATAAATGCATGTTTTTGCATATTTTGACTTTAAATGCATATTTGGTGCCTTTTTAATGCATATTTTGTGCTTTTTAATGCATATTTGTGCATATTTTTAATTTTTAAGTGCATTTTTTATTTTGTAAAAAAATATAAAAAACTAAAATTTTTATATTTTGATTCAATCAAAATAAACGTTCTTATTGACCTATGGAAAATCTTCGTGTTTTGTGTGTGTTTGCAAAATAACTAACTTAAATATATGTATTCTTAAATTGTAAATTGCATTATTTTTGCAAAAATAATAGTTTTTAGTGCATATTTCTTATATTTTTAATGCATATTTTTCTTTTTGAGCAGCATATTTTAGGCGCATATTTTACATTTTTAAGTGCATAAGTGCCCTACTTATCAGTGTTTCGATACCCACTGGTTTTTGTACGTCTACGCGTTTGCGGCCCTATGCTCCTTGCAGGAGTAAAAGGAACAAATATAGTAGTTTTGATTTAATTGCCTTTTTCTTAAGTGCACATTTGCTATAACTGCACAAAATTTTGGTTTCGTTTCTATTTTACAAATATATGTACGCACTTAAACTTTTTGTACCTGCGCATTTAAGATAACTGCTTCATATTTTTGGCAGTTTTAAATTATTTTCATAAATCACCGTTAGCTGCCTCTTGTGTTTTACTTTGTTTTTCAATTCAATAAAATAAAGGTGTTGTTAACTTTCTTTGTGACATAAATATCCTACTTTAGTCGTTTTTTAACCATAAAAATCGCAAGATTTGGTGCAAAGCACAAAGTTGTCATCATTAGCTTCATTTGTTTTGTTTGTTTTCAGTCTGTATTGGTATACCTGCACATTAAGGCATGTAAACAATTTGACTTAGTCAAAATTACTGTATATATATATACGCTAGACCACCCATGAAATGTATGAGATTTTCAAAACTGCTTTTTTCGTTTGCTCCACCGGCAGTTTCCGATAGATTGGGCATAAAAAATAATATGTGTACAAAAATTGGATCTCTCGGGGGCATACAGGCCAGTCAGTTTAAACTTTTGACCCTAAAATTTACCTAAAAACACATCAAAGCTTTTTTGCGCTATATCTTCTAAATTTGACGTTTTTTGAAAATGCAATATATATAAGCATTTTTATGTAGAATAAGAATACAAACACTTCCTTCATACCATACTTCTACCTAAGTATGATGTATAGTGAAATTTTAAGGGGAAAAAGTCAAAATTTGTGTGAAGACTTCATTTTAAATGACCCTCGTTAAAATTTTGACAGAGACAATTAAGATTGGTTTTCATTATTTTGTGTAGTAATGTATCTAGTTTTCAGAAAGTAATTACATTTTTAACAAATATCGGTTATTCCATGACAAATTGACCAAAATTTGAATTTGAAGTATCGGTTTATTATACATATATGTTGTATAGAAACCCTTAGTAAGAAGATCAGGATACGCTAGAACTCCTAAGTTTGTGAGGTTTGAAAAAAATTCTTAAGCACAAAATGGGGGAGTTGGGGTAGCAACAAATGGCTCCTCATCGCGGTCAAAGGTGGTGGTGAAGGGTTAAAAATCCACAAAAAGCCCCACAACTTCCCCGGAGTCACCCCTAGAGCGGTAAAATGTCAGACTGACCCCTATTGATTTGTCTTTTTCACCATTTTTTCCGAACATACCTATCCCCTATCTCCACTCTGTAAGAGGGCTCCCATACAAATAACATTTTTATAAAATTTACTCTCACCGCTTTAACTGTCCTAAGGGTGCCCCTAGAGAAGTCAAATGTATGACGGACCCCCAATATTTTTTTAGTTTCAATATTTTCTGGGAACATATCTACCCTCTATCTTTAACCCTTAAGGCGGTCCCCAAACAATTTTTTTTATTTTTTTATAGTTTTTTTTTTATGAAATCAGTTCTTACCGGTCCCATCGTGCCTCCTAGAGGGGTGGTATATAAGACCGATCCCTATTAATTTTCCCTCCCGATATTGTTTCCGAACATAACTACCCTCTGTCTCCACTCGCTAAGGGCGCTTCTATACAAAAATTATTTTTTTTTAAATTTGCTCCCACCGCTCTAACTAACTGTCCCAAGGGTGCCCCTAGAGGAGTCAAATGTTTAACTGACCTCCAATATTTTTCAACCTTAACATTTTTTCGAAACATATCTACCCTTTATTTTCAACCCTTAAGGTGGTCCCTATACAATTTTTTTAGTTTTTATAAATTTTTTTATGAAATCGAGGAGGGAGTTTTTTGACAGGACTTGTTAAAGTGCCATGCCAGCGCTTTTCCGTTTGTATTTTTCAAGCTGGGTATTTACTCCATTGATAAACCAAGAAATATAGGGAATTAATCGAATATGCTGCTCTATAGCACTACATTTGCATGTGCACAACGTATAATAAATAGGTACTTTAGTCGGATTTTGGTCTCTCTTTCGTGGAATAAGAGATCTATGTTGCAAATGTAATTAGTTTTTAAAAACAACATAGCTTACTCTACAAAAAAATTATAATCGATCCTAACTGGCTCTGTCCAAATTTTAACGAGGGTCGTTTAAAATGAAGTCTTAACACAAATTTTGATTTTATCCGCTTAAAACACCACGAGAAGTAATACTTAGGCCAAAGATTAGTATGAAAAAAATGTTTGTCCTCTCATTCTGCATGAAAACACTTATATGGTATTTTTTCGGGAAATAGTAAATTTAGGAGTTATGGCGCAAAAAATCTTTGAAGTGTTTTTATGTAATTTTTAGGGTCAAAAGTCCAAACTGACGGGCCTATATGCGCCCGAGAGATCCAATTTTTGTATACATTTTATTTTTTATGCCCAATCTATCGAAAACTGCCGGTGGAGCGAACAAAAAAAAACCTTTTCATATTTGGGTGGTCTAATATACGCGTTAGATATCTAAGCACATATAGGAATCTATTGTTTGAAATTACAGGCACTAATAATCCCAATTTTAACTTCGGCTTGAATATCCTTTTAAGCTAATTTATTTCTTCTCAAATAGAATTCATTCAGCTCGATTCACAATGCTGGAGTACTGCATGCTACATGCTGCATTGTGAATCGAACTTAATGAATTCTTAAAAAAATTTAGTCGGCTAGTGAGTAGACTAAAATTTTTAGAAATCGCGGATTTTAGTTTCCAATATATAATATAATAATATTTATAATGGCATGGTGCTTAAAATTAATAATGTTACTTTTCACCCTACATGCATAAATAAAATTAGATCGTTGCAATTCATTTGGATAAATTTTAACAATTATGAGTGACTGTGTTTCACGCTTTTTTAGGAATTTACTTCCTTTCAAAATAGCCAAAAAATAAGAATATAGAATACGGTTTTTAATTTTTAATTGGTGAACTGTGGTTGTTAGTGAAATTAAATTAATTCAAGTAAGTCGCCGTATATGTGTTTGAAAAAATCCCCGTGAGTCAGCTACAAAGTTAATGATAAATTTTTATAAATAACGCGATTTATGTGTGCTTTTTCAATTTGAAATTAGCTTATTTAATTTTTTGTTTCAACGCGTAATCAATAGAAAGACGTAAAATATCTCACTTATGCAAACCACGAAAGATTCGTATCACTCAATTTTATATAATTTATTGATACGAAATTTAAATTTTAAATTTAATGCATTAAGGCTTCCGCGATTTAAAAAAAATTCTATATGGAACGGTATTCCATATTTTTTAAGCCCAATAGCAAGTAAAAAACCATGAAAAAGCTTTATTTTTCGCCAGTTTTCAAAAAAAGAAAATTATTGATACAAATGTTGTTTTTAATTTTGTTTTTTTTATTTACAAACATTTTCTATCAAATTCTTTGGCATTTTTTATTTCTACCGAAATTTGTTGGTAACGTTTTCTAGCGAATAATATCGTTAAGTAAAATATAGTGAATCACTTTTTCGGTAATTCAACCGAAAATTATCGTTAGTTAACGAAATCGATAAAATCGTTAAGAAAGTTAAAGAATCGCACTACTGGTAAATATATGCTTACATTTTTGTGTGTAAACTTTTTCGTATTTATACATACATTTGAATATTGTCAAAAATAAAATTATTTTGAATTTTTTTGTGTGTTGGTTTTTATTTTCTGTTTTATTTGTTTTTAAATAATACAAATTTAAAAAATTCTGTGTTTAATTTACGAAAAGATCGAAAAAGTGGCTAAATGCAAAATGTAAATAGTTTTAAAAGGTGCGTTCATTCAAATAAACAGGTAAAGTTATAAATATACGCGATTACAAAAATACACGGTTTACGAGGGCATAAATCCAGTTAGATGAATACCACTAATATCTCTTAAACCACTTGACTTTTTGGTGCAATTTTTGTTTCTAAAATTATAAGCCTCAGTTTATGTTATCCGTAAAAACAAAAATAAAAAATTCTTTAAAGTAATATTTAAAGCACCGTAAGTTGTTTGAGTTTCACGTGAAAAAACTGTTATACTCCATATAAAAAAAATGATTTTTCACGACAATGAGTTTCACGTGAAAATTATGTACCTAGAGTTTGTTTTTACGCAAAATTAATGTACAAGACTATTATTTTTCTTGGGAAAAAGTGACATTTTGGGTTTATTGTGATTGTGTCTTTGTTATAAAATTAAACAAATGTTCACTTGTTTAAATTAAATTGCAATTTGAGGCATTTAAAATTCGAGTGAAATTTTTCCACGTGAAAAACAACTTACGGTGCTTAATGAAGAAAATGCTAATTGCAATTAAATACAAAATTTTGTAAAATAGGGGCTGAGCCCTTTTTAAAATTCAAGATTCAATAATATTCCAGCCGATCGCTCAGAAAATTTGACTCGTGAAAGACTCAAATTTTGGAGCTATAAATGAAGCATATTAGACTCGAATTTATGAGTGCATTAAAATTTTTTGTCAGAGTGAAATTTTGGATTTATAAATGAAACATATTAGACTCGTATTCAAAATTTTTTCATTATTGAAAAATTAATAATAAATGACTCATAATGGCTCTGAAAATTATAAATTTTCAAATAATTCTCATTATTCGGAGTCTTTTGTGAGTCACAAAAGTGAGCTTGGAAAGAGGCTGCATCAGAAGGTCTTAGAGCTCTTTTATGAATCTTTTCGGATTTTATTTGTACACTCCGATGCAATTTATTAAATTATTTAAATTGTTTAAAGTATTTAAGAAAAACCGACTTATTTTTGTCGGTTTTCGGTTTCGGTTTTAATGCTTGAAAAACCGCGGTTTCGGTTTCGAATAAAACCGAACAGCAAACTCTACTTAAATAAGTGTTTCGAATAAAAATTTGTTAAAAATTAGTCAAATCGATTTGAAACCGGTTTCACAGATTTTTCTACTGCCGTATTATTTTAAGTGTACGTTACGCAACTTTTGGTACCGATTTTGTAAACATACCTTTTTTCAATAAAATACACTAACGCATCGGCTGAAAAGCCCTAGGAAAACCAATAAAACAACAATTTTTTTTTGCAAAATTCGACATTATTTATCAACATACCCAGACGGAAATTGCCCACGGTAGAAAAAAATAGTACTGGGAGAGCACTGTTTTTCTTATTATGCCAGTACCACTTAAAATGTGCTTTGCCACTGTCTTCTGCTATTTTAACAAGATTTTTCTTTGTGACACCTATTTTACCCTAATTTTTAATAGAATTTCAATATAACTTTTTTCATAATATTTTTTATAAGGAGTGAGATCGTAAAAATGTTAACACACATAAAGTTAAATAAAAAACAAACCACCAAATTTTTATTAAATGAAATTTAATACAAAATCAAACAAAAAAAAACCGCATAGAATTCTAACCACTACGAACAAAGTTATCCACTTTTTCCGGAAACCCTACCATTAAGGCTTTTATGGTAGTTTCTGTCACCTTTTTAGAGCAGGTGGTCCATCTACGTTTGAAATCTTGCATGTCCTGGGAGACCTTTTTAGTGCCCTTTAATTCTCTTTCAACAAGAGCTCAATATCTCTCCACTGGCCTGAGCTCCGGGCAGTTTGGTGGATTTGCCTCTCTTGGTACAAAAACCACATTATACCATCCAGCGCTTTCTTGCTGTAGTGACAAGATGCTAAATCGGGCCATAAGTAAGTGGATACATTGTGCTGACTCAAAAATGGAAGAAGTCTCTTCTGCAAACAGTCCTTGATATAAATTTCACTGTTTATATAGCCAGATGTCACAAATGACTGGCTTCTTTGGCCGCAGCTACATATGGTTTGCCATACTAGGAATTTTTAGGGAATTTCGTTCGCTTTTTCGCAACATTTCCTCGAACATCGGAAACATTAAATTCTTGACCAGGGTGCTGCGAAAAATCAGCCAGGACATAAGTTTCGTCGTCCATTACACAACAGTTGTATTTTTGTATAAAATTGATTTCAATTTTCGAGCTCTGGTTTTAGCCTCTAAATTTTTAAAAGCGTTTCTATCGGGAACTTTTTGAACTTTGTAGGACTTTAGTCCTGCCTTACGTTTCACTTTACGTACAAAAAATCCGAGCATTGGGCTAACCGAGCTTTTTTTCTGCCAGATGTGTTAGGAGCTCTCTTAAGGATGCTTTTAACTTTATATGCCTTACCAATGTTACGATAACCAGTCGTTGTTCCTGTTCCCGGCTTCCTTTTAATTGTTAGGTATTCCACTTTTGAAACTGTTTGGCGGCGTACATTAGTCTCTTTGGCAATTTTTTTGTATGTCCATGTTTGGTTTTGTTAAAAATATTTAATTATTTTTTAACGCACTTTTCTTTCATCGTCCATTGTGCAAAAAATTTCAAATTAAAACTCATGATGTACTACATTAATTTATTAACTGACATATTTTAAAAATGTAAATTGCCGAAATAAAAAAATATTAGAAGCTTTAAACCAAAGTTATAGGCAAAAATGTGTGTTAACATTTTTATGATCTCACTCCTTATAAAACAGCGAGAAACCAGAAAATTTAAGAAAAACTTTTTTTTTCTAGTTTTGCAATTATTTAGGCTTGTATTCACAAAAATGTTTTAAATTTTATTAGAGCTTAATAAAACAAATTAACGTGCAAAACAACAACAAAACTCGTTCATTTATTTTCTAGTTTTGCAATTAGTTAGGCTTGTATTCATAAAAATGTTTTAAATTTTATTAGAGCTTAATAAAAAAATTAACGTGCAAAACAACAACAAAAATCGTTCAATTAGCCTCTAATAAGACAAAAAGTTTTTTTGTGAATAAACATGTTAATATTTTATAACACAATAAAAAACAAAAAAATTAATTTGAAACAAAAATATATAATTCTTATTATTTTATTAAAATTTAGGGTGATTCACCACCAGATTTTTAATTGTTTTTATAGTACTGGCTATACACTGATTTTTTGTATTTGAAGTACTGGCAAGTTACTGAATATTTTTAATTTATAGTACTGGGAAAACACCAGGAAGTAACAAAATCCAACACTGGGCCAACGTGGGCAAATACCTACGGCCAAGCGTATATTGGTGTTATCATTTCGACACCGTACCAGTACTGGAAAAGTAAAAAATCCGACACATCGCCAGTACATGCACTACCGTCTCCAACGCTGAGCCAGTACTGTACCGTTCGTATTTTTCTATCTGGGTAGTCTCCTTCAAGAGCGATATAATCACTCCAACGTCTTTCTAACATTCTGATACCTTTTTGATAGAATGATTTATCTTTGGCCTCAAAATAGGCATCTGTTTCGGCAATCACTTCTTCATTCGAACCAAATCTCTTTCCAGCGAGCAATTTTTTGAAGTCCGAAAACATGTAAAAATTGCTGGGAGCCAAATCTGGCGAATACGGTAAGTGCGAAAGGAACTGAAAGTGTAATTCGCTCAATCTTAGTGAAAGAGCACTTTTTTCTTTTTCATATTGGGCCGTTTTTTTGCAATTTCCTCTTTCAAACGCACCAGTTGGGCCATGTAGCGATCGATCTATAGTCTGGCTCTTTTCAAGGTAATCAATATACAAATTCCAGCCGCATCCCAAAATACTGCTGTAACTTATTTACTAATGAACGAATTGTCACTAAATTTTGACAGGTTTTATATGAAGGTTGGTAGTTCCTATGGATTTTTCATTATTGCACAAACATTTTTTTGTTTATTTTTCCCGCATTCAGCTCATTAATACGCATCGTTTGAGTACTTAAATTCACAAGAAAGATATTTATCGGGACACCCTAATACACACGTACAACATGCTTACCACAATTACAAAGCTAGACAAATGCCCCCAAAACTTCCGTTCTGTAAATTTCAAAACAAAAACATATAAACTGGTTTAATATTTTGAACGAATAAGAATAATATGTATTTATGGTGTTCATAGATGACTATACTTTTTGTTTAAATATATTGAAAATTTAATTTATCGCAAACTTGACCCTTTTATTATTTTTATATATTTAAATTGTTGTTTCAAGTAAATTGGCATCCCGTGGTAACGACGTGGAGCAGACCTCTTGTATTTTTATAAACCAGAATTCCTTTGTATAAAAATTTAAAACTTTGAACGTCCCTATTATATAACAGAAAATATACTGAAAAACATAAAAGCTTTTTTCAAGTTGTACAAAGGTTAATTAAACTTTGAGTATTATTTTAAAATAAGAAGTAAATATTTTGTTTTTAAAACCAGCTTTGAAAAATGTTTTTTATGCCTCACATATGATTTGGAGGTTAACTTGTTTTTAGGCTGTAAAATGGAATTGAAAACTAAAAAAGTTTTTCATACAAAAACGAAATTCCCAATTATTATTAATTTTTATAAATTATTTCAACATTACTCGAATTGAAAAAAATTTAAAAAAAAAAACGCATGGCCATTATTAATTATTTGTCTCTAAATGTGTATTTACACTAAAGGTCAATATGAGAGATCAAATGTTTTAATTGAAAAGAAAAAAAGTCAAGCTAGACTTCGGAAGTTCTATTACTTCTAGGGATGCCGAACGGAACTGATATTTACAAATCCCGGGATTTGGGATTTTGAATCACGAATTATTTTTGGGATCACGAAAAATTCCAGGAGTTATAGGGATCCCAAAATAATTTCGGGTTTCGGAATTTTTTTCCATAAGTTTTTTAATAATTTAATTAAATTGTCAGTGAAAATAAAACCTACATGGGTGATTCCAAGGGCAATGTTGATAGTTATCAGATCCACCCTTTCTCATTGACATGCAACTTGGTATATGTGTTCTGCATATCTTCAGAAAATTTTAGTTTGTAAATTTTTTTACAAAAATCCTTGCCGTTTGCTTTTAATCGATGTTCAAACTTGAGTATTTTAATTAAAAGTATGAAAAATACATTGTTTTTCACGTGGAAAAAATTTACTCGCACTTTAAAGGCTTCAAACTGTAATTTAAATTATAAAAATGAACAATTTTTTAATTTTATAACAAAGACACAATCACAATCAGTGCTGCCATCCCATTTTGTTGAAAAATCGTTATATATAATTAAAGAAATCGTCAAAATCGTCATTTTCTAAATGAAAAATCGTCAAAAAATCGTCAGTCAAAAAACTTCTTATATTTGAAGGAAATAAGGAAAAGGTTTACTCAAAAATATTGATATAATATTACACTAATATTACTTTAGTTGGAACAATATTTATGTAAAACTCTATCTTAATAATTATTTCTTTTTTTACTGGCTACTTCAGTAGGGAATTTGAGGTAAAGTGGAAAACTGATCTTCCTTCAAAATATACCAATCATATTCGTTTAGTTTATTTTGAGAGTCTAGTCACTCTATGGTAACAGAATAACTTTTCACATTACACCATACTCTCTTACTAATGAACCAGAATGGGAAAAAAATTTATTTCGCCTACCCAAAAATTATAACATTTATAAAATTAATTCCATGACGAAATGTTTCAAATTTATGTTTCGTTCGGTCTTTCAAGAAAAACATGGATTTAGTAGAATTCAAAACTATCAATGAGTTTCACAATGAAACTCTGGGATTCTGTCCAAAAAATTAACTTTTTATTTTTTAATAAAATTGTATTTTTTAGCAATAAACTATAAAAACTATTTCATTTTTAAAAAATCGTCATTTTTCATACATAACATTTTGCAAAATCGTCAATCGTCATTTAATCAAATTTTACTTCAAAAATCGTCAAAATGGAGACAAATTGTCAAAGTTGGCAGCACTGATCACAATATACACAAAATGTCAATTTTTCACCAGAAAAATAATAGTCTTGTATATTAAATTTGCGTGAAAACAAAGTCTACACAATTTTCACGTGAAACTCATTGTCGTGAAAAATTATTTTTTTTATATGGAGTATAACAGTTTTTTCACGTGAACTCAAACAACTTACCGTGCTTCATTTTAAAAAGTATTTATACTGCTTTAAAATATGTACCTATGTTAAGCTTAATTTTAAATTAAAAATGACCTGTGGGCAAATTACCGCAGTCGTGATCGAGTGTTATTCGATAGCAATTATTGTTATTTAAAACCAAGGTTGGTTACCGTTATCGTTATAATACCGTTATCGCTAAAATACCGTTTCAAATTGAATACCGTTACCGTTATCGATACCTCTAAAAAATGTTCAAATACCGTTACCGATACCGTTATTTTTATGGGAAGTTACCGGTATTTGTTATTTTATATAAAAATTAGAATTTTTTATTTTATAATCTTGAGTGTTTTTTTTACAAAAGAATTTATATATAATAATTTTACTTATTAAAACTACCAGCATTGAATTTATGGCTTAAAATCTGTATTTTAAGTACTTAAAATTAAAAATATGCCATGTTTTTACTTCCCAATAAGCACATAGGTCTTAAAAATTCAAGAGCTTTAGATTTTACTTGAAGTAAAGTATATTTCAAATTCTAGCATTTGTATATTTAACAAAAATAGTTCAAACTTGAATTTTTGTTTCCCTTTTGCTGGAGTATGCTATTGAAATAAAATGTAATAAAAGTTGTATTCAAGCCTTGAAACTGGAAAACAGGGCTGGAATTGAACTTGATTTCAACTTGAATTCCAGTGAAATTGTTTATAGGGTTGTTTTTATATGTTTTTAACATAATTTTTAATACCGGTGCGTACCGGTATTGCTGTTTCGATAACGGTATACCGTTACCGAAACAAATGAAATCCGATACCGTTACCGTCACCCTTACCGTTATTCGTTTCGGGAACCAACCTTGCTTAAAACATTACAAAGATTAAAACCAGGTGAAGCATTTAGTTCCTTTATTACAAATATGAGTTAAAGTTGTAACAATAGTTGTTCGTGTTCTTTTATTTGCACTTTAAAACGTGATTTTTTAACAATTTCGAACGCTTATGACTGCAGAAATCTGACCCCTGGATTGGCGAATATCTCAATCATATTTGGGACTAGGTAATTAAATGGACATATTAATTGACAATTTCATTGGCAGTATTTGATAAACAATGATAACGAAATTTTATAATGCCAATAAACTTTTTTTTAATTGGCATTGTTTAATGTATAAAACAACTAATTATAATTGATGCGAATAGCATTTGTTTTCAAAAACATTTTGTTGTGATAGAAGAACAAATTTAGAGAAAAAAATGCAAAATTCGCGTACTTATATAAATATTCGCTTTCTATCAAGTATACACCTGCGGCCACGCACATCTTCCGACCAAAATATTGGCCACAAAAAAAAAAAATTGATGGTCATGCAACTTCTCTTGAAGAAAACAACAACAAGCTAAAATTAGCAAAGTACCCGAAGAAAAAAGTGTAAGCTAAATAGGCATTAAAGGTTTTATGGTAGGGCAAACATTTCCTAAAATGGTGTCCAAATTAGCCGCAGTCAATCCGCACCATAACTAGATCTTGGTTTATTCGAGAAAGTTTTTATAATAAAAACCTGGCATTGCAAAAAAAGAAACCGATGTAAAGATATTAAATTACTACAATCATGTAAAAGATATCATGATAAAAGAAATATTGAGCAATATTTCTAACAATAGGAGATTTACTATAATCTTAGATGAATGGACAAGAATGTCACAAAAGTGATATTTGAACATAAGTATAAACGTAAATAATTCATTTTATAACCTGGGGTTGGTTTATATATCAGGAAGATGTAATGCTGATGAAATAAGAAGAATTGTAGAAATAAGACTAGAAGAGTTTTAATTGTCTTTGGAAAATAACATTGTGGCCACCATATCTAATGGGCCAAGTGTGATGAAACGGTTTGTTTCCGACAGTCCAGTAGTAGGTGCTTTCTGCTGAAATCATGCAATTCATTTGGCAGTGCTGCTTCATTTGGCAGTGCTGCGATTAATTTATGTGAAATCAAATGTTCAACATTCTGATATTTTTTACTTTGAATTCTCACTACACAGACTGCATTTGTACTGAAATAGTGTTTTTTTTAACAAAAATTATTTATATAGGTGGTTTTCATTAACAATTTTGTTCAAAAACATTTCCAGGGATTCCCGGGAAACCCGGGAATCAAATTTTTTCATTCCCGTTTCCCGGGAAATAAAAAAGTCCGGGAAATCCCAAACCCTAATCTACGTACACACAAAAAAATATACCAGAAAAAATTTTAACAAACTCGTTTGTTTGATATAAAAGTTAAATACAATAACCCTTTGAATTTGATTCAAACATTATAGCTGTGTTTGTGTGACTCTCTATCAGTGTTATCAAGAACGATTTTGATAGTTTTTTAAAGTATTCCGGCTTTCTACTGTCAAAACTGTTCGAGATATCATTGATAGGAATGCCGCACAAATGCAGCTATTATGTTTATCACTATTGCAACTTTTAAAAATAACTCTCAACAAAATGCATTGATAAACAAATAATTGAATAATTTTTCATTTTCAATAAACATAATACTTGAATCAAAGTAAAAATCAATTTTTTTAACTTTGGCCGTTATTTTTTTCAGCATATTTTTTCAAGGCAAGCTATGTTTTGTTCTTCTTTTTGTAAGTTTGTCTATTACTTTTGTAGTTTCATATTTTAGTTGCTCTTTGGACTTTGATGCGGTTGCACATATTATATGTGAACCGGAAAAGTTTAAAGAAATTATAAATAATAAAATACTAAATAATAGTAATATGAAAGATTTAGAATTTTATTGCGCCTTTTATACTTTTTGTTGTTTTTTTTTATTTTTTAATAAATAAAATTAAATTTAACATTTTTTTTATTTATAAAATTATTAAAACTTTTTGTTAAATCAACACATTCTTTCATTAAAAAATCACAAAAATTCAAGAATTGCGTTTTATCAAATCAACAACTTTCTTCATTGACAGAAAAACAAAATAATTACAACAACGTGCTTACAATTTTCATTATCAATTCTGCAAAAATCGTCACCACAGGAAATTCAAAAATTTTTTTTATTGAATCCGCGATTTTCGTATTCAAATATGAAAATTATTTTTTTGTGTGTAGTGAACTATGTTGGTTTGACTAAGATTATGAATTTATAATTTTAACAACAACATTGAGAACTTATACTTAACTTTTATAAACCCGGAGAACTCTACACAGAAAAAAAAGTTCATAAATAGAAGATATTTTTTCATAAACTGTATGAATCGAACATACAATTTTTTTCCCAAAACTTTTTAATTCAATGTATGAATTTGTTCCTACATATTATGAACAAATTCATGAGTCTTTTTTTTTAATTAATAAATTTTCCTTTTGTATGATGAATCAATCATCAAAACTGAATAAATTCACGGTTTGTAAATAAATATAGTATTTTTAGCGCATTTTTATTTAGTAAATCCCTTAATATTTATATAACTGTATGTATATTTACAAAAATAAAAACTACGTTTAATTAAAATTAACAACGTATTTCACTGATCGCTACGCACTACACAGAAAAAATTTACAAAATTCTGTTTGTAATGTTAAACACCTTTTTTGCATAAACAAACAAAAAATTTTTTAAAAAGGCACCAACAATGGAATTTGTATATACAAATCCCTTTTTGTAAATTTTTTGTAATTTGTTAAAAATAAAATCAATTTTTTTTTAACAATGTGTTTTGTAAATACAATAATTTTTTTTTTGTAACTTGTTTGTATTTGTAAAAAATAAAAAAATAAAATTCAACAACGAGTTTGTTATATTAAAACAATTATTCGCTTTATGTTGTCGTATTGACAAAAAAAAAAATACTTTTTTGAAATTTTTGTTACAATTTACAAACATTTGAGCAATTGAAAACAAAAAATAAATGATTTGTTTTTTTTTTTGTTTCAAAAAATTCTAAGGCTATTTTTTTGATATTTTTGATACAATTTACAAACATTTAATAAAAAAATTGTTAGATATCTAAGTAAAAAGCCAACAATTTCTTTTAATTTCTTAAAAGTTTGTGATACTTTTTTCTGTGTGTTTGAGCAAAATCGGACTAGTGGTTCTCGAGTTATGTCAAAAAAAGACCACCAAAGGTCAAATCGATATATCTCGATTCCTAGGGGTGACCCAGCGAAACGCGGGGACACGTATAACTTCTTTTTTACCGATATAACTTTCCCCGGTAGTTTGAACCCTTCCCGATTACTGACCCCTACCATTTGTCTCACAGTGTTGTTAGCCGCGAAAACCACTTCTGTTTTTGTCCCGTGCGAATGCCTTGTTTTTTTACAATTATCTTGAAAACGAAAAATTGCTAAAAATCAACCTCAGCCCCAATTGTAGGGCTAATAAAAAGATATAAGTAAAGCCTATTGTCAAAATAAAAATCCGTTTTATTTTGTTTTTTTGTTTCACTTTAAAGGTGTTCGACGGTCCCGTTCGACATGATGGAAATGCCCATATTATTTTACATAATTTTTTTTCTATTAATCGATTAATTTTAAAATTTTATTCGATTAATCGGTTAAGAAAAAAACCCGAATACCAACATTACAAAAATATTTTTTTTTTTATTTTCTCCAAAAAATATTTTAATTCTTTACATTAAAAAATACAAAAATAGTTTTTCGGACTTTCTATATTTTCATATATTAAGTTAGATTATTATTCTATCTCAAGTCCAAATCAAAATATTGTTCTACCTCAAGTACAAAGGCCAATATTGTTCTACCTCAAGTCCAAAAATTATATACCAGGGATGGAAAAGCTCGCTCGGGCTCTTGCTCTTTAAAAAAAAAGAGCGAGCCCTTTTTAAAAGCTCTTTTTTTAAAAACGTGGCTAGTTACAAAAAAAAAATTGCGAAAAGGAAAATTTTTGCATTAACATATTTGTTTGCAGAATGTAAATCGCTGATTATGTTTTTTAATTAAATTTTTGCACCATACAGCTTTTTTTCGCGTTCCGCCATTATTTGGCAATTTTTTAAGTTCGATTTTTTAAAATTTGTAATCTAGGGACTATAATACCCATTTCATGAAACAGAGTTTGGTAGCTAGTTGCAAAAAAATTGCGAAAAACAAATTTGCAAAAAGGAAAATTTCTGCATCAATATATTTATTTGCAGAATTTAAATCGCTGATAAAGGTTTTTAATTAAATTGTTGCACCATAAAGCTTTTTTTCGCATTCCGCCATTATTTTGAAATTTTTTAAGTCCGGTTTTTTTAAATTTGTAATCAAGGGACTGTAATACCCACTTCATGAAACAGAGTTTGGTGGCTAGTTGAAAAAAAAATCCCAAAAAAAATTGCAAAACGGAAAATTTTTGCATCAACATATTTGTTTGCAGAATGTAAATCGCTGATTAAGTTTTTTAATAAAATTTTTGCACCGTAAAGTCTTTTTTCGCGTTCCGCGATTATTTTCAGTTTTTTAAGTTTGCTTTTTGAAACTTATAATCTAGAGACATTTCGTAAAACAAAGTTTGGCGGCTAGTTGCAAAAAAAAGAAATCTGGAAAAAAAATTTGCAAAAAGGAAAATTTTTGCATCAACAAATTTGTTTGCCAAAAAAAATCGCTGATTAATTTTTTAATTAAATTTTTGCACCATAAATTCTCTTTCGCGTTGGCATTTTTACAAAATAATTGGAATAATGGCAAAAATGCCAATTGACAAATGACAAAAAAACTTGCCCTAGTAATATCATTACAAAAAAATTACTCCCAACTGTAAGTACATTAATATTGCGTAGTTATTTTGCTGCATAAATTATAATTTTATTATTTTCGGAAATGGTCTTACGTCATGGATTTATTGCTAACAAACAAACATATTAATAACATTTTTTTTTGTTTTCAATTAAAAAAACAAACTCCCTTTAAATTTACATTTTCAAATAGTTTCACGTTTTTTTTTGCTCTATTCATTTAGTATAATTTTTGTTATAACCAGGGCAAGCAAGTTGTATAAACTGCAGACACGTATGTATAATTGACTTATCGCGCTTTTAGTACGAGTATTATCAAATTTTTGTAGTTTTTTGTCTTAAAAAGTAGTTTAAAAATTGAAAATGACTACCATCGCATAATGTTTTCAAAATCCCTTTTATTGGCAAATAACATTTCGGGCTACACAAGGGGTGTTTTATTTGTTGTATAGTCCTAACAAAAAAACAGAGTTGTTAAAAATTAAATTGAAAAAATACTAGGTTTGAGCACACTTAAACGTAGAACACTAAACATACGTAAAAATTTTGTAACGTGCTATTCTCAAATGTTGTATTTTTTCAATTTAAATTTTAGCATCTCTGTTTTTTGTAAGGACGAAAGAACGATACAACAAATAGCACACCCCTTGTGAAATACCTTAATTTTTTATTATATTAAAATTATTAACTGTTTATGAAAAAGTGTACTTTAGGAGAAACAATGAATTTTTTCTGGAAGTAACTGTAAATTAAATACATACATATATAAATTCGGATTTGTCCCAATGAGCTTCTTGCAGTATATTTAACAAAAATAGATTCTACGATTTTAGAAGACCTAGCAAAATCATCATGGCGGTCAGAATCAATGTTTCTAATGCAAAAGGAAAGTACACTGTTCTTAAAACAAAACCCTCAAAGGATTTTGTAAATCTCGCTTTTTTATGCAGCACGTCAATTATTTTTTTATCTATCAAACATATCATGTCGAGGTACCTCAGATGGTACAGCTATAGACTGGCAGTCTGGAGTCCCAGGTTTGATTCCCGCACAAGAAAATTTTATTAAAAAAAAATTTTTTTTTACATTAAAAAAATATTTTTTTTTATAAAACTTATTTTTTTGAAAATCTATTTTTAGACCCGGGTAAAAATTTTAATATGGTGTCTTGTATAATTATATCTTATCTGATAAGTTCCCATATACAACCACATACAATTTGATCCGTAAAATGGGTCATCTACATGTGTCTAATTATATCAAATTAGATATAATTTGGTACAATTTGATCCGAGATTTGTCCATATCCAGGATATCAAATTATATATACTTCCATATAAATATATCTGACTTTATATAATTAAACCAGATATTACACTCTAAAAAAAAGTCAGTAAAGTCAGCAAAAAATGTTGCTATGTCAGCAAATTTTTAGTCAGGAGCGTGCTTGCAAAAAAGTTTTTTACCAAAAAAATAGTAATCTTCAGCAAAAGTTTTGCTAACACTTAGTTGACTGCAAATGAAAAAAATCCATGCTAAAATCACTAAACTTTTTTCTGAATATTAGTAGACTGAAAAAAACTCAAAAAACTTGTAGCGAAATTTTACTTTAGTTAATTTATTTGCTGAAAATTTAAATATAGAATATGTGTAGAGTTGTTTTTCTTTTTTTGTCATTTCCGTTTCCAGACAAGCTGCGACATCTAATATATCTTGTCTATCTGGTTGTCGTCCACGCTATGCATGTTATCAGCACAATTTTTGTAGCAAAATAAATTAGTAAAACATTAGTTCAAAATCAGTTTAGTGCTAAAAAATATAACTAAAATTTTTGCTGAAAACGGAATTTCAGCAAAAAAAATTACCGAAAACTTGTACACTTGATATACAAGATGTTTTACTAATTTTTCTACTAACTTATTTTTTTGATTGTAGGTAGGCTTTTTATGACTGGAAGTTATGCTTAACAGCTATTAAGTTGACAATTGAAATTTTAAACAATTTTAACCCTCTAATGCTCTTTCTTCTAATTACAATAATATTTAAACCATATATTTGGCGTTGAAAATCTACTATGGAACAAATATTAAAATTTTAATTTAACGCTTTATTTAGGTGATATAGCACAACAAAGGTTGAGGGCGTATCTTGAAACCCAGTGGCCAAATAATTTCGGTTTTTGCTGTAAATAACACTGTAAATAAAATAAAATTACGTACCGAAAATTGTTGATCGATTGTTATTTCAAAAGTTATGGCGATTTTCGCTTTTCGAAAATTACGAAATTTGGCGAATTTGGCACTAAACATCAAAAATTTTGACGAAATTAGTTCTGCTTACTACTACCTCTAAGTATATAATCTGTGTGTAATTTTCAGAAAATCTGTTGGCTAGTTTTTGAGTTAGAGACATATTTGCAAAACGTATCCTGGCGTTATCCTGTGAGTCCTGGAGAAAAAGTTTTAACTGATTTTACAACTAGAGACTCTAAACTATTTCTATTATTATCGATAATGTACGCCAGATCGTAAATGTATTTTTGACCATTTTTCAAATATTTTTTTCTGTTTTAAAAAGTTAATTTTTTCAAATTTTCTAAATTTTCACTTTACATGCTTCTCGCTTGAAACCCGTTCCTTATACAAAAAAAGTTTAAAGGCAAAAAAGTAGATAGTTAAGTTTTCTATGGATATAATACAACTTGTTTAATAAAATATTGTTATTTAACCAAAAACTATTTAAAATCTGAAGACCGCCTTTAGGCGGCCTTGTGCATTAGAGGGTTAAAGGCCCAAATTTTAGAAAACATAACCCAATGTTTAAAAATGTTCCTACAAAAATTGGTTGTGTTTTATAAAAATGCTTTTGTCTTAGGAAACGTACTCATAATTTTTTTGATATGAAATTATATATAAAAAATAACTTAATTTATTTATGGAGCCTTATATGGTTATATGTGAAGCCATGTTAATTTAAATCTTAATTCACAGATAACTAAATTTTTTGTTGAACTATATATTAGTTTGTATAGGATTATATATAAAGTTATATAAGATTACAAAAAAATATTTTTAGTATGGCGTCACATACATTTTTATGTAACTTTGCATGGAACCATATATAATCATATCGGTCACTACATATATTTTTTATTAATTTCATATGGCTTATGTAGTTATATATGGAGTAAGATTTGGGGACATATACTAATATCAATTACCGTATAAAAAATTCGTTCAAAAAATAATATCAGATGTAATTGCATATAATGATATGTGTCTTAATGTGACTCCATTCATAGCCAGATATAGCACAATCACATTATATATGACCATATATAACTATTTTTTCTCGGGGAATCATTATTTTAGTCAATACTGGTAAGCACATAGGTAACGACATATTTTTTTATTTTTCGTATGCTGGTGTGTAACCATAACCCATTATTTTTCGCGACATCGCCATACAAAGGTAATAAGAAATGTAATAATAAAGTAACTACTTACCATTACCATGTATGTAGTTACATAACCACATATCTGGTAATGATTTTCTACACTGGGATGTCATACAAAGGCAAATGCGGCCCGTCAACCAATTTCGTGCGGCCCTTCATTAATTTTAAACAATCGAAAAAATTTGCTTTAAATTTTAAACAAAATTAAAGAAAAAATTTAAATAAAATAAAATAAAAAAAAAACAAAAAATGAGCACCCAATGGGGCCCCAAAAAATACAAATATCGGCTTTTTTGCACAGACTTCCATTTTAAAGTATTTTCGCCTCCTACATACGAATATTAAGTGAACAATTCCTTCTTCTTTACTTAAACCTTAAGCCTGGGAAAAATACTTTATGGCTCAATATGACGTAGAAGTACTTAGGAGTCTCTTATTTTTTATGAGTTTGAATTTAAAAAATAGCTTTCATTTTAGGAAATGTTTAAGGCTGTTCTACGGAACTCGTAAAGATCTCTAAAATCTACTTTTGAGAATTGTCCTCGAAGCACTTTGGTAAAACAGACACAATAAAATTTTATTCATACACCCATACAAATAAACCCGTGAAAATAGCAAAACAATACCCTATAAACATTTTCAATGGAATTCAAGTTGAAATCAAGTTCAATTCCAGCCCTGTTTTCCAGTTTCAAGGCTTGAATTCAACTTTTATTACATTTTATTTCAATAGCATACTCCAGCAAAAGGGAAACAAAAATTCAAGTTTGAAATATTTTTGTTAAAAAAACAAGTGCTAGAATTTGAAATATACTTTACTTCAAGCAAAATTTAAAGCACTTGAATTTTTAAAACCTATGTGCTTATTGGGTAAGTAGCTTTTTCTACTATTTTTACAGGTTTATTATTTAAAAGTGACTTTGCAAAAAAAATTTTTGTGTTTTTTATTCTACTAATATTTAGCAAAATTTGTCTATTATCTTTTTTCAATTAACTTAAATTTAGCTCAAATACAACTAAAATTCTGTATACTGTTAACTTTATTTTTGCTATTCTTATCTAACTAATTAGCGTTTTTTTTAATCACCTGGATTTAGAATTTTTCATACAAAAAGTGGATTTATTAAATCCAAAAAAAAGCTGGATTTAATAAATCCATAATAAAAGCACAAATATATGAAACAGCATATTAATTTAATGTCAGAAAAAAATACGAATAAAAATTAAAAGAGAAACAAAAAAAATTTAAAAACTAACAAATAAAAGGTTTTTATTAAATTTTTTTTTATGAAATATGTTTAGAAAAAAAACTAGACCTCACCAAATACATATTTTTAATCTTGGACATGGAGAAATATCTGAAATAGAAATGGCAATTTTTCACTCTACAGTAAGTAATTTAATTAAATCCAATTAGTGAATATTAAATATTGCAATGGAATTTTTCAATTGTGTAAAAATTAGGGTTTATGTCCCGGGAATTCCCGGGACGGGATTCCCGGGAATCCCGCCCTTTTTTCAATCCCGCAATCCCGGGAATTTAGTGCGGGATTTCCCGGGATTTTTTTTTAATCTTTTACAGAAGTTTAAGCTAGTATATTAAAATTTTGGAAGCTTTATTTCAATTAAAAGCATTGATTGGTTTAAAAATAATTTAAATAAAAAATATTTAAAATTAATAAATGCGATTTAAAATTTAATAATATAATATATAATATAAAAAATATTATTTAGGCCGAATTTTTTGGGTTTAGTTAAACCGAAAACAAATTTTATTAGACATTATCAAGTTTAAATACAAACAAAAATACTCGTACCTCGGAAATTTTATATTTTTTAATGATGGTCTTTGTTCAAATAAAGCAATATTCATACACAACATTTCAAAATCAGTATTTCAGCTCCAAATACCTCCAAAAAAACTCGGCATTAAAATTAAAAAAAAATTATAATATTTTCGTATTTTCAATTGATGTAATTGTTTTGAGTTTTTATTACTTCAAATAATTTCCTTTAAATTTCAATTGCTATTCCTTTATTTCAGTTGTATTTTTCAAATTTTATGTTTTTGTTAGATTAAATATTGTTGAAATTTGGTATTGTTATATTTTTAGTATTGTTTGGCTTTAGGTCATAAATTTAAAAAAAATAAAAATCCAAATATTTTGTATTTTATTTTTCAATATTTTATTTTTAATTTTCTTCCGATATTTCGATTTGCATCGCAAATCATCCTCTGGGATATTTAAAAAATACAATATATTAAAAAATATATTTTTGAACGGGACTGAATTGTGCCATAAAAAATTTCTATTCAAAAAATACCAATTAAAGTTATAAAACTATTTAATAATATTTTAGTGTCTATTTTTATAAAAATATTTAGACGATTTGCCTAAAAATTTGTGTGAAAAATAATCACTTTTAAACTTTTTAATAAAAATAGGCGAATACTTCTGAAAATCTGCATAGAAACAGAATATCTAGAAATAGAAATTTTTGGATTCCATATTTAATCAAAAAATCGATCTTAGTTCTGATTCTAAAGCTGGTCCGATACAAATTTGCACCCATTAACAATTCCATTATATCCTGAAAGAATTTATGATTCAATTTGTTTACCCGTTTAAACCGCGAATTAATATTTAATAATGTATTTCTAAGAATTGTTTTAAAATTAAGACTGCCTTCCATACAAATATATTACCTGCATATTTAAACTGTTAAACGAATATATAATATATTCGCTATTTAAACTGTTAAACGAATTGATCTCGAAAAAGATGGAAGATATGGATATTTTATATTAAGTAGATTTTCTCATGACTGCAACCAAAAGATGAACTTTGTCGTAAGTTTTTTTAATAGATATCGAGTTTTTCAAGTAAACATACGTCGGATATATTAATTTTCTAACGAGCGGGAATTCCCGGGATCCCGGGAAATTCAGAAAAAAATTCCGCTGTCCCGGGAAATGAAAAAGTCCGGGAAAAGAAAAACTCTAGTAAAAATATAAATTGAAGTGATAAAACTGAAAAGGCCGACTTTTTATCGCTGTTTTATATAAAATATAATTAAAAATTAAAAGTTAAAGTAAAATCCTTCATGATCGAATTCGGTATTAAAAATTAGGGTGAAAGAAGTGTCGGACAGAAAATTCTTTTTAAAATAGAATCTAACCCCATCTGTTGAGCACTTTTAGAATTACTTTTTGGATTTATTAAATCCAAGTGATTAGAAAATACGACTAATATTTAGCAAAGAAAGTCTGCTTATTTCAGCAGTTTTTTATAAAATGTAATTTTTAACTAAATTTTAGTATCTTTAGCAAAACTTTTTACAGGCTTTTTTCTATTGGTGTACTTAACCTGAAAAACCATCCCGCTTTTAAAGGTTTGTGCCGCCTTGAATTTTTATCCCGCTTTTAAAGCAAGCAATTCCGCCTTATCCCAATTTTTTAATATGATATTTAACTTTTGGATAAAGTTTTCATAATTTATTTTTCCTAGAGTTCACAGCCAGCAAACTAGCCCAAAAATTAATCAGAAAAGTGCTCAAAATGTATTATTAAAATTTCACTAATATGAAAGTGGTGCATCCAAAAGAGCCTTCTTTAGATTCAAAAATGACTTAAAGAAATATTTAAAAAAAATTCTTTAGGCTAAAAAATCAATCTTGTTTTGAGTAATTTTTTAATTTTCACAAAATATTCAAAATTATTGACATTTCTGAGTCGTTTCTAAATTATCTTAATCAGAAAAGTGCTCAAAATATATTATTAAACTTTCACTTATATGAAAGTGGTGCATCCAAAAGAAACTTAAAGAAATATTAAAAAAAATTCTTTAGCCTAAAAAATCAATCTTTTTTGAGTAATTTTTTAATTGTTACAAAATATTCAAAATTATTTACATTTCTGAATCGTTTCTGAATTACCTTTGAAATTAAAAATTTGCCTCAAATATTTGTGCCTTTTATGATTCACTTTACTAAGACTTTTATATTCGTCCGAAAATGCCCAATTTTTGACAAATAAGTTTAAAATTTAAAAAATATATGCTTCTGTTGAATAATTTTTGACTTACCGAATAAGAACCCTCATTAAAATATCCAAATTTTCTGGCTGGGTTATCAGTCTCGTGACTAAATTTTTAAAATTTAGAAATGAATTTAATATAATCGGAGCCTGAGAGGTTTGATATTTGTTTTAAATTTCATTTACATTCAGATTTTCTATAAAAATTATATTTTCCCACGTTTTGTAAGAAAATTCCGTTCGCCACGTAATTCATGTTACAGATTTCAATAAATAAAACAAGGGATCAAAATCTATTAAGTAAATTTAAAAATATTTGAAAAGTTGGTGAAAACCTTAAACCATTTTTTTTTGAAATAATGAAAGAAGATTAATTCTACAAATTTTTTTGACTTCAGATTCGTATTAAGCAGGGAAAAATATTTTAAAACATTTATTGAGTCTGTGCCTTTATTTTTAAATATATTTGGATCAAAAATATAAAAAAATCATAAAAAATTAAAAGATTTTGATGCATTTCTCCGCAATATTGACTCATAAAGTATTGGGTGAGGGGATAAAAAAAGAAAGACCTTTTTTCAATGGACCTTTTTTGACTTTAGATCCCGACTTAGTAAACAAAAATACTAAAAAAAGGTTTTAGCAGAAGGCTGTCCAAAAAATTCATTTTAGTCGATTAATACATTAATTGGTGCGGCCCTCCGTAAGTTTGTGAAATCTTAAATTTGGCCCTTCAAGCCATGTATCAGAGAACGGTTTGAGTGCCTTTTTTATGCTTTTGAATGCAATCAAAAAATGTGCATATTGTTGTCAATACATATCATTTCAGTAAAACAATACAGACACAATTGAAAAAAAATGAGTATGACGAAAGCCATGCATTGCACTGCATGTCTTCTGTTAATCTTACCTAACACTCACAAAAGCAACGAATTTAAAATGATTGGTATGAATACAAACCGATTGTTACGAATGGTCTCAATCTTGATTGTATAAAAATTTAAAATTTTTTTCTGTCAAATATTTTAGTATATTTTTGGTGTTTATTTTTTTCACTTAAACATTAACAAAATGAGAAAATATATGCATATTTCATATTTAAATAAAAAAAATGGAAATTTCTTCACACCGCATTTTTCAAAATACTGCAACAGGTCAACGAATACTAAATGAATGTTGTGATTGATTTTATTTTTTTAATGCGTCATCTCTTCATTTCGTTGCTTGACATGTAGTGGCAATATAAAAATAATGCGTAAAAACCAATCATCAAAAACAATGAATGTATATAATAGCAATGGCATTAGTTATTGTTGTTGCATGAATACATGGCAAAAGCAATGAATGGTATGACTGCAAAATAAAAACGAATGTACTCAAACCGTTCTCTGCCATGTATGTGCCCATACCTGACATATGTAGTAAAACTTTATGGCCAAAATTTTTGTAGAACATTTCATTCCCACCCTCCCCCTTTTTAGCGGTGTTTTTTACGATTTGTTAGAATAGAGCCAAAAATTACCGTTATGTGGGGAGTTAGGGGGTTAATATGTTTGCCTTAATATTTTCTACAAAGTTGGTTAGCATACCCTACACTTCAGATGTAAACAACACATAGTTTCATATACCGATATGCTGTAGGAACAGGCCAAAGGGGGGAAACTTTAACCTAAAATAAAATTCAGATGTGATCTTTCAAAACGCCGACACACATATATTTTTTTTTTGGTCTCCTCTACCAGAATTCATTGTCAGAACAACGTAATTTTTTTCATATTGTACTGTGTAATTGATGATGTTCCATTTATATTGTTTGTGAAACAAATAAGTAAATGCCACAACTCAATTATACTAACATTCATACATTTTAACAATGCTATTTTTATCCTCTGTTATTTTTGCTTTGATTTGAAAATAATAATAAAAAAAAAAATATTGATATAATATTTGATCTCAAATCAAACGAAAACATTAATTTATTAACATTTTATCTTTATCTTCATTAAATTTAAATATTGTATTTTGTCTATAATTTAAATCCTGTTTTATGTATGAAAGACAGATACAAAGATCTTTCACGGTTGTTTTTGTATGTCTTAGAAGAGTTGTGTTTTTAGTATCATTTAGATGTCCGCATTACAACCCAGCAAAACCTTGGTAATGGTTTGGAACTTTTTCCCGCATTGCCTGGCAATGGGTACCCCTTTAACTTTTGTTTTACTTTGAAACCTAAAGTAATACGTAACTAATAATATGATACATCAGTACTTATGTGGGAGGTATGGAATAATGAGTAACCGATATAGGGATATATTACTACTTATTTTGGAGGCTTTAAAATAACACATTAGGGATATTGTAATGAGTTTAAAGCCATTACTGATAACGTCTTATTTTATTTGCTATATGTAAAATGAAATAAGAACTAATGGGTAACGACTTGTTTTACTCCCTATAAGTATGTACTTATTTTAGCCGCTATTACTTACTAGTGAATTTATTATATTACATATTGCAAGTAACAACTTATTTCAGTATTCCTTAGTAATGACAGTTTCAGCAGAAAAGTTTCTAAAAATTACTAGTACACTTGATATACAAGACGTTTTACTAAATTTTCTACTAACTTATTTTCTGAGTGTAGAGAAACAACTGTCATATAGAAATCTAAACTTTACATTTCTTAAATTTTATAATATAAATCTTAATTGATCTCAGAATATAAATTACTTATTTTTTAGATATGTGGCATAATATTGATTATATTCGGATCTTTGCTATTCAGCAACATACATACAGTAGAAGACTTTGCGGATGCCCTTAAATCTCAACAAGTGCCCATAACAATGATTGTTTTGGGCGTTGTTATACTACTGATATCATTCTTTGGGTGTTGTGGTGCCATCAGAGAAAGTTATTGCATGTCAATGACAGTAAGCAAATCAAATTATGTTCCTAAAAGATAATAAATTTCCAATTTATTTGCAGTACTCCATATTGCTGTTTGTACTTATGATTGGCCAATTGGTTTTGGTGACATACATGTGGTTGCAAAAGGACAATTATTTAATTATTATGGGTGATGTTGTTGAGAAAGCTTGGCAAAAGAGAACAACTTCCGCTGACTATATGGATGCCATACAAATTAGTGTAAGTGATACTGAAGATGAGTTGTGAGTGGAAATATTTTAATTTGATATTCGTTTTATTTCAACAGATGGAATGTTGCGGTAGAGTCAGCCCTAATGATTATAGATACAAAGGATTTTTCCCAGCCTCATGTTGCAAAACTCAAGACTGTCGTTATGAAAACGTTTTCAAACAGGGTTGCAAACAAGCTTTTGTGGAATTCTGGGATAAAAATGCCGATATCATAAAATATTCTGGCTTAGTTATCGCCGCAATAGAGGTTTGTATTTTGGATTAAAATAATGGTATTCTTTTTGTTATTTTCAGGGATGGAAAAGCTCTTGAAAGAGCCTGGCTAGCTCTTTAAAAGTACAAATAACATAAATAAGAAAACCAAATTCTTTCGTGATAATTTATTTTACAAACTAAGCACCAAACTTTGGGATATATGAATTTAAAAAAACACACTTAAAAATTGCTAAATAATGGCGTAACGCGAAAAAAGGTTTTATGGTCCAAAAATGAATTAATCAGCGATTTACATTCTGCAAACAAATATACTGATGTAAAAATTTCATTTTTCGCCATTTTTTTTTTAACTAAACACCAAACTTTGTTCTACAAAATTAGTATTATAGTCCTTAGATTATGAGTTTAAACAAAAACCACACTTAAGAAATTGCAAAATAAATGCGGAACGCGAAAAACACTTTATGGTAGAAAAAATTAATTAAAACACATAATCAGCGATTGACATTCTGCAAACGAATATAATGATGCTAAATTTTTTTTTCGCGATTTCTATTTTTTTTGTTTTTCAAACTAAGCACCAAACTTTGATGTATGAAAGTAGTATTAGTCCCTAGATCAGGGCTGGCAAAACTATGGCACGCGTGCCAGTAGTGGCACGGAACTGGATTTTGGGTGGCACGCGGCTTTGTTGAATATTTTCAAAAAACTTAAATTTTATTACAAAACCAGCAAAAAATTCTGTCAAATGTTAAATTTCGCTACAAAAATTTGTGCTTTAGCTCGATAAAGGTGAAAATTTTCAGAGATTGTAAATCGTCTTTTAAAATGATTAAAAATTTGTATTGAAACTATTTTTTGTTTACAGAAATATGGGTAATTACTCGCAAATTCGTTCTCAAGATAATTTCCCTGCGACTGGTGTATTGGTAAATACAAAAGTTACAGAAATTTGGATAAAGATTAAAACAAATTTTAATAAAATTGGATCTAAAATAAACCCCACACATTGTTTCGTCATTTTTTAGATGTTATTTAACTCTATCCCTTTGATGGCTATTTCATGAGAGTTATTCGTGTCGCCGAAAAATATATGAATCTGTAATGAGAATTTTAAAAGAGAAATTTTAAAAAACCGAAAAATAATCGCGGAAAGCTAAAAAAATTGCCAAAAACGAAGTTTGCAAAAAGGAAAATTTTTGCATCAATATATTTGTTTGTAGAATATAAATCGTGTGTTTTTTTTTAATTCTTAATCTAGGGACTATAGTACCAATTTCATACACCAAAGATTGGTACTTAGTTTGCATAGTTTGCGGAAAAAATATATATATATAGTTTGCAAAACAAAAAAACCAAAAAAGCGAAAAAGTTTTTTTGCAAAATGGAAAATTTTTGCATCGGTATATTCGTTTGTAGAATGTTAATCGCTGATTGTATGTTTTAATTAATTTTTTGTACAATAAAGTGTTTTTCACGTTCTGGCATTATTTTGCAATTTTTTAAGTGCTGTTTATTAAATTTATAATCTGGGGACTATAATGTTCATTTAATACAACCTAAACATGGACCGATTTTAGCCAAAATTAATAGGCTTCGTCCTTGGGCCGACATAGATCAGTGTACCAAATTTCATCAATATCTTAATATTTGCGACCTGCTGCGTGTAACCAAGCCAATTTTGGGGGGACCCTTATATGGGCATGGACATGGACTGATTTAAACCAAAATCAATAGACTTCTTCCTTGGGCTGACATAGGACGGTGTACCAAATTTCATCAAAATATCTTAACATTTGCGACCTGTAGAGTGCGCACCAGAATGCATAGACGGACATCCTTAAATCGAAATAAAAAGTGATTCTGTGTCGATCGGTATATTATAAGTTGGGTCTGGGTCCAACATTTTTTGCTGGTATAAACATCAGCACAAACTTATACCCTCTCCACGTAGTGGTTTAGGGCATAAAAAAGCGAAAAAAAATTTTTCCTTAATGGAAAATTTTTGATCATTATATAGATTTTGTGTTTTAATTATTTTTTTCTACCATAAAGCGTTTTTTCGCGTTTCACCATTATTTTGCAATTTTTTAAGTGTGGTTCTTTTAAATTCATAATCTAGGGACTATATTACATATTTCATACAACAAAGTTTGGTGGCTAGTTGCAAAAAAAATCATGAAAAATAAAATTTGAAAACAAGTATAATTGCATCTTTATATTCGTTTGCAGAATATTAATCGCTGATTGAGTTTTTTAATTAATTTTGCTACCATAAAGTCTTTTTTCACTCACTTTTGCAATTTGTTACGTTCGATTTTTTTTAATTTTAAATCTTCGAATATAAAGTATTTTTGCAAGGCAATTTCTAAATTTTTTTTTTAATTTTTCGTTATAGATTCGGCATTTACAATCGGATTTTAAGATATGGTTGTTTTTATACAAAAGTAAAAAGTTTTCTGCTGGAGTTATCGAAAAACTTCCTAAGCAAAAGTTTAATGATTTTTTGCGAGCTTTAATTTTCTGACATCAGGGTGGTACATTACGGTTGTAGCAACTGAGATCTGGTGGGTAAATAATAGAACGGGATACTTGAGGTTACTGGCCCTTAGAACAAAACATTGGTCCACTCGAGACAAAAACATCGATGTATCATTCTTCAAAATCCGACTGTAAATTCCAAAGATATAACGAAAAGGGCGAGCCCTACGTTCGGGAAAAAAAATTTTTTGAAACCTCCTTGCAAAAAGAATTTAGATTCGACGGTATACTGCGAACTTGTTTTTTGTGGTACGGCCTAGTATTTATCCTTCTATATGTATGTATAATTTGTTTTACTTTTTTAACACGGCGAGCTAGCCAAATTGTTGCTAAACTCTTAGAAAGAGCCATTTTTTTCGGCTATTGCACACATTGAAAAATAAGCGAGCCAGAAATTATGGCTCGCTCATTCTTTGAAATGAGCAGGAGCAGGAGTCAGCGAGCTAATTCCATCCCTGGTTATATTCATTATATTATTATTATTATACTTTAATTAATTTATTTGCTGAAAATTTAAATCTAGAAATTGTGTAGATTTGTTTTTCTAAATTATCATTTTCTCTATCTGTAGTACATCTAGACAAGTTGAGACATTTACATCTTATCTATCTGCTTGTCATCCACGCTATAAATGTGTTTAACAGCACTATTTTAGTAGAAAATAAATTAGTACAACATTAGTTTGATTAGTTTAGTGCTAAAAAAATATAAATAAAACTATTGGTTAAAGCAAAATTTCAGCAAAAAATTTGTTGAAAACTAGTAGAACTAACTTATTTTTTTCAGTGTAGATTAAATTACTAACTCAATGAAAATTTCTTGTTCTCGTCTAGGAGAGTTATTTAACATCTTAACTATCAAAGAAAAAACAAAAACAGTAAAAAATTACCACAATTTGCTTTGTCACCTTCTCTGTTGTTTTGACAGATCTAGCAATGTAGTGAAATCTATTTCTATATAATTTCTATTCACAATTTGTTATATAAGTTTTGAGATTTTAGCACATTTAATTCTTTTAATTCAATTAATGTTTTACGTTGTCATTCGTGTTTAAACGTTGCAAAGTGGTGTAAAATGAAAAGAAGTGGTAATAAGTGTGGAACTTCTAAAATACTGAACGTATTTGTCTGAAAATTGAAATGGTTGTAAGGGAGCAGTTAAATTTTCAGAATCATTTTCGGAATTATTAAGTCTGTAGCTGAACCAGGGACGGAGCTACAGGGGGCAAAAGTTAACTACCTCGGGTATGAAAAACTTTATGCTGCTTGTAACTTTCTTAAATACTAACCGATTTTAATGATTTTCACTCTTGCAGTTTAATACTTTGATTTATTCATGTAAGTTCAAATGTTTGATTTTATTCAACAGTTTGATTTTATTCAACAGTGTGATTTTATTCAACAGTATGATTTTATTCAACAGTATGATTTTATTCAACAGTGAGTTTTTTTGAGCGACTAAATGTGAATAAAATATGTTCGACAGACGACTCAAACTGATCCGAACTACGCATTCAGATGCATGATAGTGATTTTAATCAATATTGAATATTGTTGAGCGATTAAATGTGAATAAGAATTTTAGTGTATGATTAAATCAAGAAAAAAGTTGATTTTGCAGTTCTCTGACACGCATGTAAGTGCCTGAGCGTGAATAGGAAAAATATGTTCGCACGCGCATGTGCTAATTTTCAATGAAATATTATTGTTAAAAATTAGCACATTCATGTGTTTATTTTCAATGGAAGACGACTAAAATCGTTTGCAGAATTTTTGGAATGGTTCAGATATAGAATAACACGTTTTTATAAGAACGCAATGGAACGCAACGTAACGAAACTTATCTCCTTATGGAAAATATAATAACCCAGTGTAGAAAATCATTACCAGATATATGGTTATGTAAGTACATTAGAGCGTACCACCTTACAGGAAAAAAAAGTGCGCCGTACACCCTCCAATATGAAGTATTTTTGCAAGGAGGTTTCAAAAAAAATTTTTTTATATTTTTTCCAAAACACTGGTCTCCTCGAGGCAAAAAAATCGATATATCACACTTTAAAATCCGATTTTAAATGCCAAAGCTATAACAAAAAATTAAAAAAGGCGACCTCTACGGTCGGCAAAAAAAAAAATTTTTTTTTGAAATCACCTTCCAAAAATACATCATATTGGAGGGTGTACGGCGAACTTTTTTTTGAGGTACGTTCTAAAGTACATACTTCCCAGTGTAGAAACGGTAATGACATCCCGGTGAAAAATGTCCATATATGAACATTTATGGTTCAACCATATATGTATGGATCCGAAAAATGAGGTAACACCTAAGTATATGTTCATATATGGACATATATGAACATATACATTTATTAAATATATGCGAATACATGCGAACGTTGCTGTCCTTTATTATAAGGTTGTACGATAGATATAAATTTATGTATGACATTGAAATTAGGCGCTACATATGTTCCTTTTTTTATTCATGGCATTAAATATAATTCCATATTTATCCAAATATGAGTTCCTTTTACATATATGGAAAAATGTATTCTTCGAAATATGTTCATATACAGGTCCCTTTTGCATAAATTGAATAACATATACTTTCATATTTGTCCATATATGAGTGCCATTTCCATATATGAAATAACAGATGCTTCCATATATGTCTGTATATGACATTTTTTCCATATATGGAATCACATATACTTCCATATTTGTTCATATAAAATCCATATATGTTCATAAAAAATACATATTTGTTCATATGTGTCCAAACATATATGAACATGTTTGAGCGTATATGAACATTTTTCACCGGGATATCATTATTTTTTGGACTACCAGTAATGACACCTACTTACCTTCTGCATTATTTAAAAACATATAATAATGAGTTACTGATAATGCCTTATTTTTATCATTATTTAAAATAGAAAATAATTTTCTAGATTTTTTTTTAATTTTTTGAAATCTATTTTTAGACTCAATATTTTTTAAATACTGGTAAGGATATATGTAACCACATATTTTTTGATTTTTTGTATGTTGGCGAGTAAGCTTACTTGTGTGCAGCATGTCAATTATGTTTTTATCTATTAAATATTACATGTCGATATAGCTCAGATGGTAGAGCTATTGACTGGCAATCTGTAGACCCAGGTTCGATTCCCGCACCAGAAAATTTTATTTAAAACAAAAAATACAATAAAAAATATTTGTTTTTATATAATTTATTTTTTTGAAAATCTATTTCTAGACTCATTATTTTTGTCAGTACTGGTAAGCATATAGGTAATGACATATTTTTAGATTTTTCGTATGCTGGTGTGTAAGCATAACTCATTATTTTTCGCGACATCGCCATATAAAGGTAATAAGAAATGTAAAAACAAAAGTAACTAGTTCCCATTACCAAGTATGTAGTTACATAACCACATATCTGGTAATGATTTTCTACACTGGGTTGGTAATGGTAACTAGTTACTGTTGTTATTACATTTCTTATTACCTTTATATGGCGATGTCGCGAAAAATAATGAGTTATGGTTACACACCAGCATACGAAAAATCAAAAAATATATCGTTACCTATGTGCTTACCACAACTGACAAAAATAATGAGTCTAAAAATAGATTTTCCAAAAAATAAATTACATAAAAAAAAATATTTTTTATTGTATTTTTTTTTAAATAAAATTTGCTGGTGCGGGAATCGAACCTGGGTCTACATATTGCCAGTCAATAGCTCTACCATATGAGCTTTATCGACATGTAATATTTAATAGATAAAAACATAATTGACCTGCTGCACACAAGTAGGCTTACTCGCCCCCAGCAAAATATTGGTAATGACACCCCATTACTATCTGCATTACCAAAAATGATATATCATTACCTTTTGCATTATTTTATAATATAAAATAATGACTTCCTAATAACGGCCTATTGTATTCATTGTTTCTATATATAAAATAATGACTTACTCGTAATAGTTTAAATAAGTACTTTTACACAGTTAAATTTTAAACATTTTTATTTATTATATGTAAATATGTTTTATGTTTAAATTTTTATGACGAGTCCTAAAATTACACACTAGAGAAAACTTAAATTTTTCTGAATGTATTTCCTTAAGCTAATAGTATTTGCTTAACTCCTTATTTTTAAGAATCAAGTGGGCAATCAGATAACCACTTATAATTCAACTTTTTGTAAGCATGTGTGTAACCACTTATTATTCAAAATCTCATAACTACTTATTTCTCATTTTTTCGTAAGCGAGCGAGTAAGCGTGACTACTTATAAAAACGACCACGCCAAACAAAAATAATGAGTTTAGACGCCAAAAAATAAGTTTTGCGGAGCTATGAATTTCTATTATGTAACCACTTATTTGGTAATGAAAGATTTTGCTGGGCCAACATACCAAAAATCAAAAAATATGTGGTTAAATATATCCTTACCAGTGTTTAAAAAATATTGAGTCTAAAAATAGATTTCAAAAAATTTAAAAAAAAATCTATAAAATTATTTTCTATTTGAAATAATGATAAAAATAAGTCATTATCAGTAACTCATTATTACATGTTTTGAAATAATGCAGAAAGTAAGTGGATGTCATTAATGGTAGTCCAAAAAATAATGATATGTCATTACCGTTTCTACACTGGGAAGTTAAAAGAGTACAGCTGACAGTTTATTTTTTTTTACTCATTAGCTCAGACTGATTCCTCACGTATATTTACATTTAAGTCATTTGAGTTTTATTATATTATTATACACAGAGAAATTTTGCTGGACGAGTTTTAATGAAATTTTTCAGTAAATTTTGAATTTTCGATGGACGAGTTCGAGTGAAACTTCACAGGTTTTATGCATATATTCATTAATATCATGCAGTTAGTTCTCTCAGTGTAGAAATACTCGGCTATTTTCTGTTTTCAAATTCCAACTAAACTGAAATTTATGTCACCCAGCGTACAATTGGAGTCCGAAAACGCTCAGTTATTTGTGATTCATTTTTGAGTATTGAAAATTTTTCAAATATACCTAGATACTCATAAATAAGAGTCTGTTATGTTCTATTTATAGCTCTTAACTTTGAGCACTCTGAAAATTATCATACTTTACAATCTTTTATGACTCATAATTTCTGAATGCTCAGAAATATGTTGAATGGGGTCATTATTAAACTGTGTTATAAATTTTTTTGATTCGACTTTAACTTCCTAAAGCCGAATGCATAAAGTTTCTAAACAGTTTATTTAAACGTTTTTAAGCTAATTTCGCAAACACAGTATGCATAATTCGTTTAATAACGCACAGTTTAACAATTTGTTAAAGTACGGTCAAGCCTAAAATAATCGTTTCATAAAGTTTGGAAAATAAAAACCTCTGTTGAAACGAAAAATATTGAGTTTTGATTTATTTAAAGACTTTTTCAAGGGTCATCCACCCAAAGATATGTATTTAGAATATAACATTTTCTAGCTAATAAATTAAAAAAACCTGGATAAATTCCCCATTAAACCTTTTTCATTGAATTTTCTCAAATTCGTGTACAAATAAAAAATAAATTAAACAAAATAGTGATGTTGATGTAATCAAAACATATTCGTCTTTCGAGTACTTTTAGTATTCGTACTATTAAACTGTCTTTAAAATATTATTTTACACTATTACATAACCAACATATGTATAAAAATTGTTTTAGCATGTTTTGATTTACTATAAATTATTTTTACTGATAAAATCTTCAAAACAACATTATACACCTATGTTTAACCCTTTCACGACCGAACATAAACTGCTGGAAAATTTGTATTTTTTTGCGGATTCGTGATAATCCACTCAACATTTCTAAACAAAAGTGTCGTGAAAAATATTTTTTTCAACTCCTTCATCGAAAAAATCCATGGGACATATATATCCCATTGGTCGTCAACGGTAAAAATTTGTGAACAACTAACTTACTTTCCCAGTGTAGAAAATCATTACCAGATATGTGGTTATGTAACTACATACTTGGTAATGGTAACTAGTTACTTTTGTTATTACATTTCTTATTACCTTTATATGGCGATGTCGCGAAAAATAATGAGTTGTCGTTACACACCAGCATACGAAAAATCAAAAAATATATCGTTACCTCTGTGCTTACCAGTACTGATAAAAATAATGAGTCTAAAAATAGATTTTCAAAAAAATAAATTATATAAAAAAAAATATTTTTTATTGTATTTTTTTTTTTAATAAAATTTGCCGGTGCGGGAATCGAACCTGGGTCTACAGATTGACAGTCAATAGCTCTACCATATGAGCTATATCGACATGTAATATTTAATAGATAAAAACATAATTGACCTGCTGCATACAAGTAAGCTTACCCGCCAACATACAAAAAATCCAAAAATATGTGGTTACATATATCCTTACCAGTGTTTAAAAAATATTGAGTCTAAAAATAGATTTCAAAAAATTTTCAACAAACCCAGAAAATTATTTTGTATTTGAAATAATGATAAAAATAAGTCGTTATCAGTAACTCATTATTATATGTTTTAAAATAATGCAGAAGGTAAGTGGGTGTCATTACTGGTAGTCCAAAAAATAATGATATGTCATTACCGTTTCTACACTGGGTTGCTATATTATTACTTTTTTTGTTTTCCTTATCATGCGAAGTAGTTTGCATATCGCGTTTTGTGCTTAAAGTCGAGTGTTCCAACGTTTTTTCAAAATAATTTTAATCATTTGGAAAAATCGATTAACAAGTGAAAGAAGAAACCACGTTTAATAAAACTGCGTACTCAGTTTTTCATGATCACTTCAGTAGTCCTTATAAAAGGACTTTAAATTGTCAACGCATGGTTTTTGGCAAACACTTTTTTTAAGGATATTTTATACATTCTGCTGACATGGGATCGAAGGAAAGAGGAGAATTTCTACATTTTAATTAAAGCTTTTCTTTTTTTTTTCTACTGAACATTTTCAAAAAATATTTTCTTCGTCATTTTTTGTCAAAATTTACTGGGGGGATTATCCTTTCGTATTTGATGCCCATTTTGGAGAGAAGTGAGAAAAAAATATATTGCCATTTTAGTATGCATTTTTATTTCAAAATCCTTTAAAAAGGACATCTGACGTAATGGGTATATATATTTATATTGATTCCTTTCGTTCCTATAAGGAGCATAGGGCCTCGACGTGGTAGGTATGCAGTTCATCTATAAATGATGTCTACCTTCACATATATGTATTCTTTCATGGGTGGGACCAAAATTTTAAAATGTTGCACGGTGTAATATATAACTGCAAGAATAAAAGAACTAATCAACGTCTATTTTATGCAGCGGGTGAAGTTGTGGAATTGCTTAACGCATGTGAAAATGATGAAACCCACCAATTAACATCACCAGTATACTCTGTGCCTCTTGTATCAAATATTATGGTTCCGCCACGATTTGAAGAAATTCGGATATCACAAACAATGTTCGGCAACCAAGCCGTCACGATCCATCATATGATCGAGCATATAAAATTCAACCAACTTTGAAGAATTACAATTCGTCATTTCATTGAGCTATTAGTGAAACCAAACGAAAGTCAATCGATATATATTCACCTAAATTGCAAAAGGGCGTAACAACACTTTTTTTGCATTAAATTAAAGGATATATTTATTCTCTTGACTATAGACTTTTTTCTGTATATTCATAAGTTTAAATTTTTGTACGGACATGTATTTAGTCTAGTGCATCATAATCAACCAAAAACCCGATTTAGAATTTTTTTGTTGTTACGCCCTTCTGCATTTTAGGCGACGATATGTATATTAAAACAAATATCTTAGTCTTTTTATGTTTGGTTGAATGAATAGTTCATTTAATTTTATTATTTTTTTTTTAATTTAATGAAAAAAAAACAAAACTATAAAACTTCTTCTTTGTTTACCTTTGACGACCAATGGGACACATATGTCCCATGCTGAATTTGCGCCCTGTAAGCAAGAAAACAAAACTGGTATTTCCCAATGTTCTGGTATTTCTGAAAACAGGAGGCACAGGTCCATGCTATATCAAAATTTTGGTCTTGCAAAACCAATAACATCTTAATAAATGACATCCAAAAAAGATGAACAAAAAAACTTATTTTTCAGATTTTGGGGTCAATTAATTAGGCGCTAAGAACACATGCGGCAAATTATTTGGTAAAATCTGAAAGCAAAAACTCTCCTCTATTAACACAAGTCAGTTGAAAAAAAAATCGGTTGGAATATGTGGAAAATATAACAAAAAATAAAAATGGGACATATATCAACCATTGGTCGTCAAAGGGTTAACGAGTCAAACGTTTACTAACTTTATGAATCACTAACAATTTATTTGAAAGCGGAGACACATTAAATAAGGGTGTTGCGAGAATAAAACGAGAAAATAACAAACTGTTATTTAATGATTATGCATGACATTTTTTTAATAAACGTTTAATAAGGAAAATAAATACTTTAGCAATTGTATTCCTTAGCGCTAAATTAAGAAAAGTTTATGTATGATTATTACCTGGTAATATATCAAACCGCTTACCCTTGCATTATTTTGGACCCTTACACCTTACCCTTGCATTACTCTTAATACCAAATTAATACATACATGACACAAATCAAATTAATAGAGATCGGACCATCGACTCTATATATTTCGGACACGCTGATTACAATGGCTTACTTTATTTTTTGACCTAAGGTACAGATTTTTCGCGAAATAGCTTTAAAGTTATCGGTTTTCCATTTAGTTTTTTATTTACAAAAATTTTCAAATGCAGTCAATATCAATTTTTTGTGGTAAATGTAGGCACAAGACCTGCCCGAGTAAAAAAGAGTATATATAACATATATTTTTTAATATTAAAATATATGATAATATAAAATATTGTATGCGACTTTATATGTTTTTTTTAGAAATTTTCTCATATATAATCATATTAAATCATATATCAGTATTTGCTTTATTGCAAATTGTTTATATAGGAATATATAATTGATAAAACCGTTCAAAATTTTATATATAAAGAGATACGAAAAATATTTTTGATTTTATTTTATATATTACAATATATTAGTTAATCTCAGACACAAGTTCGAAACTCATTTAATCAAAAACAATTTTTTATATGTTTTACTAAATTTTTTAGCCTAAAGCCTAAACCACATAAAATCAGTGTCGACCGCAGTGCTACGTTTTGTCGATAAAGCAGTTTCTGTATCTTCTCTATTTGTCACTGCCAAGAAATTAGAAAAGCTGCCCGAGTAAAAAAGTGTATATAAAATTATATGTGAATGGATATATTTGCAATATGTAACTGGATATAATTTCATCCGAAAAATGGTTATATTAAATTGTATCATATTGGATATAATTGTATTTACAAGGATACAAAGTTATATCAAATGATAAACTTATATCCGAATTTTGTCCCGATCAAATTGGATATAAGTTAATATAATACGATATGATTAAATTTAAATGATAAAAAAAACTTTGAATTGGAGGGCAGCAGGATTTCGGGTCCTACACACTCAGGGGTGTGATGAAAATCGAAAACGAACAGTTTTTCAATCTAGAATAATTTGTTTCGCGAAAATCAAATTGGCTTCAAATTATTATTTATCGTTTTATTTGACGCCGGACATGTAAATTAGGAAATAAAATATAATTGGTATTGTACAGATCCTAAAATATTTACCATTGAAAATCAGATCGTTTTCGTTTTCGATATTCATCACATGCCTGACTGTCAGCCGAGGGCTACTATTGATAATGAGTAACTATTAAAGACGTTAATGTATAAATCTGTTATTCTTTAAAGACTAGATAATTTTTTATCAAATATGGGAATTTTCTTTGGACTTAGAAATTTTTTTTAAATATGTTAAGCTTTTTTATTTTAAATAAAATTTTAATGGTTAGCCCGGCAATGCACTTCTTTTTTGTTGGAGGCTCATAGTTCCCGATTTATGGAGCTGAAGATGATCTACAACAATATTCAATGGCTTATTTCATATTTCTCCACTCAAAACTTATCGGACAAGAACAAAATATATATATCGTTGGGAAGGTACTTGAAATACCTTTTCAATGATATGCAACATGCCTAGACTTATTAACCCATTACGAGCCGATTTTAAATGTTAATTTTTTTAAATTGGATTTTTTAAATTAAAAAAAACTTTTAGAAGTAAAAAAGTTCAGAAAATATTAATTTAATGAAAAAATTGAGTAAAGCATATAAAAAATTGTTTTTGTTCAAATATTACATTAATCTCGAATATATTAGTTAATCTCGAACTTGGGTCTGATATTAACTAATATATCGTCGGCTTGCCTGCAAGAAGTGCTATGTTTTTGGTTTTAACAGGTTTTCAGGAGAGCGAAAAAACTGATTTATATTATCCTTTTAAGATATTTTATTGACATCATATGCCCTAATGATTCACGACCTTATTTATTACAATCATTATTAAGGCATATGATGTCAATGAAATATATTAAATATATAAACCAGTTTTTTCGCCCTCCTGAAAACCGACGATATTGTTATATATAAAAAATAAAATTAAAAATATTTTTGTATCTATTTATACATACAATTTTGAACGGTTTTATCAATAATATATTCCTATATATACAATTTTCAATAAAGCAAATACTGATATATGATTTAATATGATTACATATGAGAAAATTTCTAAAAAAATTTCGAATATATCACCATATAAAAACATATAAGGTCGCATACAATATTTTATATTATCATATATTTTAATATTAAAAAATATATGTTATATATACTCTTTTTTACTCGGGTGTTTTTAAACAAAACTCAAAAAGAAATTTCTAAAAATTTTAAATCGTTTTCGCGAAATTGAAGAACAAAGTTTGACAGCACTGCCACTGTTCACTGGCAATTTCACTATGTGGTTTGGGTTTAAACCTCATAAAAGCAGTGCGACGTTTAATCGATAAAGCAAATTTTTGTATCCTCTCTATTTGTCACTACCGAGAAATTAGAAAAGTTTATAAATAAAGAAAAGCTGTGTTTAAACAAAGGCCTTGCAACTCTCTCAATATTTTTTATTTGAAAAAATATTAGGCGGCTTGGAACAGGAACGAACTCCGACTGGTTAATCAGGGATGGAAAAGGCTCACTTAATCGGGCTCTTATACCCAAAAATGTTCGATCGCTCTTACATATTTAAAAATGTAAGTAACTAAAAAATAGCTTTCTCTTTGGCTCGTTAAAAAACATAAAAATTAAATATTTAGATATTAGCAAATACTAGCACAAATTGCGAAAAAAAACATTTGCAAAAAGCGAAATTTTTGAAACAATATATTCGCTTGCAGAATGTCGATCGTTGATTACCTCTTTTAATTCATTTTCTGTACCATAAAGCCTTTTTCGAATTCCGCCGTTATTTTGCAATTTTTAAGTGCATTTTTTTTAAATATATAACCTAGGGATTAAATTTTTGTACCATAAAGTCTTTTTTCAAATTCCCCTATTATTTTACAATTCTTTACGTGCGTTTTTTTTTTTAATTTATAATCTAGGGGCTATAATACACATTTCAGACAACAAAGTTTGGTGGCTAGTTGCAAAAAAAATCGCGAAAAATAAAATTTGCAAAAAGGAAAAATTTTTGCATCAATATATTTGTTTGTAGAATCTAAATCGCTGATTACGTTTCCTAATTAATTTTTTGTATAATACACATTTCAGACAACAAAGTTTGGTGGCTAGTTGCAAAAAAAATCGCGAAAAAAATATTTGCAAAAAGGAAAATTTTTGAGTCATTGTATTCATTTGCAGACTGTTGGTCGCTGATTGAGTTTTTAATTATTTTTTTCTACCACAAAGTCTTTTTTCGCGTTCCTCTATTATTTTGCAATTTTTTAAGTGCGGTTTTTTAAATTTATAATCTACGGAGTATAATGCCCATTTCATGAAACAAAGTTTGGTGGTTAGTTGCAAAAAAAGAAAATTTTGGCATCGTTTGCAGAATGTAAATCTTTTAATTAATTTTTTAAACCCCAAAGCCTTTTTTTCACCTTCCGATATTATTTTGCAATTTTTTACGTATGGTTTTTTAAAATTCATAGTCTAGGGCTATAATACTGTTGGAATAGTATAATTCCATAGTATAGTTCCATTCTTGATTTTTATAACTAAATTATTATTTTCCATCCCTGGTTACAATCGATGTTTGAGTCATACAAAGAGCGCACATAATGATCCTGCAAACATTTAAAAGATACCTTCCAAGAAGATATTTCATTTGAATGAAAATAATCAAGTAGTATTTACTTTGAAATTGTCTTCCTTTTATCACTTGCAAGATAATTCGACGATATTTGGAAAAAAGTAATTAAAAAATTTTATCTTTTGTCATAACTTTTTATGACAATATTTCGGCAATATCATCTTTGTATCATTTGGAAGATAAAGCAAATTTGTTTGAAATCTTTTATCAATTTGGAAAAAATTAAAACTAAATTTGTACAAAAACAATCAAAATAAACTCGTGAAAAGTTAAGATTAATTGCGCGGGAAAAATCGGCTAAGATGAAATCAAAATAATTTATAAGTTGGTCAATGGATTATGTATGCAGATATTGTTTTTCAGGCTTAAATTTAATAATGAAATAATTAAATTGTTTTTTTATTGTACTGGGAGTTTATTTAGCGATATCCCTTTTATCTTCCATATGAGTTATTGCTTTCATATTGCCTGGAAGTAGTGTTTTATTGTATCAGTTGTTGCCAACGGAGGAAACTTCCGGAATACGAAATTGATATTGCCGGCAATAAATGTTTTCTTCCTGGCGATATGTTCGGAGAATCTTCTTCGTATTGCCATGTTTGCTGGGTGATATTGGTTTGAGTATGTTCCTGTTCCAAGGCACATAATAGACCAAATGCTTTCTCAGTGATAGAGAGTCCGCCAATCTCTTTATTATGTATACTCTTTGGTTTAAACAAAACGCAATAAGAATTTTTTAAAAATATTAAATCGTTTTCGCGAAGTTCAAGAACAAAGTTTGACAGCACTACCACTGGCACTTTCACTATGTGGTTTGGGCTTTTCATTAAATTAATATTTTCTGAGATTTTTTTTTACTTTTAAGTTTTTTTTTAAATTTAAAAAATTCAATTTAGAAAAATTAACATTTAAAAGCATAACCCGGCTCGTAATGGGTTAATAAGTCGAGGCATGTTGCATACCATTGGTATGGTGTTTCAAGTACCTCTCCAACGACAAATATTTTTATTCTGGTCCGATAAGTTTTGAGTGGAGAAATAAGCCAATCAATATTGTTATAGATCATTTTCAGCTCCATAAATCGGGAACTATGAGCCTCCAAACAAAAAGAAGTGCATTGCCGGGCTAATCATTAAAATTTTATTTAAAATAAAAAAAAATTTACATATTTAAAAAAAATTTCTAAGTACAAAGAAAATTCCCATATTTGAGAAGAAATGAACTACACCCGTATTCAAAATGAAAAAGTGTATGCTAACTAACTTGCTGCTAACTTTTTTACACACAAATTCCCATAAGGGGAATATGGTTTTTGATTTTGTATACGGGGGCTAATCTTTAAAGAATTCAACAATAACAGATTTATACAATAACGTCTTTAATAACACTATGCGACAGTCAAAATCGGGATGGGATGAAACCAACGGGAAATGTTATATCGGTCAAAAACAAGTTATACGTGTCCCGACGTTTCGCTGGGTCATCCCTAGGAATCGAGATATATCTTTTTTACCGGCAAAACTGTTGAGTATATAGAAAAACGTTATATGAATAGATTAAAGGAATTGTAATTTTTAATTTTTTTAAAATTGTTTGAGCAAAATCGGACTAGTGGTTCTCGAGTTATGTCAAATCCACCAAAGGTCAAATCGATATATCTCGATTCCTAGGGGTGACCCAGCGAAACGCCGGGACACTTATAACTTCTTTTTTACCGATATAACTTTCCCCGGTAGTTTGAACCCTTCCCGATCACTGACCCCTACCATTTGTCTCACAGTGTAATTATCCATTATCAACAGTAGCCTGCGGCTGGTAGTGTGTAGGACGTGAAATCTTGCTGCCCTCCAATACAAAGTTTTTTTTATCATTTAAATTTAATCATATCGTATTGTATTAACTTATATCCAATTTGATCGGGACAAAACTCGGATATAAGTTGATCATTTGATATAACTTTGTATCCTTGTAAATATAATTATATCCGATTTGATACAATTTAATATAACCATTTTTCGGATGTAATTATACCCGAGTAAAAAAATTAATATGATGTCATATGTAATGATATCTTATTTAATATAATTGGAGATATACTATGATCCGAAAAATGGTGGATAAAATTATATCGGATAAGATCTAAATATATTGAATCATATCCGGATTTTGACCCGATATAATTAGATCTAATTTGATGTAGAAAGACATAATTATATAACGCTTTATATTTCAGGTTCAAAACAAAAATTATTAAAAAGCACTAAAAAATAACACCCTTAAGTTAAGAATTCAAAAATTAAACATTTACAAGAAGTTGTACAGAATTATAACCAAGTATTTTAAGCCTTATCATATAAACTTGTATTCTACCCGTAAACTGTGTAATCGTGGTATGTTTATGAGTTTGATGTCAAATTCCATACATAAAAAATATGGCTTGTATTTATACACGGTTTACAAGGAATTCAAGATTTATAATGAGTAAACCTTTTATATTTTGAAATCATACATAAATATATCTCAAAAAACATAGAATTTTATTTTACATTGCGCTATAGGTACCTAAACATATCTAAAACAACTTAGAAAAAAAAAATTTAACATTGAGCTGTATAAAACTATATATATTTTCCGATAAAGCCATTTTTAATTATATATGACGCTGTATTAAAATTGTCATAGCATAAGTAACTAGATATGGTACATATTAATATATATGGGGAAATATATATTTATTCTGATCTATATATGACATCATATAAAAATTTTTTGAAAAACTCAAAGCTATACATAATTATATCCACAAAGATATGGTATCACACTTGACTATATATAAACATATTAGTCCATATTAAATTATATAATTTCATATATAACTATTTTTACTCCGGTATCCAGTTACATATTGCAAATATATCCATTCATACATAATTTTATATAAACTCTTTTACTCGGGTATATATAAAAGAATAACGTGACTGACTGACTGACTCAACATCGCCCAGCCCAAACCGCTGAAGCTAGGAAGTTGAAATTTGGTATGTAGGTTCCTCTTTCGGCGTAGACGTGCGCTAAGACGGGATTTTTGGAAATTCCTACCGGAACGGGCAAAAAGGGGAAAAGTCTCCCCCTTGGCGGCCTACCAAAACCCCTTTGGCTAGAAAGCTGAAATTTAAGATATGTGTTCCTTGGAGTATGGGCTAACTTTTGTGGAAAGTACTTTCTGGAATTTTGCACAGGGACGTTGTAAAAATGGGGGTTAAAAAGGGGAAAAAAGGCCCCCCTTGACGGCCTGCGCAAACTCTGGAGGTAGGAAGTTGAAATTTCGTATAAGGTTCCTCCACTATCGTAAACATCCACCAAGACGGGATTTTTAGAAATTTTTACAGGGACGGGCAAAAAGGGGAAAAAGTCTCCCCCTTGACGGCCTACTCAAACTGCTGGAGCTATGAAGTTGAAATTTGGTATGTAGGTTCCTCGACCGCTGTAGACGTCTATTGAGACGGAATTTTTGGAAATTCTTATCGGGAGGGGCAAAAAGGGGACAAAAAAAGTACATTTTCCAAAAAAGTACCTTTTTCTAAAAAAAAGTACCTTTTTCCAAAAAAAGTACCTTTTTCCAAAAAAAATACCTTTTTCCAAAAAAAGTACCTTTTTCCAAAAAAGTACCTTTTTCCAAAAAAGTACCTTTTTCCAAAAAAGTACTTTTTTTTAAAAAAAAAGTACCGTTTTCAAAAAAAAGTACCGTTTTCCAAAAAAAAGTACCTTTTTCAGAAAAAAGTACTTTTTTCCAAAACAAAGTACCCTTTTCCAAAATAAGTACCTTTTTCCAAAAAAGCACCTTTTTCCAAAAAAGTACCTTTTCCAAAAAAGTAACTTTTTCCAAAAAAGTACCTTTTTATAAAAAAATGTAAGTTTTTCAAAAAAAGTACCTTTTCCAAAAAAACTTACCCTTTTCCAAACAACATACATTTTTCCAAAAAAATACCTTTTTCAAAAAAAGTACCTTTTTCAAAAAAAGTACCTTTTCCAAAAAAGTACCTGTTTCCAAAAAATATACAGTTTTCCAAAAAAATACCTTTTTCAAAAAAAGTACAAATAAAGTACTTTGTAAAAGCAAAGTATCTTTTTCCAAAAAGTACCATTTAAAAAAATATAATTTCAAAAAAAGTACTTTTTTTTCCTCCCCCACGGATATCTCCACTAAACCAAGGTTTCTTGATATTCGGCATAGACATGCGCTAAGACGGGATTTTTGGAAATTCCTATCGGAACGGGCAAAAAGGGGAAAAGTCTCCCCATAAACAGTCTCACAAATTGTAAAAGTGCCTACCCAAACTCCTGGAGGTAAGAAGTTGAAATTTGGTATAAAGATTCCTCCACTGTAGTAGACATCGACTAAGTTTTTATTTTTGGAATTCCCTACAGGATATCCCAAAAGAAAATTCGGTATGTGAGTTCGTCCTTCTGTGTAGGCATCCGCTTAGACGGAATTTTTGAAATTCCTATCGGGAGGGGAAATAAGGGGAAAAGTCTCCTCCTTGACGGCCTGCCCAATCCCTTTTGGCCAACCTAAAATTTTAAATATGTATTCCTTAAAGTAGGACTAACTCACCGGCAACGTAATTTTTCAATTTTGGAACAGGAACATAGTAAAAATGGTGGTTGAAAGGTCCCCAATAACGGCCTGCCCAAACCGCTGAGGCAATGAAGTTGCAATTTGGTATGAATGTTCCTCATCCTAAAGGGAGAGGCAAAAAGAAGAATAGCCTCCCCTTGGTGGCTTGTAAAAACCCCTTCGGCTAGAAACCTGAAATTTAAAATGTGGGTCCCTGGAGTAAGGGCTAACTTTTTAGAAAGATACTTTTTTGAATTTTTGGACAGCGTCGTTATAAAATGGGGGCTTAAAAATGGAAAGTGACCCTTAACGACCTGTCCAAACTGCTAGAACTAACAAGCTGAAATTTGGTACTTAGGTTCCTCTTCCAGCCTAATACCAACCGGGAGCGACAAAAAAATAAAAAGTGTCGCCCTTGACAGCCTGCTCAAACTGCTGGAACTAGGAAGCTGAAATTCCCTGTCGATGGATTTTCAGAAATTCCTACCTAGAGGGGCACAAATAGTAAGTTGGCTAGAAACCAGAAATGTAAAACATATGCTCCATGGAGTATGGGCTCACTTATCGGGAAGGTGCTTTTTGGAATTTTGGACAGGGACATTGCAAAAATGGGGATTAATGAAACGAAAAGTGCCGCTTAAAGGCCTGCCAAAACCGCTGGAGGTAGGAGGTTGAAATTTGGTATTAAAGTTCCTCCTCTATTGTAGACATCCGCTACGATGAGATTTTTTGAAATTTCCACAGGTAGGGTCAAAAACAGGAAAAGTCTCCCCCTTAACGGCCTGGCCAAACTGCTGGAACTAAGAAGCTTATATTCGGTATTTGGGTTCCTTCTCCAACGTTGAGGTCCTCTAAGATGGTATTTTTGGAAATTCATACCGGGAGGGGTAAAAAGGGAAAAAACTTCCCCCTTGACGGCCTGGCCAAACTGCTGGATATAGAGACCTAAAATTATGTATGTAGTAGGTTCCTCCTCCAACGCAGACGTCCTCTAATACGGAATTTTTGGAAATTCCTACCGGGAGGGGTAAAAACGGAATAATTCTCCCCCTTGATGGCCGATCCCTTCGGCTAGAAACCTGTAATCTATAATATGTTTTCCTTTGAGTATGGGCTCACTTATTGACAAGGCATTTTTAGGACTTTGGACAGGAAAGTTGTAAAAATGGTGGTTCAAAAGGGGAAAATTGCCGCCAACCCCCCGCCCTTAACGTCTGCGTCTTTAGCTAGAAACCTAAAACTTAAAGAACAAGTGTATATGGAACACTAAAATTAAAAAACTAAATAGGAAACGAGTGGAATTGAAATACTACACAAGTGGAACGAAATGGATATAAACGTTGAACGATATGGTATATGGAACACTAAAATTAAGAAACTAAATAGGAAACGAGTGGAATTGAAATACTACACAAGTGGAACGAAATGGATATAAACGTTGAACGAGTGGAATTGAAATTATAGACAATGGAAATGGATTGGAAGAGGGAACGAAATGGAATGGACTATAGAACGAAATGGAATGAGGAGCGAGATGGCATATAATGGGGAACGAGTGGAATTGAAACACTGCAGTTAAAAGAGGAATGGAACGGAGCAAGTGCAAAGAAATGGAATGGAAATAGAAGCGACTGATATCAATATCGATACACAAGACAGTAGGAACGAAATGGAATGAAACGGCGAACGAGTGGAATTGGAATAACAGATAATGGGAACGAAATGCAATGGAATGGTGAACGAAATGGACTCTTGGAAGGAGTTGCATTGGAACACTAAAATTGTTAAACAGAATGGAATGGAATTTGAATGACTCAAACTGCCGGAGTTTGGTACATAGTATAATATAGTAGCTTTACTCATTTTCTGTCATTTGAAAAAAATTAAGTAGTATTTGTAATTTTCTTGTACATATGGTTCTTAATACCACTACAACTACATGAGATAGGACCAAGCTCTCAATTTTTTAATGAGTGGGGCTACTATAGTATACTATGGTTTGGTATTTGAAATTTCGCATGCGATTGAAGCAAGATTATATATATTTGGGATTTTTACTGAGAGGAACAAAAAGGGGTGAAGAACTCCTTTAATTACCTGTTCAAACACTATCCACGGAATATGAAACTTATGTAGCATTGAAACATACTCTGCAAAAATTTAACAAATTTTCTAAAAGAGAAAAAACCTTAGAAAAGGAATGGAACTTATATATTCTGATATTTAAACTGCAGGTAACGAAGCACCGGTGGAAGAAACCGACGCAGTAAATTTTCCAACTGAATTTGTGAATTTAATTGAATTTCCAGGTCTACCTTTACATAAACTGGAATTAAAAAAAACCTTAAGGCACGCTAACAACGTAAAGGGGTTTGCCCGCTATCTTTAATATTATAAAATGCTTTCCAACCCTGCTTTACGTTATTTATTTTCATTCAAAACACAAACGAAGAAAATTACTTACGGGTCTATCTACCTAAGTTCGCACTTTACCAAATTATCTTGACATACACACGTATATTGCAATTTATAATGGATTCATTACTAACAATCCACTTTAATGAGAAATATTTATTTATTTTAAACTCATTGTTGTGCAGAATTATTTATTTGTGGTGGCTGGGTGAATGCTTTTATTATAAAAACTGTACTTTAAATGAAAAAGCGAATTTAAAACAATTGTGGGGGGGGGGGGGGTGCGTCACGAATACGAACTATCTACGCCGATGGTTGAACAACAGACAAATTGTTGTTACATGCTCACGTGTTGGTATACTAAATGTTTTATTTATAAAAAATTAAGAGGCAAAAAATAGTGTTTGTATTTAAACATTACAATAAATTTACCTTAACAATTATTTTACCTTAACAACAAATATTGTGTTTTATTTTATGTAAAAGAAATTTAATTCTAAACTTTAAGGCACGCTAACAACGTAGCGTGCTGCGCCCGCTAGTTTTATATATTACAATATAAGGAGTGAGATCATAAAAATGTTAACACACATAAAGTTAAATAAAAAACAAACCACTGTATTTTAAGACTTTAAGCCAAATTTATGGAATTATAACCACTACGAACAAAGTTATCCACTTTTTCCGGAAACCCTCCCATTAAGGCTTTTATGGTAGTTTCTGTCACCTTTTTAGAGCAGGTGGTCCATCTACGTTTGAAATCTTGCATGTCCTGGGAGACCTTTTTTGTGCCCTTTAACTCTCTTTTAACAAGAGCCCAATATCTCTCCACTGGCCTGAGTTCCGGGCAGTTTGGTGGATTTGCCTCTCTTGGTACAAAAACCACATTATTATCATTATACCACTCCAGCGCTTTCTTGCTGTAGTGACAAGATGCTAAATCGGGCCAAAAGTTAGTGGATACATTGTGCTGACTCAAAAATGGAAGAAGTCTTTTCTGCAAACACTCCTCGATATAAACTTCGCTGTTTATAGAGCCAGATGTCACAAATGACTGGCTTCTTTGGCCGCAGCTACATATGGGTTGCCATACTAGGAATTTTTAAGGGAATTTCGTTTGCTTTTTCGACCTAAATTTTTCCACAACATTTCCTCGAACATCGGAAACATAAAATTCTTAACCAGGGAGCTGCGAAAAATCAGCCAGGACATAAGTTTTGTCGTGCATTACACAAAAGTTGTATTTTTGTACAAAATTTTATTTCAATTTTCGAGCTCTGGTTTTGGCCTCCAAATTTTTAAAAGCGGTTCTATCGGGAACTTTTTGAACTTTGTAAGACTTTTGTCCTGCACAGAACGAATTTACAAAATTCTAATTAAATTTTTAAACACCTTTCTCATCCCAAATTCGTAAATACAAAAAGAAAACTTTTCAAAAAGGCACCAACAAAGAAATTTGTAATTTTTGTAACTTTGAATTTTTATTTTTAAACAATTTTTATATGAAAGATAACAATTTACAAACGAGTTACAAAAATTTCAAAGAAAAAAATTGTTGGGAATAAAATTTCTATTTAAAAGAAAATGTGGTTGCTTTTATAAATTCCCATTGTTGGTGCCTACTGTTTTTTCTGTGTGCCTTACGTTTTACTTTACGTACAAAAAAGTCCGAGCAATGGGCGAACCTAGCTGTTTTTGTACCAGATGTGTTAGGAGCTCTCTTAAGGATGCTTTTAACTTTATATGCCTTACCAATTTTACGATAACCAGTCGTTGTTCCTGTTCTCGGCTTCCTTTCAATTGTGAGGTGTTCCAGATACCTTTTTACCACTTTTGAAACTGTTTGGCGGCATACATTAGTTTCTTTGGCAATTTTTTTGTATGTCCATGTTTGGTTTTGTTGCAAATATTTAATTATTTTTGAACGCACTTTTCTTTCATCGTCCATTCTGTAAAAAATTGCAAAATAAAACTCATGATGTAAATTAATTTATTAACTGACATATTTTTAAAATGTAAACTGCCGAAAAAAAATATGAGAAGCTTTAAACCAAAGTTATAGGCAAAAATGTGTGTTAACATTTTGATGATCTAACTCCTTATTAGTTAATCTCAGACACAAGGTCGAAACTCATTTTATCAAAAACAATTTTTTATATGTTTTACTCAATTTTTTAGCCTAAACCACATAAACGTAGTGCGACGTTTTGTCGATAAAGCAGTTTTTTGTGTCCTCTCTATTTGTCACTACCGAGAAATTAGAAAAGTTTATAAATAAACAAGAGCTGTGTTTAAACAAAACGCAATAAATTTTTTTTTTTAAATATTAAATCGTTTTCACGAAGTTCAAGAACAAAGTTTGACAGCACAGCCACTGTCCACTGGCACTTTCACTATGTGGTTTGGGCTTTTCATTAAATTAATATTGTCTGAGCTTTTTTTTACTTTTATATTTTTTTTTTAATTTTAAAAATCCAATTTAGAAAAATTAACATTTAAAAGCATGACCCGGCTCCTAATGGGTTAACAAGTCGAGGCATGTTGCATACCATTGGTATGGTGTTTCAAGTACTTTTCCAACGACATATATTTTTGTTGTGGTCCGGTAAGTTTTGAGTGGAGAAATAAGCCATTGAATATTGTTATAGATCATTTTCAGCTTCAGCGGGAACTATGAGCCTTCAACAAAAAAGAAGTGCATTGCCGGGCTAATCATTAAAATTTTATTTACAAAAAAAAAACTTAACATATTTAAAAAAAATTTCTAAGTACTAAGAAAATTCCCATATTTGAGAAGAAATGATGTACACCCGTATTCAAAATTACAAAGTGTATGCTAACCAACTTGCTGCTAACTTTTTTACACACAAATTCCCCTAAGGGGAATATGCTTTTTGATTTTGTATACGGGGGCTAATCTTTAAAGAATTCAACAATAACGGATTTATACAATAACGCTTTTAATAGTTACTCATTATTAGGGCAAGGAATTTCATGCAAATGCATGTTTTTTCTCGATAGTCCAAAACTAATATGGACTAAATATTTATCCGAATCATCAAATTTAGAACAAAATGGCATCGATTTGTGGTTGCATATTTTTGCATATTTTGTCATAAATGCATGTTTTTGCATATTTTGACTTTAAATGCATATTTAGAGCATTTTTAATGGATATTTTGTGCTTTTTAATGCACATTTGTGAATATTTTTCATTTTTAGGAGCATTTTTTATTTTGTAAAAAAATATAAAAAATTGCTACGTTTTCATATTTTGATTCAATCAAAATAAACATTCTTAAAACCTTATTGACCTTTGGGAAATCTTCGAGTTCTTTGTCTGTTTGCAAAATAACTAACTTAAAAACATTTCTAAGTTTTAGAGTGTTTGCATTTGTGCAAAAACAATAGTTTTTAGTGCATATTTCTTACATTTTTAATGCATATTTTTCTTTTTTAACAGTATATTTTAGGCGCATATTTTCCGTTTTTAAGTGCATGAAATTCCTTGCCCTACACATTATCAACAGTAGCCTGCGGCTGGTAGTGTGTAGGACGTGAAATCTTGCTGCACTCCAATACAAAGTTTTTTTTATCATTTAAATTTAATCATATCGTATTGTATTTTAACTTCCCGATTAAAAAAGATGATATGGTGACATATCTAATTTGATGAAATACAATAACTAATCACATACAATTTAATCCGAAAAATGGTGAATACAATTGTATCTACGTGGATCAAATTGGATTTAATTACTTTAAATTATATACAATTTAATCCGAATTTTGACCAGACATTATTGTATGAAATAATATCTTAATATTTAAAATTTGATGCAATTAGGTCCAGTTGGATAAAAATTTTCGTATTTCTGTTTTTATTAAATATTGTACTGAAAAACAATGGGGAATTCACGTAAGGTTGCGTGTATCGTGTGAACTAAGCAAATTTAATAAGTTTGCGAGTTTTGATGTGAAACTGCATACATCAAAAGTATCTACACATTAATCAGTACTTATACGAGCTATAGTATAGTTTAAGAATAATCCATAAAATAAAAAAATTCTAAATAAAATTAAATTTCAAATAATTTCCATAAATCATTACTGGATTTTTCACTAAAGGTGAGATTTTCATTTTGAAAGTGAGAAAAGTTCAAATGAAGCTTTTATTTTTGGGCTTTCACTTAAAAAAATGAGAAAAATGTCATGAAATAATCGTTTAAAAATGTTTTAAATTTGTAAATAGTGTATGTATGAATTAAAAAACTACATTTCACTAATAGGGGGAATTTTTTATTAGGTGTTTAAGTTATTTATTACACAATTTTAGTCTGTAGTATGGTAGACAATTTTTTTGTTTTAATTTCATAGGATATTTTGATATCCTTCAAGCCTATGGATAAATTTGGTGGTACGTCATTCCTAAACCAAAATAATTACTTCGAAGAATTGGCTAACTTTTATTAATATAACCCAATATTCAATTTAAAAATAAAAGAATTTGTTGTTTCGATGTAAATTTATTACGTTTTAAATGAAAATGAATTTCAATTTGAATTTACTAACGGTGGGTCTCATACTTCAGGTTTAAACTTTAGTTAATAGTTAACCCAAAAAAATTTTTGTTGTTTTGTGTAAATTTTTTTGACATTTGCTTTTGTTTATAGTTAAGTTAAAGTTGAACCTGCAGTATGAGACCCACCGTAAGATATTAATAGTTTATTTGAAGCAAGACTATAACATAAATTATATAGGGGAAATATATGTTTCTTTTTTAAATCAATAGACTTGTTTTGTTGCTATATATATGTGGTACGAAATCCCATATAAAGTGTTAACTCTTTTAACATAATATTTTCAACGTCGATAATGTATGGGTAACTGTCAGATAATTTCACTCAAATTTTATACAAAAGTATTTTGCCAGTTTTCGTGTTCATGTTGTTTTTTTTAAATCACTTGAATTTTATATCAAAATTTGTTTTTGTAAAAGAATAATTTCCAATTAAAAATCCATTGATTTCGATAAAATCTTAAATTAAACATGAAACTGGGCTTTTTTTGGTCTTACAATTTCAATTCCATGGGCGAGATCTTATTAAATATGACAACATATGTAAAAAGATATATTTAGATATTGGGTCATATAAAATTTGTTCGAAAGACGAAATTTATGTCTTATTATATATAGTGCCATACAAAGCAATATATAACGAGACATAATTGTATTAAATAATATAAAATAATATATAACCCGTTTTACTCGGGTTATATACAATTTGATCGGGACAAAACTCGGATATAAGTTGATCATTTGATATAACTTTGTATCTTTGTAAATATAATTATATCCGATTTGATACAATTTAATATAACCATTTTTCGGATGAAATTATATCCAGTTACATATTGCAAATATATCCATTCATACATAATTTTATATAAACTATTTTACTCGGGTGTATTTATATTTAGGGTTAACAATTGATGCCCAAAACATGATATTAAAACCACTGTTCGTGTATTATATGGATTTTTACGGTTTTAGACTATTGAATCACTGGAAGCGAAATCGACTTTAATAAATTTTATGGCTTAGTAGAGAAGCAATTAAAAGGAAAATATTTGAACAAAAAAAAAATGTATTCATCTATAGCGGCTTATACGTTAAAACCGCGATTTTTCAAAAATTTTATATGGCGGCATAGCTTTCCAAATTGTCCCCAAAGTCCAACTTGTAGTATAATATGGGGCGGGGCAGACCTGTATAAAAGTTTATTTAAAATATATTTTTGAAATAACCACTTATTAAGATTTGTAAATTTGAAATAGTAGTATTGTTTTATTTACTAAAATACGCACATAAGTAAGAAAATATTAATATTTCAGCTTTGAAATATTAATAATCTTTTATTTACTTCAAATAATTTTATTTATTTCAAATAATTTGAAGTAAGTAAATAAATATTAATATTTCAAAGCTCAAATATAAATATTTTGTTAATATTAATATTTCAAAGATGAAATAAAAATATTTTGAAATAAATGAAATATGTAGTTAAGTAAAATACTTAGTTACATTTTTGAAATATTTTGAAATATTTGAAATTAGAATATTAAACCCAAAATTTTAATTATTTTTTTGTGAATCTCTACCAAAATCTAAGGCCAAATATAGCTATTCCGAAGTTTTAGAAGTGCCCATATAGTTTATATGTGTTTTCTTAAAAAAAAATAATTCCTGTAGGTGGCATTTATAGAATGTTCAGTGCATGCCAAACATTTCAGATATTTCAAATATTACAAATATTTTAAATATTTCAAATATTCCAAATATTTAAAATATTTCAAAAATGTAGCTAAGTATTTTACTTAACTACATATTTCAAAATATTTATATTTCAGCTTTGAAATATTAATATTAACAAAATATTTATATTTCAGCTTTGAAATATTAATATTTATTTACTTACTCCAACTTATTTGAAATAAATAAAAAAATATTAATATTTCAAAACTCAAATATAAATATTTGTTTACTTACTTAAAAACATTTATACTTATACTTGAACTTTAAAATATAATTACTAAAAATATTTCAAATTGTTAATTTAAGTAAATATTTTTAAGTAACTATACAGCTTTGATATGGGGTCATCTCTAAAAACTGTTCTTGCGTAATTTCAAGCAAAACAGTTTCCATTTGCAAAAGTTATTGAGCAGAATTCTTTGTAAAATATTTAAATGGCGCACTTTTATTAAATAAAAAATATGATTGTAAAACAAATATGTATTTTTTATTCAAAGCGTGTTTGTAATTAAAAAATAAAATCAACAAATTCCATTTTTAAATTTTGCCTTGAATTTCAGCAAATTTGATTTTTAAAGCGTTTCTATCGGGAACTTTTTGAATTTTGTAGGACTTTAGTCCTGCCTTACGTTTCACTTTACCTACAAAAAAAGTCCGAGCATTGGGCTAACCGAGCTGAGTTAGAAGCTCCCTTAAGGATGCTTTTAACTTTATATGCCTTACCAATGTTACGATAACCAGTCGTTGTTCCTGTTCCCGGCTTCCTTTCAATTGTTAGGTGTTCCAGATGCCTTTCTATCACTTTTGAAACTGTTTGCCGGCATACATTAGTTTCTTTGGAAATTTTTTTGTATGTCCATTTTTGGTTTTGTTGAAAATATTTAATTATTTTTGAAAAATTGCAAATTAAAACTCATGAAGTAAATTAATTTAGTAACTGACATATTTTTAAAATGTAAATTGCCGAAAAAAATATGAGAAGCTTTAAACCAAAGTTATAGGCAAAAATGTGTGTTAACATTTTTATGATCTCACTCCTTAATAGCCCGGTGTAGAAACGGTAATGACATATCATTATTTGTTGGACTACCAGTAATGACACCCACTTACATTCTGTATTATTTTAAAACATATAATAATGAGTTACTGATAATGACTTATTTTTATCATTATTTCAAATAGAAAATAATTTTTTAGATTTTTTGAAAATTTTTTGAAATCTATTTTTAGACTCAATATTTTTTAAACACTGGTAAGGATATATGTAACCACATATTTTTTGATTTTCTGTATGTTGGCGGGTAAGCTTACTTGTGTGCAGCAAGTCAATTGTGTTTTTATCTATTAAATATTACATGTCGATATAGCTCAGATGGTAGTGCTGTTGACTGGCAATCTGTAGAACCAGGTTCGATTCCCGCACCAGCAAATTTTATTTAAAAAAAAAAATACAATAAAAAATATTTTTTTTTATATAATTTATTTTTTAGAAAATATATTTTTAAACTCATTATTTTTGTCAGTACTGGTAAGCACATAGGTAACGATATATTTTTTTATTTTTCGTATGCTGATGTGTAACGACAACTCATTATTTTTCGCGACATCGCCATATAAAGGTAATAAGAAATATAATAACAAAAGTAACTGGTTACCATTACCAAGTATGTAGTTACATAACCACATATCTGGTAATGATTTTCTACACTGGGAGGGTGACAGCGATTTGTAAGGGAAACTTTTTTGGCACAACTCCGTGGATTGCCGAGCGGAATTTGGTGACACTTGGTCTAAATTGAAATTCATAAGTTTTTTATTTTGCATACACAATTTTATGATGTAAATCTAATTAACAAATATTTTTTATTTTATTTTCAGTTTGCTGGATTCATTTTTGCCTGTTGTTTAGCCAATAACATACGTAACTATAAACGTCGTGCAGCCTATTAAAACACAGCTATTTTTAAACACAACAAAAAACGAAGCATATCAAAATAATTTTAAGTTTTGCATTAAAATAAGAATATCAAGGTCGATAATGTTTTCAAAATAAGAGTAGTTGTCTATTATAACACAGATTACATAGATCTCTTACTCTTCGACATTTGCTGTCAATGAATGTAATTGATGAGAATGTAGTGGATATATGTTCTATACACTCATAGAAATAAATCTGTAAAAATAGCAGAAAAAGCAACTAAAAATTAGGTATAAATTATATATATATATTAGGGTGGGTCAGTTTGTATGGGTCCGAAAAAAATGAAGAAGCGTATAGCAGAAACGTGATCTACACTAAATTCTAAGAAAACTACCCGAAGAAAATATGGGTCTAAAATGAAAACCTAGCTCCCGCCGAGAAGCATTTTGATTTATAAGAAAGCGCTTTTTCGAATTTCAAATTTATGCAGTTTTTACAAAACCACTAAAATCAAAATGCTTCTCGGCGGGAGCTAGGTTTTCATTTTAGATCCATAGTTTCTTCGGGTAGTTTTCTTAGAATTTAGTGTAGAAAACGTTTCAAAATTGACCCACCCTAATATATATATATATATATGTTCCCTCGGTTCCTATAAGGAGCATAGGGCCTTAATTAAAAATGATATGTTAACTGTTAAATTTACTGAATTTTAGTTATATTTAAGTTAACATTTAGTTAAATGAAAATGACAAATTGTACTGTAAAATCTGGAGAAAATTTTGCAAAATATTAGTTGACTAAAAATATCAAAAACATCCTGTTATATCTACAAAATTTTTGTTTTTTTAAGCTAGATTTAGTTGAATGCAGACAGTCTATCCTGCTAAAATTAGCAGAAATATTTGGTAAAAAAAATGTAAACTGCTGTTTTAAAAAGGCTCGATTTTTATTTGCATTTAAAAAAATCGAAAAAAAACTTTTGAAAATTTTAAATATATTGTAATTTTTTAGCTTACTAATTATTTAGCATAATTTTTTGCTGATTTTGGCAGGTTACTCAAATATAACTAAAATTCTGTATAACAAAGTGTTTTATTTTTGCTATACTAATTTATAGCATTCCTATCTGCTAATTTGAACAGTTTTTTCTGCAACATCATTTTTAACTAATTTTTAGTAGTTTAACTAATTTTTTTACAGACTATTTGTATTTATATACTATTACTATTTGTAGAAAAAACTTTTTATGAGGAGATCTACAAACTAGCTTTATTTTAGCCTTTCTCAACATTTTTTAGAAATTATTTGTTTAAATATACGTATGTATATAAACACGACTTCAAACTTTCCAAATATAAAATAATTATTTCCATAACACCAAATTTAGCAGAATCCTTGCTGAAAAATAGTACACTTGATATACAAGTCGTTTTACTAATATGAAATGTTATTTTCAAAATAAAACTGATAACTACACTGATAAAAACTTCTATAAACATTTTTGCTAAAGTTAATAAAAATAAATTCGAAAGGACCCTGCTAAACATTAGCAAAATAAAACCAGCAAGAAAATATCTGATATATTTTCATAAACTTAGCTAAATTTTGGTTAACTGAAAATTACTATTTACTCTGATTAGCAAAAAATTTTATTGAATATTAATAGTCTAAAAACTCAAATAAATTTATGTTTTCAAAGATTTTTTTTAGATTTTTTTCTGCGTGTTTTTATAAAAAGAATCAAACGAATTCGTTAACAAATTTGTGTGAAAAACACTAATTTAAAAACGTTTTTCCTTCAAAATTTTTGCACAAATTTCTTAGGACTTCTATGTAGAACAAAGGAGGCTAAAAAAATTTTAAGATAAATCTTTTTAAGTTTGTGTTTTTCACACAAACGTTTTAACGAATTTCTCTGATTCTTTTTATAAAAACAGGCAGTTAATGTGAACAACAACCAAAACTTCTGTAATCAGGACTCTACTATTTTTCAGCACAAAATGAATTTAGGGGTTAATTTTTTTTAATCATTTCAAACTTCTAGTGCAAGATCAATTTGTCAGAAAATTTCCAATAATGTTTTTTACATCTATTCACAATTTGTTTACCCTTGTTCTCAGTAAATTATGGGGAGGAAGTATTCCATATCTTTTTTATAAAGAAACTTTTATATTTAAACAACTTTAAAGAAATCTTATATAGAAAACTTCCTTTATATGATTAATTTAAACACAAAGAAATTTTTTCGGGCAAAACTACAAAAAGACAAGTGGCTGTAAAGGTATCCCCATACATTTGCAATATTATGACGAAACTTCTGGCTTTATATCTTTATTTCATTACGAAATAATATGAAAGTATATTAGAATTTTACCTAAATATTATCGATGTTTTAAAATTTTTTTTTACCGAATTTTAACGGCATGTTAGACAATCACCTATATTTTGAAAAAGTTACCGTCAACCTTGAAAATAATCTTTTAGAATATATTTTCAACAAATGGTTTTCCATATGTATATTAGGGTGACAGCATTTTAATTTTTTTTTGAAGAAAATTAAAATCGAACAATGGGTTTTTGAGATATCCCAAAAATTCGGACTCCTTTTAAAATCAAGTTAAAAATCGGATATAAAAACAGATAACTCAAAAACCCTTTGTCCGATTTAACATTTTTATATTCGTGTTCAGCATGCCGAAATTAATAAAAATTTATGTACTGACATAAAATACATTTTGTTTTTCGATTTATTCGAAATCTGTAATATTCATCGGGTTAATTTTGTCCGCTTTGGCCAAAATTTTCAATACCAATAGTTGGGACCTATTGTCATCAAATTCTGCGTGGCAATTCTCGAATATAAAAAAATGCTGTCACTCTAATGTACTCATAAATGTACTTGAAATTTTATAATCTCTCTATATTTTGTAATTTCTTTAAAAGATACTATCTTTATTACGAATTTTTAATTTTTTTTTTACATTTAAACTACTTGTACTAACTTTTAAAATGTACAAATTAATAATAATTGTAATTAGTGTATGTATATCTTTTTAATAATAAACAAAAACATAAAATAAGACTACCCAATAATTGTGATTCCCAATTTGTTATCAAAACTCCAGGAAATATTAAGTGCAAACATATATCGATCATTCCATGAGAGAATGATGACAGTTGAAATATTTTGCAAATACATGCTCTAAAGAGTTATTTAGTGGTTTCAGTTTTTACTATATAAGAATTAAGATGGCATTGTATTTTCGCCGATACCCAGGCGGAATAATATGGATGTAGTGGTTACCGCGTTGGGCTGTTAAACATAATTTTGCTTGTTCGATACCCATCGAGGGGATCATCCAAAACTAATATGCAAAAATCGGACAATTCTAATTGTAACTCGCTCATCTTTAAGTGAAAATATTTCAAAAATATTTTCATATTCGTGTTTAGAGTACTAAATTTAATTAGAAACGAGTAAAAAGGTTAAAGTCGGGCATGCCGACTATACAATACCCTACACCAGTCTGGTTAAAAGCCAACTAATGTTTGGATCCGAAATTCGAATGGGTTAAAATGGGGCTTGTGTCAAAATTTTCTATAATGTGAGTCAGCGCACCAAATTTCATTAAAATATCTTAATATTTGCGACCTGCAGTTTGTAACCAAGCCAATTTTGGGGGGACCCTTATATGGGCACTAGGTCTAAACATGTACCGATGTTCACCAAAATCAATAGGCTTCGTCCTTGGGCCAACATAGGCCTGTGTACAAAATTTCATCAAAATATCTTAATATTTGCGACCTGCAGAGTATAAACAATATAATTTTGGGGGGACCCTTATATGGGCACTAGGTCTAAACATGGATCGATGTTCACCAAAATCAATAGGCTGCGTTATTGGGCCAATATAGGTCTGTGTACCAAATTTCATCAAAATATCTTAATATTTACGACCTGCAGCGTATAAAGAGTATAATTTTGGTAGGACCCTTATATGGGCACTAGGTCTAAACATGGACCGATGTTTACCAAAATCAACAGGCGTCGTCCTTGGGCCGACATAAGTCGGTGTACCAAGTTTCATCAAAATATCTTAATATTTGCGACCTGTAGAGTGCGCACAAGAATGCATGGACAGACAGACAGATAGACAGACGGACGGACGGACAGACGGACATCGTTAAATCGAAATAAAAAAAATTCTGAGCCGATCGGTATACTATAAGGTGGGTCTAGGACCAATATTTTTTGGTGTTACAAACATCAGCACAAACTTATAATACCCTGACCACATAGTGGTGTAAGGTATAAATATGTGTTGCAAGACAGAACTAAAAATATATTTTGTTTCATATTTGTTTCAAATTTCCGAAACACTGACCCTAATATTCACGGCCGAAATTTTCAACGTGTGGGTCTTAGACTATGTGGCTTAATAACCCGACGGGGTCTCAACTAAATACCATTGACATATGGTTTGTACGTACAATCCATACGTCAATGTGGCAATATTTGTGAAAAGGTGACACGGAGGAAATAAGAAGATAAACAGAGAAAATCTGAAGTAGAATGTTTGTGTACACTGAAAATATTATTACCGTAACTGACTGTAGTTTATTTAAAAAGTTATCCGTACATTTATTTTTAAATGATTATACAGTTAAAATACAGAGAAATATATTTTTTAACTGATTTTGTCGTTTATTTAAAAAATAAACTACAAATAAATACGGATTTTCTGTTACAGTTAATATTTTCATTTAAAATGTTTTGTAAAAAAGGAATTCCTTTTCGATTTCTAGGTCAGTTAAAAAAACGAAATAAACTAAATATCATTTATTCTTACGGATTTTGTAGTTAATTTTTTGAAATTTAAAAAAATGGAAATAAATGAAAAATCATTATTTTTTAAGGATTTTGTAGTTTATTTATTAACATTTAAAAATAAATGAAAAGTTCTTCTGATTTAAATGAAAAGTTATTAGACCGGTTTTCAAGTGATTTTTCATTTATTTTAAATTACATTTTCAGTTAATTTAAACTACAAACTATTTTGAGTGTATGTCTGTTTGATCACTTCTGAAATTATTCATATAGAAACAATTTGACAATGAAAATATAAACAATAATACAATTTAATGGAAGATCACTGATGAAGCCTGTCCATAAAAAGGCAGTAACTAGATCTAGTCTGATTTGCAAATTTAATGTGTTTATAACTTTTGAGAAAGGTTTATTCTTCTTCTTAACCTCAAACCTACTAAATTAGAATTAATAAAAATACATATTAATGACAATATTAATTGTATTTGGTCTATACGACGCGTTTGAAAAAACAACCATTATCCCAGCATAAATCGAGTTGGTAATCAGGTATTTTTGGTAGAATTTGATTAACAAGGCGTGAGACTAGAAGCTATCGATTATTTGGAATTCACATCCTTTTTTTGATTTTAAGAATTGATTTAAATACCTTTTGCTTTTTTGACTGTCTTATTGGAATGGGTTTGGTAATGCAGTAGATAAATTTGGCAATAAGTAATGTAAGTTCTATGGCAATGCATTTTTAGGTGCTCTGAAATGAGGCCGCAAGAAATTTGGCCCCAAAATGCGAAATGTAAAATGGTCCCAAAAAAGTAGATTTGTAATTTTTAATGTTAAAGCTGTTATTTTTTAAGTTTTAGGGTCATAAAACAAATTTTTCACACAAAATTCGTTTTATAAACGTGTTATAAGATTTTCAAATTATTATGTATAGGTAAGCACTTTAAAATTTATTTATTTTTGAAAAAAAGTTTTTTAAAAACAAATGTCTACTCAGTTGTTATACTACTTATTCTTGAAGAATTATCATTATATCAGAAAATATTGGATTTGAATACGTCGCGAGAAAATCGCCGCAAAAGTGTAAAGCGCCGCAGGCGAATATGTTCTTTTTTAAGTTTTGTGAGTTTTAATGAAAAATTAATTTCTTATTTTGTTTTTATATTTGTTGAGTTAAAGGCGCCGCAGTCGAAAATTGTTTAAAAATCGCGCGATTTTTAAAACAAATGCATCGCACGATTTTTAAAACAAATTTTAATTTTTGTTAACTTTTGAGAAGCGTCGCATAAAAAATTTTTATTTATGAAACCAAAATCGGCCTTAATATATACTATGGCTTAGTAAAGAAGTAATTAAAAGGAAAATATTTCAACAAAAAAAATTTATTCATCTATAGCGGCCTATGCGTTAAAATCGCGACTTTTGAAAAATTTTATATGGCAGCATAGCTTTTTTCCAAGTTGTCCCTAAAATCCAACACTTTAGTATATTAGTTTTTTTGCTTTTTTTTAAATACTGGCTTTTAAATAACTGTATTTGTAGAAAATGTCAATAGAATCGTACTCTGTATTTAATTACCTTTCTGACAAGGCATAAAAATCCGAAATCGGTTAGAAAATATTTAAGTAATTGCAATTAACCCAGACCCATTCGTAAAAAATTAAAAATATTTTTTTAAAACTTACAATGTTATACTCTATTTTCATTTCTAAGATCTGTAAATATTCAGCTACAAATTTTTTATCTCTTGGATTATGCTAACCTAATTCCAGGTATGACCAAAATGAGTTTTTTTTTTTTTGTAAATTTGCAAATCTCTAAATTTGATTTTTTTAAAACTTTGTTGAACACAGAAAGAATTTACAAAATTCTAATTAAATTTTTAAACACCTTTCTCATAACAAATTTGTAAATGCAAAAAAAAACTTTTTAAAAAGGCACCAACAAAGAAATTTGTAAATCCAAAAAAAAAAATTATTTTTATTTTTTAACTTTGAATTTTTATTTTTAAACAATTTGTATATGAAAGATAACAATTTACAAACGAGTTACAAATATTTCAAACAGAAAAATTGTTGGGAATAAAATATCAATTTAAAAGAAAATGTGATTGCTTTTACAAAAAATCCATTGTTGGTGCCTACTGTTTTTTCTGTGAACAAAATATAAAAAAGTGCTCAACGCATTTTTAATTACATCTGAGAAAATAATTCTATTGAAAAATACACATATCCCTCTTTTACTTTAGTAGTGACGACGTTTAAACTTAAAAATTTTAGAGAAAAGTATGATTTTTTACAATACTTTAGATAATACTATGTATTCTTTTTTGTTTTTTTATCTAGCTGTAAACAATCACTTCCGATTTTTTTAACTCAGATAAAAGAGATTGTTTTCTGAAAATTTTGTAAAGACCCGACAACTTTAACCCTTTATTTACCAAGGTCAACTGTGAAATTTTTAAAAAAATCGGTTTGAAAAACCGAAACCGAAAACCGAGAAAAATAAGTCGGTTTTTAACAAATACTTACAACAATTAAAATAATTAATTGAATTATATATTATTGAGTCTTAAATTTCGAAAAGGGCTCAGGCCTATTAATTTTGGTTAACACCGGTCCATGTTTAGACCTAGTGCCCATATAAGGGTACCCCAAAATTGGCTTGGTTACAAACTGCAGGTCGCAAATATTAAGATATTTTGATGAAATTTGGTACACCGAACTATGTCAGCCCAAGGACGAGGCCTATTGATTTTGGTTAACACCGGTCCATGTTTAGACCTAGTTCCCATATAAGGGTCCGCCCAAAATTATATTGTTTATACGCTGCAGGTCGCAAATATTAAGATATTTTGATGAAATTTGGTACAAAGACCTACGTTGGCCCAAGGACGAAGCCTATTGATTTTGGTGAACATCGGTCCATGTTTAGACCTAGTGCTCATATAAGGGTCCTATCAAAATTATATTGTTTATACGCTGCAAGTCTCAAATATTAAGATATTTTGATGAAATTTGGTACACCGACCTATATCAGCACAAGGACGAAGCCTATTGATTTTGGTTAACACCGGTCCATGTTTAGACCTAGTGCCCATATAAGGGTCCCCCCAAAATTGGCTTGGTTACAAACTGCAGGTCGCAAATATTAAGATATTTTAATGAAATTTGGTTCGCTGACTCACATGATCCCGAGAACAAAGCCGATAGATTCTAGATAGAATCGGTCCATATTTGGACCTATCTCCCATATGGGCTATATTTACGATTTTCTCTTTTATAATTTTATAGAAAATTTTGACACAAGTCCCATTTTAACCCATTCGAATTTGGGATCTAAACATTAGTTGGCTTTCAACCAGACTGGTGTAGGGTATTGTATAGTCGGCATGCCCGACTTTAACCTGTTTACTCGTTTTTTAATGTCAATTGGATTTTTTTTGGCTTTATTTGGTAGTTTTTACCTTTTAATTTTATTTGATATTTCTTGAATTTCGGTAGCTTTTGAATTTTAGGAATTTCAGGTTTTGGATTTTAAAAATTTCATTAAAAAATCGTACTTTTTGTAATGTAAAAAAATAGATAATGACAATTTAAAAAAAATTATTAAAAAGCATAAAAAATGGAAGGTAAAAAATAAAAGAAAACAATAAAAATAAATTAAAAGAAAAACAAAAAAACGATACCCCATCTAAAACGATCTGGTATTGGTATTGGAAGAAACCAAGAATAGACTTATTTAAACCCGTATGACACTTGCTTAATTTTGTGTTGAATGGATATAGGATTGATGAAATTTTTTTTTTTTTTTTATTACAACTAGTTAACTATAACTAACAAGCTATTTTTTTACAATAGATTACTATTAAACAATTTGCAAGAAACAATTTCTTAATATTTTTATGTTAAAATGTTGGTGAAAGTCTAACCAAGTCAGCTGGTATTCTACGTCTAAGTCTTCGGGATTGGCTATCTATATGGGTTAGGGCTAAAGCTTCAGGGTTCTCGTGTTGTCTGAGCCTGGTATAATGTTTTCCAGCGAATTTGCGAATCACATCCCGTACTTGTTCTATGCCCAGATCACGATATCAGCATTACGAACATACCAAGGTGCATTAACTATACTTTTAAGGACTTTATTTTGAAAGCGTTGAATAAGTTGAATATTAGTGTTACTTGTACAACCCCACAGTTGTATTCCGTAGCTCCAAATAGGTTTTATCAATTGGTTGTATAATAGTATTTTATTTTCAATGGAAAGTGTAGATTTTCTTCCAATAAGCCATTTCAATTTGTTCCATCCTTAAATGGATTGATGAAATGAAACAACAAATAGTAGAGAGAGTAAAAAATATAATTTATAAAAAAAGTTTTTTCGAACGGAAAATCGCTAAAAATTATTAAAACTCGTTACAAACACGGAAAAAACGCTAGAAACAGAGAAAACCTAAGAAAATTCAAAATATTCTCAACAATCAATTACTGATCCCCTGTTTTTCTAAAGCGAAAGGAAATATTTTTCCAGAGGAATGTATTTTATTTTTGTTACAGAAACAAAATACACACATTCCTCTGGCGGAATTATTCTGCTCGCTTTATAAAAACAAGGGGGTAAATGTAATTTTAGGTTGCATTTACATCTGCACCCAAATCCCGAGATTTCGACTAAAATTTAGACTTCAATGAAAATCTCATGTGAAATCCCGAGATTCCCCATACAAATGAAATCCCGGAAATACGCAAGATATGTAAGAAATCTCATGAAAATCTCACAAATGTTTAGACTGTCATATAATACAATACTGCGTGCATGTCTTTCTTCCGTCAAAATATCAAAAAATCTGGCTTCTAGCTTGTCGTCCTTACAAAAAAACGAATTTACTAACATAATTGGCGTTAGATCTTTACATAAAATAATGTAAATTGTACTCCGCCAATGAATAAAATGGGTTTTAGCAATATTTTTAATTTAAGGTTATTTTTTATGGTACTTTATTTACAAAAAAAAAAAAATCCGGTTGTCAAATAGAAATCTCGCTACTGCCATAAAGTGCAAATGTAAACGGTCAAGAATTCCGGTCAAGATTTCCATTGAAATCTCGGGATTTAAAAATATAAATGAACGCAGCATTAAAGTTAAATTTTTTACCGTTTATCATTGATTTCCCTGATATGCAAGTATGGTTGTACTTTTTGCACTTGCGTAATTTTCCTATGACCATAGATTTGCACCGTTCTCAAATATTTGTGGAGAACACCCAATTAAAAACTTCACCGCACGTCCCTGGTATAAAGTGAAATTTATAATCAAATATAATAATTTATAATAATTTGTATATGAATTATTTTTTTCAAGCTCAAATTGGCAAGACCCAAAGTCAAAAATTAGGCATTTTTGGGCGATCTCTCATGAAATCAATAATATTTGCACTTATGATAACGGCAAATATTAGGCAATACCAGTGAAAGTAGTTTATGTGATAAAAATTTGTTCAATATAATTTGATTATCTTAGCCAGATAAGATTAAACATACAATTAATATGAATCTTAAATTATAGATGAGTATATAAACAAGTTCAATAATTAAGCGTGGTCGAGCTCTTAAACGCTCTTAAAACAAAACACAAAAATCACTTCTCAAAATACATCGTAAATATGGTTTTTCTTTTCCCGGGACAGCGGTACTTTTCCTTAAATTTCCCGGGATCCCGAGGAATCCCGCTCGTTAGAAAATAAATAAATCCGATCTATGTTGTACTTGAAAAACTTAATTTCAAGTAAAACACCGTCCGACAAAGTCCATTTTTTGGTTGTACCCATGAGAAAATCTACACTCTAAAAAATGTTTTTAAATTTACTACTATAAAATGGGTAAAATTTTGTTTAATTTTACGAAAATTCGGTAAATATAAACAAAAAATGCGTAAACTTTTTTTGTACACACTTTCATACGCAATAATACACACACAAAGTATTTTTAGACATTATGTGCTTATAAATAAACACATTGTGCCTAAAATTACTATTGTTTTGTTGAATAAAATTTTTACGCACAAAGTTGGTAAATATACTATCCAATAATAGTAATAAATACTCTGACATTTCAAATTGGAAAAAATTTAAAAAAAATTATAAATAATAAAAAGAAAAAGCGAAAACGGATTATTTTTTGTGAATTACAACATTTCCACAAACACATTAGAGTCTGGAAATAGCAACATAAGCATGAAATTGTTTTTGGTAATTATTGTTAACGCATGTGGTAGTCTAAACATCATTTCAAAATTGAAAACGCCATAAGAGAGATACGGCCTACGAAGGAACAACTGGGTGCAATAACTCCTGCTCAACAAAATGCCTTCTTTGCAAGGGAGGCAGTCAACCAAAAACAGTCAACAATAACGGTAGAAAACGCCGTAAGAGAGATTCGGCCTAGGCAAAACAACTGGGTGCAATGACTCCTGCTCAACAAAGTCAGTATTCATTGAGTACTGCCTAACTTGCAAAGAAAGCATTTTGTTGAGCAGGAGTCATTGCACTCAGTTGTTCCTGCGTAGGCCATATCTCTCTTAAGACGTTTTCTCCCGTTATTGTTGACGGTTACTGCCTCCCTTTCAAAGAAGCCATTTTGTTGAGCAGGAGTCATTGCACCCATTCAATAGTTATAACAAAATTTTATATGAAATTTATACAAATGCCTTAAGATCCCAAAACGACTAATTGGGAAATAAACGATTACGAGAGAAGGACTCGGATATTATTATTAATAAAATACGTACCAAAAATTAATTTGTTATTTTATTTAAAAAAATTTTTTGGGTGGTGCTTAAAGTTAGCACAATTGTTGTAAATGTACGCATTTTATTGGATTTTTACGCACTTTCTGTGGATTTTTGCGCATTTTTTGTGAATTTTTACGCATTTTATGCGTACATTTACACGTGAAACGTGCTTTTTTACACACAAATTTAGTAAATTAACACACTAATTTCAAAATTTCATTTAATTTTTACGCACTTTCAATGTAAAATTACAAATTATTTGTGCACCAACTTAAACACAATGTGCGTATTTTTTTTCAATTACGCACATAGAGTAAATTTACCCAATTTATAGTAGGAGTTCAGTTTCCTACTATAAGTTGGGTAAATTTCAACAGAATTTAATTAGAGTGTACACTCTAAAAAATGTTTGTAAATTTACTACTATAAAATGGGTAAAATTTTGTTTAATTTTACGAAAATTCGGTAAATATAAACAAAAAACGCGTAAACTTTTTTTGTACACACTTTCATACGCAATAATACACACACAAAGTATTTTTAGACATTATGTGCTTATAAATAAACACATTGTGCCTAAAATTACTATTGTTTTGTTGAATAAAATTTTTACGCACAAAGTTGATAAATATACTATCCAATAATAGTAATAAATACTCTGACATTTCAAATTGGAAAAAATTTAAAAAAAATTATAAATAATAAAAAGAAAAAGAAAAAGCGAAAACGGATTATTTTTTGTGAATTACAACATTTCCACAAACACATTAGAGTCTGGAAATAGCAACATAAGCATGAAATTGTTTTTGGTAATTATTATTAACGCATGTGGTAGTCTAAACCTCATTTCAAAATTGAAAACGCCGTAAGAGAGACACGGCCTACGCAGGAACTACTGGGTGCAATAACTCCTGCTCAACAAAATGCCTTCTTTGCAAGGGAGGCAGTCAACCAACAACCGTCAACAATAACGGGAGAAAACGCCGTAAGAGAGATACGGCCTAGGTAAAACAACTGGGTGCGATGACTCCTGCTCAACAAAATGCCTTCTTTGAAAGGGAGGCAGTAACCGCCAACAATAACGGGAGAAAACGCCTTAAGAGAGATATGGCCTACGCAGGAACAACTGGGTGCAATGACTCCTGCTCAACAAAATGCTTTCTTTGCAAGTTAGGCAGTACTCAATGAATACTGACTTTGTTGAGCAGGAGTCATTGCACTCAGTTGTTCCTGCGTAGGCCATATCTCTCTTAAGGCGTTTTCTCCCATTATTGCTGACGGTTACTGCCCCCCTTTCAAAGAAGGCATTTTGTTGAGCAGGAGTCGTCGCACCCATTCAATAGTTATAACAAATTTTTATATGAATTTTATACAAATGCCTTAAGATCCCAAAAGGACTAATTTGGACATAAACGATTATGAGAGAATGACTCGGATATTATTATTAATAAAATACGTACTAAAAATTAATTTGTTATTTTATTTAAAAAAATTTTTGGGTGGTGCTTAAAGTCAGCAAACCTGTTGTAAATGTACGCATTATATTTTATTTTTACGCACTTTCTGTGGATTTTTGCGAATTTTTTGTGGATTTTTACGCATTTTATGCGTACATTTACACGTGAAACGTGCGTTTTTACACACACTAATTTCAAAATTTCATTTAATTTTTACGCACTTTCAATGTAAAATTACAAATTATTTGTGCACCAACTTAAACACAATGTGCGTATTTTTTTCAATTACGCACATAGAGTAAATTTACCCAATTTATAGTAGGAGTTCAGTTTCCTACTATAAGTTGGGTAAATTTCAACAGAATTTAATTAGAGTGTACTGTATAAAGACCCATACCAATTTTTTTTAAATCGGGTAGCAACTTTTCTGCCTTCAGACTTTTTTGTACAAGGAATGATTTTAAAGCGAGAAGGATATAAAGTAAAAATTTCGTAAATTTGAAAAAATTAACTTCCTAGAACAGAAATATAAAATATTTTGGCATATATTATAATATAATTATCGATAAATACCTTTCCCATACCAAATTTGTAAATACAAAAAAAGAAATTTTTTTAAGAAGGCACCAATTAAGAGATTTGTAAATCCAAAAAAAAAAATTTCTTTTTTTTGTAACTTTGAATTTTTATTTTTAAACAATTTTTATATGAAAGATAACAATTTACAAACGAGTTACAAATATTTCAAACAAAAAAACTGTTGGGAATAAAATTTCAATTTAAAAGAAAATGTAATTGCTTCTACAAATTCCCATTGTTGGTGCCTACTGTTTTTTCTGTGTAGCGCAGAGTCTCTATTTGTAAAATGTGTTATTATTTTTGATCCAGGGCTTAAAGGATAATGTCAGTATACGTCTTACCAATATATCTCCAACTCAAAAACTAGTTGGTAGATTTTTCTGAAATAAATTATTATACGCTCAGAGTTAGTAGTAAGCAAAACCAATTTCATCAAAAATTATTCATGTTTATTGCTAAATTCGTCAACTTTTTTTTTAGATTTTATTTTTATCGGGGTATACATTAATTGCATTAAAGGAATTTCGTGATTTTCAAAAATCGAAAATCACCATAACTTCTAAAATAACAACACTAGATCAACAGTTTCCAGTATGTAATTTTGCGTGATATCAAAAAATGTGATAAGTTTTTGAGCCAAATTTGCGATAAGCAAAAAGTGTTAATATTTCGGTTTTTCTTAATGCAATCAGTAAGTTTAGCCATTATTAGGGATGCTTATCGGGATTGATATTTAAAAATCCGGGGATTTTTCGGGACTACGGGATTTTTCGGGATCCCGGGATTTTACGGGATTTCGGGATTCCGGGATTTAAATGTTCCTTTATTTATAAAAAACTAATTTACTTTACTTTTTACTAATTTCTTTTATAGAATAAAGCGTTTTACAATTATTTAATAGTTGTTAATTAATAATGTGGTACATTTTATGAATATTGAAACATCCCAGTCAGAAATTGCCAGTGGTACAAAAAATCAAATACCTGCATACCACTGGGTAACCGCGGTGTTAAAAATAAATGACTGGCAGAACACTCATTTGGGATGCTTTGTCAGCGTTTGCAAAAAGCACTGGCAATGAATGGGCTTAGAGTGCTACGCCAACGTACTTTTCCGGCCGGCGCTTTTTGAACACCCGGTCCTTTGTCTGATAACGTTATCATTTTTGGAATGGGAAAGCAATTTTTGCCAGTACTTGTACCACCTGTTAAAGTACCTTGCCATCGCTTTCCCGTTTGTATTTTTCTGACTGGGATAATATATATATATATATGAAGGCCTGCACTTAAGTACACTTGCGCCCAGTATTTTGTAAGCATTTTTTTAAACAGATTCGTTGTTTGAATTGTGTAATTACAGCAACAAAGTTATTTAGTTATCATTATCAAATGTTTACATGGAAGAATTCAAACTTACCGTCCCAGCCAAAATTAAGTTTCAGGAGTCGAATTTCGCTTGGAAGAATAAGCCGGTAAAATAAGAAACAAACTTGATTTTTCGCATGAATTTCTCAAAAACTTAATAATGTTTACCAAATTTTTCTATTTTTACCCATATCTTGGCATCAATTTCTTGTAAATATGAGAAAATTCAAGAAAAAACGTCGGTTATCTAAAATTGCTCACTTTGTTTATTTGCGTTCATATTAGTATTAATAAACAATCAAAAATCCCGGTATTCGGGATTTTGCCAATCCCGAAAATCCCGGGATTTCCCGTTTGGCATCCCTAGTCATTATAAACCTAATTGCAAAAAATCTCTTCTACAAGTTGTCGCAATAACTTTTTTTGCACAATTTTAATTTTTTTGTGGTAACGGAGTTTACATTTCCACAAGCAAAAGATATAACAAAAAAAATTGTGTAAGAATTTTCTTCAATTTATTAGTTTTTCTTATTTAAGGTTTCAACATGCTTTTCAATAATATACAATTTGTGTTTATCAAATTGGCGGTTTCGTGAATAAAAATACAATTAAATGCTTTTCAAATATATAAAATTTTTTAAAATCCAATTAAAAGTTGCGAAGTTACAAAAAAATATTAAATTAATATATTAAAAACATAACATTTCGCGATCAAAAAATTCTTAAATTGTGTGAAACAAATTTGATATTCAAACTCATGTCAGTAATGGCTCGAAATATCGATTGCAAACCAATGAAATGCAAAATCAATCGTTTTTCGCTCCAGCAGTTTAGGGTAAAAAACTGTACACTTAAGTACACTTGCGCCCAGTATTTTGTAAGCATTTTTTTAAACAGATTCGTTGTTTGAATTGTGTAATTACAGCAACAAAGTTATTTAGTTATCATTATCAAATGTTTACATGGAAGAATTCAAACTTACCGTCCCAGCCAAAATTAAGTTTCAGGAGTCGAATTTCGCTTGGAAGAATAAGCCGGTAAAATAAGAAACAAACTTGATTTTTCGCATGAATTTCTCAAAAACTTAATAATGTTTACCAAATTTTTCTATTTTTACCCATATCTTGGCATCAATTTCTTGTAAATATGAGAAAATTCAAGAAAAAACGTCGGTTATCTAAAATTGCTCACTTTGTTTATTTGCGTTCATATTAGTATTAATAAACAATCAAAAATCCCGGTATTCGGGATTTTGCCAATCCCGAAAATCCCGGGATTTCCCGTTTGGCATCCCTAGTCATTATAAACCTAATTGCAAAAAATCTCTTCTACAAGTTGTCGCAATAACTTTTTTTGCACAATTTTAATTTTTTTGTGGTAACGGAGTTTACATTTCCAAAAGCAAAAGATATAACAAAAAAAATTGTGTAAGAATTTTCTTCAATTTATTAGTTTTTCTTATTTAAGGTTTCAACATGCTTTTCAATAATATACAATTTGTGTTTATCAAATTGGCGGTTTCGTGAATAAAAATACAATTAAATGCTTTTCAAATATATAAAATTTTTTAAAATCCAATTAAAAGTTGCGAAGTTACAAAAAAATATTAAATTAATATATTAAAAACATAACATTTCGCGATCAAAAAATTCTTAAATTGTGTGAAACAAATTTGATATTCAAACTCATGTCAGTAATGGCTCGAAATATCGATTGCAAACCAATGAAATGCAAAATCAATCGTTTTTCGCTCCAGCAGTTTAGGGTAAAAAACTGATAAATTTTTTAGATTTTTTTAGTTGAATCATCTTTTGACGCATAAATATTTATTGAATCACCTCTGTCTATGGTTATTTTAAAATATTTAAAACATTTACCTACATTTATTTGAATGCAAACAATTTTGGTTACGGAGTTTACAGCAACGGAGTTTACATTTGGTTATTTTTTTCGTTTTCTTTTAGAAACGCTTTATCAGAATTTTCTTTCCGAAACAAAATCGTATGATGCCTATAAGGTGAATCCAAATATGCCATTGTTTTTCTCACTCGTTAAATAGTTTGGTGTAAAAATTAGGAACGGAGTTTACAAAATTTTTTCAAGTCTTATTAAAGACATCCTTTTTCTTTCGAGAATGTTACATGCTGCAGAAAAACTTCAAGTCTGTTATACTAGATGATTATATACAGTCCAACGATCATTTGAGTATAAATGGCATTATACTTTTCGCAATATAATTAATAGATAACTCCAAAATTCTGGTGTATGCATTTTTATCAAAAATTATAACGAAAAATCGTTACAGAATTGAAGTTGTGTTAGCATTAGGGTTTGGGGTTCGGGAATTCCCGGGAAAATAATATATTTTTCCCGGGAAAACGGGAAATTTTAAAAATATTAAATTTTTTAAATTGTTTTTGTTTCGAATAGGATTTTTTAATTTTAGTCATAAAAAACATTTTAAATACCAAAACAAAAATGTCATTGTGAAAAGCTTTTAAAAGGTGTAACGACAGAAGTCGCTCCGCTCGTTTCTGTCTACACACGTTGCAATTTATCCCGGGCAATTCCCAAACACCCCTCGCAGTTTTTCTGGATAATTATCAAACGGCCCTCGATTCCCGCAAGGGTATATAAAGCGCAGCATCACAGAACTCGAGATCAGTTGCTGGCAGCCGCCAAAGGGTTCACAAGGTATTACTAATCACATTCTCTATTTCTAGCTCTTGGATACTTTTCCTGACAAGGACGTGTGCCACATCCACTGAATATCCTTTGAGGTCCTGCAAATATCCTTCGAGGTCCTGCGAAGATCCTTCGAAGTCCTGTGAATATCCTTCGAGGTCCTGCAAATATCCTTCGAGGTCCTGCGAACATCCTTCGAAGTCCTGCGAATATCCTTCGAGGTCCTGCGAATATCCTTCGAGGTCCTGCGAATATCCTTCGAGGTCCTGCGAATATCCTTCGAGGTCCTGCAAATATCCTTCGAGGTCCTGCGAACATCCTTCGAAGTCCTGTGAATATCCTTCGAGGTCCTGCAAATATCCTTCGAGGTCCTGCGAACATCCTTCGAAGTCCTGCGAATATCCTTCGAGGTCCTGCGAATATCCTTCGAGGTCCTGCAAATATCCTTCGAGGTCCTGCGAACATCCTTCGAAGTCCTGTGAATATCCTTCGAGGTCCTGCAAATATCCTTTGAGGTCCTGCGAACATCCTTCGAAGTCCTGCGAATATCCTTCGAGGTCCTGCGAATATCCTTCGAGGTCCTGCAAATATCCTTCGAGGTCCTGCGAACATCCTTCGAAGTCCTGTGAATATCCTTCGAGGTCCTGCGAATATCCTTCGAGGTCCTGCGAATATCCTTCGAGGTCCTGCGAATATCCTTCGAGGTCCTGCGAATATCCTTCGAGGTCCTGCGAATATCCTTCGACACTTCCCACCGTATCCTTGAACATTTACTAGCAGGAAGCGTGCCGTTCGTTGGTCACTTCCCACCGTATCCTTGAACATTTACTAGCAGGAGGCGTGCCGTTCGTTGGTCACTTCCCACCGTATCCTTGAACATTTACTAGCAGGAAGCGTGCCGTTCGTTGGTCACTTCCCACCGTATCCTTGAACATTTACTAGCAGGAGGTGTGCCGTTCGTTGGTCACTTCCCACCGTATCCTTGAACATTTACTAGCAGGAAGCGTGCCGTTCGTTGGTCACTTCCCACCGTATCCTTGAACATTTACTAGCAGGAAGCGTGCCGTTCGTTGGTCACTTCCCACCGTATCCTTGAACATTTACTAGCAGGAGGTGTGCCGTTCGTTGGTCACTTCCCACCGTATCCTTGAACATTTACTAGCAGGAAGCGTGCCGTTCGTTGGTCACTTCCCACCGTATCCTTGAATATTTGCCAGCAGGAGGCGTGCCGTTCGTTGGTCACTTCCCACCGTATCTTTGAACATTTGCTAGAAGGAAGCGTGCCGTTCGTTGGTCACTTCCCACCGTATCCTTGAACATTTACTAGCAGGAGGTGTCCCGTTCGTTGGTCACTTCCCACCGTATCCTTGAACATTTACTAGCAGGAAGCGTGCCGTTCGTTGGTCACTTCCCACCGTATCCTTGAATATTTGCTAGCAGGAGGCGTGCCGTTCGTTGGTCACTTCCCACCGTATCTTTGAACATTTGCTGGAAGGAAGCGTTCCGTTCGTTGGTCACTTCCCACCGTATCTTTGAACATTTGCTAGAAGGAAGCGTGCCGTTCGTTGGTCACTTCCCACCGTATCTTTGAACATTTGCTAGCAGGAGGCGTGCCGTTCGTTGGTCACTTCCCACCGTATCTTTGAACATTTGCTAGAAGGAAGCGTGCCGTTCGTTGGTCACTTCCCACCGTATCTTTGAACATTTGCTAGAAGGAAGGGTGCCGTTCGTTGGTCACTTCCCACCGTATCTTTGAACATTTGCCAGAAGGAAGCGTGCCGTTCGTTGGTCACTTCCCACCGTACCTTTGAACATTTGCTAGAAGGAAGCGTGCCGTTCGTTGGTCACTTCCCACCGTATCTTTGAACACTTGCTAGAAGGAAGCGTGCCGTTCGTTGGTCACTTCCCACCGTACCTTTGAACATTTGCTAGAAGGAAGCGTGCCGTTCGTTGGTCACTTCCCACCGTATCTTTGGACATTTGCTAGAAGGAAGCGTGCCGTTCGTTGGTCACTTCCCACCGTATCTTTGAACATTTACTAGAAGGAAGCGTGCCGTTCGTTGGTCACTTCCCACCGTATCTTTGAACATTTTCTAGCAGGAGGCGTACCGTTCGTTAGAAGGACGTAGAATCCCCGTGCACCCAGCAATATTAGATCCAATAAGAGCAAACCGCATCTCTCTCTCTTTCCACTTTATTAAATTTAGCTTAGGTGTTTCGTAATTAGGTATAAGTAAATCAATAAATTGAATTTTATAACGTTTAAGACCACGCCTTTCACTCTCTGTCACTAGATCAAACAAATTTCTGTGACGATCCCTACCCCGGCGAGCTTACCCCAGCTAACGGAGGAAACTCGTCGTTACAGTGGCGCCCGAAGAAGAGCTGGTCACCTACCTTGGCGAGTTCAACTTAGAGACTACTGGAAACGTCGAGGAACTGCGCGAACGACTCGCCCAATTCGTGGGCGGAGAACATGCGCCTGAAGTTCTACAAAGATTACTACAACTACAAACGAAGCATGAACCACCAGCCTCCCTTGCGGAGGGCAAGCTGGCAACCCCCAGAAAACTTCCCCTGTTGACAGTGCCGCCGGGGACAAATCACTCAACTGATGCGGACGACATAACCGGGCCCGAAAATGGTACTGGCCCCAGGATCGGCCTAACCTCGACGTCGCTCTCTACCACCGACCTCAAGTCCAGCGCGGACCAGGTTCGGAAATGGGGAGTCAAGTTCGATGGCGAAGGTGAACCGTTGGAGTTTACCGAAAGGATGGAAGAGTTGGCTCGCATGTACGCCATCAGGATAGACACCTTGCCAACCATGATGCCTGAAGTTCTTACCAACAAGGCACTTATCTGGTTCCGGAACAATAATCGCCAATGGGAGACTGGTCGTCATTTAGAACAGATTTCCTTAAGTTTTTCCTGACACCCCGGTATTTCGAACGATTGGAGGACGAAGTCAGGAAAAGACACCAACGGCCGCGAGAGTCCTTCAGCGATTATACCCTGGCGATGCAGAACTTGATGAGGCACACTGATTACTCCGAGACTCAGAAGCTCGAGAGAATTTTCCGCAACGCATTGCCGGAATACCTGTTGTACATCCGACGGAAGGATTTTGCCACATTGGGGGAACTCCTGGAGATGGCCGCTGACCTAGAGCAGATTCCGAAAGGGCCCCACCATACGCACGAACAGCACCGGTTGATGGCCCCCGAGAAGACTGGGCCTACTACGAGTGGATCCATCCCTAACCCCCGAAGTGCGTGTCGAAACTGTGGTCAGGGCGGACATTTTTCGGCTTGGTGCAGGAATCCGAGCATCTTATTCTGTTGGGACTGTGGTCGCCGGGACATTCGAACGATCCAGTGCTGCCGTCGGTCGGGAAACGACCGCCGGACTCGTACCGAGAGAGGGGGTGCGGGTCCTCTACCAAGCCTACCGCCCAACTAGAAACCTCTTTACAGTATACCAGAACGAAACTCCTGGCTAACGTCGGCTTAGAAGGCCGGCTGGTGGCAGCTACGGTTGATACTGGGGCTACAACATGTTTCGTGAGCCAGGCTATTGTTAATACATTGCAAGATGTGTCAACTTTACACCCACATGATTCCGGGGTGACCCTGGCTGATGGATCTTACCGCCGAATCACCCATGCACTGGAACACACGCTCACCCTGGGAAACCGTAGCATTCGAACCGAACTCCTTGTCATGCCCGATGCCACCGAGGATCTGATCATCGGTCTGAAGTTCCTGGAAGAATGTGGCACTAGGATGATATGTGCCGGTCTTACTTGCAATTTTCAGCGAACCCAGGATGCCAATATACCGCTAAGCGGGGAGGCCAACCGCCATTTGACGCCATCTGTCCAACCCGGTACGACCACCAGTCCCGAAGAAGGCTCTGTATCCTGCCCAGAACCACGCCAGGAGGATGACGAGGTTACACCAGGACATATTCCGGTAAGTGATCACAGTCCGGAGGACCAAGATAGAATAACACATTTTTTAGAAGGGGAGCTGCAGAAGTTCGGGGAACTGCACGGTTTGTCCACCGCCGCTCGACATAGAATCGTGATGACGGACGACCGGCCCTTTAAAATCAGGTATGCGCCCAGGAACCCGGCCATGCAGGCTATCATCGACGCAAAAGTGAATGAACTACTGGCCAATGGCTATATTGAACCCTCCAGGAGTGCCTATAGTTCACCCATCACACTGGCCCCAAAGAAAAACGGTACAGGGCGGTTATGTATCGATTTCAGGCATCTGAACCGCAAATCCGACCCCGACGCGTATCCACTCCCACTCAGCCTGGATCTTAAAGACGGATACTGGCAGATTCCTTTGGAGGACGATAGCAAGAAGTACACCGCTTTTACCGTCGCCGGACGTGGATTGTATCAATGGCGAGTAATCCCGTTCGGACTGCATTCGGCCTCAGCCACCTTCCAAAGGGCCCTTGACAGCGTCATCGGGCCAGATCTGGAACCATTCGCCTTCGCGTATCTAGACGACATTATAGTCACCGGGAGCACATTAGAGGAGCACTTAGCTAAACTGGCGGAAGTGTTCCGACGACTCCGTGCCGCTAACCTGAAAATTAATTCCGATAAGTGCGAGTTCTTTAAGAGGGAGACGAAGTACCTCGGCCATGTTGTAAGCGGAAAGGGCATCCAAACTGACCCAGATAAAGTCGCGGCGATCCGGGAGATGACGGCTCCCCGCAACCTGCGAGACGTGAGACGATTTTTGGGAGTCGCTTCCTGGTATCGTCGTTTCGTACCCGATTTCGCCGCCATCGCACAACCCCTGACTGCGCTACTCAAGAAGGGCAAACACTGGAAGTGGACGGTGGATCAACAGATGGCGTTCGAGCTGTTGAAAACCAAATTAACGGAAGCACCGGTACTGGCATGCCCTGATTTCACGAAGGCATTCAAGCTATAGACGGATGCTAGGGACTACGGCTTAGGGGCAGTGTTGACTCAGGACTTGGATGACGGGGAAAGAGTCATCGCCTATGCAAGCAGGGGCCTCAACGGGGCTGAAAGAAATTACACGGTGACTGAAAAAGAGTGCCTCGCGATAATATGGGGCATACGGAAAATGCGGCCGTATCTAGAGGGGTACCGGTTTCACGTTATTACCGACCATCTGTCGCTAAAATGGCTGAACTCGATTGAGAATCCTACGGGTCGATTGGCTCGATGGGCTTTGGAGTTGCAGCAATATAACTACACGGTCGAATATCGGAACGGGAAGCACAACGTGGTCGCTGACGCTTTGTCCCGACAGCCTATGGAGGTATTGCAACGAGCTGTGGAGGAGAGTGAACCAGTGGTATGCACATGGTGGCAGCGGAAGAAGGAGGAGGTCCGTCGCGACCCCGTCAAATACTCAGACTATGCAATCGTTGGTACACAGCTTTTCAGGCACATCCCGAGGCACCCGAATGACGAGGACTCTACTCCCTGGAAATTGTGTGTTCCAATCACGTTACGAAAACGAGTTCTCCAGGAGAACCACAGCCAACCAGCGGCCGGACACCTTGGAGTACGGAAGACGATAAGTCGGGTGAGCAACCGTTATTATTGGCCGGGGATGTACCGCGACGTGGCTCGGTTTGTAAGAAACTGCGAGGAGAGAGCGAGGAGAGAGCTAACCGCACTATCAAGACGATGATCGCCCAACTGGCCCGGAATCGGCACAACCGATGGGATGACCACCTCCCGGAGATTACCTTGGCCATAAACACCAGTAGTTCCGAATCGACTGGATACAGTCCAGCGTACCTCGTACAAGGCCGGGAGCCGAGACTACCAGGGGCCCTGTACGACGAAATAGCCACCGGTACGGGTGCCCACAATCGAGACCCAAAGGAGAAGGCAAGTGAGCTGGCGGAAATCTTTCGAATTGTTCGACATTAACTCGGTAAGGCCGCGCAGGACCAGCGGCGGCATTTTAATTTACGTCGACGACCCTGGAAACCCAAAATCGGCGACTGGGTCCTCGTTCGTGAACATCCATTATCGAAGGCGACAGAGAATTTTGCCGCCAAACTGGCCCCAAAGTTTTCCGGTCCCTATGAGGTCGTGAATTTCCTCTCCCCCGTGATAGCACAGCTGCGTAGTCGCGAAGGTGACCGTTTGAGGACGGCCCATCTTAGTGAGTTAAAACCCTGCACCGGACAACTGAACCCTCCGGAGGGGGGTGGGTAACGTCACCCTGATCATGGCCACTCCAGTTTGGTTCCCCAGGGAGGGACCATGTGTAACGACAGAAGTCGCTCCGCTCGTTTCTGTCTACACACGTTGCAATTTATCCCGGGCAATTCCCAAACACCCCTCGCAGTTTTTCTGGATAATTATCAAACGGCCCTCGATACCCGCAAGGGTATATAAAGCGCAGCATCACAGAACTCGAGATCAGTTGCTGGCAGCCGCCAAAGGGTTCACAAGGTATTACTAATCACATTCTCTATTTCTAGCTCTTGGATACTTTTCCTGACAAGGACGTGTGCCACATCCACTGAATATCCTTTGAGGTCCTGCAAATATCCTTCGAGGTCCTGCGAAGATCCTTCGAAGTCCTGTGAATATCCTTCGAGGTCCTGCAAATATCCTTCGAGGTCCTGCGAACATCCTTCGAAGTCCTGCGAATATCCTTCGAGGTCCTGCGAATATCCTTCGAGGTCCTGCGAATATCCTTCGAGGTCCTGCGAATATCCTTCGAGGTCCTGCAAATATCCTTCGAGGTCCTGCGAACATCCTTCGAAGTCCTGTGAATATCCTTCGAGGTCCTGCAAATATCCTTCGAGGTCCTGCGAACATCCTTCGAAGTCCTGCGAATATCCTTCGAGGTCCTGCGAATATCCTTCGAGGTCCTGCGAATATCCTTCGAGGTCCTGCGAATATCCTTCGAGGTCCTGCGAATATCCTTCGAGGTCCTGCAAATATCCTTCGAGGTCCTGCGAACATCCTTCGAAGTCCTGTGAATATCCTTCGAGGTCCTGCAAATATCCTTCGAGGTCCTGCGAACATCCTTCGAAGTCCTGCGAATATCCTTCGAGGTCCTGCGAATATCCTTCGAGGTCCTGCAAATATCCTTCGAGGTCCTGCGAACATCCTTCGAAGTCCTGTGAATATCCTTCGAGGTCCTGCGAATATCCTTCGAGGTCCTGCGAATATCCTTCGAGGTCCTGCGAATATCCTTCGAGGTCCTGCGAATATCCTTCGACACTTCCCACCGTATCCTTGAACATTTACTAGCAGGAAGCGTGCCGTTCGTTGGTCACTTCCCACCGTATCCTTGAACATTTACTAGCAGGAGGCGTGCCGTTCGTTGGTCACTTCCCACCGTATCCTTGAATATTTACTAGCAGGAAGCGTGCCGTTCGTTGGTCACTTCCCACCGTATCCTTGAACATTTACTAGCAGGAAGCGTGCCGTTCGTTGGTCACTTCCCACCGTATCCTTGAACATTTACTAGCAGGAGGTGTGCCGTTCGTTGGTCACTTCCCACCGTATCCTTGAACATTTACTAGCAGGAAGCGTGCCGTTCGTTGGTCACTTCCCACCGTATCCTTGAACATTTACTAGCAGGAGGTGTGCCGTTCGTTGGTCACTTCCCACCGTATCCTTGAACATTTACTAGCAGGAAGCGTGCCGTTCGTTGGTCACTTCCCACCGTATCCTTGAATATTTGCTAGCAGGAGGCGTGCCGTTCGTTGGTCACTTCCCACCGTATCTTTGAACATTTGCTAGAAGGAAGCGTGCCGTTCGTTGGTCACTTCCCACCGTATCCTTGAACATTTACTAGCAGGAGGTGTGCCGTTCGTTGGTCACTTCCCACCGTATCCTTGAACATTTACTAGCAGGAAGCGTGCCGTTCGTTGGTCACTTCCCACCGTATCCTTGAATATTTGCTAGCAGGAGGCGTGCCGTTCGTTGGTCACTTCCCACCGTATCTTTGAACATTTGCTGGAAGGAAGCGTGCCGTTCGTTGGTCACTTCCCACCGTATCTTTGAACATTTGTTAGAAGGAAGCGTGCCGTTCGTTGGTCACTTCCCACCGTATCTTTGAACATTTGCTAGCAGGAGGCGTGCCGTTCGTTGGTCACTTCCCACCGTATCTTTGAACATTTGCTAGAAGGAAGCGTGCCGTTCGTTGGTCACTTCCCACCGTATCTTTGAACATTTGCTAGAAGGAAGGGTGCCGTTCGTTGGTCACTTCCCACCGTATCTTTGAACATTTGCCAGAAGGAAGCGTGCCGTTCGTTGGTCATTTCCCACCGTACCTTTGAACATTTGCTAGAAGGAAGCGTGCCGTTCGTTGGTCACTTCCCACCGTATCTTTGAACACTTGCTAGAAGGAAGCGTGCCGTTCGTTGGTCACTTCCCACCGTACCTTTGAACATTTGCTAGAAGGAAGCGTGCCGTTCGTTGGTCACTTCTCACCGTATCTTTGGACATTTGCTAGAAGGAAGCGTGCCGTTCGTTGGTCACTTCCCACCGTATCTTTGAACATTTACTAGAAGGAAGCGTGCCGTTCGTTGGTCACTTCCCACCGTATGTTTGAACATTTTCTAGCAGGAGGCGTACCGTTCGTTAGAAGGACGTAGAATCCCCGTGCACCCAGCAATATTAGATCCAACAAGAGCAAATCGCATCTCTCTCTCTTTCCACTTTATTAAATTTAGCTTAGGTGTTTCGTAATTAGGTATAAGTAAATCAATAAATTGAATTTTATAACGTTTAAGACCACGCCTTTCACTCTCTGTCACTAGATCAAACAAATTTCTGTGACGATCCCTACCCCCGCGAGCTTACCCCAGCTAACGGAGGAAACTCGTCGTTACAAAGGGAATACATTTATTTGACACACAAATAAAATCTTTGCCAAGTAATAAGAAGCATTTCAACTAATAAAGATTTTTCGCATAACTTATTCAAAATTTAAGTAGTAAAACCTAAAAACTTGGTAAAATGTTTAAAAGAGATATGAAAAAATAGCTTTGTTTCTTACAAATAATCGCCCTTACTATTTAAAATTTTCAAATGTATAATTTAGGTAAAGTCGACTTTAGTTAAAATATAGGGTGGCAGTATACCTTGACTTGGTTTATTTTTGGAGCATTCTGATTGGTTAATTTATTTTCAACCAATCAAAATATTTGAAAATATAAATATTTTTGTAAGGTTTTCATACACAAAATGATCAAAACAGTTTGATTAAAAATAAAGTCGACTTTAAATTTAAAATACGCCTTTATATTAAGGGTCAATAATTTTATAAGTAACGTTTTCATTAATAAATGTGAAAAGAAAAGACCAATGGTAAACGGTGGTATCTAAATTTGGTTATCCGACATCTAAATTTGGTTCACAAAAAAAAAATTGACTTCTCTTGAAGAAAACAACAACAAGAACAACGTTTCAGCTAAAATTAGCAAAGTACCCGAAGAAAAAAGTGTAAGCTGAATAGGCATTAAAGGTTTTATGGTAGGGCAAACATTTCCTGAAATGGTATCCAAATTAGCCGCAGTCAATCCGCACCATAACTAGATCTTCGTTTATTCGAGAAAGTTTTTATAATAAAAACCTTGCATTGCAAAAAATGAAACCGATGTAAAGAACATTATATTAAATTACTACAATCATGTAAAAGATATCATGATAAAAGAAATATCGAGCAATATTTCTAACAATAGGAGATTTACTATAATCTTTGATGAATGGACAAGTAATTTATGTGAAATCAAATGTACAACATTCTGATATTTTTACTTTGAAATCTCACTACACAGACTGCATTTGTACTGAAATAGTGTTTTTTTTAACAAAAATTACTTATATATGTGGTTTTAATTAACAATTTTGTTCAAAAATATTTCCCGGGATTCCCGGGAATCAAATTTTTTCATTCCCGTTTCCCGGGAAATAAAAAAGTCCGGGAAATCCCAAACCCCAGTTAGCATAGATATACGAAAAAGTTTGTAAAATGTATTAATTTTTATGTAATTTCATCAATATAAACAAAATTATACAACTTAGATCTAATAACATTGGGTCATTTTCCCTATCAAATTATATAAAATTTTATATGGTTATATACCCAGTAAAAATAAATGGAATGACTTCTAAATGAATCACTTCCTTCATTACATCACAAAGAATTACTCCCTTAGGAATGGGTTGTAAACAACATCTAATGCTGCAATAAATATATGCTAGTCAGAAGTTCTTTTTCATGGGTGATAAGAAGTTAATATTTTGTATGGGGGTTGTATAGGAACGTGCTGGCACAAAAATCAGAGGGTTGCGGGTTCGAATCCCACCAGGTCGAAAAAAATTTTTTGGAACTTTTTTATACAATTAATAATTCTTTCTAGTTTTCACTGTAAAATTTTTATTATACCCTCCATCCCACTGTGCAGGGGGTATATCAGTTTGTCATTCCGTTTGTAACTCATCGAAAAAAAATCTGGGACATAAAAAAATATATATATTCTTGATCGTTATCAATAGCGAAACCGATATAGCCGTGTCCATCTGTCTCTCTGTTGAAATCACGATCACGCTCAAAATAGTTGTGCTGGGATGTTAATTCTTAGTCAACATTTTTGTCCAATTTCTTAAGCAGTTTGGTATTGGAAATGGGCATATTTGGTCCAGTTAAAAGTTATGAATGTAAATGTGAAAGCACCTCTAGAATTTTGGCTTTAGAGGCACCTCACCGATTGATTCTAAATTTTTACTACTGATATAACTCTCTTTTGGGGGCCCGAAGAAATTTTTTTTTTCACCGAAAAGCCTGTATGGGGAGTTACTTCGGTTTAAAGTTTAAAAATGAACTTAACTATATTTCCTTCATTTATGATAGGGTTGGAACAATATGTACACCATTGGATAGGTAATAAAAATATTCGGCGTAGGAATTTTAATTTTTTTAATGTTTTTATTCCATAAAAAACCTATATAAGAACAAAAATTGTGCTTACTAGTATGTTATCAAGACGAAAAGCTTTCATTTGATATATATATCAAGTTTTTATCACTTCAAACACCGAAGATATTAGAGGTCAAAATCGTGAGATTTTTTTTCTTTCAACGTATGGCTAACTTTTGACAAATGAAAAATCTCAATACCGACAATAGGTTTAAAATGTGTTTACTCCCAAAATATGTTCGATTCCCGATGAGTTAATTCAGTATAATTATTGTTTAGAGTCAAAGTTGTATTTTTTGTATAGGGTGACCATTCGTACTGATTTGATCAGTACATGTACTGATTTTTGGTCACGTGTACTGATTAAAACGTCGTGTACTGATTTGTACTGATTTTTTAAAATTTGTACTGATTGTACTGGTTTTTGGCATTTAGAAAAACATTACACTTTTTTAGTAAAAAAAAACCAAAATGTAAGTACAATGTAGTTTTTTTGATAGGATAAATTTTTGTGAATGTGAGAGGTTTTCTCTACTAGAAAGCATTCAAAATGATTTTCCTACATGTAAATTTATTAATCTAATGTGTAGTTTCATACACAGAGAAGATTCGTAGTGACAACCGAATTTATCAAATGGTTCCATTGCGATGATAGAAAATCAGTAGACTTTGATAAAAATATTGTAATTATCCGAGTGTAGGACACGACATCAAAAGCTGAAAATTTTTCCGTACAAAAATCATTAAAATCTGCAGAAATATGTGGGTTTTTCCATGGAAAAATTTTCGAATCTGTGGGATTTTCAATAAAAAAAAGTACACAAAACCTCCAGATTTTCATTTTTAAAAACGTTACGTGTTTTTGTAGAAAATGGTAGCCAAAATGTGAAGTTTTTCTATTTCAGAAATCATACAGAAATTAGAAAAGAGAAAAAAATATTTGTTCTGACAGCTAAATTTGTAGCCAATCGATTGGTTAGATTGTATCTACAGAAAATTGGTTTAGACAATGCAATTTGCTCGTGACAACAGAAAATCTTTGGCCTGAATAAACATTGACGTTCATACTATCCTGGGTCATATTTGACTCCATTCGTAGCATGTATTTCATCAATCTGTTACAAACAAACAAAAAATAGAAAAAGAATAGTAAAAGATCATTGAAATTTATAAATAATGAGTCCGTTTCCTGTACTTAAAAAAACTGGATTTTTCATGCGAAAAAATTTTTGTCTTGGGTTCTGTATAGGGAAAATTGTGTAAGGCTTTTTTGGATTGTATGATGGTTATCCGAAAAAGTTTGTTGCCTCAACCAAACCATTCTATTGACAACAAATTAGGTTGGCTGCAAAATCATTTTTATTTTTGGATGCTATTTTTTAAACTTTGTACTGATTTGAAGTCAGAAAAAATGGTCTCCCTACTTTTGTACCATCTGCAAAAAAAATATGTTTGACTTCTAATATCTTCGGTGTTTGAAGTGATAAAATTTGAACTACATCTCAAAAGTTTTTAATCTTGAGAATATATTAATAAGTAAAAAATTACGTGGTAGTATACGGTGGTTTTTATAAAAACGGTTTATTTTAAAAAATCTTAAAAATAAATCTCATTCGCCGGTAATGGGTAAACAAACAAAAAAAAAATGTCGTCCATAAGATTTTTTTACTATCCTTCTAATGGTATATATATATTTTTCCAATCGGACTATAAATGACTTAGATATAGCTAAGACCATTTCCAAACTTTGCACAGAAATAAACTCCCTACAGAGGTCTTTCCGCGGATTTTTTTTTTCAAATCAGCTTGAAAAGTACTACATCGGGGTAAGAAAAAAATTCACTGAGATCGACTTATTGCAAAATTGAGATTTAAAATACGAATTAAGGAATTATATTTTTAAAGGTCTGCACACATCTATATGAATAACATAAGCAGTGTTGCCACTTTATGGGTAGGGCATGGATGATAGCAATTATTAAATTGCTTAGTTTTTCACTTAAATTTCAATTCAAATGAATGAATTGAGAAAGTTATCAAATTTGTAAATAAAAAATATATTATTCATAAAAAAAGAATTTAATTCATAAACTAGCCAATAGATAGTGGGTCTATGAATACAACTTAGCAATTACTTCAAAGCATTGTTGGTAGCAGAAACGGTGCGATTATCGATGAGGGTAAGTAACGCTATTGTAGATTATTTCGGTTACAGTATTTTAAATATAATTGTATTTCGATTATTTCGATAACGGTATGTTAAGGTTAACTGTATTGCAATTATTTCGATAATGGTATTTTAAGATAACCGGTATTCAGTTATTTCGGTGCATTCCGCAAATTTTTTTTTACAAAAAAACAAAGTAAAGTAAAATAAATTTATTAACTAAAATTCACAATTACGACGTGGAATAACAAAAAGTTTAGACTAAAAAATAATGGTGTTGTAAGAATAATGGTATTTCATTAATTTCGGTACTGGTATTTTAAATGTATCGATATTTGAATCTATAACAGTATTTTAGCGATAGAGCCTACCAACCCTGCCTCAATATATGTAATTACTTTTGGCTTATGAATGACTTAACATCTAATTCATCCGTTGACTTGTAGAAGAGCATGAAATATTAATAAAAATAAAAATTTTAGAATACTCGCAAACTGACTAAAATTGTGAAGTTTGCATAAAAATTCCAATACTTATTTTTTATTCATACGAGTTAATGAATTGATTGACAGCGACTGATCATCCACGAATTAAACCGATACATCAGGAAAGTGTATTAATCTATTATTAGGGCGGGTTAAATTGTATGGATAAAAATTTTTTGATATTGCGTACTCGATTTTTCGAAAGCTTTTTAATAATAATAAAGTTGTAAGCAATATAACACTACAGCCTTTCCAGAAAGGTATTACTTATGAAAATCGGATAAAAAATGTGGCAACTAGAGGTAAAAGGTTTTTCAATAAGAGCGCTAAAAAAAAAGTAAAAAAGTTTAAATAAAACAAAAACGGTTTTGGATATCAATGAAATTCTTTATTCCTGTGAAAGTACTTTCGATGCCATTATGTATGGAAATCGATCTCTTTTGCATGGCCACCACAGGCACGCTTGCAGAAGTCCAGACGCTGAACCCAATTTTCGATGGTTTTCAAGCATAAATCGGCCGATACTGCTGCAATTTCACGTTCGATATTCATACGAAGTTCATCAATCGTCGCTGGCTTGTTGGCATAGACCATAGATTTGACGTAGCCCCACGCTCAATTGTTGATCTGCTAGGACGATTATGACGACCATAAATTGGAAGTAGCGCTCTTAACGTTGAGGCCACTGACTCCGAATTTCGGTAGTAAATTTTAATAATTTCGACTCGTTGTTGGCTCGTATATCTTTCCATCATGAAATGGCAAACCTTACTGAAGAGAAATGTCAAAAGAGCGGCAAGAAATATGGCGTCGTTTGCTGTCCCAGTCTTTCTACTTTTGTAGCGTCCCTGTTGAATAACCCTTTAAAAGTATATAAGTAAAATTATTTTCTCCTTGTTGTCTTCAACATCATTATCATCATTTCTCATCATTATCATCATTTCATCATCAAGCAGAAAATAATTTTACTTATATTCTTTTACCTCTAGTTGCCACATTTTTTATCCGATTTTCATAAGTAATACCTTTCTGGAAAGGTTGTAATGTTATATTGTTTACAACTTTATTAGTTGTTTCAAAAAGCCACCTCAAGATGGCCGCGGCAGGCCAGAATATCCTATGTATACGCCTGAGGCAGAGGTTTACAAAAGCTTGCATACAACTCATTTCATGACTCGAAATATTCCAGGTTTCACAGCCATACAGAAGCACAGATATTACGTTGCTTTTAAAAACCTTGATCTTGGTGTGATTTGAGATATTTTGCGATCTCCAGAATTTAGTAAGAATGCCGTATGCTTGCTTTACCTTGCACAGTCTATTCTGTATATCTTCTTTGCTGCCCCCTCTTTTAGAAATTATACTCCCCAGATAACAAAAGATTTCAACATCATCAATGGGTTCGCCCGAAAGCTGGAAGTTTGTGTTGCATGAAGAATTTATTCGCATTGATTTAGTTTTGTTGATGTTAATTTGTAAGCCCGCTTTGACCGCACGTGTAGCAAAGGCTTGATTCTTGGATTGCATGCTAGAGAAGCGGTGGGATAGAAGACAGACGTCATCCGCATAATCAATATCATCTAACCTATCATGAAGGCCCCACGAAATACCATGATGCATATCCATACAGTGGTTCATAACTACATCAAGTACTATATTAAACAGTAGTGGAGACAAAACACAGCCTTGACGAACACCTACGTTTACTCTGATGGGTTTGCTTGCTGAACCCTCATGGAGTATGGAACAAAATCCGTTGTTGTATAGCTCCTTAATGAGATTAATTATCTTCTCGGGAACACCTTTGCATCTTAGAGCTTCCCTAAAAATAAGCTATTAACGCACACAAAAAAATCGTTACCAAGTAATTAAGAAAATTTCAACTACTAAAGTTTTATCGAATAATTTATTATATTGTATACGCATCAAAAACATTATTTTAGTCGAAGTGCTCCCAATTGCTTGCCAAAGATTTTTTTGTGTGTATTTAAAAAGCGCAAATAAAACATGATTCTTGAAAGTCTCTAAAATAAGATTATTTTTAAATCGTTCACATGTGATCATAACTGACTCTTATTTACAAGCTTTTTAAGTGTTTTGTTCTAAAGCTAATTTTTTCTCTAAATTTTATGAAGATTCATATGAGACTCAAAAGTTCATCATAAATGCAGCATATTTAAGGAACTTTTCTTTGTAATAATATAACGCCCAGAACGATGGGACAATTGAAATGACGAAATCACTTTTTTTAAGTTTACTGATGAGGTTATTACCTTTTTTCGGAGTTCAAATTGTAATAATATGTTAATTGAAGTCATTTATAATTTCATATTTTTTGGGTGTGGCCGCACTGAGATTAAACAAATTTAACCTGAACTATTTACTTGTAATGGTGGAAAAAATCATACACATTTGTTGCACAGTAGATTGACCGAATGCAAAATAGGTAATAATTAGGGGTTGGGATTTCCCGGACTTTTTTATTTCTCGGGAAACGGGAATAAAAAATTTTGAACAAAATTGTTAATGAAAACCACCAATATAAGTAATTTTTGTTAAAAAAAAAACACTATTTCAGTACAAATTCAGTCTGTGAGAATTCAAAGAAAAATATCAGAATGTTGAACATTTGATTTCACATAAATTACTCTAAGCACTGCCAAATGAATTGCATGATTCCAGCAGAAAGCACCCACTACTGAACTGTCGGAAACAAACCGTTTCATCACATTTGGCCCATTAGATATGGTGGCCACAATGTTATTTTCCAAAGACAAATAAAACTCTTCTAGGCTTATTTCTACAATTCTTCTTATTTCATCAGCATTACATCTTCCTGATATATAGACCAACCCCAGATTATAAAATGAATTATTTCCGTTTATAAATATGTTCAAATATCTCTTTTGTGATATTCTTGTCCATTCAACCAAGATTATAGTAAATCTCCTATTGTTAGAAATATTGCTCGATATTTCTTTTATCATGATATCTTTTAGATGATTGTAAAATTTTTTGGCAATGCCAGGTTTTTATTATAAAAACTTTCTCGAATAAACGAAGATCTAGTTATCATGCGGATTGACATTCCGTCGACTGCGGCTAATTTGGATACCACTTCAGAAAATGTTTGCCCTACCATAAAACGATCTATGCCTATTCAGCTTACACTTTTTTCGGGTACTTTGCTAATTTTAGCTGGAACGTTATTCTCGTTGTTGTTTTCGTCAAGAAAAGTTGCATGACCACCAGTTTTTTTTTTTTTGTGAACCAAATTTAGATGTCGGATAACCAAATTTAGATACCTCCGTTAACCATTGGTCTTTTAGGGCAAATATTGCACTGCGCTGCATTGTCCGTTTTTGTGAAGTATTTCCATACTCCTGACATTTTATTCTTTAATATAAAAGAATATATTAGTTTGAAAGCAGGTGTATTAAAATAAAGTAAACTTACTTGAAAATATCACATTCATTAATGAAAACGTTACTTATAAAATTATTGGCCCTTAATATAAAGGAGTATTTTAAATTTAAAGTCGACTTTATTTATAATCATACGGTTTTGTTCATTTTGTGAATAAAAACCTTACAAAAATTTTTATATTTTCAAACATTTTGATTGGTTGAAAATAAATTAACCAATCAGAATCCTCCAAAAATAAACCAAGTCAAGGTATACTGCCACCCAATATTTTAAAACTTTCGACCCCAAAGTTGCCTACAAGCAACTTCGTTGTTTTGTGCCTATAACTCCCGTTATATTTAATTTTTTTTATCTAACAAATTTTTTACTCAGTAGCATTGAAGTTCTAGAATACCTGTGTATAATTTCATATAGCAGTCTTTAATAGTGTTCATTTGCGAGCTATTTTTCATAGTGTCAACACACAATTTTTCTCACAGGAAAATTTAAGTAAAAATAAAATTTTTGTTTAAATTAGTCTCAAAAATTGTGTGATGAATAAAATTCAAAAATCAAAAATTTTTATGTAGAGTTTAGGCCCGTTAACTTATCTCAATTTATACCCTGGTTAAGACCTCTACTACCCTTAACCACTGGTAAACATATTTTTTGAATAACTTATCTAAATTTTAACCAAGCATTTCTTCTAACCAATGCTAAAATTTAACCATAGAAATTTCTGTGGTTAAGAAACTTAACCAAGGCTATTTTAGAACAATTCACCCTACATAAGATATTTTAATAAATTAAACTTTTAATGATTAATAAAAAAAATCTAAAGCGCAGCTTTAACCAAACTTTGACTAAGAATCGTTTATGATACATATAAGTATTTTCGATGTGCATTTCCCCACTTTACCAAAACTTACAAAAATTGCATCAGTACTTAAAATCGTGCACAAATTTTTGCTATTTAGGATTTAGGTTTCTGTGATAGCTTACAGAAATTGGCCTCATATAAGGAAATAGGAAAAATTTCTTTTTTTATTGGTTCAAGGAGCCAAAATCTGTCTTGAATAATTAAAACCAAAAATGGTGACCAATATTAGAACAATTTGACACGAATTATACACCTCTACAAAATGAAAAGTCGCTGTCGGTAGAAGCTTGGTACATACTTTTAGTATTTTACTTGCTGATTCCAAATCTCTATTCCGAATTCTCTATCTTGAGAAAATCGTGATTAAAAACGCCAAAAATAGCTTTTTACGTATTTTAAAATACTATGCAAAACTCATTCAAATAGCTTAAGACTGCGTTTACATCTGCTCCGAAATCTCGCAATGAAGGAAAGCTTATAGATGTTTAATTTGGAATAAAGTACACATATTTAGTTCTAATAATTATATTTTCCAAAAAATTAAAGTTTATTATCATTTCTTCACTGTTTTCTCAGAGTGGTGAATATCGAAATCTCGGGATTTCGGTGCAGATGTAAACGCAACTTAAGACTTTTTGTTATGATGTAGTAAATAATGAATTTTGTTCTCTAAAATACATAGGACAACATTTTTTTTATTTGTGTACCGTTATAGGAAAAAATTCTTTTGAAAACCACTCTCAGAAAAACAATTATTCCATCAATTTCGGGTAACTTATATTTAAGAATTTGGAATCAGCGCATCAAATTCAAAATGAATCATGTATCAAAGCTCAAGACTACTGAATGAAGTACAAGACTACTGAATTTAATTCTTAAATATAAAAAAACGCATAGAAATCACTCTCGAATTTACGAAATGTGAACCAATCATGTTTTAAATATTTTAAAAGTATGTGAGAAACACCTGCGACCGCGAATCTTAAAAAAAAACGACGTGGTCAAGTGTATTATTTTTTTTACGACCAGAAACACACAAAAAATCGCGAGAAAAAATTTTAATTTTCCCGTATTAAAGAAAAAATATTTTTTGTTATTAATTTTTGTTTTTACTTTTGTTTTTATTCTGACATTTCATACTAAGGTTAATTACCCGGAGTTAAAATATTGATAAGTTATTATGGTTAAATTTTCATAGGGATAAATATTTAGTATTGGTTAGTTACCCATGGTTAAGGTAAAGTTAACTTCTCAAGAAAACTTAATGGGCCTTAGTAATAGAAAAAATATAAAATTAAAATTTTTAAAAAATCTTAACCCGTTCGGGACCGGCAGCATATTAATTTTTGAACTTGAATTCCAAATATCTCCGCTAGGGGGTGCTGCAAAGCCATAAAAGTAATAAAAAAAATATTTCTTTGGCATAGATCTACATTTACAAGAAGTTTGGTCGGAAATTCCCAGCCATTTAAAGTTGGGGTCGAAAGGGTTAACTAAAGTCGACATTAACTAAAATATACATTTGAAAAATTTAAAAAATCCTATTCCAAACAAAAACAATTTAAAAAACTTAATATTTTTAAAATTTCCCGTTGGAAAATATATAAAGTTGTTTTTTTTTAAGTGTTTTTTTTTATAAAAATAATACACTCAGAAATAAAGCTGTAAAAATAGGAGAAAAAGCTACTAAAAATTATGTAATTAAAAATGACCTTGCAAAAAAACTGCTGATATTAGCAGATTGTTTTTTGCTAAATACTAGTAAGATAAGAAGGAAAAATAAAACTGTTAAATTTACAAAATTTTGGATAAATTTAAGTTAACTTTTAATACGAATTACCTTGATAAAATCCGTAAAAAATTTTGCAGCATATTAGTAGATAAAAACTCGTTTTTTCTGCAGGGTAATTATACCCTACACCACTATGTGGTCAGGGTATTATAAGTTTGTGCTGATGTTTGTAACACCAAAAACTATTGATCCTAGACCCACCTTATAGTATACCGATCGGCTCAGAATTTTTTTTATTTCGATTAAACGATGTCCGTCTGTCCGTCCGTCTGTCTGTCTGTCCATGCATTCTTGTGCGCACTCTACAGGACGCAAATATTAAGATATTTTGATGAAACTTGGTACACCGACTTATGTCGGCCCAAGGACGACGCCTATTGATTTTGGTAAACATCGGTCCATGTTTAGACCTAGTGCCCATATAAGGGTCCTACCAAAATTATATTGTTTATACGCTGCAGGTCGCAAATATTAAGATATTTTGATGAAATTTGGTACACCGACTTATGTCGGCCCAAGGACGAAGCCTATTGATTTTGGTTAACACCGGTCCATGTTTACACCTAGTGCCCATATAAGAGTCCCCCCAAAATTGGATTGGTTACAAACTGCAGGTCGCAAATATTAAGATATTTTGATGAAATTTGGTATACCGACCTATATTAGCCCAAGGACGAAGCCTATTGATTTTGGTTAACACCGGTCCATGTTTAGACCTAGTGCCCATATAAGGGTCCCCCCAAAATTGGCTTGGTTACAAACAGCAGGTCGCAAATATTAAGATATTTTAATGAAATTTGGTTCGCTGACTCACATTATAGAAAATTTTGACACAAGTCCCATTTTAACCCATTCGAATTTCGGATCCAAACATTGGTTGGCTTTTTACCGGACTGGTGTAGGGTATTGTATAGTCGGCATGCCCGACTTTAACCTTTTTACTCGTTTTATTCTATTTTCAATAACTGTATTGAACAAAATTGAAACTTAAGTATTGCCAAATGACACGGGATTACAAAATCATAAAAAAATTTAAAATTTTTGTAAATTCTCTTTTGAAAATAACATTTCGTATCCCCAATACTGGGTGGGAAATAGTAGATGTGGATGTACAGGGACGGATAACGCGTGAATCAAGTTTAACTTTTTTAAGTTAACTTTTAACGTGCAGACTTTTCAAAATTCAATCAGAATCAGGGACGTAACAGTTATAACTTTTATTCAAAAAAGTGATTGTTTTACAATTATTTCCTGTTTGAGTATTTTTAATTTTCTGTTTATTTGCTCTGTTTGATTTATATTTTTAATTCAAACAAAAACAATCCAAACACGATTTTTATTTTTCAAAAATAATAAAAGTTATTTTGTGATTTTTTTTCTTTATCAAAAAATAACAATTAAGAATATAAATCAAAAGCCATGGAACCAATGACTTCACCAATTATAATATCCTGATGATGTCAACTAGTGTTAATAAAAGATTGAACAGTGATTTAAAGTGAGTAAATATGTATATTCCAGCAACTTCCGGCATTCAATTTAGGTCAATTTTTAATTTTTATTTTATTATCAAATAAAAAAGTTAGTGCTTAATTTTTTCAAAAAAATCATTCTGTAACTTTTATAAAAAGTTTTAAAATAAAAATCAAAAAACAACAGAAATTTATAGAGTAAAACATAAAAATTGAAAAAATTAAAATCTTTGCCAAACTTTGTGATTTTTTTGTGCAATATGATTTATAAAATATAGTGCATTATTGAAATATTATAATTAAATAAATTTGGGTGGTGACTTTTTTAGAAATATAACAGTTATTTTGGGTCTCTGATCAGAATTCAATCGTCAGTAACAATTCAAATTATATTTAACAAATTTATTTTGGATTTTTTTTTTTTATTTTTTTGGTTTGCGCGAGTTATTTTTTCATTACATGATTAGCGAAGTAATTCATTCAATTATTAATTTAATTTTAGTTTTTAAAATGTTTGTAAGAAACAAACAGTCATTTAACCCTTTGAGGACCATACATTTTCTGCCGAAGCGATTTTAAAATTTTTGGGATTTTCATGATCTCTGATCTAATAATAGTTATGCCAAGAAAAATTGGCTCCGTAGAACATCTCCTTACCACTCATTTCCCTTGCCAAAAATATTTGCCATTTGATGACCCTGCCGTTCCGGACGAAGCGATTTCTTTATTATTTTATTTTCGTGATCTGCAACTAGGGTTTGGGGTTCGGGAATTCCCGGGCGGGAATTCCCGGGAAATCCCGGGAAAAGTTTGTCGGGAATTCCCGGGAAAATAATATATTTTTCCGGGAAAACGGGAAATTTTAAAAATATTAAATTTTTTAAATTGTTTTTGTTTCGAATAGGATATTTTAATTTTAGTCATAAAAAACATTTTAAATACCAAAACAAAAATGCCATTGTTAAAATCTTTTAAAAGGGAATACATTTATTTGACACACAAATAAAATCTTTGCCAAGTAATTATCATTTCAACTAATAAAGATTTTTCGCATAACTTATTCAAAATTTAAGTAGTAAAACCTAAAAACTTGGTAAAATGTTTAAAAGAAATACGAAAAAAAAGCTTTGTTTCTTACAAATAATCGCCCTCACTATCTAAAGTATTCAAATGTATAATTTAGGTAAAGTCGACTTTAGTTAAAATATTGGGTGGCAGTATACCTTGACTTAGTTTATTTTTGGAGCATTCTGATTGGTTAATTTATTTTCAACCAATCAAAATATTTGAAAATATAAATATTTTTGTAAGGTTTTCATACACAAAATGAACAAAACCGTTTGATTAAAAATAAAATCGAATTTAAATTTAAAATACTCCTTTATATTAAGTGTCAATAATTTTATAAGTAACGTTTTCATTAATAAATGTGAAAAGAATGGTTAACGATGGTATCTAAATTTGGTTCACACAAAAAAAAAAAAAAATGATGGTCATGCAACTTTTCTTGAAGAAAACAACAACAAGAATAACGTTTCAGCTAAAATTAGCAAAGTACCCGAAGAAAAAAGTGTAAGCTGAATAGGTTTTATGGTAGGGCAAACATTTCCTGAAATGGTATCCAAATTAGCCGCAGTTGATGGAATGTCAATCGGCACCATAAATAGATCTTCGTTTATTCGAGAAAGTTTTTATAATAAAAACCTGGCATTGCCAAAAAATGAAATCGATGTAAAGAACATTATATTAAATTACTACAATCATGTAAAAGATATCATGATAAAAGAAATATCGAGCAATATTTCTAACAATAGCAGATTTACTATAATCTTAGATGAATGGACAAGAATATCACAAAAAAAATATTTGAACATAAGTATAAACGGAAATAATTCATTTTATAACCTGGGGTTGGTTTATATATCAGGAAGATGTAATGCTGATGAAATAAGAAGAATTGTAGAAATAAGACTAGAAGAGTTTTAATTGTCTTTGGAAAATAACATTGTGGCCACCATATCTAATGGGCCAAGTGTGATGAAACGGTTTGTTTCCGACAGTCCAGTAGTAGGTGCTTTCTGCTGAAATCATGCAATTCATTTGGCAGTGCTGCTTCATTTGGCAGTGCTGCGATTAATTTATGTGAAATAAAATGTTCAACATTCTGATATTTTTTACTTTGAATTCTCACTACACAGACTGCATTTGTACTAAAATAGTGTTTTTTTTTTAACAAAAATTACTTATATAGGTGGTTTTCATTAACAATTTTGTTCAAAAATATTTCCCGGGATTCCCGGGAATCCCGGGAATCAAATTTTTTCATTCCCGTTTCCCGGGAAATAAAAAAGTCCGGGAAATCCCAAACCCTATCTGCAACTAAATAATTATAGATATTATACAAAAAATTGGCATCATAGACCCCTTGCTGTCCTTCATTTTGCTTGTTATAATTTGTGCTTTTTTCCCCTTAAATGAAGAATTTTAGTTAACCAACTTCGAGGGCTAGCAAGGGGAAAGAGGAACCAGGTAGGGATTTCAGTGCTGTTAGCTTTATTAAAAATCGCTAAAAACAATGAAAAATTTGGTCATGTTTAAAGTGCTGCACTTTTAAGTCTGGCGACTATTTGTAGAGAAAAATAATGCAAGACTTAATTCAATATATATATAAATAAAAAAGAATTGAGATACTTTTTTTAGCTAAAAAATGGCAAAGAAAAAATAACTTTTTCAGAATTTTAATTTTAAATGCAATATTTATCAATTTATTGGTAAATCATAAAAAATATTTCAAAAAATTCGGGAGAAATTTGAATCTTACATTTGCAAAATACTAGACAAAGGTAGGTAAAAAATAGCAAATTTTAATTTTCAAAGTCGGTTACTTCATAAAGAAAACTATTTTAATTCCCTCTAAAAAAATTCACAAAAAGCAAAAAATCATTCTGAACTTAAAATTAGTGGCAGAGCTTTGAAGAATTAATTCCTTTTTGAATGAATTCACTACCAATCGAATTCAATTCTCTCTAGAATTGGATGAATTCCTTTTCTTAAGTAATTCACTGAATTCATTCAACTGAATGTGTTCATCAAACAACAAATTCAAAGAATTAATTCAATTGCAATAGTTCTTTTTATTAAATCAAATGAATTAATTCACCGGCGAACGCGTTCAATTTTATAAATCGAACGGAAAAAAAGTGAATTAATTCCTTACTGAATTAATTCACCACTGAATTCATTCAATTTCATTTTCATTCAGTGAATTAAAAAAAAAATAAAATTACATTCAGTGAATTAAAAAAAAAATAAAAAGTTCACTGAATTGAAAAAAAATAAAATAAGTTCACTGAATTAAAAAAAAATAAAATAAGTTCACTGAATTCAAAGCCTGTTTTCTGCCGTTCAGTAGAAGAAAACAATAATGTACAAATAAAAGTTTTAAATAAGCAATTTTACAGCGTGTGCTAGTAACAAATTAGAAACCGGATGCTGTTTATTAACCTACATGATTCAAAAATAAAGCCTTTTACTATTAAAAATAAAAACTTTACAGATATAGATAAATTTGGAAAAAAAATATAACTATATAACTAGTTTGAAAAATTAATAGTTATATTTTTATAAATTTGGAAAAAAAAATATAACTATATAACTAGTTTGAAAAATTAATAGTTATATTTTTTTTTCCAAATTTATCTATATCTGTAAAGTTTTTATTTTTAATAGTAAAAGGCTTTATTTTTGAATCATGTAGGTTAATAAACAGCATCCGGTTTCTAATTTGTTACTAGCACACGCTGTAAAATTGCTTATTTAAAACTTTTATTTGTACATTATTGTTTTCTTCTACTGAACGGCAGAAAACAGGCTTTAAATTCAGTGAACTTATTTTATTTTTTTTTAATTCAGTGAACTTATTTTATTTTTTTTCAATTCAGTGAACTTATTATTTTTTTTTTTAATTCACTGAATGTAATTTTATTTTTTTTTTTAATTCACTGATGAAAATGAAATTGAATGAATTCAGTGGTGAATTAATTCAATAAGGAATTAATTCACTTTGTTTTCCGTTCGATTTAAAAAATTGAACGCGTTCACCGGTGAATTAATTCATTTGATTTAATAAAAAGAACTATTGCAATTGAATTAATTCGTAACAAAATAAATCGAACGAAAGCAAATATGAATTAATTCCATTCAATATATGGTGCTTAGTGAATTAATTCATCGAAGTTTTAAATCAGAATTGAAAAATTGAATTAAGGAATTAATTCTTCAGAGCTCTGATTAGTGGTACATAAATAAACAAAAGAATTCGTTGCATACATTTTCAGGAATGTACATTTCTATAATTTCTTGATACGAGTTGTCAAGAGTTTCATGAATATTTTTCAACGCTTCCAATTTGAATCAATATATTACTATCGCATTTCTTCAAACGTTAGTAAAACTCTTGGCAATTTATATCAAAATTTTATTTGACTCTAAAAATATCAGAAATAGTTTCTGGACAAAAAAACTTCACAAAAAAGCATGGATGGTAACCGAAACGATGCGGTTATCGGTAAGGGTAACGCTATTTTAGATTATTTCGGTAACGGTATTTTAAGCGTAACGCTATTTCATTTATTTCGGTATCGGTATTTTAAGGCTAACGGTTTTTTAGTTATTTCGGTCACGGTATTTTAAGGATAACGTTATTTTGATTATTTCGGTAACGGTATTTTAAAGTTAGCGATATTTCAGTTATTTCGGTAACGGTATTTTAAGGATAAGGGTAGTCAGTTATTTCGATGCATCCCGTAATTTTTCTTTACAAAAAACAAACGAGATTAAAAACAAAACCAATTTACCAACTTAAAGTACGGAAAATATTCAATAGCCACGTGCAATTACCAAAAGCAGAAAATTAAAAATAACGGTAACGGTATTTTAGGGTATTGGTATGGTATTTCATGGTATTTCATTTGTTTCGGTAACGGTATTTTAAGGGTATCGGTATTTAATTTATTATCGGTATTTTAACGATAACGGTATTTCAGTTATTTCGGTAACGGTATTTTAAGAATAACAGTATTTCCGTTACTTCGGTAACGGTATTTTAGGGTTAACGGTAGTCAGTTAAAAGGGTTTTGAATCGATAACGGTTTTCTAGCGGTATTGCCTGCCAACTAGTGTTTCCAATTCGGTTAATCGATTAACCGATTCCTCGATTAATCGCCTCTCTTTCGGTTAATGTCGAAACAAATAATTTAAAACGCAAATAATTAATCGACCCGAATAATCGGTTAAAATGGATCGATTAACCGATTAAATTTTAAATATAGAATTTTTCCTTTCATTTTTTTTCCAAAACTTCATAATTTTCTTAATTTTGGCTAAAAAATTGCAAGAAAAGCTTAAAAAAATAAATAGTAACTAAAACACCATCAAATTCTTTTCAACTCGAGTGAAAGAGGTTCTTAAGTCTTTAAATACCTCTTTTTCAGCAACTCCAAGCAAGTCGACATTGCACCAGCGAGACACGTCATGTGTTTTAAGAAACTCTTAAAAACGGCTTTGTTTTACCTTTCTGCAATTAATTTTTAATACATTTTTTTTGCAGATATAACAAAAAATCAAAATTTCTATAAAAAAAAGCTTCAAAAAACATCGCGAAAGGCTAAATTAAAGGTGTTTTTTAAACTTCTCAAAACACACGACATGTCTGGCTAGAGCAGCGTCAAAGCGCTATATAGGCCTTTAGGAAATATAATAGAGTTTTCCATTTCTTTTAATAAGTAAAACTAATGCAAATTATATTTCTATGTCCTTCAAGACAAAGTTTCATTTGTTTTAAATTTGTGTCAAACAACTCTCAAATGACATGTTACTTCCATAGGAAATCTAAATTTTCTTACACTCAAAAAAATAAGTTAGTACAAAAATTAGTAAAACGTCTTGTATATCAAGTGTACTAGTTTTCAGCAATTTTTTTTGCTAAAATTCCGTTTTCAGCAAAAATTTTCGTTATATTTTTTTAGCACTAAACTAATTTTGAACTAATGTTTTACTAATTTATTTTGCTACAAAAATTGTGCTGATAACAGCATTCATAGTGTCGACGACAACCAGATAGACTAGATGTAGATGTCGCAGCTTGTCTGGAAACGGAAATGACAAAAAAGGAAAACATCTCTACACATATTCTTTATTTAAATTTTCAGCAAATAAATTAACTAAAGTAAAATTTCGCTACAAGTTTTTTGAGTTTTTTTCAGTCTACTAATATTCAGCAAAAAGTTTAGTGATTTTAGCAAAGATTTTTTTCATTTGCAGTCGACTAAGTGCTAACAAAACTTTTGCTGAAGATTACTATTTTTTTGGTAAAAATCAGCTCGCTGATTTTCAGCAAACCTTTTGCTGAAATTACCAACTTTTTTGCAAGCACGCTCCTGACTAAAAATTTGCAGACTTTTTTTTTTGAGTGTACATCTCCCAAGAAAGTGTGTATAGTCGGTTTAAAACCACATAAATTCTACAACATGTTCCAATCCATGGAGCCCGAACCCATTTCACTGAATTTAAATCAGGGTTGGCAACCGAAACGAATTAGGGTCGATTTTATAGTTCATAGTTTAATGCAGTTATCGCCATACTATCAAAATTGAAGACGATTTGAATGGATGCAGAGTATCTAAGTGCTGTATATTCTTAAATATATAGAAACTCTGCCACTAAAAAGTTAATGTAGACTGAAAAATCGTCCATTTATTGTTTTGGTTGCCATCCATGATTTAAATTTTTATTCGCATTGGTTTCAGTAACAATAAACAAATAACCTTAAGTTAACACAAAATAAAAGTTAAAAAATTCAAATTTATATGGAATTTGACATCTGTAGCTGTACTCTGAGAGAATTGTCTACATGCTATTTATGACTTTTTTCATTGATTCAATGAAGATTCGCTGGAAGTCGTCCATTGAAAACTTTCATTATATTAATGCAGTTTTACATAAAACTTTATGAAAATTTTTATGAAACCATACATACCCCTCATTCAATTTTTATTTTATTTATTAAAAATTTTATACACCCAAAAAAATGATTAGAAAGAGCTTCATAGTAAAAACTAAAAAGCTTTTTCATAAAATTTAAGAAATTTTTCGTTAATTTAGTAACAATTTTTATCAAACCTCGACCAATAAAATTCAAGCTTTAAGTTATTTTGTTTATTTTTAATGTCCCTTCAAAAACCGAAAAAGACTGAGAATTTAACAATTCTTTACGATATTCTTCAGCAAAAAGTTTTGATGATTTTTGCAGAGTAAATTGGTATTTTAAATTGACTAATCTTAATAAAATTCTAACTTTATTTTATATTTTATTGTTGGCAGTATTGTTTAAAAATTGCATTAAAAAAAATGTATCTAAAGTTTTTCAAGTTATTAAAACTTTATTCTAAAGAAATAAAAAATCTACATTAAGTTATCGATATGTAACAGTTTTAGATTCGCTGTTCTTAACTTACTCAGTTTTTGAGTATACCCCTCCAATTTTTATTTAATTTTTAGTAGCTTTAGCAAAATTTTTAGAGATCTTTTCTATTAAATAGTACAAGAAATGTTTATTTCTTGTATTGGTTAAAAAATTTCAGATTCCGAAATTTTTCAACCAATATGAAATCTTTTTTAAATACATCGAGTTTATATGCCAGGTTGATATTTAACAAAAACAGGCATCTCTTTGTGTTTTTATTGATAAAAAATTTAGGAAATACATTAATTTTGCATTTTACGATTAATCGATTAATCGCCAATTTTCTCGATTAACCGACACGAACAACCGGTTAATCAATTTTAGCGATTTTTCGAATAATGCATTAACCGGTTATCCGCCTATGTCGAATAATTGGAAACAGTACTGCAAACCCTGTAAAAAAGATAAAAAATCATTCCGAACTTAAAATTAGTAGTACCTGAATAAACACAAAAAACTAGAACACGATTAACAAATTATGTGCGCTCCCGTACGTTACCGCAGGTTCCCGCAGGAACCAAAAACAGCCCAAACAACAACAATTTGCACGCAATTTTGAGTACGGAATATTTTTCAATGCTTTCAATTTAAATCAATATATTACTGACGCATTTCTTAAAATATTCATAAAACTCTTCACAATTCATATCAAAATTATATTTGACTCTAATAATATCAGAAAGAGTTTCTGGATTCAATTTATTCCTTTTTGGCTTCCACTGCGTCTTGATTAAAGGAAATATGCGTTCTACGTTGGCCTTATATGCTGGTAAGCAAAAATAAAACTCAACAAGTTCTTTCATTTCATAGCAAACATCTTTTTTAATAAAAAATCGCAACAGAACCTGTTATCAGTCGTGTTAATTGAATTTAATATTTTTATATAATTTTTCAGGACAAGGAATTCATTAAATAAATTTTCATCATTAAAACAAATTAAATTCAACAGCTCACTACTGATAATTGAAATAACAGTGACAAAACAGCGATGCCAGCAATTCAAAAGTTTAGAAGCAATATAAAAGCTATGGAGAAAAGTGCAAAAAGTAGGACAACCCCGGACACTTACTTAAAAGAAGGAGGACTGTCCCGGACGCCCTAAAAAAGAGGAAGGTGTCCGGGGAAAAGCGGACAGATGGCAACCCTAGCCTAAGGAAATCATCAGGGGACGATATTAGAATATGATATTTATCGAGTACTATTATTACCTACAAAAAAAAAGTAGGCACCAACAATAAAATTTATAAAAACAAACACATTTTTTTTAATTTAAATTTTATTTCAAACAATTTATGTGTTCGAAATGTTTGTAAATTATTATTTTGCATATAAAAGTTGTTTAAAAATCCAAAGTTACAAAAAAACACAAATTTGTTTTCGATTTAAAAAGTTTTTTTTTGTATTTACAAAAACGGTATGAGAAAGATGTTTAAAAATTGAATTAGAATTTTGTAAATTATTTCTGTGTAATAATCAAGAATTAATGAGTCAGAAAACTAAACATATTAAAATTAAAACAATCACCTCAATACCTGATGAGTCACATATCTTATGGATGCTTTAATAGGACTAGTAAGTAATTGACTCACATTCATTAGAAAAATAAAATTTATTTATGCCATTATAATCACTAGGGCAAGGAATTTTATGCACTTAAAAATGGAATATATGCTCCTAAAATATGCGGCTAAAAAAGAAAAATATACATTAAAAATATAAGAAATATGCACTAAAAACTATTATTTTTGTAAAAATAATGCACTTTAAAACTTAAAAATATATCTAAGTTAGTTATTTTGTAAACAGACAGAACTCGAAGATTTCCCATTCTTTTAAGAATCTTTATTTTAATTGAATTAAAATATGAAAACGTATCAAATTTTTATATTTTTTTACAAAATAAAAAAAGCTCCTAAAAACGAAAAATATGCATTAAAAAGCATAAAATATGCATTAAAAATGCACCAAATATGCATTTAAAGTCAAAATATGTAAAAATATGCAACTACAAATCGATGCCATTTTGTTCTAAATTTGACGATTCGGATAAATATTTAGTCCATAGTAGTTTTGGACTATCGAGAAAAAACATTCCTTGCCCTAATAATCACACTTGAAATTCTTAATTATTTTTTTCTCTACTGTTTACAAATATGAAAACATATTCGATAATATTTAAAATGCTATTCAAATAATTTAACTTTTCTTTCTACCACAGCAGGAATACAACAGGTGCAAGTGAAATAGAAAAGTAACTGTTTTTATTTTATATTTTATTTTTATCAAAATATAAAAAAAAAACTATTTTCAGATAAGATATGAAAAGTTATCTATATTTATTAACAATAATTCTCGGTACATTACTATGAAAAAGGCTTTGTTGCCAAAATCATTTTAATTATTCGAACAATTGTTACCGACGTGTTTAGTTTCATTCTAGCGCGAATCAAAACGACTTTTTTAAAACACGAAAGTTATTTTTTTAAAATTGTTAAATTTTAATAACAATTTCTTGCAATTACTTTTATTCTAAAATAAAAAAAACATAATTTTTAATTTACTTATTAAATCTTAATAACACAAAAAACGAAATGAATTGCTTAGCACATATTATTAAATACATTTTATATGTTTTCAATTTAATTTTTGTGGTAAGTAAAAAGCGGAAAAAACATAATTTTGAAAAATTTTGCTCATATATTAACGTGATTTAAAAATTTAATATTTGAATATGAAATTTGAACCAAAATAAATATTTTTCTCGAGTATATTTTATAACGGCCTCGCGATTTATATACATATATTAGACCAACTCACGAAAAAAAGTAATAAAAGTGCCCCCCTTAAAATAAACCTTTATGAACCGTTTTATGATGATTCCCGAAATATTTCGGGTCTAGCAATGAGATCTCACGAGCTGGACCATTTTTAAAAAAGGTATTTTTTTTTAGTTTTTGTATGAAATTTGCATCTTAGCTGAAGACAACATACTCAATATGGGTATCATATGAAAGGTTTTTTAGAGGCGCGTCCAGCGGTATATATAACATGTTCAAGCATATCCTGACATGTCCTATGTTCAAGCATATTCTATAAAAAAACAAATGTTTGACTCTTTTGTACGGAGATATTTGTGATTGAAATGTCAAATTTATATATCATAATCTATAGACGATTTAAGTGACCACGTGTTTCAGATTTTTCGCGTTTTATCAAAAATTCAATATAGTCGAAACAATATGTTCTAAATAGGGCAATATGGATACCAAAACTTTTCTTTTGACAAATAAATCATAGCTAAGTGGATATAGTTTGGAATATTGCAAATTTCATACATTTTCCACAATACTCTAAACCAAATTTTGCTAAAATTTTTGAGTTTTTACAATTTTCATTTGAATTCAGTAAGTAGTTGATGTGAGATAAAACTGCAACTTAACCCAGTACGCTCTTTTTTTTGGCGGAATTTCTTTTTTTTCGCGAAAAAACGTTTTATAAAATTTTATTTGGGGTCAGCCTAAATAATTTAGGCTTTTCTTAAAAAAATTGCAGACACGCGTATTTCGATAAAATATTTTATTTAATAACACTGCATGACAAAATCTTGACTTTTCAAAATTAATAGAGATCTGACCAATTTCAATTCTATATATTTCGAATATGCCGATTACAATGGCGTACTTTATTTTTCGATCAATGGTACAAATTTTTCGCTAAATGTCTTTAAAGTTTGGCGGTTGTCCATTCAGATATTTATACACTGAAAATATTATAACAGTAACTGACTGTAGTTTATTTAAAAAGTTATCCGTTCATTTATTTTTAAATGATTATACAGTTAAAATACAAAGAAATATATTTTTTAATTGTTTTTGTCGTTTATTTAAAAAATAAATTACATACAAATACGGATTTTCTGTTACAGTTAATATTTTCATTTAAAATGTTTTGTTAAAAAAAGAATTCCATATCGATTTCTAGGTCAGTTAAAGAAACGAAATAAACTAAGTATCATTTATTTTTACGGATTTTGTAGTTCATTTTTTGAAATTTAAAAAAACCAAATAAATGAAAAATCATTATTTTTCAAGGATTTTGTAGTTTATTTATTAACATTTAAAAATAAATGAAAAGTTCTTTTGATTTAAATAAAAAGTCAGTAGACCGGTTTTCAAGTGATTTTTCATTTATTTTAAATTACATTTTCAGTTAATTTAAACTACAAACTATTGTGAGTGTATAAAAAAATATCAAATTCAATTAATATGAATTTTTTTGTGTTAAAATGTAAGCACAGGACCTGTGGGCATATTTACGATATAAATGCGATGTGCTAATCTTGATATTTAAACCACTACTTAGCGTTTTATATAGGTTTTTATGGTTTTTTGCTATTTCAGCGACTTTAGTAGTGCTGGTAAATTCGGTTACTTTTCAATACTCGATACTACTCGATACTTTTAACGGTTTTTAAATTTGAAATTTTTTTTAAATTTTTTGGTAAAATTCTTTGAAAATGTTTATGGTAATTCAATATTTAAATTTATAAACATATTTTTAAACTTTTTCACCAACTATTCATTGCGGTTTTCATAGTTTTTAACATATTATTTTAAATAGTTTACTTCTGATTTTTTTCTTTTAGCAGAGTTGTAATTTTGTGACAAATATTTTAGCAGAGTCACATTTTTGTGGTAAATATTTTAGCGGAGTCACATTTTTATATATTTTGTCAGTCCAAAATGCAACTCTGAAAATATCGAGTAGTTGTTTTGAGTATCGAGTACCCAAAAAAAAAAGACAAATACTCGGTACCCACTACTCATATTTTTACCAGCACTAGACTTTAGTCACCGAATGTACAATCGACCTCAATAAATGTAATGCCTTACAGTGAGGTTACATGATCAAGATTTTCCTTTCAAGTTGATAACACATACAGCTTGTCAAATTCAGTTGAACTTGAAGCTGTGACGTAGGCTGCATGCAACTTGATAGTCAATTTTGCTTTCAAGATGCCGTCGTCAAGGAAAGAACTAAAATTGCTCGCCTCTGTGGGCTGTTTCCGCACTGTAGGCTGTTCGAAAAGAGTTAATTTTTTTCTTCACATCTTCCACAGTTATTTTCGTGTCAGCAGAAATTGATTTTTTATTTATTTTTATTTTTAAATCATTTCGTCGACATACCGAAATATTCACATTCCGTATTTTATCAATCGTGTTTTATTGCGGCACAATATTTGTAAAAAGAAAAACAAATTTACAAGAAATTTGATCAGCTGTTTAAAACATGACCGTCAAGTTTTCTCAAAACTTGAAAGCAAAAATTGATATCAAGTTGCTGTTCAATTTTTAAAATGTGAGTGTGTTAGTAAAAAAGTGTGAGTGTATTAAAACTTGAAAGGAAAAAATTGATCGTGTAACCCCTATGTTAGTAAGGAAGCAATTAAAAGGAAAATATTTCAATAAAAAAATGTATCCATCTATTGCGGCCTATACGTTAAAATGGCGATTTTTCAATAATTTTGTAGGCAGCATAGCTTTCCAAGTTGTCCCCAAAGTCCAACTTTTAGTATAACCGGTCTCCGCCCCCTTGGGACCTATCCTGCATGTCATCTGGGACCGGTCCCTTTCCCTGACTTTTAGCAGTCTTGTTCAGTAAATTGTTATCTTAATTTCTTTCTATTTTTATTAACAAAAATATATAACATATTGGAAAATATATAAAGTTAATTTTTTTAAAGTGTTTTTTATACAAATAATACACTCAGAAATAAAGCTGTAAAAATAGGAGAAAAAGCTACTAAAATTTATGTAATTAAAAATGACTTTTGCACCATATTAGTAGATAAAAAATAGTTTTTTCTGCAAGGTAATTTTTAACTTATTTTTACTAGTTCTAACTAAAATGTTTACAGGATTTTTCTTTTTCTGTTATATTTAGTTTCTAAATATATTTAGTAAAAATTTTATCAAAATGGAATTTTTAAATTACAATTTTTTAAATGCAAACAAAATTGTAATGTTTACCTTTTTCGTATTTTAACAAAAAATATTTGAAGAATTACATATTTATTTAGAACTTTTATATTTCCATAAAATTTCGTTAAAAATTAATAGAAAATTAAACAAAAATTTTAAATAGTTTCAAAAATTAATTTTTGAGTGTACCAAATAGAAAAAATAAAAATTTTACAGTGAAAACTACAAAAAATTATTAATTGTGTAAAAAAAGTTCCAAACATTTTTTTCGACCTGGTGGGATTCGAACCCGCAACCCTCTGATTTCTGTGCCAGCACATTCCTATGCAACCCCCATACAAAATATTAACTTCTTATCACCCATGAAAAAGAACTTCTGACTAGCATATATTTATTGCAGCATTAGATGTTGTTTAAACCCATTCCTAATGGAGTAATTCTTTGTGATGTAATGAAGGAAGTGATTCATTTAAAAGTCATTCCATTTATTTTTGCTGGGATTGATCGAAAAATAAAGTACGCCATTGTAATCAGCATGTCCTAAATATATAGAACGGATGATCAGATCTCCATTAATTTTTTGAGTATCATGCAGTGTTATTAGACCAAAAATAGCAAAAACAAACTGTTATATCTACAAAATTTTTGTTATTTTTAAGCTAAATTTAGTTGAATGAAAATAGCAGTCTCTCTTGTTAAATTATTTATTTATTTAATGAATAACTACCCGATCAAAAAAGCATTATATCTAGCATATGTAGTCATATTTCATTTGATATAGATCGACATTTAATCTTATCCAAGTTCATCTCAAAATTTTGGTATCCAGTAATATCCAATCAGATACCTCAAATATATTACAGGATTAAATTAGATCCAAATAGATCTCAAAATTGGGAGATCCAATAATATCCAATAATATAAAATTGAGATCCTGAAAGATCCCAAAATATCCTATGGGATTAATTAAGATCCAATTAGATGCAAACGGATAAGCTAGCTTTGGCAGATCGAATTGGATAATTTGAGATCAAAATTTATCCTATAATATACTTAAAATTTTTAATAAAATTTAAAAAATAACACAAAAAATTAAAAAAAAATATTTATTATTTAAAAAATATTTATTTCAATAAAAAAAGACAAAATAATGCCGTCGGCAGGATTTGAACCCAGATTGCTGGCGTTGTAGTCGGCCACTTAACTCACTCAGTCACATACTGCTATACAAAATGACTGAATATATGAGAATATATGCAAAAAAAAAAAAACAAAATAAAAATTTTAAATTTTTCCACTCACGGAATTTTTTTGGGAAAGATAAAAAAATGTTTGTTGTAGGGTCTCGGCACCGTTTTATATGGCTCAAAAGTCTAAATATCAACAGTCTGTATTTGCGAAATTAATAATGGGATTAGAACAATGTATATGTTGTTGAAAAGGTAATATAAATGTCTTTTAAATAAGCTTAGGATTGCTAAGCTTAGTATAAGCTTAGCAATCCTTTGGAAAAAATACTCTTATACTTTTTCACAAGTTGTTTTGTTGGTATTAAAAAAAAGTAGGAGTAAAAAATAAGAATATTGCCAAAATTGTATGTAGAATTATTACAAAAAAAATCATTTTCGCTCTGGAAGAACTCAAATTCAGAACTTTAACTAATTTTTTATATATTACGATATCTAATTATATATTTAAAATACTATTAATTGAAAACATAATTTGCAGATGCTGTTGACACAAAATGGTTTAATATTTTTAAGATCTGTAAAACAAATATTTATAACTAAATGAAATTGAGTTAAAAAATTTTTTTTTGTGTCCGAACTGGGATTTGATAATAGTACCTCAGTCACATATATAATTATGTGTGTGGTTATATATGACAATATATAATTACATATTAAAATATTGTTAATCCCAAGTTGCAGTAAAAACAACTTTCAGGAGCTGTTGGCAGAAAATGGGTTAATTTTTTTAAGATCTGTAAAACAAATATTTACAAGTAAATTAAATTGAGTTAAAAAAGTAAAAACTAATTTTTTTGTGCCCGAGCTGGGATTCGATAGTTGGTTCTCTCAGGTTATATGTGACTATTTATAATTATATATTAAACACATTGAAAATATTACTGACGTAGGACCATATATAATCATATCTCAAATTATATTGTTAATCTTGCACCATATATGGAATAATATATAATTATATCTTAGAGCATTTAATATAATATATAAAAATATCTTACATAATTCAACTAAAAAATTTTTATAAGAGGACATATATCATTATATCTCAAATTATATGGCTTATATGCCACCATATGTGATCATATATTATGCTATATATGATCATTTATAATTAAATATGACAATATATCTGTCATATCTCATTATATGTAGCATATATGGTTCATATCTAATTTTATAAAATACAATATATAAAAATATATGGTTATATAAGGTACAACATAAGAAACATATAATTATATATGGCTTTTCATGACAATATATATACTCACATATTATAAGATAAAACAAGATATTACAAAGTTAGTAAATATAGAGCACTAGCTACTGTGGCCATCAGCTTTTAGTTTATAGGAATATGTTTTTTTTGTTGTTTTATTCTAAAGATATAGTACAATATTTTGAGATGATTTAAATGTTGTTATAGATATTTAGTTGTTTTAAAAGTTTTGTAAGATTAATAATGTTATGTTTTGTTATATCAGATAGTATATTAGAAAGAGAGAGATTGTTGTAATTACATCTATTTTTAACGTAACTGCATTCATTTCTTAAATGGTTCATTGATATGCAGTGTTATTAGACCAAAAATAGCAAAAACAAACTGTTATATCTACAAAATTTTTGTTATTTTTAAGCTAAATTTAGTCGAATGAAAATAGCAGTCTATCTTATTAAATTAACAGATTTATTTGCTAAAAGAATTGTAGACTGCTGTTTTCAAAAAAGGCTCGATTTTGATTTGCATTTAAAAAAAATCGAAAAAAAACTTTGAAAATTTAAAATTTTTTCGCGATGGTTTATGCTATTGATTATTTAGCAACATATTTTTGCTGATTTTTGCAAGTTAATTTGTTAATTTAACAAACTTTTAACTCAAATCCCTACAATGGTATATAATTCGATAAAATTATACATAATTATATGAGCCATATGTAACTGTATATAAGACTATATGTAATTAGATATTGTAATATATTACACTAAATATAGTGCTATATATAACAAGATATAGTTATAAATTTAATATATAATTCCTTAAAATTATACAAAATTTTATATGATAACATATGACTACATCACAACTTTTTTAATTGGAATACAAGTAAAATTCTGTACATTCCCAACAAATCAAACGATATCGTTTCGAATTCGTTACGATATCATTTCGGTGATAAGTTTGTCCGAGAATGATAGCGTGAACGATTCATAAGTAATACATACTGTGGAGGAAAATGCACATTCCTTAATGATATCTTTTTTCCATTAAATAACGATATCGTTACGATATCGAAAATATCAGACGGCGCGATAATACTTTCGTCATATTCCAAAATTTTTATCGTTATTGTATCATTTCCATGAAAATATGATATCGTTAACGATATCGAAATAAACAAACACATATGATATCTTTAACGACATAATAATATCGTTGTCATATCTAAAATTATAATATTTATGATATCCTATTTAATAAAAAATATATTTATTGCACATTTTTGCATTCTGATCAATAAATCATGTTTATTTAACTTTATTTAAATTCAATTTTGGCGAATGTAAAAATTATAACAATGAAGCATACACGTCTATCCAATTGAAGCTCAGCATACATTCCGTATAATGGCAATCACTATTCCTCTTGTTAACAGATTTCTTTATAAATACGATTTGCTCATGCTGAATTTGATTTTAATCAATCCAAATTTAAGGGTTAAAATTAATCCTCGGGTTTCAGATTGAAATGCGCAATTTTCCTGAAAAAAAATTAAAAAGTAAATTAGATACATTTTGAAATTTTTAATTGCATTTTAAAAATTTCTTTAAAGCGGCGAATACATTAAGGAACATTCGTAAAAAAATGCCCACTTTTCTGTGAATGTGTGTGAGTTTGTGTGTGTGCGTGTTGACATCGTGCAATTCGTCTTTACAAAATTTTTTGATATTTTTTGTTCCCTACTCAATGTTCCTTAATGTATTCGCCGCTTAACACTTACTATTCAGAACACTTTTTTTGTACCAAATTGATTGTATTCTATTTAAAAATTCGCTAAGAAAAAAGTTTATTATTTCCAATATTTAATTTTATTTGAAAACTTTTTGAAGTTTGTTTTAAATCTAAATAATTTCTATATCGTTTTGGATTTTCATAAATGATCTCGTAAATTTTATTATATATTGTATCATTAACGTTACTGTATCGTTTCTTGGTTTATTGGGTTTAACAGTTTTAATTTTGCTATTTCTATCTTACTATTTAATATATCGTATAGGAAAAATAATCTGTTAACTTAGCAGTTTTTTCTGCAGCATTTAGTAGTTTTAACTAAATTTTTTACAGATTTTTTTTCTTATTGGTGTAGATAAGAACCCAGTGTAGAAACGGTAATGACATATCATTATTTTTTGGACTACCAGTAATGACACCGACTTACCTTCTGCATTATTACAAAACATACAATAATGAATTACTAATTACTCGTTGCCCTATTTCAAAATAGAAAATAATGCGTCACCAATAATGCTTATTTTTATTATTATTTCAAACACAAAGTATTGTTCTAGATTTAAAAAAAAATTTTTAAACTATTTTTAGCCTCAATATTTTTTCAACACTGGTAAGAACATGTATATGTAACCACATATTTTTTGATTTTTTGTATGTTAGCATGTAAGCTGACTTGTGCGCTGCAGGTCAATTTTGTTTTTATCTATCAAATATTACATGTCGAAATAGCTCAGATGGTAAAGCTAATGACTGGCAATCTGGAGTCCCAGGTTTGATTCCCGCACAAGCGAAATTAATTTTAAAAAAAAGTACAGATGTCTTGAAAATATATTTTTAGACTCATTATTTTTTTCAATACTGGTAAGTACATAGGTAACGATATATATTTTGATTCCTCGTATGCTAATGTGTAACCATAACTCATTATATTGCTCGACATCGCCATACAAAAGTAATAAGAAATATAATAATAAAAGTAACTAGTTACCATTACCAAGTATGTAGTTACATAACCACATATCTGGTAATGATTTTCAACACAAGGAACATAATTGACTTGCTGTGCACAAGTATGCATATACACTCATAGAAATAAATCTGTAAAAATAGCAGAAAAAGCAACTAAAAATTTGTTAAAAATTATATTGCAGAAAAAACTGATGAAATTAACAGATTTTTTTTCGCTAAATATTAGTAATAAGAACAGCAAAATAAAACTGTTAAATTTAAAGAATTTTATATATTTAGTTAGAATATTTTAGTTATATTTACGTTAGCTTTTAGTTTATTGAAAATGACAAATTCACTCAAAATAGTTTGTAGTTTAAATTAACTAAAAATGTAATTCAAAATAAATGAAAAATCACTTGAAAACCGGTCTACTGACTTTTCATTTAAATCAAAAGAACTTTTCATTTATTTTTAAATGTTAATAAATTAACTACAAAGTCCTTAAAAAATAATGATTTTTCATTTATTTCGTTTTTTTAACTTACAAAACATTAACTGCAAAATCCTTAAGAATAAATGATATTTACTTTATTTAATTTTTTTAACTGACCTAGAAATCAAAAACGTTTTCTTTTTTTAACAAAACATTTTAAATGAAAATATCAAGGGTAACAGAAAATCCGTATTTATATGAAATTTATTTTTTAAACAAAAGACAAAAACAGTTGAAAAATGTATTTCCTTTCATTTTAACTGTATAATCATTTAAAATAAATGTACGGATAACTTTTTAAATAAACTACAGTAAGTTACTGTAATAATACTTTCAGTGTTGTACTGTAAAATCCGCAGAAAATTTTGGTAAATATTAGTAGACTAAACATAGCAAAAGCAAATTGTTATATCCACAAAATTTTTGTTTTTTTAGGCTAAATTTCTCTATCCTGTTAAATTAACAGAAATATTTGCTAAAAAAATTGTAAACTGCTGTTTTCAAAAGGCGCGATTTTTTTGCCTTTAAAAAAATGAAAAAAAAGTTTTGAAAATTTAAAATTTTTTTTGTGATTTTTTTTTAGAGTAGGTACTAATTATTTAGCAAAATTTTTTCCTGATTTTAGCAGGTTAATTTTTTATTAATAAAATTTAACTCAAATTCAACTAAAATTATGTATATTTAACAGTTTTATTTTTGCTGTTCCTATCTTACTAATATATAGCAAAAATAATATGCAGTTTTTTTCCGCAGTATCATTTTTAACAAATTTTTAATAGTTTTAACTAATTTTTTTACAGACTTTTTTCTATTAGTGTATCCTTACCATTGTGAAAAAATATCCCTGCAAACATTTGGAAGATATCTTCCAAGAAGATAATAAAGCGATATCTTCTATTTTTCATTTGAATGAAAATAATCAAGTACACTCAAAATAGTTTGTAGTTTAAATTAACTGAAAATGTAATTTAAAATAAATGAAAAATCACTTGAAAACCGGTCTACTAACTTTTCATTTAAATCAAAAGAACTTTTCATTTATTTTTAAATGTTAATAAATAAACTACAAAATCCTTAAAAAATAATGATTTTTCATTTATTTCCATTTTTTTAAATTTCAAAAAATTAACTACAAAATCCGTAAGAATAAATGATATTTAGTTTATTTCGTTTTTTTTAACTGACCTAGAAATCGAAAAGGAATTCCTTTTTTTACAAAACATTTTAAATGAAAATATTAACTGTAACAGAAAATCCGTATTTATTTGTAGTTTATTTTTTAAATAAACGACAAAATCAGTTAAAAAATATATTTCTTTGTATTTTAACTGTATAATCATTTAAAAATAAATGTACGGATAACTTTTTAAATAAACTGCAGTCAGTTACTGTAATAATATTTTCAGTGTAGTATTTTGAAATTGTCTTCCTTTTATCATTTGGAGATATTTAGAAAAAAACATTTCAAAAATTGTGTTTTTTGTCATATTTTTATACCCTACACCACTACGTGGAGAGGGTATTATAAGTTTGTGCTGATGTTTGTAACACCAAAAAATATTGGTCCTAGACCCACCTTATAGTATACCGATCGGCTCAGAATCACTTTTTATTTCGATTTAACGATATCCGTCTGTCCGTCCGTCCGTCCGTCCGTCTGTCTCTCCATGAGAGACAGACAGACGGACCGTCTCTCATACAGATATTTTGATGAAATTTGGTACACCGACTTATGTCGGTCCAAGGACGAAGCCTGTTGATTTTGGTTAAAATCGGTCCATGTTTAGACCTAGTGCCCATGTAAAGGTCCCCCCAAAAATTATATTGTTTATAAGCTGCAGGTCGCAAACAGGGACCGAAAATAACAGTTATTTTTGGACAAAAAAAAAAAACAGATATAAGGAAATGTCGCATAAGTGATTGAAGTACATCATATTGATCCTTGTGGACTGGTCTTCCATAAAATGGCATGCCTTTTAAATTTTTGATTTTAATTTTTTTGAGCAAATATAAAAGTTATTTTTTGATTTTTATTTTTTCGAACAAAAATAAAAGTTATTTATTGACTTTTATTTTTTCAAGCAAAAATAAAAGTTATTTTCTAACTTTTATTTTTCGAGCAAACATAAAGCTATTTTTTGACTTTTATTTTTTTGAGCAACTTTTAAAAATTTTCAATAAAATTTTTCCAGAGATGTAAATTCTAGCAAACAAAAGCCTAATTGCAAAGCTTTGGCTAAAGTTCACTTTATGGGGCACCTCTCAAAAAAAAAAAAAAAAAAAATAACCCCTTCTGGAATTAAAAACGAAAATTTTTTTTTAAGGGGGAAACACTTACTTCCAGGAAAAATCGAAAAATTTTAAATATTTCACCTTTGACCTTGGTGAAGAAAGGTTTAACGTTATCGGAGTTTTACAAAATTTTCGGAAAACAATCTCTTGTATCAGAATTAAAAGAAATCGGAAGTGATTTGGTTGCAGCTAACTAAAAACATAATAATTAATATTATCTCAATTATTGGCCAAAATCACACTTTTCTTTAAATTTTCAAATTTAAAAATCCGTCACTCTTAAGTTAAAAGAGGGATATGTGTAATTTTCAGTAGAATTATTCTCTAAGGTGTATTTAATAACCCCCTATGCTTTGACCACTTTTTTTATATTTTGTTTGACAAAATTTTAAAAAACTCAAAACTAGAGTTTTGCCAGTTCATAAAAAACAATTCCCATTTTGGCCATACCTGGGACTAGGTTATCATAAGTCAAGAGAGACAAAAATTTACATCTGAATATATGTGGAACTTAGAAATGAAACTAGAGTATGACATTGTAAATTTTTTAACAAAATATTTTATTTTTTACGATTTTCATAATTTATCTCATTTCAACCCTACAATAGTCTCAGGAAATTGCAATTACCAAAATATTTTCCAACCGATTTTGTATTTTTATTAGTGTTACCAATTATTCGACATAGGCGGTTAACCGGTTAATGAATTATTCGAAAAATCACTAAAATTAATTAACCGGTTATTCGGATCGGTTAATCGAGAAAATTGGCGATTAATCGTTTAATGCAAAATTAATGTATTTTCTTAACTTTTTATCAATAAAAATAGAAAGGGCTGACTTTTTATACCCTACACCACTACGTAGAGAGGGTATTATAAGTTTGTGGTGATGTTTGTAACACCAAAAAATATTAGTCCTAGACCCACCTTATAGTTTACCGATTGGCTTAGAATTTTTTTATTTCGATTTAACGATGTCCGTTTGTCCGTCCGTCTGTCCGTCCGTCTGTCTGTCCGTCTGTCTGTCCGTCCGTCTGACTGTCTGTCCATGCATTCTTGTGCGCACTCTACAGGTCGCAAATATTAATACGTCGGCCCAAGGATGACGCATATTGATTTTGGTTGAAATCGGTCCATGTTAAGACCTAGTGCCCATATAAGGGTACCCCCCAAAATTGTTTTTTTCACGCTGCAGGTCGCAAATATGAACATATTTCAATGAAAATTGGTACACAGAAATGTTTCGGCCCAAGAACGGAGCCTATTGATTCTGGTTGAAATCGGTCCATGTTTAGACCTAGTGCCCATATAAGGGTACCCCCCAAAATTGTTTTTTTTACACGCTGCAGGTCGCAAATACTAAGATATTTCAATGAAATTTGGTTCGCTGACTTACATGATCCCAACGAAAAAGCCTATTGATTCTATGTAGGATCACTCCATATTTGGACCTATCGCCCATATGGGCTATATTTTAGATTTTCTCTTCTTTTATGATTTTAAAACGCATTCAAATTTCGGATCCAAACATTAGTTGGCTTTAAGTCAGACTGGTGTAGGGTATTATATAGTCGGCATGGCCGACTTTAACCTTTTTGCTCGTTTTATAATAATATTGTGACAATATCGCCTTTTTATCATCCGGAAGATAAACATAATTCGTTTAAATTTTTTGAAAATGTTGGAAAAAATAATACAAAATTTGTACAAAAAAAAATTATAAGAAATATGGGAAATAAATTCGTTGAAAAATGAGGATTTAGTGCGCGGAAAAAAATCAGGTATGATGGCAACAAGATAATTAATGGGAAAATCTACGAAAAAGGTCGATTTCAGATTATTATTTAAAATTAACTTATTTAAAATACATTAAAAAGTAGTTATCTGTTCGCGTGAATAAATTTTTTTGAGTGCTGAAAAAGTTATAAACGAAAAACCGCACACATTTTCGCTAGTAAATATTTTAAAATTTTTGGAATTTTCGGGCATGCGACCACACATTTTCAAGTAACTTTTCCGTGCTGAGTCCGAATTTGGTTTCCAAATTCTTCCAGAACATCTGGTTTTTGAGCAAATTGAGGTCAAATTTACTAAAAACCTTTATTTGGCTATTTTTGAGTTGTTTTTACACACTTTTACCTCGATTTTAAGAAAAAAGATGACACAAATTTTTCAATTATCACGGTAATTTTATTTGATAATGCATAGTCGCGCTATATTTCCATTAATGATAATAAGACATGTTGTTTTTTTAATTTTTCCGTCCGTCCGTCTGTCTCTCCATATATATATACAGGTCGCAAATATTAAGATTTTTTGTTAAAATTTGATAGACCGATATATATCGGCCCAAGGACGAAGTATATTGATTTTGGTTTAAATCGGTCTATGTTTGGACTTGTGCCCATATAAATTTCCCTCAAAACTGCAGCACAAAATTGAATGGCACATCCACGGTTTAAAGAATTATGGGATCAAATATGTCTTGAATGGTACATATCTTCATTACTATTATTACCTGAAAGTGCTAAACGGATCGGACGAATTTCGTATTCTCTACAACATATCCTTCTCCAAAATTCGCTAAAAGGTTAAATTCAAATTGAAGGCACATCCACAGTTTTAAGAATTATGGAGTCCAATCTATCTTGAACGGTAGAAAACAGATCGGATTTTATTTTTAGGCTTTACATCAATTTTCGCTGTACAATACGCTAAAAATGCAACTTTAAATTGACTAGCACATCCACAGATAAAATAATTAATGGCTGAAATCTGGCTTATATGATATATATCGCAATTAATATTGTTGTGTGTAAGTGCTAAAACGATCGGATTATCCGTTTGGTTTCTACATCCCTTTTATCTCCAAAAATCTATGAAAAGCTACAAAATTTAACCTAAAATGGGTCTGGACACCAAACTAATAGTACGATCCATTTAGCACTTACACACAATAATAGTATCACCGATATATACCGATCACGCAGGACTGCAACTAATTATTTCTCAAACTGCGGATGTGCCCTTCAAAAAACACCAAATTTCAAGTTGTTCACGCATAGAGGTGAAGAGATTATTATTGTCATATTTTCTTTATTTTTGAAGGCACACTTATTAATTTGATCCCAATTTTTTTGTTTACATGTCAGTTATATGGCAGTATCAAATAATTTTCAATTGCATTGAGGCTGAAAGCGCAAAAATTAAAAATGTCTGAAATTACTCTTTATTCAAAAAACAGAGTTACAGATTTTAAAGAACTACCATTTGTTCCTAACTGAGGGCACCTATTTTTTCAACAAGTGGGAGATTTTCCAACATCGTAATTATTATCCACCAAAGGCTTTCGGCGATTTCCTTTTATGCTGAAAAAGTTATAACCAAAAGAGTTGAAAAACTCTTGAAAGTTACAAGCAAAATTAGGGTAAATTAGGGTAGTTTTTAATTGAGTAGAGCACATTAACAGTATAAATATTAAAATTTAAGATGTCCACCTGATTAAACTCGTTGCCTAGAAAATGCTGATACCATCAAAAATATTATATATTGTTATTAAAATGGTTTATATCCGGAGTTACATGGAATCGCCCGGTTCCGTAGATTTGCCCTAATGTTTTTGTCAATGGATTATGTATGCAGATATTCTTTTTCAGAGTTAAATTTAATAATGAAAATAAATAAAAATATAAATCGTTTAGTTTGTTTCGAGGAGTTAATTTAGCGATATCATATATCATTGCTTGGGAGTATCGCTATAGAGAGGACATTTAGTCCCGAAAGGGGGATCTTCCGCAATAAGAATATGATTATTAACGCAATAAAGTTTTTCTTCCAGGCGATACGATTGAGAAACATTTTCGTATTGTAATGTTTGCAGGGATTAAGTCTAAAAATAGATAAAAAAATTACAAAAATTATATTTGAAATAATGGTAAAAATAAGTCATTATTGGTAACGCACTATTTTTTGTTTGAAATAATGGAAAAAGTAACTAGTTATTAGTAACTCGTTAATATATGTTTTAAAATAATGCAGAAAGTCGGTGCCATTACTGGGAGTCCAAAAAATAATAATATGTTTTTACTGTTTCTACACTGGGATTATAAGAGGCCAGAGTTCCGATTCTAAATGGTAAAGCGGTGAAAAAATACTGTTCACTCATTTGAAAATAATAATAAAATATTTTTACCCACGTCTTAAGAAATTTTCGTTAGACAGTTAATCATAAATCTTCCAAAACTTTTTATTACTATTTGTTTTTTTCAGATATGTGGAATACTACTCATTGTATTAGGTTCTCTAATGATTTCAAATATTGGCGATTTTTCATCATTCTCGGAAGCCGTTAATGCAGATACAATACCAATATTGGTAATAATTTTGGGTTGTATAGTTTTCATAGTAGCGTTCTTCGGTTGTTGTGGTGCCATACGCGAAAGTATTTGTTGTACAACAACTGTAAGTCATTGAATAGTTTCACAAATTTTTGTAAAATTCTAATCGATTTCAAATTTATTAATATTTTAGTATGCAGTTTTAATGTTTATACTCTTTGTCCTGCAAATTGCTTTGGTAGTTTGGATTTTCGTTGAACGTAATCAATTCCTCAATACAATGGGCGATGCTGTTAACAAGGCATGGGAAAAGAATGACGAAGCCAATGGTTATCCGATGAATGCTTTGCAAATTAGCGTATGTTAAATTTTTATTAAATGCATATTTTGCTTGCTGAACATATAATTAATATATTTTTATATTTTTTCAGTTTAAATGTTGTGGTCGTTTTAGTTCAGCTGATTACACTACTTTGGGTAAAGATGTTCCGAATTCATGTTGTGGTTCCATGACAGCTGCCTGCCCTGAAACCGTTTATATCAGCAAACCTGGTTGCCGTGAAGAATTTGTCCATTTCTGGTCTTCCAATACTAATATTATTCGTTATGGTGGAATTGGTGTCGCTCTAGTGGAACTTCTTGCCTTTACGTTCGCATGCTGTCTTGCCAGCAGCATACGCAAATCTAGCCGTAATTTTTAAATATTAGAATAAACTTTTCAATTTTCATTATTAACATTAAAACTAAGTTTTTATACAAAGAAAAACAAAAATACATCATCTCATTTTAAATAAATTTATTAAATTAAAAAGCTAGCAATAAGACTATTAAAATTAAATATCGTTTTCATACACTATATTATTTTTGAGTAATAAAAAGCAAAATAGTAAAACTATGAAAAGCAAAAACTTTCACAGCTGATATGATCGAAGACCAAATAAGAGAATACAACGACTTTCAAATCCATCAGTTTTCAGATTTACGAGATAAGATGAAAAGCGAATTATAACCCCAACGTACACTGTGAAAATCGGAATTGTCTCTGATGGCATTCCCAACAAAATCAAAATGTTTGGCACAAATGTTGATGCAGATCTACATATACACATATGATCAATATATGTAATAGATACATTCAAATTTTTTCTAATTTTATTCTCGTTGCCTTTATTTTTAAAGATCAAAATAGTGGAAAAATTCACACCAAAATGCGAGGAGATTGTTCAGAAAATGGTGCAGAATTTTAACGTAATGTCCGTTTTTTTATTTTGTAACTTGTTTTAAGTAGGCGTGGCTTTTAATGAAAAATAAGCGATATCGACCTTCTATCAAATTACATAGTAAAATTTAGCGAGCACTGGTCGGATCTATACAAACTGTATATTTTTGGAAATTCTATAAAATTTCCTGATATTTGCATTTTGTCTGAAATTCTAAATTTCGACTAAATAGACTGCCTTACTGGTATAAAAAACTATAACGTATTATCCAGAAAGAGAAGTGGCAATTGGGGAGGAGTAGCCATTGTAATCAAGAAGAACATAAAAATTAAAAAATAAGTTTCCAGACCAAAAAAATATCTTAATTGCACAAACAATGAACTTAAGCACAAATCTCGTTATAGCCCAGCAAAACCTCGGTAATGGGTTTGACCTTTTTCACGCCTTGCCTGGCAATGGGTACCTCTTTACCCTTGGTTTTACTTAGGCACTTAAGGTAATACGTTTCTAATATTGTGATACATCAATTCTTATGTGGGAGGTATGAAATAATGAGTTACCGATATAGAGATATATCACTACTTATTTGGAGGCTTTAAAATAATATATTACTGATATTATGTTATATAATAGCTTATTAATAAGCGTAAAAATAATAAGTTATTGGTATTGCATTATATAACTACTTATTATGCGAAAGTACGATTTAATAGAAACTTATAATCTAATTACATTGCTCGGATCGGTGTACTTTTAAACAAAGTCATTACTGATAACGTCTATTTTATTTCCTATATGTAACCAATGAAATATGTACTAATATGTAATGACTTACTTCACTCTACAAAAGTATGTACATATTTTAGCTAACTAGTGAATTTAATATTACAAGTAACAACTTATTTCAGTACTTCCTTCGTAGTCACTTATTTTAGCCTATACCGGTACGATTTAGGCAACCATTTACCCCCAATGACACCCCATGTTAAAATAATGTGTTATGAAACCAAAGTGTAAGTAGTTACAATTTTTGGTTTCTTATTACATTTCCCTTTACCTGGTAATAGAAGGTTTTGCTGGGAGCTTCTGTCTATTTTCCTCACTCATAACCATTGATACCTTTAAGGTAGAACTTGAAAAGCTTATAAATTTTTTGGAACCTAAGTCAAATGTCCTACTGTGTGGTGACTTTAATGCGCGAACTACTGTTTACGGCGACCTGGTTGACCAATCTCGTGGAAATGATATTTTTACTTTGAATTCTCACTACACAGACTGAATTTGTACTGAAGTAGTGTATTTTTTTACAAAAATAAATGTTAAGAGACTCCTAAACCGGAATAATAAAATTTTTTTGAATTTTTTTGAATTTTTTTAACATCGCGAAAGGCCAAAATAAAGGTCTTTTTAAATTTATCAAAACACACTACGTTTCTGGTTGGAGCAGGCTTTAGGAAAGACAAGCTGTGTTTGTGCGGAAAACTATCAACATTAGCTTATGTCATTCCCACATTATGTTGACATCAGCCAACTTTTAGCGTTAACCTCTAAACGTTACTAATGCCAAATTTGTACGGGTATGACATAAGCCAACGTTGATAGTTTGCCGCACAAACACAGCTACAATAGAAAATTTCTGATTTCGGTTTAAATTCTTTTAAAAAGTAAAACTAATTTTCAAAAGTGAGAGCAGTTTTTCAGCCTCTGGTTCGATGTTTTTTATTTATATTCTGGTTATGAATTTTTACTTTGAATCAATGAAGTTTCGCTCGAATTGGTCCATTAAAACTTTTCATTGAATTGATGCAGTTTTATGAAAAATTTCTTATTATTTATTGAAACTTTCATACACCCAATGAAGGAATTTCAATTTCAAACTTTCATTGATTTCATTGCAGAGTAAATTGGTATTTTCAAATACGCTAAAATTTTTTATATCGATGGCTCAATCTAAAATAGCTCTTGATAATATTTGGGAAATAGATTCCGAAACTTTTTAACCTTCCCAGGAAAATTATTTACAATCGGTTGCCAACCACACCAGTTCTGCCACTTCCCAGCAAAACTTTCTATTACCTGGTAATAAGGTTTGTAAGAAGAACCCAGCAAAACTTTCTATTACCTGGTAATAAGGTTTGTAAGAAGAAATTAAGGTATGTAACCTCTTACTTTGCTATTCCAACAGCTATTATTTTAACAAGGGCATGTCATTGGAGGTATGTACTTTCCAAAAGAGGGCTAGGTAAGAACATAAGAATATGTTACTTTAATGTTACATGTTAGGAGTTACGTAACCACTTACATAACCGATACTGAGCACAATACTACTTACATAACAGCTTAAAGTAAGGCCAAAAAAATGTGTTACAAACAGGTCTGAAATAACACATTAAAATTATACGCTTACTTACTGTATAAAAATATATACTTACTTCTTACAAAAAAAATTAAAATAAGACGATATCGTGTTGGTTTTTTATAAATGCTAAAACGAAGCATATTCATATTTAATTAATATTTACTCAGATTAATATAAAGTTAACAAAAAACATAAAAGATATTTCAGTCAATATGTATAAAACATATAAATTACACTATGGAACATTTTTGGGATTATTGTCTGGGGGGTGAGAAATTTCAAGTCAGGGTGATGGTACTAGGTCAGTATAGTAAAACCCTCAAAGGGTTTGGCGTTCGTATGTGTCATTTTTTTTTATGACCTTTTAAATTTTTTCCTTATCTTGATGTTTTTTCGCTTAGTTGTAACTCGAGAACCACTTGTCCGATTTTGATGAAACAAATTTAGAAAAATTTAGAATTACAATTTCTTTAATCCGTTCATATAACATTTTTCTTTATAATCAACAGTTTTGCCGGTAAAAATAAATTTGTGGAGAAAAAAAAAATAGTTTTTTGCCTAAAAATTAAAAATTTTTTTTTTTAAATTCATAAAAAAATTTAATTTTTAGGCAAAAAAATATTTTTTTTCTCCACAAATTTATTTTTACCGGCAAAACTGTTGATTAGAAAGAAAAATGTTATATGAACGGATTAAAGAAATTGTAATTCTAAATTTTTCTAAATTTGTTTCATCAAAATCGGACAAGTGGTTCTCGAGTTACAACTAAGCGAAAAAACATCAAGATAAGGAAAAAATTTAAAAGGTCATAAAAAAAATGACACATACGAACGCCAAACCCTTTGAGGGTTTTACTATACTGACCTAGTACCATCACCCTGACTTGGAATTTCTCACCCCCCAGATTGGCTGTTGTACTGTGTTATTTGTATCGAATATTTTAAATAGAAAATAACACTCATGTATCGCATTACAAATAACTCCTTATTTTGAGGTATTTTATTATTTTTTATGACCTTTTAAATTTTTTCCTTATCTTGATGTTTTTTCGCTTAGTAGTAACTCGAGAACCACTTGTCCGATTTTGATGAAACAAATTTAGAAAAATTTAGAATTACAATTTCTTTAATCCGTTCATATAACATTTTTCTTTATAATCAACAGTTTTGCCGGTAAAAATAAATTTGTGGAGAAAAAAAAAATAGTTTTTTGCCTAAAAATTAAAATTTTTTTTTTTTAAATTCATAAAAAAATTTAATTTTTAGGCAAAAAAATATTTTTTTTCTCCACAAATTTATTTTTACCGGCAAAACTGTTGATTAGAAAGAAAAATGTTATATGAACGGATTAAAGAAATTGTAATTCTAAATTTTTCTAAATTTGTTTCATCAAAATCGGACAAGTGGTTCTCGAGTTACAACTAAGCGAAAAAACATCAAGATAAGGAAAAAATTTAAAAATTTAAATTTTTCTTTATAATCAACAGTTTTGCCGGTAAAAATAAATTTGTGGAGAAAAAAAAATAGTTTTTTGCCTAAAAATTAAAATTTTTTTTTTTTAAATTCATAAAAAAATTTAATTTTTAGGCAAAAAAATATTTTTTTTCTCCACAAATTTATTTTTACCGGCAAAACTGTTGATTAGAAAGAAAAATGTTATATGAACGGATTAAAGAAATTGTAATTCTAAATTTTTCTAAATTTGTTTCATCAAAATCGGACAAGTGGTTCTCGAGTTACAACTAAGCGAAAAAACATCAAGATAAGGAAAAAATTTAAAAGGTCATAAAAAAAATGACACATACGAACGCCAAACCCTTTGAGGGTTTTACTATACTGACCTAGTACCATCACCCTGACTTGGAATTTTTCACCCCCCAGATTGGCTGTTGTACTGTGTTATTTGTATCGAATATTTTAAATAGAAAATAACACTCATGTATCGCATTACAAATAACTCCTTATTTTGAGGTATTTGAATACACCATCGGTAATAAGTGGATATTTCTATTAAGTGATCACGTATCACATTAAAAGTAACTCCTTATTTTACGGTTTTAAAATATCCCATCTGTAATAAGTCGCTGCTATTATTTAGAACTCATGTTGTGTATTACAAGTAACTTTTCTTTGAGGTGTTTAAATATATCATTGGTAATAAGTTGCTATTACAACCCAGTAGTTATGCAGCACATTATACGCAAGACATTACATTTTAGTTATGAAATAATGCAATGGTAAGGGGTATGGTATTACCAGGTAATGTGTTCTGTAATTCCAACATATTACCAAGGTTTTGCTGGGTTGTTTTACTAGAACCGATGTCATGGAACTGGTTCACGAACCCGTGCCACGGATCTCATATATAAAGTATAACTGATGGAGAATCAGTTCTAGAACTAGTCCCAGATGTTCTATACTCAAAAAAAAAGTCAGTAAAGTCAGCAAAAAATGTTGCTGTGTCAGCAAATTTTTAGTCAGGAGCGTGCTTTCAAAAAAGTTGGTAATTTCAGCAAAAAGGTTTGCTGAAAATCAGCGACCTGATTTTTACCAAAAAAATAGTAATCTTTAGCAAAAGTTTTGCTAACAGTTAGTAGATTACAAATAAGAAAAAGCCTTGCTAAAATCACTAAACTTTTTGCTAAATATTAGTAGACTGAAAAAAACTCAAACAACTTGTAGCGAAATTCTACTTTAGTTATTTTATTTGTTGAAAATTTAAATATAGAAATTGTGTAGAGTTGTTTTTCTTTTTTTCTCATTTCCGTTGTCTGTACTACATCCAGACAAGCTGCGACATCTACATCTTGTCTATCTGGGTGTCGTCCACGCTATAAATGCGGTTGTCAGCACAATTTTTGTAGCAAAATAAATTAGTAAAACATTAGTTGAAAATTAGTTTAGTGCTAAAAAAATATAACTAAAAATTTTGCGGAAAACGGAATTTCGGCAAAAAAAAAATTATGAAAACCAGTACACTTGATATACAAGACGTTTTACTAACTTTTGTACTAACTTATTTTTTGTGTGTAGTATTAGTTCCATAATTTTTCCAGAGCAACCATTTTCACTTTGGGGGCTATAGAAACGGTTGATTTTGGAACAATTTCAGACAAAAATCATCGATGTTAGAATTGATAGTGGAAGGTATTTCAAAGTAAAAGTAGTTATTCTACAACCGATTCTTTGGAACAGAGAATATTCCTGGATTAGAATATGAAACCTTTTTTAAATACATCGAGTTATTTATATGTCACGTTAACATTAAAAAAAAACAGGTAGCTCTTTGTGTTTTCATTGGTAAACAATTAAGGAAATACATTAAGTTTTGCATTAAACGATAAATCGATTAATCGCCAATTTTCTCGATTAACCGACCCGAATAACCGGTTAATTAATTTTAGTGGTTTTTCGAATAATGCATTAACCGGTTAACCGTCTATGTCGAATAATTGGAAACACTACTATAAATTCAATACTGGTAAGTAAAATTATTATCTATAAATTTTTTGTAAAAAAAAACACTCAAGATTATAAAAAATAAAAAAATTGTAATTTTTATATAAAATAATAAATACCGGTAAAATACCGGTAACTACCCATAAAAATAACGGTATCGGTAACGATAACGGTATTCAGAAATTTTTTTAGAGGTATCGATAACGGTAACGGTATTCAATTTGAAACGGTATTTTAGCGATAACGGTATTATAAAGATAACGGTAACCAACCTTGAAAATAAGAAATGCGATTTAAAATATAATAAACTGAATTAGTATAAAAAAATATTATTTAGGCCAAATTGTTTTTGGATGTCAGTTGAATTTGGTTAACTTAAACCGAAAACAAATACTCGAACTTCAGAATTCTTTTTTTTTATTTAAAATGGTGATCTTTGTTCAAATAAAGCAATTCTGAATCCGTATCTCAGTTCCAAAAACAAGGCATTAAAAAATTAGTAATATTTTCGTATTTTCAATTGATTATTTTAAGGTTTTTTCACTTGAAATAATTTTATCTAAATTTCAACTGCTATTCCTTTATTTCAATTGTATTTTTTTAAATATTATGCGGATGTTTTTTCAAATTATTTTGGATTTTTTTATATGTTAATTTAAAATGCATCAATGCATATTAAATAATTTATTTTTTTTATTTTTTATTTATTTATTTTTCAAATTAAAAGAGAGATGATAAAATTTTTACAAGTAAATTACGTAGAATAAAAATTTAAAAAATTCGATAACGCCAGCAGGATAGAATAGCTATTTTCGGGTCCTGCTACAAACCCATTCTCAATATTCTATGCCTTTATGGGTTAATAATTGATGATCTATTTATATTGAATTGAAACAAATAAGCAAATTGAAACAACTCAATTAGACTAACATCAACGAAATTCTAACAATGTTATTTTTATCCAGCTGCTTCCTATGGAATTCAACTCTGATCGACAACTTATGAACCACAGATTTATGAACGAGAACGAACCGTTTATTTTAAATGCATATTCTACATATTTATTTTTTAACCTACAACATAAATGTAATAAGTATGCCTAATTGTTTACTATAAAACAATTAGGCATACTTATTACATTATTTTTCACTATATCTAGTGTATTAAGATGAATAAAATTTTATTTAATAATATTCTAGTGTCGATTTTTATAAAAATCTGTAAGAGAATTTGCCTAATAATTTGTGTGAAGAATACTCACTTTTAAACTTTTTTATAAAATAATTCTATTCGAATACTTCTGAAAATCTGCATTGAAACAAAATCTTTAGAAATACAAAGTTTTGGATTCCATATTTAAGAAATACTTAAGCAAAAAATTTATCTTAGTTCTGACTATAAAACTGATCCGTCACAAGTTTGCACCCATTAACAATTCCAATATATCCTAAAAGAAGGGAAGAAATTAAAATACCCGTGCCTTTTACTTTTTCAATATCAATTCGTTTAATCGTTCCAACCGACAATTAATATTTAGTTAATATATTTCATTTTAAAATTAAGACGGCCTTCCATATAAATTTATTACCCAAATAGTAATTCGCGATTTAAACTGTTAAACGAATTGATCTAGAAAAAGTGGAAGTCATGCATATTTTATATTTAGCCCTCCTTTCAGAATATATTAAATAGATTTTATCATGGGTACAACCAAAAGATGAACTTTGTCGGACGGTGTTTTAATAGAAATCGAGTTTTTCAAGTACAATATATGTCGGATTTATTTATTTTCTAACGAGCGGGAATTCCCGGGATCCCGGGAAATTCAGAAAAAAATCCCGCTGTCCCGGGAAATGAAAAAGGCCGGGAAAAGAAAAACCCTAATATTGGCTGAAATATCTTTTATGTTTTTTGTTAACTTTATATTATATTAATCTGAGTAAATATTAATTAAATATGAATATGCTTCGTTTTAGCATTTATAAAAAACCAACACGATAACGTCTTATTTTAATTTTTTTTGTAAGAAGTATATATTTTTATACAGTAAGTGAGCGCATAATTTTAATGTGTTATTTCAGACCTGTTTGTAACACATTTTTTTGGCCTTACTTTAAGCTGTTATGTAAGTAGTATTGTGCTCAGTATCGGTTATGTAAGTGGTTACGTAAGTCCTAACATGTAACATTAAAGTAACATGTTCTTATGTTGTTACCTAGCCCTCTTTTGGAAAGTACATACCTCCAATGACATGCCCTTGTTAAAATAATAGCTGTTGGAATAGCAAAGTAAGAGATTACATACCTTAATTTCTTCTTACAAACCTTATTACCAGGTAATAGAAAATTTTGCTGGGTTATTTACAATTGGCCTTCATTACAACTAATTTTTCAAAAGAAAAATCAGACAATGATTGCCGCCTTATACTGATGTAAATGAATGGAAAGATAAAATCAGTACTTTAAAAATGAAAATCATTAAACGCATTATCCCGTCCAATATAAATGATTTTGACACATCATTGATTGCGAATCATCATTTCTAATAGACTTTGGGACGCAGACGCAGCATATGGTACTAGAATCTTAAAGTTAGCTATAGTTTAAGAAATATTTACAAAATCATATTTGCAGAAAAATTCAATTTTGTAATAAACTTTAAGTTCGTATGGTTCTAAAACTTCATTCAGAAATTTTAACGAAAAAACTGACTTTTTGCAAAAAGTTAAATTTGCGAATATTTCAAAAACTAGAGCTAATATTAAAATTTGGTGTTCACATTCGTGATACCAGGCTCTATGCAAGATGCTCAAGTACTGTTAACCGCTCTCTCACTGGCTCTGGCTGAGATTTCAAGAAGTTAAATTGCAGCTAACGGGTTTAGTTTTTTTATTAAATTTTTTCATGTTATGCATATTTATTGAAACAATTTTTAATATTTATTAAAATTTGACAATAAAACTTAACCTATCACCTTCTAATAAAATTTCTTCAAATGTCGGCCAGAGCCAGTTAACATTGGAAGAGACAAATGCATCCTCTTGAGTTTCTATGCTCGTTGGTGATACTCATCCTAAAATATATCAGAATTGATACTTCGCATGCCCGATGCATTTTTAGTGTTGTACTGTGTTATTAAGAGTTTACAAAAATTATGTTTAATACTCACCAAAAAATATACGTAAAAAAATATATACTTTATACAAATAGAGCACAATTGAAGTAAAAAACAAAAGGACGTATTAAAGTCGGCAATAAATCCCGCAAGCAATTGCTTTCAAATACATATAAAAGAAATTGAGAAGAATGCAGAATTATGAAGAATGCAAACAGGTTATCAATTATCAAATCGATCAACAATAATAATAATAACAAAAAATTAAAAAAAAACAACTAGCATTAAATACTGGTAGAATTTCATGTAGAAAAATGTATTTGTGACAGTATTGCCATAATTTCGCAAAATAAAAAAAATAATCAAAAACAATCAAAAGTAATCCTTGAAAGTAGTCGAATTATTTTTTGATTACTTTTTATTATTTTTGATTATTTTCTCGTAATTTTTATTAATCTTGATTATTTTTGGATTATCTGTAATCGTAGTCAATTAGTAATCGTGCGAATTTTAAAATAACCGTAAAATAGTCATTATTTCACCTTTCAAAAAAAAATAATCTAATTACTAATTATTACGATTAGTAATCATTACTTAAGCCCCGTTTAGATTATCATACAAGTGTGTTATACATGTCAGAATTGTGTTGTATAACGAAAATGTATAATAGTGTGAACACTGTTCGTTACACACATGTCAAAATGGGTGCACACATTTTAAAATACGGTCACACTTTTTTGACAAGATTTATTTTGTGAAATATTTCATAAAGTTACCACTTGTCTCAACACAAGTGTTGTGTTATTCACAAATAAATGTTAAACAAAGATTAAAAACAACTAGTGGTGAAAAAAAGTAATAATAGAAGAAAAAATAACTGTTTTAATTTATTTGTTGTGTGTGTCGATAACAGTCTAAACACTGAAAAGATTTTCTTTTATACTTTTTTGACAACCAGACAATTTTAGCATACTTTTTGTCATACTTGTGTGAAGAAAAGTATAATCACTTGTGTGATAATGTAAACGGGGCTTTAACAGCTATGCTCTGTACACCATTTCAACAATAATACACAGAGTGTCAATGTTTATAAGCTCATTGAGTCCTGAAATAATTAAATGGCCAAATGAAACTAAACAGTTGGAATCAAGCCAGTTCTACGATGAGAAGTGTTTTTTTTTCAAAGGCAATAGGTAAGGTTTTTAAAAAGCTAATGTTTAATCATATTCGTTTAAACATCAATACTACAGCCTATAGAAAAAATTTATGAAACTTTGTCCATTTGACTGAGCTAGACCCTTTAGTCAATAGACAGTGTTTCACAAGTCTTGAGGTGGCTGTAAACTGAATTATTTTAATAAAATAAACCCTTTTAGTTAGGTTGCATTGATAGAACACATATAACCATCGATCAACCCAAGAAAGGTAAAGACGAATATATAGACAGGAAAGGAAATACAACTATTTGTATGCAAGGCATATGCGATGAAAATAAAAAATTTATAAACATCTTCCTTGGATATCCAGGATCTTGTCACGATAGTTGGGTTCTTAAAAACTCGCCTATATATGAAAAATTGTCATCGTATTGCGGAGGTATTGATTATTTCAAATTATTGTAGAAATATAGCTAAATATTTTAACACATTTCAGATTATTATTTATTGGGCGATTCGGCATATCCCTGTAACAAATATTTAGTTACACCCTACAAAGATAATGGGCGCCTTACAAGATCTCAAAAACTTTTTAACATTAAGTTAAGCTCTGGTCGTGTCGACATAGAACATGCCTTTGGAATCTTAAAACAACGATTCAGACAGTTATACTACTGCAAATTACGAGGTTTAAAAAAAATATGTCATTTTGTAAGAGCGTGTTGTGTTTTACACAACATTGCAAATGAGGACGATCTGGAGTTCACATCAGAGGTAACTTCGACATCAAATAATCATGAGTATCCCAGCCACAACGAAGTTATGAGGGGAAACTCTATACGGGATGATATATGTCAAGATATACAAAGCCGCCAAAATTTTGTGTAACACTTATGTATTTGATTTCCCCAAACTTATTACTAAACAGTTTTATATATTTCAATTATCTCTAAACTGTTAATTTTTATTATACTAATGAATAAAACCATACTTGAGAATTTTTCATTGGCATTGAAATTTAATTGGCATTACTTGATCTCAATGCCTATGCCAAGAAATTTCATTAACATTCAATGCCAATGAAAAAAATTGTTTTATAAGAACTTAAATTAAGACAAGAATATAAAATTTCAGAGTTATAAACATTAAAAATATTCGCTATTTTATCAAGTTCTATCAAGTATACTGCTGTTCACTCTGCTTTTAACACTGGTTAGTCGAAATGGATCAGCCTCTAGTAATGTAGACTTGACGAAATAGCTAATGTAAGATAAGAAATACATTTTTTTTCTTAATTTGTTCTTTTATTAAAACATGAAAACAAATGCTTTTTTAGATTTTCAACGCATAATATATAGTTTAAATATTATTGTAATCAGATGAAAGAGCATTAGAGGGTTAACCGCATATTGTTGTGCTGTTGTGTACATATATATTTTTTGTATTTTATTTTGTTTAACTCTCTAATGCTCTTAATTCTGATTACGATAATATTTAAACTATTGGAGAGGTATTCGTAAGACGTATCCTGGCGTTATCCTGTGAGTCCGGGAGAAAAATGTTTAACTGATTTTACAATTAGATACTCCTAACTGCTTTGTTAATAATATTAATATTGATAATGTACGCCAGATTGTAAATGTGTTTTTGGCGATTTTTCAAATATTTTTTTCTGTTTTAAAAAGTTAATTGCTTCAGATTTACTAAATTTTCACTTTACGTACTTCTCGCTTGAAAACCGTTACTTATACAAAAAAAGTTTGAAGGCAAAAAAGTAGATAGTTAAGTTTTCTATAGATATAATACAACTTGTTTAATGAAATATTATTATTTAGCCAAAAACTATTTAAAATCTGAAGACCGCTTTATAGCGCTCTTGGGCATTAGAGGGTTAATAGTTAAATTAAAGTTCACCATTCAGTATGATACCCACCGTTAAATTTTATAAATTAAATATATAACTGGCCAAATAATTCATTTGTTTAAAGAGTTAACTAAATTCTCTAATAAGTCAACTTTTCTGTTTTCCAACAATTCGTTTATTTGGGCTCGCTCATCTTTTTTTTTAATGCTGTCTTCTAGCATCTTCTGCATTATTAAATCATTTTTTTCTCTCTTCGCTGCGTGTTGTTCCGCCTTTTCCATGTATCGTTCTAAAACTGTTTTCCTTTTTTTTGAAGTGGAAGGCTCCGTATCCAATATTTCTGTAAATTAAAAAATGGCCATGTAGTAGTGGCAAGGTATAAAAATATCAAGGTTGGTTACCGTTATCGTTATAATACCGTTATCGCTAAAATACCGTTTCAAATTGAATACCGTTACCGTTATCGATACCTCTAAAAAAATTCCAATTACCGTTATCGTTACCGATACCGTTATGTTTATGGGAAGTTACCGGTATTTTACCGGTATTTATTATTTTATATAAAAATTACAATTTTTTAATTTTTAATTTTATAATGTTGAGTTTTTTTTTACAAAAAAAATTTATAGATAATAATATTACTTATTAAAACTACCAGTATTGAATTTATAGCTTAAAATCTGTATTTTCAGTACTTAAAATTAAAAATATGCCATGTTTTTACGTGTTTCTACATGTTTTTATCATAATTTTTAATACCGGTACGTACCGGTATTGCTGTTTCGATAACGGTATACCGTTACCGAAACAGTCTTAAATACCGTTACCTTTACCGTTACCTAAACAAACGAAATCCGATACCGTTACCGTTACACTTACCGTTATTCGTTTCGGTAACCAACCATGAAAAATATACAATGAAATTTAAATGCCTAAGTTTGATAAAAAGTATTATCTGTGATGTTGACTCCAAATCATCTTTTGTTTCAGTACCACATACATCTTCCAGCGCGACCTCTGCTTTATTTTCCAGTGTATATTCTGGATTGATTGCCTTCCTTTCCATAAGAAGGTCTCTAGCTCCCTAAATTAATATAAGTGGAAGGGAATTTAAAATGACTTTTTGTTCATAAAGCACTGTAAGTTGTTTTCACGTGGAAAGATTCCATTCCAACTTTAAAGGGGTTAAATCAGAGCTGTTAAATTTGGATTACGATTAGTAATCAATCAGATTACATTTTAAAAAGAATGGTATTGATTACATAATTCTATTTTGAACAATTCCTGATTGTTAATTAATTATGATTACAAATAATCCAAAAATAATCAAGATTAATTAGGATTACGAGAAAACAATCAAAAATAATCAAAAGTAATCAAAAAAAGTAATTGGGTGCGTTCGGCAGATACAATTTGACAGTCAACAGTTGTGCAACTATCTGTGAACGACCTGATCACTAACCGCTCAGTCTGAGCGCTCAGGTAGCGCTGTCATATTTTGGTAGCGTAAAAAATGTTTGCTACTTTTGATCAAAAAGTGATACATTTGTTGTTGTTGTTTTTTGTTTTGTATGATTGACAAATAAAAACATATAAATATAATTCAAAAACAAATAATTTAAAAAATCAAAGGAAAATATAGAAAAAAGGTATTTAAAAACAAAACAAATAAAACATCGTTCAGCAGAGAAAGTAATCACAAAGCGCTACAAGTCACCGGTATCATTTTAAGGTTTCTCTGCCGAATGCTACCATTGACTACTTTCAAGGATTATTTTTGATTATTTTCGATTATTTTTTAAAAATTTTGAATTTACATCATTTTATACATAGGGTAGAGGGGGGATCCTTCGCCAGTGGGGCACAAACACTAATCCCATTTTTCTCCGCTATTAAGGGAGGTAAAAAATTTAAAAAAATATATTTTGTGCATTTTTCAATTACCTTTCCTTGACATCCACTTTGATGAATTTATATCACATGTGGTCGCAGACAAACGTGTTTTAGGAAGCAACTACATTTTGCAATAACTTCCTCAAATCGTCTGATAAGAAAATAATTTTTCATTATGTTAGATGTACGATCCTAAGGTTTCAAAAAATAATAATTTGATTTTAATAAATGCTTAAAAAGTATGAAAATATTAATTTTATGTTATGTTTGGGGCAGTTACGCCGAATTGAGTTACTTTGAAAATCATTAAAAAATAATAGAAAATATGCAAATAATTAGAACAGAAATTATAAAAATTAAAGCCAAGATATGTAGATTTTTATTTTGAAAGTAATTTTTGAAAAATAATTAGGGGTTAAGAAATGACAGTGCTTTGAAAAAAAGTGGCGAAGGATTCCCCCTCTACCCTACATTTTATTTTGAAAAATTTGCATTTACAACGTAAAAAAATTCTGAACAAATAAAACAAAATTATTTAGAATATACATGTAATGATATACTTCAAATTTGGCTGCAGAGTAACTCCAACACTCTCAAAACAATTCCGTTGGGACAACCGAATTTTTTCCAACCGAATTGGCTCGGTTGCTGCAACCTAGTAATTCGGTTGACACAACCGAATTCAAAAAATTTCTTTATTATCAACACATCGAAACGCTCTTTGTCTAAATACTTACCAGCTTCAATTATCCGGAACGTTCCTGGAGAACACTTCACATCTAACATCCTTTTGTTGCTCATCGAGATTTTTGTTTTTGATTTTGGATTGTGAAAACAATTGGATTTTTCGCAATGAAAACAATCACAGAAGTATTTAAATGATCCGTAATGCAAAAAATGCCACTAAAATTTCCAAATTGTGTAATTAAGTAAAATTTTTATTTTTTTCCTTCTTTAAATTTCTAATGTTTATTTCGAAATCATCTGTTTTAACTTCTGTTGCAAAATTAGCTATTTTCTCGTAAAATCTAGCGATATTTTAAAACTTTTGGCGGGATAAAATATGATTTAGCTATAATAGCAGGAAAACAAGCGATTTTTTTAAAGTCAGTCTTGATGTTTTCTTAGCATATTTTTACATTTATTTCTTTGACAAAATTTTTGAATCATTATTATTCAGCGATTTTTATGGAAAACTTAAAAGTTCAAAAAATTTAGTGATGTATCGATAATTTTTTGAGAAAATTTTAAAAAATGCAAAAAATATAGCTATTTTTGGAAAATTTTTCAACAACCTGAAAAGTTCGTGAAACTTAGCGATTTATCGCTAAAATTTTTAAGTTTTTTATAATTTAGTATTTTCTAGTGATTTTTTAATTTGATTTAGCGATATTTTTCTGTTTGCGTCAGTGTTGCCACTTTTTGAATAATTATTCAAAAACGGGACTGTTTACACATTAGTTGGATAATTTTTGAATAATGACATTTTTGTGTAGTTTTTGTGTAATTTCACTTTTTGCAGAAATTTCCGAAAATTTTTAAAAGTTCCGTAAATTTTTGAAAGTTTATAAAAATTAGTCGATACGAGATTGGCTCACGAGATTGTCTGTGAACCATTTATCACAAATCTCCCGTTTCTGGTGAATGATTTTGTAAATTTTTTCAACACTAAACCGAGTTTAGAAGAAAGCAAAATGGTGCTATGTATTTTTTGTATTGTTTAAAGCTCCGTCTTTTGTTTATTTTTTGCGAAAATAATTCTCAAGCTTCTTTTAAAAATTCTCTTGGTTTGCAAGACCAGAGCTTCGAAGAATTAATTCCCTAATTCCCTTTTTTTGAACTGAATTTATATTTTGGGAATGAATTCCCTGACCAAACTTAAGGAATTGAATGAATTCCTTTTTTTTTTCATTCGATTTATATTAAAGGAATTCATTCATTTTTTTCTAATGCCTTCATAAAATTTTATGAATTCATTCAACAAGGAATTCATTCAATTCGAGTTAATTCAACTTTTGGTCAAGGAATTCATTCAATTCTAGTTAATTCAACTTTTGGTCGAGGAATTCATTTAAGTTAATTCAACTTTTGGTCAAGGAATTCATTAAATTCTAGTTAATTCAACTTTTAGTCAAGGAATTCATTCAATTCTAGTTATTCAACTTTTAGTCAAGGAAATCTAATCTAATCTTAAAAATTTTTTCGCTGTAGTTAACATGACACTGGGCCTTGACCAGACGAAAATTTTGTGAACGCAGCAAGGTGGAGCAGAATCAAAATATTTTATAATTCGGTAAATCCAACATGTTGCAAATTTCAACAGAATCGTATCAAATTTTCGAAAAAATATCGGTAATTTTTTGTGAAATTGTTATATTTTTATTTATGGTTAAAATTTGAGGGGTATGGGAGAGAATAATTATCAAGTAGGTAATATTTTTGCATGCAACGCATCTGAGTGAAATACCCTTTCTGAAAAAAACATAAATACTTTTTTCTGAAAGAAGCTTTTAATGTGGATAAAATACCATTTTATTAATTTTCAAATTTAAAAGCACACCGTTTTAAGCCTGAAAAATATATTGAATTGAAATTCCCTTTAGTTAATAGACTAATTTGTTATATTTTTCAGGGAAATTGGCCTGGATTTACTTTTGAAGAAGGCAAAAACTCAGACCAGGTTATTGCAAAAATGTAAAATTTAAGTTTTAAAATGCAAATAATTTTTGCACATTGCAGATGACAAAACGCTAAATCTTTAAAAATCGGTTTATAAATAGAAAAAATGTAAAACTTTGGTAAGAAATGGCGAAATTTTTTACAAAATATTTTTATTCTTCCCCACTGTAATTTTTTGTGTAATTTCATATCGTTTTGGATAATTTTTGACCTACAGCTGTGTAATTTTTTCTTTTACTGGTGGCAACACTGGTTTGCGTACATTTTAAGATATTTTTCTTTTTGAGAGTAAATTTTGTCTTACTCTCTGTAAATTTGTTACTGAGTAATTTTTACTGGACTTTACTGGAAAAGTAACCAAACACACCTAATATTGAGAAAACTGTAGCAATGTATGTAGCCAAAAACGGACGCACAAAGATTGAAATCAACATTGATGCATTAAACACTTAGGCGACTGCAGCTACACGACTACAGCCTGTCAAAAATAAAATACACACGTTTATACCAACACAGCTAACGACTACTTTTGCATCTGTAGTAAAATTATGATAATTTCTATATTTGTTGGCTACAAAACAAAAATAGTGTTGACAATATAACAAAATATGTAAAACAAGACAATTTTTCCCGCTAGAGGCGAAATAAAATCTGACTAGAAAATCACCGTTATGGGAACACTGAAGAAATAGCTGTTTATATTTTACAATTGTTTGAAGGTTTCATTAATTTATATTTGGAAATAATTTTATTGTGATGTTTTGTAAAAAAAATGGATCTTACAAAATTAACAAAACATTCACGCAAAAAATAAAAAGTGGATAATTGCCGTAGTACTTCGGTAAAATACAACTTCAAACGTTTTCTGCTAAGTTACACAATTCTTTAATTAAAATATAATATTTTCAGACAATTTATAAAAGAAAAAACTTAGGTAACTTAACATATTTTGAAGTACGTGAAAATGAAATAGATCAAAAACTAAGGCAAGTTGACAAAAACCAAAATTTGATAAATCTACATGTATTTTTTTACTAACTTACAAAATATACTTTTGAAGTTGTATTTTACCTAAGTACTTCGATAATTATACACTTTTTATTTTTTCCGTGTTCCTCAGCCATTATTTTAGAAGCACAAACCAAAAAAAAATAATATTTATCAAAACGTCAAATTTTTTGGATCAGCTGTTTACTAACCCAGTGTAGAAAATCATTACCAGATATGTGGTTATGTAACTACATACTTGGTAATGGTAACTAGTTACTTTTGTTATTACATTTCTTATTACCTTTATATGGCGATGTCGCGAAAAATAATGAGGTATGGTTACACATCAGCATGCGAAAAATCAAAAAATATATCGTTACGTATGTGCTTACCAGTACTGACAAAAATAATGAGTCTAAAAATAAATATTCAAAAAAATAAATTAAATAAAATTTCCTGGTGCGGGAATCGAACCTGGGTCTACAGATTGACAGTCAATAGCTCTACCGTCTGAGCTATATCGACATGTAATATTTAATAGATAAAAACATAATTGACCTGCTGCACACAAGTAAGCTTACTCGCCAACATGCAAAAAATCAAAAAATATGTGGTTACATGTATCCTTACCAGTGTTTAAAAAATATTGAGTCTAAAAATAGATTTCAAAAAATTTTAAAAATATCTAGAGAATTATTTTTTATTTGAAATAATGATAAAAATAAGTCATTATCAATAACTCATTACTATGTTTTAAAATAATGCAGAAGATATGTGGGTGTCATTACTGGTAGTCCAAAAGTAATGATATGTCCTTACCGTTTCTACACTGGGATGTTGCTGTCGTTTTATAAAATGTTAAGAAAAAGTTAATAATTTGCATTATTATTGAATTTAATGCAATTTACTTTTTATTATTAGAAAAAAATTAGTGAAAAACATATTGAAAACATGAAAATAAATAGTTTCGTTTGTGACCTACTCCAACAAAAAACAAAAAATAATGAATTGTCTGACATTACGTATTCTCCACCCAAAACAAATGAACAAATTTTTTCCCGTTATTCTGCCGACGACTAGTTCTTGTGCAAACAAATCGATGTCTCGTCAAGACTCAGAGTAAAGGAACATTATGCTGATGTTACATCAAAATGTAAATCTGCTATAAATGCGATTAGAATGGTCACTGCAATACAAGGAGGCTTGTATCCACCACTGCATTAAATTTAACAAAGTCACTGATCTTCTCAAAAACTGAATATGTTATATTCTCGATGGCACATGCTCCAACCTACATTAACAAAAAAGTAACGAGTTTTCAAAATCAAATTCTCCGTAGATGTCTTGGACTCACGCCATCAACACCTGTTCAAACGATCTATGCGTTAGCTCTAATACTTCCACCAACGTATCGCTCACAATATTTAGCAGCTAAGGAGTTGCTAAAAATAGAGATATTCAATTACACGATTTATGAACATATAGCTAACAACCCTTCATCGAAATCTGGCCTTGGCTTCATTTATAAACGTTTTCAACAAATTCTGGACAACACTCCTAGAACAATAGCTACTAAACCTTCTAACAAACTTGAAATTATTTTGACTGTATGAGACAGCCAAAAAAATGAAACACCAAGGGAGGTGCTAAATACATTTTTCTTATAAAAAATCAATAGTTTGAGAGGAGAAGGGTTTTCTATTTGGGCCACAGATGCATCTATAATCAATGAAAGTACAGGTTGTGCAGCCTGTAATATCTCAACAAATCAAAACTTCATATATAAAATACATGCTAAAGTTTCTTCATTAACAGGAGAATTGCATGATATTGATAAAGCTTTGGATATAATAATTGACGATGGTATAGAAATAGCTGCGATTTTCACGGACAGCAAAAATGCATGCTTACTTTTAAAAAACAACTCGTCAAATAACTATTTAATTGAAAATATTAAAAACAAGTTAGACAATTCACATATCACTTCACTTTAGGCTTTCTAGTATGTACCGATTTCGGTAATACCGAAAATGTCGAAATTCGAAATTCTGTTTTTTTCAAATACAAAAATGTTATTGTAAAAGTAGGCCTTGGATCTAACGATTTTTTTTACAAACTCAATAGAACACAAAAACAGTACAATAGAAGAAAATTGAAGGTAAGTGTTGTTGAAATAATTTTATACAAATGTTTAATGTTATTTTAATTTCAGAGAATGGCTGGTGTAATTAAATTTGTGGAAAAAGATGCTGGCCCAGATTCTGTATCTCTAGTAAAAATGATTTTTATATATTCATATATGATTTTTATACAATCATTTATGATTTTATACAATTATAACTTGTCGAGTATTGTGAAACATATATTTTTATATGTTTATATCAAAAGATAATTAATTATATAAAATTATATTAAACAGATCCACCATTTTTCGGATCAAATAATATATTTTTTATATAATTATATTAATCCATACATGATTTGATCCGGAAAATGGTGGATCTGGTTAATATAATTTTATATAATTAAATATCTTTTGATATAATCATATAAAAATATATGTTTCACAATACTTGACAAGTTATAATTGTATAAAATCATAAATGATTATATAAAAATCATATCTGATTATATAAAAATCATTTTTACTAGGGATGGCATTATTTTCTTAACCCTCGAAGTGGCACATGGTTCTGGCCAGACATATTTCATTTTCATGCTTCAATTTAGCATACTTCTATTTTAGGTACATGGCTGTAATTTCAGGTAATCTCCCAAAATATTGTTGGCTTTCGATGTATAAATTAATAATTGAAAAAAAGTCCAATAAAAAATCTTCACCTTACTTTTGTAACATGGTGTCTTGCCAGACCCCTATGCATTTTGTATGAACGCATAGGCAAAGCACATGGCACGAGTTGGAAATTTGTATTTACTTTATTCTTTTATGCTTCTTTCTTCTGATTTTGTTTGTGAGTTAGTTATTCATTGAACGTTGAACAGTGAAGAAGTAATCTAGTTTTTGTGCGGTAATTTTGAACTTGTGAATAATTTTACGCAGGTAGATTTGTTGCGTTGTTAGTATATTATGGCTGATGAACTGGAATTTATTTATAATACACGCTTGCGTAGCGCGAATTTGCAACCCCAATTGTCAGAGGCATTAGTGCGTGATTTTCAAAGTCAGGTAGAAGCTGATGAAAATGATGATGTTTTTGAAAACGATGGTGACGACACTGCTGATTATGTGCCAGAAGATGATGCATCAGACATAGAAAATGATTTGGAAATTGAACCTAACGAACTTTATGATAGTGATGAAGACGTAGATGAAGAAGAAGAAAGTGGAAATGATGCTGAAGCAGCAAATGAAGTCGACTCAGGCTGTTTTTATGGTAAAGACGGTACTAAATGGAAAGAAACTGAACCCCCTGCATCTCGTTTGCGCCAGCATAATATCATGCGTTTTCAATCTGGAACAAAAACAAGGCTCACCAATCCAGTTGAGGTATTCAAACTATTTTTCTCAACCAATATTACGTTCGTCATCATTAGTGAAACAAATCGGCATGGGCGAGAATCAATTAGAAAATGGAATGAAGGACATCCAGAGTCTACCCAAAGAAAATGGATTGATTTGACAAGCTCTGAGCTAGATGCATTCATTGGGATTTTGTTGGCTTCTGGTCTCAGCCATAATAATATGCAAGACTCCAGTATATTGTGGCGTTCTGATTCGCTGCCCATATACCGTGCGGCTATGTCGCACAAACGATTCATTACTCTGTCCAGATATATTCGTTTCGATAATAGTCGTACGCGGGCATTCCGACAGCAAACAGATAAAGCAGCTCCTATCCGGGACCTTTGGAATTTTCTCAATGAAAATCTGCAAAATTATTATGAGACCTCTCAATATAGCAAACCTTAATGTGGCTTCACGCAGTGGTCCAGACACATTAGCTGCCAAAAAAGATTGCAGAATTTGCCTGCAGCAAGGTGACAAAATACGCCGTAAGACAAGCTTTTTTTGCTGCAAATGCAACAATCCTGTTTGTCAGCAACATTCAAAAGTAGATTATTTATGTTTTTGTTGCCTTCCGCAAAATTCTGAATAAAAAAATCAATGTATTCTTCATAATAATTTTCTATTTTGTCATAAACATTTATTACTTTACACATAATAAAGAGAAATATATATAGAACAAAAAAATTGTCGCCCTTTTCATTCAAAAGATTTTTTCAGGTCTATTATTTCTTCCTCAGGTAGCTAATAACATAGTAAAAAGAAATAGAAACACAAAATATAACAAATATTTTCCTATCTTAGTAAAAAATTTAACGGCAAACAGCCCTTATTTCCATACAAATGCATGTAAATGTATAGGGGTCTGGCCAGACACCATGTGCCAGAACTAAGGGCTCAAAATATGTGCCACTTTAACCCTCGATAAAGCAATTTCTGGAGATAGTGGTAAATGCAAAGAATGTCACGCAGTAATTAAAACTACTTGTGGAAGCACAAGTGGTTTACTCACCCATATAAACTCCATCCATAATATAAACATTAACAAGAGATAAAAAACGGATTTGGGAACTGCTCTTCAAAAGAAAAAGTTGACCGATTTTTATGATATTTCTAACATAATTACATTAGAAGATTGTATTGCAAGAATGGCAGCTAAAGATGGAATACCATTTAATGTAATTTGCAGTTCAGAAGATATTCGGAAAGGATTACTAGCCAGGGGGTTCGAAAATCTTCCAAAATCGGGTACTAGTGTCCGAAATATAATTCTTAGATATCACGCGAAAGTAAAACAGCAAATTAAAGATGATTTACAAAAAATGATAATCAGTGGTAAAAGAGTCAGCATACCCCTGAATGAATGGACGTCTCAAAGAAATAGAAGATATTTAAATATAAACATTAGGGCGGGTCAATTTTTGCGACAAGAAATCGTAGGGGGGAAATGATTCTACGAAGAATTCTAAGCAACTTTGCAATAGAAATCATAGGTCTAAAATGGATTTCGAGCTTGCGGAAATTCCAAAATATGTTTTAAGGAGTGCTTTATGAGTTTAAATAATGAGATTTTTTATTTATACCCTGCACCATTATTTGGACAGGGTATAATAAATTCGTGCTCATGTTTGTAATTCCAAAATATATTGGAACTAGACCCATCTTTAAGTACACCGATTGATTCAGAATAACATTTTGTTTCGATGTAACGATATACGTCTGTCTGTCCGTCCGTCGGTCTGTCCACGGTACAGGTCGTAAATATTAGAATATTTTTACAAAATTTGGTACACTGACTTATTTTGGCCCAGGGACAAACCCATTTGATTTTGGTTGAAATCGGTCCATGATTAGGCCTAGTGCCTATATAAAGCGTGCCCCAAAATTGAATTGTTTGTGCACTACATGTCGCAAATACGAAGATATTTTAATGAAATTTTGTACACGGATGGATTTCGAGACGGATTCCAATGGGCTCATGAATAAAGCCTACTAATTTTACATGGAATCGGTCCATGTTTAGACCTAGTGCCCATATAAAGGTCCCCTAAAAATGAGCATATTCGCAAGCCAAAGCTCGCAAATATTAAGATACTTTGATAAAATATGGTACACAGTCTTATAGCGGCCCAAGGACGAAGCCAATTGGCTTTCAACCAGACTAGTGTAGGGTATCGTATAGTCGTCATGCCCGAATATATGATAACCTTTAACAGTCTGGTTGAAATTCGAATGGCCTGAAATGGACTTGTGTCAAAATTTGTCTATAATATGATAAAAAGTTAGAAAAATGGTAAGAAATTTTGATTTTATCTAATGTTAGATGTATTTAAGAGAAAATCGGAAATATAGTCCATATGGGCGATATGTTCAAATATGGACCGATAATATTTAGAATCAACAGGCTTTGTCCTTGGGCCCGTGTTTTTTCTACGTACCAAATTTCATTAAAATATCTTCCTATTTGCGAACTGTAGCATGCGAAAAATCAATTTTTGGTGACCTTTATATGGGCACTAGGTGTAACCATGTACCGATTTAAACCATAATACATATCCTTCTTCTTTGGGACAATATAAGTCGGTGTACCAAATTTCATTAAAAATCTTAATATTTGCTAACTGTAGAGTGCGGATATTCAAATTTTTGGGGGACCTTTTTACAAGCACTAGATCTAAAAATTTACCAATTCTAAAACAAAACAATAATCTTTGTCCGTAGGTCCATCCCAGCAAGCTATTTACTCGTAACATTACTTTTGTTCGTGATGTCCAAAAATTCATGGGTGGTCATTACCATCTCACTTACAAAAAAGTGCGAATAACGAGTTACCCATTGTGAAGGAATAAGTAGTTACTCACAAAGATAAAATAAGTGGTTACTCAGAAATTAGGAAATAAGTGGTTACCCTACATTGTGAAATAGTTGGTCATATTGGAAATATTTATAACTTTTTAGTTGAGGAAATTTTCTATTCAGTTGGAAAAATGTTCGAAACAATTTAATAAGAAAAATATTAATATAAAAAAGACTAAATCAGTATATATTTAATCAATTACCAGTAAGTGATTACCTTGAAAGAATATATAAGTAATTCTATAACTTATTACCAGTAAGTCATTATTTTGTATTCTAAAGTAATGCAAATTGTAATGCCCTATCATTACTTGGTAATCCGTATGGTAATGAATTGTCAAAACCATTATCTTCGTTCACAATACAAACATTGCAGTGAAGCACTACTCACAACATATTTTGAAATTTCCGCAAGCTCGAAATCCATTTTAGACCTATGGTTTCTAGAGCAAAGTTGCTTAGAATTCTTCGTAGAATCATTTCCCCCCTACGATTTTTTATTATTTTTGCCCCCATACAAATTGACCCGCCCTAATAAACATACATACAGAAAAAAAAAAAAATAGGAATATTGGCCTACAAAGAATTATAGGAAGTCCACCCGCAGAAAAGTGCGCAGAGGAAATAATAAGCAAATTAAACGAATATAATATTTCCTTAGAAAAACATGTTGTTTCCATGACGACCGACGGTGCTTCTGTGATGACTAAACTTGGTAGAATAGTTCCTTCAGAACAGCAACTTTGTTTAGTTCATGGAATACAATTAGCTGTGGTTAAAGTTTTGTACACAAAGCCATGTATTGCATCAATTGCTGATTTTATTAAAATGAAAACACCGATATTATTTTAAATAACAAAGACATAAGAACAACAATCGAAAAATTAGAATAGTTGTTCGCATATTTCGTAACCCCCTACTAAAAACGATGAATTGCTACAAAAATATGTTCAAGATTTTTTTAAATGCTTGAACGATTTGATTTGTTAAAATCTTGTATTCAAAAAGCTCTTATCGATTTAAACTTGGCTGACACCATTTCTGAAACGGAATTTTTATTAATAACGCAACTAAAATTAGCTTTATACCCAGTGAAATTAACCGTGGATGCATGTTGCACAGAAGATGTAACTTTATTAACAGCTGCTGCATCTTTACAGTTCATGCTAAGTGAGCTATCGAAGCAAAATGGGTCAATAAGTAATTCTTTAAAAGATGAACTTATTAAACGTATAATTGAGCGCCGATCAACAATGTCATCAGTTCTCCAATATTTGCATTGCCGAACAACTTTGAATAAACCCGATTATGACAAATATGTTTTTAAAGTTTTGAGTAAAAATTCAAAACATTCTATTATATCAAAAATATTGCAGCGACTTTGTGGAGAAGTCGAAGCTGACGATAATCTAAATGACACATTGACAGACTTTGGGCAGCTATTTCCGATAAGCTTAATGAAAAAACAAATATTAAAATCTGTAATGCTGTTAACTCAATAGTGAAACAGGAATTAAGTTTATATGAGTTGTCAAACAAGAGGGGAAAATACCTTCAGATGGTTTATGAATTCTTGCTCACCATACCACCCACTAGTATTGAACTGGAAAGAGCATTTTCTGTGGCCGGAGGAATTTGTACAAAGATTCGACGTAGAATGGAGGACAATACATTGGATGCACTAACTTATCTAAAGTGTTACTTTAATAAAAATCAAGCAAAATGATTGCTCATTTTTAAATCATGCTTTTCTGTACACAATTTTTGTATGCATACCAAAAATACCGAAAATTCGGTACTGAAAATTTTTCAATACCGATTCGGTATTGAAAACCCTACTTCACTTATGCTTATCTGTACCCCGTTTCTGTATCTAATGCGAGAAGTTTTCGCATCGAGAAATGCATGGTCACCCTGCATTATACAGGCTGATTAAAGGCGTGATAAAATGGACTGCAGTTTTTGTTGTAATTCGTTCAGACAATGTAACTTTAAGAACTGTTGACACATGTTGTTTTGTAAAACACCTAATTTAATTAGAAATAACTTACTATGCAACGTATTACTAGCTGATTTGGTTTCATATATATTTTATTGTCTGCGACTCATCCCTCTATAAAGCAGAGCAGGGTTGCATTTCACATGTTTTTTCCGCAAACTTTTTCGATGCGAGAAATACAGAAACGGGGTGCTGGACTCCATCACATGGAGGGATTACTGTTAACGAAACTGCTGATTTCTACGCAAAACAAGCTGCTACAAATGGAACTGACATCTTTACCCTCTTTTCAGTTAAAGATGCTTGCAAAGAAATCTATAACACACTCTGGAACTAATGGTCTATAGAATATGTCGAAAAATCAAGAACTAAAGAGCAAAATTTTTTACTTTGTTCCCGCAACTTCCACGCCACCATTGGTTCAAAAATTTAAAGTTGTCACCGGAAAAAATCAAACTCATCAACAGACTACTTACAGGGCACACGTACAGCAAAACATACCATAAAAATCATGAAGCCAAAATCTCTTATAACTGTGATACCTGCAACGTTATAGAAGATGATGACCACCTCATATTCCACTGTTCAAAATACACTACACAACGTGAACAGTTCAGTTTTTTTCGTAAGCACAACAACCTCTACACCATCTTAAAATAACGATGTCCTGAACATCTAACACAACTAGTGTCATTTATTGAAAAATGTAACATAGACCTATAAATGGAAACGTCAAACACTCATCAGCTGTTACAACAGCCACCCCTAAACAACTTAACCTCAGAAATCTGGCACATATAATAAAAAAAACACAATGGGTCATATGAATAAAACTTAGCAATTAATTCGAAGTAATTACTTTGGGCTTAGGAATGACTTTTAACTCCAAATTTACCAATTGACTAGTAGATTAGCATGAAATGTAAACGAAAATTAAAAAAATAAATTTCTAGTCTACTTCCAAGCAGACTAGATTTGTGAAGTAATTGCTGAAAAAACCCTGTAATTCCACCTATTAGTAATATCTATTTTTTATTCATATGGGCCAATGGCTCGTAAATTTTTTTAGATGTATGAGGGGTATGCATAGTTTATCTTTTATTTGGTAAATGAATGTTTTTAGTTCGATTTCAGATCATAAATTAATATCACTTTATGTTTAAATTATTTTTCAAATTAAACAAAGATGAAACAATTTTCACAAGTAAATTACAAAGCATAAAAAATTTTCAAAGAATTCGATAAGGCCAGCAAGAAAGAATACGTATTTTCGGCGAAAGCCGATTAACCCATCGTTTGCCTTGATGGGTTAATCATTGATGATGATACTTATGCCAAAGTTGAAAACAAATATAACATCCCGAGTAAAAAAATTGATCTCGCGCAATATCTAATTATATCCAATTTGATATTGTTTAAGATCTGCTGTAATATCTAGCTGATCCAATTAGATCTCAAAATTGGGTGTATCCAATCATATCGTATTAGATCCCATTGTAACTTTGGCAAGGTTGGCAACCGAAACGAATAACGGTATAGGTATCGGTATTGGTATTGGTATCGATTTTTTATTTGTTTCGGTATCGGTAACGGTATTTTAATCATTTCGGTTATACCGATACCGAAACATTTATACCGGTTTATACCGGTATTATTGAAAAAATTTACAAATATATAAAAAAAAACGTTCTTAACGTTCTGAATAAAAAAAACTCAATTTTATTAAATTTTTATAAAGGATAAGTATAGTTTATGGAAATGTTTTTATAATATGAACAAAAAACAATAAGTTATTAAAAATTTCTTATTGTGTTTTATTTTTTAAACACAAACATTTTTTTAAACCTATTAGGAACACAAGATGATTCACTACAAATATTTTATATTTGTATTGAGATCATATAATAAAATAAAAAAAAAAATAAGTTTATAAAATTAATAAAAGGATTCTCTAAAAGAAACTGTAAATTCAATTAAAAGTTTAAGAAACCTGTTTATATATTAAATTATATTTACTAAATTTGTCACAAGTTAGAGAATATTTATAAAGTTAAATAAATTAAAAACAATGTTGCCAATGCAAACTAAAGGCTGATAACCGCACTTTGAGTTTATAACACGATTTTCTATTAACAATGAATAATAAAGTTTAATTTAATAACGAAATAGTTAATAAAAGGCTAAAATTTTACGTATAATAGCTAATCTCTTTGTAGAACCTGATAAGTTTCAGCTTTAAAATCTAAAATTATTTCTATGGAGAACGATTCTAATTTATCGCTAAATAATGATTTTTTAATTTCTTTTCGGATTTCAAGCAAAAAGTATTTATTTACTAGAGAGACTATCGTCCTCACTGTTTTTTATTGCTGTGTCGAACTTCGGAATCCAAATGAAAATATTTTTTTACATAGAGAAAATTTCATTGCAACATGTTAACTAAAAATTTTTGCTATCAACACGAACTTTTATTTTGCTTTTATTGTGTTATTTTCTATTAAAATTTAATATTTTTTATCATCCTAATTTTTGCATTAAAAATACAAAGACTTATGTCGGCCCAAGGACGAAACCAATTGATTTTGGTTAAAATCGGTACATGTTTAGACCTAGTGCCCATATAAGGGTCTCCTCAAAATTATATTGTTTATACGCTGCAGGTCGCAAATATTAAGATATTTTGATGAAATTTGGTATACCGACCTATATCAGCCCAAAGACGAAGCCTATTGATTTGGGTTAACACCGGTCTATGTTTAGACATAGTGCCCTTATAAGGGTCCCCCCAAAATTGGCTTGGTTACAAACTGCAGGTCGAAAATATTAAGATATTTTAATGAAATTTGGTTCGCTGACTCACATTATAGAAAATTTTGACACAAGTCCCATTTTAACCCATTCGAATTTCGGGTCCAAACATTAGTTGGCTTTTAACCAGACTGGTGTAGGGTATTGTATAGTCGGCATGCCCGACTTTAACCTTTTTATTCGTTTTTTATAAAATGAATTTCTTTTTATAAAATTATAATCGTGGGTGAAAATATATGTGTTCATATATGATTCCATATATGCTCGGATCCGTAATTTGAGGGTATATGGCCGTATATGATCATTAGAGCGGGTCGATTTGTAGGGAGTGAAAAAATTCACCAATTTCCCTATGATTTCCGTATTCTATGGGTTATTCCATGAAAATTTGCCGAAGGAACCATACCTCTATCGTTAAAATCGAGTCCCCTACTTTTTGTTGGTAGATTTTTTCCCAAATTGACGTTCGTATGAAATATTACCTACACGTTCACATCCATAACTCAAAAACTATCGACCGGGTTTAATCGCGCGTTGCAAAGGTGAGCTCATTTTGATCAATTTACAAAAAAAAATCTCCAACATTGGTCCAACGGTTCAAAAGTTACGGGCATTTTTGTCCAAATTTTGGAGCATTTTTCCATTTTTTTCATGATTTTGTCCAAGAATATTACTTTCATGGCCATTTTTTTGGCTCAATCCATTATTTTATTCAATTTACAATTCAAAACGAAGAGTTTAAGCCCAAATTTATCGAATTCGGTTGATTAATTCATGCGATATTGCTAAAACAAAATAACACATAAAACCAAATTTTTGTTTTTTTTCCCTTTTTATTTTTTTTTGTACAAAAATTCAAATTAAGAGATAATAAAGTATCTATCAACCTATTATCAAAAAAAATATTCAGTTTGAGTGTAGTAAAAGACAAAATGTGAAAAAAACCATTATTTTTTCTGAAAGTCTTGTTTGCTTTCAAGTCTGGGTGTTTTCGTACGGCTCTCTAATGTCCTCGCCATAGCGCCTTCTACATTCTTTCCTGCAACTCGTTTAGCAGTGGCAGCCAGCAATTGGACATGTCTTTCCGTTCCTTGAATGTGTAAAGGAATTTGTGGATCATCGAACGGTGGCACTTCGTAATTTAAATATCCCTCCAAATGTTCATACGAATAACTTTGCGTAAACGGTGGTTCGAATAAAATGGTATCGTCATTTAAATCAATCATATTTGTATATTCCGTACAATTAAAGTTTATAAGAGATTTTTTATAAACTCTAAGTTCCGTTGGGTCGACAATATCTCTTCGGTAATGTAAAATCTTCTTTATAGCAATGTTTCGTTTTTCCATTCTATCATCAAATAACATAGATAGCAAGATATTTTCTGAATGTGCCAAATATGGATTATCTTGAATTACTGTATTTACAACTCCAAGTAAATTCGGTGGTAAAAATCGTGTCCAAGTAATAAATTTAAAAAGTAATGTACTACCGTATGCGGCAGAGCTATAATACTTAACATTGAAATACATTGGCGTGTATACTTTTATTATATAGTTAGCCAGAATTTTTAAATTTTCAGTTGGATTATTAGTTGTCACAAACAACCGTAATAATCTATTGGCTTTGGTGAGCCAACGAGAATGTGCAATTGGCCCTGGTTTTATGTGAGACAAATCCGCAGGAACCACACCATTAGAAATTGCATTGGCCATTAACATCAAGTACCTCGAATCAGTAGATAATTCTTCTGGATTTAAATCACCAGGAGGCATCTTTTCCAAAGCGATTTCCTCAAAATCGGTTACCACCTGAAAAGAAAACATAAAAGCTAAAAAATAGAATAAAAAATGGTAAAGAATCAGCTATAAAAATTACATACCGGAAGATTTTCACAATCAGCAATTTTTGAGCTCAACTTTCCGGTAGTTGATCGTGGTCCAGTGGTGGTTGATTTGTCTTAAGTGTCAAACAAATGTCTAAACGGCAGCTCGTTAAAGTGCAGAAGACACACAAACCAGTGCAGTGGTCTCTTTAACTGTTTTTCGAATAGTCGCAAAATTCCACCGTGTACGCCAGTATTTGTTGGTTCACCATCAGCGCATATGGCAATTAATGAATCTGGAGACAATTGTTTTTCTTGGAAGAATTCGATCAATTTGTTGACTTTGCTTGCCGCAGTTTCACTTTCTAGTTTTGTGTAGCCTATCAATTGAGATTTTGGTTCCCTCAAAACAACTAGATGAGGTTCTTTAACCATCCTTGGATGCAATTTCTCATCAATTTTTTCTACAGTTAGAGCATCATTTTTCCTGCCGTCGAATGAAAATGATATCAAATTCGAGCCATCATACCGCTTACGAAGTGCGTCTTGTCTCCATTTTTCTCTTTCTCTACGAAGTATACTTTTATCCATGATGACAAGATTGTCATGACCATCTTTTACGCCCAGGTCTTCCATCAGAGCTGTTGCCAATGCTGATCCCATCCTATCATGCACACCAAATCTGTCACACATCATTGCATAGTTTTTAGTATTGTATCTGGGAGTGTATGTTTGTGGTGGTAGAACTAATTCTGAACCTCCTCTCACATCAACTTCCATTTCGTCATAATGTGGTTCGTATGTAGGATCGTTGCTCACTGAGATTGTTGGTATAGCCGTTGGTATCGTCTCTTCACTTCCATTATCGTGTTCCGGTATCGTTTGTATTCTGTCATTATATTGATCGCGCATGAAATCTTTTAAGTTTTCTGGGATAGATCCACATGAGCAGTCGTTTTCTTTCAAGTTGCATTTACATTTTCCAATGTTGAATAATTGGTTTGTTGATTCTACGAATTTTTTGAATTCTGTTGCGCGTTTTACTCGTTGTTTATCTGCATTACTATATGCGTCAAGCATATTATTCAATTTTCTAATGATGCTACCTTTGAGTATAAGTTCAATATTAAGTTGATTCCAAATTTCTAACAATCTGTCTGCTACTTGGGGAGTAAATCTTTTATACGAAAACATTTTGCTTTGGGCTTTTGAACGTTCGGCCAAGAAAAAATAGAACTTCAATATATCTCGTTTAGTTGACAGATTAATATCAGGTAATTCACAGGCCACGCCAAAAGAAAAAACATCATGAGAGACCAAATGTTGCAAACTACTGCGTTGGGTATCTGTTGGATTTTGCGATGAACCAGGCTCTGAATCCATTTTTTAAACCGTCACTAAAAGAATTAAATATTGTTACGATTATCCTTTTATAATCGCTGTTAAAATATTGTTAAAATAATAAGTCCTTGATTTAATAAGTCTTTGAAATTGATTTACTTTAACTTTATTTAAACACAAAATTTATTAAAGTAAACACAATTAAGTAGTGTTGCCAGAAGTGTCTAGATGGTGCTGGTTACATCATTATAGAAACAGTGTTATAGGAAAAAGTTATTTCTTATATCCCTTATGGAAAAATGCTCCAAAATTTGGACAAAAATGCCCGTAACTTTTGAACCGTTGGACCAATGTTGGAGATTTTTTTTGTAAATTGATCAAAATGAGCTCACCTTTCCAACTCGCCTACTGGTTTTTGAGTTATGGATGTGAACGTGTAGGTAATATTTCATACGAACGTCAATTTGGGAAAAAATCTACCAACAAAAAGTAGGGGACTCGATTTTAACGATAGAGGTATGGTTCCTTTGGCAAATTTTCATGGAATAACCCATAGAATACGGAAATCGTAGGGAAATTGATGAAAAATAAATCGACCCGCCCTAATGATCATATATGGACATATATGAGTTTATATATGCTCATATACCTACTTTCGCTCATATATAAAAATACTATTTTTTTGAATTTTTCAACAAAAACTTAAGAGAAATTGATAGTTAAAGTAACTTATTAACTAAATTAGAATGTTCTTTTAGTTTGACTCTAGATCATAAATTAATATCACTTTCTGTTTAAATTATTTTTCAAATCAAAGAAAGATGATACAATTTTTACAAGTAAATTACAAAGAATAAAAATATATTTGAAAGAATTCGATAAGACCAGCAATACAGAATACGTAATTTCGGCTTTCGCTACAAAGCCATCATCAGTGTATTTCGTCTTGAAGGGGTTAATATTTAATGATTGTCTACTTATGTGACCGCTGAAAGAAAATCGAGTTTATTGTCAACAACTCAACAAATTATTACCAATATCATAAATTTGTTTTAATTTAAAGTCTAGATAATACAATAATATCGTATAATATATCTATTTACACTCTAATAATAATTTAAAAATTTTAAACTAAGTTAAGGAATTATTAAACATAAATTATTGCACTTATTCGACAACTTACCAGATGTATCTCATACGTTTTCAATTGCATTTCAATATGTACCAAATTTTTATAGATTATTATAGGACACTCTTTCCATGCTCTTCATATTGGTTGCAAATGCCAGCTATAATAAAAAATAGTAAATTTTAATACAATTGTTGGAAATTAAATTAAGAGATTTGTATTGTTTTAATTTGTTTGCCCCCAACATGTTTTTTCAATGAATGATTTATAAGACTTTATCTTTTCTTCTGAAAGGAATATGTCTCAACAAGAAATTAATTTTAAAAACTCCTTATCTCAAAATATGATATAGTTTAATTGGGTTGCACTCCATTAAATAACATGCTCTTAATAAACAAAAAGAAAATGTTCTGAATTCAAAATTTTTAAATTGCTATTAAACGAATTTGAATTTGGTGAATATAATTTATTTATTGTAAAGTCCAATTCATTCAAGAATACTTGTAAATATCGTTCATTTATACATTCATACCAATTTCCGCTTAAAAATTTATGCGGATTTAAATTCAGTAAAATATGGATAAAAAATAAAAATTTATATGACTCCATATATGGACGTACGTGACATATATAATCATATATGTAACAATACATGAATACATATATGAAGATGCATGGCATATATATGCAACGTATTATCATATATGGTGTCATACATTACCATATATGAACTTTTATTTTGGATGCATTTATCCATATATGCTCCCATATATGTCAGATATGTTCATATATCATTCATATATGATCATACATGAAACAATATATGGCAATATATGAGCACACATGATCATTTTCACCCGGGATTTTATTTTCTATAAATATTTTTATAAAATTATATTTTTTTTTTATTAAATTGAATTTTTACATCTTTTTAACGCTCTACACCATTTCCAATTGTATCAATTGTTTTAAAGATTTATCAATTGTATTTCAGAAATAATCAATTGAATTTCAGATTTATCAATTGTATTTCAGAAATTATCAATTGTATTTTTCTCTATTAACTATGATAAACAATCAACAAGTTCTGAAATAGATTTTATTATTTCTGAAATACAATTATTAATTTCTGAAATAAATTCCATAATTTCTGAAATACATTTAAAATTTCTGAAATACAATTAAAAGCTTCTGAAATACAGTTAATATTGTAGTTGAGTTACCATATATGACCATATAATGGCACCATATATGACAATATACTGTTTAAATGCCACCATATATGATATGTTCCCTATTAAAAAAAAATAATATGGAGCTTTATATGGTAATATCCCAGCAAAAACAGACATTACCGAGTAATTAAGCGAATAAGTAGTACATAAAGGGTTTCACTACTTACCAGGCTATTTACTCGCAACATTATTTTTGTTCGCGATGTCCAAAAATTCACATGTGGTCATTACCCTCTCGCTTACAAAAAAAAGTGCGAATAACGAGTTACCCATAATGAAAGAATAAGTAGTTACTCACAAAGATAGAATAAGTGGTTACTCAGAAGTTAAGAAATAAGTGGTTACCGTACATTGTCAAATAGTTGGTCATATTGGGAAAAAAAATTTTTACCTTGGAAAATTTCTATTTTGTTCAAAACAAATTTATAAATAAAATATTAATATAAAAAAGACTTAGTCAGTACTTATTTAAACAATTACCAGTAAGTGATTACTTTGCACGAAGATATAAGTGCTTCTATAACTTATTATCGGTAAGTCATTATTTTGTATTTTAAAGTAATGCAAAAGGTAATGACCTATCATTACTTGGTAATCCGTATGGTAATGACCTGTCATTACTATGTTTTTACTGGTATATAACTTATGGCGTTTTCTTTTCTGAAAAAAATGTTGCCTTTTTTTTGCATTTTGCTTTTGAATTGCCTTTTTTGTGTTCTTTTCTAAATTAAGGGTAACATTCTAAGAGGGCTAGGTGTTCTTTTCTAAAAATGTTGCCTAAATAAAGGGCAAAAAGGCAACATTTTTCGCCCTCAAAAAATTTACGGGGTAGAGTGTTGCCCTGTTTTTTTCTTTATGTCAATGCCATGTGTATATACTGTAATGTTTTTTGCCAGCTAACTCACAACTTGGTGGCCTAGGGGGTACTATCATGGCTTCTGATGCAGTAGGTCGCAGGTTCAAACCCCGGTTGGAGCAAAATATTTTTTTTTGTTTTTTTTTTTTGTTTTTATAAAATTTTAATTAGATTTTTATAGTTTTGCTGTTATTTAGTATTTAACAATTTTTTAGGCTAAAAATAAATAAAAAATTATACAATTTGCTTTAAATATGAAAAAAAAAAAATTTAATTGAAAAAAGAAAATACATAAAAAAATTTATTTTTTACTTTGTCTGGAAATTGAACCCGTCCAGCCCATGTCAAAGGCAGGCATCACAACCACTAGGCTACAATTAGTAATAGTTTGCGTAAACAATATTGCATACGAGTATACAATACACATACATATGTTTAGAAAAATGCAACAGTGATTTTATTGTGTTCTATTCTGATTGAAAAAATGTAACATTTTAATGGGGTGAGGGCAACATTTTTAAAATGTTGCCTTTTAACAAGGCAACATTTTTTTCCAGAAAAGAAAACGCCATTAGAGTGATCCATGTACCATTTGATCCGAAAAATAGCCCGATAAAAGTGTATCAGTTGTTTATCAGTTTTTATCTAATTGTATCAGTTTAGATCTGACCTGATTAAATCATGTGTTAATCAGATGAAATTGTATCTAATTTTTGACCTGATACAATTTTATTGGTTTATATCACATGGTATCAGTTTAGGTCCAAATAGATATATTTGTATACAAAATTATATAGTTATATCCCAATTTTGACCTGATATCAGTTTAAAACTTTGATACAATTGTATAAGGTAAATGTCGGATACAATTATATTTTATTTATATAAAATTGAACCAATTACGATCAAACCTGACATTATTACATATAAACCGATAAAATTGTATCAGGTCAAAAATCGGATACAATTTCATCTGATTAACACATAATTTAATCAGGTCAGATCTAAACTGATACAATAAGATAAAAATTGCTAAACAATTGATAAAAATATATCGGGCCATTCTTCGGATGAAACTGTATACCCGAGTAAAAAAGTGTATATAAAATTATATGTGAATGGATATATTTGCAATATGTAACTGGATATAATTTCATCCGAAAAATGGTTATATTAAATTGTATCATATCGGATATAATTGTATTTACAAGGGTACAAAGTTATATCAAATCATAAACTTATATCCGAATTTTGTCCCGATTAAATTGGATATAAGTTAATACAATACGATATGATTAATTTTAAATTATAAAAAAAACTTTGAATTGGAGGGCAGCAGGATTTCGGGTCCTCAGGGGTGTGTTGAAAATCGAAAACGAACAGTTTTTCAATCTAGAATAATTAGTTTCGCGAAATCAAATTGGCTTCAAATTATTATTTATCGTTTTTTTTGACGCCGGACATCTAAATTAGGAAATAAAAAATAATTGGGATTGTACAGATCGTAAAATATTTACCATTGAAAATCAGATCGTTTTCGTTTTCGATATTCATCACATGCCTGACTGTCAGCCGAGGGCTATTGTTGATAATGAGTAACTATTAAAGACGTTAATGTATAAATCTGTTATTCTTTAAAGACAAGATAATTTTTTATCAAATATGGGAATTTTCTTTGGACTTAGAAATTTTTTTTAAATATGTTAAGCTTTGTTTTATTTTAAATAAAATTTTAATGGTTAGCCCGGCAATGCACTTCTTTTTTGTTGGATTCTCATGGTTGCCGATTTATGGAGCTGAAGATGATCTACAACAATATTCAATGGCTTATTTCTCCACTCAAAACTTATCGGACCAGAACAAAATATATATATCGTTGGAAAGGTACTTGAAATACCTGTCCAATGATATGCAACATGCCTAGACTTATTAACCCATTACGAGCCGGGCCATGATTTTAAATGTTAATTTTTTTAAATTTGATTTTTTAAATTACAAAACAAACTTTTAGAAGTAAAAAAGCTCAGAAAATATTAATTTAATGAAAAAATTGAGTAAAACATATAAAAATTAGTTTTTGATCAAATATTTTATTAATCTCGAATATAGTATGTATTAGTTAATCTCGAACTTGGGTCTGAACTAATATATCGTCGGCTTGCCTACAAGAAGTGCTATGTTTTTGGTTTTAGCAGGTTTTCAGGAGAGCGAAAAAACTGATTTATATTATCCTTTTAAGATATTTTACTGACATCACATGCCCTAATGATTCACGACCTTATTTATTACAATCATTATTAAGGCATATGATGTCAAGGAAATATATAAAAAGGATAATATAAACCAGGAAAAATTTGTCTTTATTTCTGTACAGAATAAGTGCGATTAAAAAATTTTTTATACAAACACTATTTGAGTGGCTTGAAAATTAATCAGTGTGTTCTGTTACTCGAAAATCTTACTACTTTCACTTATGGTTGCTTTTTGAATTCTTCCAGTTGTGGTAAAAGTAGCAAAGTGTAGTAAGTAAACGAAGAAGCCCAATGTAAAATGTATACTATTTTCAAAAGGTTGGAAAATTTTGCATATGAAAATTTTAAATAATTAACTTTATTATTTTAAACTGCATTTTTTGAAGTCCCGGGATTCCCGGTCCTAATTCCCGGGAATGCGGAAACTGAAAAATGCTTAATTTCCCGGGAATCCCGGCACGCGAAATCCCGGGATGCATTCCCTAGATATAAGTTAATACAATAAGATATGATTAAATTTAAATGATAAAAAAACTTTGTAGTGGAGGGTAGCAGGATTTCGGGTCCTACACACTCAAGGGTGTGATGAAAATCGAAAACGAACAGTTTTTCAATCTAGAATAATTAGTTTCGCGAAAATCAAATTGGCTTCAAATTATTATTTATCGTTTTATTTGACGCCGGACATCTAAATTAGGAAATAAAAAATAATTGGTATTGTACAGATCGTAAAATATTTACCATTGAAAATCAGATCGCTTTCGTTTTCTATATTCATCATATGCCTGACTATCAGCCAGGGCTACTGTTGATAATGAGTAACTATTAAAGACGTTAATGTATAAATCTGTTATTCTTTAAAGACTAGATCGTTTTTTATGAAATATGGGAATTTTCTTTGGACTTCGAAATTTTTTTTAAATGTGTTAAGCTTTTTTTTGTATTTTAAATAAAATTTTAATGGTTAGCAAGGCAATGCACTTCTTTTTTGTTGGAGCTCATAGTTCCCGATTTATGGAGCTGAAGATGATCTACAACAATATCCAATGATTATTTCTGCACTCAAAACTTATCGGACCAGAACAAAATATATATATATATCGTTGGAAAGGTACTTGAAAACCCTTTTCAATGATATGCAACATGCCTAGATTTATTAACCCATTACGAGCTGGGCAATGATTTTAAACATTAATTTTTTTAAATTAGATTTCTTAAATTAAAAAAAAAACTGATTTATATTATCCTTTTAAGATATTTTGTTGATATCATATGCCCAAATGATTCACGACCTTAAGGCATATGATGTCAATGAAATATATTAAAAGGATAATATAAATCAGTTTTTTCGCCCTCCTGAAAGCCTGTTAAAGAACACAACACTACTTGCAGGCAAGCCGACGATATTGTTATATAAAAAATAAAATTATAAATACTTTTCGTATCTATTTATATATACCCGGTGAAAAATGTTCATATACGCTCAAACATATTCATATATGGTTTATGTATGGACACATATGAACCAATATGGATTTTTTATGAACATATATGGATTTTATGTGAACATATATGGAAGTATATGTGATTCCATATATGGAAAAAATTTCATATACAGACATATATGGAGGAAGCATCTGTTATTTCCTATATGGAAATGGCACTCATATATGGACAAATATGAAAGTATATGTTATTCAATTTATGCAAAAGGGACTTGTATATGAACATATTTCGAAGAATACATTTTTCCATATATGTAAAAGGAACTCATATTTGGATAAATATGGAATTATATTTAATGCCATGAATAAAAAAAGGAACATATGTAGCGCCTAATTTGAATGCCATACATAAATTTATATCTATCGTACAACCTTATAATAAAGGACAGCAACGTTCGCATGTATTCGCATATATTTAAAAAATGTATATGTTCATATATGTCCAAATATTAACATATACTTAGGTGTTACCTCATTTTTCGGATCCATACTTATATGGTTGAATCATAAGTATTCATATATGGACATTTTTCACCGGGTAAAATTTTGAACGGTTTTATGAATAATATATTCCTATCTATACAATTTGCAATAAAGCAAATACTGATATATGATTTAATATGATTACATATGAGAAAATTTCTAAAAAATTTCTAATATATCATCATATAAAAACATAAAAGGTCGCATACAATATTTTATATTATCCTATATTTTAATATTAAAAAATAAATATTATATATACTCTTTTTTACTCGGGATGATACGATATATCAAAGTATATGGTACTATATATGGTGGCATATATTATCATATCTGGAACTGTATTAAAAATGTTGTTCATAAGGTACCATATATGACCATATATTGTTGAAATGGCACCATATATCATAATGTATGGTTTAAATGTCACCACATATATATTGCACTATATATAGTAGCATATATCTGGAACTGTTTTAAAAATGTTGTTCATGAGGTCCCATATATGAGCATATATTGTTGAAATTGCACCATATATGATAATATATGGTTTAAATGGCACCATATATAGTAATATATTACTTAAATAACACCATATATAAATATATATGGCCCTATATATAGTATCATATATTATCATATCTGGAACTGTATTAAAAATTTTGATCATGAGCTACCATATATGGCCATATATTGTTTAAATAGCACCATATATAATAATATATGGTTAAAATGGTACCATATATGCTAATATATTGCTTAAATAACACCATATATAAATATATAATGCCCTATATTTAGTAGCATGTATTATCATATCTGCAACTGTATTAAAGATTTTGTTCATGAGGTACCATATATGACCATATATTGTTTAAATGCCACCATATATGAGAATATATAGTTTGACTGTCACCATATATAGTTATATATTGTTTAAATGATACCATATATAATGATATATTCCTAAAATGCCGCCATATATATTAAGATATAGCTCTATATACAACTATATATGCAATAAGATCAGCCATGCTATGTAATACATAATCATATATACCATATCTAATATTATAAAGGCCGATATCTATTTAAATGAAATTATATATGGCATAATATAAGGAAAAATTTTGGAAAAATACGTCATATATAATTATATATGGATATACATAACGACATGTCTAATTATATATTGTAATGTATGCCACATATGATTATATATAAATTTTTTTAATCGGGATGTTAACAATTCTACTAGACTAACATCAACGAAATCTAAGAATAGCTGTGTTTTCGACTTAACTGTATCCGTTAACTCATAAAAAAAGCTCAAAGTGAATAAAAACGCGTTTAAGACAAAAACTAACATATTACTTTACGTATTAAAGTAATATGTTAGTTTAACGGATAATTATCAACGTTGAAAACTCAACGTTTATACATTTTCACATCTAACGTAACTTATTCGCGTTACTTCCTAAAAATTTTGCTGACGTACGTTCGATTATAACGGAATAATTATAAACATACGGCGCTGTTCTCAGTTCCGAATCCACAGCTGGGTGGAAGTGAAAACGAATGCACTTTTTTCTATGAAATATTTATTAAATTATTAAAAAATCATTTGTGAACAAAATTTTGAAATGTTTTCTTTGTATTTTCAATAAAATATTGAAATTTGTAGAACATTTAATACATAAAAAGATTATTTTAATAACTGTCTATAAATTTTAACATTTTCTTTCGGAATCAAAAAAAAAGAGGAAGAAAAAGAAAAAAATTATTTAATTAAAATTTCAAATTTATTTTCTCAATTGTTTTTTGTTTATATTTACATCACCTGTGATACCAAAGTTTACCCGAAGAAAAAGTCTGGGTAAATTTTGGTAGAAAGAGAATTACTAATACATACACTCTCATTAGCGCTCTCATTTACCTAATTTTCGAGTACGGGAACGCTTTTGGGTAAATTTCGGTAACTTTGGGTACGTACGGGAACGCAATTAATATGTGAATACCAAAACAGCAAATTTCCGAATACTTTAATTCCATGTGCTTTTAGAAATCCATTCTAAATGAAAACCCTCTAAACTCAGAACAGCAGTGATAATCTGTTTAAATTTTTTTTGTACCACAATCGGTTCAAAGTAGCTTTGCTATAAATACTTAACCTTGATAGGCATGAGACAAAATGCAGCTAATCTAAATCTCAATTCTAAAGAATAACCCCTAAATTCATAAACGCTTTGTAAAATTATAGGAGGTTCATTGAACAAATTTTGTATGAAAATGACGTTTTGTAAACCTGTTTTAACTTTACAAAGCATTTATGAATTTAGGGGTAAATTTTTTGTTCTTTGTAATTTACTTGTGAAAATTGTATCATCTTTCTTCAATTTGAAAAATAATTTAAACGGAAAGTGGTATTAATTTATGATCTGAAATTGAACTAAAAACATTCATTATTTTTTTTTACCTTTTTTACATTTGTTTTGTTTCAGTACTTTTGTATATTTTGACAGCTTTTTATTTTTTTTTTGTTTTTTACTACTACCCAGCAAAAAAAAATGGAAAAATGGCCTCACAGACCACTTTTTTCATTACTTCAAATGTATCCGTTAGTGTCTTTTTACTGTATTTTTATAAGTAATTTTAAAAAACTCTTTTATTGCTTCTAAAGCAATTCCATTAGTAATTGTTACAGCTTTTTTAAATTAATTCTGAAAAACATCCCAAAAATCATTTAATTACTGCTTTTAAAGCATTATTTCTCCAAAAGTGATCCGAAAAAGTTATTTTAATACAGTTTATTTCTAAAGCGATGATCATGAATTGGGTTTTGGCGGGACCTACATTTAATTTTTTTTTTTAATATTTTTAATTAATTTGTTTAAATTCAATCAGCCTTACTATCAACTATCAAATGTATATTTTTGTTAAAGTCGACTTTATTTTAAAGCAAAGGTTTAGTTTTAACCGCACTATACAAAATATTTAAAATGATGCCAAACATATACATTAAAAAATTTTGTTTATTTTTATTGAAAACCAAAACAAAATATTCAAAAATAAAAAGAAAATTTGTAAACCAAATGTAAACAAAATTTGAAAATTTCAAATTTAAAACGGAATTTTTAGGTATATTTTAACCCCTAAATTCATAAACGCTTTGTAAAATTATAGGAGGTTTATTGAACAAATTTTGTATGAAAATGACGTTTTGTAAACCTGCTATAACTTTACAAAGCATTTATGAATTTAGGGGTAAATATTTTGTATGGTACGAAAATTAAAATAATAGTCGGCTTTTGTGATTTAAAATCGACTTTTTCTATTTTATAGTAAAGGTGTATATTTCTTAATTTTTAAAATTATATTAAACAAAAATGAAGAAAAACTGATTTTTATGCACTTGCGAAAATAGTACTTGAAAAATATTAAATTGCAATGCACTATTTGCATTAATAAGAATGGATGGTAACCGAAACGATGCGGTTATCGGTAAGGGTAACGCTATTTTAGATTATTTCGGTAGCGGTATTTTAAGGGTAACGCTATTTCATTTATTTCGGTATCGGTATTTTAAGGATAACGGTTTTTTGGTTATTTCGGTAACGGTATTTTAAGGTTAGCGGTATTTCGATGCATCCAGAAATTTTTTTTACAAAAAGCAAATGAGATTAAAAACAACCAATTTATCAATTTAATTTACGAAAACTGCTCAATAACCACGTGCAATTACCAAAAGCGGAAAATTAAAAATATCGGTAACGATATTTTAGGGATAACGGTATTTCATTTATTTCGGTAACGGTATTTTAAGGGTATTGATATTTCATTTATTTCGGTATTGTATTTTAAGGATAACGGTATTTCAGTTGTTTCGGTAACGGTATTTTAGGGATAACGGTATTTCGCTTATACCGGTACCGGTATTTTAGGGGTAACGGTATTCAGTTGAAAGGGTTTTGAATCGATAACGGTATTTTAGCGGTATTGCCTGCCAACCTTGTTAATAATTGTTTTCGTTGAAGAGAATAATACACAATAACCGCTTTTTTTAATTACTTGGATTTAATAAATCCAAAAAGTAGTTCCCAAAGTGCTCAGTAGAGGGAATTAGCTTCCACCTATTTTAACAGAATTTTTCTATCCGACCTTCCTTCACCCTAATTTTTGTAACTTTGAATTCTTTGTTATATTTTATATAAAACAGCAAGAAACATTCTTTCTTTTGAGTTTCATCACTTTAATTTATAATTCTATACAACTAAAATATTCCATTGCAATATTTGATATTCTCCAATTGGATTTAATTAAATTACTTATAGTAGAGTGAAAAATTGCCATTTCTATTACAGCGATTTCTCCATATCCTATGTGGAAAATAATTATTTGGTGAAGTGTAGTTTTTGTAATACAAAAAATTTAAATAAAAAGCTTTTGTTTGGTAGTTTATCAATTTTTTCGTTTCTCTTTTAACTTTCATTCGTATTTTTTTCTGGCATTAAATTAACAGAATATTTCATATATTTGTGTTTTTATTATGTATAAACCCAGATAAATAAATCCAATTCTTATTTTGTTTGGATTTAATAAATCCAGTTTTTGTATAAAAGATTCTAAATCCAGGTGATTAAAAAATGCGCTTAATATCTTACAATGACAAAGTGGTGTTTTTATGCCAGTCAACTTTCATATCAAAGAATAGCTCAGTGGTAGACATCTAAACTAGCAATCTTGAGGTCGAAAGTTAGATACCCGGTCGCGGCAATAAAAAAAAATTTTTTTAAATAAAAAATACCTGAGTAAAAAAGTTCATATATAACAATATATTTTTTAATACAAAAATACACATTAACATATACCCGAGTAAAAAAAATTGATCTCGCGCAATATCTAATCATATCCAATTTGATATTGTTTAAGATCTGCTGTAATATCTAGCTGATCCAATTAGATCTCAAAATTGGGTGTATCCAATGATATCGTATTAGATCCCATTGTATATATGGGGATAAACTAAGATCAAGTTATATCTCAAAATTGGGAGATCCAATGATATCTTTGGGGATAAACCTAGATCTAATTTGATCCGAAAAATGGCGGATCGAATTAGATCCAGTTATATATTTGTGGATAAACTTAGATCTAATTTGATCCTAAAAATGGCGGATCGAATTAGATAGAGCTATATATTTGTGGATAAACTTAGATCTAATTTGATCTTAATTTTGGCAGATCGAATTAGATCTAGCAATATATTTGTGGATAAACTTAGATCTAATTTGATCCGAAAAAGTGGCAGATCGAATTAGATCCAGCAATATATTTGGGGATAAACTTAGATCTAAATTGATCCGAAAAAGTGGCAGATCGAATTAGATCCAGCAATATATTTGGGGATAAACTTAGATCTAAATTGATCCGAAAAATGGCAGATGGACTTAGATCCATCAATATATTTGTGGATAAACTTAGATCTAATTTGATCCGAAAAATGGCAGATCGAATTAGATCCAGCAATATATTTGGGGATTAAGTAAGATCTAAATATATCCAAAAAATGACAGATCAAAAATTAGATCCAGTAATATATTTCGGGATTGCGTAAGATCTTAACTTTTCCGATAAATTTCAGATCGAATTAAATCCAGTTATATATTTGGGGATTTGGTAAGATCTTAATTTATCCCATAAATTGCAGATCGAATTAGATCTAGCAATTTATTTCCGTATTAAAATGGCAGATCGAATTGGAAATAGCAATATATTTGAGGATTGACTTAGATGTCAATCTATCCAGAAAAATGACAGATAAAATTAGATCCCGCATGATATTTGGGTACTACGTAAAATCTCCATTTATTTGGGATTAAATAAAATCCCAGACAGATATTGACAACAGTTCAAAAAATAATACACCGGCAGAGCACTGATTTTATAAAAATTACAATATTTTGTTAAAATAAGGTTTATGTGCTATGCATTTTTTTTATAAAAAGATTTTCTTTTTATAAAATTATAATTTTATTTTCTATAAATGTTTTTATAAAATTATATATTTTTTATTAAATAGAATTTAAAAAAAAAATAATTTTATTTGCATCTTTTTAACGCTTAAATAGTGTATATTTCCAATTGTATCAATTGTTTTTAAGATTTATCAATTGTATTTCAGAAATAATCAATTGAATTTCAGTTTTATCAATTGTATTTCAGAATTTATCAATTATTTTTCAGATTTATGAATTGTATTTCAGAACTAGTCAATTGAATTTTAGTTTTATCAATTGTATTTCAGAAATTATTAATTGTATTTCCGAAATTCACAACTGTATTTCAGAAATTATCAAACTGTATTCCCGAAACTATCAATTGTATTTCAGAAATTATGAAATGTAATTTAGAAATTTTTCTCTATTAACTATGATAAACAATCAACAAGTTCTGAAATAGATTTGATTATTTCTGAAATACAATTAATAAATTTCTGAAATACATTCCATAATTTCTGAAATACATTTAAAATTTCTGAAATACAATTAATAGCTTCTGAAATACAGTTATAATTGTAGTTGCTGATGAGTTACCATATATGACCATATATTGTTTAAATGGCACCATATATGGTATGTTCCCTATTTAAAAAAACAATATGGAGCTTTATATGGTAATATATAACTTAGAGTCATCCATGTACCATTTGATCCGAAAAATGGCCCGATAAAATTGTATCAGTTGTTTATTAGTTTTTTATCTAATTGCATCATTTTAGATCTGACCTGATTAAATTATGTGTTAATCAGATGAAATTGTATCAGATTTTTGACCTCCCGACTAAAAAAGATATTATATAATCATATATCACCATATATAAACCCATATATACGTCCATATCTAATTTGATCCGAATATTGGAATATATAATTATATCAAGCGAGATAAGCATGTTATCTAACCTGATACAATTTGATCCGAAAAATGGGTCTATCTAACTTCATCAAATTATATATTAATACATATAATTTGATGAAGATTTTCAAATAAAATTTTAGTAAATATTGTTGAGATCACTTATTTTCATTCATATTAAATACTAATGATTAATGTTTAGAAACATTTGTGTTAATAAACTTGGAAATAGCTGACAAAATAAAACATTACAAAAATTTGTCGGAACAACTGTCTTATAAAATAAAAAAAATAACTTTCAGAATTAATTTTTTTTCACGGAAAAAATAACTGAACTTAAACCATATTTATTTCAACATATGTTTTTCTAATTTCTATTTTTAAATTTAAAAATTGCAATTAAACTTTATAAAATTTTGTATAATTAGATATCATGTCAGATACAATTATATATAAAATTAATACAATTTTCTATTAACTTTGTTATATATTTTGATATAATATGGTTTATAAAAGCTTATATGCCATTATATATAATTATGTATGAACTATATTTGCAGATCTCTTAATATATGGCTGGAGACCAAATCGCATATGATTATATATAACGTTATATCAAACATATTTATAAAACCAAAGTGTTAATATAAATGTATATGGTTATATAAAGCCACGCATATAAACATTTAAAGTTATATCAAATCATATAAGATTATATAAAAACTTTTTTAGTCGGGCTGATACAATTTTATTGGTTTATATCGCATGGTATCAGTTTAGGTCCAAATAGGTAGACGCTCGCAAATTAGAGCTTTCAGTAATTCGAACGTCCAGAAATTAGAATCAATGTTTGCAATACATTAAACGCTCTGAAATTCGAATTTAAAATTCTAATTTCTGAGCGTTTTTTTTTTGTTATTTGAATACACAGGAAATCCCCAATTTATTTTTATTCTGTTTGAATAAAGTAAAACTAAAAAGGGAAATCACCAAATTATAAATGTTTTTCCCTATTTGTTTTTTTTTTTTTGTCGCATTTATGTACATTTTTGGCTGGTTTATTTGTGAAATTTGATACGCGTGTATATATTATTTGGCAGTCTCTATTAAATAGTGAAATTGTATCATTTAAAATGTTAAATAAACGTAAAAAAAACACGTTATCATTGGAAACTAAAGTCAAAATATTAGAAAAGCTTGACAAAGGCGTTCAAGGGAACCGGTTAGCCCTAGATTTTAATGTGACAACATCTTCAATCAGCTACATCAAATCGCATAGAACAGCAATATTAAATGCTGTTTCAAACACATATCAGGAGGCAAACAATAAATCTTTGCACAGCGCTGAATATCCAAAAATGGAAAGTCGTCTGTATGAGTGGTTTTTAAATCAACGAGAAAAAAAGTGTACACTGACTGGGCCAATATTAAAAGAGAAAGCTAAACAAATATTTAGAGAGGAATATCCCGATAAAGATGAAAATGCATTCCGGGCAAGTGATGGATGGTTTACCAAATTTAAGAAGCGACACGGTATCCGTTTTTTAAAAATTTGTGGCGAGATTCTTTCCAGTGATGTTGCTTCAGTCACTCCTTTTATTCATCGATATCGTGCAAAGATCGCTGAGATGGGTTTAATGGAGTCACAAATATATAATGTCGACGAAACCGGATTATTTTTTCGTTGCCTACCAGACAGAACCTATGTCTCTGCTTTTGAAAAAAACGCCCCTGGACATAAAATTCAAAAAGACAGAATTTCAGTCCTACTTGGTGTAAACTCTGATGGATCACACAAATTAGTTCCATTGGTAATTGGAAAAGCAAAAAAACCCAGGTGTTTTAAAAATTTCAATAATCCTCTGCATTACAACTTTTCAAAAAATGCTTGGATGACTTCACGGATTTTTCACGAATGGTTTCACGGAATATTTATTAAAGAGGTAAACAAAAATATTGATTTCAGGTTCAGTACATAATTTTAAAATTTTTTTCAATTCACAGGTGATCCGCTTTTCTCAGGAAAATAATTAGCTTCCGAAAGCCATTTTGCTTATAGATAATTGCTCCGCTCATACACCCATTGAGAAACTAAAAAGTGACGATGGAAACATAGTTGCATTATTCTTTCCACCAAATGTGACAGCAGCTTTACAACCAATGGATCAAAACCCTATTAAGTTAACAAAGCTCAATTACAGAAGTATGTTTCTTTCTCAGTTAATTGCTGAAGGTGGTGAACTGAAGAATCATTTGAAATCCCATTCGATCCGCAATGATATATTATTACTGAAACAAGTTTGGGAAGCGGTACCACAAAGTGTTATGAAGAAATCTTGGTCAAAGTTGTCCAATTGGGACTCTAACCAATACGACAGCGACGATGGCGTGCCAATAGCACAATTGTTGCAAATAGATCAGGACTGCAACGAAGTTATTCAGGTAACTCAAGCTCTTTTAAAAGAAATAGCTCCCAACGATTGCATCGGTATAGAAGACATCGACAGATGGAATGAAGATATGTTTGATGACGGATCTGTTTATGATCTCAGTAGCGATGGTGAGTCTTCAGCAGCGAAGACGACGTTGTTGCAGTATCATCAGTTGTCTCTAATACTACAGACATTGAAAGCGTAAATAATTTAATAAAATGGTGCAATAACAGTGAATTGTTTTCAACTAAGCACATAAGTAATCTTTTGGCTCTCCGTAATGATATTTCGGATTTAAAGAGCCTAAAAAAACAAACAAATATAACTGATTATATGTCAAACAAAGATTAGTTGTTAACTTGGCCATTGTTTAATTTTAATTGTTTAATTTTTTTTAAATACAGTTTTTTAGTTTTTAATTAAAAAAAATACATGTGATGTAATTGGACTGCATTGCTATTTTTTGTTGCCATTCGTTTTTTTTTATATTCATATTTTTAATTTAAAAAAATACATTTGATGTATTGGACTGAATTGTTGTGTTTTGTTTTCTTGTTTTTATCAAATAAAATTGAATTAAAAAATATTAAAAAGAGTTTTATTTAAGTTTTTGGAAGTAAATTTACTCAATTTTTTTTCGAAAAAAAACGTCCAGAAATTAGAATAATTCAGAAATTAGAATTGCCTCAAAAACAAAGCGGTTCTAATTTGCGAGCGTCTACTGTATTTGTATACAAAATTATATAGTTATATCCCAATTTTGACCTGATATCAGTTTAAAACTTTGATACAAATGTATAAGGTAAATGTCGGATACAATTATATTTTATTTATATAAAATTGAACCAATTACGATCAAACCGATAAAATAGTATCAGGTCAAAAACACATAATTTATTAAACACATAATTTAATCAGGTCAGATCTAAACTGAAACATTTAGATAAAAATTGATAAACAATTGATAAAAATATATCGGGCAATTCTTAGGATGAAACTGTATATTTATACAGATATAACTTAATCACATGATGACTATATGTAACTATTTTTACTCGGGTTGTTTAAATGATACGATATATCAAAGTATATGGTACTATATATGGTAGCATATATTATCATAACTCGAACTGTATTAAAAATGTTGTTCATAAAGTACCATATATGAATATATATTGTTGAAATGGCGCCATATATGATAATATATGGTTTAAATGGCACCATATATAGTAATATATTACTTAAATAACACCATATATAAATATATATGGCACTATATATAGAATCATATATTATCATATCTGGAACTGTATTAAAAGTTTTGATCATGAGGTACCATATATGGCCATATATTGTTTAAATGGCACCATATATAATAATATATGGTTTAAATGGAACCATATATGCTAATATATTGCTTAAATAACACCATATATAAATATATATGGCACTATATTAAGTAGCATATATTATCATATCTGCAACTGTATTAAAGATTTTGTTCATGAGGTACCATATATGACCATATATTGTTTAAATGCCACCATATTTTTTTTACTCGGGCGAGCAAAATTTCATGTAAAATAATACACAAACTTTGATATATTTCTATAATTTTATTCAAAGAAAGGAACAAAAAAAATTTCACTAAAATTCATAAAAAATGTATTGAGATCATATTCTGGAAAACCAGAACATTTGAACAGTTTTATATGCAACACAAGAATTATTATAGAGCAGTCTTTCGTATATAATTCAACACTATTTTTAACATTTATAGACTACTAAAAAGCCTTGGATGCACTCAGTCGAAAATACCCAGCAAAAACAGACATTACCAAGTAATTAAATGAGTAAGTAGCATGCAAAGGGTTAAATCATTTACCAGGCTATTTACTCGCAACATTACTTTTGTTCGCGATGTCCAAAAATTCATGGGTGGTCATTACCATCTCATTACAAAAAAAAGTGATAATAATGAGTTACCAGCATTATTACCCATAGTGAAAGAATAAGTAGTTACTCACAAAGATAGAATAAGTGATTACTCAGAAGTGACATAGTTGGTCATATTGGCAAAATAACTTTTTACCTCGGAAAGTTTCCTATTTAGTCCAAACCAAATTAATAAATAAAATAATAGTTTAAAAAAGTCTAAATCGGTACTTATTTTATCAATTGCCAGTAAGTGATTAATTTTCAAGTATATAAGTAATTCATTATTTTGTATTTTAAAGTAATACAAAAGATAATGAGCTATCATTACTTGGTAATCCATATCTCATTACCATGTTTTTGCTGGGTACCTACAATTTTAGGTAAATAAGCATTTTTTATTGTTGTTTTAGCTATTTAAAATGTGATTTATATCGATAATTTTTCGGCGAACTTAGCTATGCAAAAGACTAAAAACTGCAAAAATTTAATCTCAAAATTTTCTTATAATAAAGCACAATTTTTATTTGTGAATTTGGGAATTTTTATAAAAATATTTGAAACATATCCTGTTCCTGTTCTAGTTTGGAGGAACATAACCTGTTGCTTTTGGGACAAAACTCAAACAAAAATCACCGATGATAGAACATAAATTAGAACAGGTTGCATGCAAGAACAAGTTGTTCTACAACAGGGTCTTTGCATCTGACAATTTTGCTGGGTTACACTGCCCCATAATTGAAAAAAATCACTGAAGCCCATGGCATAACTTTTTGAGTAATTTGAGTTCATTACCAAGTGTTTCCAAACCGCTTAACCGAAAAACCGGGTTTTTATTCATATTTCGGTTTTTTTGCAAACCGGTTAACCAAAAATCTTAAATATCGGTTAACCGAAAACCGGTTTATTTTCAACGGTTAACCGGTTTTTTTATTTTCTTATTTTGAACTTAAAATCCCTTCAAAAATTAAGAAACATAAGTAGCGAATTGCTAAAAAATGTTGATTCATACAAATTCAAACCCAAAATGTTGCGGATGTAAAAAATTAATATTAAAAATTTTGTGTTTAATACCCAAAATATTTATTTAATATTCTTGTTCCAAAATTGTAGTGTTTCCAATTATTCGACCTAGGCAGTTAACCGGTTATTGCATTTTTCGAAAATTCACTTAAATTGATTAACCGATTATTCGAGGTGGTTAATCGACAAAATTGGCGATTAATCGATTAACCGTTTAATGCAAAAATAAATGTATTTCTTTGATTTTTTATTAAGTCTACTGTATTGGTTTAAAAAGTGATTCAAAGCACCCTGAGATTTTTTGAACCTCAGTGCTTTATTTTGGTCGAATCGGAGGGCTCTTGAAAATTAAAATGTTTTCAGATATATTCAGTAGAAGTCCTCTTAAGCGGAGAATACACGAGGGAACATTCTTGAAAAAATTCCCATTTTTTTGTGAATGTGTGTGGGTTTGTGTGTGTGTACGTGTTGATATCGTACAATTCGTGTTTACAAAATTTTTTGATATTTTTTGTTCCCTACTCAATGTTCCTTCGTGTATTCTCCGCTTTAGAGTTAAAGTATCTGCCAATGAGTAAAAACTACCAAGTTTTCGTACAAATTTAGTTTGTGCTTATTTTTTATATATGTATGCATTTTGAAAATTAAAAACTAACAAGAGCCAAAAACTAATGTAAGTAGTTTTTGCTCAGTCTGAATTCCTTGTTAAATATTTTTAAGACTTGTTATTTGAATTTTGAAAAAAATAAAGAAATAATTTAAATTTTTTAAATTTTTACTAAAAACATGGGCTGTATCCGAAACGATGCGGTTATCGGTAAGGGTAACGCTATTTTAGGTTATTTCGGTAACGGAATTTTAAGGGTAACGCTATTGCAGAGGTATTATTGTTATTTCATTAACCCTTTGAGGACCATACATTTCTGCCGAAGCGATTTTAAAAATTTTGCGATTTTCATAATCTCTGGCCTAATAATAGTTATTATTTTATTTTTGTGATCTGGAACTAAATTATGAATATGTTACAAAAAATTTACCTCATAGACCCCTTGCTTGCCCTTCATTTCACTTGTCAAAGTTTGTGCTTTTCACCCCTTAAATGAAGAATTCTAAATAACCAACTTCGATGGCTCGCAAGGGGAAAGCGATTTCCATTTCTCCTTTACAAATCAACTTTGGAAATATTTACTCTATCTTTCGCCTGGGCAATTATAAATGCGAAAAACCCTTGGGCAAGCATACTTGCCTATGGTCGTCAAAGGGTTAACGGTATTTTAAGGTTAATGTTATTTCATTTATTTCGGTAGCAGTACTTTGGGGGTAACGGTTGTCAGTTATTTTGTTGCATACGGCATTTTTTTACAAAAAAACAATAAAAAATAAAAATGCTATAAAATTACTAAAAGCGGAGAATTGGAAGTAATGGTATTTTAACAATAGTGATATTTGATTTATTTCAGTAATGGTATTTTACGGGTAACGGTAGTCAGTTTATAGGGTTTTATATTAATAAAGGTAATTTATTTTGAAACACCCACACTGTTGACTATTAACGACTACTACCCTGCAAAGAAAGAACATCTGGCATTTCCATCAATGAATTTAACACATGCATGTCAGAGAAAAAAACGGATACTGTTGTAAATTTAACAAGTTTTCAATAGAAATCTATGCTCACATCGCTATGTGTTGTTGTATTTGTATTATTTTATTTTTGCACATTATTTTGTTGGATGTCATTATTTTTGAAGTAGTTCTTAATATTTTTGCTTGGTACGTTCTACTATGAACAACTTTTGTTGGACGCTTTTATGTTGAAACACCCACACTGTTGACTACTGCTTAGTTTCTGACCTCGAGCCTTAATTTGAAAATCTTTTTATTTATGTGGAATCCAGTGGGCATATATGTACAATCTTTTACATCTAAATGTTAATATAATAATTGATGCAATGCAGGCTTCCGCAGCGATACCTTTAATTCGTAATATGCCACATGTCTGTCCAGTTCAATCATAGACCGCACAGCATCAATATTTTCTGGACGACCTTCACGAATTTCATCATGGATGGAAGATCGACCACGCTTGAATTCTACAAACCTACACTGATAGAATTTTGTGCATAGTATTAATGAATTTGTTCATTAATCCAATGATTTTTTTCATTGAAAAGTCCCCAAAGAACGCGTTCATTAGATCAATGAAACGTATTCATTAAATGAAAACTAATTGAAAAAAATATATTTTTTTTGCGTTACTTTTTTTATTTATTTTTATTTTATTAACTTTTATTTGTACATATATTTCTTTTTCGTTTTTATAACGTTTTTGACAACTCCCTGAAGTCGACTTGAACCCGCAATCACCAGAATGTAAACATTATCGCGTTACCGATACGGCTGGTGCGACTGATAAACGAATTCTCTCTGTAATGCGTTGTGCGATCCACTGGACAATCGACTACAAACGGATGTGCTCTACTTGATAGGCGAGTATTACGATTAAAAACTCGGGCTCTGGGGATAAGTTCACTTATCTCAGCAGAACACTTCCCATGGTAATATCGATAGAACAGAGTCACACAACCCACATTCCGACGATGCTCCAATGAGTCAATAGAGCTGGATACTCTAATGTCATTGATAAGCGCCGACGCCCTCCCCTGCACACGGTCCAGAAGCTCCAAAATAGACTTCGAAGCTGCTGCCCATATATGGGAGTTGTATTCCATTTTCGGTCGGATATATATAGGTGGTATAAATATTGAGTAAATCGGATGGAGTGAAGTACTTCTTGCACCGACGTAGAAAACCTAGACACTTGAATGCTTCTTTCGACACTTGGAAAACATGCTTATTCCAACGGACGTCACATTGAATCTTCATGCCCAGAACATCAAGAGTATCCGATTCCTCAATATCGATATCACCCATATTTACAGATGGCAGTGTTGACCCCACAGCCCTATGGGTCAACATACAACATTGGGTCTTGCGTGCATTAAAGTCGACCTTATTCACACGACCCCACTCTGAGATTGTAGAAAGGTCACGATTGAGTGTGTCATTCATAATTTGCCTTTTGCCCCCAATCTCCTCAAGGCTTGGCCTACTATTGAAGGAAAATGAATGACAAATGTTGCTGTCATCTGCAAAAGAGTAGATAGGGTTGAAAGTTTGACCAAGAAGGTCGTTGAGAAAGATAAGAAATAGGGAAGGAGAAAGAACAGAACCCTGCGGTACCCCTGAATTCAGCTGAAACTCGTCGGATGAGATCCCATCTATAACAACACGAATAGTGTGATCTCTGAGAAAGCTCGAAATAAAACGAGCGAAGTCATTACCCACACCAAAAGCAATAAGCTTTGATACAAGCGCCCCGTGCCATACACGATCAAAGGCTTTTGAAATATCCAGAGCAACCACTTTACTCTCACCAAAAGGTGGATGGACCGGCTCCAACGCTCCGAGAGGAACGCTAACAGGTCTCCCGTAGAACGATTTCTACGGAAGCCATACTGTCGGTCATTAAGAAGTGAGTTAGACTCTAGATAATTCACAAGATGGTAATTAATCATACTCTCCATCGCCTTAGAGAGCGCAGAGCATATTGCGATCGGGCGGTAATTTTCAGGGTTGTTAGCTGCACCCTTTTTAGGGATTGGCTGTACATTGGCAACCTTCCAGCACGAGGGGAAAACTCCCGCATGGTAAGAAGCTCCAAAAAGGTTAGCCAATGGACGAGCTAGCGTCGAAGAGCACTGTTTCAACACCAGTGCTGGTATGCCATCCGGCCCCGTTGACTTATTTACGTTGAGGTCGGCAAGAACCCTTTTAACTGCTCGAGCTCGAAAGAATATCTTAGGCATAGTACTCGATACTCTTTCAAGCTCGGGCAGTGGTTGATCGCTTTCCGGCAGGAATGAATTTCTTGCAAACATCTCAGCTAAAAGGTTAGCTTTATCAACCGGTTCAGTGAATATTTGGTCATCCTTTATAAGAGTTGGGATAGCTGAACTAGCATTATCCTTTACTCTTTTAACTATTACTACCCCTAGGAGCAGAAAGAACTTTAGTACGAAGACGTCGTTCGTAAAGAAACTTTTCACATCTCAGTACTTTGGAACACTCGTATCTCGCCCGTTTGCGAGATACGTTTGGCGTTCTTGTTATCCCGCCAATTATTGAACGCTAACTCTCTTGATCTGACTGCATTTCTGTAATTCCAGTTTGCAACCCTAGCGTTCATTACTGGAACATATATCTATTTTAGTAATTAGCAAATTCAAAACCCTTATAAAAATTATAGCATATCTTACGGGTTAGTTGAAAATATATAATGAAAAATTTCATTAAATTATTGAATTTTTCATTAACTCAATGAAATTTTTTCATTAAATCAGTGAATTCAGATTAATGAAATCGATTCATTAATAGTATGAACGAAAATTCTATCAGTGTACAGGGTGGTTTGTAGTTTTTTAGAACCGGTTAACTCTGGATCTAGTATAGAACAGGTTCTTTTACCAAAGCTTGCTTGGAACAGCCATTCCTGGGAATCGAAATGTAAGTTTCACAGGCTCAGAACTAGTTCTGAGTCCTTAACCGGTTCTAAAACACCCTGTTCTAGTTTCGAGGAAAACCTCTATCGCTAATAGGTTAAACTCCATACAAAAATAACCGGTTGTAGAACATAAATTAGCATTATCACCAAAAGCCAAGCAAAGTCGTTCAAAGAAATCCTGGTCGCTCAAACCAACTTCAAAATTTTTTAAAATCATGCACCGAAAGCTTTAATTTTTTTTGCTTTGGTGCTAAATTAAAATTTAACAGAAGAAAACAGTTTGATATTAATTCATTTTGCAAATGCCAATTTGAATAAAAGAAAAACACACACATGACCCTACTATACTTTACATTAACTTGAATTTTTGAAAAAATTCTTTGAAATAGAAATAATATATCATATATCCTAAAGCCTACAACGAGCACAATTTTTTAACGTTTTTTATTTAAACAAAACACATCCAACGAAAAGAAATTAACAATTTAAACAAAAACAAGATTCAAAATTCCCAAAAGTGTAGACAAAATTACCCAAAAAATATGAAATTATAAATGACTTCAATTATCATATTATTACAATTTGAACTCTGAAAAAAGGTAATAACCTAATCAGTAAACTTAAAAAAAGTGATTTGGCCATTTCAATTGTCCCATCGTTCTGGGCGTTATATTATTACAAAGAAAAGTTCCTTAAATATGCAGCATTTATGATAAACTTTTGAGTCTCATATGAATCTTCATAAAATGTAGAGAAAAAAGTAAACGGATGAATTAGATGTTAAGTCATTCATAAGCCAAAAGTAATTACATACATTGAGGCAGGGTTGGTAGGCTCTATCGCTAAAATACTGTTATAGATTCAAATATCGATACATTTAAAATACCAGTACCGAAATTAATGAAATACCATTATTCTTACAACACCATTATTTTTAAGTCTAAACTTTTCATAATTCCACGTCGTAGTTGTGAATTTTAGTTAATAAATTTATATTACTTTACTTTGTTTTTTTGTAAAAAAAATTTGCGGAATGCACCGAAATAACTGAATACCGGTTATCTTAAAATACCATTATCGAAATAATTGCAATAATATACCGTTATCGAAATAATCGAAATACAATTATCCTTAAAATACTGTAACCGAAATAATCTACAATAGCGTTACTTACCCTCACCGATAATCGAACCGTTTCTGCTACCAACAATGCTTTGAAGTAATTGCTAAGTTGTATTCATAGACCCACTATCTATTGGCTAGTTTATGAATTAAATTATTTTTTATGTATAATATATTTTTTTATTTACAAATTTGATAACTTTCTCAATTCATTCATTTGAATTGAAAATTAAGTGAAAAACTAAACAATTTAATAATTGCTATCATCCATGCCCTACCCATAAAGTGGCAACACTGCTTATGTTATTCATATAGATGTGTGCAGACCTTTAAAAATATAATTCCTTAAATCGTATTTTAAATCTCAATTTTGCAATAAATTGATCTCAGTTAATTTTTTTTTACCCCAATGTAGTACTTTTCAAGCTGATTTGAAAAAAAAAATGCGCGGAAAGACCTCTGTAGGGAGTTTATTTCTGTGCAAAGTTTGGAAATAGACTTAGCTATATCTAAGTCATTTATAGTCCGATTGGAACAATATATATATACCTTTGGAAAGATAGTAAAAATAGCTTATGGACGACATTTTTTTTTGTTTGTTTACCCATTACCGGCGAATGAGATTTATTTTTAAGATTTTTTAAAATAAACCGTTTTTACAAAAACCACCGTATACTACCACATAATTTTTTACTTATTAATATATTCTCAAGATTAAAAACTTTTGAGATGTACTTCAAATTTTATCACTTCAAACACCGAAGATATTAGAAGTCAAACCTAATTTTTTTGCAGATGGTACAAAAGATACAACTTTGAATCTAACCAATAATTATACTGAATTAACTCATCGTGAATCGAACATATTTTGGGAGTAAATACATTTTAAACCTCGGTATTGAGATTTTTCATTTGTCAAAAGTTAGCCATACGTTGAAAGAAAAAAAATCTCACGAATTTGACCTCTAATATCTTCGGTGTTTGAAGTGATAAAAACTTTATCTATATATCAAATGAAAGCTTTTCGTCTTGATAACATACTAATAAGCACAATTTTTGTTCTTATATAGGTTTTTATGGAATAAAAACATTAAAAAAAACAAAAAAATTTAAATTCCTACACCGAATCATAATGGGTCAACAAAAAAATGCTATCCTAAAGATATTTTTATTACCTTTCCAATGTTGTACATATTTTTCCAACCCTATCATAAATGAAGAAAATATAGTTAAGTTCATTTTTAAACTTTAAACCGAAGTAACTCCCCATACAGGCTTTTCGGTGAAAAAAAAAAATTTCTTGGGGCCCCCAAAAGAGAGTTATATCAGTAGTAAAAATTCAGAATCAATCGGTGAGGTGCCAACATACGTCCAAATTATTCAATCGAATCAAAACAAATAGGAACAAATCTTATCTCACTTTATTCAATGTCCAATCATTGATTTAAAGGTATTATGAATTATTCAGTAATTTATAAAATGAATCCAATTTTATGCATATAAATTCAAAAAAAGAATTATCTCTTTCAAAGTCTGGGTGTGTATGTATGTATTGTGTTCTTATTTAGTAACAACAACAACACACAGTTAATATATTTTTTCATGTTAATATGGAAAATTCTAGAGGTGCTTTTACATTTTCATTCATAACTTTTAAACGTCTGGACTAAATATGCCCATTTCCAATACCAAACTGCTTAAGAAATTGGACAAAAATTTTGACTAAAAATTAATATCCTAGCACAACTATTTTGAGCGTGATCGTGATTTCAACAGACAGACAGACGGACAATGCTATATCGGTTTCGCTATTGATAACGAGCAAGAATATATATTTTTTATGTCCCAGTTTTTTTTTCGATGAGTTACAAACGGAATGACAAACTGACAAAATGAGCAAATTGTCAATACACATTAGGGATGCCAATCGGGATTGATATTTGAAAATCCCGGGATTCGGGATTTTCGAAACTACGGGATTTTTCGGGATCACGGGAGTTTACGGGATTTCGGGATTTTTCGGGATTTAAATTTTCCTTTATTTGTAAAAATTTTTATGTTACGTAACTAATTTTTTTATAGAATAAAGCGTTTTATAATTATTTAGTAGTTGTTAATTAATAATGTGGTACATTTTATGAATATTGAAATATCTCAGTCAGAAATTGGTAAAAAAATCAAGTACTTGCATACCACTGGGTAACCGCGATGTTAAAAATAAGTGACTCGCAGAACACTCATTTGGGACGCTTTGCCAGCGTTTGCAAAAATCGTTTTGCCAGTATTTGTTTTACAAAACATCACGGCAGGGCAAAAAAAAAATACATATGAACTTTTTTTAAATTTTATTTTGGAAAATATAATTCCAAACCACCTATTTATTGGTTTTGGCAGCGTTTTTCCAAAGTTAAAAATTTTGTTTCTCCAGTACTTTTCCGGCGCTTTTTGAACTGCCGGTCCTTTTGTATATTGACGTTATCATATTGGAAATGGGAAAGCAATTTTTGTCAGTACTTGTACCACCTGTTAAAATACCTTGCCATCGCTTTCCCATTTCTGGCTGGGATAATATATGAAGGCCTGTCATTAAGTACACTAGCGCCCAGTATTTTGTAAGCAGATTTTAAAACAGATTTGTTGCGATAACCTTGCCCACTAAATCTTGTAATTACAGCAACAAAGTTATTTGGTTATCGTTATCAAATGTTTTCATGGAAGAATTCAAACTTTCAGTCCCAGCCAAAACTTACAGTCCCAGTTTCAGAAATCGAATTTCGCTTGGAAGAATAAATCGGTAAAATAACAAACAAACTTGATTTTTCGCATGTATTACTCAAAAACTAAATATTGTTTACCAAAATTTCAAATTTTTCTGCAAAGTCTTTGCATAGTTTACTGGAATAATCTACTTAATTTATAATTTATCTTGGCATCAATTTCTTGTCAATATGAGGAAATTCAAGAAAAAACGTAGGTAATCTAAAATTGCTCACTTTGTTTATTTGCGTTTATATCAATATTAAAAAAATAAGAAAATCCCGGGATTTTGAGAAATAATCCCGGGATTCGGGATTTTGCCAATCCCGAAAATCCCGAGATTTCGGGATTTACCGGTTGGCATCCCTAATACACATCATTTCAGTAAAGCAATACAGACACAATTGAAAAAAGGGAGTATGACGAAAGCCATGCATTGCACTGCATGTCTTCTGTTAATCTTACCTAACACTCACAAAAGCAACGAATACAAAACGATTGGTATGAATACAAAACGATTATTATGAATGATCTCAATGTGGGTTGTATAAAAATTAAAACACTTTTTCTGTCAAATATTTTAGTATATTTTTGGTGTTTATTTTTTTCACTTCCCGAGTAAAAATAGTTATATATTGTCATATATCATGTGATTGGGCTACATCTGACAATGAATGGAGTCACATTAAGACACATTTCATTATATACAATTACATCTGATATTATTTTTTCAACGAATTTTTTGTAAGGTAATTGATATTATTACATATCCCCAAATCTGACTCCATATATAACTACATAAGCCTTATAAAACTAATCAAATTATATGTAGTGATCGATATGATTATATATGATTTGATACTAAGTTTTATAACACTGTATGTGTCGTCGTCCTAAAAATATAATTTAATTTAATATAACTACAAAATTAGTTATCTGCAAATTCAGATAATTTTCACGTGATGTTTTTGCATGTAAAATCATATTAAAAAATGATGCCAACGATTTAGAAGACAAAAGTATTCAAATAAATTTTTATTTTATGTTTTAAAATTTGGTTCTTCAAAATTGTTAAAACCATAGACATTTCAATGTCAATTTAATAGCTGGTATGCATAAAAAGTATGCCTACTATCAGACAAAATTTTATAAAATCAGATATTTTTATATCAAATTAGATATAATTTGATGTCCTGGATATGGACAAATCTCGGAACAAACTGTATCAAATTATAATTAATTTGATATAATTAGACACATGTAGATGACCCATTTTTCGGATCAAGTTGTATGTCGTTGTATATGGGGATTTATCAAAAAAGACATACTTATGTATGACACCATATTAAGATTTTTACCCGGGTTAAAAATTAACAAAATGAGAAAATATATACATATTTCACATTTAAATAAAATTTCTTCATAATGCATTTTTTAAAATACTGCAACAGGTCAACGAATACTAAACGAATGTTGTGATTGATTTTATTTTTTTAATGCGTCATCACTTCATTTCGTTGCTTGACATGTAGTGGCATTATAAAAACGAGTAAAAAGGTTAAAGTCGGGCATGCCGACTATACAATACCCTACACCAGTCTGGTGTATTGTTTGGATCCGAAATTCGAATGGGTTAAAATGGGGCTTATGTCAAAATTTTCTATAATGTGAGTCAGCGCACCAAATTTCACTAAAATATCTTAATATTTGCGACCTGCAGTTTGTAACCAAGCCAATTTTGGGGGGACCCTTATATGGGCACTAGTTCTAAACATGGACCGATGTTCACCAAATTCAATAGGCTTCGTCCTTGGGCCAACATAGGTCTATGTACCAAATTTCATCAAAATAGCTTAATATTTGCGACCTGCAGCGTATAAACAATATAATTTTGGGGGGACCCTTATATGGGCACTAGTTCTAAACATGGACCGATGTTCACCAAAATCAATAGGCTTTGTCCTTGGGCCAACATAGGTCTATGTACCAAATTTCATCAAAATATCATAATATTTCCGACCTGCAGCGTATAAACAGTATAATTTTGGTAGGACCCTTATATGGGCACTAGGTCTAAACATAGACCGATGTTCACCAAAATCAATAGGCTGCGTTATTGGCCCAATGTAGGTCTGTGTACCAAATTTCATCACAATATCTTAATATTTACGACCTGCAGCGTATAAACAGTATAATTTTGATAGGACCCTTATATGGGCACTAGGTCTAAACATGGACCGATGTTCACCAAAATCAATAGGCTGCATTATTGGGCCAATATAGGTCTGTGTACCAAATTTCATCACAATATCTTAATATTTACGACCTGCAGCATATAAAGAGTATAATTTTGGTAGGACCCTTATATGGGCACTAGGTCTAAACATGGACCGATGTTCACCAAAATCAATAGGCTGCGTTATTGGGCCAATATAGGTCTGTGTACCAAATTTCGTCAAAATATCTTAATATTTACGACCTGCAGCGTATAAACAGTATAATTTTGGTAGGACCCTTATATGGGCACTAGGTCTAAACATGGACCGATGTTCACCAAAATCAATAGGCTGCATTATTGGGCCAATATAGGTCTGTGTACCAAATTTCATCAAAATATCTTAATATTTACGACCTGCAGCATATAAACAGTATAATTTTGGTAGGACCCTTATATGGGCACTAGGTCTAAACATGGACCGATGTTCTAAAAATCAAACTTGTTCGTCCTTGGGCCAACATAGGTCTGCGTACCAAATTTCATCAAAATATCTTAATAGTTGCGACCTGTAGAGTGCGCACAAGATTGCATGGACTGTAACGACGGTTGCTGGGATAAGCTCGCGGGGGTAGGGTTCGTCACAGAAAATTTATTTGATCCAGTGACCGAGAGAAAAAGTCGTGATGTAAGACGTTATGAAAGTTGATTTATTTATCATCAAACTAAATCTAAATATAAATAGGAGACAGACCAGTGGGAACAGAGAAAGAGATACGAGAGAGGTTCCGAGGCGGGTCACACGCGGGATTTTCCAGTGGCAGCGACCGGGGACGGCACGCTCCCTCTGTTGAACTGCGATTTAAGGAGGACAACGACCGGGGACGGCACGTTTCCTCTGTTGAGCTACGTCTGGGTGAGGACAGCGACCGGGGACGGCACGCTTCCTCTGTTGAACTTCGATTTAAGGAGGACAACGACCGGGGACGGCACGCTTCCTCTGTTGAACTTCGATTTAAAGAGGATATTTGCAAGGACCTTCAAGGATAACTGCAAGGACCTTCCAGGATATTTGCAGGGACCTTCAAGGATAACTGCAAGGACCTTCAAGGATATTTGCAAGGACCTTCAAGGATGTTTGCAAGGACCTTCAAGGATAACTGCAAGTACCTTCAAGGATATTTGCAAGGACCTTCCAGGATATTTGCAAGGACTCTCAAGGATAACTGCAAGGACCTTCAAGGATATTTGCAAGGAACTTCCAGGATATTTTCAAGGACCTTCAAGGATAACTGCAAGGACCTTCAAGGATATAGGAGCTACCTAGGACGGCACGCTTCCAATACAGGATCTAGAGGAGAGGATGTTATTATTATCTGGAGCTTACCTTGTTCACTCGTTCACGACCGCAGCCAACTGATCCAGATTTCTTTGATGTGCTGCCTTTTATACCCTTTTTGGCAGCTGAGTTCGTTATTATTTTGTAGTTGTAGCCTGAAAAATTCGCAAGGTGTGTAGACAGAAACGAGTGGGCCGACTTCTGTCGTTACACATGGTCCCCCCCTGGGGAACCCAACTGGTTCCGATATGTCAATTATTTTAATCGTGCGTGTTTCCTGTGAAACATTATGAGACGGCTAATTTGGTTCTGAAGCGGGGGTCTGACATCTTTTGGTATGCCATCTGGAGATATAATGAATCCAGAATAAATGGTCAGTAGTGTTTTCAGGGGTAAACACGATAGTGTTGTAAACTTAGTTGATATTGGTAATTCTCGTGACAAAACGAATGCTACTGGAGATGCCGCTGGTGGTGATGATAATGATGGCGATGACGCTATGGGTGATGACAACGTTGGACACGGCGCTGGTTTTGTTGACAATGATGGAACGGATTCTGGTGGTGATGGTAACGACGGGCATGGCTCTGGTGATAACAACGGATATGGCTCTGGTAATGATATGGAAGAGGCGCATGGCTTTGATAGTGATAATAGCAATGGTGATGACGACGAAAATATAGATGGTGCTGGCGATAATAAAAACGATGTAGCTAACTCCGCTGGTGATGGCAAAAATAGACAAGGCTCTGATGGTGAGGACAGCAGTGGAGAAAATTCTGGCGACAATGATATACATGGTTCTGATGATAACGTTGAAGAAGACTCTGTTGGTGAGGACAACGGTGGAGACAGTGCTGTTATTGCCGGCAATGACAGACACGGCTCTGGTTCCGATGATAACGTTGAAGAGGACTCTGTTGGTGAGGACCACTGTATATATGGCTCTGGTGATGATGAAAGCGATCCGCTCTGTGCACTAGGGGTTAAGCAGGATGACGTTGGCGATAAATTGGCTTGTAACATCTGATGGAGCGATGAAGGCATAGGCAATGATTTATCGATTATACCGGGCTTGGTAATTACGGAGTGAACGTTGGCAGATGAGGCGCTAGATATCAGGAAATGCCGTTCGTGACGACTCTCAGGTGCCTGACGGCTACCCTGGCTGGTCATAATATTTTGGCCTTGCGTGACTTTGGCTTCACGTGAGTATTGCACATTGCAATCAGCGATTATCAGACGGTGCTGTTCCTGGGAGTATCGTCGGGTTGCTTGAATGCTTTCTAGATCCGCCGCCATTTCCAAGAGCTCGTCAAGGGTTTCGAAATCTTTCCTTCGAATAAATTTCTGATAGTGGGGCAAAGAATTCCTGTAGATCCTCTCTAGTTGTTGTGTCTCCGTATATTCAGTGTGCCTCATTAAATTTTGAATTGACAGCACGTAGTCTGTGAACGACTCCTTATTCTTCTGATATCGATTTTGTATCGTATTTTCGAGCCGTTTGAAGTATCTCGCAGGTAGAAACAACTTAAGAAAATCTCGTTTGAAACTGGACCAAGTTTTCCAGAAACGATTGTTGTTTCTAAACCACATCAGTGCATAGCTGGTCAGGAGTAAGGGCATCATGCGTGGCAAGATATCCATATCCACAGCGAACATACCGGATAATTCTTCCAGCCTATCTAGAAATTCAAAGGGACAGGTTGCCCCATCGAATTGTACCTTCCACTCAGATATAAGCTCTGCGGTTGCGGCCATTTTTCTATAGGATTAAACTTGAAATTAAATAGTAAAAGCAATTAGCTAGTTTCTGTAAGCCCGTTCTCTCTCTTTTTATTTTTCTCAGCTTGGTGCTCTTGTAGCAGATATATCAAAACCTTTAACTCTCGGTCCCTGCTCGGGCGCCACTGTAACGACGAGTTACCTCCGGTTGCTGGGATAAGCTCGCGGGGGTAGGGTTCGTCACAGAAAATTTATTTGATCCAGTGACCGAGAGAAAAAGTCGTGATTTAAGACGATATGAAAGTTGATTTATTTATCATCAAACTAAATCTAAATATAAATAGGAGACAGACCAGTGGGAACAGAGAAAGAGATACGAGAGAGGTTCCGAGGCGGGTCACACGCGGGATTTTCCAGTGGCAGCGACCGGGGACGGCACGCTCCCTCTGTTGAACTGCGATTTAAGGAGGACAACGACCGGGGACGGCACGTTTCCTCTGTTGAGCTACGTCTGGGTGAGGACAGCGACCGGGGACGGCACGCTTCCTCTGTTGAACTTCGATTTAAGGAGGACAACGACCGGGGACGGCACGTTTCCTCCGTTGAGCTACGTCTGGGTGAGGACAGCGACCGGGGACGGCACGCTTCCTCTGTTGAACTTCGATTTAAGGAGGACAACGACCGGGGACGGCACGTTTCCTCTGGTGAGCTACGTCTGGGTGAGGACATCGACCGGGGACGGCACGCTTCCTCTGTTGAACTTCGATTTAAGGAGGACAACGACCGGGGACGGCACGTTTCCTCTGTTGAGCTACGTCTGGGTGAGGACAGCGACCGGGGACGGCACGCTTCCTCTGTTGAACTTCGATTTAAGGAGGACAACGACCGGGGACGGCACGTTTCCTCTGTTGAGCTACGTCTGGGTGAGGACAGCGACCGGGGACGGCACGCTTCCTCTGTTGCACTTCGATTTAAGGAGGACAACGACCGGGGACGGCACGTTTCCTCTGGTGAGCTACGTCTGGGTGAGGACAGCGACCGGGGACGGCACGCTTCCTCTGTTGAACTTCGATTTAAGGAGGACAACGACCGGGGACGGCACGTTTCCTCTGTTGAGCTACGTCTGGGTGAGGACAGCGACCGGGGACGGCACGCTTCCTCTGTTGAACTTCGATTTAAGGAGGACAACGACCGGGGACGGCACGTTTCCTCTGTTGAGCTACGTCTGGGTGAGGACAGCGACCGGGGACGGCACGCTTCCTCTGTTGAACTTCGATTTAAGGAGGACAACGACCGGGGACGGCACGTTTCCTCTGTTGAGCTACGTCTGGGTGAGGACAGCGACCGGGGACGGCACGCTTCCTCTGTTGCACTTCGATTTAAGGAGGACAACGACCGGGGACGGCACGTTTCCTCTGGTGAGCTACGTCTGGGTGAGGACAGCGACCGGGGACGGCACGCTTCCTCTGTTGAACTTCGATTTAAGGAGGACAACGACCGGGGACGGCACGTTTCCTCTGTTGAGCTACGTCTGGGTGAGGACAGCGACCGGGGACGGCACGCTTCCTCTGTTGAACTTCGATTTAAGGAGGACAACGACCGGGGACGGCACGTTTCCTCTGTTGAGCTACGTCTGGGTGAGGACAGCGACCGGGGACGGCACGCTTCCTCTGTTGCACTTCGATTTAAGGAGGACAACGACCGGGGACGGCACGTTTCCTCTGGTGAGCTACGGCTGGGTGAGGACAGCGACCGGGGACGGCACGCTTCCTCTGTTGAACTTCGATTTAAGGAGGACAACGACCGGGGACGGCACGTTTCCTCTGTTGAGCTACGTCTGGGTGAGGACAGCGACCGGGGACGGCACGCTTCCTCTGTTGAACTTCGATTTAAGGAGGACAACGACCGGGGACGGCACGTTTCCTCTGTTGAGCTACGTCTGGGTGAGGACAGCGACCGGGGACGGCACGCTTCCTCTGTTGAACTTCGATTTAAGGTGGACAACGACCGGGGACGGCACGTTTCCTCTGTTGAGCTACGTCTGGGTGAGGACAGCGACCGGGGACGGCACGCTTCCTCTGTTGAACTTCGATTTAAGGAGGACAACGACCGGGGACGGCACGTTTCCTCTGTTGAGCTACGTCTGGGTGAGGACAGCGACCGGGGACGGCACGCTTCCTCTGTTGAACTTCGATTTAAGGAGGACAACGACCGGGGACGGCACGTTTCCTCCGTTGAGCTACGTCTGGGTGAGGACAGCGACCGGGGACGGCACGCTTCCTCTGTTGAACTTCGATTTAAGGAGGACAACGACCGGGGACGGCACGTTTCCTCTGTTGAGCTACGTCTGGGTGAGGACAGCGACCGGGGACGGCACGCTTCCTCTGTTGAACTTCGATTTAAGGAGGACAACGACCGGGGACGGCACGTTTCCTCCGTTGAGCTACGTCTGGGTGAGGACAGCGACCGGGGACGGCACGCTTCCTCTGTTGAACTTCGATTTAAGGAGGACAATGACCGGGGACGGCACGTTTCCTCTGGTGAGCTACGTCTGGGTGAGGATATCGACCGGGGACGGCACGCTTCCTCTGTTGAACTTCGATTTAAGGAGGACAACGACCGGGGACGGCACGTTTCCTCTGTTGAGCTACGTCTGGGTGAGGACAGCGACCGGGGACGGCACGCTTCCTCTGTTGAACTTCGATTTAAGGAGGACAACGACCGGGGACGGCACGTTTCCTCTGTTGAGCTACGTCTGGGTGAGGACAGCGACCGGGGACGGCACGCTTCCTCTGTTGCACTTCGATTTAAGGAGGACAACGACCGGGGACGGCACGTTTCCTCTGTTGAGCTACGTCTGGGTGAGGACAGCGACCGGGGACGGCACGCTTCCTCTGTTGCACTTCGATTTAAGGAGGACAACGACCGGGGACGGCACGTTTCCTCTGGTGAGCTACGTCTGGGTGAGGACAGCGACCGGGGACGACACGCTTCCTCTGTTGAACTTCGATTTAAGGAGGACAACGACCGGGGACGGCACGTTTCCTCCGTTGAGCTACGTCTGGGTGAGGACAGCGACCGGGGACGGCACGCTTCCTCTGTTGAACTTCGATTTAAGGAGGACAACGACCGGGGACGGCACGTTTCCTCCGTTGAGCTACGTCTGGGTGAGGACAGCGACCGGGGACGGCACGCTTCCTCTGTTGAACTTCGATTTAAGGAGGACAACGACCGGGGACGGCACGTTTCCTCTGGTGAGCTACGTCTGGGTGAGGACATCGACCGGGGACGGCACGCTTCCTCTGTTGAACTTCGATTTAAGGAGGACAACGACCGGGGACGGCACGTTTCCTCTGGTGAGCTACGTCTGGGTGAGGACATCGACCGGGGACGGCACGCTTCCTCTGTTGAACTTCGATTTAAGGAGGACAACGACCGGGGACGGCACGTTTCCTCTGTTGAGCTACGTCTGGGTGAGGACAGCGACCGGGGACGGCACGCTTCCTCTGTTGAACTTCGATTTAAGGAGGACAACGACCGGGGACGGCACGTTTCCTCTGTTGAGCTACGTCTGGGTGAGGACAGCGACCGGGGACGGCACGCTTCCTCTGTTGCACTTCGATTTAAGGAGGACAACGACCGGGGACGGCACGTTTCCTCTGGTGAGCTACGTCTGGGTGAGGACAGCGACCGGGGACGGCACGCTTCCTCTGTTGAACTTCGATTTAAGGAGGACAACGACCGGGGACGGCACGTTTCCTCTGTTGAGCTACGTCTGGGTGAGGACAGCGACCGGGGACGGCACGCTTCCTCTGTTGAACTTCGATTTAAGGAGGACAACGACCGGGGACGGCACGTTTCCTCTGTTGAGCTACGTCTGGGTGAGGACAGCGACCGGGGACGGCACGCTTCCTCTGTTGAACTTCGATTTAAGGAGGACAACGACCGGGGACGGCACGTTTCCTCTGTTGAGCTACGTCTGGGTGAGGACAGCGACCGGGGACGGCACGCTTCCTCTGTTGAACTTCGATTTAAGGAGGACAACGACCGGGGACGGCACGTTTCCTCCGTTGAGCTACGTCTGGGTGAGGACAGCGACCGGGGACGGCACGCTTCCTCTGTTGAACTTCGATTTAAGGAGGACAACGACCGGGGACGGCACGTTTCCTCTGTTGAGCTACGTCTGGGTGAGGACAGCGACCGGGGACGGCACGCTTCCTCTGTTGAACTTCGATTTAAAGAGGATATTTGCAAGGACCTTCAAGGATAACTGCAAGGACCTTCCAGGATATTTGCAAGGACCTTCAAGGATAACTGCAAGGACCTTCAAGGATATTTGCAAGGACCTTCAAGGATAACTGCAAGGACCTTCAAGGATATTTGCAAGGACCTTCCAGGATATTTGCAAGGACTCTCAAGGATAACTGCAAGGACCTTCAAGGATAACTGCAAGGACCTTCAAGGATATAGGAGCTACCTAGGACGGCACGCTTCCAACACAGGATCTAGAGGAGAGGAGGTTATTATTATCTGGAGCTTACCTTGTTCACTCGTTCACGACCGCAGCCAACTGATCCAGATTTCTTTGATGTGCTGCCTTTTATACCCTTTTTGGCAGCTGAGTTCGTTATTATTTTGTAGTTGTAGCCTGAAAAATTCGCAAGGTGTGTAGACAGAAACGAGTGGGCCGACTTCTGTCGTTACAGGACAGACAGACAGACGGATGGACGGACGGACCGACGGACATCTTTAAATCGAAATAAAAAAAAATTCTGAACCGATCGGTATACTATAAGGTGGTCTACGACCAATATTTTTTGGTGTTACAAACATCAGCACAAACTTATAATACCCTGACCACATAGTGGTGTAGGGTATAATAATGCGTAAAAACCACTCATCAAAAACAAGGAATGTATGTATATAAAGCAATATCATTAGTTATTGTTGTTGCATGAATATATGGCAAAAGCAATGAATGGTATGAATGTACAATATAAACGAATGTACTCAAACCGTTCTCTGATATATACCCTCCTGCACAGTGGGATGGAGGGTATAAAAAATAAGAAATCCCTCGAAAAATTTATTGTTTTGAAAATTTGTTTCTGTAGGTTTGTACAAGTTCATTAATGAGAACTCAGTCTTATATTTCGGTATCTAGCAAATTCGGAGTTGATAGCATCGAGTCACAGGTTTTCACTTTTAACTTGTTGGTTAATTTAATTTTCATTAATCCCAATTTATAAAAAATTCTTTCCGCACACGCGCTGCTGTGAGGTTACCTACCCTCTAAAAAATGTTTGTAAATTTACTACTACTTTACTAATAAAATGGGTAATTTAATTTTACGAAAATTCGGTAAATATAAACAAAAAATGCCTAAATTTGTTTTGTATACACTTCCATACACAATAATACACACACAAAATATTTTTAGATATTATGTGTTCACAAACAAATACATTATGCCTAAAATTACTATCTTTTTGTTAAATAAAATTTTTACGCACAAAGTTGGTAAATATACTAACTTGTAATAGTAATAAATACTCTGACATTTCAAATTTTAAAAAATTAAAAAAATTTTTAAGTAATAAAAAAAAAACTAAAAGAGATTATTTTTCGATTTTCACAAAAATCAGCAACAAAAGCTGTAACAGTATTGTGTATAAAATGGGTGAAGCAACATTAAAGGTGCTGTTAACAAAAATTTACATATGATGACTTTAGCAACTGTCTGAATTTTCTCAGTTAATGGAACAAAATATATTGTCATCGCAACAGCGATGACAATATTGCTGATGATTTGCCATCATCAGCAACAACAGACTCACAGCCATAGTTCAGTACAATCCCAGCTAAATCAATTCATACCAAATTTGAACTCTGACGACGATGATCTAGGATTTGATCCGTTTATCGAAATTCAAAAGGCGTTAGCTGAACTAATTGAAAACGAAGAGGAGCAGCAAAATGTTAGCATGAATTACATGCAACGTGCACGCATGCCTCCACTTTGACCATGTAAATAATTTCGAGGGTTATGGCATCACTCCCAGACTACAAAACAATAGGATAATTATGTCGTTGATGAATTTATCTGGTAATTATAGTGGTTCAAACTATCAGCCTATTCAACAGCAACAGTAAAAATCCAGACAATGCATGGAGTACACATTTAGGAAAGTTTGAACAACAAATTAATGATCAGCAAGTTCGCCAAGTGAAATCTATTTAATCCATTGCAAAATGATGGAAACAAAAAGGTTACACTGGCATGATTGGACTGCAATGGATCCAGCAATTCTTTCGTTTCGACAATTGAGGTGTTTGCTGGCCTCACTCACAACCACAGTAGCAAGATGTGATTTTGTAACAATTGGCTCAACAACAACAACCAGCATATAATTCCCAACCACAACATATTGGAGGTAATGTCAGTATACCTAATGCAATTGTAAACTGTCAACAAAGTTCGGAAGCACATGTTAATGCAAATGTTCAAAGAATGTTAGAATATTGAAAAACATATCAATTCATTTAATTTATTAATTTCGTAAATAAAAACATATGTTATGTTAATAGTAAAAAATTAAATAAATATGTGAATATGTTGTTGTATTAAAAAAAATGTTTTTGGGTGGTTTTACTTTAAGCAGAACTGTAGTAAATATACGCATTTTTGGGGGATTTTTACGCACTTTCTATGGATTTTTGCGCATTTTTGTGGATTTTTACACATTTTTTTCGTATATTTACACGTAAAACGTGCTTTTTTTATGCACAAATTTAGTAAATCAACACAATAATTTCAAAATTTCATTTAATTTTTACGCACTTTCAATGTAAAGTTACACATTATTTGTGCACCAACTTAAACACAATGTGCGTATTTTTTTCAATTACACACATAGTGTAAATTTACCCAATTTATAGTAGGAGTACAGTTTCCTACTATAAATTGGGTAAATTTAAACAGAATTTAATTAGAGTGTACACTTAAAACAAATTAGTACAAAAGTCTGTTTAAATGCGTTCTGATTCCATTGAACTAATTTTTATGTTATTTTGTCTTAAAATTTAGGATTAAACTAATATTTTTTATAATTCCAATTTTGTATAACTACACGGTACTACAAAATTTCCTTTTTTGCAAGCACTTTCAAAGTGACCTAGTGTATGTTATAGGTCTAGATGAGTGTATTACAAAACCGGTTTTAGAAGTTTCAATATACCTCCAAATTCCCGAGTTATGGGCCAAAGAAAATTTTTTGAGGCTGCTACTTTTAAAAATTTATAACTTTTTTATTTATTAACCGATTTTTGAAATTCAAACGGTTTTGAAAAGCAAAATAATTGTTATTTTTAAATATATATACTTCTGATACAATATTAGCACAAACATGCATAGATTTTTTCAAAGACAATAAATATATTAAAGACAGTTTTCTGAGTAAAATGAGATATCATTTGTTGAAATCGGTTGAGACATGAGGAAGTTATAGTACTTTTTGTGAACAAAAAAGTGCAAACCTGTTTCGATTAGATTAGCATGATTTAATAAAATAACTTTAATCTAATAAAACTTAACGAATTTTATATTTGTATCACCAATTTATACATGACATTTTTTTCAAAATGTTTACTTAATCTATTACGTTTAAAATACAAATCATTAGTTTCTCGCTTTAGTGACCAGCAGTAATTAGCTAGCATCCTGATTTGACTTTTTCCTTCAAATCTCTTTTCAATTGTTAATAACTCCTGATGGAAACGTTCGCCTTGTTCGTCACTTAATTGGCCTAGATTTTCTGGACAAAAATCTAAATGGGAATGCAGAAAATTAATTTTTATAGACATTCTGCACCCCATTTCTTCGTAAGCCTCCAGAAACTCATTAACAACATGAACGTAGTCAGCGCTTCTCTTATTACCTAAAAAATTTTCCGACAATGACATGAAACTAATCCATGCTCTCTTCTCAACTGCATTTAACAATTTCGTAAAATTTTCATCAAGAAACATTTTTGGGATTTGTGGTCCAACAAAAGTCTAGAAATAAAAAATATATAAAATAAATTTTCAATGTCTCTTAAATGATTGAAAATAAAATACACCTTCTTTTTTTTTTGCTTCACTTAGTCTCGGAAATAGAGACTTTAAGTACAAAAAAGCCTCACTCTCTTGGTCTAGTCGTTTCACAAATTGTTTCATATATCCCAGCTTTAAATGCAATGGCGGCAAAATAATCTTCTCGGGCCGGTCTAGTGGAATATTAATAACATTTTTTTCGCTTAGTTGAAATGACTTTCTTGGTGGCCAGTCTTTACATTTATAATGGTCCTTTGCACGACTATTCCAGTCACAAAGATAACAGGGATACTTAGTGAAACCTCCCTGCATTCCAAAAAGAATTGTCAAGATGATGTTTGCTGTAATTAATTACATTAAGAATTTTATCTAATGTGGCATATGTTTCTTTCATATCAGTCGCATATGCTATTGGAACTGATGGTAACTCGTTTTCATTATGTAAAAGGACTGCTTTCAAACCTAGAAATTCGTGATTTTAAAATTGGTTATTAAAATAAAATATTGTTACTTATGAGAAACATACTTTTACATGAACCATCCAAGAATAGCCGCCAATCTTCTGAACGATGCTCGTGACTGAGGCAAACAAATAACTCATCAACATCGGTGCAATAAACAAGATTATTATATGTATCATCATGTTTGAAAATTTGTTCGAATGACGCTGGTTGTATACTTTTTCTTCCAAAAGTACCTTGAAAATTACTTTCGACGGCCAAAGTTTCAGCTTGTCTCCAAGATAAACCTAAATCTCGCACAAGATCACGAAAATCTTCATTTGTTATTAAATGAAGTTCCGAAGAGACTGTTTTCATAGACATATATGGTGTGTCATTTCCATCACTATCACAAATTTCATTAATGGGCGAAGTAACACTTTCCACTTCTATACTTTCTGTTTCTACAACATTAATTTCTCTTAGAACTGGCTTACATACAGTTGATACATTAGCATATTGAATGCGATCACGGGTTTTATAGCGATGACCAACAACATTTGTTTGGCAAAAGTAACAATCTTCTGGTTTATGAAAATGCTGACGGTGCCAAATCATTGGGACTGAGAATATTGAACCCTGTTCACATTTTTTAGACATTCATTTTTTAAGTGTCAATGAGCATTTTGAACAAACATATTCGGGTTCATACCAAGCACTCCTTACGTACGACCGATCAAAATATAGATTATAAGCTTCTGCCACAGATTTATTTTTTACCAATTCGATACGATGTTTTTTGTCAACAAATAAGCCACATATGTAACAAAAAAGATTACGCTTATTACACATTATAAAGGTGGGCAAAATTTATACTGGTTTATAATAAAATATTAAAAATACACTTCACTTAAGCACAATATAATTGTAAAAAATACCTTAATTTTAAAAAACTATGTTTTTCTAATTCGACTTTAAAAACACTAACTAAAAACAGAAGTTTTGCAATTATCAAAAAAACTAACCGTATTTTTAAAAAGTACTTTCAATAATGTTTATTTTAGTGATGGGTCCGTGAGGGGACATTGACTCACACTCACATCAAGAGAAAGATTTTCTAATCACGCACTTACATCGTGGCTCATTTTAGTTCTATACACATTCACAATCACGTGATTAAACTCAAAATATCGCGTGATTCACGTGAATAATGTTTAAACACTCTGCGTCAGTGTTTTTCAAGTGAGTTACGCAAAATCGGCTCACATACTCATCTCTGGTTCAACGATATTTTTTATTGCTTTCTTACACTTTCATACTCTTTCTCTCATACCCGAGTAAAAAAAATTGATCTCGCGCAATATCTAATTATATCCAATTTGATATTGTTTAAGATCTGCTGTAATATCTAGCTGATCCAATTAGATCTCAAAATTGGGTGTATCCAATCATATCGTATTAGATCCCATTGTATATATGGGGATAAACTAAGATCAAGTTATATCTCAAAATTGGGAGGTCCAGTGATATCTTTGGGGATAAACCTAGATCTATTTTGATCCGAAAATTGGCGGATCCAGCTATATATTTTCGGATATTTTTAGATCTAATTTGATCCGAAAAATGGCGGATCCAATTAGATCCAGCTATATATTTGGGGATAAACTTAGATCTAATTTGATCTCAATTTTGGCAGATCAAATTATATCTCGCAATATATTTGTGGATAAACGTATATCTAATTTGATCCGAAAAAGTGGCAGATCGAATTAGATCTAGCTATATATTTGGGGATAAACTTAGATCTAATTTGATCCGAAAAATGTCAAATCGAATTAGATCCAGCAATATATTTGTGGATAAACTTAGATATAAATTGATCTGAAAAATGGCAGATCAAATTAGATCCAGCAATATATTTGTGGATTAAATTAGATCTAAATTTATCCGAAAAATGGCAGATCGAATTAGATTCAGCAATATATTTGTGGATAAACTTGGATCTAAATTTATCAGAAAAATGGCAGATCGAATTAGATCCAGCAATTTATTTCGGTATTAAAATGGCAGATCGAATTCGAAACAGCAATATATTTGGGGATTGACATCTAAAAGTACCCTACGGGAAATTTTAACAAACTGTCACCGAACTGGCCCCTTTATATGAAGTAGACTGGTCACTTTTACATGGCGTTGTCATAGGAGGTGGAAATTGACCCCTTGTGACATGTCACAAGACAAATCGCAGGACAGGTCCCTGAACTTTGTTTTTTATGAGAGTTCAGTAACCTGTCCTAGGATTTGTCTTGTGACATGTCACAAGGGGTCAATTTCCACCTCCTATGACAACGCCATGTAAAAGTGACCAGTCTATTTCATATAAGGGGGCCAGTTCGGTGGCAGTTTGTTAAAATTTCCCGTAGGGTATCCATAAAAATGACAGATAAAATTAGATGCCGCATTATATTTGGGTACTACGTAAGATCTCCATTTATTTGGGATTAAATAAGATCCTAGACATATATTGCCAACTGTTCAAAAAATAATAGACTGGCAGAGCACTGATTGTATAAAAATTACAATATTTTGTTAAAATAAGGTTTAAACTCAGAAGGTAACGAGTTCAATATGCATTTCTTTTACAAAATGAATTTCTTTTTATAAAATTTAAATTTTTTTTCTATAATTTTTTTTATAAAATTATATATTTATTTTTTTATTAAATTGAAATCTTTGAATAAAATAATTTTATTTACATCTTTTTGACGCTCTACACCATTTCTAATTGTATTAATTGTTTTAAGATTTATCAATTGTATTTCAGAAATAATCAATTGAATTTCAGTTTTATCAATTGTGTTTCAGAACTCATCAATTATTTTTCACATTTATGAATTGTATTTCAGAACTAGTCAATTGAAGTTCAGTTTTATCAATTGTGTTTCAGAAATTATTAATTGTGTTTCCGAAATTCACAACTGTATTTCAGAAATTATCAAACTGTATTTCAGAAATTATCAATCGTATTTCCGAAATTATGAATTGTATTTGAGAAATTTTTCTCTATTAGCTATGAAATTCTGAAATAGATTTCATTATTTCTGGACACAACTAAATAAATAAATAATTAAATTTGCGTAATATTGTAGTTTCTGAAGTGCAAATAATATTTTGTGATATACAATTAAAATTTTCTAAAATACATTTAATAATTTCTGGAATACTTTTTTTCGATGCTTATAAGTTAGCTCGAAATGCTTTTATCATTCATTTAATTTGTAGCTATCACACATCTATAACAAGTCTCGTTAGATTAGAGTGTAGAGGTCTTGGCTGACAATCTGGTGGACTGGGTTAAATTTCATGTTTTTAAAAGCAAATATTAAAAAAAGTTTTCTCAATTTTTTCAAAAATGTTTTTTGAAATCTAATTTTTTGCCAAGATAGTTAATGCAACGTTCTGCCAACGCATAACCGACCATCGCCAACGGTTTGCCAGCATTGTGCCGATTATATTTTTCTGTCTGGGATGTTAGACTTAAACCTATTGTATATTAACATTAATTAACACTATATTTTTATTTTTAGGAAATACATTTTTATTTTATTATAAGTTAACATTAAATTAAATTTTAGATAATGGCACCAATTTGTAGTTGTAATTATTATATATTAAATCGTATATTCATAAACATTCTATACAGTTAGACGAGGTTTATGGAACTATTTAACTTTATAAAGTGTTTATAAATTATAACTTAAATGTACATATATATATGTTAAATGTACGTGAACAAATTGTTGATATGGACCCACAAATTGTATCTCAACTGATATTGGAATTATTGTACCATTACCATACATCAATATATATTAAATGATATACATATATTACAATATATGACACTGTATTATAAATATTGTTAATGAAGTAACATACATTATTCAAATTAAACCATATATGGAATTGTATTCAAAATGTTGATGTGGTACCAAATTTGACCACCCAAGTAAAAAAAAATGATATGGAGCCATATGAAGTTATATTTAATTATATATAATCTTTTATGTAATTAGATATAATTATATCCGAAAAATGAGAACGTCTTATTGTATCATATTGTATCGAATTGTATACAATTGTATACAATTTGGTACAATTTGATACAATTTTATGCAATTCGATACAATTGTATCCGAATTTTGTCCTCATCCAATTACATCAAATTATATCTTTTTGTATAAAATTATATAAAATGTTATAAAAGTGGACATAGTTTGATACAATTGTATCTAAATATTAACCTTATACTTTTTATCATATTATATAGGACCATATCTAACAATATACATACAAAAATAATTTTTTTAAATAAAAAAAAATTTTCAATTACTTATAATTGTAATTGTTCTTTTTTGAATTGCAATTACAAATAATCGGCCTGATTACGAGTGTCGAATTTGTAGTCGAAATTTTCGACTCCATATAAAATGATTTTGTATATAATGGAAATTATAAAGAAATGAAACTCTCATGGTGGATTTTTTTAAATCTGAGTGCTATATATGGTAAATCCAATTGAAAAATTTTTCAAAAGTTGCGTTTTTAGTGAGTTTTCAGTGAGTAGTTTCGACTACGACTATGACACTCGTAATAAGGCCGAATATGTAATTATAGATGAGTTTTTTTTTCAATTACAATTACATGTAATTATGTAATTGCATGTTTAATTAATTACAAAATGTAATGATTAACCCCAGGCCTGCTGGAGATCTTATAATTTCGATAAATCTTCCATTACTTTTATCCAGATTTATCATGACAGTACAATAAACATGAAAAAAAATTTCTTTTAATTTAGTAATTTTAAAATAAAGTTAACACTGAAATTTTAAAGTTAATAGGATTATGATATACAACAAAGATATAAGAAATCAGTCAAGTGTACGTTATAGTATAGAGAATTTCGTATTAAAGCTTCAGTGTTGTTAATGTTATGGGTGCGGTGCGTAAGCCATTTTTGACTCATGCTCAAAAAAAAACCAAAAAAAAAACAAATTACTCACCCACGAGCATTTCGTTTTTTACTCAGCACATATTAACTTACTTATTAAACTTACAATCAGAAAATTCTCACGCAAAACAGTAAAAATTACTAAACACATATGATGCAAAAAATAAACTCTCACACGAATCAATCACGGGTTATTCTTACTCACGCTCACGCACGAATCACTTAAGTATAGTAATTATTACTCACGATCACGTGTGAATAACGTGACTCACGAACATTTCGTGTCACGCGCCAATCCCTAGTAATTACTAAATCTAAAACTAGTTCAAAATCATTGATAACATGGAACCAAATATAATACAATACGGTTTTATATGGACCTTATATATTTTTATATAAAATCACTTTGAAAAAATTGCCTATGTGGGATGATATATAATTATAGATGATTTTATAAAGAACGTTATAAGTTATATATGGGTTCATATTCGTCAATATATAATCATAACTAACACAAATTATAAAAGATTTCTTATATGGATCCACATAGTTTTATATTATTATGTATAGTGTCATACTAAATTATATATAAACGTACATGTAATTATGTCTTTTATATGTTACTTTATGTACTTATATATAGCACATACATATGTAGGCCAATATGTAATAATATAAAATCACATATGTCTCCTTATTAAAACCTTTGAGGAAAAAAGATCTAACATATGACTATATAAAAGTATATCTGCTTGAATTTAAAAGCATATGTGGCCATATGTAACTATAAGTTACTATATGCAATTACATAAAATAATATATGATTATATCAAAACTTTTTTACTCGGGCATATATTGTTTAAATTGTGCCATATATGACAATATATTGTTTAAATGATACCATATATGTCTATATATTAATATTGTTTAAATGACACCATATATCAATATATATGGTAGCATATATTATCATATCTGCATCTGTATTAAAAATGTCGTTCATCAGGTACCATATATGAGCATATATTGTTGAAATGGCACCATATATGACAATATAAGGTTTAAATGGCACCATATATGGTAATATATTGCTTAAATAACACCATATGTAAATATATATGGCACTATATATGGTAGCATATATTATCATATGTGGAACTGTATTAAAAATATTGTTCATGAGGTACCATATATGGGCATATATTGTTGAAATTGCACCATATATGATAATATATGGTTTAAATGGTACCATATATGATAATATATGGTTTGAATGGCACCATATATGATAATATATGGTTTGAATGGCACCATATATGATAATATATAGCTTAAATGACACCATATATAAATATATATCGCACTATATATAGTACCATATATTATCATATCTGGAACTGAATTAAAGATTTGGTTTATGAGGTACCATATATGACCATATATTGTTTAAATGGCACCATATATGATAATATCTAGTTTAACTGTCACCATATATAATTATATATTGTTTAAATGATACCATATATAATTATATATTGCTAAAATGCCACCATATATATTAAGATATAGTTCTATATATAACTATATATGCAATAAGATCAACCATGTTATGTAATATATAATTATATATGCCATATCTAATATTATGAAGGCCGATATCTAATTAGATGAAATTATATATGGCATAATATAAGGAAAATTTTTCGGAAAAAACGTCATATATAATTATATATGGATATATATAACCACATGTCTAATTATATATTGTAATATATGCCACATATGGTTATATATAATTTTTTTTACTCGGGTACTCTCTATACTTTAGTGCACTCCTACACTCAGCATACTACACTCATACAGTGTTACCATATATTTTTTTAAAAAACTGTAATTAAAAACTGTTTCTTTATAGAAAAACTGTTTTTCTAAAAAATTTTAAAAATCAGAAGAAATTCTGGGATCCCGAAGTATCCTGGGACTAAAATATTATCCCAGGGTATCAATTTTCAAAATATCGAGATTTGATAATTTAATTGCCTTTGGCATTGCTAGTAATCGACTTTTTGCATAGCCTCCTAATAAAACTTTTTTTTAAAGAGTTTAGGCCCGAATCTAAAGTTAAAAAAAGTTGATCGAATCACCCCTCCGAGATTAACCCCTGACTTAGGATAGAATACTTTACTGATCAATTTGGTATTTCAAAATATTCTTTATTGATTTGCATTCCGCATAAAATTGACTTTCATTTGATTGAGTATTGTTATGTCGGGAATTGTTTGTTTGAAAAAATTAAGTTTTTTGGAGTTGTCCTTGATCATAATTGATAAATAGCAGGGTTCGTATTTGCACGCACATGTGCGCACATTTTCACACATTTTCATCCGCACATGCACATCTCCATTTGCGATGTGCGAATACAAATTCGCACATGCACATGTGCAAGTGCAGACTGGTACTTGCACATTACACATCAACATGTGTATGTGCAAAATGTGCACACATGTGCGCGCACATGGATGCAAAAAATCGCTGAAATTGATAAAAGTTTCAATATCAGAAAAAAACGCCGAAACAAGAAAAAAAAATGCAAAAATTTTTAAAAATCGTCAAAATTGAAAAAAAAAAACACCAAAAATCGCCAAAAATTTTAAAAATTGCCAAAAATGAAAAATTTTGAAAAAATCGTCAATATTTGAAAAAATTGCCCCAAATTAAAAAAAATCGTCAAAAATTTCAAAAAGTCGTCAAAAATTGGAAAAAATCGAAAAATTTTAAAAATTGAAAAATTTTGTAAAAATTTGAAAATTTTGTAAAAATTTTGAAAAAATCGTCATAACTTGAAAAAATCGTCAATATTTGAAAGAATTGCCCAAAATTAAAAAAAATCGTCAGAAATTATACAAAATTGCAAAATATCGTAAAAATTTTGAAAAAATCGACAAAATTTGAAAAAAGTACCAAAATCGTCAAAATTTCAAAAAGTCGTCAAAAATTGGAAAAAATCGAAAAATTTGAAAAATTTAAAAATTTTGTAAAAATTTAAAAATTTTGTAAAAATTGAATAATTTTGTAAAAATTGAAAAATTTTGAAAAAATTTTGAAAAAATCGTCATAACTTGAAAAAATCGTCAATATTTGAAAGAATTGTCAAAAATTAAAAAAAATTGTCAGAAATTATACAAAATTGCAAAATATCGTAAAAATTTTGAAAAAATCGACAAAATTTGAAAAAATCGTCAATATTTGAAAAAATTGGCCAAATAGTCAAAATTTAAAAAAAATCGTCAAAAATTAGACAAAAATGCGAAATATCGTAAAAATTTTGAAAAAATTGTCAATATTTGAAAAAATTACCAAAATCGACAAAATTTCAAAAAGTCTTCAAAAATTGGAAAAAATTTTGAAAAATTGCGAAAATTGAAAAATTTTGAAAAAATTTTGAAAAAATCGTCATAACTGAAAAAATCGTCAATATTTGAAAATATTGCCCAAATAGTCAAAATTTAATAAAAAAATCTTCAAAAATTAGACAAAATCGCCAAAATTGCGAAATATCGTAAAAATTTTGAAAAAATTGTCAATATTTGAAAAAATTACCAAAATCGTCAAAATTTCAAAAAGTCGTCAAAAATTGGAAAAAGTCGGAAAATTTAAATAAATTGCCAAAATTGAAAAATTTTTAAAAAAATCAAAATTTCAAAAAGTCGCCAAAAATTGGAAAAAAATTGCAAAATTCCAGAATTGAAAAAGTCGTAAAAATTTGTGAAAATCGACAAAAATTGTTTCTCGAATATTTTTCCTTGTTCCAAAACCGTTGTCCGTTTTTATCTAACTCATTTAGTTTTTGAGATACGGGAGATATTCCAAATAAAAGCCCTTTTCTCTCTACGACGCTTAGTTTTCGAGAAAAACGCGATTTTAAAATCTAGCAATGCAAGTCAAAATCTAGTTCCGCTATGGGGGTATTGGTGGCGAGTGTTGAACTTTGGTGCACTCAGTTTTCCTCTAGCTCTTCTAGTTTTCGAGATATGGACGATTTAAATTTTATATAAGCGATTTTCGCACTTATTTTTTCACAGATGACTCACTATGACTTCCGTGTTCCAAAACCGTTGTCCGTTTTCATCTAACTCATTTAGTTTTCGAGATACGGGAGATATTCCAAATAAAAGCCCTTTTCTCTCTACGACGCTTAGTTTTCGAGAAAAACGCGATTTTAAAATCTAGCAATACAAGTCAAAATCTAGTTCCGCTATCGGGGTATTGGTGGCGAGTTTTGAACTTTGGTGCAGTCAGTTTTCCTCTACCTCTTCTAGTTTTCGAGATATGGACGATTTAAATTTTATTTAAGCGATTTTCGCACTTATTTTTCCACATATGACTCACTATGACTTCCGTGTTCCAAAACCGTTGTCCGTTTTCATCTAACTCATTTAGTTTTCGAGATATGGTAGATATTCCAAATAAAAGCCCTTTTCTCTCTACGACGCTTAGTTTTCGAGAAAAACGCGATTTTAAAATCTAGCAATGCAAGTCAAAATCTAGTTCCGCTATGGGGGTATTGGTGGCGAGTGTTGAACTTTGGTGCACTCAGTTTTCCTCTAGCTCTTCTAGTTTTCGAGATATGGACGATTTAAATTTTATATAAGCGATTTTCGCACTTATTTTTTCACAGATGACTCACTATGACTTCCGTGTTCCAAAACCGTTGTCCGTTTTCATCTAACTCATTTAGTTTTCGAGATACGGGAGATATTCCAAATAAAAGCCCTTTTCTCTCTACGACGCTTAGTTTTCGAGAAAAACGCGATTTTAAAATCTAGCAATGCAAGTCAAAATCTAGTTTCGCTATCGGGGTATTGGTGGTGAGTTTTGAACTTTGGTGCAGTCAGTTTTCCTCTACCTCTTCTAGTTTTCGAGATATGGACGATTTAAATTTTATTTAAGCGATTTTCGCACTTATTTTTCCACAGATGATGCGAAAATCGCTTAAATAAAATTTATATCGTCCATATCTCGAAAACTAGAAGAGGTAGAGGAAAAGTGACTGCACCAAAGTTCAAAACTCACCACCAATACCCCGATAGCGAAACTAGATTTTGACTTGCATTCCTAGATTTTAAAATCGCGTTTTTCTCGAAAACTAAGCGTCGTAGAGAGAAAAGGGCTTTTATTTGGAATATCTCCCGTATCTCGAAAAATAAATGAGTCAGAAGAAAACAGACAACGGTTTTGGAATACGGAAGTCAAAGTGAGTCATCTGTGGAAAAATAAGTGCGAAAATCGCTTAAATAAAATTTAAATCTTCCATATCTCGAAAACTAGAAGAGCTAGAGGAAAACTGACTGCACCAAAGTTCAAAACTCACCACCAATACCCCGATAGCGAAACTAGATTTTGACTTGCATTGCTAGATTTTAAAATCGCGTTTTTCTCGAAAACTAAGCGTCGTAGAGAGAAAAGCGCTTTTATTTGGAATATCTCCCGTATCTCGAAAACTAAATGAGTTAGATGAAAACGGACAACGGTTTTGGAACACGGAAGTCAAAGTGAGTCATCTGTGGAAAAATAAGTGCGAAAATCGCTTATATAAAATTTAAATCGTCCATATCTCGAAAACTAGAAGAGCTAGAGGAAAACTGAGTGCACCAAAGTTCAACACTCGCCACCAATACCCCCATAGCGGAACTAGATTTTGACTTGCATTGCTAGATTTTAAAATCGCGTTTTTCTCGAAAACTAAGCGTCGTAGAGAGAAAAGGGCTTTTATTTGGAATATCTCCCGTATCTCGAAAACTAAATGAGTTAGATGAAAACGGACAACGGTTTTGGAACACGGAAGTCATAGTGAGTCATCTGTGAAAAAATAAGTGCGAAAATCGCTTATATAAAATTTAAATCGTCCATATCTCGAAAACTAGAAGAGCTAGAGGAAAACTGAGTGCACCAAAGTTCAACACTCGCCACCAATACCCCCATAGCGGAACTAGATTTTGACTTGCATTGCTAGATTTTAAAATCGCGTTTTTCTCGAAAACTAAGCGTCGTAGAGAGAAAAGGGCTTTTATTTGGAATATCTCCCGTATCTCGAAAACTAAATGAGTTAGATGAAAACGGACAACGGTTTTGGAACACGGAAGTCATAGTGAGTCATATGTGGAAAAATAAGTGCGAAAATCGCTTATATAAAATTTAAATCGTCCATATCTCGAAAACTAGAAGAGCTAGAGGAAAACTGAGTGCACCAAAGTTCAAAACTCGCCACCAATACCCCGATAGCGGAACTAGATTTTGACTTGTATTGCTAGATTTTAAAATCGCGTTTTTCTCGAAAACTAAGCGTCGTAGAGAGAAAAGGGCTTTTATTTGGAATATCTCCCGTATCTCGAACACTAAATGAGTTAGATGAAAACGGACAACGGTTTTGGAACACGGAAGTCATAGTGAGTCATCTGTGAAAAAATAAGTGCGAAAATCGCTTATATAAAATTTAAATCGTCCATATCTCGAAAACTAGAAGAGCTAGAGGAAAACTGAGTGCACCAAAGTTCAACACTCGCCACCAATACCCCCATAGCGGAACTAGATTTTGACTTGCATTGCTAGATTTTAAAATCGCGTTTTTCTCGAAAACTAAGCGTCGTAGAGAGAAAAGGGCTTTTATTTGGAATATCTCCCGTATCTCGAAAACTAAATGAGTTAGATGAAAACGGACAACGGTTTTGGAACACGGAAGTCATAGTGAGTCATATGTGGAAAAATAAGTGCGAAAATCGCTTATATAAAATTTAAATCGTCCATATCTCGAAAACTAGAAGAGCTAGAGGAGAACTGAGTGCACCAAAGTTCAAAACTCACCACCAATACCCCGATAGCGAAACTAGATTTTGACTTGCATTGCTAGATTTTAAAATAGCGTTTTTCTCGAAAACTAAGCGTCGTAGAGAGAAAAGGGCTTTTATTTGGAATATCTCTCGTATCTCGAAAACTAAATGAGTTAGATGAAAATGGACAACGGTTTTGGAACACGGAAGTCATAGTGAGTCATCTGTGAAAAAATAAGTGCGAAAATCGCTTATAAAAAATTTAAATCGTCCATATCTCGAAAACTAGAAGAGCTAGAGGAAAACTGAGTGCACCAAAGTTCAACACTCGCCACCATTACCCCCATAGCGGAACTAGATTTTGACTTGTATTGCTAGATTTTAAAATCGCGTTTTTCTCGAAAACTAAGCGTCGTAGAGAGAAAAGGGCTTTTATTTGGAATATCTCCCGTATCTCGAAAACTAAATGAGTTAGATGAAAACGGACAACGGTTTTGGAACACGGAAGTCATAGTGAGTCATCTGTGAAAAAATAAGTGCGAAAATCGCTTATATAAAATTTAAATCGTCCATATCTCGAAAACTAGAAGAGCTAGAGGAAAACTGAGTGCACCAAAGTTCAACACTCGCCACCAATACCCCGATAACGGAACTAGATTTTGACTTGTATTGCTAGATTTTAAAATCGCGTTTTTCTCGAAAACTAAGCGTCGTAGAGAGAAAAGGGCTTTTATTTGGAATATCTCCCGTATCTCGAAAACTAAATGAGTTAAATGAAAACGGACTACGGTTTTGGAACAGGGAAGTCATTGCGAGTCATCTGTGAAAAAATAAATGCGAAAATGAATTTTGCGATTTTTTTTAATTTTTGAAGATTTTTTTCAAATTATCACCATATAATTTTTCATCGTTTCTAATTCTGACGATTTTCATGATTTCGAATTTCGGACAGTTCTGCCATTTTCGATTTTTTTTTTTTTTTTTAATTTTGACGATTTTTTTTAAATATTACTTTTTTTAATTTTTGCAGTTTTTTCAAATATTCGCGAATTTTTCAAATTATGACGATTTTTTCAACACATGACTATTTTCAAATTTTGGAGATTTTTCAATTTTGGCGATTTTTCTGAATTTTTGGCGATTTTTTTAAATTTTGGGAATTTTTACAATTTTAGAAATTTTTGACGATTTTTTAAAATTTTTGACGATTTTTCAAATTTTGACGATTTTTTCCAATTTTTGGGCTTTTTTCCAATTTTGGAAAATTTTTCAAATTTTGACGATTTTTTTCAATTTTGGCGATTTTTTTTTAATTTTTGAAGATTTTGCCAAATTTTGACTTTTTTTAAATTTTAGTGATTTTTTTCAATTTTTTTTCCATTTTGGGGATTTTTTCGAATTTTTAACGATTTTTTCAATTTCGGCAATTTTTTTAAATAAAATTTTTTTTTTGACGATTTTTTCAAATTTTTGACGATTTTTCAAATTTTGACGATTTTTTTCCACTTTTTGGAATTTTTTTTTGACGATTTTTTCAAATTTTTGACGATTTTTCAAATTCTGACGATTTTTTTCCACTTTTTGGGATTTTTCCAATTTTGGAAATTTTTTAAAATTTTGGCGATTTTTTTTAATTTTTGAAGATTTGTCAAATTTTTCACAATTTTTCAAATTTTTACTTTTTTTTTCGAATTTAGTGTTTTTTCCAATTTTGTAATTTTTTTTTCAAATTTTGACGATTTTTTAAAATTTTGGCGATTTTTTTTCCAATTTTTAACGATTTTTTCAATTTTGACAATTTTTTTAAATTTTGCAGATTTTTTCAAATTTTTGACGATTTTTCAAATTTTGACGATATTTTCTGATTTTTTCCAATATCGGCGATTTTTTTAAATTTCTGCAATTTTTTTAAAATTTGAAATTTTTTTTTTTAATTATGCAATTTTTTTAAATTTTAAAGATTTTTTAAATTCGGCGATTTTTTCATATTTGTCAATTTTTTTTTTTAATTTTTGGCGATTTTTTGAAAATTTGGACAGTTATTTTTTAATTTCGGCGATTTTTTTTTCAATTTTGGCGATTTTGTATCCATTTTTGCATTTTTTTTTTAAATTATTATCGATTTTTTTTATATATTTGCGATTTTCGACAATATTAGCGATTTTTTTCTAATGTTAGCTGTTTTTTTAATGCACGTGCATATGCACTTGCACTTGCACTCGCACATGTGCATGTGCGAATTTGTATTCGCACATCGCACATGGAGATGTGCATGTGCGAATAGTATTCGCACATGCACATAGTATCACATAGTATAGTATCACATAGTATCTGCACTTGCACATCTTGATGTGCGAAGTGCAAAATATTTTCGCACATGCACATGTGCATGTGCGAAATATGAAGTCAAATTCGCACATGCACATGTGCATGTGCGAAGTATAAACAAAAATTTGCACATGCACATGTGCATGTGCATCTTTTGTCTGCACATCAATTTTTGCACATGTGCATGTGCGCACATGTGCGTGCATTACGAAGCCTGATAAATAGTAGTAATTTGTTATCCAGAATTGGCAAATATTTATTAAAAAAATTCAATTTCGGCCTCTTTTGATGAGACATTGTTTTAATTTTTTCAAAAAATATAAATTTCTAAATTATCCTTCATTTAGAAATGATCTGAAAAGTTCGGCTAAAAAATGTCCGTCGGGTCTATAACGTGTCAGACTTGTACCTAATTTTTGACAATATGAAAGTTTTATTGTAGTTTTTGGGTCATAATAACCACTTTCTAGGCTTATAAAACAAATATTTTATACAAAATTAATTTTAAAACGTGTTATAAAGTTTTCAAATTATTATGCATAAGCACTTTTATATTTTAATTCCTAAAGCTAAAAAAATTGTAAATGAAACAAATGTGCCGATTTAATATGAAAAAAATCCATGAATTTAAAAAAACAGTTTTTTTCATGAAAAAACTGGAAAACTGTTAGGCATCCCAAAAAACTGTAAAAAACAGTTAAAACTGGCTATATGGTAACACTGCACTCATATAAAAAAGAACAAAAATTGAGCTATTTACAAGCAGGGCTGCCAGATGATTTTGATGAAAAATCGGCACTTTTTCCCAAAAAAATCGGCATTTTCGGCACTTTGATTTTAAAAAATCGGCAAAAAATCGGCACTTTCAAAAATACTCATTTATATAATATTTAGGTTACTTTACATAAAAAAATATGTGAAAAGGACATTTCGTGTAAAATAATGTGTTTTAAGCCCAAATTAGTTTGGTAGTAAAGTGAGGTGAAATGAGGTATCGTACAGTAGAAATCTATTTTCAACAGATTTTATACGTCAAATCTACTTCCAAACTAATTAGTTGTGTATACTATCACTAGTTGAAAGTAAACAGCTGACACGATACATTACGATACTACCAGACTAATGGAGCCTTTAAGTTTAACAATTAAATAAAAATAAAGGCATAAGAGATAAATTAAATGATAATAAAAAAATGTTAGTTGTAATTTTATGCATATTTTTATGATACATATTCAGATATTATCTGACAAATACCATGTACATAATTTAATTTTACAGCTTTTAAAAATAGTTCTTCTCCGAACTTAAGGTACCCGTACACCTTGAAATATTATGCAAATATTGGCCCTTTTTTTAATCACTTAATTTATTTTATTTCGTTAAAACGTTCACATTTTGTTTTTTAATTTTCAAAATTTAATATATTTATCAAAATCTAATACTTATTTGCTAATATAATGTGAAAGAAAATCATAAAATTTTGTAAAAATATGAACACCGGGATTGAATTAAGCTAAATCCAAAATAGATTTATAAATAAAATAAATCCGTTTTTTATTTGGCTCAATTTAATTCCCGAAATTGCGTTTTCGGAAAATTTAAATTTTTTCTTTTACATTACACTGTGGAACAAATTCAGGTTAGCAAAAGTTAGGTCGATTCTGAGAGTGAGGGGTTAAAATACAGGCTAAACTAGAAGACCCGTATCGCGGCGTTTGCTTATGTTAGTTCGAATTTTTTATATGGTTTTTTGGCTATAACTCGTCGACTAATTGATATTTTTTAAATCTGTAAAAGCCAAATTATAGCTAGAGACCTGAACAATAATTAAAAAAAAAACAAAAAAAAATTAATTGTTGCACAGTTCTTTAGCAATAATTTGGCTTTTACAGATTTAAAAAATATCAATTAGTCGACGAGTTATAGCCAAAAAACCATATAAACAATATAAAAAAATTCGAACTAACATAAGCAAACGCCGCGATACGGGTCTTCTAATTTAGCCTCTATTTTCACCCCTCACTCTCAGAATTGACCTAACTTTTGCTAACCTGAATTTGTTCAACAGTGTTATCTTAGCAAATAAGGGTAGAATTTGGATAAGAATATTAAATTTCGAAAATTAAAAAACAAAACGTGGATTTTCTAACAAAATAAAATAAATCCAGTGATTAAAAAAAGGCCTATTTTTACTAGTTCTCGTATATTCATGAATTTATAATCGTGTTTCATGTACATAAGATGTATGTATGATTAAAATCGAAAATATGCATTTAAAATTTTAAAAATATGCATTTATTATTTATTTTTCTAACGTTTTTGATATTATCAATTCAGTTTTAATATTACATATTTGTCTTTAAAAGTAGTTCCAACATTGAAAATTGCCATTAATCATCGTCAGAAATAGATTTATGTTTGATATTTTTGTATGCGGGATCAAAAAAATTTTGAAAAATATTTAAAAATCAGAATAGAATACTGTTCTACCTAAAATAATTTTTTTTTGTACAGTGTATAGGCAAAAACACGGTTTTAAAGTAAATACCAAAAAGTATGCTAAAAAATATTCGTTTTTAGCAAATAATGCAAAAAAATATGTACTTATATCACAATATGCAACAGAATATTTTAAAAACATGCATTTGCAGCAAAATATGAAAAAAATAAGCATTAACAAATCGATGCCATTTTGCTGAAAATTTGTTGATCGCAAAGATATTTTGTTAACATTCTTTTTCAGCTAATGATAACAAACATGAATTTACATGAACTTTCGAAATGTCAAAGATAGAATTATTTTCTTATTTATTAATGCATTGTAAATCACCAAAAATTAAATTTTCGTGATTTTGAGTTTTAACAAAAAATCGGCATTTTTCGACCAAAAATCGGCAAATCGGCATTTTGCATACACACAAAAAAATATTAAAGGGAATATTGGCTTGGCTTGCATAGGCAGCCCAGTTTTGTTTGATATCAATGAAAATAGTTTTATTGCCTATATCAATAGGTAATACATACCTAATGATTTCACCTATCGGCATTGTAAATTCGACAATCAAGAAAAGGTGACTCTTCGAAAAATTAATTTTCTTTTGTTTGTTTATTTTGGTGTCAGTATTTTTATTTTCATATACACGTTCATACATATTTTGAAAAAAAACAAAATTTTTTATAATTTAAAAATTATTGTGGAACTTTATCCAATAAATTACTTGGAAGAACAAATCAGAGATGAAAAACTTCATTCCTCAATTAAATTCATGTGGATTTCATTAAAACTATTTTAATTATGGTAAATTTGATTGAAAATAATGTGTGAAGTCTGGCTAATTTTCATTTTCTTTGCAGTATTTTCGGTTTTTGTGGTATGTGGATGCTGTTATAGTGTATAGTTTGTTTAGTTTTTTACGATATATGAAGCTTAAAATGATAAGTTATGAAAATATTTTCAAAAACATCGTCACAACACACTATTGCATAAATCATGTGTTGCATAATCAAAAGTGGGATAAGTTTGGCTTTTCCAGTCGTCATCGTTTCAGACAGTTTTTACATATTACTTGGAAACTATTTGTGTATCCTTTAACAATTTTACTTATCAGTCAACCACTATTTATTTTATGCAGATTATTTTTATTTTGTATTTTGTAAAAAAATTATTATAACAATAAAAAATTTGCTTGTGTCAATTTTTGACTATTTTTAAAAAAATTTTGTAGTTATAAGTATATTTTTTGCCCAAAAATAAGTACGAATTAACAATTTTGCAATTGTTAATACAGCAACAAATTTTAGTTGTTCTACCTATTTTTTTAGGTGATTTTTCGAAAATAAAAGTCAAATATAAATAACCTATTTTAATGGTAATATTACCGTAAAACAAAGCAAACTCTATGTTGCCTTTGAAAATAGGTGATATCACCCTATAATTTTAGGCAATATTACCTATAGTTTTTTTTGTGTGTATTTTTTAATAAAAAATCGGCAAAATGCCGAAAAATCGGCAATTCTGGCAGCCCTGTTTACAAGTACAATTGACTTGATTCTCTTAAATTTCGTTTGTCATTAGCAAAAAATCGAGTTCTTATTATTTTAGTTTTTTTGTACCTATATATAGGGTGACCATTCGTACAGATTTGATCAGTACATGTACTGATTTTTGGTCACGTGTACTGATGAAAAAGTCGTGTACTGATTTGTACTGATTTTTTAAAATTTTTACTGATTGTACTGATTTTTGGCATTTAAAAAAAATATTAAATTTTTTTTAGTAAAAAAAGCCAAAATGCAAGTACAATGTAGTTTTTTTTATAGGATAAATTTTTATGAATGTGAGCGGTTTTCTCTACCAGAAAGCATTCAAAATGATTTTTCTATATGTAAATTTCTTAATCTAATATGTAGTTTCATACACAGAAGATTCGTGGTGACAACCGAATCCATCAATTGGTTACATTGCGATAATAGAAAATCAGTTGATACAACAGTTATTTGACTGTGATAAAAATATTTTAATTATCCGGTTGTCAACTACTGTCAGAATGATTCTGTTTTCTGAGTGTGGAAAACGACCTCAAAAGCTGAAGATTTTTTCGTACAAAAGTCCTTAAAATCTGAAGATATATATCGTATGTGGGTATTTCTATGGAAAAATTTTCGAATCATTTTTAAAAATGTTAAGTGTTTTTCTAGAAAAACGTAGCCAAAACGTGAAGGTTTTCTATTTCAGAAATCATGCAGAAATTAGAAAAGAGAAAAAAGATTTGTTCTGACAACTAAATTTGTAGCCAATCAATTGGTTAATATGTATCTACAGAAAATTAGTTTAGACAATGCAATTTGATCGTGACGACAGAAATTCGTTGGCCTGAATAAAAATTCGGGAGAATTAACATTCATACTATCCTGGTGTTATATTTGACTCCATTCGTAGCATAGCTATATTTCATCAATCTGTTACAAAAAAAAAACTAGAAAAGGAATGGTAACACATCATTGAAATTTCTAAATAATGGGTCCGTTTCCTGCACTTAAAATACTGGATTTTTTCATGCAAAAAAAATTGTTTTGTTTTGGGGTCTGTATAGGAAGAAATGTGTAAGGTTTTTTAGGATGGTATGATGGTTAACCGAAAAATTTTGTTGTCTTATCCAAACCATGCGGTTGACAACAAATTAGGTTGGCTGCATAACTATTTTTTTTATGATGATAATTTTTTTTTTAAATTTGAACTGATTTAAATTCAGTATTAACAAAAGAAAAAAAACAGTTTTTTTATGGAATTTTAATAGTTTTTTGCTTAATAGCTCCTCATAAAAAGTACCATAACTTCCTTGTTTCTCAACCGATTTCAACAAATGACGTCTCATTTTACTCAGAAAAATACTGCCTTTAAGATATTTATTGTCTTTAAACTAAATTCGAAAAAAAGTCTCGTAGTAATTTTAAAAGTTTAAAAAAAATTGGAAATTTTGCGTTTAATTGAAAAAATTCTTGCATTTTTGTGATAATATTGCACAGAAAGTATATATATTTAAAAACTAGAATAATTTCGCTTTGTTGTTAGCGTGCTTAAAGGTTAGAATTAAATTTATTTTATATAAATTAAAACAAAATATTTGTTGCTAAGGTAAAATAATTGTTCAGGTAAATTTATAATAATGTTCAAGTACAAACACTATTTTTTGTGTCTTCATTTTTTTATAAATATAAATCATATAGTATACCAACACGTGGGCATGTAACAAAACCGTTTGAATTTCAAAAATCCGTTAATAAATGAAAAAGTTATAAATGTTTAAAAGTAGCAGCCTCAAAAAATTTATTTGGTCCATAACTCGGGAATTTGGAGGTATATTGAAACTTTTAAACCCGGTTTCGTAACATGCTCACCAACACCTTTAACGCACACTAGGTCATTTCAGAAGTGCTTTTCGAGTGTAGCACAGTGCTATTAATTTCATTCGTATTTGAACTAATTTTGAAATCTAATTTTTAGTAATTTGTGTTTCTTAATTTTAGAATTTTTTACTTGTAAAAATTGTATCATCTTTCTTTGATTTGAAAATAATTTAAAACAGAAAGTGATATTAATTTATGATCTAGAGTCAAACTAAAAAGAACATTCATTTACTTAAAAATAAGATATCAACTAAATATTCCCCCATTCATCTTAAAACAAATGACACGGTGCAAAAATATAATTTATGTAATATACATTTAAATTTAAATTTAACGGTTCGTTGTAATTCAAAAATCTGTGGTTATCATACACAGAGTTGAATAGAATCAGCTGAGATATCTTAAGAATTAAGGTTCAAAGCAAAATAGAGTAATAATAACAAGGGATAAAAATAGCATTGTTAAATTTCGTTGATGTTAGTCTAAGTTGAGTTGCTGATACGAAATTCGATTTTCTTTCAGCGGTCACATAAGTAGACAAACATTAAAATATTAGCCCACACAAGACGAAATACACTGATGATTGTAGAGTTGTGTCGTTCATGAACGAACTAGTTCAAATGAACGATTCAGTTCTTTGAACGATTGAATTCATTCATTCATAATCGTTCTTATCGTTCACTTTTTCATTACATTTCTTTTATCATCTTTCTCATTCTGACTTTTCCCAATCTGCTTTTAAAGTTGCCATTTTCAACTAATTTGTTTTGTGTATATGAAAACGGAGTTGCCAAACAATTTTTTTTTTATTTAAATCAAATAAAAAAACGTTGTTTTCTCTCTTTAGATCTTCTCATAAAATATAAAAAAAATATCGCTTATATACTTTTTTATAAAATAAATAAAAAAATAAAATATTTTAATAATCATGCCTAATACTGGTAATAAAAGAAAACACAGCTCATTGTGGTTGCACTTTGATGAAGATGGAGAACAAAGGGCAAAATGCAAGTATTGTAAGTCGTCTTTGAGTATTGCCGGTGGTTCCCATAGTAATTTGAGTCGCACTTAAAACTAAAACACCCACTTACGCCAATGGTTTTGGAAAGGCAGGTCCCAATGCCTGAATCAACCCAAACCAATTTAGACCCTGATGTGGTGGTAATTAATGATCAACCTTCAACCAGTTCACAAATCCGAATACATCAAGCACAACAGCCAAATATTACTCAATTCATCCGTAGGCCTCCTCCTATTCGTAAGGTAGAACAAATTGATAAGCAGGTTCTAAAGATGGTAGCTAAAGGACACCATGCCTTGCGAATAGTGGAAGAACCTGAATTCAAAAAATTGATCCAAGTTGTCTCACAGTGCCCGGGGTACACTTTACCCACAAGAAAAACGTTATCGAATAATTTACTACAGAGCGTCCATGTGGAAATATTAGAAAAAATTAAAATAGAAATTCGGTCAGCGTCAGCAATATGCCTAACTACTGGTGGTTGGACGTCAATGACAAATGCTAGCTATTTAGCTGTAACAGCCCATTTTATTGATGAGGATACGACCCTTAGATCCCATCTGATTTCGTGCAATGAATTTACTGAGAGACACACTGCTGAGAATTTGTCTTATTTCTTGAAAAACATAATTGCTGATTTTGAAATAACAAACAAAGTAACTGCAATAGTTAGTGATAATGCACCAAATATTACAGCAGCAATCCGTTATGGTGGTTGGCGGGGAATTGGGTGCTTTGCCCATTCTTTAAATTTAATTGTTCAAGCTGCTATAAATGAAGTCAGTGATGTTATAGCAAATGTAAAAAGAATTGTTGAGTACTTTCATAAAAGTTCACAGGGATTGAAAAGGCTTCAAGAAACACAAAAACAAATGAACCTTCCTGATTTGAAACTAAAACAAGATGTAATCACCCGCTGGAACTCAACATATGAAATGCTTCAACGAATTGTTGAAATTCAAGATGCTGTTATAGCTACCCTTTCGCTTACTCGTCCAGATTTAAGCTTGCCTATTGAAGATTGGCAATTAATTAAAGAAATAATACCAATCCTAAAGCCTTTTTACGAAGTGACAGTAGAAATGTCAGCCGAAAAAAAAGTCACTCTTTCCAAGGTGACAGTTTTGTGCAACCTTTTAGAAGCCTTTATTGCAAAATACCACTCTTCAAGTAATAAAGTAAAATTAATGTTAACAACGTTACAAAGCGAACTTCTTTCCCGTTTTGCTAATTTAGAAAGAAGTAATTTATATGCGGAAAGTACAATATTAGATCCCCGTTTTAAAAAAAAAGGTTTTAAAAACGACATGGCATATGAGCATGCGTTGAAAACGTTAAGAACTAGAATCTGTGATATTAGATTGCCAAATATTTATGAAGTAAATGAGAGCAGTACTCCTTTACAAAGCTCTAACAACGTGGAAAGTAGCAGCATATGGAAAGATTATGATCAAGATTTCAATAAGACGGTAAGACCAGATAACAATGCTGCTGCTTGTATCAAAGAGTTGGATAAATATATAACTGAGGAATATTTGGATAGACAAAGAACGCAAGGCCTTATATCCTCGGGTTTACTTATTTGCTTTAAAACGTCTGTGTATTGTAGCAACTTCTGTTCCTTGTGAACGTATTTTTTCTGCCACTGGGCAAATTGTAAGTGAAAGGCGCACCCTTCTAAAACCCGGAAAAGTTGAAAGCCTTGTTTTCCTTCATAATAATATGTAATTTTTTTTTAATGTAATTTAAATTGATTCCGGCTTTTTTTAAAAAAATTCGCTGAGCTGGATTCAATTATATATTAAAGGGCTAGAAATCAGCTCATTTTGTTCTATGAAAATTGCAATTTCCAAATCAAACAATATTAAAATTTCATCGGATATTGCTATCAGATGCAATTCAAATTGCTTTTCATAAAAAAAATAAATTTTTAGCTGAAAATATTTTATTTTTAATATTTTTAAAAAATCATTTAAACTGTCATTATACTTCATTCCACTTTAAAATAAGAAATTGTGTCCATTTCAATTTCGTAGATGGCAAAGTAGTACCTAATACAAATATTTTTATTTAAATTTTTTAAGACTGAATTTAGACAAAGTGATTTTTATGTTTGCCTTTAATGTTTAAGGCCGGATCCTAATTTATAACATTTAAGAAATGTATTGATTTTGTCATGAATCCATAGTACATCTACACAAAAATATCATATAAAAATTTCAGAACGAAATTGTAAGTAGTCTCAAAATTATAGCCTACTGGGGGGTTATTATGTAATTCGATTCGAAACGGAAATGCTTTCGAACAGAATTTTCACATCGAAAATCTAGCATACACGTTTTCAATATTAGCCGTGTTTGTGCGGCAAGCTATCAACGTTGGTTTATGTCATTCACATATAAATTTGACATAAACCAACGTTTAGTGTTAACTCTTAAAGTTACTAATGTCAAATTTGCATGGAAATGACATAAGCAAACGTTGAGAGCGTGCCGCACAAACACAGCTATTGTCCCCCATCAAAAACTGTTTTTTGGAACTTGATTTTCAATCGGAAAATTCTGTTCGAAAGCATTTCAGTTTCGAATCGAATTACATAATAACCCACCTGAACTCAAAACTTCAGAAAAAATCGATTTTTTAGATTCTAAACCAAGCTCCGGCCTTAACATATATTTTTTTGTTATGCTATTTTTAAAAATAGTACTTTTGTTATTTTTTATACTAAGCCTTCTTATATAAACTTGTATTTTATCCGTAAACTATGTAAACCTGGTAATTTTATAAGTTTAATGTCAACTCCATACATAAAAAATATGGATTGTATTCATACAAGGTTTACAAGGAATTTACGAGTTATAATAGTGGTATTCATCTAACTGCATTTATGCCCTCGTAAACCGTGTTGAAAATCTGAAATACGGTGATAAAATTTTTCATAAAGTTTATCTTTAAGAATTTTATCAAATATCTTAGGCAAAAGCACATTGTTTTACAATGGGCCTGTAACACTGTGAGACCGTTACCGTTACCGTTACCGTTTTTTATCGATATAACCAAAAGTTATATCGATTAAAAAGGAGTTATCGGTGTCCCGGCGTTTCGCTAGGTCACGTCTAGGAATCGAGATATATCGATTTGAAGTAACTATCATATAGGGGAAATTGTCACCTTTGGTGGTCTTTTTTTTGACATAACTCGAGAACCACTAGTCCGATTTTGCTCAAACAATTTAAAAAAAATTAAAAATTACAATTCCTTTAATCTGTTCATATAACGTTTTTCTATATACTCAACAGTTTTGCCGGTAAAAATAAATGTATGAAGAAAAAAATATTTTTTGCCTAAAATATTAAAAAAAAGTAATAAACAAAAGGTTATTTGATTTTTATGGTAGCGGTAACAAACTAAAAAACGGTCATATATGTGCGTGGACAATTAAAAGGAAAAAAGGAAAGTGCACTTTTTTAATTATTTGGGTTTTTTCCGTTGGCTACCTGCATGATTTTGTTACACAAATTGCACCCACATTTATGAGTGGTCATATTTTAGAACGTTTCGAAAAATTTAAAACGCACACGAATCAGGTATATAGCCACCCTTAAAAGATGCGCCAATTCATAAGTACCTCTCAGTTAAATATTGAAACTTACGTAGTTTTTATAGGTGTTCATTGATCGATTTTTGTCATTCAACAAGTGTCTCCGAACGCGTAAAGTACGATTTTTTTAAAGTGACGAAAAAGTAATAAAAGTATAAAACCGAAATGAGTGCAATTGTCCAGAAAATATCAATTTATTTTGTTACGTTTGTGGCAAAAGAGCTTTTTCAACAAATACTGCATTACTCACTGAGCAAGTGGAGCGTGCTTTTAAACTTTATTTTGATTCCGAAATAATTCGCGGCGTTTCGTGGGCCCCAGACAAAATTTGTAAAACGTGCTACAATGCTCTTAACATGTGGATCCAAGGGAAACGCAGTTCACTTTCTTTTGGTGTACCAATGATTTGGACTGATCCAGGAGAGCACAATTCCGATAAATGTTACGCTTGCGCAAACAAAATATGTGGAGTAAATCGTAAAGGCCGTAAACGAAGAGTTTACATATCTGTTAGAAGTGCACAAATACCTCTACCGCATTCGGATGAAATACCAATTCCACCGCTTCCAAGTCCTGACAGAGAAACTTCTTTTTCTATTGAAACAATGGATCAATCGGATTTCACCTATAAACCAACACAGAAGCCGGCCGATCGAACAAAATAATTCCAATATCACAAGCAAGAATGGACAAGATTGTTGCAGAATTAAACTTTTCTCAACGTGAAGCAGAAAAACTTGCCCAGCTTTTGAAAGAAGGCAACAATTTGGAGCCTAATGTCAAAGTCACCGGATATCGAAGACGACAATTGCTATTCCAACGGTACTACACACTCAACGAATGGAACACATTTGTTTACTGCCACGATATAAAGGGACTGATGAAGGCGATGGCCATTAATTATGTCGCAGCTGATTGACGAATGTTCATCGATTCTTCGAAATCAAGCCTGAAAGTCGTTTTGCTACATAAATATAATAAAAAACCAAGCATTCCCATTGGCTACAGCACAGACATGAGCGAAACATACGATTCGATGAAAATAATTTTGTATAAAGTTTGCTACACTGATCACATGTGGCGGATCAGTTGTGATCTGAAAGTCGTGGCGATGCTAAGAGGTCTCCAAGGAGGCTATACGAAAAACATGTGTTTCTTGTGCGAAATGCATGACTGGCTTCCTCGAGATCCAACGGAGAAAGGACACAACTGCGTAAATGATCCACTGGTGCCAATGGAGAACGTCCTCATGCCCCCTCTCCATATCAAACTGGGAATCGTAAAAAATTTCATCAAGGCCATTGTGAAGCAACCGAAAATTCTTGATTGTTTGAATAATATTTTCCCACGAATCAGCGAAGCAAAATTGAAGGAAGGTGTTCTGAATGGGCCGGATATACGAAAGCTCATAAAATCAAAGGAATTTAAAGGTGCTTTAGACGGTAATGATTACTTTGTGTGGAGGGCAGTGAAGAAAGTCATACGATAGACTGAGTCATACTAAAGATTAAACACAAAATTTAAAAAATAATGGCGGCACAGATTCTGCAAAAATACAGTGCGGATTATCCTTTAAATCCATAATAGATGTGATAACATCTTCCTTAGAAATATCAAAAGAAATATTGCCAAGCGCGTGTTCATCGAACTGACCGTTAAAATTGTTAGGGTTAGAAAAAGTGGATTGAAAAAATGATGCAAATAGATTCGAAGATTCTAAACTATTTTTTGAAATTACTTCATCATAAACCATACTAGTGGGATAACCAGTATTTTTTCTTTTGTTATTAATATATTGCCAAAATGCAGAAGAGTCTGTTGTTAATTTATTTTCAATGCTGAAAATATATTGTTTATACAAAAAGTTGTGTAAAAATCAAATTCACTACGAATTTGCTGAAAATATATTAAATCAGCATCATCCTTGGATTTTCTATACTTCTTAAAAGCCTTAGTTTTAACATTCTTCAAGTTAAGAAGCCTTCTATTAAACCACGGGGGCTTACGACCCTCCGATGGTTCAACAGAAGGTACATTTATAGAAATGCCATAATCAACCTTATAATTTGGTCCGGGTCTTTATTATCCATAATGGGTTCACGGAATGAAAGAATTCATTTAGCTTAGAATAGTTACCCTTTAAAAATTATATGATCTTGAGGTAGAAGCAGTCTCAGTATCAAAAGCATAAAATTCAAAAGAAATAACAATCGATTTGTGGTGAATAGTATTCCTTGAAATTGGACCAAGACATAAATTACAAAACGTTCTAATGCCACTAGAGACAAAAACTAAATCAAGAATTCTACCAATATCATTTTTAAAATTGTTTATCTATTTAAAATCATGAGAAAAGAAAAAACTTGTAACAGCTTCATCAAAATCAGAATTAATGTTAAATGGTATCAAAGAACTATCTTCCAAAAACCAAGTTTAATTGCTAAAGTTAAAGTCACCTAACATAATTATTTCTTGATTGTTAGAAGATATATCCAAAATATAATCAATATTGTCTAAATGTTTCTGATAAGTGTCAACGCCACTTTCTGGAGGTATGTAAGATACTATTATAAACATTGATTTAGTATTTGAAAATAAAACTTCAACACATAGTTGGTCAATAATTTCAACATTATTCAAGGGTACCATACGACAAGACATGTCGCCTCTCACTGCTAACAAAACTCCACCACCCCTTTGAACGCCACCTGGTAAATAGCGCTTGTCGCAGCGAAAAACATTGTAGTAGTCATCAAAATACTCGGAATTATTAAAATGACTAGATAACCAAGATTCTGTTATTGCAATTATATCATATTCTGTTAACGATGTAGCAAGAGAAAATTGAGTGGATTTAGTCCTCATTCCACTCACATTCTGATAATAAATGGAATAATTATATTTTAAATTATTACAATTAATACGTTGAGATGTTTTATTAGATGAAATATTTGAAGAATAATATGGATGAAAGTGTGCGAGTGAGTTCGATGAATATATAATATTAGTAGGTATATCATGTTGTGAAAGTGAGCGACGAAGACAATTACAATTGTTGATTATTGCTCTCCTGGAGGAAGAGTAACACCATCTTTTTTTTGTTTATGGTGGAATTTTTTTACCCTTACACCCCTCGGCCAGTTCTCTACCTTCATTATTTCCCTGTAGAACATTGATGGAATGATCTTTAAAAAACTTACTGATCGTAGTGTCAAAATGTCAGCATCTCTTTTCGTGAGAATAAAACACTGCACATCATTAACTGGAATAGATAAAACTTTAGAAACATGATTTATAACATCGTTTGCTGATGTTTTTTTATCTAGCCTGGCCACATGTAAGCTTACTTTACTTTCAGCTGCACGGAGAGAGCTATTATTACAATTACTTCCATGCTTAGAAATCACTGTTGGTAAAAGTGGCACAAAAGTGCCATTTGTGGCACTATTGAATGTTCAATGGCACCATGGCACTCTTCATAGAATTTTGGCACTTTTTAAGAAAATTTCTATATAATTTGATAAAAGGTCGATATCGCTGGCTTTTCATTAAAAGCCACGCCTACTTAGAACGAGTAGCAAAATTAAAAAACAAACGCTACATTAAAAATTTCTACAATTTTCTGGACCAGCTTCCAGTTCTTCGGGGACAATTTAATCATTATTTTGATCTTTAAAAACAAAAGCAATGGGGATAAAATTAGAAAAACGTTAATTGATTCCATTGTATTGTCCGTCACTGGAATTTTTCAAAAATTTGTTATGGTATTCTATTTTTTTTATCACAAGCAAAAGTTTTAAAAATTTCACCATACAATGGTGAAAGCTTTATCTGCTAAAATTAAAATAAAATTATCAAAAAATTATAATTTGTGAAAAATTACTATTTTTTCGATAATTTCATAAAATCTTAAATGATATGAAAACTTTAAAAAAATGTCCAGGAACCGCAGAACACGAGAGAACTAGTTCTAAGCACTTGGAGTTTCCTTAAAATTTTAGCATCAAATACCCTGAGCTTATTCCTAACAAATTTAGCCCCAAAAATCCCATGTTAATACGTAATATTTTGGAGGAATTTGGAGGAATGTTACAATCGGTAAAAGGTTCGATGCATCTTAAAATAATATCTCAAAATATGAATGAGGTATTTCATATTTTATTTCTGTAAAGAAAAATTTTGAAATTCTTCAAAAGAAAATAAAATTTTTATATTTTAAATTGTTGACAATTGAAAATATTTGGTTATTATGTGCTTTTTATTACATGACAATTTTTTCAAGGTTTTGCTGTGACAATTTTTCTGAGAATACCAAAATTATAATAATTTCCATTCACACCAGTTTTGTGACAATTTTGTTATTGTTATAAAGTTTAGAATAAGGGTGTAAATGTATAAATATTTGAAATAAAAGCTGAACATATTTTTTGAAACATTTGCATGTTGCTTATTTTTTTTTTTGGCACTTTTAAAGCTTTTTTGGCATCATTTAGGCACCAAACGAAAATTCTCAAATACCATCACTGTTAGAAATGTTTATAAAATCATTATGACTATTACTCCCATTTAGTTCATTATCATTATCCTGACAAAGAACCTGTTTTTGTTGAGTAGCGGTAGAATTATTTGCATTATTTGTATTATTACAATGCTTTTTCTTAGATTTTTTTTTATTCTTATTTCGAGAAGAGGTTTTTGAATTTGTCGACAACTCTTCACTTCTACTTTTATCATCGTTTTTATTCTCATTACAAGAGATCACACTCATTAATTTTGACTGCACATCAGATAACATTTTTGAAATTGTTTTTACATCTTCGTCCAATTTATTTATTTTTGCTATTACACCCAAATTCGAGACACTTGAACATGAGTTGCAAAACCAAAATATGTTAGGAGAAATAATTAAAATATTTTGTAATTTTTTATCGACTTTCACACATTTTGGGTGAAAATAAAGATGACATCCCCGACATTTCAGCACATCCTCGCCCGAAACGCGTTCAGAGCACTTGTTGCAAATTAAACTATCAGACATAATGAATGAAAGACCAATGTAGAGAAAAAACGACCGCTCAGTGTATAAGTTCGATAACGGCTGTAATTCATGTGTGAATTGATGTGTATTATTTTTACACTAACGGTCTTAAGAATCGTGCTGTGAACAGCTCATAATATTAGGTAAAATAAAAATTGCATACTGAGGGTATTCACAATTCATTCTAGTTTAAGTAGTAAATTAGCATTTATCGTAAATTTGACAACTTTCTATGGGTTAAACTTCAAAAATCATGCTATTTTAAAACGATAGCACATTAGCACCTTCACTGTTTTTCTAATTTTTTTATCATTTTATAGTCAAATTTTGAAGCAAATCCTTTTCAATCCATTCAAATTTTGGATCCAAACAACTGTTATCTTTCAACTAGACTGGTGTATAGTCAGCATGCCCGACTTTAACATTATTATTCATTTTTAATATGTACAAATACTATAAAAGTTTTTCTTAATTCTTAAACTTGCTGGATCTGTTAAAATAATATAGTAGTATCACAGATGTTTTTGTTTGAAAAACTATCCTAGAAGACAACAAGATATTCTCATCGAGTTTGTGATTAAGCTTAATAAATATTTTAAAATTTATAAAATGTCGTTCTAACGAAGTTATCAAAACAAGTAAAATTTTACAATGTTTTCCATCCCTGACTGTAACTGATAAGAATAAAACTGAAAGGGGAATCGTAACAGAAATTAAAATTGAAAGCAGTTAGTAGTACATTAAATTTTTACGAGTAACGACACAGTACGTAGTTAATATAAATTAAAAATACGTTTTTAAAATCGAATAAAATGGATTGTGGTGGAGTTTTTGTTAAATATGTTCTCTTTATATTCAACATACTTTTTGTGGTGAGAAAAATAATGTAGTATCTTAAATATATTGGAGTAGCTAAAGAAACTGGATCGTTACAGGTGGAAATTGAGTTGGCTAAAGTTCGTCATATCTGAAAATTCCATACTAAATACCTCTTATTATAAACTAACTTAATTGTATATATATTTTTTATATACATACATAGATACGATATTAAACAAGCAATTGAAACTAATTGAAGTGCAAAAAAACAAAATTAATATTACAAATTTTGATAAGATTTGTAAAATAAACAATTAAAAATTATTTTATTAAATACGCATAAAAATAGAGGTATTTACTTTGTAAAATTTGCTATTTTTAACATTGTGCGTAATTTTTAACTTCCAACAATTTTTTGGGTGTTGTCATAATTTTATCTTTAAATAAAAAAAAGTCATGTAATTATCTTATCAAATGCCAAAACAGTACAAATCTCATCAATTGTATTTGTTCATACCAAAAACCAATTGTATTTTATCTTATCTTTGGCTCAAATGCAAACAGTATCTATTTTTTTTATATATAAAAGTTAATATTTAGGGCAAACAATGCTATATATCAACGGTGGGAAATACGGCTCTTTGCTGATTTTTGTGCGGCCCTTGTCGAAATTCAAATTTAGATTTTTTTATTTCGAAAAATTTTAGACAAAAATTTAGGGCCAATTTTATTGTCGGAACTAAGATCGATTTGAAAATTGTTTACTTAAAAGATATTAAAGGAACACTCGATTTTACCATTTTAGTTAGAAATTTGTTACTTAAGAAGTAAGACAAAAATCGATCTTAGTTCTGAATAAAAAACTGTCCCTTAATTCTTTACAAAATAAATTCAACTGCTTTTACGAAACAGTCGACATTCAGAAATACATGAGCAACTATAATTTCTTAAATATAAAATGGTCTGTGTGAAAAAGTCGGCGTTTTAATTTATCGAAACCACTCATAATACTGACTAAATCTTTAATTTGTAATCATCGTTTAAATTAACCCTTTAGTGCATAGTGTCCCTTTAAAGTGGATAGATTTTTTTGCTATGTGCAACGAAATTGTTAAATAAAAATTCGAATCCAGAAGGCTATGAATTTTTATACATGTTTTTGTTGTTGGAATAATATTCAGTCTTTCTTATATTGCTGAGTTTTCAAATTTTCGTTGGCAGATTCCGCGACATCGTGGATCAATGCAAAGACTATAAAAAAAGTGTTCCAATAATATTTAATTCTACTTATGTAATTCAAAAATACCAAAACAGAATTTAGAAAAGTTGAGTTTGCAATGAGTTCTAGTGGAACCAGTTTTAGATAGATGGATTTGACAACAAAATATAAAAATAAAATAAAATATTATTTCCTTCCGCTTTCATTTTACTTAAAGATATATAGTTTCTTGTTTTTATTTTTTGTATGTGGCTCTGTATAATTTATGAAAAACCACAATGTGGCCCTCGGTGAGAATTGCATTTTACGTTCGTTCATTCTCGTTTATTTTTCTAATACTCATTTTTTTACTATAAATAATTAGAAATTCTAAGCAATATCGATGACTAATTATCACAGGGCAAGGTAGGTACCTTCTTAATGTAAATAAATACCTGTTTGCAATCGTTAGCTGGAGAACATGATAAACTAAATATCTTTGCAAATCAACAATATGGCATCGATTTGTTAAGCACATTTTTGTATATTTTGATTTAAATGCATATATTTTTAAATTTGTTGCCATACATTTTTATTATACGCTACACCACTATGTGGTCAGGGTATTATAAGTTTGTTTTGATGTTTGTAACACTAAAAAAATATTGGTCGTAGACCCACCTTATAGTATACCGATCGGTTCAGAATTTTTTTTTATTTCGATTTAACGATGTCCGTCCGTCCGTCTGTCTGTCCATGCAATCTTGTGCGCACTCTACAGGTCGCAACTATTAAGATATTTTGATGAAATTTGGTACGCAGACCTATGTTGGCCCAAGGACGAACAAGTTTGATTTTTTTGAACATCGGTCCATGTTTAGACCTAGTGCCCATATAAGGGTCCTACCAAAATTATATTGTTTATACGCTGCAGGTCGTAAATATTAAGATATTTTGACGAAATTTGGTACACAGACCTATGTTAGCCCAATAACGCAGCATATTGATTTTGGTGAACATCGGTCCATGCTTAGACCTAGTGCCCATATAAGGGTCCTACCAAAATTATACTGTTTATACGCTGCAGGTCGTAAATATTAAGATATTTTGATGAAATTTGGTACACAGCCCTACATTGGCCCAATAACGCAGCCTGTGTCCATGTTTAGACCTAGTGCCCATATAAGGGTCCTACCAAAATTATACTGTTTATACGCTGCAGGTCGTAAATATTAAGATATTTTGATGAAATTTGGTACACAGACCTATATTGGCCCAATAACGCAGCCTATTGATTTTGGTGAACATCGGTCCATGTTTAGACCTAGTGCCCATATAAGGGTCCTACCAAAATTATAATGTTTATACGCTGCAGGTCGCAAATATTAAGATATTTTGATGAAATTTGGTACACAGACCTATATTGGCCCAGTAACGCAGCCTATTGATTTTGGTGAACATCGGTCCATGTTTAGACCTAGTGCCCATATAAGGGTCCTACCAAAATTATAATGTTTATACGCTGCAGGTCGCAAATATTAAGATATTTTGATGAAATTTAGTACACAGACCTATATTGGCCCAATAACGCAGCCTATTGATTTTGGTAAACATCGGTCTATGTTTAGACCTAGTGCCCATATAAGGGTCCTACCAAAATTATACTGTTTATACGCTGCAGGTATTAATATTAAGATATTTTGATGAAATTTGGTACATAGACCTATGTTGGCCCAAGGACGAAGCCTATTGATTTTGGCGAACATCGGTCCATGTTTAGAACTAGTGCCCATATAATGGTCCCCCCAAAATTATATTGTTTATACGCTGCAGGTCGCAAATATTAAGATATTTTGATGAAATTTGGTACATAGACCTATGTTGGCCCAAGGACGAAGCCTATTGATTTTGGTGAACATCGGTCCATGTTTAGAACTAGTGCCCATATAAGGGTCCCCCCAAAATTGGCTTGGTTACAAACTGCAGGTCGCAAATATTAAGATATTTTAATGAAATTTGGTGCGCTGACTCACATTATAGAAAATTTTGACATAAGCCCCATTTTAACCCATTCGAATTTCGGATCCAAACAATACACCAGACTGGTGTAGGGTATTGTATAGTCGGCATGCCCGACTTTAACCTTTTTACTCGTTTTAAATCATTATTCTGCCAATAAACACATACATATGTATTAGGGTGGGTCGATTTAGCAATCGATATTGCGTCATCGATTTTTCGAAAGCTTTTAGCATGGGGAAAAAAAGTTCCACTACGACATATCAAAAAATTCATTTTCGAGGCTCCCAAATTTAAATTTTTTGCAATTTTCTAATAAATGCTAGATTAGCGCCATCTTGAGGTGGCTTTTTGAAACAACTAATAACGTTGTAAGCAATATAACATTACAACCTTTCCAGAAAGGTATTACTTATGAAAATCGGATAAAAAATGTGGCAACTAGAGGTAAAAGTATATAAGTAAAATTATTTTCTGCTTGATGATGAAATGATGAGAAATGATGATAATGATGTTGATGACAACAAGGAGAAAATAATTTTACTTATATACTTTTACCTCTAGTTGCCACATTTTTTATCCGATTTTCATAAGTAATACCTTTCTGGAAAGGTTGTAATGTTATATTGTTTACATCTTTATTAGCTGTTTCAAAAAGCCACCTCAAGATGGCGTTAATCTAGCATTTATTAGAAAATTGCAAAAAATTTAAATTTGGGAGCCTCGAAAATGATTTTTTTGATATGTCGTAGTGGAACTTTTTTTTCCCCATGCTAAAAGCTTTCGAAAAATCGATGAAGCAATATCAAAAAATTTTTGTCCTTACAATTTGACCCGCCCTAATATGTATATTTTCATATTTTTCCAAAAATGCATTTTTTAAAGTACATATAAGTATTAGAAAAATGTTTGCAAAAATTTTAGTTCAAAATAATAAAAATTAGTTAAAAGTGACCTTCAAGAAAAAACCGCTAATATTAGCAGATTATTTTTGCTTAATATTAGTAAATATTTGAGGGCGTTCTGGTGTAATCGTTAGCGCGTTAGACTGTTACAAATAAGGTTGCTGGTTCGATCCCCAGCGACGGAAACATCATTTTAGAAAAATAATATGTATGAATTTCTATCTCTTATACATATCGCACCGTCCTTCTTCAGTATTCCCATAACACTTAACCCCTCCGAAGTAAACTAACATAACAGGGCTTTGAAATAAAAAGCTTCTACAAAGTTCGCCAACTTTTCATCGGATGGCGCGCAACAGCAAGATTCAACATCTCGCAATTCCAGTCCTGTTTGCAGCCGTTCCTCTTTCCCGACCTTTCACTTTCTCTATCCCCTTTCTAAAGATAGCAACACATTAATTAATAGGAAGAATTTCCTGAGTGATCATTCTCTTTAAAAGAAAAAAAATAGGAACAGCAAAAATAAAACTAAATAAAATATTCACAATTTTGCTTACATAAATATATGTGTTTAATTTTAGTTAATAGAAAATAACTTAACCTGCTAAAATCAACAAAAAATTTTGCTAAATAATTAGTAGACTAAAAAATCACAAAAAAAATTTTTTAATACAAATAAAAATCGAGCCCTCTGAAATCAGCAGTTTCTGTTACCCATTGTTGTATAATTAGCAGGTCAAGGAAGTTCCGGCACTAAAAATCGTGTTTTACGTAATACAACATCCCAATGTAGAAACGGTAATGACATATCATTATTTTTTAGACTACCAATTATGACACCCACTTACCTTTTGCATAATTTTAAAACATATAATAATGAGTTACTGATAATGACTAATTTTTATCATCATTTTAAGTAGAAAGTAATTTTCTAGATTATTTTTAGACTCAATATTTTTCAACACTAGTAAGGATATGTATATGTATGTAACCACATATTTTTTGATTTTTTGTATGTTGGCGAGTAAGCTGACTTGTGTGCAGCAGGTATGTTATGTTATGTTTTTATCTATCAAACATTACATTTCGATATAGCTCAGGTGGTAGAGCTATTGACTGGCAAACTGAAGTCGATCCTGCACTAGAAAATTTTATTAAAAAAAATTTTACAATAAAAAAATATTTTTTTATAAAGCTTATTTTTTTGAAAATCAATTTTTAGACTGAAAAAATGTGCATATATTATTAATTTATTTCAGCGTTTTCAATATTTCCAATTCCGTTTTAGTAGTTTTTCTGTCATAAAAAGTATTTTAAAGTGACCATTTGTTAATTGTATTTTTCTAATATTTACGTATTCGTGATAAAGAAACATAAGGAGTGTAACTTTTCAAATCTGGAATTTTTGTAAGAAAAAAACAACAATTAAATAAATAGTTATTTTAACTTTTATTATTTTGTCTGATAAATAAGAGTATTAAAAGTATATAAGAACAAAAAAATATCCATTTCATTTTGTGGTCCACTCCAATCTTAGCTTTTTTCTGACAGTGCTGTTTGTTATTGCTTTGGATGCAACTTTCCACTTTTTTCAAAATCTTTTATGTCATTAGCAGTCTGTTTGGTCTTCTTTAAATTCGCTCTTATTAGAACACAATACCTTTCAATGAATCGATATTGTGGGACATTTGGTGGGTTCATGTCTTTTCCAACAAATTCAATATTATTAGCTCTGAGCAGATTTAAGGTCATTGAAGCATAGTGAGCTGGAGCCAAATCAGTCCAGAATAGTGTAGATCTACCGTGTTTTATTATAAAAGGTATTAATCTATTTTTAGGCACTCTTCCCTGTACACATCTCCATTAATTGTACCTGTTGTTATATATGAAGATGTCTTTTCGCCGCATTGGCAAATTTCATGCCAAACGAGATACTTCAAACCAAACTTTTCAATGCCGATAGATGTTTCAAAATAAGGTTTCATGACTGAATCTTCTTGCCATTTTTAAATAATTAATTTTCATTTGTCGATAATTAATTTTCGTTGTTCCAATTGATTCATAATTGCTCAAAAGGTATCACTCAAAAGAATCAAAATGTTATGTTCACACAATTTTATGAAGGTACTGAATATTTTCCTATGAATTTTTTCATTTTAGTTTTAATGATTTGGAGCATAGCCTACTTTAAAAATTCCAGATTTGAAAAGTTACACTCCTTAAATAAAATAAATAAAAAGATTTTTTTTGAAGATATATTTGTGCACGAAGTCACACTCATTAAAATAAACCTGTGAAAATAGCAGAAAAAGCTACTAAAAGTTACCTTGCAGAAAAAACTGCAAATGGCAAATTATGCTGTAAAATCTGCAGAACATTTTGCTAAATATTAGTAGACTAAAAATAGCAAAAATAAACTGTTTTATCTACAAAATGTTTGTTATTTATTTTAAATTAAATTTGGTTGAATGCAAATAGCAATCTATCCTACTTAAATCAACAGAAATATTTGCCAGTCAAATGTGACATATTTCTTGAACAATACTTAGTGCAAACATAATAATTTGTTTGTAATCAAATTAGATTTAAGAAAACGTGGGATAAATAGCTCCAAAAAGAGACACTATATTTGTGTTTTTCATTACTTTTCGCCATTTCTTTAAATCAAATCTTTAATAAAACACGGGTTAGAAACAAATACTTTAAAAAAATGCAAGCAGATATTTAAAGTTTATAAAATTTTGTTCAAAACAAACCTTAAATAATTATATATATATAATGTTTTGTTTTAATGATAACATGTTGTTTTCCATCAATTATATGCAGTTATTTAAAATACCTCAAACTTACCTCAAACTGAAATCTTTATCCCTCTCGGCGGGAGACCGTAATAGGATTGTGACAACAGAAATAGGGTTGAAACAACCGAATTTTCAGTTGCAACAACCAAACGATTCGGTTGGAACCAAATTTGGTTGAGACACAAATATCTTAAAACCTCAAAACTACAAATTTCAGCATAAGATATTATGCGAAAATGATGCACATAAAATTCGCTAAAGACAGATACTATCAATGGCACAGACCCATAATTTTTGCGACGGTGTACAAAATTAAAATTTTGGAGTAAATTTACACTAAATTAAAATCCATATTAAAAACAAAATCTTTTTATGCTTTGTTGCCTTTAAATATTGTACATCTTCCCATAAAGTCAAATTTCATGTGACCGATGCTGTCCTTTATTAAATAAGGTTTCTCTATAAATATAAATTTATGTATGAGATTCAAATTAGGCGCTTCATGTGTTCAGATATAGACATATCGTATAAAGGGCAATTTTTTTCATTTATGGGATTAAATATAATTCCATATTAATAAATACATAAATCCCTTTTGCTTATATAGAAATATACATTAATCCGAATATGTTCATACACAAGTCCCTTTGCATAAATGGAATAACATATACTTCCATATTTATCCATATATGACAGCCTTTTCCATATATGACATAACATACAGTTGTGGAAAATATAATACGATCGATTCAAGTTTTTACTAATTTTATTTTCGTTGCCTTTATTTTTATACATAGATCAAAGTAGTAGATAAACTCCCCCGAAAGGCGAGGAGATGGTCACAAACACAAACTCGAATTATCATTTTTCCAATTTATTTATTTTTTTTATTTAATATCAACTATAATATAATATCAACTATAATATTAAAGAAAAAAAAAATAAATTGGAAAAATGATAATTCGAGTTTGTGTTTGGAGCGACTGCTATCCAGGACATTTTACAAAAATTGCTCATTTTGTCAAAAATTAAACAAAATTTTAATGTTTTCATCAAATTGTTCACAGTACAAATAGCAATCGACATCTCCAAATTAGGCATTTTAAAAAATCTTTAAAATTAATTTTAAAAAAACACGTTTTTGCATTATTATCAAATTCGTGGGTCATTTTGGATTCCAGGCTAAAGTGGGATAATGATATGCGATGAAGTCAAAATTACATGTCTGAATCATTTTGACTATATTAAATGAATAAATGGAATAAAAAATAATTTTTTTTCGAAATTTCGAATTTTGGGAATTTTTAATAGTAATACACTTTTTTTTACAAAATGGGCCATTTTCGTCCAACTTTCGGCACGGGTTAACGTTTCAAAAAAAAATCGACTTGTTCCATTTAGGAACATTTCCAATAAAACTGGGTGGTGTAATGACAAATCTTCTCCATCTATCTATCATCTATCTATAATCTTAAAATTACACATGTTGTAAGATACAATTCGGCAAATACTCTCAAACTATATATGTGACAGCGCATAGAGAAAGGGACCTAAGGGTAAAAAAATCAATTTTTTTTTTTTTTTGTGGACAACATCTGAGCATCGAATGAGACCGATCCCATGCTCTCCTGAACAAAACCGGTTTTTACCCTTAGGTCCCTTTCTCTTTTGTGCGTCACATATATTGAAATAAATACACAGAGGGAATTTTGCTGGATGGGATTTTATGGAATTTTTCAGTAAACCAATGAAGTTTTCTTCACAAAGTAAATGAAAAATATCTTAAATTTGATGAAAAAGTTTTCTACACCCAGAAAACAGTATCAGTTGTGGCCACCGAATTTGGTGCCAATCGAATTCGTACGGTTACGACAACTATCTTTATATTAAATTATATTTTTCGTCGTTAAAGCCAAGATTCGGTTGTCTAATTCAATATTATATTCCACATAAATATTATTATGTTCCACAAAATTTTATTGAAATTAAAAAACTTTTTTTCAATTCTCCGGTATTGAACCCGGTCATTCTGATTAATAATCCACACTCTTACCCGTTGCACCACAACTACTTTTAATTATTGGGGACAAATTCCGTCTAAGCGGACGCCTACACAGAAGAAGGAACTCACATACTGAATTTCCTTTTGGGATATCCTGTAGGGAATTCCAAAAATACAAACGTAGTCGATGTCTACTACAGTGGAGGAACCTTTATACCAAATTTCAACTTCTTACCTCCAGTGGTTTGGGCAGGCACTTTTCCAATTTGTGAGACTGTTTATGGGGAGACTTTTCCCCTTTTTGCCCGTTCCGGTAGGAATTTCCAAAAATCCCGTCTTAGCGCACGTCTATGCCGAATATCAAGAAACCTTGTTTTAGTGGGGAGGAAAAAAGTACTTTTTTTGAAATTATATTTACCATTCTTTTTGGAAAAAGCGAAATATTTTGGAAAAAGATACTTTGTTTTTACAAAGTATTTTATTTGTACTTTTTTTGAAAAATGTATTTTTTTTTTTGGAAAAAGGTACTTTTTTGAAAAAGGTATTTTTTTGGAAAAATGTATGATTTTTTTAAAAAGGTACTTTTTTGGAAAAGGTAAATTTTTTTAGAAAAAGGAATTTTTTTTGGAAAAATGTACTTTTTTTGGAAAAAGGTCCTTTTTTGGAAAAAGGTATTTTTTGGAAAAAGGTACTTTTCTGGAAAAAGGTACTTTTTTTGGAAAAATTTACTTTTTTTTGGGAAAAAAGTACTTTTTTGAAAAAGGTATTTTTTTCTGAAAAAGGTACTTTTTTTTGGAAAAGGTACTTTTTTTGGAAAAGGTACTTTTTTTGGAAAACGGTACTTTTTTTAGAAAAAGTTACTTTTTTTGGAAGAAGGTTTTTTTTTGGAAAAAGGTACTTTTTTGGAAAAGGGTCCTGTTTTTATCCCATTTTTGCCCCTCCCGATAAGAATTTCCAAAAATGCCGTCTCAACGGACGTCTACACCGGTCGAGGAACCTACATACCAAATTTCAACTTCATAGCTCCAGCAGTTTGAGAAGGCCGTCAAGGGGGAGACTTTTTCCCCTTTTTGCCCCTCCCTGTAAAAATTTCCACAAATCCCGTCTTGGTGGATGTCTACGATAGTGGAGGAACCTTTATACCAAATTTCAACTTCCTACCTCCAGAGGTTTGGGCAGGCCGTCTTTTTTGGGCTTTTTCCCCCTTTTTAACCCCCATTTTTACAACGTCCCTGTCCAAAATTCTAGAAAGTACTTTCCAGAAAAGTTAGCCCCTACTCCAAGGAACACATATCTTAAATTTCAGCTTTCTAGCCAAAGGGGTTTTGGCAGGCCGTCAAGGGGACCCCCCCCTTTTTGCCCGTTCCGGTAGGAATTTCCAAAAATCCGGTTTAAGCGGACGTCTACGCCGAAAGAGGAACCTACATACCAAATTTCAACTTCCTAGCTTCAGCGGTTTGGGCTGGGCGATGTTGAGTCAGTCAGTCACGTTATTCTTTTATATATAGAGATTATCGCAATTGTCAAAACGTGCAATATATCAAATTAAAGGGCATATTGCATCATTTTAAATTGCTGCAAAAAATAGCGTTCTTATTTTTTCCAAAAAGTCTATAAAAAATTTAATTTTCCTACAAAATCGTTTTTGAAAATATTTCTTAAACTATAGCTACCCAGCAAAACCTTGGTAATATGTTGGTATTACAGAACACATTACCTGGTAATACCATACCCCTTACCAATGCATTATTTCATAACTAAAATGTAATGTCTTACGTATAATGTGCTGCATAACTACTGGGTAGTAATAGCAACTTATTACCAATGATATATTTAAACACCTCAAAGAAAAGAGTTACTTGTAATACACAACATGAGTTCTAAATAATAGCAGCGACTTATTACAGATGGGATATTTTAAAACCGTAAAATAAGGAGTTACTGATCACTTAATAGAAATAGCCACTTATTACCGATGGTGTATTCAAATACCTCAAAATAAGGAGTTATTTGTAATGCGATACATGAGTGTTATTTTCTATTTAAAATATTCGATACAAATAATTTATATGTTTTATACATATTGACTGAAATATTTTTTATGTTTTTTGTTAACTTTGTATTAATCTGAGTAAATATTAATTAAATATGAATATGCTTCGTTTTAGCATATATAAAAAACCAACACGATAACATCTTATTTTAATTTTTTTTGTAAGAAGTAAGTATATATTTTTATACAGTAAGTAAGCGCATAATTTTAATGTGTTATTTCAGACCTGTTTGTAACACATTTTTTTGGCCTTACTTTAAGCTGTTATGTAAGTAGTATTGTGCTCAGTATCGGTTATGTAAGTGGTTACGTAACTCCTAACTTGTAACATTAAAGTAACATGTTCTTATGTTGTTACCTAGCCCTCTTTTGGAAAGTACATACCTCCAATGACATGCCCTTGTTAAAATAATAGCTGTTGGAATAGCAAAGTAAGAGGTTACATACCTTAATTTCTTCTTACAAACCTTATTACCAGGTAATAGAAAGTTTTGCTGGGTAACTTTAAAATTGTATGGCCATATTCGTGATCTGCGTCCCAAAGTCTATTAGAAATGATGTGTCGTTACTAGGGTTTATGTCCCGTTTACTCCCGTCCGGGAATTCCCGGGAATCCCGCCATTTTTTCAATCCCGCAATCCCGGGAATTTTGTGCAGGATTTCCCGGGATTTTTTTTATTCTTTTACAGAAGTTGTAGCTACCCAGCAAAACTTTCTATTACCTGGTAATAAGGTTTGTAAGAAGAAATCAAGGTATGTAACCTCTTACTTTGCTATTCCAACAGCTATTATTTTAACAAGGGCATGTCATTGGAGGTATGTACTTTCCAAAAGAGGGCTAGTTAACAACATAAGAACATGTTACTTTAATGTTACATGTTAGGAGTTACGTAACCACTTACATAACCGATACTGAGCACAATACTACTTACATAACAGCTTAAAGTAAGGCCAAAAAAATGTGTTTATCTGATCTGAATCGGAGACATTTAAATGTTCCTCTGACTCAAGACAACCATTATTTCTCAAAAAATTCCAGGATATCCCAAAAGGAAATTCAGTTTGTGAGTTCCTTCTTCTGTGTAGGCGTCCGCTTAGACGGAATTTTTGAAATTCCTATCGGGAGGGGAAATAAGGGGAAAAGTCTCCTCATTGACGGCCTGCCCAATCCCTCTTGGCCAACCTAAAATTTTAAATATGTATTCCTTGGAGTAGGACTAACTCACCGGCAACGTAATTTTTCTATTTTGGAACAGGAACATAGTAAAAATGGTGATTGAAAGGGAAAAATGTCCCCAATAACACCCTGCCTAAACCGTTGAGGCAATGAAGTTGAAATTCGGTATGAATGTTCCTCATCAATCGCAGATAGCCACGAAGATGGAATTTTTGGAAATTCCTAAAGGGAGGGGCAAAAAGAAGATAAGCCTCCCCTTGGTGGCCTGTAAAAACCCCTTCGGCTAGAAACCTGAAATTTAAAATGTGAGTCCCTGGAGTAAGGGCTAAAGATACTTTTTTGAATTTTGGACAGGGTCTGTTTACGTATTTCCGTTTAGATAGTATATTTTTAAGTATTTTATATTTAAACTTTCATTTAAACTCAGACAATTTAATTAATTTGAACTAATAAAACACACGATGTGTTTAAGGGTTGTACAACTCTTTATTTTATTTATTTATTTTACCAACTATGTCTTCTTAGGCTGAATGTCCAAAATAAAAAAAAAGGGCAGAATAATTTTAATAATTCCATAAATTACCTAGAAATACATTGAATAACATAAAACTAGTTTTCTTCTTATAATGAGAATAACTGAAACAGTTATTCTCATCATATTACTAATGTATCATTAGGTTGCTACCAACACTTTACTAGTGCAAGTAGCAAGCTAATAAAACAATAAGAAATGTGTATAAGAGTATTTTGAATAAGCAAATAAATTAACCCTACGATGGTACCAATAAAAAAGGTGGGCATCCATAAATGATTATTAATACAGATATATACTTATTATAATAATAATGAAAATATTATCAAATACAAATTAATAACTACTAAATGATCATTATTAATAATCGTAATATTACTAAATACTAACATTATTAATCATTAAATCATTGTTAAAGTTACAACAAAATCTGTATTAATATCAGAAAAAAAAACAGAGTTTAACTGTTAGATAATTTAACATTTTTGATGAATAAATAGCAGACAAATGGTTGAAGAAATTTATCCTTTCTGCAACATGCTCCCCCTGAAGAACAACAGTTCTGTAATATCGTTGAAATGCGGGGAAGGACGGCCTATAGTTGGGAGTAGTTTGATTCAGTCACAGGACTTCGCTATGCTCCGACTCACAGCGACCGGATCAGGCTCCATCCTTTCCTTCGTTGTTAAGTTATATTGCGGTGTAGAAATTTCATGCGTAGAATCTGTTGGTAAAAAACAAATTTTAGAAATAGGTCTTTTAATAATTTTATTTTTGGTTAGTATGGATACTACCCGCACCCGACCATCAAGGCCAGGGTGTACCTCTTGAATTCGACCTAGATTCCATTGCGCAGGACCACATCTATCATCTGCGATAAGGACCAAATCTCCAACTTTAGCATCAGTAGTCGATTTAAGCCATTTTGGACGTGCTTGTAATCGGTTTAGGTATTCCAAATACCATCTCCTCCAAAAATGCTGTTTAAGTTTTTCGATTGATTTCCATCGAGTCAAATGGTTAATATTGAAATCTAGCAAGTTTTCTTCTTGCAAACAATTCGTTGGTTCACCTATCAGGAAATGTGCTGGAGTCAGCGCGTCCAAATCCGATGGGTCCGAAGATAGCGGGCAAAGAGGTCGAGAGTTAAGGCAGCCTTCTATTTGACATAATAACGTTGATAATTCTTCAAAACTCAGAGTTCTATCATGCATAATGCGTTTTAGGTGGTATTTTACCGATTTTACTCCGGCCTCCCAAAGGCCACCAAAGTTTGGGGAGCCAGGAGGTATAAAATGCCACTCAGTGCCAATAGACGTTAAAGATTGAAGCAGATCTTCAGGAAGCGATTTCGCATTCCTGTTAAAGAGAACCTGAAGTTCTTTTGACGCCCCTACGAAATTTGTTCCACAATCGGAGTAAATATCCGTACAGGCACCCCTACGAGATATAAAACGGCGAAAAGCAGCCAAAAATGCGTTTGTCGTTAAATCGGAAACTGCCTCTAAATGTATAGCCTTCGTAACCATGCATACGAATATACAAATATAACCTTTCGACATGACAGCGGATCTTAAAGTAGAATTTTTCACTAAAATTGGTCCAGCATAATCGACGCCACTATGCTTGAATGGTCTGGTTACGTTTAAACGTACAGAAGGCAAGTTACCCATTATCTGCGATGCAGCCTTAGCAGAATAAGTAAAACAGCGCATGCAGCTGCCAATAATATTTTTAGCTAATTGATTTCCGGATATTATCCAATACCTTCTATTTACATAAGACATGGTCAAAGTGACACCACCATGTAAAGTCCTCTCGTGAGAATCTTTAATTATAAGCTTCGATAGAGGATTTGTGCTACACAATAGAATTGGGTGTTTGATGTTAAAAGGCAAATTTGAATTCTGAAGACGGCCGCCGACTCGAATAAGACCGTCATCGTCAATAAAAGGCATAAGCTTTCGAAGTGAACTCTGTTTCACATCACCTTTAAGATTGAGAATTTTGATGTCATCTTGAAAATCAATTGATTGAGTTATCTTAATCAAAACATAAAGAGTTCTGTTCAAGTTCGTTGCCTTTAGAGGACCAATTTCTCTAAGTTCTCTGTCCTTGCGGCTATATTTTGCGTTATGCACGTATCGATAGCAAAACGAAATTACCCTTAAGAGTGTGGATAATTTAGAAAATTTTGACAGAAAATATGGGTATATAGAGGTTTTATCTCCCTTATCACCCTTACTAGAAATATTGTTCACAGTAACCGTAGTTCCTGAAACAGAATTCACAGGGGAATATTTTTTAGATCTTTCCTCAGAAGTTTCTAAATTGGAAAGAGTCCGGGGCCACAATGATTGCGGTTGATATAGAAATTCTGGACCACGCCACCATATTTCACATTCCATAAGTTCACGAGGTAAAATACCCCTGGATGCACAATCCGCAGGATTAAGGGCCGAAGGAACATATTTCCACTGTAGTGGATTGCTAAACCGCTGAATTTCAGCCACTCTATTGGCGACATAAACAGTCCACTGTGAAGGTGGTTTTCTAATCCAGCTTAATACTGTGGAGCTATCACTCCAAAAGAAAATATTTTCAATTTTCGTATCCGTAAAGGAATTTTGAACCCTTTTGCCCAGTTTTACTAATAAGGTTGCAGCACAAAGCTCTAGCCTCGGTATGGAAACAGTTTTTATCGGAGAAACTTTAGATTTAGCCTGTAAAAGATTTACAAAAATAGCATTAGAAGTAATTACCCTAGAGTAAACTGCTGCTGCGTAGGCCACTGTTGATGCGTCACAAAAACAGTGTAGTTCAAATTTGAAATTATCACAACAGTTTATCCATCTTGGAATACGGAGATCCGAAAATTTTGAAAGAGTCGACTTGTACTCGATCCACTTTTGCCCTATTTCGTGAGGGACTGGGCTATCCCAGTCCACACCATTTTCCCATAATCGTTTGAAAAGTGATTTGGCTATAACGGTACATGGAGTTAGCCACCCCAATGGATCATATAATCGAGCAGTTTCAGATAAAATAGTTCTCTTCGAAATAAAGCTATTTTCATCAATGTTCGCTCTAAAGGAAAATGTGTCACTAGTGGTGTTCCACTGGATCCCAAGCGTTTTTACCACATTATCTCGATCAAACTTTAAAGTCAAAGACTTTTCCCTGTGTTCCTCAGGAATTTTCCCCAACAATTCCGATGAATTTGTGATCCACTTTCGCAAATTACAGCCACCTTTTCGTAAAAGGTCACATAAATTTTCCCGTAAACTAATTGCCTTTTCCAACGACTCAGCGCCAGAAATAATGTCATCGACATATGAATCCGAAATTAAAATTTTCGACTCATCGGGAAATTTCTCCCTATAGTCTTCCGCCATCTGCCGAAGAACACGGATAGACAGATAAGGCGCCGAGGTCGTCCCATAAGTCACCGTATTTAATTGATATACTGAAATTTCATCAAGTGGACTAAACCTCCACAAAATTTGTTGAAACCGACGATGTTGTGGATCGACATCAATTTGTCTGAACATTTTCTCAATGTCTGCACTAAAAGCAATCCTGTGCGTTCTCCATTTGGTCATAATCTGCGGCAGATCATTCTGCAAAGCAGGACCAGGAGATAACTCCTCATTGAGAGATTTTCGGCCATCAATATGACTACTACCGTCAAAAACAACCCTTAATTTGGTAGTGGTACTATCCTCCTTTAAAACGCCATGGTGCGGCAAAAAATAGGAATTTTCCTGAACATCACCCGGATACGTTCCAATTTTCGACATATGACCCAAAGACTCATATTCCAGCATAAAATCCCTATAAGTTTCAGAAAATAATGGGCGTCTTGAAAATGAAGTTTCCAACTGTTTCAAACGCTTCAAAGCCCCAATCATATTATTATGAAGTTTAGGGCAAATGCTATCCATAATAAGTGATCTGAAGGGTAGTTTTACCATATAACGGCCAGACAAAGTACGTTTAGTTGTGGCCTGAAAGTAACTTTCACAAGCAAGTTCCTCATCAGTCAAATCGCGTTTGATAACAACCTCTTCCTGTTCCCAGAACGAACGTAAAAGGTTCTCCAAATTGACATTATGAAAATGAACAGTACTCGCGTTAGCTGATTCCGAAGAACCAGAAAATACCCATCCAAAGATGGTATTTTGAAAGAATAAATTATCATGTACAAATGATTCAGCAGGTATCTTAACTCCAGGACATACGTCAGAGCCAAGAAGTAAATCAATTGGATCTGTTTCATAATAAAATGGATCAGCCAGGCTGCCGTTTTTTAATATCGGTAAAGACAAATGTCTGGAATTAAAATTGGGTCTATACGACGAAACATTACCGAGAACTAAGGCTACGCAAGATAAAACTTTCTCACCATTTCGCGAACGTAATTCAATATTAACCGAACCCTTTGACAGCTGGTCGCTGTTACCTACACCGGACACCTGAATATGTGACCTCCGTCTAGGGAGACGTAAAAGCTGAACTGCGGGCTCTGTTATCAGGCTCCCTTGAGCAGCTGGATCCAATAAGGCCCTAAGTGGAAATTGACCACTACTAGTATTAATAAAAAGACGGATTGTGTATAACAACACATTTTGAAATGAGTGAGCGCTATGAATTGTGACGTGAGGGGTCACTGAATCGTCAGAAATAATATTAGAATTCTGAACTGAAACAGAATCTTCAACGTGTAGCACAGTGTGATGTGGCTGCTTACAAGTACCGCATCTACGCAACGACTTACAGTTGTCATGGTTATGACCGACAGAAAAACAATTCCTACAAATGTTCCTTTTATTCAGAAAATCATCCTTAGATATCAAGGGTAAAGCCAAAAATTTATAGCATTGAAATAAATAATGCTTTCTCTCACAAAACAAACAGGAAATCGATTTCGATTTTCCTACAGTACTATTATGAACATGAGCGTTTTTCCTATTTCCGATATTACCCTTTTGAATCTGTTTACCCGTAGAGGGTGTAGAATTATTCAAAGATTCCAATGTCCTGAAGGTATTCTCCAGAAAAGAAAACCAGTCTGAGCGATTCGGTACTTCCGTTGAGGATTTCAAAGAACGCTCCCATTCCCTACGAGTTTGTTGGTCAAGCTTCTGACAAAGTATTGGAATTAACAACGGATCCCATCCAGAAGTGCTAATATCCAAATTCTCAAAAGAGTTTAGACATTCTTGGGTCATATCTAATAAAACTTTTATGCCCTGAAAACTTCCATCAGATTTTGGAATATTGTGCAGCTTAATAGCAAGATCGTCAACAATCTTTCGCTTATTGTGGTACCTTGACTCCAGAATTTTCCATGCAGAGTCGTAGTTAGCATCGGTTACCGAAATGGTCCTAATCAGAGAAGCCGCTTCTCCTGAAAGCGTTCCCTTTAAATAGTAAAATTTTTGAATCCTAGACAGAGATGAATTAGAATGTACCAACGATACATAAATATCTCGAAAAGGGATCCATTCAAGATACGACCCCGTGAATTTAGGAAGGGAAATCCTAGGTAGTCGCGCATCGACACCGTGAGTCATCTCTGAACGGTTAACCGACATAGCAAAAGTGCTACTAAGTGGGGAAGGTGCGCTGTCATCCCTGGGCATGCTGTCAAGTAACTTGCCCTTAAATGAGAAGTAAACTTCCGAAAACTCATAGAAGCATTCCTCTGCCACATATGGAACATCATTACCATTCAATGAAGTTTCCCGTATGATTCTTGAAATTTCATCATGCTGATACTTAAATTGTTGAAACAATGAATCTAGTTCCAGAGCAAGACTCTCCAAATAACCACGAGATTTCCCAGAATCATCCTTACAGGAAAATCTCTCATTGAGTTTCCTCAATGTATACAACAATTCACGTTGTATAGCAATAAGTGATTGCAAATCACTCATTGTCCCGTAATTGGCCAGAATTTTAAAGTAAATTCTATGAAAATTAGCCCGTAAGCCGTTCACCAATGTAATGGATGAGATAAATAATCAAAGTCCATAAACGTAAACAATAACGTTTCGGAGGTACAGTAGTACCTAATACTTTATAGAATTAATAAAGTATGTAGAATAGAACACGAAACTATGCAGAACATATAAATTAAATTTTCTGTTTGTATTCAAACGTTTCGTATTCACCAAAATATTTTATTTGCACAGATGTACACAGTTCCCATTAAGAATTATAGAAACATTAGATTTGTTCAAAATCACGTGATCAAAAGTACAGAAGTAATTAATAATTTACTAACTGTACAATAGAATTAAAGTTAAAACGTTCACAAACCCTTTTGTTTGCGCAAACGTACAAAGCTTTGATGTATAGTATGTAAGAAATTTTAAGAAAATAAACCGTTCGCGATTACGGTTATAATGTACAGATGTACCCAGAAAATTAAAAAGTTAATTTAAAAAAAAATGTTTTTTTTTTTTCCAATAGAATTAAGAAAATGGGCTATTCCCATTTTCAGTGTACAGATGTACTTATTCAAAATTATATACCCAAAGGGTGAGAAAAAACAAACGTTTGTAATAACGTCTTTATGATACAGATGTACCAAGATTAACTCAAATGAAGTCAATCCAATATTAATTCAAATAAACGTAGAAAAATAGAAACAAAGTGATTTTCGGTGCTGTTCAATATACAGTCACTTAAAATGTTCATGACCACGTTCTTTTTCTTCCTATGCACTGATAACAATCGACAAACGAATTCAGAAAAAAATCGGATTCAGAAAATTGTTGATTTGTTTTATATAATACAATTTTCTAATATTCACATTGATTTCGTATAAAATTTGTTTAATAAAGCTTTATTCAATTTCTATAAATTCTGTAAAATTATTTTTTTTCCACAAATTTTTAAATAAATCAACGGGAATATTTTTCAGAAACTGTATAACTATTTTATTAAATTTATATCACAAATCTTTTAACCGTTTCAATAACCTCGTTTTTCCTTTTTATACAAATTCACAACTTTAATAAAAAACAGGAACGGTTCCCGGGTTTCGGCACCAATGTTTACGTATTTCCGTTTAGATAGTATATTTTTAAGTATTTTATATTTAAACTTTCATTTAAACTCAGACAATTTAATTAATTTGAACTAATAAAACACACGATGTGTTTAAGGGTTGTACAACTCTTTATTTTATTTATTTATTTTACCAACTATGTCTTCTTAGGCTGAATGTCCAAAATAAAAAAAAAGGGCAGAATAATTTTAATAATTCCATAAATTACCTAGAAATACATTGAATAACATAAAACTAGTTTTCTTCTTATAATGAGAATAACTGAAACAGTTATTCTCATCATATTACTAATGTATCATTAGGTTGCTACCAACACTTTACTAGTGCAAGTAGCAAGCTAATAAAACAATAAGAAATGTGTATAAGAGTATTTTGAATAAGCAAATAAATTAACCCTACGATGGTACCAATAAAAAAGGTGGGCATCCATAAATGATTATTAATACAGATATATACTTATTATAATAATAATGAAAATATTATCAAATACAAATTAATAACTACTAAATGATCATTATTAATAATCGTAATATTACTAAATACTAACATTATTAATCATTAAATCATTGTTAAAGTTACAACAAAATCTGTATTAATATCAGAAAAAAAAACAGAGTTTAACTGTTAGATAATTTAACATTTTTGATGAATAAATAGCAGACAAATGGTTGAAGAAATTTATCCTTTCTGCAACAGGGTCGTTATAAAATGGGGGCTCAAAAAGGGAAAGTGGCCCCTTAACGACCTGTCCAAACTGCTGGAACTAGGAAGCTGAAATTCGGTACTTAGGTTCCTCTTCTAGCATAATTCTAACCGAGAGGGACAAAAAAAGAAAAAGTGTCCCCCTTGACAGCCTGCTCAAACTGCTGGAACTAGGAAGCCGAAATTCCCTGGTGATGGATTTTCGGAAATTCCTACCGAGAGGGGCACAAATAGTAAAAGTTGGCTAGAAACCTGAAATGTAAAACATATGTTCCTTGGAGTATGGGCTCACTTATCGCGAAGGTGCTTTTTAGAATTTTGGAAAGGCACATTGCAAAAATGGGGATTAATGAAGCGAAAAGTGCCGCTTAAAGGCCTGCCCAAACCGCTGGAGGTAGGAAGTTGAAATTTGGTATTAAAGTTCTTCCTCTATTGTAGACATCCTCTAAGATGAGATTTTTGGAAATTTCCACAGGTAGGGTCAAAAACAGAAAAAGTCTCCCCCTTAACGGCCTGGCCAAACTGCTGGAACTAGGAAGCTTAAATTCGGTATTTGGATTCCTTCTCCAACGTAGACGTCCCCTAAGACGGAATTTTTTGAAATTCATACCGGGAGGGGTAAAAAGGCAAAAAACTTCCGTCTTGATGGCCTGGCCAAACTGCTGGATATAGAGACCTAAAATTATGTATGTGGTAGGTTCCTCCTCCAACGCAGACGTCCCCTAAGACGGAATTTTTGGAAATTCCTACCGGGAGGGGTAAAAACGGAATAATTCTCCCCCTTGATGGCCTAACCGAATCCTTCGGCTAGAAACCTGTAATATATAATATGTTTTCCTTAGAGTATGGGCCAACTTATCGACAAGGCATTTTTAGGACTTTGGACAGGAACGTGGTAAAAATGGTGGTTCAAAAGGTGAAAATTGCCCCCCGCCCCTTAACGTCTGCGTCTTTAGCTAGAAACCTAAAACTTAAAGAACAAGTGTATATGGAACACTAAAATTAAGAAACTAAATAGGAAATGAGTGGAATTGAAACACTACACAAGTAGAACGAAATGGATATAAATGTTGAACGAGTGGAATTAAAATTATAGAAAATAGAAATGGATTGGAAGAGGGAACGAAATGGAATGGACTATAGAACGAAACGGAATGACGAGCGAGATGGCATAGAATGGAAAACGAGTGGAATTGAAACACTGCAGTTAAAAGAGGAATGGAACGGAGCAAGTGCAAAGAAATGGAATAGAAATAGAAGCGCTGATATCAATATCGATACACAAGACAGTAGGAACGAAATGGAATGAAACGGCGAACGAGTGGAATTGGAATAACAGATAATGGGAACGAAATGCAATGGAATGGTGAACAAAATGGAATCTTGGAAGGAGTTGCATTGGAACACTAAAATTGTTAAACAAAATGGAATGGAATTTGAATGCGATTGAGGCAAGATTAAAGGATTTTTCATGGGAGGAACAAAAAGGGGTGAAGAACCCCTTTTAATTACCTGTTCAAACACTATCCACGGAATATGAAACTTAGTAGCATTGAAACATAATCTCCCAAAAGTTAAACAAATTTTCTAAAAGATAAAAAACCTTAGAAAAGGAATGGAACTTATATATTCTGATATTTAAATTGCAGGTAACGAAGCACCGGTGGAAGAAACCGACGCAGTAAATTTTCCAACTGAATTTGTGAATTTATTTGAATTGCCAGGTCTACCTTTACATAAACTGGAATTAAAAAACTTTATGGCACGCTGACAACGTAGCGGGCTTTGCCCGCTATCTTTAATATTATAAAATGCTTTCCAACCCTGCTTTACGTTATTTATTTTCATTCAAAACACAAATGAACAAAACTACTTACGGGTCTATCTACCTAAGTTCGCACTTTACCAAATTATCTTGACATACACATGTATATTGCAATTTATAATGGATTCATTACTAACAATCCACTTTCATGAGAAAAAGTGATCAAATACTGATTTATTTTAAACCCATTGTTGTGTGAGAATTATTTATTTGTGGTGGCTGGGTGAAGGCTTTTATTATAAAAACTGTACTTTAAATAAAAAAGCGAATTTAAAAAAATTGTGCGAATACGACCTATCTACGCCGATGGCTTGAACAACAGACAATTAGTTGTTACATGCTCACGTGTTGGTATACTAAATGATTTATTTATATAAAAATTAAGAGGCAAAAAATAGTGTTTGTACTTAAACATTACAATAAATTTACCTTAACAATTATTTTACTTTAACAACAAATATTGTGTTTTATTTTATCTAATAGTGTATTTAGACTGGGCAAAAACTGGTAGTTTTTGACGATTTTTAGTTTTCGAACCGAAAGTTCTGTGTTGTTATTAATTGTTAAATGCATTAATAATTTTTTAACCTCAATTTAACAATAAAAAATATAGAAAATTGTGTAATAAAAAAAGTGATGTGACAAAAAAAAAGTAAATAACCAGTGTAAATGACTTGGCTTTTGTAATTTAGTTTTGTACAAAAACCAGTCTAAATTCAGTATAAAATTAATTTGAAATAAAAAAAGATATAAAATTTGTATTTCAGATTAGATTTTCTGCAAATGTTGATGCAAAAGTAATGATTCTTTTGTTAAAATGAATTTATTGGAATAACCTGGAATATGTCACGTATTAAGATTTTGCAAATTTGATTAAGGGATTTTACTAGATTTGCAAAATAGGAAAATAAGTGAAGTATTCATTTTAATTGCAAATATATCTTAGATCCTTTACCTAATCAAAATAAATTGATATGGTTCTGAAAGCCCAAAGTCTACTCTTAAACCATATTAAAAATTATCCGTGGTTTAGTCAGGTCTATGAATAAATCAGAAATTTTAAAGAAAAAATTGTCTTTTTGCTAAAAGTTAAATTTGCGAATATTTCAAAAAGTACAGCTAATTTTGAAATTTGGTGCTTTCATTCGTGATATTCAGCCTAAAATCTATCAGAATTGACATGTCGTATGCCCGATGCATTTTTAGTGTTGTACTGCGTAATCTTTTATTTACTTCTAATAATTTTAATTGAGCAAAAAGAATAAAAATTTCAAAGCTGAAATATAAATATTTTGAAATATATGAAATATGTAGTTACCCAGCAAAACATTCTATTACCCGGTAATGACTTTGGTAAGAAGAAATAAAGTTAGGTAACCTCTTACTTTTTTATTACAAAAGCTAATATTTTAACAAGGGCATGTCCATCAGATCGTACCGCAAAAAAAAGTTCGCCGTACACCCTCCAATATAAAGTATTTTTGCAAGGGAATTTCAAAAAAAAAAATTTTTTTCCAGAACGTAGGGGTCGCTGTTTTTAATTTTTCGCTAAAGCTTCGAAAAAAAATTTAAAAAGGCGACCCCTACGTTCGGCAACCAAAATATAAAAAAATTTCTACCGGGTTAATGGAAAAACTTCCTTAGCAAAAGTTTAATGATTTTTTGCGAGCTTTAATTTTCTGACATAAGGGTTGTAGCAACTGAGATATGGTGGGTAATTACTAGAACGGGATACTTGAGGTCAATGGCACCTATAGCAAAACACTGGTCTCAGATCAGACTGTAAATGCCAAATATATAACGAAAAATGTAAAATGGCGGCACCTACTTTCGGCAAAAAAATTTTTATTTTTCAAATTGCCTTGCTTCAATGTATTCTGATGTCGTTACGAATCTGGTTGAAAATATTTTCTAGAAAACATACTAGGCCGGGTCGATTTGTGGGGAGGCAAAAAAATCGCCCATGGCTCAGGGAAAATCGTATTCTAGGGATCAAAAAATTGCCGAAGGAACCATACCTCTAAAACGAATTCTACTACCCCCCAACTGTTGACTTTTGTCCCGTAGGGTCAAGTTTTGAAAAATCACACTTTGACCCATTTAGAGTGCCCCAATCGAGTCCAAATGTATGACCGACCCCCACTAACTTTGGAGGGCCGATCCACCCATGCCAGTGGCACACCCCCTGAAACTCCCCTGGGGGGTTCCCCATACAAACATTTTAAAAAATCACCATTTTTGGCACTTTATTTTATTATTTTTTATTTATTTTATTTATTTTTATTATTTTATTTATTTTTTCTCCTTAGAAATTTATTTAGTCAGAACATATGTAAATGAAAAAATTAATTTAACTTAGTAATAGAAAAGAAAAAATAAAAAATTACTGTTTGAAGTCTTTTTTGCTTTCAAGTCTGGGCAATTTCGCACGGCTCTCTAATGTCGTCGCCATAACAGCCTCTACATTTTCCGGTATAACTCGTTTGGAAACGCTAGCTAGCAATTGAACGTGTCGTTCTGTTGCAGGTCGTAAAATAGGTTGTGTGGGTTTTTTAAGCCACCACAAGACACAGCTGCATGTCGTAAACTTACTTAAGCTAAATCGGTTACAGGTAGAATTGAGCATAAAATTATCATAAAGGATTTTCCAGAAGTAATAAAAGGCGCACTTGCTTAACAGAATTTGTGGTCAGATTAACGTTTAATTTACATGTAAGTACTTTATGGGCAGTTTTGACAACAAAATCGGTTACAGGTAGAATTGAGCATAAAATTATCATAAAGGATTTTCCAGAAGTAATAAAAGGCGCACTTGCTTAACAGAATTTGTAGTCAGATTAACGTTTAATTTACATGTAAGTACTTTATGGGCAGTTTTGACAACAAAATCAGGTCTATGAATAAATCAGAAATTTTAAAGCAAAAATTGGCTTTTTGCTAAAAGCTAAATCTGCGAATATTTCAAAAAGTAGAGCTAATATTAAAATTTGGTGTTCACATTCATGATATTCATCCTAAAATCTATCCGAACTGATATGTCGCATAGATTGCCCCTGTGTAACCTAGTGTCTTCAAATGCAATGAAATGTGTAAAGAAATTTTAAAATAACACAATCTAATGTATTTATATTTTGCCCTTATTTTCAGGATTGAAGTCAGGGATGATAACGTTAGTACTATAGTACCTTTTGTGGTACTATTGGAACCTGAAAAGTACTATGGTACTCCTCTGATCATTTAGTACTATTTACACATTTTACGATTTTTAAATTTTTTCTGCTTTTTTTAATTTTTATACATATTATTGTGTTTATAGCGAACACATCAAATATCGGAATTTTAAATAAAAAATACTTATGTTGAAAAAATTTAAAAAATGTAGATGGTACTATTGAAAACTCAAACACATAAAAAATGTTCTTTCGCATTTTTAATAAAATACGTATATACAAAAAAATAAATATTAAAAATTAGGAGAATTAAGAAATTTATAAATTTTTGTGTTTTTTGAAACGCGCAAAATGTTTTTTCCAATCAGAGCTCTTAAAGAATTCACTCATTCGATTTTTATTTCTGAATGATTAAATACCTCAACCCTCTTTCGAAGAATCGAATGAATTATTAATCAACCTAATTCATTTGATTCGATTGTCAAACCATTTGTTCATTCGAAAATATTCTTATGACATTCACAAGGTGGAATAGATCCGTAAGTACCTTTAAAATAATATTCGCTTTAAAACGAAGTTGAATACGGTTTTCAAGGGCTCGAAATTCTGAACCCTACACTCACAGAAATAAGCCTGTAAAAATAGCAGAAAAATCTAGTAAAAATGGTCTTACAAAAGAAACTGCTGAGATTAGCAGCTTTTTTTTTTTTGCTAAATACTAGTAAGATCAGCAAAACTAAAACCGTTAAGTTTACAAAATGTTAGTTATATTTAAGTTAACTTTTAGTTCATTGAAAATAAAAAATTATACTGTAAAATCTGCAGAAAATATTAATATTAGTAGACTAAAAATAGCAAAAATAAATTGTTATATCTACAAAATTTTTAAGTTAAATTCAGTTGAATGAAAATAGCAGTCTATCCTGCTAAAACCAACGGAAATTGTTGCTAAAAATAGTAAACTGGTGTTTTTAGAAGACTAGATTTTTATTCGTATTTTTAAACTTTTTTGTTATTTTTTAGTCTACTATTATTATTTATTGCTGATTTTAGCTGGATAAGTTGTTATTTTCTGTTAACTTAAATTTTGTAAAATTTTTTTAAATTCCTTGCGTTTTTCTTCTCATTCGTGTGTGAAGTTTCTTAGAAAACTACGCACTCTTAAAACATCTTAATAGATACCCCCTGATTTTACAAAATAATCTGATAGCATTTTTTATGTAAGGTATTTTTTAACTAATTTTTAGTAGTTTTAACAAAAATTTTTTTCTTTGCTGTATGAGTTAGATATAACAGAACAGAACTCTTTATGTTTATGAGTTTTAATTTGTTAAATTATAATGATAAAAAAATTAAATGAAAAAAATTGTTGGTACTATAGAGGTCGAAAAATTACTATTTTTTAAGCTATTTGGTACTATTTTAAAAATCCCATTTATCATCCCTGATTGAAGTATTTAATTTGTGTTGTTATATTCCGGCCAAAATCATGTGAAATTAAAAGAAGAAGAAAAAACTTGCCTAAAAGCTAAATAAATGCCAAAAATCGCTGTTTTCTCGAAATCCGCTCAAAGAAAATCTCTGCCGAACAGCAAAAATAAAGCCGTTAAATTTGCAGAATTTTAGTTATACACTAAAAGTTCTATAATTGTCACCTACTTTAAATGTCGGTGTGCTTTAATTGTCACCCCCCTTTAAAGGTCGGAAAATTTGATTCATGTAGTACTTTTATTGTCACTATGCTTTTAAAGTAGTAAAAAATATATTAAATGATTCTATAATTGTCTTTTTAAGAAATATATTTTGTTTTTTCCATTCTAAAATGCACTTTTAAAAATGGTCCAGTTGTAACAAATATTTAAATGAAAAAGTAAAGACAAAAGATATTGCAAAATCCTATAATGTTTAGGAAAGGACACTTTTACGGATAAAATGCTCAAATCATTGTTCGAATTGATCACATAATTTCATCAATTAATGAAATTATTGATTAGGCATCTAATTCAAATGGGTCCCTACAAGATTTGTGCGTCCTGCCCAAACTTTCTAACAAATCCACCATACAAATGCTTCAAACCTATAACTGATATTTATTCCTTAATTTGTTAAAATTAAAAAAAAAAAAAATAAATACATAATAAAAAAAATTGATTCCTAGCATGCTTTAATTGTCTGAAAATTCTATAAGAGACACTTATAGAACTTTTAGTGTATTTAAATTGACTTTTAGTTAATTGAAAATGACAAATTGTATTGTAAAATCTACACAAAATTTTGCTAAATATTAGTTGACTAAAAGTAGCAAAAACAAACTGTTATATCTATAATTTTTTGTTATTTTTAAGATAAATTTAGTTGAATGCAAATAGCAGTCTATAATGTTAAATTAGCAGAAATATTTACTAAAAAAATTGTAAAACTTTAAATTTAACAGGTTTATTTTTGCTGTTCTTATTTATTATTATTTAGCAAAAAAAAAATCTCCTAATTTAACAGTTTCTGCTGCAGCATCATTTTTAACTAATTTTTAGTTACTTTTTCTGGTATTTTTACAGATTTGTTTCTATGAGTGTACTATTTTGAGTAAATTTCAATATGTTGTAGAAGCAAAAATTCTACGATGAAAATGTCGGTTTTTGATCACCTCGGTAATTTAAGTGGTCAAAATATGGGGTAAGAATGGGTTCGTCAGAAGTGGAAGAAAATATGGGAAAGGATGATCTTAGATTTCTTTTCTCTATCAAATATCAAAATTTTATATAGGGTTTTCCAATAAGGACTTGACAACTTTTTTTTAAATAACGTACGTCGCGTCAAATGGTCCATCGGCTTCAATTCTTGAGTCAGCTTGATCTTGTATGGGTGTAAACCAAGATATTTACGCAAAATTCGCCATAAAGTGGTCTTGGCGATGCCCAGTTCTTGAGAACGCCGCGTAATCGACTGATTTGGATCGTTTGCTGCGGGCGCCTGAACGGCAGCGATATTTTCGTCACTTCGACCAACCCGTTGTCTCACTGGCACGGCAGCATCACACAATGAATATGTAGACTCAAATTTTTGCACTAAACTTGTTATTGCTTGTCTACTAGGGCGAGAATAACGACCGAAAATTGGAGTTAACACTCTTAAAGTTGCAGTCACTGACTCCGAATTTCGGTAATACATTTTTGCATACGTTGTTCGTTCGTGTACTTTACCACACTGAGAGACTTATAATTACTTCAATAATGAATTTCTTCATAGTTTCAATGAAAATTGTCACTGGAACACGTTCATTGAAACTTTTCATAGAATCTATGAAACAGGAATCATTAAAGTCAATGTTTATCAAAAGTTCATAAAATTAATGAAACTCTTCATAAAATTTATAGGCCACTCGTCCAATGAATAAATCATTCAGCCAATGAAGAGCTTCATAAAATCTATGAAGCAATTTCATTTACTATTATTTATTATAGTTGGTTGTTGTCGTTGCTAAGCCGGAGTGGATAAATAAAAAGTACTTAGCAAATACAAAAGGCGTAATAAAATCGTAGCATATTTTACGGATGTACAAAATATATCTAAGAATTCATTAAATTAAAAAGTTTCATAAAAAAAAGTTTCGAAAAAATTAATATGATTTATATAAAAATTTCATAGTCCAAAATTAATAATAAAAAATTAATTTAAAAAATAAAAATTATAAAAGATTATTCTCTCAGGAAATGACGATATTTTATAAAAAAAAATTAAAAAAAAGTAAATACTATTGAACAATTTCATATACATAAAGAACATTTTCATTAATTTGCATTTTCATTTTCATACATAATGAAATTCTTCATTGGTTCTACGAAAAAAATTCTATGAAATTATATCATTAATATCATGAAGGATAATTCTCTCAGTGCATGATGAAAACGTTGAGTTTACTGAAAAAAGGTAAGTAACAGTTAGATGATCAGTGAAATAGTGCGTTCACAAATTAAATTCAAAGTTGTCAAGTACCTGTTGGAAAACCCTTTACTATTCTGAGCGTATAGCATTCCCTGCACTAGGTTTTCTTCAGAGAAAAGCATGCATTTTCAGAATTTTCTATAAAAAACATTTGAAAATTTTATCAAAAGGGAGGGAGTTGTTTTAAAAGTCTTTTTTTGTATGAAAAAATCGCAAGCATAATGTCGAAAGTGTTTTTTAAGATTAAGGGTCTGAGAATGGGCAGATCAACAGCCAAACATAAATGGGGCCCTTGCCTACCCCAGAAAAATGGTCTAAGTACGCCTATGAAAAATGTTTAAATTCTTTCAAGATACTGTTTTTCTTTTGCAGAATTCTACATTTTCTCTCTATCTTAAAAAAGTCATAATTTTTTGACAATAAGTTTAGGAGGAAAGATCTAAAAATTTGTCCTAAAATGCATATAAGCTCATGTTTTCCATTTCCTCAATAAATAAAACGATTTTATTTCTTATTTTTTAGCTTTTCTTAAATTTGTCCGAAAGTGTTTTTATTTAGAAACAACAAAAAAACAAACAGCGTCTTTAGAAATAATAAATTTTTGTTTAAAAGGTGGATTCACACTAATGGAATAATTTACGCTGCGAATTGCTTTCAAGAAAGGAAAAAATAGAAAGTTTCAAGATTTTTAGCAATTCTTTGCAAGTTTTATAAGAAAATTTGCATATATAGCAATACAAAATGATTATTTACAAAAAACCGGAAAAACAGGTTATTCAAATCGGTTTTGAATTAAAAACACCGAAAACCGGTTTTTCAAAAAGGCGGTTTTTAGTAGTATTCGAAAACCGGGTTTTCAAATAGGTGGAATACTTGACAACTCTACTAATATGTTCTTAATAAAACCTTAAAGTCCAATCGTTGATTTTATAAAAATTTCTTTAAAAAAATTTTAAATTGTAGTTTTGAAAACAGTGTTTAAGAATTCCGACCTTTTTTAGAAAAAACTAATTCTTATCTGAGTTCGTGGAACATATAGAATAAAAAAATGTTTCTGTAGTAGATTATTTCAATAAATTTTAATTTTTTTTTTTATTAAATGGCCTGCGACACATCAGTTGCCTGAGGAAATTGTTATAACTCGGCTGATTTTTAACCGATTTAAGTTTTTATTGCTTTATTACAAAGAGATTTCACTCTAAATTATGATTATTTTGTGTTTTTAATTCGATTTAGTTTTAAAATATCAATGTTTTTGAGAAAATACACAAAAAGTCATATTTTCCCCTAGTAATCCGTGTTCCAAACTTCAGGACTGATGCGGCACGTCTTCCCAATGTCCGATTATCCTAATTTTTTGGGGGACGTAGTTTTACACCCAAATAAATATTTCCAGGGGGTAACATAGTCAAAAACTAAAAAAAAAATTTTTCTTTATACAATAATTTTTAGAGAAAAAGGTTTATTTCAAATCGGCCTAGATCTAGTTTCTGCCTTTTTCTATAAACAGGCTTCATCAGTGATTTTCCATTAAATTGTATTATTGTTTATATTTTATTGTCAGATTTTCCCTCTATGATAATTTTTCAACAACCCGTCGGCTGTAGGAATCGAACCTGTGCCTATTCCTACATTACAAATGTAACTATACTAAAGTGCGACATATTAGCCATCTCACCCAAGCAAGGCCTTGAATGCAACGTAGCTAATTCATAGTTTTTTCATCCTATTCAGCTTTTTCTTATTGTTTTTTACTTTCAGAAGTGATCAAATAGACACAAAAACATTCTACTTTTAGATTTTGGTTTATCTTCCAATCTCCTCCGTGGTTTTTACGTTGTTTACTTTGTTTTTTTATATTACCATGGGAAAGGTAGAAAAAAAAAACTTTAAGTTCCTATATCTTCCTAACTTTAACAGTTTTATTATATGTTTGAACGAATTTTTATAGGTATTAATTCCGACAGGGTATATGTAAAATAATTTTTCAAATAGATTAAAAAATTCATATTTGTAAATTTTTTTTGTATTTTACACTTTAAACCGGCAAAGCCTTGACAACCCCTGCATTCAGTCATTGACGCAAGAGAATTTGAACTGTTCAAATGCCAGGTTATGTGTAAATACCATTAGTCTGCCCTGAAAACAAAAATCGCTGTTTTTTTAAATATTAAAAGTTTTTAGGCATTGCTCATTTGTATATCAAAAGGGCATATGTAAAACCAAAATCCGAGTCCACTTTCAAAACACTTTACGGGTTTCATTTTAGCAACAGTGTACTTTTATTTCGCGTTTAAACAATTGAGGTTAATGCAGGCATTTTAGCACTTTAGGTGCCAGATCTACCACTTTTTTGTGAGTTAACACCCAAATTTTTTTAAAAAGTGCTAGGTGCTAGATTAGCTTTTTTTAAATATAAAATTTTTTTTGTACTTTTTTAAATAATTTAATACCTATGTACATATGTATATGGTATATGGACATATACATATGTATACCAGTGGTCGGCACAAAGAGAGAATGTGAATGTATTGTGTTTCTACACTGTGATAAATTAGTTTATCATTTTTAAATTTATATTTGTATATTAAGAACATGAATTAATGAAGAAATGTAATAATGAATGAATGAATGCATGAATGAATTAAAGAAATGAAAAAAAAAAAATAATTTATAGTAATTTAATTTTTTTAAAATAATTCAAATTAAATTTTATTATACACATTATTTAAAAAATATTTATTTTTTTGTATATAAATTATTTATTCTTAAAAAAGTATTCCATTAGTTAGTAAATTTAATGAACTAAAGAAATAAAAATAATTCATAATAAATTTCATGTTCTTGTAAAATTTTAAGAGTGTAATATTTTTCTAAAATTTCTTAAACAAAGCGACGTCAACCTACTTTGTTGAAAGCTACCATGCTACTGAATAAATTTTACGCTCTTAGTTGAGAGTTTTGTTACCATTAGTGCAGTGTTGCCACCAGTAAAACAAAAAATTACACAGCTGTAGATCAAAAATTATCCAAAACCGTATGAAATTACACAAAATATGTATTTTTCGTATTCTTTCAAAATAAACTCTCCTGTGCACAGTGGAGAAGAATACAAATATATTGGGAAGAATTTCGCCATTTCTTACCGACTGATATGAAATTTCACACTTAATTTTGGATGGCCGAAACTGCGGGAGCTATGCCATTCGATTCCAAAGTTTTGCCATTTTTCTATTCACAAACCGATTTTTAAAGACGTAACATTTCTATCATCTACAAAGTGCAAAAGTTATTTGCATTTTAAAACTAAAATTTAGCATTTTTGCCATAACCTGTTCCGTGTTTTTGCCTTCTGCAAAGGCAAATCCGGGCCAATTTCTCAGAAAATATAACAAATTATTCTATTAACTAAGGGGAATTTCAATGCAATATATTTTTAAGGATTTGAATATTAAAAAATGATATTTTATCCATATTAAAATTTTCTTTCAGAACAAAGTATTTTTGTTTTTCAGAAAGGCTACTTCATTCAGATGCATTGCATGTAAAAATATTACTTACTTGCTAATTATTCTCTCCCATACTCATCAAAATTTAACCGTTTATATTTAAATTAAACCAATTTTTCTCTGAGCACAAAGCTGGAGTTTAAAAAAAAAGTTGGAGTAGATCCTCCAAGGCGTCCGTAATGTGATGGCATAAGCCCTGTTCAACCCTAGCTTTAAATGTTTAATTTTTATGTTAATGGTAGCAAGGCAGACCTTAATATGAAATTTCTTTGCAGTATGTGTATCAACAAATTTCCTTTTTAAAAATAAAAATATAACATTTTTTCAAAAATTTCATACGATTCTGTTGAAATCTGAAACATGTTGGATTTACAGAATTCTAAAATATTCTGATTCTGCTCCATCTTGCTGCGTTAGCAACATTTTTGTCTGGCCAAAGCCCAGTATCATGATAACTACAGCGAAACAATTTTCAGATATTAGAAAGTCACAATCATAACAAGTTCAAATTTCCCACTCTTTCGCTGAATTTTTAAGTGTTCATGGAAACCAAGAGAATTTTTAAAAGAAGCTTGACAATTATTTTCGCAAAAAATGAACAAAAGGCGGTGCTTTAAACAAAACAAAAAAATTCATAACAACATTTTTGATTTCTTCTAAATTGGGTTTAGTGTTGAAAAAATCTACAAAAGTAATTCACCAGAAAATGGAGATTTGTGGTAAATGTTTCACTTACCAACTCGTTTCGTCTAACTATCGACTAATTTTTATTAATTTATTAAAAAGCTCCGGGACTTTGAAAAATTTACGGAAATTTCGATAAAAAGTGAAATTACACAAAAACTACACAAAAATGTCATTATTCAAAAACTATCCAACGAATGTGTAAACAGTCCCGTTTTTGAATAATTATTCAAAAAGTGGCAACACTGCATTAGTGTTGTGTACGTGTGAAAAGCCGATTATGATCGGCCGCTGGTGGCTACGGGTGCCGACCACTGATGTATACACAAAAAAAAACAGTAGGCACCAACAATGGGAATTTGCAAAAGCAATCACATTTTCTTTTAAATTGAAATTTTATTCCCAACAATTTTTTTGTTTGAAATATTTGTAACTCGTTTGTAAATTGTTGTCTTTCATATAAAAATTGTTTAAAAATTAAAATTCAAAGTTACAAAAAATAAAAGAATTTTTTTTTTTTTGGATTTACAAATTTTTTTGTTGGTGCCTTTTTAAAAAGTTTTTTTTTGTATTTACAAATTTGGTATGAGAAAGGTGTTTAAAAATTTAATTCGAATTTTGTAAATTCGTTCTGTGTACCTACATATGTATATGTCTTAAATCCAAGAAGAGTTAAAAACAGGATTTACAAATATACAACTTCTCTGAATAGTGTTAAAGAGTAGTTTACATCAGAGACCACTGTTGGTAAAAGTGGCACAAAAGTGCCATTTGTGGCACTATTGAATGTTCAATGGCACCTTGGCACTCTCCATAGAATTTTGGCACTTTTTACGAAAATTTCTATATAATTTGATAAAAGGTCGATATCGCTGGTTTTTCATTAAAAGCCACGCCTATTAAGAAGGGGTAGCAAAATTAAAAAACAAATGCTACACTAAAAATATCTACAATTTTCTGGATCACCTTCCAGTTCTTCGGGGACAATTTAATCATTATTTTGATATTTAAAAATAAAAGCAACGGGGATAAAATTAGAAAAACTTTAATTGATTCTATTGTATTGTCAATTTTAATTGTAAAATTTTTTGAAAGTGTTGGACCTGCTAACTTATCTTAAAATAACGGAATTTTAGTGCTTTACTATAGTTAAGAATGGCATTTTTATATGAAAATATTTGTGGTAGGTAATGTTAAACTCGGGTTACTTTTTAGATAAGTTGCCCGTCTTTTTTTTTTTTTTTTGTCTTTTTACTTAACCCTTAAATGCATGATCTCTACAATTTTAACCATTTTTTTATATATGATTTCTAAAGGCGTGTACATTTCAAGAAAAATACCAAAAAAATTGCCAAATAGCTAAATTGTGATTATTTTAACGTGTATGAAAAAAAAAGAAAAAAAAATATATGAAATATTAATTATACATTTATTGTTGCCAAAATTAATTTTATTGCGAGAATACCACTTTAAATATTTAAACAAACATTTTTGAATATTGCACTTTTTGTAAAAAAAAACGCGTGTTTTAGATTGTTCACAAACATACGAAGCAAAACCAATATTTTTCCTATAAATGTTTAAAAAATTTGAGTTATAGTTTATAAGAGCACTTTGTGCAGAAAGGGCCCCAATGCCCAAAAATTGAGTTTTATGCATCAAGTGGCGTTTTTTATTAAGAAACTGGTATGTTGCCAAATGGCTACACCATGCATTTAAGGGTTAAATTAACTAAATGTGTAAATATTTGAAATAAAAGCTGAACATATTTTTTTTGAAACATTAAATGTTGCTTAATTTTTTTTTTTGGCACTTTTTAAGCTTTTGTGGCACTTTTTTGGCATCATTGAGGCACCAAACGAAAATTCTCAAATACCATCACTGTCAGAGACTATTAATTATAGAGATAGGAAATAAAAACTTATGCTACTCACCGGTAGAGGGCGCTGTAATTTAATATTGCCTGAGCAACTATTTAGTATCAATTTAGTATCAGCTGAACCTACATTTAAAAACTCAAAGCTCCTGAAAACTGCTCAAAATAAGGAAAAACAAGAGCGAAATATACTCAAATAATAAAATTTGAGATATCCGTTTGTTTTTTTTTTTTTGCTTTGTTTTTTGTTATTATTTAAATTTAAATAAAAAAAGAAAATTTTAAATTTTTTGAACAAAGTGCCATCTGGTGATAACGATGTTTTTATAACTTATTTTTTTTGGTGATGCCATACCCCTGGTTTACATTATGGGATTGAGTGCTAGGACCTGTTAAAAAATCCATGTGCTTATCGGATTTCTCATTTTTAGACTTTTTCAAAAAATCATTCTCTCTCATAAGATTTGCACACTTAAAGTTACCTCTGTTGAGTTAGCTCTCTCACATTTAAAGTCTTTAAGATTTTATTTAGGATTATATTCTCAGTGTTACGATTTCTTTTATTTAAATCAGGCATCGGCAAATACATACAACCTTATTTTGTGCTTGTACGAGTAAGTTGCAGCGTCTCTCTCTCAATGTACTGACAAAGAACGTTTGTATAATAATTTGAAAATTTTAAATGTTTGTAATGGGAATATAAAATAACCCCCCAATTCAAAGTTATAACAGGTTTACAAAACGTAATTTTCATACAAAATTTGTTCAATAAACCTCATATAATTTTACAAAGCGTTTGTGAATTTAGGGGTAAAAATTTAAAAGCAAACAACAACTACAAAAACAAATATCAAAAAACAACAACACAAAAAAAAACTTGAAAATAAATTACCAAAAAAATGTATAAATAAACATTATGCAGAATGTAAAAAAATCTGGCAAACAAGCGATGTGACAACCTACTTCTTTGAATGCTTGTGTGCGACTGAGTAAATTTATTTATTTTTTTGTTCTATGTGTGAGCTTATGTAGGTGTTAGAGAGCGCCCATGGGAATAGGTGTTGCCGAAGTCTGATTTAAAATCATGACTCAGTCCTATAATGTAAACGGCTCTTAAGGGTGAATAAATATATTTACTAGAGATGGGCGCATGAGTGAATTTTGACTCACGCTCACGCACGCTCACGAAAGAAAAATATTAATCGAAACATTTTTTTATAATCACGCTCACTCACGCTCACGTGAATAATTTTAATTTGAATCACGCTCACGAAGTACTCACGCTCACGAAATACTCACGAAAAATATGCAATTTGTTTTTATCCATGGATGGTAACCGAAACGATGCGGTTATCGGTAAGGGTATCGCTTTTTTAGATTATTTCGGTAACGGTATTTTAAGGGCAACGCTATTTTATTTATTTCGGTATCAGTATTTTAAGGATAACGGTTTTTTAGTTATTTCGGTAACGGTATTTTAAGGATAACGGTTTTTTGATTATTTCGGTAACGGTATTTTAAGGATATCAGTAGTCAGTTTTTTCAATGCATCCTCAATTTTTTTTACGAAAAACAAACGAGATTAAAAACAGAACCAATTTACCAACTTAATGTACGAAAAATACTCAATAATCTAGTGCAATTGCCATAAACAGAAAATTAGAAACATCGGTAACGGTATTTTAGGGGTAACTGTATTTCCTTTATACCGGTAAGGGTATCGATATTTAATTTATTTCGGTATCGGTATTTTAAGGGTAACGGTATTTCAGATATTTCGGTGACGGTATTTTAAAGATAGTTTTGAATCGATAACGGTATTTTAGCGGTATTGCCTGCCAACACTGTTTTTATCTTAATTATTTAAAGAAACTTTCTTTATTGAATATAAGTTTTATTTATTTGGGGCCATTAACAATAAACAAATTAACCTAAAGTTTGAGCTAACTTAGAGTTACAGATGTCACATTCCATAGAAATTTGAATTTTTTAACTTTCAGTTTGTGTTAACTTCAGGTTATTTGTTTATTGTTAATGGGGGTTAGAATTAAAATTAAAATTTTGTTAAAAATGTAACTAATATGCAAGTGCTTGTGCAAATATAAATATTACTTACACTTTAGAAAAACTTTTATTTTCTATTGTTGATTATACTTGAATGGATGTCACTACTTTGCTAGATCTTTCAAAACAACAGAGTAGTATATTGGAAGATGACAAAGCAAATTGTGGTATTTTTTTTTGTTTTTCTTTGATATTTTAAATGTTTAGAAACGCTCCTAGACGAGAAGAAGAAATTCTCATTGAGTTTGCACTTTAACTTAATAAATATTTCTAGAAATACAAAAACGTTGCAACCTGACGATTGCCTTATTCAAGAATAAAATTTGGATAGGGACATGCATTTAACAGATTATTTTTCATAATTTGTTAATTAGGTTTTGGGATTTTAGCGCATTTAATTCCTTTAATTTTATATTTAAAATTTTTAAATAACTTAAAAATTTCACTGTAAGTCTTTAAACTTCCAAATTTTTATGGAGGAACAAAATTTTTAAATGTTTTGTACAAGAAGTCGATTTCTTCTTTACATAAGAATTCTGGCAGAAGTAGAAAACACCCGTTCGCTAGTACCTGAATTGACTGGAATATACATTATTTGAAGGAGGGGAAGATCTTTGGAATTTTTCCAAAATTGCGATGTCTGGTTTAATATAATCACTCAAACTCACGCACAAAAATTTACACACGCACGCCTCACACACGAACATTTTTTTTAGCTCACGCTCACGCGCGACTCACGTGAGTGCTATCATTTTAATTCACGATCTGTAACGTGAATCACGCGTGACACGAAAATTTGTTGTCCAAATAGAATAAATAAAATATTGTCTCCATATTTCTTCCACAAAAACACAAAAAAATCAAACAAAATTGAATTTTAATGCGAGAATACCACTTTAAATATTTAAACAAACATTTTTTTATAATACACTTTTTTTAAAAAACGCGTCTTTTAGATTTTTTACAAACATACGAAAAACAAATTGAATTTTAAGAAAAAAACACATATTACTTTAAGGTTATTTGTAACCTGAAGGTAATACGTAAACGTAACATATAAGTTCAGAATAACATCCCAGCAAAAATAAATGGTATGACTTCTAAATGAATCACTTCCTTCATTACATCACAAGGAATTACTCCCTTAGGAATGGGTTTTAAACAACATCTAATGCTGAAATAAATATGTAAATACTAGTCAGAAGTTCTTTTTCGTGGGTGATAAGAAGTTAGTATTTTGTATAGGGGTTGCATAGGAACGTGCTGGAACAGAAATCAGAGGGTTGCGGGTTCGAATCCCACCAGGTCAAAAAAAATGGTTGGAACTTTTTTTTAAAGATTAATAACTTTTTGTAGTTATTAAAATTTTTATTTTTTTTATTTTTGTACACTCAATTAATTTTTGAAACGATTTACATTTTTTTTTTTTCAATTTTTATTAATTTTTAATGAAATTTTATGGAAATATATAAATAATAACCCCTCAATTCATAAATGCTTTGTAAAGTTATAGCAGGTTTACAAAACGTCATTTTCATACAAAATTTGTTCATTAAACCTCCTATAATTTTACAAAGTGTTTATGAATTTAGGGGTAAATATAAATAAAAATAAAAAGAAATATAAAAATTCTAAATAAAAATTTCTTCACGTATTTTTTTTTTAAATACCAAAAAGGTAAATATTACAATTTTGTTTGTATTTAAAAAAATTTTACTTAAAAATCCATTTTGATCAAATCTTTACCAAATATATTTGTTATACTAGGGCAAGGAATTTCATGCACTTAAAAATGGAAAATATGCGCCTAAAATATGCGGCTAAAAAAGAAAAATGTGCATTAAAAATATAAGAAATTGCACTAAAATCTATTATTTTTGCAAAAATAATGCACTCTAAAACTTAATAATGTATTCAAGTTAGTTATTTTGCCAACAGACACAGAACTAGAAGATTTCCCATAGGTCAATAAGGTTTTAAGAATGTTTATTTTGATTGAATCAAAATATGAAAACGTATCAATTTTCTTATTTTTTTACAAAATAAAAAATGATCCTAAAAATGCAAAATATGCACAAATATGCATTAAAAAGCACAAAATATGCATTAAAAAGGCACCAAATATGCATTTAAAGTCAAAATATGCAAAAACATGCATTTATGACAAAATATGCAAAAATATGCAACTACAAATCAATGCCATTTTGTTCTAAATTTGATGATTCGGATAAATATTTAGTCCATATTAGTTTTTGACTATCGAGAAAAAACATGCATTTGCATGAAATTCCTTGCCCTAGTTATTACACTAACAGAAAAAGAAAAACCTTGTAAACATATTAGTTAGAACTACTAACAATTATTGTACTTAAAAATTACCTTGCAGAAAAAACAATTTTTTATCTACTAATATGTTGCAAAAATTTTTGCGGATTTTATCAATGTAATTTGTTATTTTTAATTAACTAACTTACTAATATTTAGCAAAAAAATCTTTTATTATCATAAGTTTTTTTTTTAAAGAGAAGCAACACTCAGGAAATGCTTCCTATTAATTAACGTGTTGCTTCCTTTGGAAAGGGGATAGAGAAGAAGTGAAAGGTGGTGAAAGATGAAGGCAACATTGTAATTGCGCGAGATGTTGAATTTTAGAACAGTTGTTGCGCGCCATCTGAGGGTGAGTTGGCGAACTTTGTTGAAGCTTGTAGTTCATAGCCCTGTTATATTATTTTACTTCGGTGGGGTTATATTATTATTATTTTTCATAAATTGATGTTGCCTTGATTGGGACTCGAACCCGCAACCTCACGTGTAACAGTCCAATGCGCTAACCATTACACCACAGCGTAATGCACGTAAATTCATTAATTGCATTTAATTTTTAGCACCTTTTTCTCATATTTTTACAGCTTTATTTCTTTCTATGAGTGTATTATTTTTTATAAAAAATAACACTTTAAAAAAAAACAACTTAATATATTTTTCAATATGTTACATATCTTTGTTAATAAAAAATGAAAGAAATGAAGATAACAACAATTTACTGAACAAGACTGCTAAAAGTCACCTATATTGTATAACAAGCGATAGCACATGCTTGAAATGCCAACAAGTGTAGGTTCAAACCCCACATGCTGCATGATGATTTTCTTTTTTTTAATTAAATTAAAATAAAAAGAAGTGAAAAAGAACTTCCCTATCATTGGTTCAAATATACATAGTTTGTTTTTAAAAAGAACAACTTCTTTCCTATGACAAGCCAATGTTAAATTCATCGGTGAAAACCCCGAAAAAGAACAACTCCCTATTCAACAGTTGCAGTGCTTTAACTAATTCTTTTTCCTCACTTTTTTTGCTGGGATATTACTAGGTAAGAAGTTACCTCGATGGACTTGCCCTTGTTAATATAATAGGTTTTGTAATAGAAAAGTAAGAGGTTACAGACCTTTATTTCTTCTTACAAAATTCATTACCTGGTAATAGAAGGTTGTGGTGGATAACAACAGCTTTTTAAGCAGAAGTCAAATTCTCATATTTTGAAAATAGAAACACTGAGAGAGCTTACATAGAGCTTTTTTAACCCTTTCACTACTGACTTTTTGTTTGTAGATGTATCGTTATTTTGACTTCTAACAAGAAGCCCTCAAATTATAAAAAAATATTTATCATTTTATTCTCTTATCCATCAAAAATTACGTTCGAAAATCGATTTTTGTTAATTCTCATGCTCGTTTTACCCCTTAAACATTCGAATAGCCAAAAATCCTTTGGTTGGTTTTCTTCGCGTCATAAAACGAAGCAATGTACCAAATTTCAATTGTCTATCTTCATTAGTTTATGAGAAACACCAAAACCCCCTTTTCTCGGAGATTATGATATATTAAAAAAATTATACTTCATTAACAAATATCGCGACTGCATTACCATGTTGAACTGCTTATATGTATATATAATGATTTTTCTTTGAAGGCCAAGGGTCTAATAAACTTATTTACAAAAAGTATAAGCTTTTTTTGCATTATCAAATTTTATGTATTCTTTTAAAGATGTCTACACTGTAGTGTATAAGGGTAGTGAAAGAGTTAAAAAAATACTCTATAACTGAGAATATTTTCTTTTTCAAAAGTCCTCATTATAAGACACTATAAGGAAGGTATGTTTCGTTTTATGGGTTAATTGAGTTTTTAGGAACACTTGTGATTTTATGAAAATTTAAATTTGAAAAAAAATTGGAGAATTGAAAAAACTTTCAATATTGATCAAAAAAAAAATAGAAAGAAAAGAAAAAAGTCGATTAAAAAAATTGGTTCTCAACATATCGGAAGAAGAAAGATACATATATTTGTCACAACATTTATTCATCAGCGATTCTTTTCATAAACTCATAATGGATCTTAATAGTTACAAGAAATTGGATTCCTTATACGAATAATTATCAATCGTCAACAACTATTAATCAACTAGAAATTGTTAATCCACCATGAGTATATAAATCATCATCCCATTATATCTCACTCATATCAACAATTGATGTCAGTTAGCGGATGTTATATTGGCATCTGTAATTTCTTTTCGTATTCAAAGTATCTTGATACTAAATCATCATATATTTGTACACTGATGTGTGACGAACGTCAAGAATAATATTGTCTTAGGGAAAAGGAAAGGAAAAATCAGCAATGAATAATTCTCTGTTACTTAGTGGATTATTAAAAGGATTGTCTATGATTCTACAATCGAGTGCACAATTTTACCACTCTTAATTGCAGTATAACTTAAGTTTTTTTTTTTAAATTGATTTTTATCTTCACTGTAGATAAAACGCGATTTTTTTATCCTTAATTCATAAATATTAACTCCTAAACTTATGTGTTTAAAAATAACTGTTAGATCTTATTGATGAATTATTGTAAATTTACTAATTTTTTTTTTATTCTTTAAAAATATTAACGAATCAATTTTAATATACTTAATCCACTTGATAATTAATTTTAATCCTTAAACATTAACGACAACGAATTCAATGCAGTGATCACCGCAATGGAGCCACGTAAGTTAAAATATTCTATTTGTTGTTAATTATCAAGTTTATTATAAATTATAAATTATTATTTATCTTTGAATTTTTCTTTAATCCATTTATATACATATTTCTTTCCTTAGTTTATTTTTTTTACTTTCAAGAACATTTTATGGTTATTTTGAATAAATAGTTTATAATGTTAATAATGATCAACTAAATTTTCTTTACTGTTGATGAAACGTAAGGCGGACAGGTAAACTAAAGATAATGGACACAATTTTTCTACCTTTCTTTTTTTTATTTTTTTTAAATCTTTTTAAATTTTGTAATGGCCAAACAAGATCCCTCCCGTTATGCCCTGAGCACGGTCGTGCAAAACATTAGTTTGGCTTTTCGTTACAACACGTGCTAGATTATCAATCATTCCGAAGGAGCACTTTATGAACCAATGAAGTAGACTTAAGGAGGGTATCGACTATAGAAGAACTTTTTTTCGTTTTTTTCTATATTTTATTTGGATAGAGCATACTCTTCCCTATGCGCTCTGAAAATTTCAGTTCAAAATTCGGAGAAATAAATTTTACACGTTTTTTTGTAAAATATCTTTTAGTCTCAAGTAATATTGTAACTTATCTTAAAATAAACTGAGTTTAGTGCTTAACCATACACTCTAAAAATAGCATGTAAAATTTCTGTTATAAATACAGGAAAATTTCATATGAAACTGCACAAAATGCCTAACAGTAGGCACAAGATGTGTACAAAATTTTATTACGCATTTTTGTCTACAAAAAAACACACAACTATAGTATTTTCCATGTTTGTACACATGTTTATATGTTTATAAACATTTATTTATTACAATTAAACACAATATGCCTAAATTTTTAGTTTAGGCATAATATGCGTAACTATGCGCACTTTGAACAGTAATAGTTAAAATGTCAAAGCAAATAAAAAATAATTGAAATATATAAATTAACTGGTTTTAACGCAAAAATGGGGAACCAGAAGCAAATGTTAAATTAGTTAACCGAAAAAGAAAAGTATTGAAAAAGATTTAGGTATCTTTTAAAGGTGAATAAATTAAAAGTGTATTCTACAAAATTTTTAAATGAACTCTTGAATTAAATTACAGATATTGAGTGCCAATTACGGACATTTTTTTTGGTTTATCGAATGCTGCAAGAAATTTTCAAGACATCGTATATTGAAATGGAAGTGCCGATATTTTTGAAGGACGAAATCGAATCAATAACTTTTTATAATCAAGTATCATACGTCTTAATAGTTCCTTATGGTAGTAGATCATAAAGATTTAAATTAGTACGGAGTTTCTAAACCGGTAGTACACAACATAGAATATAACAAAGTCTATTGAAATGTTAGTCTTTTTAAGCACTCAGATTTTTTACGGAACAATATCCTTTTGGTAAACAAAATGATTACCTACAGAAAACCTCTAGCATCGGAGAACTTTTTCTTCCAAAAAAATTAAGTTTGAAGATTTTTCTATTGAAAGATATCTTCAGAATCTGAGAATTTTTATATATGAATAAACACCAGAAACTGAGTGTTTTGCTAAAGGAATCTATTTTCAGAATCCAAGAGTTTTTCTATAGAAAAAAATTCCATAGAATCTAAGGGGTTTTCTGTAGTGGAAAATTCTTAGAAACTCAAGGTTTTTCTATAGCAAACATTTCTAATTGTGTTCTATGAGTGTTTTTCTACCGAAAAAGTCCTTAGACTCTGGAACTTCTAGTTTCAGAATCTAACGGATTTTCTTCATTGAAAAGTTGTCAAAACTAGGAGAATAAAAAACTTTAGATTTCGATGATTTTTCCTATTTAGATTCAACATTTTTCCTATAGAAAAACCATCAGATTTTGAGAATTTTCTTTTGTAGAAAATTCCTGAAATCCCTAGTACTTCAAGAAAAATTTCGTCAAAATATTACTGCTTTGTTATTGAAAAATTATCCAATTCTGACGAATTTTTATAAAATAATATTAATAATTTTAAAATCATGTTATTGCAGAAGAGGTTTTAAAGACTTTTCTTTATAAAACCGACCCAATATATTGACGATTTGTTCCTACAGAAAAACGACAATATTTCGAGAAGTTTTTCTAACAAAAAAAAAAAAAAAAACTGTAGGGTTCTGAGTACTCTTTTCTACTTTAAACTCTCAGATTCTAAAAAGATTTTTTTTAAAACCACTTTATTCTGATGAAATTTTCCGATAGAATGATTTTCCTATAGAAAGCGCTTTTTCAATTATTAGATTTGGATGACGTTTTCATAAATAAAAACCCTTAGATTTCAAAGACTTCCCTATTGATAAGGCTTTAGGTCCTGGATACTTTTATCAGTTTTCTATGCCTAAAAGTACTCCGAATCTCCAAAATCTAAGAGTTCTCCTGTAGGAAGTTCTAAAACTATAATTAAGTGTTTTTGATAGAAAAAAGTTCTCAGAACATGTTTTTTTTTTTTTTTGTAGGGAAAACCCTTTAGAAAATAAGAGTAAGATGAGCTGCTAGAAATTATAACATTTGTATATGGTTTAATGATTTGAAAATTTTAATATAAATTGTTAAATATTGTTATTATTCAGAAATTTCATTATAATTGTTATGGTTTCTTTTCTTATGCTTTTTTCGCTAATAAAGCGTTTATTTTTTTAAATAGCATTTCGTTTTATTTATGGGACCAAAAGGTATAAAATCACATTTTCTATATATATTCACACATAAGTACGCGTGTTCCTAAACATCATAAGTGTAGGTTTATGCATTTGAAATAGCTTCTTTAGACACCTAAAATTTAAAATTAAACAAAATTCTAATGTTGCTGAACCTTTTGCTACAATTAAAAACTTATTTTTAGACACATTGTGTCTATTATTTTTAAACACAATGTGTCTATTTATTTTCGTTTTAAGCATTGTGTCTATTTTTGCCCAATTTGTAGTAGGTATCAAGTTACCTCCTTTTAATAGAGTACGTTTCAACAAAAATTTATTAGAGTGTACCCTAGTAAAAATGATTTTTATATAATCAGATATGATTTTTATATAATCATTTATGATTTTATACAATTACAACTTGTCGAGTATTGTGAAACATATATTTTTATATGATTATATCAAAAGATATTTAATTATATAAAATTATATTAATCAGATCCACCATTTTCCGGATCAAATCATGTATGGGTTAACATAATTATATAAAAAATATATTATCTGATCCGAAAAATGGTGGATCTGGTGAATATAATTTTATATAATTAAATATCTTTTGATATAATCATATAAAAATATATGTTTCACAATACTCGACAAGTTATAATTGTATAAAATCAGAATTGATTGTATAAAAATCATATATGAATATATAAAAATCATTTTTACTAGGGTAGTTATGAATGTCAAATTTATATGTAAATATCTGCTGCTAACGTTTAACCATGGTTATGTTGGAAATAAGTGACTCGTCCTATATCGCATAACAAAAAGATACAAACTACATCCAAAGATGCAAGAATTGCACGCAGCCTTTAAAGAAAAGCCAATGACGACTCCACGATGGTGGGCGAAGACACGTCATATGGAGCAGGTACTGATGGCCTTTTGTAAGCTATAAATGTAATAAATGTACATATCGAGAGCCTATATTCAAAACAGATTTGGTCAAAATGAGTTTTTTTTTAGTTATTATTATTTATCGACTTTATTGACTTTTCTATGCAACAAGATTATATCTTATTATTAAAGCATAGAAATATAATTTTTAGATTAACATTTTTATAAATGAATGAATTAAAATAATACATTATTAGAAAAGAAAGAAAGAAAACACATAATTATTAGATAATATTTTTAACATTGAATTATTAAATCAAAATCAAATCATAACAAGAGTTATAGGGTTTTTAACATTAAAAATAAAAAAAAAATTTAAAATAAAATAACAAAAAATATAAAAAATATAAAAAAAAAAATATAAAAACTATATAAAATTGTCAAAATTTATAATTTTAGTTTGAAAATAAATCAAAAATATTCTTTTTAAAGGTAAATGCGTTACTATTAAGCTGAATGTGATGAGGTAATGAGTTCCAAAGTTGTACAGCTGGAACAAAAAATTGCCATTTAGAAAAAAGTGTACGATACTTTATAGATTTCAGCCTATGACGTTTTTCTGGCCTTGCGAAGGTCAAACGTTCATATAAATAGTTAGGCTCTTTCCCATATATTATTTTGTGGAGAAATATAAGACATCTTAAGTTCAGAAGGTTGTCGAAAGTTACACCATACAATTTCCTTACGTGTGGTGAAATTGAGCCGAATTTTCGCAATCCGAAAACATATCTACACTCATAAAAAAAAGTTAGTACAAAAGTCTGTTAAACGCGTTCTAATTCAGTTGAACTAATTTTTCCTGTTTTTTCGTTTAAATCCGTTGTTTAGCTAAAGTTGTTAGTTATCCAATGTTACCACAAAAACATATTTCTGCTTTACTTGAATTAATTTTTCTTCCTGATATTTAGCAATTTTTTTATAAATGATTTTGACAATGTTATCAGCTAATATAGATAAATTTATTGGCAACTTTTTTAATATTTGTGTTTTCAAAAGAAAACGATAGGGGCGCTAGTGTATAGTGATTGATGGTGCTTGATGGTGAAGTGTGTATTTGTGAGTTTGCCGACCAATACAAATTAGAAAATTTCTAGTAAGTGTATTTTAATGTGTGTGATGAGTCATCACTGATAACGCTTACCAATGCAAATAAAAATAATATGGCGCATGTTCGGAAAGTTCTAGTAAATAAAACAATATGATACTAGGGTTGCCATTTCCATTTTGAGAAAAAGAGGACGTCAACCTCAAAAAAGGAGGACATTTGCCTTAAAAAAGAGGACAGTTCTTTTTATTAAATTAATTTTACAGAAATCAACAACGCGATAAATCATACAAATAAAAATTTATTTTATAAATAAAACAATTTTTATTCCCACTAAAAAAAATTCTCAAAAAAAAAATCATTCTGAACTTTAAATTAGTGGTACATAAAAAAACAACGATTAACCAATTCATTGCATACATTTTCAGGAATGTACATTTCTATAATTTCTAGATACGAATTGTAAAGGGTTTCAGGAATGTTTTTCAATGCTTCCAATTTGAATTAGAATATTACTGTCGCATTTCTTCAAATATTCATAAAACTCTTGAAAATTCCTTCAAAACTTTATTTGACTCTAATATTAGGCCTTTTTTTAATCACTGGATTTATTTTGTTAAAAAATCCACATTTTGTTTTTTAATTTTAAAATTTTAATATTTTTATCAAAATCCAATACGTACATAATGTGAAAGAAAATCATTAAATTTTGTAAAAATGTGAACACAGGAATTGAATTAAGCTAAATCCAAAATGGATTTATAAAATAAATAAATCCATTTTGGATTTAGCTTAATTTATTTCCAGAACTTGCATTTTCGCAAAATTTAAATTTTTTCTTTCATATTATATTAGCGAATAAGTGTTATATTTGGATAGAAATATTAAATTTGGTAAATTAAAAAACAAAATGTGCATTTTTTAACAAAATAAAATAAATCCAAACATAAATCCAAACAAGTTTTTTGGTTTCATAGAAAAAAATAATTTTTAATAAAAATCGTACCAAAAATAACAAGTTTTTAGATAATTTTTCAGGATAAGGAATTCATTAAATAAATTTTCATCATTAAAAGCAATGGTAGCATTCGGCAGAGAAACCTTAAACTAATACTGGTGACTTGTAGCGCTTTGTGATTACTTACTCTTCTGAAAGATGTTTTCTTTGTTTTGTTTTTAAATACATTTTTTCTATAGTTTCCTTTTATTTTTTAAAATTTTTGTTTTCGAATTATATTTGTATGTTTTTATTTGTCATTCTTACAAAACAATTTTTATTATAAATGAACAACAACAAATGTATCACTTATTGATCAAAACTAGCAAACATTTTTAACTCTACCAAAATATGACAGCGCTACCTGAGCGCTCAGACTGAGCGGTTAGTAATCAGGTCGTTCAGCAGATAGTTGTACAACTTTGGACTATTAAATTGTATCTGCCGAACGCACCCAATGTTAATTTTTTTTATTTCAACTGTTAGCTCACTGCTGATAAGCTTCAAATTTGGCAATTAAAGTAAGTGATGCCAAGTCAATTGAAATAACAGCGACAAAACAGCAATGCCAACAATTAAAAAAAAAGTTTTGGAGAAAAGCGCAAAAAGTAGGACAACCCCGGACACTTACTGAAAAAGAAGGTGGACTGCCCCGGACGCTCTAAAAAAGAGGACGGTGTCCGGGGAAAAGAGGACGGATGGCAACCCTATCTCTATATCTCTTGTTTCTGTTAGTCAGCAAAGGAACCCAAAAGAAAACGGAGGTATGCTGGACATTAACATTTCGCAGTTAAAGATGTATTTAAAAAATTAAATAATAGAGGTTTGTTTTATAATATAAACTATATTTATTTAAGGGAATACTATTAAATATTTTCTTTTTTTTTCTTTTATTTCAGCCCTTTAACATTTCATCTAAATTCGACCCACAGGTAGACGAAAAAAAGGAACCAAATAATACAACTCCAGCGGAAGTTTAATATATTGGCAAAAAATAAAAGTGATATATAGTGCAAGTAGTGTTTTTGGATTGTGTAATTTTTTAGAAAATAAAATTAACAATATTTACATTAATTAGTTTTTATTCAATTAATAACAAAAAGTGATTGTAATTTTAGTAGCATGTTTTGCAGATTTCAACTGAGCCACTTTCATTTCTATTAAACGAAAATTCTTCTAAATTTTTGAATTTATAAAATGAATTTATAAATCTACCGCACATCTTATTGCATTTGGCATGCTGAATGCGAATCCGGAAAATATTTTGATATCCAATGGCTTGTTTTCGGGATATGGTAATTTTTATCATATTAGTAAATAGTGGTTCCAAACAAAAAAAAATTGTAATATATATGTAACTTTTAAAATATATGTATATCGATTTGAAATATTTAGCGTTTTTGAATCACCTGGATTTAGAATTTTTCATACAAAAAGTGGATTTATGAAATCCAAAAAAAGCTGGATTTAATAAATCCATAATAAAAGCACAAATATATGAAACGGCTTATTAATTTAATGTCAGAAAAAAATACGAATGAAAATTAAAAGAGAAACAAAAAAAAATTTAAAAACCAACAAATATAAGGTTTTTATTAAATTTTTTTTATGAAATATGTTTAGAAAAAAAAACTACACCTCAGCAAATACATATTTTCCATCTTGGACATGGAGAAATAGCTGAAATATAAATGGCAATTTTTCACTCTACTGTAAGTAATTTAATTAAATCTAATTAGTGAATATTAAATATTGTAATGGAATTTTTCAATTATGTAAAAATATAAATTGAAGTGATAAAACTGAAAAGGCAGACTGTTTGTCGCTGTTTTATATAAAATATAATTAAAAGTTAAATTAAATCCTTTATCATCGAATTTGGTATTAAAAATTAGGGTGAAAGAAGTTTCGGACAGAAAATTCTTTTTAAAATAGGGAGAATCTAACCCCATCTGTTTAGCACTTTTAGAACTACTTTTTGGATTTATTAAATCCAAGTGATTAGAAAAAGCGGCTAATGATATAAGCTTCCAAAGTAGCACATCTGGAGTGACCCTGTTACAATACAGCGTGAGTTAGAGAGTGCCAAAGTTGACTACTTCGAGTAGTTTTTACATTTAGACTGGGCAAAAACTATTAGTTTTTGGCCATTTTTAGTTTTTGAGCCGAAAACTACAATATTAATTTAGTTTTTCCATACAATTTTCATACAAACTGAAAACCAGATTATAGCTGGTTTTTGCCAAAAACCAAGTAAAAATATCTAAAATGTGCATTTTTGATACATCCGGTATCATACCATACATGGGAAATTTTCATTACCATTGAATTTTCATTACCATTAGTTCATACTAATGACAATGAAAAAAATTTCATTACCATTTAATGGTAATGAAATATTTTTCATTAGAAAAATCATTACTAATGGTAATGAAATTACACTAATGTATAAAAAAACTAATTACAATTGATTAAAAACCATTTGTTACAACAAAATTCTGACAAATGAAAACGATCAACTGGTTTGGCCAGGGAAGTTATAAAACATAATTTATTAAGGAGGATCCATTTAATTCTGTTAAACTTTACCTGAATACAAATAACAATGGAATGGAAAGTAATATTTAATTTCAAATGAGCATGAGCCGGAATGAGCATATTCCATCTTCGATTTCAGCGATTTTTACTCCATTTTTATGTTTTTCTGTCAATGGCAATTATTTTTTTTAACTTATTCATTATCAATGGTAATGAAATTTAAAATCATTGTCATTAATCAATGAAATTAAATTTTAGAATCATTACCATTAATTAAAAAAATGATAATGAAAATAATTTCATTACAATTGATATCAATGTAATGGTAATGAAATCATCAATTAATTAGTCCACCTAATTAATTAGTCCCATGTATGATTACAACGAATATAGGAGTAAAGCAAGTGTCAAAAAAATATTTTTTTAATTTTTTAAGAATATTTGTAGTTTATTTTTAAATTGTGTGTTGTTATTCTTTTTTAAATATATTAATAATTTTTTTACATTAATTTAACAATAAAAAAAGAAAGAAAAGTGTGTAATAAAAAAGTGTTGTGACAAAGAAAAACTAAATAACCAGTGTAAATGACTTGGCTTTTGCAATTTAGTTTTGTACAAAAACCAGCTGGTTTTTGCTCAGTCTAAATTCTGTATAATATGAATAAAACATCTCATAAAATGCTTCAATAACACAGCTCTACAAAATATGACAATATTTATAAGTTGCATAACTTTGCAGTGGTTATAGGATAATTAGGATGTGCTGATTTCGAATCTGTAACCAGTTTGTTCAAATTTGCTCTAGGTTTTGCACAATTCGTCATTTAAATTTTTCAGCCGATTTTTCTAATAAAAAATTTATAATTTAGTAAATATAGCTCCGGAAAGAAATTACACAATTTAAGCTTAATTCCGTGGCCTATTTTTCAAACTTAAGTGTGTATCAATATTTTTTTAAGGTTTTTTTTAAATTTAAATATAAGACGAACCGATATTATTAATATATAAAATACTCTTTAACCGATTCGTACACATGTAGAAAACTCCAAGATCTAAATTTTGTTCATACACGGTTTTTTGAAATGTTGCTTTTTTCTTAGCGTAAAATTAATTTTAAACGCCTTTTCCCACAACCCTGAGTTCAAAATCGGCTACCACTGTATAGCCAAGGCGGGTTAATCGATTTCGATCCGGGATTTTCCTTTCATAGGCAACACAAAATTCTAGTCCTTATCATGGCCATTTTTTTAATTTTAGTCAAATAAATTTTATATCCCGAGCAAAAGTGTTTTTTCTTGCCTTTATGGAATTTTAAAACTTGTGTGGCAACTTTGTTAAAAAAATTAAAAAAAATAAAAATCGGGCCACGATAAGGAGTACAGAATTTATCTGGAATTAAGAGTGACTTTACATTTTTATTTTTCGATAATTAATGAAGGTTGCACAGTGACAGCTGATTTTGCCTTTTTAAAAAAGGCCATTAATGAAGTGGCAACCCTGTAGATTTTGGTCGGCAAAATTTAAGACTAATAATTTTTCAAAATACTAAAAAACATACATTTTTAATAGAAAAATAAAATTTATAAAAATACTGTTATTTGCTTTAAATGAATTAAATGTGCAGAAATCCTAAAACTTATTTGGCAAATTGTGAAAAATAATCTGTTGCAGGCATGTCCCTATTCTTGCCTAAAGAAATCGTCTGGGGACGACGTTTTAGAATTTCTAGAAATATTTATTAGGTTCATTGAGAAAATAAATTTAAATGAGAATTTCTTGTTCTCGTTTAGGAGCGTCATTTAATATTTAAAATATCAAATAAAAAACAAAAACAACAAAAATATTTTACCACAATTTGCTTTGTCATCTTCCAAAATACTACTCTGTTGTTTTGACAGATCTAGCAATGTAGTGACATCTATTTATGTATAACCAATAAAGGAAAATCGTATTTTTCCTATAATTGACAGTTACGTTTAAATTTGCACAGCACTTGCATATTAGTTATTTCAAATTTATTTTTATCGGGAGAAACAATAATTGCATTAAATGAATTAAATGTGCTTTAGCACATTTTTTGACAACCGTTCAATATGCTTTTTAAAATGCTGCTGTTACAGTATTTACCCCGCTTAACTAGAAATTTAACATAAAAAAGTAGCTCTTTGTATTTATATTGATAAACACCAAGGAAATATATTAGTTTTGCATTAAACGATTAGTCGCCAATTTTGTCGATTAACCAACCAACCCGAATAATCTATTAATCAATGTAAGAGACTAGGTAACGCCCAAAAACTGGAAATAGATTTATCTGGATTTCGATATACATAAAAAAAAAATAAAAAAGTGGAACTAGATTTCGAGTGTAACTCAATTGCAACTTTAGATATATGCACTAATTTTCATTTCCTTTTCCTTACCAGGTATGTGGTATACTTCTCATCGTATTTGGATCGATTTTGGTCTCACAAATTGGTGGTATAACAAATTTATCACAAAGTTTCGAAGCGAATAGTGTTCCAATTGCTATATTGGTTTTGGGTTGTTTAATTTTTATTGTTGCATTTTTAGGATGTTGTGGCGCCATAAGAGAAAATTCTTGTTGTACTATGACCGTAAGTATTGCATGGGATAAAATAAATATAGTTACAATAAGATCACAGTATTTTAAATTGTTGTTTTTTTTATTACATTTACAGTATTCCGTCATTATGTTGGTCTTATTCATGAGTCAATTGACATTGATAATTTATATTTGGGTTCAACGTGCACAATTTTTAGAATCTATGGATAAAGTGATAAAAACAATTTGGGATCAACATAGAACTGATCAAACAGTCATGGATACTTTACAAATAACTGTAAGAGCTAACTTTACATAACTTGTTGGCCTTGAGATATTACAATATTAATGTAATTTATTTTCCTGTTTTTATTTAATTACAGTTTAAGTGTTGTGGTAATACCAGTTTCATGGATTATCTTTTGGCTGGTGAGAGTATTCCTAATTCATGCTGTGGTTCCATGGCCACTAACTGTAGTAAAGTGGACGCCATGACAAATCCTGGTTGTTCTCGTGCATTTGGCAAATTTTGGGAAAATAATATTGATATAATTCGTTATGCCGGTTTAGGTGTGGCTGGAGTTGAGGTGAGTTATAAAATTTTCATATTTCACAGATTAATATTATTATAATTTCTTTTTTACAGTTGGTGGCATTTATTTTCGGTTGCTGTTTGGCCAATCAAGTACGCAACAGCCGTCGTAGAGCCAATTATTAATAACCGCATTTATAAGAAGATTAATACCTAATCTACAGAAAACTAAAAGTTCTTTGGTAATTTTAATTATTATTTATTAAATCTTAATTTTATCTGGGTTTTTTGTACAAAGAACAATTTTTATTTTTTAAATAAAAATTAAAAACCAACATTTTGACTTAAAAATTATTTCTAATTTACTGTGTGTTTTTAAAAAAACATGTACCTACACCTGTTTTGTTAATTTAATAAATAAGTAAGTGATTTAGTAAATAAAATGTATAATTATAAACAGTTCGGTTTTTATAATTAAGTTTTATTAAGTCAGTTTTTGTTTGGTGTAAATGTAGTTAATTTTTGTTCTTGTAATGTTACGTGAATTTTAATCAGGCAAGGAAAAATTCTGAATTTTATTTAAAAATCCATAAATATTTGAAATTTTATTTTTGTTTAAAATAAAATTCCCAAAAATGTATGAATTTTAAATTTGTAAAATAAAAATCTCAAAATTAAGAGAATTTTATTTTTAACAAGTGTTTGAATAATTCTTTGAACAATTCAAAATGAAAAAATAAAAAACCAAATACCTACAATAAAAAATATTAAATACACAAAACTTGAAATAAAACTAGCGATTTCAAATTTTTTTCTATTTTTTTGGTGTTTGCAAATTTTATTAATAAATTAATATTTTTATATGGCGTCTTATATGCAAAATTCACAATTTGTCAAAAATAACTCTTTGAATAATTTTTTGATGGATTAACTGAATAGGAAATAACGTACAATAAAAAACTAAATATACAAACTTTAAAACTAAATCCGCTATTTCGTGTTCTTTAGTTTTTATGGCGTTGCAAGTTTAATCGATAAATTAATACCTTTTATTCGAAACGCGCAATTGTGGAAAATGTGTATATGGTACAATGAAAAATTAATTAAAAAACTTAATCAGCGATTTACATTCCGCAAACAAATATATTAATGCAAAAATTTTGCTTTTTGCTAAATATTTTTTTCCGAATTATTTTTGCAAACTAACCACTAAACTTTTTTATAAGAAATGGGTATTATAGTTCCTAGATTATGAATTTAAAATAACCGCACTTAAAAAATTGCAAAATAATAGCGGAACGCGAAAAAAGTCTTTATGGTACAAAATATTTGTTAAAAAGCTTATTCAGCGATTTACATTCTGCAAATGAATATATTGATACAAACATTTTCATTTTTGCATAATTTTTTTACGAATTTTTTGCAAACTAATCACCAAACTTTTTGATAAGAAATAAGTACTATAGTTAATAGATTATGAATTAAAAAAAACCGCGAATTTTTTTCCAAACTGGTCCCTAGATTATAAATTTTAAAAAACCTCACTTAAAAAATTACAAAATAATGGCTAAAAAGCATATTATATTATTATATTATTGTTTGAAAGGAACCAAATGTTCAGAACTGTTCTTAATATAAAATTTTGTTAATTACAGGCTAGCCTTTATAAAAAATTAAAATTTTTACTAATTTTAAATACATTTATGTAAATTTTTTTATAGGAAAATAAAACTCGATAAAATTCAAAATACTATATAAAGCACCGTAAATTGTTTTTCACGTGGAAAAATTCCGACCGAACTTTAAAGGTCTCAAATCGTAATTTAGATTGTGAAAATGAAAATCTTTTTTATGTAATTGGAAAGCCACAATCACAATAAACATAAAAGTGTCACTTTTTCACAAGAAAAATAATAGTATTGTATATTAAATCTGCGTGTAAACAAAGTCTACACAATTTTCACGTGAAACTTATTGTCGCGAAAATTGACTTTTTTATATGGAGTATAACAGTTTTTTCACGTGAAACTCAAACAACTTACGGTGCTTAATAGAGAATTTTATCTTTAGAACTCTTTACTGAATTTAAAAAATATCATGAGTTTTTTTTTAAGTTAAAAATTATTTTTTTCCAAAAAATACTTGTAGAGTTTTATCAATAAAAAATTTTTAATTTTGAACTTTTCTGTTGTCTGAAAGGGAGAGCATGCCACTTAAGATATTTGCTCTATTTCGAGTTCCGGGCAAGCCCATATACGAAAACAGATTTTTGTTTGTTTACAAAAAATAAAAACAAGTCACGTAAGTACTGATAGTTGTTTTTTACAAAAAAAAAAAAAAAAAAACAAACCCGTGAAAAAAGTATTAGATTTGATCAATTTAGGTTAGATTCAGTTGTATCTATTCATATTAGAGAGTGAATAACAACGTATAAAATTAAATATGAGTTTATCTGTGATTCCGATTTTCAAAATTTTCTTAATCGTTGCCTTATATAATCATATCTTAAGAAATCTTTTCTCTTATATCATTTTAAATGCAATATACTTACAAATACATATAATTGATCAAATTATATCTCGTCGAAGATCAATTTGTATATTGCTTCGAACAACACTTTATAAAACTAAATGTGACCCAAGAATATTTTAAATAAAATTATTTACTATCTCGAATCGAACGAAATGTATGTCGATTTACATAAATACAATTATATACTTACCACTAAATTCATAAACGCTTTGTAAAGTTATAGGAGGTTTACAAAACTGAATTTTCATACAAAATTTGTTAATTTAAATCTTAATTTACAGATAACTAAAATTTATGTTGAACTATATATTAGTTTGTATAGGATTATATATAAAGTTATATAAAATTACAAAAAAAAATTTTTAGTATGGCGTCACATACATTTTTATGTAACTTTGCATGGAACCATATATAATCATATCGATCACTACATATATTTTTATTAATTTCATATGGCTTATGCAATTATATATGGAGTAAGATTTGGGGACATATACTAGTATCAATTACCATATAAAAAATTTGTTCAAAAAATAATATCAGATGTAGTTGTATATATTGATATGTGTCTTAATGTGACTCCATTCATAGCCATATATAGCACAATCACATTATATATGACCATATATAACTATTTTTACCCGGGAAATAATAATGGATAAAAATGTTCGTATTTCTGTTTTTATTAAATATTGTACTGAAAAACAATGGGGGATTCAGGTAAGGTTTCGTGTATCGTGTGAACTAAGCAAATCTAGTAAGTTTGCGAGTCTTGATATGAAACTGCATACATAAAAAGTATCTACACATTAATCAGTACTTATAGGAGCTATAGTATAGTTTAGGAATAATCCATAAAAAATTCTAAATAAAATGAAATTTCAAATAATTTTCCATAAATCATTACTGGATTTTTCAATAAAGGTGAGATTTTCATTTTGAAAGTGAGATATGTTCAAATGAAGCTTTTATTTTTGGGCTTTCACTTAAAAAAAAATGGGAAAAATGCATTAAAATTGTGATAACAAATTTGGCATGAAACAGTTTTTAATAAAATTAAATGTCATGAAATAATCGTTCAAAAGTGTTTTAAATTTGTAAATAGTGAATAAAAAACTATATTTCACTAATGGGGGAATTATTTATTAGGTTTTTAAGTTATTACACAATTTTAGTCTTTCTATTTGCATTTATAATCTGCTTGCGGGTAGACAATTTTTTTATTTTAATTTTCTTTTATATTTTATGGTATCCTTCAAGCCTATGGATAAATTTGGTGGTACGTCATTCCTAAACCAAAATATTTATTTCGAAGAATTGGCTAACTTTTATTAATATGACCCAATATTCAATTTAAAAATAATTTTATTTTATTTATTCATTTCTGTAAAATAAAGCCAATAAGGCCAAAAAAAACTATATTACACAGCAATAATTTATAACATTTTAAATGAAAATGAATTTCAATTTCAATTTACTAAGATATTAAGAGTTCATTTGAAACAAGACTATAACATAAATTATATAGGGAAAATAAATGTTTTTTTTTTAAATCAATAGACTTGTTTTGTTGCTATACATATGTGGTACGAAATCCCATATAAAGTCTGACTGCGTATGTTAAGTGTTAATTAACTCTTAACATAATTTTTTCAATGTCGATAATGTATGTATGTAACTGTCGCATAATTTCATTCAGATTTTATACAAAAGTATTTTGCCGGTTTTTCGTGTTCATATTATTTTTTAAATCACTTGAACTTTATATCAAAATTTGTTTTTGTAAAAGAATATTTTCCAATTAAAAATGGATTGTAATTGACTTCATTAAAATCTTAAATCTAATTTAAATTAAACTTGAAACTGGGCTATTTTTGGTGTTACAATTTCAATTCCATGGGCGAGATCTTATTAAATATGACAACATATGGGAAAGCCTACGAAACAGGTCGATTTAAGATTTTAAAAATGAAAAATTTCCAATTAGTGGCACAGATTTTTTTTCTGGATTAACTTATTTAAAATACATTAAAAAGAAGTAATCTGTCCGCGTGAACATAGCTGTCATTATGTGAAAGTGCTAAACAGATCGGATTTAATTTTTAGGATTTACATCAATTTTCGCTGTACAATACGCTAAAAATCCAACATTAAATTGACTAGCACATCCACAGATAAAAGAATTAATAGCTTATATGATATATATTGCAATTAATATTGTTGTGTGTAAGCGCTAAAACGATCGGATTATCCATTTGGTTTCTACATAATTTTTAGCTCCAAAAATCTATGAAAAGCTACAAAATTTAACCTAAAATGGGTCTGGACACCAAACTAATAGTACGATCCATTTAGCACTTACACACAATAATAGTATCACCGATATATATACCGATCACGCAGGACTGCAACTAATTATTTCTCAAACTGCGGATGTGCCCTTAAAAAAATATCAAATTTCAAGTTGTTCACGCATAGAGGTGAAGAGATTATTATTGTCATATTTTCTTTATTTTTGAAGGAACACTTATTAATTTGATCTCAATTTTTTTGTTTACTTGTCAGTTATATGTCAATATCAAAAAATTTTCAATTGCGTTGAGGATGAAAGCGCAAAAATTAAAAATGTCTGAAATTACTCCGTATTCAAAAAAACAGAGTTACAGATTTTAAAGAACTACCATTTGTTCCTAATTGAGGGTACGTATTTTTTCAACAAGTGGGAGATTTTCGAACATCGTAATTATTATCCACCAAAGGTTTTGGGCGATTTCCTTTTATGCTGAAAAAGTTATAATCAAAAGAGTTGAAAAACTCTTGAAAGTTACAAGCAAAATTAGGGTAAATTACGGTAGTTTTTAATTGAGTAGAGCACATTAACAGTATAAATATTAAAATTTAAGATGTTCGCCTCATTAAATTCGTTGCCTCGAAAATGCTGATACCATCAAAAATATTATATATTGTTATTAAAATGGTTTAAATCCCGAGTTACATGGAATCGCCCGGTTCCGTAGATTTGCCCATATGTAAAATGATATATTTGAATATTGGGTCATATAAAATTTGTTCGAAAGACGAAATTTATGTCTTATTATATCGTTAGCTGAAATGCAAAACCACGTAACTAACATTTTTACTATTTTACAGGAGAAACAAAAAATGTTATATATTGAAAAATAAATGGAGTTTTGGTAATCAAATATCGCAGATTTTCTAAATATAGACTGATTAATTCATTTCTGGAATAAAAGTAATAATTTATTAATGTTTCAAAGAGTTAAGTTAGTTATGCGCTTTTGAACTCGTATTTTCTTAAACAAAAACACGTAACTACAATGCATTTTTTTTAAGTTTCAAGGAAAATTTTGTTTTGCATTCATAAAATGTAGAATAAAAGAAGTTGTTCTCTTGTTATTTAATATATCGCTTTATATATTTATTATTTTTTTTTAAATATGAAAATAAAAAATGATTTACAAAACCAAAAGATAATTAACAACAATAACTACAATACAAATAAAGGAAAAAATTAAACCTTTACTTCTCAAATGGAATTTCATTGTAATAATAATGACAATCGGGTGGAAGAAATGGTTTAAGGTCCTGAAGATGTTGCCATTTTTTGCTTGAAATTTTTATTCTTTGTAAATGCAACTTCAAAGTTTCAAACGCTTTTAATTTGTTTCCAATTCTTTGTGGAAATTCCTTAAACTCATCTGTTGCACTTAATTTAAAATAAATTACTCCAGAGGGATCATACGCTAATACACGAATCATATTGACTGTGGGATCTCCAAAAAAAAATTTATTATAATTAACAAAGTAAAAATTTCAAACTATAATCAATATAATTATGAGAAAATAGGACTACTAGGGGAGGGGAGCGTAGTAGCACTATCCGCTAGTGAAATATAAAAATTCAAATCCTACTATGAATAAATAAAATTCAATAGAAATAAATATGTGTTAGTTACAATTTTCAAGCAACAAGTATGTAGTTACGTGCTTTCGATTTTCGCTAATAATATGTCTAATTTTTATTATATGACAGTAAAAATTGGAGAAGACGTGGAACTCGTTGATATGCATCATAATCGATCAAAAAACCGATTTTGAATTTTTTGTTAGTACCCGTGTAAAAAAGTTTAGATCTGACCAGATCTAAACTGGTTCTCAATAGATATGATTCAATCTAATTAGATCCTGTACCAGATCACATCAAATATGATCAGATATGGCATATGTGATAATACCTTATGGCAAGATCTGAGAAGATCTAGTGCCAAATTTGTTCAAATCTAAAGTGATCTGGACAAATGCGCAAGATATGCCTAGATCTGATCAGATCTAATTAGATCTCAAATGTGTCCCCAATTTTGAGATCTGATTAGATCTGGTAAGATCTACGAAGATCTGGCCAGATATGCCTAGATCTGATCAGATCTAATTAGATCTCAAATTTGTCCCCAATTTTGAGATCTAATTAAGATGTGCTGAGATCTGGCCAGATCTGATATTTTTTACACGGGTACGTGGTTTTGCATTTCAGCTAACGATATATAGATTTAGACCTAGTGCCCATATAAGGGTCCTACCAAAATTATACTGTTTATACGCTGCAGGTCGCAAATATTAAGATATTTTAATCAAATATGGTACACCGACTTATGTCGGCCCAAGGACGAAGGCTATTGATTTTGGTGAACATCGGACCATGTTTAGAACTAGTGCCCATATAAATGGTCCTACCAAAATTATATTGTTTATACGCTGCAGGTCGCAAATATTAGGATATTTTGATGAAATTTGGTACACCGACTTATATCGGCCCAAGGACGAAGCCTATTGATTTTGGTGAACATCGGTCCATGTTTAGACTTAGTGCCCATATAAGGGTCCTACTAAAATTATATGGTTTATACGCAGCAGGTCGCAAATATTAAGATATTTTGATGAAATTTGGTACACCGACCTATGAGAGCCCAAGGACGAAGCCTATTGGTTTTGGTTAACACCGGTCCATGTTTAGACCTAGTGCCCATATAAGGGTCCCCCCAAAATTGGCTTGGTTACAAACTGCAGGTCGCAAATATTAAGATATTTTGATGAAATTTGGTATACTGACCTATATCAGCCCAAGGACGAAGCCTATTGATTTTGGTGAACATCGGTCTATGTTTAGACCTAGTGCCCATATAAGGGTCCCCCCAAAATTATATTGTTTATACGCTGCAGGTCGCAAATATTAATATATTTTGATGAAATTTGGTACACAGACCTATTTATTGATTTTGGTGAACATCGGTCCATGTTTAGACCTAGTGCCCATATAAGGGTCCCCCCAAAATTGGCTTGGTTACAAACTGCAGATCGCAAATATTAATATATTTTAATGAAATTTGGTGCGCTGACTCACATTATAGAAAATTTTGACACAAGCCCCATTTTAACCCATTCGAATTTCGGATCCAAACATTAGTTGGCTTTTACCCAGACTGGTGTAGGGTATTGTATAGTCGGCATGCCCGACTTTAACCTTTTTACTCGTTTTTAAATTGAATCTTGGGTCATATTACTAAAAGTTAGCCAATTCTTTTAAGTAATTATTTTGGTTTAGGAATAACGTAGCACCAAATTTATCAATAGGCTTGAACACAGAAAACACAGTAGGCACCAACAATCATAGGCGTACCTAGACCATTTTTCTGGGGTGGGCAAGGGACCCATTTATGTTCGGCTGTTTATTTGCTCATTCTCAGACTCTTAGTCTTAAAAAAGACGTTATACTTACAATTTTTTCATATAAAAAAAAATTTAAAAATGGCTGTATCCCTTCCGATAAAATTTTCATAATTTTCACAATTCAATAATCCTGGTAGCCCACCCCAGACCGGCCTATGTCCGCCAATGCCAACAATGGAATTTGTAAAAGCAATCACATTTTCTTTTAAACTGAAATTTTATTCCCAACAATTTTTTTGTTTGAAATACACGTTTGTAAATTGTTATCTTTCACATAAAAATGATGGCCTATTGGCTAGGTTATTGTAATAAATAAAGAAATTAAATTAAATTAAAAATTGTTTAAAAATAAAAATTCAAAGTTACAAAAAAAAACTTTTTTTTGGATTTATAAATTTCTTTGTTGGTGCCTTTTGAAAAGTTTTTTTTTTTTGTTTACAAATTTGGTATGAGAAAGGTGTTTAAAAATTTAATTAGAATTTTGTAAATTCTTTATGTGAAGGATACCATAAAATATAAATGAAAATTAAAAAGAAAAAATCTACCCGCAAGCAGACTAAAATTGTGTAATAATAACTTAAAAGCATAATAAATAACTCCTCCTAAATATTAGTGAATTCTAGTTTTTTTATTCATACGATACATTATTTCCAAATTTCAAATATTTTTAAACGGTTATTTCCTGCTTCTACATTTATTTTCATTAAAAAACTCTTTCAAGTCAATTTTATTTTAATAAAATGTATTTTATTAATAAAATGCATCTCATTTTAAAATGAATAGCCCAAAAAGTTACACTTCATTTGAACTTTTCTCACTTTCAAAATGAAAAATCTCACCTTTAGTGAAAAATCCAGTAATGATTTATGGAAAATTATTTGAAATTTAATTTTGTTTATAATTTTTTTTTATTTTATGTATTTTTCTTGAACTATACTATAGCTCGTATAAGTACTGATTAATGTTTAGATACTTTTTATGTATGCAGTTTCTCGTAGACCCGCAAACTTACTAGATTTGCTTACCCAGCAAAATCTTTCATTACCAAATAAGTGGTTATATAATAGAAATTCATAGCTCCGCACAACTTATTTTTTGGTGTCTAAACTCATTATTTTTGTTTGGCGTGGTCGTTTTTATAAGTAGTCACGCTTACCCGCTCGCTTACGAAAAAATGAGAAATAAGTAGTTATGAGATTTTGAATAATAAGTGGTAACACACGTGCTTACAAAAAGTTTAATTATAAGTGGTTATCCGATTGCTTACTTGATTCTTAAAAATGAGGAGTTAGGCAAATACTATTAGCCTAAGGAAATACATTCAGAAAAATTTAAGTTTTCTCTAGTGTGTAATTTTAGAACTCGTCATAAAAATTTAAACATAAAACATATTTACATATATACATATTATAAAAAAATTTAACTTAGTAAAAAGTACTTATTTAAACTAATACGAGTAAGTCATTATTTTATATTTACAAACAATGAATATAATAGGCCGTTATTAGGAAGTCATTATTTTATATTATAAAATAATGCAAAAGGTAATGGTATATCATTTTTGGTAATGCAGATAGTAATGAGGTGTCATTACCAATATTTTGCTGGGTAGTTTACATGAAACCTTACGTGAATCCCCCATTGCTTTTCATTACAATATTTAATAAAAACAGAAATACGAAAATTTTTATCAAATTGGGCCTAATTGCATCAAATTATAAATATTAAGATATTATTTAATACAATAATATCTGGTCAAATTTCGGATTAAATTGTATATAATTTAAAGTAATTAAATCCAATTTGATCCACGTAGATACAATTGTATTCACCATTTTTCGGATTAAATTGTATCTGATTAATAAGTGTATTCTATCAAATTATATATGTCACCATATCATCTTTTTTAATCGGGATTGTAAAAAATCAGGTACAAATCGAAACATAAAAAAATTTTAAAATTCCAATATAATACTGCAAAATATCTTACTAGAAAAAAGGAATATTTTTATAACAAATTTCATAAAAAATTAGCACGGAATAAAATTGGCAAAACCATATCTGACACGACATAGATCCGATGGACATTTTTTAGCCGAACTTTTGAGATCATTTCTAAATGAAAGATAGAATTTAGATATTCATATTTATTTGAAAAATAATTTTAAAACAATGTCTTTTCAAAAAAGGCCCAAATTGATTTTTTATTTTTTTAATAAATATTTGGCAATTCTGGATAACAATTTACTACTATTTATTCAATTACACTGCTATACAAAAAAAGGTGAATTTTATACAAAAAAAAAATGTGAATGTTTTTACAGTGGTTTAATTAGGAGGTGCTGATTTCGAATCTGCAACCATTTTGTTCAAATTGGCTCTAGGTTTCGAGCAATTCGCGATTCAAATTTTTTAAATTTTTCAGTCGATTTTGTCAATAAAAAATATATAATTTAGTAACTATAGCTTTGGAAATAAAACACTTCACACAGTTTAAGCATAATTCCGTGGCCTATTTTTAAAACTTAAGTGTGTATCAATATCTCAATAACTTTTCTAAGTATAGTCGCTAAAAGTCAAAATTTAAAAATTTTTAAGGTTTTTAAAAAAACAATTTTTTAATATAATTTAATTGCGATTTTAAATATCAAAGCCAATTTGGAAAGAAAAAGGTCCAAAATTTATATACATATATGTAAATACAATTATATACTTACCACAAAATTCATAAACGCTTTGTAAAGTTATAGGAGGTTTACAAAACGGAATTTTCATACAAAATTTGTTCAATAAAAGCTGTTTCTATCTTAGTAAACGTTGTTTCTGTATGATTTTATTTTTTTTTTCTTTTGTGTAGTTACTAGGGTATTCAGACGATTAATCGTTATTCGATTAATCGAACAATTTTGCTCAAAAATTGTTCGAATAATTTAAAATGTCCAAATTTCGAATAACGAATAATTCGAATAATTTAATGCGATTAATCGATTAATCGAAATTAGTAAAAAATTAATAAAATGTTTAAAAACTAAATAGTTTTATTGAAATCCCACAACTTATTAAACAAATTGTGAAAAATAATTTGCTGTAGGCTTGTAACTCTCCGGATTTCATTCTGAGCTAAGGAAATCATCAAAGGATGACATTTTAGAATTTATAGAAATATTTGATAGCTTAAACTTAATGAGAATTTTTTGTTTTCGTCTAAGAGTGTTAAATAATTATCAAAGAAAAAACAAAAAATTATAACAGCTTTCTTTCTCATCTACCAAAATACTTCTCTTGTTTTAAAGGAACATCTACACGAGAAAAAAAATTGCTAGAGATAGAGCAAAAAACACCTCTAATTAGCTCAAATCATTCACAATAGAGCTAATTAGAGTTGTTTTTTTTTCTATCTCTAGAAATTTTGTAGATGTGCCTTAACAATCAAGCAATGTAGTGGGATTAATTTACATATAACCAAATTTACATTTTTTTACGATTTTTTAAAAGTTGATACTAAACAAAAGCATTAATAATTATTATAATTAATAACAATTTTAATTATTAATTATAATTATGCTCAATGTAATAAAGCGTGCTTAGTGAGCATTCTGCATTCATAATATCCTTTAGTAAACGATATTATCGAAAGCCATAAGATTAGAATTATTAAAAGGCGAATTAAAAGACAAATATTCATATCCAGGTGTTTTTTAAATACTATTTAAAAAGTAAAACAAAGAAATTTACAAATAAATTGTTATAATAAAAATTAATACATATGAGGTAGAGTTTGTGGATTTCCCGGACTTTTTATTTCCCGGGAAACGGGAATAAAAAAAATTGATTCCCGGGAATCCCGGGAAATATTTTTGAACAAATTTTTTGTTTAATTTTTCCCGTTTTTTTTTGCTTACTGGGGAAGCTTATAAAACTTAAAAATAACTCGTTATTTTAAGTTAAGTGTGCTCCTTTACCTTTTATGTAAAGTTCAAAAACATGAGAGTAAGCACAAAATCCTCTATCTAAATGACAACATTACCCAAAAGTACGGGAACGCACAAACACACTTTTCTAACCCAAAACTATTTAAAAGAAAAAAATTAAAATGCGTATAGTTTTAGTCTCAAAAATCGCACAGAAACACATATTTTTTGCATTTAAAAGTTTTTTGACTTCGTTCAGTTAATTTTTATATATAGACGTTTTATTTTGTGTATTACTTTGCTTAATTAAAATTTAGAATTTTCACAATGGTGTTATTTGTTTATCATTGCACCAGCTCTCCCTTTTACAATTTTTTTTAATAGTAAAAAGAGAAGTTAATAGTAGACAGAGGTAGAAAATTAAAAAAAAAATTGGATGTAATGCTTTACAAACTACTTCTTTCACTACTTCACAAGTATCCATTAGTGTATTTTTACTGCTTTTTTAGAAGTAATTCTGAACAACTTCAAAAAATCACGTCTTTCGTTGCTTCCAAATTATCCTTTATTACATTTTTACAGCTTTTTTAGAATTACTTCTGAACCACATCCAAAAAAAACACTTAAGTATTGCTTCTAAAGAGTAATTGCTCTAAAAGTGATCGTAAAAAGTTATTTTCGTATCATTTGGCATTTCCAAACAGATGGTTCAATCGAACCCGCGATTCCTGGCGGGGCCAATATTTTTTTATTTTTTTTAATTTTTTTGTTATTCTATTATTTTTTTTTAATATTTTTAATTAATTTGTTTAAATTAAATATTTTTTTAATTTTTAAAAATATGTATTTGTGACCTTCTCCGAGAAAAGGGACCTAGTGTTTCAAAAAACCTAGGTTTTTTGACGCACTAGGTTTTTTGACGCACTAGGTCCCCTTTCTCGGAGAAGGTCACATACATATATAAAAAAATGGTGAGAATTTGTTTTTTATGCACCTGTAAAAATAGTACTGAAAACAATATTGAATTAGAGTGCACCTTTTACTTTACAGTAACAAAGTGGTGTTTTCATGTCACTCAACTTTCATATCAAAGAATATCTCAGCGATAGAGCGCTAGACTAGGAATCGTGAGACCGCAAGTTCGATACCCGATGGCGGCAATAAAAAATTTTGTAAAACAAAAAAAAATATAATCTTTTTTTCGAATAATTTTTTTTTAACTTTTAATTGGTGAAAAAGAGCTTCTTTTTTGCACTCGTTCAAAAAGTACTAAAAAAATTATGAAGTTGGAGTACCTACTCCTCTCCTATGACAACTCAATGTTAAAATCATTAGTGTTTATGTTAAAAAAGAAGTACATCTAGATCATCAATTATAGTGCTTATTCTACTGCTTCGGCATCTTTTTTTTTGCTCGGGTTTATTACAATTTTATAGATTATCGGAAAGGTTAAATATTAAAAGTAAATTACATCATTATTATTTTGATTTCCAATGTAGTGAGCCATTCCAATATGATCTTGGACTAATTTCAAAGCGCAACAATAATGTCAAGCACGATGGTTCCAACGCGAAATGAAATAAAATTCCAGAGAATTTTCCAAAGTTAGCTCGGTTTTTTATTTTATGAATCGCGTTCAAAATATTGCTGAATATTAGTAGAAAAAAAAAACAGTAAAGAAATTGTTACTTATTCAAAAGTTAATTTATGTCTAAATTTAATTGAGTTTAATACAAATAATGAACACCTCTGCTACAATAAACAGAAATATTTGCTAGAAAATAGTAGACTGCTTTCTGCAGTGTAGATTTTATTCGCATTAAGAAAAACAAAAAAAAAAAATTAAAAATTTGAAATTCTTTGTGATGGTTTAGTGAACTTATTTCCATTTTGCCATATTGTCATTTTCGATTTACTAAAATATAGCTGAAATTTTGTAAATTTAAAAGATTTTTTCTTGCTGTTTGTATCTTTCTAATGTTTCTAATGCTTTCTAATGTCTAACAGATTTTGCTGGATTCAGCTGTTTTTTCAGCAAAAATTTTTAAAAACGTTTATATCAGTGTATGAACAACTGAAAAAATTTCTCGAATGATCGAGTGAACTACAAGAACACACTAGTTCAAAAATAAAATTGATTGAAAAGAACTGCGAAATGTAATGCCAAATTCTAGTCATTTTTATTCCGATTGTTTGTTTGTACAAAATGTTTTAATTTGTGTGAAAATTTCCGGGTGTCTTCACATTTTTACTCACTATTTCTAATTTTTCTTTTACGATAGACTAACACTCAGGCGATGCCCCTGCTTATGCTAGTGCATTGTTTTAGAACTAGGAAAATAGAATAGATTTCGACAATTTATAACACCAAACTGCTAAAAACAAATAATATGAATAAAAAGCAACTGATAGTGCGTCTTTGTGACGAGAACGTGATTAAAATAGACACACTTTTCAAGAGGCCATCAAAAAAACCTTTGAGGGTTTTGTTTTAGCAACAGTGTATTTTCATTTCGCATTTGAAACATTGATTCTGACCGCGATGATCATTTTTCAGGATCTTCTAAAACCGCAGAATCTAGTTTTGTTAAATATACTGCAAGAAGCTTCTTGGGACACATACTATGTATGTATTTAATTTACAGTAACTTCCAGAATAAATTTCTTGTTTCTCCTAAAGTACGCTTTTTCATGGACAGTTAATAATTTTAATTAAAAAAAAATTATAAAAAGCCAACATTATAATGCTTAAATTAGGGTGGAGAAAAAATTGTAAAATGTCGAATTATGCAAAATTACCACCCTACCCAGGAAAATTTTCTGTTCCAAAGAATCGGTTGTAGAATAGCTACTTTTCATTCACAACCCCTTGTACTGTCGATTCTAACACCGATTCTTTTTGTTTGAAATTGTCCCAAAAGCAACCCCTTCTATACCACCAAAGTGGAACCGTTTGCTCTAGAATCAGTTCTGGAACTGATTCTACGACAACCACACCTTCCATATAGGATCCCAGAAACTGGTTCCGGAACCATTTCCATGGAATCGGTTGCAGTGGAACCAGTTGTATAATAAGTGTGGTTGGCTGCCGATTGTAAAAAATTTACCTGGGTATAGTAACAGCTTGTGCCTGCAAGCAGGAAACCTGTAATTTTAAAGGAAAACCAAAGGTTAATTTATCAATTTTATATTTATCTTATAATAAATATGATGAAAACTATTAGTACCCTACGGGAAATTTTAACAAACTGTCACCGAACTGGCTCCGTTATATGAAATAGACTGGTCACTTTTACATGGCGTTGTCATAGGAGGTGGAAATTGACCCCTTGTGACATGTCACAAGACAAATCCTAGGACAGGTTACTGAACTCTCAATTTCAGGGACCTGTCCTGGGATTTGTCTTGTGACATGTCACAAGGGGTCAATTTCCACCTCCTATGACAACGCCATGTAAAAGTGACCAGTCTATTTCATATAAAGGGGCCAGTTCGGTGACAGTTTGTTAAAATTTCCCGTAGGGTAGTAACAACAGTGGTGTCAGACTTTTTTAGTCAAAAATCGTCAAAAATGTAAAAATAAATCGTCAAAATCGTCAACAATTTTATGAAAAATCGTCAAGAAATCGTCATCAGTTAAATATCACAAAAAAACTATATTTTTTTTATTTGAAATTCATTTCAACTGTTTACCTCTATATTACAGCTCTTAAGATTTTATAAATTCTAATTATATATAACACAACTTTTATAAATTCGAATTATATAATATCTGAACGTTTTTTTCGCTTCATCTGTAAAAAGGTGGTATTTATTCTACGATTAATTACAGATAAAACACCTCATCATGTGTTCTGCGGTTAAAATCATCATAAAAAATTTATTTATTTTAGACTTCAAGTTCATGATTTCGAACTCTGTTCTTAAAACTTTCAGTCACGTCATATTTGTTCTACAATTTAGACATAAGCCAAATACAGTGTATTTCGGAATTTTTAACAGTGATTTTATAAAAAATATGACGTATTTGAGGCATTTGAAAAACAGATTTATAATCAGCTTGCCTAAATCTATGAAAATTTAAATCCCTGCAAATAAATTATTTTTAAATCTGTGTAAATTAAAAATTTACCTAGCTCCAATTTTTGTTTGTTAATTGTTTTCAATCACGAACATGTTTTTCCACTCAGACCCGACGAGTATTGCGAATTCCAAAAATACGATTCGAAAAGAACAATTTCCAGGATTTTTAAACTTTTTTCAGTATAGTTTTTGTTAAAATTCGTTAAAAAAGCAGCAATTTTCCTAAATCGTCAAAACATCTGGAGGTTTTATTAAAAAATCGTCATTTGTAAAATTTTGACTAAAAAAATCGTCAAAATGACGTAAAATCGTCACATCTAACACCACTGAGTAACAATAAAAAATAGCCACTTATCAATTAAGAGTTGCGAAAAATAATTTCTGTTTCCTATTTGCAGTCACATTTTATAAATTTTTTCTCAGTAAAAGAGAGGATTGCATTCTATTTATTTTCTAACCTCTTTGATTGATTGATTGATTGATAGCACACATAACTTTTTCAAGATTTTTACAAAAAAAAAACCCCATAAAAAACAGTTTCTATGGCCCCCAAACAGCTTCAAAAAATTTTTAGAAAGCAGTTTTTGCAATTGGATTTAAAATATATTTTATTTATGAAAACTTAAGAAACTTGGCCATTTTGTATTTGATTTCAACAAAAAATAAATATTTTTTATTACATTTTTTAAAAAATGTTGTTGTTTTTGACGTATTTTGTTACGTTTCAAAATTTGTCAAATCATTTCGGGGGGGCTCGAGCCCCCAAGCCCCCCCCCCCTAGCTACTTGCTTGGCTGGAACGTTATTCTTGTTATTGTTTTCTTTAAGAGAAGTTGCATGACCATCAATTTTTTTTTTTGTGAACCAAATTTAGGTGTCAGATAACCAAATTTAGATACCCCCGTTAACCATTAGTCTTTTAGGGCAAATATTGACTTGCGCTGCATTGTCCTTTTTTGTGAAGTATTTCCATACTCCTGACATTTTATTCTTTAATATAAAAGAATACATTAGTTTGAAAGCAGATGTATTAAAATAAAGTAAACTTACTTGAAAATATCACATTTATTAATGAAAACCCCAGCAGAAATTACTGCCTGCTTGGAAGCAGTTTTGTCAGGGAAAGTTGAGCAGTGGAGCGATTTCATTATTGATGATATCATGCCTGATTTTTGTTCGAGATAGCTCGCGTGAAAGCACTTGTTTCGAGATCCGAAAAGGCATAAATTCACCGCTTTTAATTAGTGCTCCTGTTTTTCTTTTAAAATGCTGATAATTCATGCCTTATCGGAAGTGCATATTATAAAGCTTTTTAACTATTTAAAATCATGCCTTCTCAGAAGCATATTTTTCCGTGAAGCGAAAATGCCTCTTATTTTTAGTAAAACCTCTTATTTTCATTAAAATAACTTTTTTCCGCATTTTAAAATATATATATACATTTTTAGAAGCGGTAAAAGTAGCAGTAAGGAAGTAGTAATCGTTTTTACTGCTTCCACGTTTTTGCTGGGATGTTACTTATAAAATTATTGGCCCTTAATATAAAGTAGTATTTTAAATTTAAAGTCGACTTTATATTTAATCATACGGTTTTGTTCATTTTGCGTATGAAAACCTTACAAAAATATTTATATTTTCAAACATTTTGATTGGTTGAAAATAAATTAACCAATCAGAATGCTCCAAAAATAAACCAAGTCAAGGTATACTGCCATCCACTATTTTAACTAAAGTCGACTTTAACTGAAATATACATTTGAAAAATTTAGATAGTAAGGGCGATTATTTGTAAGAAGCAAAACTTTTTTTTTCATATTTCTTTTAAATATTTTACCAAGTTTTTAGGTTTTACTACTTAAATTTTGAATAAGTTATGCGAAAAATCTTTATTAGTTGAAATGCTCCTAATTACTTGGCAAAGATTTTTTGTGTGTCAAATAAATTGATTCCCTTTTAAAAAAATTTAACAATGACATTTTTGTTTTGGTATTTAAAATGTTTTTTATGACTAAAATCAGAGACATATAATATAGAGATGTAACATGGATAATTTTTTAAACAAACTGTAGATGTCGCTAGCATGTGGGAAATTTTGTCAAAGGAGGATTTTATTTTGGGAAATTTTGTCAAGGGAGGATTTTTTTTATGTCAAATGAGCTTTTACAGAGTTGTTAGGTAAGGGGACTTGGACCCAAATTAGGGATTTCGACTCGTTTTGGGGACAGATTAAAAAAATTTAAAATTTTAAAAGATTTAGTTTTAGGCCCAAAATAAGAAGAATTTTGGTATAAATTATATGCGTATTATTTCAAATTAGGTCTGTTAAAGAATTTCAAAATTTCTACAAAATATTTAAATTATTGAAGGAAAGTTCTCCAAATATTTATAAATCTTGAAATAATGAAAAGCAACCAAGCTCAATAATTAATCAACAAATGTTCTATTTTCCAACGAGCCCTAGAACCTACACCTTACTAGATTTACAAATTTTAGAAAAAAAGACTTCACCATAATGAAGTTCGTGTGAAAATTGTGTAGAATTTTTTCTCCAGAAAATTTAATATACGACTTTTATTTTGAAACGATGACATTTCAGCTTAATTGTGATTTGTCTTTCGTATAATAAAATTTTTTTAGTTTCACAATTTAAACAAAGATTTGAGGCCTTTAAAGTTCGAGTGAAAACGTAAATATTTCTTCGTAAGATATTCAATTTTATTTAATTTGCTCACATATTTCTTAATAATTTTCTGAACTTAAGAGGAATGCTAAGTTAGCTCCTTTTTTTGATTTTTTGTTTAAATTGAAATGAATTGGGTGTAACATTGGGGATTTAAACATTTAAAATGGGTATAAGCTAAAAGATTTTGTGCAACACTGCTCCCCAAATAAAATGAAACAGTATTGCCAGAAAAACAAAACAGCAGTCAGCGCCATCTGTTGCATTAAAAGCCGGTGTTGCCATTCATCAGGACCATGGGAGACCCCTGACTAAAATCCTATTCCAAACAAAAACAATTTAAAAAATTTAAAATTTTTAAAATTTGCCGTTTTTCCGGGAAAAATAAATTAACTTTTCCCGGGAATTCCCGAACCCCAAACCCTAATATGAGGTCTAAATAAATTTTCATACATATATACACGCAAAAAATAAAAAGGGGGAAATCACATAAAATAAGTTTTAAATAAATAAATAGTTTTAGTATGTATTATAGCTAGTTTGCTAAGAACCGAAAAATTTGAAAACCGCGGTTTCGATTTTTTGAAATTATAAAAACCGCGGTTTCGGTTATTTTTCGGTTTTTCTGTGATATTAATAGAATTGTTTTAAAATAATTAAATATGTGTAAAAGTTAAGTAACTTAACACGCTCAAGATATTTATTAAAATTCGACTGAATTTCTCACTCGAATGAAGGCCATAATGCCATTCCTTGACCTTTCCGGGGAAAAAAGAACGTGGAAAACCGTTATAAATTAAAATTTTTTAATTAGAAATTTATTCTGCAACTAAAGCTGTATTTTAAAGAGTTTAAATTTAAATTTTAACAATTTGTTTAAAACGATATAAAGTTACAATTTTATAAATTTAGCGGACTACCAAGTAAGACTTTTTGAAAAATACGCGGTGAAAATCTGAACTGACTATATGAAACTCAATATCTCTTAAACCACATGACTTTTTGTTGCAATTCTTGGCAAAACTCTGGATTTGACCCCCTCTGGATTTAAAAAATAAAAAACCGAAATTAATTTTGGGAGGGGCTCGAACCCGGGAGGCCCGTGGAGGGCAAAAAACGGGGTGGCATAGTAACATGTAAGTGATTAAAGGAAATTCTCTCAGATTAAAGGAAATTCTCTCACGATTCCAAAACTGTTATTTTTTTATATGCGTAGAACGTAGCCATTTTTCGACCAATAGGGGGGGTCGAAAAAAGTAAAATATTAATATGACGAAAATGGTACTCAAATGAAAAGAAATTTTCTCAAGATTTCAAAAATGAGGTTTTTTTACTAATCCGATGGACGTGAATCGAATTAGAGGCATTTTGTTAAATTTTAGACCTTCGAAAAATTAATAAAGTCTAAAATCACATTATTTTAGTTTTAGTAAAACCCTGTAAATGTCGATTTTTTTTGTTTATTTTGAAAATTTGGAACACAAAAGGCAGTTGGAAGTGGAAATAACAAAAGGAGTCAACTTTTTATTGATGAGAAATGCAATTTGAGAACTGATATAGTTGAATTAAACAGCAGAAAAAAAACTCAAACTTTTTAGATGATTTAAAAATGAAACTTTTTGATGGAAAATGCAATTCCAGAAGTGATATACTGTTATTGCGCCGCAGGAAAATTTTTTTTGTAAAAATTGCGAGATTTAAATTTTATTTTTTTTATGTAAATGTCTAAATTTTTAATATGTTTATCGATTATTGAAAAAAAAAAATAGTTTTTGAAGTCGTGGGGGGACTTTTTCTATCATTTGAGTACCATTTTACCATACAAAAAAATTTCAACATTTGCAGCCTCTTAAGGAACTAAAATGGCTTCTATGGATTTAAAAAAATAAAATTTTTGAAATCGTGAGACAATTTCCTTTAATTTGAGTACACACACTTAAATGTTGCTATTTCCCCCCATTTTTTGCCGGCACGGGCCTCCCATATTGGATATGGTATATATGATTATATGTTACATAGCATGTCTGATCTTATTGCATATATAGTTGTATAGAGAGCTATATCTTAATATATATGGTGGCATTTTAGCAATATATAATTATATATGGTATCATTTAAACAATATATAACTATATATGTTGCCATTTAAACTAGACATTATCATATATGGTGGCATTTAAACAATATATGGTCATATGTGGTACCTCATGATCAAAATTTTGAATACAGTTCCAGATATGATAATATATGATACTATATATAGTGCCATATATATTTATATATGGTGTTATTTAAACAATATATTACCATATATGGTGCCACTTTAACCATATATTATCACATATGGTGCCATTTCAACAATATATGCTCATATATGGTAACTCATGAACAACCTTTTTTATACAGTTCCAGATATGATAATATATGCTACTATATATTGTATAGTACCATATACTTTTATATATCGTATCATTTAAACAACATAACATGTATGGTACCATTTAAACAATATATTTTCATATATGGTACCATTTAAATAATGTATTGTCATATATGATAACTCATCAGCAACTACAATATTAACTGTATTTCAGAAGCTATTAATTGTATTTCAGAAATTATAATTGTATTTCAGAAATTATCGAATGTATTTCAGAAATTATTAATTGCATTTCAGAAATATTTAAATCTATTTCAGAATTTGTTGATTGTATTTCATAGTTAATAGAGAAAAATTTCTGAAATACATTTTATAATTTCTGAAATACAATTGATAATTTCTAAAATACAGTTTGATAATTTCTGAAACACAGTTGTGAATTTCGGAAATACAATTAGGTTGTTCATAAGGGGTGTGCTATCTGTTGTATCGTTGTATCGTCCTAACAAAAAACAGAGTTGTTAAAATTTTTATTTGTGTTTAACAACGATTTTCTATTCAGTTTTCTATCTGTTAGTACACTCAAACATAGGACACTAAACATACGTAAAAATGTTGTATCGTGCTATTTTCAAATGTTGTATTTTTTCAATTTAATTTTTAACAACTCTGTTTTTTGTTAGGACGATACAACGATACAACAAATAGCACACCCCTTGTGAAAACCCTTAATTAATAATTTCTGAAATACAATTGATAAAACTGAAATTCAGTTGACTAGTTCTGAAAAACAATTCATAAATCTGAAAAATAAGTGATAAGTTTTGAAATGCAATTGATTATTTCTGAAACACAATTGATTTTAATTGATTTTTACCGGCAAAACTGTTGAGTATATAGAAAAACGTTATATGAACAGATTAAAGGAATTGTAATTTTTAATTTTTTTAAAATTGTTTGAGCAAAATCGGACTAGTGGTTCTCGAGTTATGTCAAAAAAAAAGACCACCAAAGGTCAAATCGATATATCTCCATTCCTAGGTGTGAACCAGCGAAACGCCGGGACACGTATAACTTCTTTTTTACCGATATAACTTTCCCCGGTAGTTTGAACCCTTCCCGATCACTGACCTCTACCATTTGTCTCATAGTTAGGGTTTATGTGGGAATTCCCGGGAATCCCGCCCTTTTTCGGATCCCGCAATCCCGGGAATTTCGTGCGGGATTTCCCGGGATTTTTTTATTCTTTTACAGAAGTTTTAGCTAATATTATTGCAATTTTGGAAGCTTTATTTAAATTTAAAGCATTCAGCCTTACTATCAATATTTTTCAAAGGTTTATTTTTGTTAAAGTCGACTTTATTTTAAAGCAAAGGTTTTGTTTTAACCGTACTGTACAAAATATTTAAAATAGAACTTTTAAAATAATGCCAAACATATATATTCAAAAATTCTGTTTATTTTTATTGAAAACCAAAACAAAAAATTCCAAAATAAAAAGGAAATTTGTAAACAAAAGTAAACAAAATTTGAAAAAATTTGAAAAATAAATAAATATAAAATAAAAACAAATGAAAACTAAAACCGAATTTTAAGGCATATTTTAAATATTTTGTATGGTAAGAAATTTAAAACAATAGTCGGCTTTTGTGATTTAAAATCGACTTTTTGTTTTTTATAGTAAAGCTGATTGTTTTTTTGAAATTAATTTGATCAAAAAATATTTAAAATTAAAAAAAATACGATTTAAAATTTAATAAACTGAATTAGGCCAAATTGTTTTCAGATGCCAGTTGAATTTGGTTTAATTAAACCGAAAAAATCAGCCATTATTAAGTTTAACAACAAAAATTCTTGTATGTACTTCGGAATTTTTTTTTTTTCTTTAAAATGGTCTTTGTTCAAATAAAAAAATTTTGTATAGGCTGGTTTACACTATATTTTTAGAAAAATTCTGCAACCTTGCCTATATGTTTTGCATGTGTACTAAAGTAAAATCGTACCGAAAATCTTATAGTGTAAACCGGACTTATTCAACATTCCAACGTCATTATTTCAGTTCCAAATACCTCCAAAAAACTAAACATTAAAATTAAAAAATTTGTAATGTTTTCATATTTTCAATTGACAAGTATTTTGAGTTTCTTTTATTTAAAATAATTTAATTTTAAGTTCAATTGTTATTCCTTTATTTCAATTGTATTTTATAAATATTATTTGTCTTCAAAATAATCCATCAGATGCTTTTTAAAATTATTTTGGATTTTTTATATGTTAATTTAAAATGCAACTAAATACGAAAATTAAATAAAATTAAATAAAGTAGCTGTGGCATAAAAAATGTCTATTCAAGAAAACCAATTAAAGTTAAGAAACTATTTAATAATGTTGTAGTCTTTTTTTATAAAACGATTTAGGCGAGTTTGCTAAAAAATTGTGTGGAAAATACTCACTTTTAAACTTTTTTATAAAAATAATTCTTGACGGATACTTTTGAAAATCTGCATAGAAAGATATATATAAAATATCTAGAAATAGAAATTTTTGGATTTCATATTTAAGAAATATTTTAGCAACAAATCGATCTTATTTCTGACTATAAAACTGATCCGACACAATTTTGCACACATTAACAATTCCAATATATTCTGAAAAAGAGGATGAAGATAAAATACCCGTGTCTTTCACTTTTTCTATATCAATTGGTTTAACCGTTTAAACAGCGAATTAATATTTAATTCATTTATTTCTAAGAGTTTTTTTTTTTAAATTAAGACGGCCTTCCATATAAATATATTACCTAAGTATTAATTCACGATTTAAATTGTTGAATGAATTGATCCAGAAAAAGTGGAAGACATGGATATTTTATATTTAGCCATCCTTTCAGAATATATTAAGTGCATTTTCTCATGGGTACAACCAAAAGATGAACTTTGTCGGACGGTGTTTTAACAGTAATCGAGTTTTTCAAGTGCAGCATATCTCGAATTTATATATTTTCTAACGAGCGGGAATTCCCGGGATCCCGGGAAATTCTGAAATAAATCCCGCTGTCCCGGGAAATGAAAAAGTCCGGGAAAAGAAAAACCCTACTCATAGTGTAATCAGAACTAAGATCGATTGGCTTCCTAAATATTTCTGAAGTAAGAATTTTTAAATTAACAATTCTTTTTAAGAAATATTTAAGACAAAAATCGATCTTAGTTCTGACAAATTATCTGCCTAGGAAACCAGGAGACGTTTCCTCAACCAAAAAATACAGGATTAATTGATATTTCAAAAAAAAAAAAATTGTGATACTTTCTGCCATCAATATTATAGATACAAGAATTATAGGTAAATTTTTTAAATTCTGGGGTGGGAAAAAAACAGTGTAGGGTGGGCAAAGCCGCAAAGCAAAGACCGGCCTAAGTCCGCCAATGGCTCTACCCAAGTTTTGGGTATAAGTTATATAATATGCTTGGTATAAACTTAAACTTAAACTTCAGCCATATTTTATTTATTAATTTATGTTAAATCATTTAGCTCTTTCCTTCTCCCTTATTAAAAATATTTGATTAATTTATTTAATTATTTATTTTATAATTATTATTGGTATTAATATTTGTATGCAAATAAAGCAGTATAATCTTCATTTTTGTTTTAATATCTTAAATTTGGAAAACTATTTAATTACAACACAAAAACTATTTTTTTAATTTGTTACCATTCCACACAAAGCATTGTCAGCCTTTCCTGTTTTTAATACTAATTCCTCTTCCATATAAATAATAGCCTTCAGGCCTAAAACATGTTGATCACCCCTAGCTTGTGGCAGCAACTATGACAAATAACAATCAGCACATTCTGGATAATCAGCTAACCATTTATAGATGACATCAACTTATTAAAAGCTTATAGAGTAATTCCATATGAAAGCGATCACCTTTTGGACGACCCCTCTCCGATTCTAAAATAAATAGTCTCAATCGATTGCCCAGCAAAAAATAATGTACCTACATATTTTTTTTTTTATAGTGACTGGTTTAGTGGTGGTGTACACCACTGTCATGTGACAAAATTGAAGAATTCTTCATAAGGGACCTCATTGAAAGTCAAAACATCAAATTAATGTTCTTTCCATGCAAGAAATTGAAAGTAAAAAAAAAAGGTAAAAAAAAATAAGCGATATTTGCTTTTCTTTAATAGGAAAATTTGCGTGAACTACTGGTCATAAAATGTTTTTTAAAGAGGGACTTAATTGGTTACTGCCAATAAGCCGACCACAGGTCATAAAATGTTTTGTAAATTTTTTAAATTACCAGGTAATAAATATTTCGCCATATTTATGGAAAATCCGTGTTTTATGACTTGTTTCTGCACGTGTCATTTTAGGCGAAATATTTATTACCTTGTAATTTAAAAAATTTACAAAACATTTTATGACCTGTAGCCTCAGTCGGGTTTGGTGTGCCATTACATGCCACTGCTGCTATTATCCATGGATTTATGGCCGATCTTGTGAAGGCAGGCAGACCATATTCACTACACACTCAACTTGGGGCTCTTAAAAAAAATTGATTTTTTCTTCATAAATGTATTTTTAACTGTAAAATAATTTTTAAAATGTATTTTTAATAATAAAATAAAATAATGTTAAATAATTACAAATAATTCAATTATAAAAAATATAAAAACAATGAGAACAAGGTGGTCTCTTAAATGCTCCTCTCCTGTCCAAACAAGGAGTCGGGGCCCATTTTTTTATTGCTGATTCTTAAAGCAAAAATTATGAGGAATCCAAAAAAAAAATTAGCCGGAAAATTTAGGAGCTTCTGTGCAAAATTGGAAAATTTAATTTTCATGGGAAAATTTAATTTTCATGGGAAAAAAGGTAAATTTCTTAGAAAAATTAGGAAAATTTTATTTTTCAATTAAAGCCTGATTCAAAACCATTCCAACGAGCTATCACTCGTTGCGATCGCTTTAGTAGTTTTAAAACAACTTTCAATGAGGTCCCTTATGAAGAATTCTTCAATTTTGTCACATGACAGTGGTGTACACCACCACTAAACCAGTCACTATAAAAAAAAAAAATATGTAGGTACATTATTTTTTGCTGGGCAATCGATTGAGACTATTTATTTTAAAATCGGAGAGGGGTCGTCCAAAAATTTGCCAATTTTGATCGTTTTCATATGGAATTGCTCTATATGGTTATTAAGAAAAAACTTTTTGTCTTATTAAAGGCTAATTGAACGATTTTTGTTGTTGTTTTGCACGTTAATTTGTTTTATTAATCTGTAATAAAATTCAAAACATTTTTTGAATACAAGCCCTAAACTGCAATGCAAATAATAAAAGTTATTAACTATTTTATTATTATACTTTTATATAATAGTTTTACTAACCGAAAAGTTTTAGGTGAAGCCATTGATGAAATAAATTTGTAAACGCACCGATAGTTGTGTCTTATGTGAACATAAAGCCATATCCGTTTGAGATTGTCCATTAGCCTTACCCACCGACAATTCCATATGACATTTAACCCTCCGATGAGTGACAGTTCTGAACTTCACGGCCGTGTGAAAAGGTCCCTACGGACCTTTTTTGTAAATCATGTTTTTTTCATATAAAAAATTTTTTTTGATTTTTTTTTTTGTTTTTATTGTTTATAACTAAATTCTACATACAAAAATAATTTTTTCAATTTTTTTAATTTTTTTGCTTGAATTTTCTTAAGACTATTATAAAAAAGTTTAAAAATTATTGTTGTTGATGTAATAAATATTTCGCCATATTTATGGAAAATCCGTGTTTTATGACTTGTTTCTGCACGTGTCATTTTAGGCGAAATATTTATTACCTTGTAATTTAAAAAATTTACAAAACATTTTATGACCTGTAGCCTCAGTCGGGTTTGGTGTGCCATTACATGCCACTGCTGCTATTATCCATGGATTTATGGCCGATCTTGTGAAGGCAGGTAGACCATATTCACTACACACTCAACTTGGGGCTCTTAAAAAAAATTGATTTTTTCTTCATAAATGTATTTTTAACTGTAAAATAATTTTTAAAATGTATTTTTAATAATAAAATAAAATAATGTTAAATAATTACAAATAATTCAATTATAAAAAATATAAAAACAATGAGAACAAGGTGGTCTCTTAAATGCTCCTCTCCTGTCCAAACAAGGAGTCGGGGCCCATTTTTTTATTGCTGATTCTTAAAGCAAAAATTATGAGGAATCCAAAAAAAAAATTAGCCGGAAAATTTAGGAGCTTCTGTGCAAAATTGGAAAATTTAATTTTCATGGGAAAATTTAATTTTCATGGGAAAAAAGGTAAATTTCTTAGAAAAATTAGGAAAATTTTATTTTTCAATTAAAGCCTGATTCAAAACCATTCCAACGAGCTATCACTCGTTGCGATCGCTTTAGTAGTTTTAAAACAACTTTCAATGAGGTCCCTTATGAAGAATTCTTCAATTTTGTCACATGACAGTGGTGTACACCACCACTAAACCAGTCACTATAAAAAAAAAAAATATGTAGGTACATTATTTTTTGCTGGGCAATCGATTGAGACTATTTATTTTAAAATCGGAGAGGGGTCGTCCAAAAATTTGCCAATTTTGATCGTTTTCATATGGAATTGCTCTATATGGTTATTAAGAAAAAACTTTTTGTCTTATTAAAGGCTAATTGAACGATTTTTGTTGTTGTTTTGCACGTTAATTTGTTTTATTAATCTGTAATAAAATTCAAAACATTTTTTGAATACAAGCCCTAAACTGCAATGCAAATAATAAAAGTTATTAACTATTTTATTATTATACTTTTATATAATAGTTTTACTAACCGAAAAGTTTTAGGTGAAGCCATTGATGAAATAAATTTGTAAACGCACCGATAGTTGTGTCTTATGTGAACATAAAGCCATATCCGTTTGAGATTGTCCATTAGCCTTACCCACCGACAATTCCATATGACATTTAACCCTCCGATGAGTGACAGTTCTGAACTTCACGGCCGTGTGAAAAGGTCCCTACGGACCTTTTTTGTAAATCATGTTTTTTTCATATAAAAAATTTTTTTTGATTTTTTTTTTTGTTTTTATTGTTTATAACTAAATTCTACATACAAAAATAATTTTTTCAATTTTTTTAATTTTTTTGCTTGAATTTTCTTAAGACTATTATAAAAAAGTTTAAAAATTATTGTTGTTGAGCGTGTACTTCTTGTCCCCCGCCCTGTGCGCAAGTGTTGCAGCGATGTAAAAGTGTGCTATGTTCTCCGCAAACAGCGTTGCCGCAGCCGAAGCAATATGCCCGCGTTTTCCGCTGCCGCCCGTACGCAGAACGGCAAAGGCGACATGACGGTCTACTTGACCTAGCCGCAAACGACGGTGCATTGCCTTCCATCGGTATTGGTAATACCTGAAATGAAAAGAAAAATAAAAAACAAATAAATATATATTCTATTCTTGAATTTGAAGATGTTTTTCTTACCCTGACATCGAATGCTTCCATCGCATTGCGTATCCTTGGATATGAGGTTATATGGTTTTTCAGGGCACGTTCTTCGATATTTGGTGTGGCCAATTTTTTCGTTAGCAGTAACAAGAACGACCGCCGTCTGTCACTCCTTTTTATAGGCTTCATTTCGTTGTAAATCGTAAAAGCAGCCAATGCAGACGTCGCTGCATATTATAAAACATGGCCAACGGCCATCGTTGTGTTGCTCTTTTGCAGCTGTAAGTGCCTAGCATTTGATCCATGGTATCAACGCCGCATTTGTTGGCGTTGTAATCTAATATGGCATAGGGCTTCCGCTTCTCGGTTTGCTCGTCAACGAGGCAGGTGTAGTGCATTGTGGAGAGCACGTTCACCACTTTATTTTTTTTCGGCACTTATGAGCATAACGCTATATCCCCTTCGTTGAACCCAAATAATGTACTATTGATGTGCGCTTCGGGTTCTTCTTGAACTCCTGTGGAATGAATGTTTTGTTGTAGCGCACTGTACCAACATATGCGGTCTTCCTCCTCAACAAAATACGCGCCAAGTCAAGAGTGGTAAAGAAATTATCCGCGTATATACTACGGCCAGCATCTAAATATTTTTCCACAAGATCCAGCACTACGTTCTGCCCTTGGTTTATCTCCCGTTGTTGGTTTGGCAGTTTTCCAGAATATATCATTCCCTTCACAGGATAATAATTCTGTGAGTCGCATAACCACCATACTTTCAAACCATACTTAGCTGGCTTTGACGGAATATATTGTGTGAAGCGGGTGCGGCCTCTGTAAGGGAACAACTGCTCATCAACTGTTAGTGCTTCATGAGGAGTGTAAGCTGCTGCCAAGTTATGTTGCAACATTTGCCAAATATCGTCAATAGCCGCAGTTTTGCTGTTGATGAGTCGCTGTTGTCGAGTATTTCTATTGTCGAATCGAATAAATTGCTTTATACACATGAAGCGATCGTACGACAACGCAGCTTTGTATATTGGGCAACGCGTCGCGCCCCATAATTCCATAGCTGGTTCATGGTTTAATCTTGTGAGTCCAGCATACAAACGAATAGCTATAAAGGTGTCAAACTCTTTCACTGTCAGTGGGTTCTACTCCTTTTTCTTCGTGGGATTCGCCAAATTCCATGCAGCTGTAACCTCCCTGCCTTTACGATTTGTTTCACGTAGCACTAAGTGTATTATTTCATCTGTCATGATTTAACGCATTATTGGGTCGTGTATATTTCCTGTTGGTCCTGGTTTCTTTCTTGTGAAGTCGACCACGTTATGATTACGAGTGCGTGATGTTGGTGGTGCTTTTTTACTCCATTGGGTGCCATCTTTACCAATATAGTAACTTTCATTCGTTTCCTGTCCATCATTTTTTTCCTCTTCATCATCGTCGTCATCAGTATCTTCATTTAGCTCGACGTATCCTTCAGTTTCGGCATCTGACTCTTCAGCAGGTTGGTATGTGCGATCTTCATCATCCTCAACTTCATAATTATCAATTGCAGCAATATCAATTTCTTCATCCATGTCTTCGTCCATAAAATCAGCAAATCTACTATCAGCTGCACGCCTTTCATCCTCAGTCATTTGCTGGTAACGTGTACTACGGCGTACAACAATTTCAGCAACGTCCAAATTACTTGCATCTGCCATATTTATATTTTTGTTTCTATCACACACGATTTTACTCTTCGCTGTCTAAACTTTGACTGATTTGGTTTACGAAACTACAACTTCTTTTATACTCTTTCGTACGTCTACCTAAACTCAAAGACATTAGGGATGATGATAAAAACAAAAAATTCTAATAAAAAATTCTAAGAACAAAAATACTAAGAACAAAAAATACTAAGAACAAAATACTAAGAACAAAAAATTCTAAGAACTGGTTTATTGCTAGTAGTATAAAATTAGAATATTGTGCCTTTCCTTGAAAGCAATAAAGTTCATGTCTTCGAACTTTTCTTATAATTTTTTGTATTTATCATCATCCCTAATGTCTTTGAGTTTAGGTCTTTGTGTTCAGAACAAGTAAATTATGTGTTGAAACAATAAAAAAATTATAATGATGCCCAAAAACATGCATTTATTAGTGAAATTCAGTACAAGGTCCATACGGACTAGGGTTTGGGGTTCGGGAATTCCCGGGCGGGAATTCCCGGGAAATCCCGGGAAAAGTTTGCCGGGAATTCCCGGGAAAATAATATATTTTTCCCGGGAAAACGGGAAATTTTAAAAATATTAATTTTTTTAAAATTGTTTTTGTTTCGAATAGGAGTTTTTCATTTTAGTCATAAAAAACATTTTAAATGCCAAAACAAAAATGTCATTGTTAAAATCTTTTAAAAGGGAATACATTTATTTGACACCTAAATAAAATCGTTGCCAAGTAATTAGGAGCATTTCAACTAATAAAGATTTTTCGCATAACTTATTCAAAATTTAAGTAGTAAAACCTATAAAATTGGAAAAATGTTTAAAAGAAATATGAAAAAAAGCTTTGTTTCTTACAAATAATCGCCCTTACTATCTAAATTTTTCAAATGTATAATTTAGGTAAAGTCGACTTTAGTTAAAATATTGGGTGGCAGTATACCTTGACTTGGTTTATTTTTGGAGCATTCTGATTGGTTAATTTATTTTCAACCAATCAAAATATTTGAAAATATAAATATTTTTGTAAGGTTTTCATACACAAAATGAACAAAACCGTTTGATTAAAAATAAAGTCGACTTTAAATTTAAAATACTTCTTTATAAAATTAAGGGTCAATAATTTTATAAGTAACGTTTTCATTAATAAACGTGAAAAGAAAAGACTAATGGTTAACGGTGGTATCTAAATTTGGTTATCCGACATCTAAATTTGGTTCCCAAAAAAAAAAAAAAAAATTGATGGTCATGCAACTTCTCTTGAAGAAAACAAGTATAACGTTTCAGCTTAAATTCGCAAAGTACCCGAGGAAAAAAGTGTAAGCTGAATAGGCATTAAATGTTTTATGGTAGGGCAAACATTTCCTGAAATGGTATCCAAATTAGCCGCAGTCAATCCGCACCATAACTAGATCTTCGTTTATTCGAGAAAGTTTTTATAATAAAAACCTGGCATTGCAAAAAAGTGAAACCGATGTAAAGAACATCCCAGCAAAATCTTTCATTACCAAATAAGTGGTGATATAATAGAAATTCATAGCTCCGCACAACTTATTTTTTGGCGTCTAAACTCATTATTTTTGTTTGGCCTGGTCGTTTTTATAAGTAGGCACGCTTACCCGCTCGCTTACGAAAAAATAAGAAGTAAGTAGTTATGAGATTCTGAATAATAAGTGGTTACAAACATGCTTACAAAAAGTTGAATTATAAGTGGTTATCCGACTGCTTACTTGATTCTTAAAAATAAGGAGTTACACAAATACTATTAGCTTCAGGAAATACATTCAGAGAAATTAAAGTTTTTGCTAGTGTAATTTTAGAACTCGTTATAAAAATTTTAACACAAAAAATATTTACATGTAATAATATAAATGTATACAATTTAACTTTGTAAAAAGTACTTATTTAAACTATTGCGAGTAAGTCATTATTTTATATTTAAAAGCAATGACTACAATAGGCCGTTATTAGGAAGTCATAATTTTATATTACAAAATAATGCAAAAGGTAATGATATATCATTATTGGTAATGCAGACAGCAATGAGCTGCCATTACCAATATTTTGCTGGGATTATATTAAATTACTACAATCATGTAAAAGATATCATGATAAAAGAAATATCGAACAATATTTCTAACGATAGGAGATTTACTATAATCTTAGATGAATGGACAAGAATATTACAAAAGAGATATTTGAACATATCCATAAACGGAAATAATTCATTTTATAACCTGGGGTTGGTTTATATATCAGGAAGATGTAATGCTGATGAAATAAGAAGAATTGTAGAAATAAGACTAGAAAAGTTTTATTTGTCTTTGGAAAATAACATTGTCGACACCATATCTAATGGGCCAAGTGTGATGAAACGGTTTGTTTCCGACAGTCCAGTAGTAGGTGCTTTCTGCTGGAATCATGCAATTCATTTGGCAGTGCTGCGAGTAATTTATGTGAAATCAAATGTTCAACATTCTGATATTTTTTACTTTGAATTCTCATTACACAGACTGCTTTTGTACTGAAATAGTGTTTTTTTAACAAAAATTACTTATACATGTGGTTTTCATTAACAATTTTGTTCAAAAATATTTCCCGGGAATCAAATTTTTTCATTCCCGTTTCCCGGGAAATAAAAAAGTCCGGGAAATCCCAAACCCTAATACGGACCTATTCACACGTCCGCGTAATATTCTCACTAAAACCTCAATAACTCCTAAAGTAATGATCCGATCGACTTGATTTTTTTTCCAAAAGATGCGCAACAAAATACTCCTGTAATACAGGGGGGGGTTGTAGTGGCCGAAGTAGGAGTAGTTTCAGTTTGAAAAGGCAAAAAGGTCCCTAGGGACCTTCTCACTCATCGGAGGGTTAAAATAAAATTTTATATTATTTTACATGTTTTTAACTTTTTTCACTTTTGGCATCTACTTTTCGCCATATTGTTTTATCTTCTTTATTTTTTTTAACAATTTTCAACTTTGGCAATTTTAATGCTATTTTTAGTAATTATACACATTTTACAAACATCTGGCAATTTTTTATCATTTTCCCGTAATATAACTAAATATCAAGGTTGGCAACCGAAACGAATAACGGTATAGGTATCGGTATTGGTGTCGATTTTTTATTTGTTTCGGTATCGGTATCGGTATCGGTAACGGTATTTAAGTCATATCGGTATCGGTATAACCGATACCGAAACATTAATACCGGTATATACCGGTATTATTGAAAAAATTTACAAAAATATAAAAAAACCTTCTTAATTATAAAAAACTCAATTTTATTAAATTTTTATAAAGGATAACTATAGTTTATGGAAATGTTTTTATAATATGAACAAAAAACAATAAGTTATTAAAAATTTCTAAGTGTTTTATTTTTTAAACACAAACATTTTTTTAAATCTATTAGGAACACAAGTTGATTCACTACAAATATTTTATATTTGTATTGCGATCATATAATAAAATAAAAAAAATAAGTTTATAAAATTAATAAAAGGATTCTCTAAAAGAAACTGTAAATTCAATTAAAGGTTTAAGAAACCAGTTTATATATTAAATTTTATTTAAAAATTTGTAAATTTGTGGCCCTTTGTTCCTAATGGAACCATATATATACAAATTTGTCACAAGTTAGAGAATATTTATGAAGTTAAATAAATTAAAAACAATGTTGCCAATGCAAATTAAAGGCTGATAACCGCACTTTGAATTTGTAACACGATTTTCTATTAACAATAAATAAAAAAGTTTAATTGTTTAACAATTTTGGAAATTTTATATTAAAAAAATTAGTATTTTTGCTAAAAACGTGAAAAAAAAAAACAATTTTTTTAAAACCGATTCCATACCGGTACGATACCAGTATTAAGGGAAAAGGTTTTTGAATACCGGTATTTTTTGAAATCAAGAATTTCGGTATTGGTATCGGTATCGGTTGTCAATTTGAAAGGGTTTTGAAACGGATAACGGTATCGGTTGCCAACCTTGCTAAATATTGACAATTTTTTAAATAGAAAAGAAAGTGATATAACATAATGTACAAAAGAATTTATAATGTACCAATAAAAAATTATATTTTTAGGTAATTTATATAAAAATGTTTAGGTTTGATTTAAACTAAGCTAATGAAAACTATTTCTTTCTGTAGGAAATCGTTTTTACCAAGATTGTTTGTATAATATAACATACACTTATTTTTTGCGTGTACGTATGAGCTTTTTAGAATCCAGAAACCCTTAGAAACAATTTTGACAAAATTAATCACAACGTTTTTTTTAATTCCCTGCGGAATAGTTACTAAAATCAAATTAAGGGATGGAGGTACGTAAATGTAGAGGAAAATCAATTCTCAACAGAATTTCTCTCTACATTTAAGTAGCTAAATGTCGTATAACTAGGGTTGCCAGACGGGCTGGACTCGCCTGGATTGTCCAGCTTTTTTAATGCTTGTCCAGTGTCCAGCTAAAATAAAATTTGTCCAGCTAAATATAAATTTTCGAAAAAACAAAAAAAATCATTTTTAGTTATAAATACCCTTATTAGTAGGTACATTTAACACAATAACTTTTGAAAAAGTGCCTGTTGTTTTTAGCTTATCATTGTCATTTTTAGTGTCGAAGTTTTAAAGTTGAGGGTAAATGATTATTAGGGCAAGGAATTTCATGCAAATGCATGTTTTTTCTCGATAGTCCAAAACTGATATGGACTAAATATTTATCCGAACCATCGAATTTAGAACAAAATCACATCGATTTGTAATTGCATATTTTTGCATATTTTGTCAAAAATGCATGTTTTTGCATATTTTGACTTTAAATGCATATTTGGTGCCTTTTTAATGCATATTTTGTGCTTTTTAATGCATATTTTTAATTTTTAGGAGCATTTTTTATTTTGTAAAAAAATATAAAAAATTTATATGATTTCATATTTTGATTCAATCAAAATAGACATTCTTAAAAACCTTATTGACCTATAGGAAATCTTCGAGTTCAGTGTCTGTTGCAAAATAACTAACTTAAATATATTTTTAGGTTTTAAAGTGCATTATTTTTGCAAATATAATAGTTTTTAGTGCATATTTCTTATATTTTTAATGCATATTTTTCCTTTTTAATCGCATATTTTAGGCGCATATTTTCCATTTTTATGTGCATGAAATTCCTTGCCCTTATGATTATAAATAACACAAATTCGATGATATTTAACCAAAAAGTTAATAATACAATTATATACTGAAATTTGTTAAATTTCATTTGTTAAATTTCATTTGTTACCGATTTTCATTGAACCGTGGTTCTATTGAGGAAATTTTTTCTACAAGTGGCCGTTAAGTGTCATTTATCGATTTCAACAATCATTATTTTGTGCATAACAATAAAAATATTTAAATTTCTGTGAAAGTACGAAACTTAAAGGGTAATTTTTTTAGTTCAATGAAAAATCCGGTTAATTAACTGCGTATGCGTGAACGCAAACACATTACTTTAAGGGTTTGACTGTTTTAGAGAGCCCTTAACATAGGCTTTCTTAAATCAAATAATTTTTACGGAACTAATAACAAATTATAAAAAATTATATATATTTATGAATATCAATTACCTGTACGAACCTTAAGTTGTTAGGGTAGTACTTTAGTAACATAAAATACTAGATTGAATTACTATTTGTTCTTTTAATTTTTGTTTGTTTTTTTTTTCAGTATTAAGATTTTAGTTAATTTTTTTTGTTTTTAGTATTTAGTTTTCATTCTCACAAATTTAAGAGACTGAATTTTAAAATTTTAAGTTTTATTTTTTAGTGTATTATTTTAAATCATACATATTTAAAAGACTGAATAATTTTTTTTAAGTTTTATTGTATTTTAATACTTTATGTTCCTAGCAATGTGCAAAACTATTTTTTAAATAAAAATTATCAATACAAAACAAAACTTGACAACTTTTTTTTCGTTAAAACATGTTTTGAAAATGTCCAGTTTTTTTTGCAAAATCCAGCTTTTTTAACCCGAATGTCCAGCTTTTTGCGAATCTGGATCTGGCAACCCTACGTATAACTGTGTTTAATGCATATGAAAGAGATACACTTAAAATAATACGTCAGTAGAAAAATCTCTCAAACCGGTTTCAAATCGATTTGACTAACTTTTAACAAATTTTTAGTTCAAACACTGATTTAAATAAGGATTTTAGTTATCTGCATTTAACACTATACTAAAAATCCTCAGTACTTTAACTAGTTTTGAGTGTTCATTTTCAAAAATATTTATAACTAATTTTTAAGAACCCATTCGTTAAATTTTACAAAATTTATTGTTAAAATATAATATTTTCATGTTACTGTTATTAGCCAGTAGATGTCGCCACCAATGCATCTGAAGTTTTAAAGATGGCGCTATTTCTTTCCCTCCCGATTTTTTAAAATGGCCCATATCTCGAAAACTAAGAGAGATAGAGCAAAATTGATCGACTACCCCTAACCGTATAATACCCCAGCGAAATGGGGTATCTCGGAAATTTTTAATAAAAATTTTCCACTTCATAAAATGGCCAATATCTCGAAAACTAAGCGAGATAGAGCAAAACGGACAAAATGTTTGCTCCCATGGAGAGCACTTTTGTGCCCTCACATCATATGGACTAGGTCCGGTGAGGGTCCCGAGACCCTAAATTTGGATAAATTCTACGACTCAGTATAATTACAGATAAGACTGTAATTTTACAAATTTTTTACTTAAATTTAGATTTGTTAAAATCAACAAATTTTATTTTAAGCCAAAAAACAGGAATAAATTTTGTTAAAGTAACAAATTTTTCTGTTCAGCTAACAGACGTATTATTTTGAGTGTACAAGTTAATGTACGAGTTGTTCTATTCTTCTTTAACCCATTGAATATATTATAGAGCGCTACGTTTACGTCTGGCTAATTCAGGCAGAACTTTATAAAGTGCTAAATTTACCAAAAAGATCTGCGGTGTGGTTTTCTCCGTTTTGGACAATATTTGAATATGTGACAGAGCGAACAGAGCAAATAAAAATATGATCTCAATTATTACATTTTTTTATTTTTGTGAATTCTGGAAGAGTTACGGAAATTATTTATTTATTTTTGTTCCTTTTTTTAAATAAAATGATTAAAAATACAACAAATGTAAAGGGAGGTTAAATTTTAAGGGCCGATGTTGAATGTGAACCACACCTAAACCTCAAGTTTTTTTCTGCATTTCATTTGACATTTCTCAATTTCAGACTAACTCAATTTGAACCATGGAAAGACACACAATCGAGCAACGCGTTAAAGTTATTCAGGCTTATTATAAAAATGGGCGTTCAAATCAAAATGCATTTCGTGCACTTCGTGATTTCTTTGGTCAGCATAAATGTGTCCACAATCGGGAGAATTGTGCACAAATTTCAGCAAATCGGGTCTGTAGGAAATGTGAAAACATGTCATGTTCGCCCTTAGAGGGTTAAACTCGCTGCAGTTTAGAGGAAAAGCATACCACAGAATGCAACTCTAAACTGCAAGAAAACATCTGACAGATGAAAAAGATGGCCACCTGCCAGGGAAAAAGGCCGGAAATGTAAAAAAGAAATGGAGGTTCTTTCCTTTTTACCTGAATCCTGAAAACCGTCAACAAAAAAACTAGTTTGTGATGTGTTCATTTAAATAACCAAACAAAAGGAAAAGAAAGAACAATTTTACAATAAAAAAAAGAAAGAACTAAAGAACAATTTAACAAACAAGAATTTTATAGAATTTTACAAACAAAGAACATCCCGGTGAAAAATGCTCATATACGCTCAAACATGTTCATATATGGTTTATGTATGGACACATAGGAACAAATATGGATTTTTTATGAACATATATGGATTTTATGTGAACATATATGGAAGTATATGTGATTCCATATATGGAAAAAATTTCATATACAGACATATATGGAGAAAGCATCTGTTATTTCATATATGGAAATGGCACTCATATATGGACAAATATGAAAGTATATGTTATTCAATTTATGCAAAAGGGACTTGTATATGAACATATTTGGATAAATATGGAATTATATTTAATGCCATGAATAAAAAAAGGAACATATGTAGCGCCTAATTTGAATGTCATACATAGGATTTGGGCTTCGGGAATTCCCGGGCGGGAATTCCCGGGAAATCCCGGGAGAAGTTTGCCGGGAATTCCCGGGAAAATAATATATTTTTCCCGGGAAAACGGGAAATTTTAAAAATATTAAATTTTTTAAATTGTTTTTGTTTCGAATAGGATTTTTTAATTTTAGTCATAAAAAACATTTTAAATACCAAAACAAAAATGTCATTGTTAAAATCTTTTAAAAGGGAATACATTTATTTGACACGCAAATAAAATCTTTGCCAAGTAATTAGGAGCATTTCAACTAATAAAGATTTTTCGTATAACTTATTCAAAATTTAAGTAGTAAAACCCTAAAACTTGGTAAAATGTTTAAAAGAAATATGAAAAAAAGCTTTGTTTCTTACAAATAATCGCCCTTACTATCTAAATTTTTCAAATGTATAATTTAGGTAAAGTCGACTTTAGTTAAAATATTGGGTGGCAGTATACCTTGACTTCGTTTATTTTTGAAGCGTTCTGATTGGTTAATTTATTTTCAACCAATCAAAATATTTGAAAATATAAATATTTTTGTAAGGTTTTCATACACAAAATGAACAAAACCGTTTGATTAAAAATAAATTCGACTTTAAATTTAAAATACTCTTTTATATTAAGGGCCAATAATTTTATAAGTTTTCATTAATAAATGTGAAAAGAAAAGACTGGTTATCTAAATTTGGTTATCCGACATCTAAATTTGGTGCACAAAAACAAAAAAAAAAATTTATGGTCATGCAACTTCTCTTGAAGAAAAGAACAACAAGAATAACGTTTCAGCTAAAATTAGCAAAGTACCCGAAGAAAAAAGTTTAAGCTGAATAGGCATTAAAGGTTTTATGGTAGGGCAAACATTTCCTGAAATGGTATCCAAATTAGCCGCAGTCAATCCGCACCATAACTAGATCTTCGTTTATTCGAGAAAGTTTTTATAATAAAAACCTGGCATTGCAAAAAAATGAAACCGATGTAAAGAAAATTATGTATATTAAATTACTACAATAATGTAAAAGATATCATGATGAAAGAAATATCGAGCAATATTTCTAACAATAGGAGATTTACTATAATCTTAGATGAATGGACAAGAATATCACAACAATGTATAAATGGAAATAATTCATTTTATAACCTGGGGTTGGTTTATATATCAGGAAGATGTAATGCTGATGAAATAAGAAGAATTGTAGAAATAAGACTAGAAGGGTTTTATTTGTCTTTGGAAAATAACATTGTGGCCACCATATCTAATGGGCCAAGAGTGATGAAACGGTTTGTTTCCGACAGTCCAGTTGTAGGTGCTTTCTGCTGGAATCATGCAATTCATTTGGCAGTGCTGCGAGGAATTTATGTGAAATCAAATGTTCAACATTCTGATATTTTTTACTTTGAATTCTCACTACACAGACTGCATTTGTACTGAAATAGTTTTTTTTTTAACAAAAATTACTTATATAGGTGGTTTTCATTAACAATTCTGTTCAAAAATATTTCCCGGGAATCCCGGGAATTAAATTTTTTTATTCCCGTTTCCCGGGAAATAAAAAAGTCCGGGAAATCCCAAACCCTAGTCATACATCTCTATATATAAAAGAATAACGTGACTGACTGACTGATTGACTGACTGACTGACTGACTCAACATCGCCCAGCCCAAACCGCTGAAGCTAGGAAGTTGAAATTTGGTATGTAGGTTCGTCTTTCGGCGTAGACGTCCGCTAAGACGGGATTTTTGGAAATTCCTACCGGAACGGGCAAAAAGGGGAAAGTCTCCCCCTTGGCGGCCTGCCAAAACCCCTTTGGCTAGAAAGCTGAAATTTAAGATATGTGTTCCTTGGAGTATGGGCTAACTTTTCTGGAAAGTACTTTCTGGAATTTTGGACAGGGACGTTGTACCTTTTTCCAAAAAAAGTACCTTTTTCCAAAAAAAAGTACGTTTTTCCAAAAAAAGTACCTTTTTCCAAAAAAAAGTACGTTTTTCCAAAAAAGTACCTTTTTCCAAAAAAAGTACGTTTTTCCAAAAAAAAGTACCTTTTTCCAAAAAAAAGTACATTTTTCAAAAAAAAGTATCTTTTTCAAAAAAAGTACCTTTTTCCAAAAAATTTACCTTTTTCTAAAAAAGTACAAATAAAGTACTTTGTAAAAACAAAAGATTATTTTTCCAAAAAATTTCGTTTTTCCAAAAAGTACCATTTAAAATAATATATAATTTTATTGTAGATTTTTAGTTGATCTGAAGATGTTTTACAATGAGTGTTATTTTTGTTCGGTTTTAAGATCAAATATTACAAATTCTAAATAGAATTTACAATTTTTATTTTACAACCAATAGAGAAAAACTTATGAAAAAAACTAAAAATCTACAATAAAATACCCACAGACCAGGTACAGTCCAAATTGTTAAGTAATTGCAACATGTTAGTATTTATACGGCATGTTGTGTTAGGATGTTATACACAAAAATAAAACAACCTTGTAAAAGTTTCTTTGCTTTAGTTCTAATTTCTATAAATAGAATTAAAAGCTTGAATGTTAAAAAGCACGAATCATTGCTTTACATATTGAAGGAACTTCAATGAAAAAGCACAACTAAAACATAGGGAAAAATAATAGCTTTGTTAAAGACATGTGGTTTTCGTTATAATAATGAAAAATGGATAAGTAAAAATGTTTGAATTTACTTCTCAAAATGCATTTCTTTGAAATTGAACATATATATACAAAAAACTAAAATCTACATTATAGCCTAGAGAGGACCCCATAAAGACAATCTGATGATAGTGAGCGGTGTCACTTGAAAATGCATTAATTGTCAACCATTGGTTCTAGGAAAGTTTTTTTTCATAAGTTTTTCTCTATTGGTTGTAAAATAAAAATTGTAAATTCTATTTAGAATTTGTAATATTTGATCTTAAAACCGAACAAAAATAACACTCAATAATATATAATTTCAAAAAAACTACTTTTTTTCCTCCCCCCACGGATATCTCCACTAAAACAAGGTTTCTTGATATTCGGCATAGACGTGCGCTAAGACGGGATTTTTGGAAATTCCTACCGGAACGGGCAAAAAGGGGAAAAGTCTCCCCATAAACAGTCTCACAAATTGGAAAAGTGCCTGCCTAACCACTGGAGGTAAGAAGTTGAAGTTTGGTATAAAGGTTCCTCCACTGTAGTAGACATCGACTAATTCCCTATAGGATATCCCAAAAGCAAATTCGGAATTTGAGTTCTTCCTTCTGTGTAGGCGTCCGCTTAGACGGAATTTTTTAAATTCCTATCGGGAGGGGAAATAAGGGGAAAAGTCTCCTCCTTGACGGCCTGCCCAATCCCTTTTGGCCAACCTAAACTTTTAAATATGTATTCCTTGGAGTAGGACTAACTCACCGGTAACGTAATTTTTCTATCTTGGAACAGGAACATAGTAAAAATGGTGGTTGAAAGGGAAAATGTCCCCACTAACGGCCTGCCCAAACCGCTTAGCCAATTCAGTTGAAATTTGGTATGAATGTTCCTCATCCATCGCAGATAGCCGCGAAGATGGAATTTTTGTAAATTCCTAAAGGGAGGGGCAAAAAGAAGAAAAGCCTCACCTTGGGGGCCTGTAAAAACCCCCTTCGGCTAGAAACCTGAAACTTAAAATGTGGGTCCCTGGAGTAAGGGCTAACTTATTAGAAAGATACTTTTTTAAATTTTAGACAGGGTCGTTATAAAATGGGGGCTCAAAAAGGGAAAGTGGCCCCTTAACGACCTGTCCAAAATGCTGGAACTAGGAAGCTAAAATTCGGTACTTAGGTTCCTCTTCCAGCCTAATTCCAACCGGGAGGGACAAAAAAAGAAAAAGTGTCCCTCTTGACAGCCTGCTCAAACTGCTGGAACTAGGAAGCTGAAATTCCCTGTCGATGGATTTTCGGAAATTCCTACCGAGAAATAGTAAAAGTTGGCTAGAAACCTGAAATGTAAAACATATGTTACTTGGAGTATGGGCTCACTTACCGGGAAGGTGCTTTTTGGACAGGGACATTGCAAAAATGGGGATTAATGAAGCGAAAAGTGCCGCTTAAAGGCGTGCCCAAACCGCTGTAGGTAGGAAGTTGAAATTTGGTATTAAAGTTCCTCCTCTATTGTAGACATCCGCTAAGATGAGATTTTTGGAAATTTCCACAGGTAGGGTCAAAAACAGGAAAAGTCTCCCCCTTAACGGCCTGGCCAAACTGCTGGATCTAGGGAGCTTAAATTCGGTATTTGGGTTCCTTCTCCAACGTAGACGTCCCCTAAGACGGTATTTTTGGAAATTCATACCGGGAGGGGTAAAAAGGGAAAAAACTTCCCCCTTGATAGCCTGGCCCAACTGCTGGATATAGAGACCTAAAATTATGTATGTAGTAGGTTCCTCCTCCAACGCAGACGTCCTCTAAGACGGAATTTTTGGAAATTCCTACCGGGAGGGGTAAAAACGGAATAATTCTCCCCCTTGATGGCCTAACCTAACCCTTCGGCTAGAAACCTGTAATATATAATATGTTTCCCTTGGAGTATGGGCTAACTTATCGACAAGGCATTTCTAGGACTTTGGACAGGTACGTGGTAAAAATGGTGGTTCAAAAGGAGAAAATTGCCCCCCCCCTTAACGTCTGCGTCTTTAGCTAGAAACCTAAAACTTAAAGAACAAGTGTATATGGAACACTAAAATTAAGAAACTAAATAGGAAACGAGTGGAATTGAAACACTACACAAGTGGAATGAAATGGATATAAACGTTGAACGAGTGGAATTGAAATTATAGACAATGCAAATGGATTGGAAGAGGGAATTACCTGTTCAAACACTATCCACGGAATATGAAACTTATGTAGCATTGAAACATATTCTCCAAAAAGTTAAATACATTTTCTAAAAGAGAAAAAACCTTAGAAAAGGAATGGAACTTATATATTCCGATATTTAAACTTCATGTAACGAAGCACCGGTGGAAGAAACCGACGCAGTAAATTTTCCAACTGAATTTGTGAATTTACTTGAATTGCCAGGTCTACCTTTACATAAACTGGAATTAAAAAAAAAAACTTTAAGGCATGCTAACAACGTAGCCGGCTATGCCCGCTATTTTTAATATTATAAAATGCTTTCCAATCCTGCTTTACGTTATTTATTTTCATTCAAAACACAAATGAACAAAACTACTTACGGGTCTATCTACCTAAGTTAGCACTTTACTAAATTATCTTAACATACACACGTATATTGCAATATATTATGGATTCATTACTAACAATCCACTTTCATGAGAAAAAGTGATCAAATATTTATTTATTTTAAACACATTGTTATGCAGAATTATTTATTTGTGGTGGCTGGGTGAAGGCTTTTATTATAAAAACTGTACATTAAATAAAAAGCGAATTTAAAAAAAATGTTCGGGGGGGCACAGCCCCCCCCCCCCTAAACTTTAAGGCACGCTAACAACGTAGCGGGCTGCGTCCGCTAGTAAATTTATATCTATCGTACAACCTTATAATAAAGGACAACAACATTCGCATGTATTCGCATATATTTAATAAATGTATATGTCCATATATGAACATATACTTAGGTGTTACCTCATTTTTCGGATCCATACATATATGGTTGAACCATAAATTTTCATATATGTACATTTTTCACCGGGATACTCAAACAAAAGTGGAACTTGAAAAAAAAAGAACCAAAAATTAAAACCAAAAGAAATACAAACAAAGAAAATCAAGAAGAAAATATATTTATTTAAAATTAACATAAATACATGAAATAAAATTTAAATTGTCAATAAAAGCAGCCACCTCTACCTGACGCAACCCGGGAGCTCCAGCCATCAGCAGCACTGCACCACCAAGCTTGGGGTGTAAAGGTATCCCTTCCATTAAAGGTTGCAGTACTGATTTACCCTCTTTGACCCAGAGACCAGACGGACCGGACCCAACTCTGAAAAGAGAAAAAAATAAAATATATTTAAGTTCGATAGGAACAATAAAAAGAAAAAAAAGAGAAATCATAATCAGGGAAAACATTTTTTGGTACACCTTATAGTTTAACTCGTTGATCCAGTCCCTTTTGAGTTTTTAGGTAAAAGGTGCGCGTCCTTTCTGTAGGGCTGAGCTCAGGCCTAGGGAAGTTAGATCTCCGGGCAAATTGCCCTTTAGGAAAATCATTAATATTTGCCCTAAAATAAATAAGAAAAAAAGAAAGAAACAAGATACCACTAAAATATATATATTTTATTGAATTTTTTTGTATTCGAACGCACTGGTAAATCTACGCCGGACTGAGAGACGGACAGACAAACCTCGAAGGAATCCCTCCGAAGTAGTCATCAGCTGGGCACCCTGCAATTAGCAACTTCAACGCCAAAGAAAAAAAAAACTTATTTCCTTTTTATATAAATTTGTATTAAAAATTTAAACTTGTAATTACTTGAAATAAAACTCCGATTCGGATTCGTTTTTTTTTGTAAATTTTTTTATAAACCAAAATTAAAACCTTTTATAATTAAACCTACTCGAGATTGTCAAACATCTAAGTTTCCTTTTCTAAATTCGCCATTTTCTTTATTAAAATAAAATTGTTAAGTTGAATGTAAATCTTTTAATTTTGTTGTTATGCTTGCTTTGCCAAATTAAAACAGAAATTGTAAATAAACGCTGGCCATTTTATTATTGAATTTTAAAATGAAAATCCGCCGTTTTTATTTAAATAGTATGCTTGAATAAAAAGCATGGAATAAATTTTATAAAAGGTAAGTGAGCTAAGGAAGACTGTAGTGGACAGATTTAGGGGCTTTCCATAAATTTTGACCGCGGATTGCCATGGAAGAGGAAGGGCAGGTCAGACAGCAAATACCATCATGGCTGCCGGCCAAGATAGAGGCCATGTTGTGTGAAACCAAAATGAAAGACAGGTAAACCTAATGAAATGGGAAAAACAATAGGAATAGTTTTTGTAATCACCCTCGACCCTTTTTGAAATTCCTTTTTTTTAGATTATTTCAGATTTTATAAACTTTTTTGCTCAGTAACTTGTGGCTATGGCATTGGTGAACCCCGCAACTCTACCGACTCTGGTCTGGCATCTCCAGCTTTTAGCGTTGCCAATGTCAAATGCCACTGGGACTTTAGAGTCCCAAAGTTATTTGACAAACACCTGTTTTTGTGTTTGGTGCGGTTTATGGGCTGGCGGCGTCATCGGGCCGTACTTCTTCGAAAATTAGGTTGGCCAAGCAGTTACCGTGAATGGTGTTCGCTATAACGGACTTCTTGTGGCCAAAAATTGAGATGTGGACCTGGACGATATGTGGTTTCAACAGGATGGTGCCACTTGCCACACAGCCAACGAAACAATGGCCGTTGGACTTCTTTCTTTGGGGTTATTTGAAAGAAAAGGTGTACGTCGATAAGCCAGCAACAATTCAAGAGCTAAAGGATGAGATAATTCGGCACATTAACGGCATATAAATTCAATTATGCCTCAGCGTCATCGAAAATTTGGACCATCGGATGGAGGTGTGCCCTAGAGGTCGCGGCGGCCATTTAGCCGATATTTTGTTGAATACATAATTGAACCATACCAATATTATCATATAAAAAGAAATGTCAATAATTTCCTAAATAATTTGTGTTTTATTCAAAATCAACATCGGTCCTTAAAATTTAACCACCCTTTATATATAATTTTTTTTTCGATCAATCGATTAATTTTTAAATTTTATTCGATTAATCGATTAAGAAAAAAACCCGATTATTTATTTGAACAATTAATCGATTAAAATAAAAAGTCGATTAATTGAATACCCTATATACAATACTAATGCTCGCTTTTGTTTTTGCCTGTTGTTAAGTTGAACAGAGTAGCTGTTATAGTTTTTACAATGCACTTGAAGCATGTCATACCGTGAAGACAAAAAACGAATATTCTCATGCAGGCCTTTATTACAAATGTAATTGGCAATGAACACACAAACATACATTACATATATTGGTACTCAAAAGTTACTTTTATGTAAAATTATTGCTTTTCAAAAAGTGTTAATTTATGACTAGATTTTATAAAATCAGACAGTTCATATACAAAAGTACAAAATTCTCGTCCCGTTGAATTTTTGTACATTACGTAATGTTTCGGTTTGTGTGTCCCAAACATAATTTTTTACTGCGGACAACTGATGAATTAGGGTGATGGCCACTAAACAATTGTATTGTCAACAATATTAAGGTTGAACAATATTGTAACAAAATTTTTACTTTATTATATTTTTGTTAAAATTTTGGGTGACAGTAGGCTTTCACTTGGTTAATTTTTGGTAAATATTTGAAAATATTTATAATTTTGTAGGATTTTCATACGCAAAATTAATAAAACCGTATGTTTAAAAATAAAGTCGGCTTTAGTTTAAAAAACTATTTTATAGTAAGGGCCAATAATTTTATATATTGCACTGTAACATACTTAGCGTTTTTTTAATCACTTCGATTTATAATTTTTCATACAAAAAGGGGATTTATTAAATCCAAAAAAGCTGGATTTAATAAATCCATAATAAAAGCACAAATATATGAAAAAGCCTATTAATTTAATGTCAGAAAAAAATACGAATGAAAATTAAAAGAGAAACAAAAAAATTGAAAAACTAACAAATAAAAGGTTTTTATTAAATTTTTTTATGAAATATGTTTAGAAAAAAAAACTACACCTCACCAAATACATATTTTCCATCTTGGACATGGAGAAATAGCTGAAATAGAAATGGCAATTTTTCACTCTACTGTAAGTAACTTAATTAAATCGAATTAGTAAATATTAAATATTGCAATGGAATTTTTCAATTGTGTAAAAATATAAATTGAAGTGATAAAACTGAAAAGGCAGACTGTCTATCGCTGTTTTATACAAAATATAATTAAAACTTAAAAGTTAAAGTAAAATCCTTCATCATCGAATTCGCTATTAAAAATTAGGGTGAAAGAAGTGTCGGACAGAAAATTCTTTTTAAAATAGGGAGAATCTAACCCCATCTGTTGAGCACTTTTAGAACTATTTTTTGGATTTATTAAATCCAAGTGATTAGAAAAAGCAGCTAATGTTTGTATTTAATCATGCTATTCAATATCTCTCCCATACTACATATAACTTAAAAGATGTAAATCTTGTTGTATGGGAACAACAAATAAAGAACAAATTCAAATTTTTTTGAATTTCGATACAAAAAAGTAACGGAATTGTAAATCGGTTTTCAGTACAATTAGTTTTTTTAAAGCAATGAATTAAACATCCATTACGTTTCCATAAACTAATGTTAATGATTTTGGTCCATCTCTGGTGTTGACTGACTATAATAATCTTTTTTTTTTTTATTTGCAATCAGCCATCTCTAATCTAACTATACAAATAAATAGGCAAAATATGCTGGTCATCATGAGAGAGACAATAAAAACCAAAACTAGAAAATTCATATAAGGCATTTCACAACATCTAACCCGCCTAATAAAAAAATACGTTATGCTATTAAATAAATTAGCAAACTTAAGGTTTGTTTTAGCAATAAATTATATTTATTTCTTCTCAATATTTCGCCCTCAAACATTGGAGGGCATCTTCAGGAAATTAAAGAGTTGCAATATTCAAAACCGACAGGCCCCGACAACATTGCAGCGGAATTGATTAAATATGGCTTTGATATTCTTGCACCTGTACTGCATCCCGTCTTCAAAAAAATCTGGGTAGACAACATCATCCCATCTCAGTGGAAGGAGGGTGTAATTATAACAATCCCAAAGAAAGGGAACCTAAGTGATTGTAAAAATTGGAGAGGAATTACTCTCCTCAATACAATTTTAAAAATTCTTGCTTTTATAATTCTTGACCGTATATCACCTAGCCTCAACGCAACTTTACGGCAAGAACAAAATGGCAAAAGACCACAAAGATCATGCGTGGACCATATAAACACTCTACGTATAATTATTGAGCAGTCCGTGGAATGGCGTTCCCCTCTGTACTTACTTTTTGTAGACATTGAACGAGCTTTCGATACCATCTCAAGGGATGCGATATGGTACTCCCTGAAGCATAAAGGTGTACCAGAGAAAATAATTTCCTTGATTCGCGAACTGTATGCAATTGCCGAGTGCACTGTTAGATTCAAAGGGAAAAATAGCGAAAAATTTTCTATGAAAAGAGGTGTTAGACAGGGATGCGTCTTGTCCCCACTGTTGTTCATTGTTGTACTGGATAATATCCTCACAAAAACAAACGACGAAGTTCCCAACGGTATACAGTGCTGACCTTTCCAAAGACTCAATGATTTGGACTATGCGGACGACATTTGCTTCTTGTCTCATACATTGACTGGAACGAGAACTAAGCTTGAAATGTTAATTAAAAATGCCGCCCAAGTTGGTCTACGAGTCAATATTAAGAAAATCAAGCTAATGCGGATTGAAACCTCTAATCAGACACCGCTTAGTGTTGCAATAAGTGACGTTCCAACGATAATAGAAGACGTAGAACAATTCTGTTATCTTGGTAGCACAGTTTCCAAAAATGGTGGTGCAAATAACGACGTCATAGCACGTATAAATAAAGCCCGTCACGCATATCACAAGTTAAGGAAAGTATGGTCCAATCGGAATATATCCCAGCGAACAAAATTAAGAATTTTCAACACCAGTGTTAAACCTGTTCTCCTATATGGTTCTGAAACCTGGAAAGTCACAGACTTTATATGCAGAAAACTTCAGGTATTCATCAACAAATGCCTGAGACGAATCTGTATAATATATTGGCCTCAAACTATATCCAACAAAGAATTATTGGGATGGACAAACACCGAGCCAATAATTATAGAAATAAAACGTCGAAAGTGGCGGCGGATAGGCCATACTTTGCGCAAACCTGACAACGATATTGCAAAAATGGCCTTTCAATGGACTCAAGGCTCAAGGCGTCCAGGAAGACCTTTTTTTTATAAAGAGAAGCAACACTCAGGAAATTCTTTCTATTAATTAACGTGTTGCTTCCTTTGGAAAGGGGATAGAGAAGAAGTGAAAGGTGGTGAAAGATGAAGGGCTTCAAATATGGCAACACTGTAATTGCGCGAGATGTTGAATTTTAGAACAGTTGTTGCGCGCCATCTGATGGTGTGTTGGCGAACTTTGTTGAAGCTTTTTAGTTCATAGCCCTGTTATATTATTTTACTTCGGTGGGGTTAAATGCTATGGAAACACCGAAGGAGGACGCTGCGATATGTATGAGGGATAGAAAAAACTCATACATATTACTATTTTTTTTTTATAAATTGATGTTGCCTTGGTTGGGGCTCGAACCCGCAACCTCACGTGTAACAGTCCAACGCGCTAACCATTACACCACAGCGCCCACCGTGGATAAGATCTATTCATGCTGAACATCGATCTAGGGGAACACGGCAGCAGATCAAACTATTGGCGCAAGATAGGCAACGATGGACTGATTTTGTTTCCGCCCTATGCTCCGACTAGGAGCTATAAATGTCTCGCATAAGTATTATATTTAATATTCTTTTTACATATAATTTCAAATGTTAAATATTTATTAAAGGAATAAAAAAAAAAAAAAATATTCAAAACAAGCGACCAAACAATTAAACATTTTCTATTGCACAGTGCAATAGAAAATGTTTTGAATATTATAACTCTTTAATTTCCAGAAGATGCCCTCCAATGTTTGAAGGCGAAATATTGAAAAGAAATAAATAAAATTTATTGCTAAAATAGACCTTCAGCTTGATAATTTATATAATAGAATGTTGTAACAAAAGGTCGAATAAAAAATATACAACATAAAGCACATTATGTTTTTTAAAGTTAGCTAAGCTAAGATATGACACAAAATCCATTTTAGAGCTTTGAAAAAATATAAAAAATTTGTAAAACTACAGGTTTATCTGTAATTATACTGAGTCGTAGAATTTATCCAAATTTAGGGTATCGTGGCCCTCCCCGTGCCTTGTACATATCATGTGAGGGCATATAAGAGCCCTCCTACACGCAAAAAATTAGCGTATGTAAAAACGATTTCCTACAGAAAAAAATAGTTTTCATTAGCTTAGTTTAAATCAAACCCTTCAATTTTTATATAAATTACCTAAAAATATAATTTTTTATGTGTACATTATAAATTCTTTTGTACTTCACGTTTAATCACTTTCTTTTCTTATCTATTTAAAAAATTAGCTGTGTTTGTGCGGCATTCCTATCAATGATATCTCGAACAATTTTGACAGTAGAAAGCCGGAATACGTTGAAAAACTGTCAAAATCGTTCTTGATAACACTGATAGAGAGTCACACAAATACAGCTATTGTAAATATTTAGTTACATTATGGGAAAATTATAAAAACTTTCGTGTACGAGACCAAAAATAATTTTGAGAAGTTTTACAATTAATTTATTTGTTGACAGATGTTTGTAAAATGTGTATAATTCCTAAAAATAGCATTAAAATTGCCAAAGTTGAAAATTGTTAAAATAAAATAAAGAAGATAAAACAATATGGCGAAAAGTAAATGCCAAAAGTGAAAAAAGTTAGAAAAATGTGAAATAATATAAAATTTTATGCTAAATGTCATATGGAATTGTCGGTGCGTAAGGCTAATGGACAATCTTAAACGGATATGGCGTTATATTCACATAAGACACAACTATCGGTGCGTTTACAAATTGATCGTCCACATTTTCATCAATGGGTTTTCGGTTAGTAAAACTATTATGTAATCAAAATAAAATAGTTAATAACTTTTATTGTTATTTGCATTACAGTTTAATTTTTTAACAATTTGATGCCATCTGGAAATGGTTGACCGATTATCCATAATGTGCTGATTATTATTTGTCATAGTTGCAGTCACAAGCTAGGGCGGATCAACATGTTTTAGGCTTGAAGGCTGTTATTTTTATGGCCCAACAATTGAGACAGGCTGACAATGAATGCTTTGTTTGGAATGGTAACAAATTAAAAAATTGGATTTTATATTGTAATTAAGTAGTTTTCCAAATTTAATATATTGAAGCAAAAATGAAGATTATAATGCTTTAATTTGCATCCAACTATTAACACCAGTAATAATTATAAAATAAATAATTAAATAAATTATTTAGATTGTTTTAATAAGGGATAAGGATAGAGCTAAATAATTTAATGTAAATTAATAAATAAAATATGGCTTAATTTTAATAAATTAATGCTAACAATTGCGAAAACAGAATAAGAAATATTTACCAAGGTTTTTTTGTATAGTTATTGTTAGTTTTTGTTTTCTTATTTAATACCAAGCATATTATATAAGTTATACCCAAAACTTGGGTAGAGCTGTAATACATAGTTAAACTACACGCAGAAAAAAACAGGGGGAATATTACCTAAGAGCTATGTAATTATACAACTACATAATTTTCAAGTTAGTTTTACAAAGTTCTAGTAAAATATGCACATTTTTTTGTAAAATATATACAATCCTTGCAAAATATATACATGTGTAGTGGAAAATGTCCTACAAATTACATATATTTTGCTAGAAAATTGTAAAACTTACTTCGAACTTATGTAGTTGTATAATTACATAGCACTTAGATAAAGTTCCACCTGTTTTTTTCTGCGTGTAGGTAACTTATAAGGGTGTGTTTTATGTGATTTCCCCCTTTTTATTTTTTGCGTGATGGAGCAAACATTTTGTCCGTTTTCTCTATCTCGCTTAGTTTTAAAATTAAAAATTTACGAGGGTCCCAGGCCCCGCCAAGGTACATTTTTGGATAAAGATAACCCCTTTCGCTGGGGTATTCGACGGCTAGGGGTAGTCGAAATTTTTATCAATTTTGCTCTATCTCTCTTAGTTTTTGAGATATGGTTAGGGAATGCATCCCGGAATTTCCCGGGAAATTAAACATTTTTCAGTTCCCGCATTCCCGGATATATGGACCGGGAATCCCGGGATTTCAAAAATGCAATTAAAAATAATAAAGTTAATTATCTCAAATTTTCATATGCAAATTTTCTAACGTTTTGAAAATAGTAAAAATTTTACATTAGTCTTGTTCGTTTACTTACTACAATTTGCTAAAAAAAAAATTTTAGTAAATACTACTTTTACTAAAATTTTCCAATTGTAGTAAAAGTAGTAAGATTGTTGAGTAAATGAACACACTGATTAATTTGTGTACTTGATCGAACATTTTAAATGCCATTTGGGGGCTCTTAAAACAGGCACTAAAAGGAACTAAAAAAAATATATTTTTTAAGAAAACCACCAGTGCGATTTTGCTCCGCACTTAGTCTGTACAGAATTAAAATTTGTTTCCATTATTTTAAAAAATTTTTCCAATTTACTAAAATTATTTTTTACATTAATTTTTTTATTTATTTTTTTCAACGGACAAGTCTTTAGTCCAACAATTAGTTTAACTTTAATAATTTTTTTTAATTTAAAATTAGACTTGCATATATAATTTCTAAGATAAAATTAATTCTTTCCCACTATAAAAATTCCAAGAAAAACCACTCACGGCATGAGTTTTTTCACGATCCTGAAAATTCGAGGTCTTTAAGATATTTTCTGTATAAAATTTTTTAAACTATTATAAAATATTTTGCGGGATCCCGGGAAGTCAAAATAAATTTCCCGCTTTCCCGCGAAATTAAAAAGTGCGGGATTTTGCATTCCCTAGATATGGGCCATTTTAAAAAATCGGGAGGGAATGAAATAGCGCCGTCTTTAAAACTTCGGATACATTGGTGGCGCCATCTACCGGGTAATAACAGTAACATAAAAACATTATATTTTAACAATAAATTTTGTAAAATTTAACGAATGGGTTCTTAAAAATTAGTTTTAAATAATCTTTAAAATTAACACTTAAAATTAATTAAATTACTGAGGATTTTTAGTATTGTGTTAAATGAAGATAACTAAAATCTTTGCTTAAATCAGTGTTTCAACTAAAACTTTGTTAAAAATTAGTCAAATCGAATTGAAACCCGTTTGATTCAATGTAAGTTTAATTCTATCACACTACTTTTTAATGACTCAAATTAATTTCCAAATCATAAAAAAAAAATTAATTGGCGAATCAAAAAAGTTATGATATAATTAGCAAATAAAACCAATTTCAATTGATATTTTTAAATTTCTGAGTTTCATATACATAGTACATATCGTCGACCGGCCTGCAAAATGTCACATGTCTTTTTTAATAGATTTTCAGGAGAGCGAAAAAACTGTTAAAAAATCTACTTTTAAGATATTTTATGTGCATCATATGCCTTAATGATTCACGACCTCATTTAGTAAAATCATCATTAAGGCATTTTAGTGGCATCATATGCCTTAATAGGCGTGTTCGTTTACTTACTACAAGTAACTACCAGTGTGTTCGTTTACTCGAATTTCTTACTACTTTTACTACAATTGGAAAGTTTTGTTTACTTTTTGTATTGAATTTTTCCAGCTGTAGTAAAAGTAGTAACTTGTAGTAAGTAAACGAACAAGCTATACTTTTACTACAGCTGGAAAAATTCAATACAAAAAGTAAACAAAACTTTCCAATTGTAGTAAAAGTAGTAAGAATTTCGAGTAAACGAACACACTGAATGATTCACAACTTCATTTAGTAAAATCATCATTAAGGCATATGATGTCACCGTTAAATAAATAACCAATCAATAGATTTTTATATGTGTTATCAAATGAAACAACCTCAAAAAATTTAAACAAGTTTTGTGCAAAGCATCATATGTACCTAAAACTCATTTATTTCGATAGAAAAAACTTTGAGTACTTTGGACTGAAAAAGCTCTTTTCATATCAGAAATACAAAGTATTATCTATCTCAGGGATGATAAAGTTAGTACTATAGTACTTTTTCTGGTACTATGGAATAGAGTTGTGAAATTTCGATACTTTTTGAGTACTCAATACTACTCAATACTTTTCAATTGAGTACTCGATACTACTCAATACTTTTAACGGTTTTTTTGAATTTAAAAATAAAAATATTATAAATTCGTATTTATTACAAAAAATAATAACAATTCAAATACACGTGTTAAATAGCTATTGTTACTTACATTTTAATTAATTTAAAACATTCTAAATAAATTAATTATATAATTTTTTACAAAAATTCGTTACAAAATTCTTTGCTTCACAAATAAATTTGTATTTTCAGAGTTGTATTTTTTAGTACTATTTTTGAGTTGTATTTTCATACGAAAAATACACATTTCTACGGAAGATTGCATCTTTAAAAGTATTGAGTAGTACCGTTTTAGTATTGAGTACTCAAAACAATAGTCACTATTGAGTACTCAGTACCGGAATACTCAATACTTTTACAACTCTACTATGGAACCTCGAAAGTACTAAGGTACTACTCCTCTGACTCATTTAGTACTATTTACACATTTTCCGATTTTTTAATTTTTTGTGCTTTTTTAATTTTTATAGACATTATTGTGTTTAATTTTTTAAATAAAAAATACATATGTTGAAAATATTTTAAATATTAGATATTACTATTGAAAACTCAAGTTAAACACAAAAACTACCTAGTTTTTTGCCGTTGCTAGTTTTTACTTGTCAAAACGCATACATAAAAACAAACAAAAACTAGTTTTGTACAAAAACTAGGTAGTGTTTGCTCAGTCTAAATTCAGTATAAAACATAAATAGTTCAATACGATTTTCAGGGACTTATAATTTTGAACCCTACACTCATAGAAATAAACCTGTAAAAATAGCAGAAAAGTGCAAATAGCAACAAAAAAAAAAGAAACTAATGAGATTAGCAGATTTTTTTGCTAAATACTAGTAAGATAAGAACAGCAAAAACAAAATTTTAGTTATATTTAAGTTACTTTTACTTCATTGAAAATAACAAATTTGCTGTAAAATCTGCAGTCTATCCTGCTAAAATCAACGAAAATGGTTGCTAAAAATAATAAACTGCTCGTTTCAGAAGACTAGATTTTTATTCTTATTAGATAAATTTAAAAAACGCTTTCAAGATTTTAATTTTTTTTGTGATTTTTTAGTCTACTAATTATTATTATTTTCTGATTTTAGCAGGTTAAGTCGTTATTTACTTTTAACTAAAATTTATTCAAATATACCTAAAATTTTGTACATGTATTTAATAGTTTAGTTTTTTTGGTTCTTATCTTACTAATATTTTACAAAAGTAATCTGATTGTATTTTTTTATGCAAGGTAATTTTTAACAAATTTTTAGTAGTTTTAACTAAAATTTTTTCGTTTCTCTATTGCTGTATGAGGTAGATACAACAGAACTCTTATTTTTTATGAGTTTTTATTTGTTAATTTATAATTATAAAAAAAATTAAATGAAAAAAATTTTTGGTACTATAGAGGTCGAAAAAGTACTATTTTGTAAGGTGGTGGGTACTATTTTAAAAATCCCATTTATCATCCCTGATCTGTCTCATTGATTTTGGAATGGATCAGGGATGGGAAGTGAGTTAGTAGATTTTGTACCAAAAAGACAAAAATTTCCTTTTTCGACCTCAATCTACATAGAATTGTACATTTACGACCTCACCAATATGTTTTTAATATAAAAAGTTTGGGCTAACTTATTGTATAAAGTCTGGTATGCTTACTATATGATATCGTACACAGAGCTTTGAAGAATTAATTTCTTTTTGAATGAATTCACTACCAATCGAATTCAATTTTCTCTGGAATTGAATGAATTCCTTTTCTTAAGTAATTCATTGAATTCATTCAACTGAATGCGTTCATCAAACAACAAATTCAAAGAATTAATTCAATTGCAATAGTTCTTTTTATTAAATCAAATGAATTAATTCACCGGTGAATTAATTCACCACTGAATTCATTCAACTTCATTTTCATTCAGTGAATTAAAACAAAATAAAATTACATTCAGTGAATTAACAAAAAAAAAAATAATAAGTTCACTGAACTGAAAAAAAATAAAATAAGTTCACTGAATTCAAAGCCTGTTTTCTGCCTTTCAGTAGAAGAAAACAATAATGTACAAATAAAAGCTTTAAATAAGCAATTTTACAGCGTGTGCTAGTAACAAATTAAAAACCGGATGCTGTTTATCAACCTACATGATTCAAAAATAAAGCCTTTTACTATTAAAAATAAAAACTATACAGATATAGATAAATTTGGAAAAAAAATATAACTATATAACTAGTTTGAAAAACTATATAACTAGTTTGCAAAACTAATAGTTATATTTTTTTTCCAAATTTATCTATATCTGTATAGTTTTTATTTTTAATAGTAAAAGGCTTTATTTTTGAATAGTTATATAGTTATATTTTTTTCCAAATTTATCTATATCTGTAAAGTTTTTATTTTTAATAGTAAAAGGCTTTATTTTTGAATCAGTATCCGGTTTCTAATTTGTTACTAGCACACGCTGTAAAATTGCTTATTTAAAACTTTTATTTGTACATTATTGTTTTCTTCTACTGAACGGCAGAAAACAGGCTTTGAATTCAGTGAACTTATTTTATTTTTTTTTAATTCAGTGAACTTATTTTATCTTTTTCAAGTCAGTGAACTTATTATTTTTTTTTTAATTCACTGAATGTAATTTTATTTTTTTTTTAATTCACTGAATGAAAATGAAATTGAATGAATTCAGTGGTGAATTAATTCAGTAAGGAATTAATTCACTTTTTTTTCCGTTCGATTTATAAAATTGAACGCGTTCACCGGTGAATTAATTCATTTGATTTAATAAAAAGAACTATTGCAATTGAATTAATTCGTAACAAAATAAATCGAACGAAAGCAAATATGAATTAATTCCATTCAATATATGGTGCTTAGTGAATTAATTCATCGAATTTTTAATTCAGAATTGAAAAATTGAATTAAGGAATTAATTCTTCAAAGCTCTGATCATACACCACAGTCGATTTATTTCATATTTCAGGATGCCGATCATATTCCGGGAAGGGAATCTCAAATTAAGGTGTACTAAGTATACGGAAATACAGATACACTCAGAAAAAAGGTTGGGTGGAAATCGGTTACCAGTACGAAAAATCAATACGGTTATAAGAATTTCAATTGAAATTCTCAATGGTTTAAAATTGCTATAAATTTTATATATTAGTTACTATAATAATATAACATTAATTAATTGAAAACATCTACAACATTATTATTAGTTGCTTTTGCTAATTTTTTTTTTTTTTCATAAAACATTTTATTTACAATCTATCCATTTAAGGATAATAAGCAAATTTGATATAATAATATTTACATTGGTTGTTGGACTACAGCAAGTACAACAACATTTAACAAACTAAGTTTCTAGTTTTTATACAATTATTTACAAATGAATTAAATATGTTTCTATTACGATTAAAATGAATGAGTATTTACAGAAAGATAAATGAATGGTTACATTAGTGTGAGATTACATTTTAGAAATAATGAATTAATTAACGAAATGGTAAATCGAGAATATGATGCCGTTTCAGTCTTTTAACTTCTTCAGTATCATCAAGTAGGGAAATGGCCAATGGGTTGCAATGATTACTTAACCTTTCAAGATAATTTGTGCTGAATCTGTTGATTTCATCTTTAACCTTTGGAATAAATAAATCATTATGTATAGTTTTATTAGAAACAAACCATGGAGCTTTAATTATTGATCTTAATGTTTTATTTTGATATCGTTGTAATATCTCAATATTCGAATGGCTGGCAGTACCCCATAGTTGAATCCCATACGTCCACACTGGCTTAAGTATAGTTTTATATATTATTATTTTAGATTCAATATTAACTTGGGACTTCGGGCCTAACAGCCAATAGAGTCGTTTTGTTTTCATTTTTAAGTGCTCCTTTTTAGCTTTAATGTGAGTCTTCCATGTTAATCTTTTATCAATATGAAGTCCTAGATATTTCACACTGTCTTTTTGGGGAATTTCACTATTGTTGATAAACAAACTTGGACAGACACCTTTACGTAATGTGAATACTACATGAACAGATTTTTCAGTGTTGACTTTTATATTCCATTTGTTCAACCATATTTCAATTTGATTAAGTGCTCTTTGGACAAGATTTGAGGCTTCAATTGGGCATGTGCTAGAAGCTAATAGTGCTGTATCATCTGCATAAGTTGCAACTAAAACATTGTCATTGATAGGCATATCTGATGTAAATATAGTATAGAGTGTTGGTCCCAAAACGCTGCTTTGAGGAACGCCTGCCATTATATTATATATTTGTGATGTTTCGTTGTTTACTTTAACGTAGAAATGACGATCACTTAAATATGACTTAAGTAGCAAATAGTATGGTGTTGGAAGCAGTTTTTTAAGCTTAAAGAGTAATCCGCTATGCCAGACTTTATCAAACGCTTGTTGTACATCTAAGAAGACACCAGAACAATATTTTTTCTTTTCCAATGTATCTCTTATAAAGTTTACAATACGATGGCATTGCTCAGGAGTACCATGATTTTCCCTGAAACCAAATTGGTATTCAGGTATGATGTTGAATTTCCCCAAGATTGGCGACAATCTTCTCATAAATATTCTTTCAAATATTTTGGAGAATGTGACCAACAAACTAAACGGTCTGTAAGATGTAACAACATTCTCCGGCTTATTGGGTTTTGCTACCATTATTATTTCTGCGCACTTCCATTTAGATGGGAAATGATTCAGTCTCAGTATGGAGTTAAAAATCAACGTTAAAAATATTATCCCCTTTTTAGGAAGATTTTTCACCACAACTCCATTGATACAGTCGTATCCTGGAGTTTTATTACAATTTAATTTATTTACTTCTTCTTGAACTTCATGAGGCGATATGTGCTTTATAGGCAAATCCATAGGACATGGACTATCCAAAAAGTTTATTATTTTATCAACTTGACTGCTGTTGCTTAGTGTATGTGGTTGAAATGTGTTTTGAAGATGTAAAGCAAATGCTTCAGCTTTATTCTTGTCTGTTTTACACCACACTCCATTAAGGTTCTTTATGGGAGCATTTCTTTTCGATGGACGTTTAATATACTTAGTTGCTTTCCATAGACTGAATTCATCATTTTTGGATACACCAAGATTTCTAAGAAAGTAACAAAGATGTTCGTTTTTCAAATCAAAAAGACGCTTTTTTAGATCTTTTGCTGCTTTATTAAACCGCTGTTTATCATTTGGATTTCTACTGGTTTGCCACACTTTTCTTAATCTTCTTTTCTTTTGAATCATTTCTCTAACTTCAGCGGTGATAACAATTTTATCTTGACTGTCAAAAATGTTTTCCTTTGGAGTTGATATGAATCCAGCTTCATGGATTAAGTTATTGAACCCTTCAACGACATCATCCAATTCTGTTGACGATTTAATACTGACATTAAGGTTAACATTTCTTTCGATCCAAATTCTAAAAGAATTAAAGTCTGTCTTTCGGTTAACTATTTGGTATTTTTTAGAGTTTGAATGAAGGAATGTATTAAAGTTTAGCAGAATTGGAGAGTGGTCTGAACTAAGTGCATCACAAAATTCATTAGATATGTGAAGAAATTGTCTAGAAATACCAGAATATACTACAAAATCCATTAGATCCGGTAACTTTCTTGGGTCTGTTGGCCAGTACGTTGGACTTCCGGTTGATAAGACAGAATAGTTATTATTGACAACACAATTATGCAGCTCAATACCTTTGGGATTACGTACTCTCGAGCCCCACCAAGGATGTTTGGCGTTAAAATCGCCTCCTACTATAAATCTTGGCCCCAAACTGTTAAAAAAGTCGTAGAAGTTTTGAGAAGTTACACTATAGCGGGGTGGAAAATAAATGGCACAAATAGTCACATCACTTAAGTCACTTTTGACTTTGATGCAGACAGCTTGAAGAAAAGGTTGACTTATAATATCTGAGACTTTATATTTAATAGACGATTTTATTAGAATTGCAGATCCTGCGTGTGCATTATCATGGGGTTGGTTGGCTATAATTAAATCAAAACCTCTAATTTTAAAAAAGGTTCTACTTGTAAAATGTGTCTCTGAAACTAGGAGTATATCGATGAAATTTGTTTTAAGGAATATTTCAATTTCTTGAGTATGGTTAGAAAGCCCATTGGCATTCCATATTGCAATACGAAGATTCAGTTGCATAGTTTTGATATTAAAGCTGACATCATGGTTAACAGTTTATTTGTTAGCTCAATTTGGTTTTGCAGTAGTATCTCAATTTTTTCAAAAGGATTTTCTGTTGTATTTTGTTGTGTATTTCTAAGTGCATCAGCATATGAGAATTGATTATTTTCTTGATTAAACGTGTTGTTTGGTATAAAATCATAGTTATTTTGTACATAACGTACATTCCTAGATCTATTAACAATGTTGCTATTGTGTAATTTTTTCCTTAGGGCTTGCCTGTAGACTTCACATCCTTTATAATTAGCTGGATGATTTTCCAAACAATTTACACATCGAGCTGGAGTATCATTCGTTTTTTTACATTCGATAGTAAGGTGACCTAATCCACATTTAACACACTTTACTTGTTTTTTGCAATAAGTTTTTGTGTGGCCAAACTCCTGGCAGCGGTGGCACTGAACAAGGTCATTCGTTTTTTTTGGAGGAACAATAGTGACAATTGCATTATTGATATGTTTAATGTTGTATATATTTTTATTATTTGTGCTAGGTTCAAGATCAATATAAAACATTGGAAGGGGAGCTCTCGTGATTCTACTACGAATATTAGTGACAGTTCTGACTTGATGACCGTAATTTTCAATAGCTACTTTAATGTCTTGAGTTGGTGTTGTATAGTGTAAATTCTTTATAACTACTCTATATGATCTTTCTTGTTTCATTTGATAGGTATGAAAATTTATTTTTTTATCATTTAAGTACGTTACTAACATTCTATAAGTTTGAATATTTTTTACCATTACTCTAATCTGGCCATCTTTTAAAGTTTTGTAATTAAATTCAGTGGGACAAATTACATTAGAGAAGCTTTTAATCATAGCGCTAATATTAGCAACATTTGGTATAATTATTGGAGGAGGTTTTGGTAAATTATTTTCTGTTGTTTGATCATTATCTGCATCACATTCCTCATCAACATCATTATCATCAACATCTTCATCGTTGCTTAGAATCGAAAACTGGTTTTGACTTACTTGATAATCAATTGTGGGAGTTGTTTTGTTTGCTTGCTTAGAAGTACTAGCATCGTTGTTATTGTTTTTCGATGTACTAGCATTGTTGTCGATGTTTGTTAATGCACTAGCATAGTTTTTACATGAATTATTAAAAGTATTTGAGTTGTTGCTATTTGGTTTTTTGTATTTATAAATTTTTGGCGATTCATTTAAATGACGTTTTTGTAATCTAGCCGAGGAAACTACCTGCCAGCTTACATCGCTCTCTTCACTTTCATTGCCATCATCCATGATGATTAGCAATGTAAATTATTTTTATTTTAAATATTGTTCTTGTTACAAGACAATTAGATTATTTTTGATTAATTACACTTTCCACTAAAGAATTTTTTGTACATGCGTACGCGATCGCAGTCAAATGCAGACTGCTTTTGCTAATTTAAGACTTAAAACAGATTAGTAAACTGATTCTGTTTTTACAACTAAATTTAATATGGTATAATATGAATCAATCTCAATCGTAGTCCCAGGACATATAATTTGATCATAGCAAAGTATTTCGAACTAAAATTTTGTTTTCAGTTAAAGGAATCAATTTTTAGTTGCTAAGACTACAAAAATGGCATTTCAAATCCTTTTTCGGTCCATTGGTCACCGAAAGAAAATAATGTAAATTAATACTTGTTGTAATTTCAAACTTTCAAATATTTTTACTCAAACGCCAAAATATAAAATTAAAATATATTTTACGAACAAGAATAAATAAAAAAATGTTTATTACAAACTACACTTAAAATAATACGTCAGTATAAAAATCTGGTTTCAAATCGATTTGACTAATTTTTAACAAAGTTTTAGTTGAAACACTGATTTAGGTAAAGATTTTAGTTATCTTCATTTAACACAATTCTAAAAATCCTCAGTAATTCAACTAATTTTGAGTGTTAAGCCTAGGACCCTCGGAAATTTTTAATAAAAATTTTCCACTTCATAAAATGGCCCATATCTCGAAAACTAAGCGAGAGAGAGCAAAACGGACAAAATGTTTGCTCCACTGGAGTGCCCTTATATGTCCTCAAATGATATGGACTATGCCCGGGGAGGTTCCCGAGACCCTAAATTTGGATAAATCCTACGACTCAGTATAATTAGAGATAAAACTGTAGTTTTACAAATTTTTTACTTTAATTTAGATTTGTTAAATTTCACAAAAGAATTTGTTAAAATCAACAAATGTTATTTTAAGCCAATAAACAGGAATAACAAATTAAAGTAACAAATTTTTCTGTCCAGCCAAAACACGTATTAGTTTGAGTGTACAATATTATATCCATAAAATTTGAGTTATTTTTAGTTAAATTTAGTTGAATGCAAAATAACAGTTTTCTGCTAAAATCAATAGAAATACAGTGTAGAAAGAAAAAAGTTGGACACTTTGAATTTTCAAAGTGAAATTCAAATAACAACCATGTTACAACATAAGCACATTGTACGTAAAATCAGAGACTATTAATTATAGAGATAGAAAATCAAAACTTACACTACTCACCGGTAGAGGGCGCTAAAATTAGTATCAGTTGAGCATATATTTAAAATCTCAAAAACTGCTGAAAACTGTTCAAAATAAGGAAAAAAAACAACGCGGAATACATTCAAATAATAAAATTTGAGATATCCGTTTGTTTCTTTGCTTTGTTGTTTGTTTTTATTTACTTAATTTTAAATAAAAAAGAAAATTGTCAGTTTTTTTAATAAAGTTCCATCTAGTGAAAACGATGTTTTTATAACTTATTTTTTTTGTGATGCCATACCCCTGGGTAAAATTAATAGTAATTTTATGCTTTTCAATACCTTTTTTCGTTTTTGTCTTTTATATTGATTACATCTCGTTTCATTTTCATATATAATGTGTCCAACTTTTTCCTTTGTGCACTGTATGTGCTAAATAAAGGGTGGTCCAACCATAATACACGATGTTAATTGTGAGTCACACCTTAACGTCTTTTTTGCCCAACTTAATTTGACATTTCTTTGTTTCAGTGTTTGACAAATTCAACAATGGAGAGGCACACAATTGAGCAGCGCATTAAGATTGTTGAAGCATTTTACGAAAATGGGCGTTCAAATCAAAATGCATTTCGTGAACTTCACTGGTCATCTTAATCGACCAAATGTGTCCACAATCGGGAGGATTGTTCGCAAATTTCAGCAAACCGGGTCTGTAGGAAATGTGAAAATACCTGTGCATACTCGCCCAGTTCGTTTTGCGGAAAACATTGCTGTCGTTCGCGATAATGTGGCCGTCAACCTCAATTCGTCGTCGGTGTTCGCTATCGCGAGATGATAACGGACTTCTTGTGGCCATAAATTGAGGATATGGACCTGGACGATATGTGCTTCCAACAGGATGGTCCCACTTGCCCAGCCAACGAAACAATGGCTCTTTTGCGTGAGAAATTCTATGGCCGTGTTATCTCACGTCGTGGCGATGTTAATTGGCCGCCCTAATCATGTGATTTGACACCGTTGGACTTCTTTCTTTGGGGATATTTAAAGGAAAAAGTGTACGTCAATAAGCCAAGAACAATTCGAGAGCTAAAAGAATGAGATAATTCGGCACCTCAAAAACCTCAATTATGTCTCAGAGATATTGAAAATATGGACCATCGAATAGAGGTATGCCACCGAAGCCGTGGCGAGCATTTGGCCGATATTTTGTTTCATGCATAATTGTCATAGATTCTTCTATCATAGTACAAAATATTAAGATAATTCTATGAAAACTTTTTGTTCTATTTACAATTAACATCATGCGTTTTGGTTGGACCACCCTTTAATAGGCTACTGTTTCAGAAGGCTTTATTTTTATTCGCATTAAAAAAAATAAATAAAAATTAAAAAAACTTTTAAATAAAAATTAAAAAAACTTTTAAATTTTATTGCGATCCAAATTTGTTCGCTGATTTAGCAGGGTAAGTTGTTATTATCTATCAACTAAAAATTAATTCAAATATAATCTAACGTGATTTAAAGTTTATTAAAGAAAAAATTATAAGTTTTGTTAGAATAATTTTAATCCATTTCTGCAATTCCAACATTTGTTCAAAGCTTTAAAGTACAGCAAGTTTTTATCAATATAAAAAGTTAACATTTGGAAAATTTTGAAATTGTACCAAATGAATCGTGGTGTTAATACGGTACCAGTGAAAATCAAATTATACCAAAAAGAGTACGATTGTACTTCCGCCCCTGGAATGGTTGTATGTAGTATAATCTTAACTAGAGAAATGCTATTTAAGTTGAGAATAGCAACCATTACTAACTAGTTGCTTCCAAAGCGTTAGTAGCAGCGCGCGTGTAATTCGAATTGATTTGTATTAAATTAAAAATATGACTAAACTCACTTTATACGGTTTGGATGCCAGTCCACCTGTACGTGCTTGTCTCTTAACCCTGAAGGCATTAAATTTACCATTTGAATATGTACGAGTCAAGTTACTGGAAGGGGAACATTTATCTGAGGAATACCTTAAAAAGAATCCCCAGCACACTGTACCAACTTTAGAGGATGACGGTCATTTTATTTGGGATTCACATGCCATTATTGCCTATTTAGTTAGCAAATATGGCAAAGATGATTCTCTTTACCCAAAGGATTTATTAAAACGTGCTACTGTTGATCAACGTTTGCATTTCGAATGTGGTGTCATGTTCCAAGGTGGATTACGCAATATCACAGCTCCATTGTTATTAAAAAATGAAACAAAAGTTCCACAACATAAAATTGATGCTGTTATTGATACTTATAAGTTCTTAGAAGTTTTCCTCAAGGATTCAACTTACGTGGCTGGTGATAATCTGACAATTGCCGATTTTAGCATCGTTTCAACAGTGACATCTATGGTGGCCTTTGCCGATATCGATAGTCTGAAATATCCAAAATTAACTGCCTGGATTAAACGTATGCAAGCTCTACCCTACTATCAGGAAGCCAATGAAGACGGTTGTCAGCAATTCATTGCAATGGTTAAGTCAAAGAATATGACAATTGTCTAATTAATTTTAGGAATATGTATTTTAAGTACACTCTAATAAAAATTCATGTGACTTTACCCCATTTATAGTAGGTATTTTTTCTCCTACTATAATTGCAGTAAAAATACATTTTTGTGCCTAAATTCAAATATTTACATATATTGTGTGTACATTAATTAGGCATAAAGTATGTAATCATACCTATTTATGTGCTTAAAAAAATGTTTAGGAACATACGAATTTCATGTAAAATTACAGAGTTTGTGCTTAAAATAGCATTCAAAAATATGTAAAGATACAGACAAAATGCTTACAACCACACGTAAAATATGTATATATACATTCCTGGTGCTTTATATTAAACAACCCAAATGATTCCCACTTCCCTTTAAAGGATTTAAAAATAATAAATGTATTTATAAAGGATATTTTATTAGAAATTGCAAATGTAAATTTTTAACACTTAAAAACAATAAAATAAGTAATATAAGTTAATTAAATAAAATACTAAGATGTATTTTCGCTCATACCTATCAACGTTAAGTATTTATAGCAAATCTACCTTAAAGAGATTAAAGTATAAAAAAATTATAAAATTTTAAACAGTTAATAGTTGCGGTATAATTGCATGCCAGTGTATTTTGGGTTTTGTTTTCCGAGTTAACGGATATAGTTAAATCGAAAATACAGCTAATTACGTATATGTAACATTAAAAATAAAATCATATCATTTAACAACTATTTAAATAACGCAACTTTTTTGTCAGCGTATTAATTTTTTTTAAAAATTTTTGCATCATTATATTTGTTTGTAGATTGTCAATCGCTGATTGTGTGTTTTAGTTAATTTTTTCTACCATAAAGCGCTTTTTCGTGTTCCGCGATTATTTTGCGATTTTTAAGTGTGTTTTTTTTTAATTCATAATTTAGGGACTATAATACTAATTTCGTGCAACAAAGTTTGGTGCTTAGTTTGAAAAAAATGTAAAAAAAATCACGAAAAATAAAATTTGCAAAAAGGAAAATTTTAGCATCATTATATTTGTCTGTAGAATGTTAACCGCTGATTGAGTTTTTTAGTTTTGTACCATAAGGTCTTTTCGCATTCCACCATTATTTTGCAATTTTTTAAGTGTTGTTCTTTTAAATTCATAATCTATAGACTATAATACACATTTCCTACAGCAAAGTTTGGTGGCCAGTTGCGTAAAAAAAGCAAAAATCTGGCTCTTAAAAGAGCTCTTTCCATTCCTGGAAAAATTTAATTAAAAGGTTTTACATTATACAAAGGAATATATTGATGAAAGAATATTCCTTTTTGCAAAATTCTTTTCGCAAACTTTATTTTGCCAACCAATTCATCTTTGGTATAAGATATGGGAATTATAGACCCCATATTTCAAATTTTAAAAACCGCGCTTAAAAAATTGCAAAATAATAGTGTAACGCGAAAAAAGACTTTGTTAAAAAATTATTAAAAAACTCTATAGTCATGGAAAAATTTTCCTTTTTGGAATAGTTTTTTAAGGATTTTTTTTTTTGCAAACTAAGCACATGAAATTGGTATTATAGTCCCAAAATTATTGCAAAATAATAAAAAATAAAATCAGAAATTAACATCCTGCAAACGAATGAAATTATGCGAAAATTTTCCGTTTTAGAAAATTTTCTTCGCAAATTGTTTTTTTGCAACTAGCCACCTCACTTTGATAAAAGATACGGGTATTACAGACTGACTAATCGCTGACTATCATTCTGCAAACAAATATATTGATGGAAAAATTTTCCTTTTTGAAAAATGTTGTAAACTGACCGTCTTTGAAAATGGCCAGTATCTCGAAAACTAAATGAGATAGCGCAAAACGGACAGAACTGTTCAATTGGTTCATACTAAAAGCAGCTTCTTTTATACAGGCTCCGAGTTTTTTTTTACCCAAAAGAGTAAAATTTTGGCTCATGCAAATGGAAGATATTCCGCTAATAATTTTTTAGAGTGTATGAATCCATTGGTTTACTCTGGAATTTTTAGCAGTCAAGTTCACATTTCAGAAGGTTTTTGGCCTTTGATGTCAAAATTCATAGAAGATACCTTGTTATTTTAAACCTACAACACCGCTAACTATAAAATGATATATGTATGTATATTGCATAGTTAATGTATATCATTTTCTTTGTCTTTCACACTAGCCAGTGTTTAGCATAAAATCCGTTTTATGCTAAACACTGGCTCACAAATAAAATCCTAAAAACAAACATAATATTCAGAAAGCAATTGTTTTTGCAATAATTCAGGTATATATACGTACTGATCACAGTTTAATTGAAATTTTATCAATAGTGGTCTGCAATAAGAATTTTCTTGTGGTTAATTTTCGGCGACTTAATCATATTTTTATGGATACCATTTTTAACGTTTTTTTTGCACTAATTACATAAGATTTTGTTTAGTTTCTTTCGAGCCAATTTAAATGCAACATTTTCTATATTTTTAATGTAATTTTACATGCATTTTTTAGTGTGTAGTATAGTTTAACCACTCCCATATTCAAGCAATTATATTTGCTGCGTTGAACATTAACGTTTTTTGTAGATGTGTATTATATTACGAGTAATTTGTATACCTTAATAAATTTTTAAATTGCTGTAGTTTTCTACAAAGTGTTTTTTAACCCTTTGGCGAGTGGCGTACATTATAATGTACGTCGACTTTATCAACTCGTCATTGATTTGAATTTTAACCAAAGCGCTATTCATTTAGCGGATGAAATTATATCCAGTTACATATTGCAAATATATTCATTCACATATAATTTTATATACATTTTTTACTCGGGTTTGAATGAATAAAAAAAAATTTTTTTCCACTTGAAAAAAATTATTTTGAGTAACTTGATCCATATAGGGTTAATGTTCTCACTTTGTAATAACTTTTATCAAGATTTTTTTGATACATTTGAAGTAATATTTTTCCGAAAATAATGAAAGGTGTTATTCTGTAAATTTTCTAGTGGGTCGTTTTTGGCCAGAAGTATAAAAATTAACCCCATCTGGATCATGTTACATAAAATAATTACTTTTATCCAATTGAGATTTTTTTGTAAATTTAAAGGCTTTACAATCTCGTAGTCATAATTAATATCAAGTTTCATGGGTCTTTTCTGACCCCAAGCCACTAAGGGTTAAGGATTTTGTAGAAATATGAAAAAGATAATTATAGTCTAACCAAATTCAAGTGTTGTTTTTCCGAAAACTGTGTAAAATTTGATGAAAACATTAAATTTTTTTTTAGTTTTTGACAAAATGATATTTTTTTGTAAAATGTCCTGGAAAGCAGTCGCTCCAAACACAAACTCGAATTATCATTTTTCCAATTTATTTTTTTTCTTCAATATCAACTGTTAGTGGTACAAATAGCAATCGAAATCTCCAAATTAGGCATTTTAAAAAATCTTTAAAATTAATTTAAAAAAAACACGTTTTTGCATTTTTATCAAATTCGTGGGTCATTTTGGATTCCAGGCTAAAGCGGGTTAATGATATCCGATGAAGTCAAAATTTAATGTCTGAAAACATGTATTAATTCACAAAAATCCATATCTATGACAATGTTTTTGCCTATAACTCAGAAACGAATCGAAGAGATTTTAGCAATAATCATAAATTTTTTTAAGAATTTTAAAAAATGCGTATTACGCGCAATGGGAATTTGAACTCAACACCCCAAGAAATGACCTTTGCCCCTACCATGAAAAAAATCGATATGCCTACCATTTTAAAGGGTACATTCTTACCTAATAAATAATACCAAAACGAATTTTATACCTTTTATTTTGTAATCATACTTTAGTCAAATTTTACCGTTTTTTCCAATTTTCGTGACGTCATATTTCAGAAATCAAAAGAGTTTTGGCTCTGAAATTTATGGAGATGGTGAATCCGAAAATGCCACTTTTTTGTGTTGAATTGAGATGTTTTCACCCATTACTTAAATACAACGATAATAAATGGAAGATCTGTGGTGACCTTAAGGTCTGTGATTTAAATTTCTTTGTATATATAATACAGACCATCGTAAATAACTGTTTTAATTTTTAATCTGTTTCAGGTCATTGGTTTTTGACTGGTATGCAAGGAGGTTTCACAAAATATTGTTGTTTCCTGTGTCTATGGGATAGTTGCAATACATGTCATCATGACGTCAGAACAGAGTGGCCAAAAAGAACTGAGTATTCACCAGGAAAACAAAACATTTCAAATAAACCATTAATTGATCCAAATGACGTTCTTCTTCCGCCGCTGCACATAAAATTGGGGCTTTTTAAGAACTTTGTCAAGGCTCTGGACAAAGATGGTGCAGCATTTAATTATTTGTTAGCGGTTTTTCTTAAAATTTCATATGCTAAAATTAACGAAGGCATATTTGTTTGCCCTTAGATCAGGAAGCTATTGAATGATGACAATTTTTCACAATGTTTATTGGAGAAAGAATATGCAGCCCGGAAATCTTTCAAGAGCATCGTGGACAGTTTTCTTGGAAACAATAAGAGTGAAAACTACAAACAAATTGTTGCTGAATTATTGAAAAATGATCACCAATTAGGTGCACGAATGTCACTCAAAATACATTTTCTTCATTCGCATTTAGATTTTTTTCCACAAAACCTAGATGCGGTGAGCGATGAATAAGGGGAGCGTGCTCTCCAAGATTTAATGAAAATTTAAAGAAATTATCAAGGATTTTGGGCCAAAGGAATATTGGAAGACTATTGCTGGACTCTAATACGTGAAACTGAACCAACAAAATACAAACGACGCACAAACGTATTTAACCCGAAAAGCTGGCCAAAAAGGCAAAAATGAATTTAAAGAAATCTAAAAAACAAAGTACGCAGCTGAATAGGCAACTAAATTCTGCATTATATTGCAAATTTTCAAGATATTATGTTGAGATTTGTTGTTCCGGGACACTGTTAAAGTCAGGAAAGTTAAAAAAAGTTCATCCGTTTTTATTGATTTTTTTCAGTTTTTAGAGGTTTATATGATATTTTTTTATGGCTGAACGAATGTAAAATTGATTTTTCTTTTTTCAAGGAAAGACTTGATTAATGCAATTTTCAGCAATTTTTAAAAAATTTTATCTTAAATATTTATGTTCGAACACTTCGTTCAAAAATTAAAAAAACATTTTTTACACACTTTTTTTGCAAAAAAAAAGAAAGAAGAAGATTTTTAAAAGCCAAGGTAGTGAGTGTAGTAAAAACGGTATATACCAAAATAAAATTGGAAATCTCTTATTTTTAACAAAAAGGAAAAAAGTTTGCGCAAGTTTGCGCCATAATTTTTGGTGATTTTTTGAAAATTTCAACTAAAAAAACATGTCAACTATAAAAACTTTCAACAATTTCATCTTTTTTCAATTTTTGATCATCAGGCACTTTTATTCATATTTTTTTGTGAGTCATAAACATAATGGATTCGCGTTAATTTGATCCCCCCTCTCTCTCGTACTTCGCAGAAGAATGAAAGTTTTCAATTTTTTTTTATTATTTTGTATTTTAATCCTTTATCGACCAAAGTTTGAAGATACATATAAAGAAAGTATTTTAGATTATTTTGTGCTTTTGCAACGGCCGCTAGTGGAAATATTTGGAATTAAATTCAAATTTTGACATGCTGTATCTAGTCAAGATTTTTCCAAAACTAAAATTCGGATTGGGCTACACAACCTAGTTGAGGATGGTGTTGGATTTTTCCATACACTCAAAAAAGTTTGACAGTAACTACATGACTGTTGTTTGTATAGTAATCAATAATTGTTTCTTTTAACTGTAATTACTGTTTTTTTCTATGGAAAAATGGAAAGCAATTGTTATGACAGTTATTTAAGGAAACAACTAACGAAAAGTACTGTAATTTCGTAACAGTTGTATAAATGATATTTTTAATATCATAATGAACAAGTACCAAAACAGTACTTTAACAGTAAACAGTTATTTTTGTTAGTTATTTAAAAAATAAAAAATTTCGATAAAAATTCTTGTTTAGTTTATATATGTTATTATTGATATATTCCTAGTTTACAAATAAAAATCAAAAACTTGTGTTGTATCTCCAATGCATAAAAGCATAATAATTGGAGAACCGTTTGAAATTTTTACTTAAAACTTTAAGTAGGCTATTACTTATTAAAGTAATTACGATTATTTTTGTAATCGAAAAAAAATTGTTATTTTATTGAAATATGCGTTTATAATACCAAAAGAATTAACTGTAAAAACAGTAGATTTTACCCATTTTGTCAGTCGTTTTAAAATGTTTGTAGTAAAAAATTTTCAATTAATTTTATGATATTGTTAGTTATTTTTTAACACATTTGTAAGTATTTTTTAACATTTAAAAATAACAACATTTTTAGTTATTTTAAAAGTAAATACCTTTGTCGCCTTTTTAACTACATATACCTTTGTTTTAACTGTCTTTTTTAGTAGATTCTACCGCCAAACATTTTGAGTGTACCGTTTTTATTTTTTCATTAGCATTTGTGATTAATTGAAGGCACACAAGAGCTTTAGAATATACTAGCGTCACTATCCTTTTTATTTTCAAATTTTTGCATATAAGATGATTGGTGCAAACCACCATAACCCTATTTACTTATAAGTTCCAGAAAATGAGGTTCTTCATAGTCCAACTGCAGTAAAATCTCATCAAGGTATTTACATAATCGGTCGAGAATAGAGTAAAGGTCTCGTTACTAGAACGTAAATGTAACGAGAACGAGTCGTAACGTGGTATTTTATTTTTGCAAAGTTACTCAAAATATGTAACGTGCTGTTAAGGGATGATAAATTTAATTTTCAAAATAGTACCAACCAGGTTAAAAATAGTACCTATGTGGTAATTTAATGTTTACAAATTAAATTGTATTATTTATTTAAAAAAAAAGGAATTATTAAATGATATATGTAATTAATGTTACAAAAAAGTAATGTTCAATGTCAATCAAAATCGATTCAATGGAAATACAAAAAATGTTAGCCGCGCGAGCACTCGTTTCGTCTTTATATCTTCACGTCGTTTTATCAACTGAACTTCTTTTGTACATGCACTTGAAGCGTCCTGCTAAGCACCGCCCACATCTCGGCCATCCTGCGGAGTGGCCACATTAAGATCATCGCCAATATCATCTGAAACATCATCAGGCCAAGGCTTCATGTATTCGGCACAACTGGTAGTACGTCTAGGGCCTTCGCATTCGCCAAATTTAACAACATCGTATGTATCATTCGGTTTTACTTTGATGATTTGGTACGGTCCTAAGTATTTCGGCTTAAGCTTAAGACCTCCTCCAAGTTGAGTCCTTTTTATTGCTACGAGATCATGAATTTTGTATTTTCTTGCGGATTTACGTTTAAGATTATAAATCTTCCTGTTTTCGGCTTGGACTTCTAATATTTGCTGTTTAGCGGCTTGTCTGAGTTCACATCTTTTTTCGTCATATGTTGCTATCAGCTCTTGCTCAATAAGTTCCCTTAGTTGAATATCTTCTTTAGTTCTCATCTTTGTACCAATAAGCATTTGGAAAGGAGTGGTATTTATACTTCTATGGTATGTTGAGTTTATAACTTGCTGTACGTTTCCGACAAACTTATGCCATTTGCTGGGATCTGCGATACTTAATTTTGACAAAACTGAGATGATGACACTATTGAGTCTTTCGATTTGTCCGTTTGCACGGGGTAGACCAGTTGTTATCAAAATGTGGCCTATCCCTTCGGTTTCACAATAAGTCTTAAAATCTTCACTTGTAAACGCAGAACCACGATCTGATATGATCCGAATCGGATTCCCAAAAATAAGGCTTTGAGATTGCAATCTAGACACGGTATCTTTAGCTGACGTTGTTTTTGTTGGGTATAACCAGCAAAACTTCGTAAATGAGTCAATAACAGCGAATATATGATTATACGCTTTGTTCGTAGATTCAAGGGGACCAAGGTAATCAATATGATAAGTACGTAGTGGCGTTTCCTCCTTAGGCAGCGGATGTAGTTCTCCTTCTTGCTTACCTCGCTTTCTATTCGTTATGATGCATGGAATGCAATTTGAGATAAACCTTTGTATCTTTTCTTCTAACTTCGGAATGAAGTATTCATTACATATCAATTCCCTTGTTTTCTTAATTGAAAAGTGACCTTTTTCATGGGCTTTCCTTATAATTTCGCCTTGCATGCCCCTAGGTATAACCAATAGTTCATAGTCGTTTACTAACTTGTATAAAATATCACCTTTTAAAAAATAATCATTATATGATGTTCTATCTTTTAAAATATCCTTGATTGTATTAAGATCTTCATCTTGTGTTTGCAGTCGTTTAATTTTTGAAATTAAATTATCTTCCGAGATCATCATTATCGGGTGGCGACTTAACGCATCCACGTGACGCATTTGCGTTCCAGGCCTATGTTCAACAACGTAATCATATTCTTGTAGAAAGAGTATCCATCGAGCAACTCTTGTACTCAAATCTTTCTTATCTAACGTCTTCGTAAAAGCATTGCAGTCAGTTACCAATTTAAATTTCAAACCAATTAGATATACACGGAACTTCTTTAAAGCCTCGATAACTGCCAATACTTCAAGCTCATAACTTGTATATTTTCGTTCTGCGTCTATAGTTTTCCTGCTCATGTAATAGACCGGATGTAAAAGATTATCTTGTGGCGATTTTTGCAACAACACTGCACCATATCCATCTATAGATGCGTCCGTGTGTACTTCCGTTTCATAGTTTTGATTAAATATATGCAGGACTGGACCTTTACTTAACGTATTTTTGAGCGTATTAAACGAATTTATTTGTTCATTTCCAAATTCAAACTTTGCATTCCGTTTTTTCAAATCCGTAAGCGGTTTAGCAATCAAAGAGAAATTAGGAATAAATTTTCTAAAGTATCCTGCCAGGCCAAGAAAACTTTCTAATTGTTTGATATTCTGCGGTATTGGATAATTTACCATAGCACTAGTCTTTTCTATTGACGGTGATACCCTTTGGTTCTCAATAACATGGCCAAGAAATTGTATTTTCCTTTTTAAGAACGAGCATTTTTTTATATTTATATCTAAACCATAATCTTTACTACGTTCTAAAACACGTTCCAAATTTTCTAATGCCTCTTTCTCATTGTTCGCCGGTATGATTATATCGTCGACATATGGCAATGCGATGCCTTCACGAGTTAAGTCACGAAATACAGCATTGACATGTCGTTGAAAAACACCTGGAGAGTTTGACAGGCCAAAAGGGACTCTAAGAAATTGATACTGGCCGTTATGTGTGACGAAAGACGTATATTTTCTGCTCTCCTCATTTACAGGCACATGGAAAAACCCGTTTCGTAAGTCGATCGTACTAAAAATTACTGCATTCTGCAAGCGATCGAGTTGGTCTTCGATAAGTGGTAAAGGGTAACGATCTTTAACAATCACTTTATTGATTCTTCTATAATCAATACATAGTCTTGGTGTGGAGTCTCTTTTCTTCGCTAAAACTATCGGGCTACAAAACTCGGATTCTGAATGTTCTACAATACCTTCTTCTAACCACTGTTCTATCTGGTTATCAACAATAGATCTCTCCTTTATTGGAAGTCGTCGTGGATTGCAAAACACAGGCTTCTCGTCTTTTAAAATAATACGCATTTCCACATTTGTTGTTCTGGTTTTATCTGGTTTATATTTTTGTATCATATTCAAAACTTTTTGCTTCGCTTCAACACTGGCCGTCTCTTCAATATCAATATGACTTACCTCAGCATCCACACATACACCTATAGTCATAATACTACGAACTTCTTCAGCAACTTCGTTGTTGATCTTTTCAATATTCAGGCCGTCTGGTGTGATTTTCACCAAAGCAAATGAGCAAAATGCTTTTCCTAATATTACCCCGTGATCGGTATAGTCGGAAGGAACGACATGGAAAACCAAATCGTAGTTTTCACCAGCAACTTCGACGTTATAATTAAAATTACCCAGTGGCTTTACTTTATTCCCTATTATAGCCTTACCAAATCCAATAAGATAAAAATTTGATTTCAAAAGTTTAGGTTTATTCAAAGCATTATAAATTCCTTCAGTTACAACGTTATATCTGCTTCCAGTATCAAACAAAGCAGAATAGGTAAGCTGATTGGAAAACTTCACATCGACTGTAATATCATCGTCCCTAGCCAGTAGTCTTGCGTTGGCTTTCTCCTGTTTCAATGGACACTGTTTCGAAATATGTCCGAATTTGTTACAGTTAAAGCATTTGACACCTTTTTCCCTATCCTGACAATTTTTGGATGTGTGCCCCTTTAAACCACAGTTAAAGCAAGAGATGTCTGGCTTTTTATCATCTTTATAATTTTTACCAATAGCTCGGATTGTTGATTGTCTATTATCAAATCTTTGTCTAGATCGTTCTTGCATCGTTTCATAACATTTAAGTTTTTCCTTAAATTCCTTTAAATTTGTAGCACCATAAAGAATCGTTTTGTTTATGGTTAAGTCTTTTATACCATCGATTATGTACTGCATTAAAGCCTGGTCTTCAATTTCGCCACGTGAAGCCAATTCTTTCATATTCAAAAAATATTCGTGAACACTTTCCTCTTTATTAATTTTTCTGTCAACTAGCATTTTATGAAGCTGTGCACTGTTAGTTGTCGTTTCGAATTCATCAATTAAGGCATGTTTTAATTTAATCCACGATATTATACCTCTTTCACTTGAAATAAATAATTTAGCAAGTCCTTTTAGCGATTTTTTAGCGAAAATAAATTTTTGAAACTCATCCCAATACATTATCGCGGCAGTTTCCTCAAATTCATTGATCCATATTTTAACAGGAATTTTACCACTTCCATCAAACGATTTAATTGAGTCTTCAATGTCACGGAAATTAAGTGCAAATTTTGGCATATTAAAAGTCGATACGTTACACTGTTGCATTGAATTGGTCATGTTTTCTTTTCTGTCTTCGTAGCTATTCTCATTAGAGTTTTTATTGGTTGTATTTGTTGTAAAATTTCTGGCTGCATTTAGATGTTTGCTGCTAACGTCGTTACTCAATATTTTCTTGTTGCAGCATACGTTACTTCGTTCACTTTTAACACTATAGTTATCTTCATTTAGAACAGCGTTGTTGTTTTCGTTGTACATGTTGCTGCGCATCTCTACTACAGTGCGGTCAGCGTCGTCGTTGTTATACTCGTCTACAAAGCTGCGTTTATCTTCTCCATTATCATCGTCATCTAGAATAGAACTTTCATCGTCGTCTTCGTCGTTTTCGTCATCGTTTGACTCAATTGAGCTAAAAAATTTACATTTACGCAAATTCAAAAATATATGTTTAAACAAATCATCACTTTCATAATTCAACCCCAATATGTTGCAAATTGACACCAAATCTGCTATACTCAAATTCTCTTTTACATATTTTTGTTTTTGCACAAAGTTGTCGTCGTCTTCGTTGAATTCAAAACCATCAAATTTTCTTAAGCGTTGTCTGTTTTGCCGATCACCTTCCTGCTCAAAAACCAGTTTATGAAAAGCAACAACAACACCGCGTTTGGCAGTTGATAAATTATTTCGAATAGAAACGTAGTCACCCAAAGCACTCATTTTTTGTGTTTGTTTTTTCTTTTCTGCGATCTCCTTTCCTTTTTCTTCGTAGAATATTTTCTAAGTAGAATATTCCCGTCGCGGTTTCTGTTTTGAGAAAACTTCGTCTTTTAAACGAACGAACTTTTTTCTTCTATTTCTCCGAAACTGCGCGTCACTTTTTACTTTTTTTTTTCTTTATACGTTGTGAAATTTTGGTTGAGCCCCCAAATTTGTGGTAATTTAATGTTTACAAATTAAATTGTATTATTTATTTAAAAAAAAAGGAATTATTAAATGATATATGTAATTAATGTTACAAAAAAGTAATGTTCAATGTCAATCAAAATCGATTCAATGGAAATACAAAAAATGTTAGCCGCGCGAGCACTCGTTTCGTCTTTATATCTTCACGTCGTTTTATCAACTGAACTTCTTTTGTACATGCACTTGAAGCGTCCTGCTAAGCACCGCCCACACCTATAGTACCAAAACTTACATTTTTTTTATAAAATAACAAGCAACCAAGAACTTTCATAAAAATTCTTTGTGGATTATATTTTATCCCTGAAAATCGGATTCAATTTAGATCATTTGATTCATTCAATAATTAAATTAGTTTATGCCAAATTTAATTTATTTGTGAGTTCAATCGATTGTTATTTACTTAATTTTATGTGTTCGTTTTAAACACAAGTTTTTGTATGAAAATTAAAAAAAGAATTTAATTGTTTTTGCCAATAAATGTGCAAGTGTACCAATCAAACTTTTACTGTGCCAAACATGGTACAATTGTGCCACAAATCCCATCACTGATATGCAACTAAAAACAGCTGTTTTGCACTCGCAAGTAAAAACGGAGAAAAAATTCTGTTTTCAACAGAAATGTCTGGCACGTTACGACTCGTTTACGACTAGTACTCAGCACTATGTGTTTCTCATTAAGCAGGTTGAATCAGCTGATTCGTCACGTTACATTTACGTTCAAGTAATTTGGGCTTAAAGCTTTATTTCCGATAAGGTTTCAGTTTCGGTTATAGCATCTTCAGTAGGATAACAACTTTTTTTTATAATTTTTTAGCAATATAATTTCATATTGGTTTTTTGTACCGGGTTGACCTCAGAAGTTGATAAATATTGCTTGCAAACTCTTGCTTTTCTAGGAGCTCTCGTTATATCCATTATTAATTTGGCCGCATCATTATGTTTATGACTCACAAAAAAATATAAATAAAAGTGCCTGATGATCAAAAATTGAAAAAAGATGAAATTGTTGAAAGTTTTTATAGTTGACATGTTTTTTTAGTTGAAATTTTCAAAAAATCACCAAAAATCATGGCGCAAACTTGCGCAAACTTTTTTTCTTTTTGTTAAAAATAAGAGATTTCCAATTTTATTTTGGTATATACCGTTTTTACTACACTCACTACCTTGGCTTTTAAAAATCTTCTTCTTTCTTTTTTTTGCAAAAAAAGTGTGTAAAAAATGTTTTTTTAATTTTTGAACGAAGTGTTCGAACATAAATATTTAAGATAAAATTTTTTAAAAATTGCTGAAAATTGCATTAATCAAGTCTTTCCTTGAAAAAAGAAAAATCAATTTTACATTCATTCAGCCATAAAAAAATATCATATAAACCTCTAAAAACTGAAAAAAATCAATAAAAACGGATGAACTTTTTTTAACTTTCCTGACTTTAACAGTGTCCCGGAACAACAAATCTCAACATAATATCTTGAAAATTTGCAATATAATGCAGAATTTAGTTGCCTATTCAGCTGCGTACTTTGTTTTTTAGATTTCTTTAAATTCATTTTTGCCTTTTTGGCCAGCTTTTCGGGTTAAATACGTTTGTGCGTCGTTTGTATTTTGTTGGTTCAGTTTCACGTATTAGAGTCCAGCAATAGTCTTCCAATATTCCTTTGGCCCAAAATCCTTGATAATTTCTTTAAATTTTCATTAAATCTTGGAGAGCACGCTCCCCTTATTCATCGCTCACCGCATCTAGGTTTTGTGGAAAAAAATCTAAATGCGAATGAAGAAAATGTATTTTGAGTGACATTCGTGCACCTAATTGGTGATCATTTTTCAATAATTCAGCAACAATTTGTTTGTAGTTTTCACTCTTATTGTTTCCAAGAAAACTGTCCACGATGCTCTTGAAAGATTTCCGGGCTGCATATTCTTTCTCCAATAAACATTGTGAAAAATTGTCATCATTCAATAGCTTCCTGATCTAAGGGCAAACAAATATGCCTTCGTTAATTTTAGCATATGAAATTTTAAGAAAAACCGCTAACAAATAATTAAATGCTGCACCATCTTTGTCCAGAGCCTTGACAAAGTTCTTAAAAAGCCCCAATTTTATGTGCAGCGGCGGAAGAAGAACGTCATTTGGATCAATTAATGGTTTATTTGAAATGTTTTGTTTTCCTGGTGAATACTCAGTTCTTTTTGGCCACTCTGTTCTGACGTCATGATGACATGTATTGCAACTATCCCATAGACACAGGAAACAACAATATTTTGTGAAACCTCCTTGCATACCAGTCAAAAACCAATGACCTGAAACAGATTAAAAATTAAAACAGTTATTTACGATGGTCTGTATTATATATACAAAGAAATTTAAATCACAGACCTTAAGGTCACCACAGATCTTCCATTTATTATCGTTGTATTTAAGTAATGGGTGAAAACATCTCAATTCAACACAAAAAAGTGGCATTTTCGGATTCACCATCTCCATAAATTTCAGAGCCAAAACTCTTTTGATTTCTGAAATATGACGTCACGAAAATTGGAAAAAACGGTAAAATTTGACTAAAGTATGATTACAAAATAAAAGGTATAAAATTCGTTTTGGTATTATTTATTAGGTAAGAATGTACCCTTTAAAATGGTAGGCATATCGATTTTTTTCATGGTAGGGGCAAAGGTCATTTCTTGGGGTGTTGAGTTCAAATTCCCATTGCGCGTAATACGCATTTTTTAAAATTCTTAAAAAAATTTATGATTATTGCTAAAATCTCTTCGATTCGTTTCTGAGTTATAGGCAAAAACATTGTCATAGATATGGATTTTTGTGAATTAATACATGTTTTCAGACATTAAATTTTGACTTCATCGGATATCATTAACCCGCTTTAGCCTGGAATCCAAAATGACCCACGAATTTGATAAAAATGCAAAAACGTGTTTTTTTTAAATTAATTTTAAAGATTTTTTAAAATGCCTAATTTGGAGATTTCGATTGCTATTTGTACCACTAACAGTTGATATTGAAGAAAAAAAATAAATTGGAAAAATGATAATTCGAGTTTGTGTTTGGAGCGACTGCTTTCCAGGACATTTTACAAATATTGCTCATTTTGTCAAAAACTAAAAAAAATTTTAATGTTTTCATCAAATTTTACACAGTTTTCGGAAAAACAACACTTGAATTTGGTTAGACTATAATTATCTTTTTCATATTTCTACAAAATCCTTAACCCTTAGTGGCTTGGGGTCAGAAAAGACCCATGAAACTTGATATTAATTATGACTACGAGATTGTAAAGCCTTTAAATTTACAAAAAAAAATCTCAATTGGATAAAAGTAATTATTTTATGTAACATGATCCAGATGGGGTTAATTTTTATACTTCTGGCCAAAAACGACCCACTAGAAAATTTACAGAATAACACCTTTCATTATTTTCGGAAAAATATTACTTCAAATGTATCAAAAAACTCTTGATAAAAGTTATTACAAAGTGAGAACATTAACCCTATATGGATCAAGTTACTCAAAATAATAATTTTTTTCAAGTGGAAAAAAATTTTTTTTTATTCATTCAAACCCGAGTAAAAAATGTATATAAAATTATATGTGAATGAATATATTTGCAATATGTAACTGGATATAATTTCATCCGAAAAATGGTTGTATTAAATTGTATCAAATCGGATATAATTGTATTTACAAGGATACAAAATTATATCAAATGATAAACTTTTATCCGAATTTGGTCCCGATCAAATTGGATATAAGTTAATACAATACGATATGATTAAATTTAAATGATTAAAAAAAACTTTGTATTGCAGGGCAGCAGGATTTCAGGTCCTACACACTCAGGGATGTGATGAAAATCGAAAACGATAACGAACATATTTTCAATCTAGAATAATTAGTTTCGCGAAAATCAAATTGGGTTCAAATTATTATTTATCGTTTTATTTGACTCCGGACGTCTAAATAAGGAAATAAAAAATAACTGGTATTGTACAGATCGTAAAATATTAACCATTGAAAATCAGATCGTTTTCGATATTCATCACATGCCTGACTATCAGCCGAGGGCTACTGTTGACAATCAGTAACTATTAAAGACGTTAATATATACATAAATCCATTATTATTTAAAGACTAGATCATTTTTTATGAAATATGGAAATTTTCTTTGGACTTACAAATTTTTTTTTAAATATGTTAAGCTTTTTTTATTTTAATGGTGTAATGGTTAGCGCGTTGGACTGTTACACGTGAGGTTGCGGGTTCGAGCCCCAACCAAGGCAACATCAATTTATGAAAAATAGTAATATGTATGAGTTTTTTCTATCCCTCATACATATCGCAGCGTCCTCCTTCGGTGTTCCCATAGCACTTAACCCCACCGAAGTAAAATAATATAACAGGGCTATGAACTAAAATAAAAAGCTTGAACAAAGTTCGCCAACTCACCGTCAGATGGCGCGCAACAACTGTTCTAAAATTCAATATCTCGCGCAATTACAGTGTTGCCATATTTGAAGCCCTTCATCTTTCACCACCTTTCACTTCTTCTCTATCTCCTTTCCAAAGGAAGCAACACGTTAATTAATAGGAAGAATTTCCTGAGTGTTGCTTCTCTTTAAAAAAAAAAAAAAAATTAATGCACTTCTTTTTTGTTGGAGGCTCATAGCATACATGGGACTAATTAATTAGGTGGACTAATTAATTGATGATTTCATTACCATTGCATTGATATCAATTGTAATCAAATTATTTTCATTACCATTTTTTTAAACAATGGTAATGATTCGAAAATTTAATTTCATTGATTAATGACAATGATTTTAAATTTCATTACCATTGATAATGAATAAATTAAAAAAATGAATTGCCATTGACAGAAAGTCGTAAACATGGAGTAAAACTCGCTGAAATCGAAGATGGAATATGCTCATTCAGGCTCATGCTCATTTGAAATTAAATATTACTTTCCATTCCATTGTTATTTGTATCTAGGTGAAGTTTAACGGAATGGAATGGATCCTCCTTAAAAAATTATGTTTTATAACTTCCCCGGCCAAACCCGTTGTTCGTTTTCATTTGTCGGAATTTTTTTGTAAACAAATGGTTTTTAATCAATTGTAATTAGTTTTTTTTATACATTAGTGTAATTTCATTACCATTAGTAATGATTTTTCTAATGAAAAATATTTCATTACCATTAAATGGTAATGAAATTTTTTTCATTGTCATTACACAGAAAAAAGTATCACAAAATTTTAAGTAATTAAAAAAAATTGTTGGCTTTTTACTTAGATATCTAACAATTTTTTTATTAAATGTTTGTAAATTGTATCAAAAATATCCAAAATATAGCCTTCGAATTTTTTGAAACAAAAAAAAAAACAAATCATTTATTTTTTGTTTTCAATTGCTCAAATGTTTGTAAATTGTAACAAAAATTTCAAAAAAGTATTTTTTTTTTGTCAATACGACAACATAAAGCGAATAATTAAGGGTTTTCACAAGGGGTGTACTATTTGTTGTATCGTTGTATCGTCCTAACAAAAAGCAGAGTTGTTAAAAATTAAATTGAAAAAATACAACATTTGAGAATAGCACGATACAACATTTTTACGTATGTTTAGTGTCCTATGTTTGAGTGTGCTAACCGATAGAAAACTGAATAGAAAATCGTTGTTAAACACAAATAAAAATTTTAACAACTCTGTTTTTTGTTAGGACGATACAACGATACAACAGATAGCACACCCCTTATGAACAACCTAATTGTTTTAATATAACAAACTCGTTGTTGAATTTTATTTTTTTATTTTTAACAAATACAAACAAGTTACAAAAAAAAATTATTGTATTTACAAAACACATTGTTAAAAAAAATTGATTTTATTTTTAACAAATTACAAAAAAGTTACAAAAAGGGATTTGTATATACAAATTCCATTGTTGGTGCCTTTTTAAAAAAATTTTTGTTTGTTTATGCAAAAAAGGTGTTTATCATTACAAACAGAATTTTGTAAATTTTTTCTGTGTAGTATGAACTAATGGTAATGAAATTTCAATGATAATGAAAAATTCCCATGTATGGCTCATAGTTCCCGATTTATGAAACTGTGAGCCTCCAACAAAAATATTCAATGGCTTATTGCTCCATTCAAAACTTATCGGACCAGAACAAAATATATATATCGTTGAAAAAGCTACTTGAAATACCTTACCAATGATATCCAACATACCTAGACTTTTTAACCCATTACGAGCCGGGCCATGATTTTAAATGTTAATTTTTTTAAATTAGACTTTTTAAATTAAAAAAAAGAACTTTTAGAAGTAAAAAAAGCTCAGAAAATATTAATTCAATGAAAAAATTGAGTAAAACATATAAAAAAAATTGTTTTTGATCAAATATTATATTAATCTCGAATATATTATATAAATCAGTTTTTTCGCCCTCCTGAAAACCTGTTAAAGAACACATGACACTACTTGCAGGCAAGCCGACGATATAGTTATATATAAAATAAAATTAAAAATATATATTTTCACACACTAAGTCGCTTTTCTCGGAGAAGGTCACATATACATTTTGCAATAAAGGAAATACTGATATATTATTTAATATGATTACATATGAGAAAATTTCTAGACAATTTTCTTGTATATCATCATATAAAAACATATAAGGTCGCATAAAATATTTTATATTATAATATATTTTAATATTAAAAAATATATATTATTTATATATACTCTTTTTCGCTCGGGAAGTGATATTTTTCCAAAAATTATTAAAGATGTTATTCTGTAAATTTCCTAGTGGGGCGTTTTTGGCCAAAAGTATAAAATTAACCCCATATGGATCATGGTACATAAAATAATTATTTTTATTCAGTTGAAATTTTTTTATGAATTTAATCGCTTTACAATCTCGTAGTCATAATTAATATTAAGTTTCATGGGTCTTTTCTTACCCCAGGCCACTAAGGGTTACATTTTTTTTAAAAGAATATAAAGACAATTAAGTTAACCAAATTTAAGTGATATTTTTCCGAAAACTGTGTAAAATTTGATGAAAACATTCAAATTTTGTTAAATTTTTGACAAAATGAGCAATTTTTGTAAAATGTCCTGAAAAGCAGTCGCTCCAAACACAAACTCGAATTATCATTTTTCCAATTTATTTTTTTTCTTTAATATCAACTATTATGTGTTTCAAATAGCAATCGACATCTCCAAATTAGGCATTTTAAAAAATCTTTAAAATTAATTTAAAAAAAAACACGTTTTTGCATTTTTATCAAATTTGTGGGTCATTTTGTGGGTTAATCATATCCGATGAAGTCAAAATTCCATGTCTGATTCATTTTGACTATATTAAATGAATAAATGGAAAAAATTGGGCCATTTTCGTCCAACTTTCGGCACAGGTTAACATTTTCCAAAAAAAAAATCGATTTCTTCCATTTGGGACCATTTCCAATAAAACTGGGGGGGGGTGTAATAACAAATCTATTTTTAAGGGACACTAATGTATATACAACAATAGCATGTACCACATTTTTTGGTATTATTATAAATTAATTAAAAAACGAGTAAAAAAGTTAAAGTCCGGCATGCCGACTATATAATACCCTATACCATTCTGGTTAAAAGCTAACTAATGTTTGGATCCGAAATTCGATTGGGTTAATATGGACTTGTGTCAAAATTTTCTATAAAATGATAAAAGAAGAGAAAATCGGAAATATAGCCCATATGGGCGGTAGGTCTAAATATGGACCGATCCTATATAGCAACGGTGGGCAAATGCGGCCCTTTGTTGATTTTAGTGCGGCCCTTGCTGAAATTCAAATTTTTTATTTTTTTCACAATTTTCATTAAAATTTTTTATATCTAAAATTTTATATAAAATTTTAGGGCCAGTTTTACAGTCAGAACTAAGATTTTGATTTGAAAATTTCTCACTTAAAAAATATTCAAGAATCAAATCGATGTTAGCTCTGAATGTTAAACTGACTCTTAAGCACTTTATACTAAATTTTACTTAAGTAGGAATTTTGTTTGAAAATTGTGTACTTGAGTTTTAGTAAAAATTCGTAATTAGTTCTGACTATAATAATATTTGTAGTGAATTTAGAACTGTGTGAAAAGTTAGTGAAAGTTATGAAAAAGCACTTAAATTACTGACCAACGTGGTATTTATGAAATACCGGAATTTGATTGGGAACAGATTGGATTGGAAATGGATTGGATTTTGTAAACGGGTTTATAAAAATTAACGGAAATGGCATTAAACCGACGTCATAGAACTTTTTAAATATTTATGTTTCAGAAAATTTAATGAATATGAGTAACAAATAAATAACTACAAATTGGCTGTCAAAATATGTTATTTTAAGAAACAAATTTTAGTCAGATCTGAAATTTCCTCGTGAAATCCGTAGAGTTGATTTATAGAATTCAACAATCGGAAATTTCTGTAAGAAAAATGTAGGAAATTTTCTAATTTTTCTTCGGAAATTTTTAAACGGAAATTTCCGATATTGGGTTCTATAAATCCCGTCTACGGATTTGATATGGAAATTTGCAATCCCATTAAAATTTGTTTTCATTAAATTAATTAACTTTAACAAAAAATGTTAAGCGTTATATATTTACTTATATGTTTTTATTTAATATTTTAAAACTTAAATATATTAAAAGTTTTATGATGTCATTGTAATGCCATTTTCGTTTTTTATAAATTCGTTTACAGAACCGGATACAATTCCAATCCAATTCAGGTGGGGATTTCATAAAGACCACCAAAATTTTTAATTTGTAATCGCCAGAGAAGACAGAAAAAAGCCAAATCCAATGTGTTTAAAGCAAACAAATATTGAAGAAAAAGCAAAAGTAAAAAAACTGGGAAAAACAGCAATTTTTCAACAAAAAAATTCACAGTTAACAGAAAAAATATTTTTTTGTGAGCAAAAAAAGTATTTTTGGGCAAAAAGTCTTTTTTTAAGACTTTTCAAGCTCATCATTCCAAGCTCAAAAATCTTAAGAAAAAGCTATTTTAAAGCAATAAAACGGAAAATCCAAAAAAGCAAAAAGAAGCAAATATGAGTAAAACAAACAATAAAAAGCAAAAAAAGCAATTTTATCTTCTCTGGTAATCACCATTTAAGTTAGTCCTTTAGTGAATGGTGTCCCTTTAAAACCTGCAATTTCTTTTATTCTGCGCAATAAAATTATTAAATAAAAATTTAATCAAGGAGGCTATTTCTTATTTACTCTCTTATAATTCATTGAGTTTTAAATTATCGTTTGGCAGATTCTGGGGATCAAAGAAGAAAAACTTTAAAAAATATTCCGAAAATTAAAAACATAATTTAAAGCGAAAAATATGATATCCTACTCCAGTATGGTTGAAAGATGTGGTATGGTAAAGCTTTAAATATGGTTGAATGTTTGGATTCGAAATTCGAATGGTTTGAAAAGGACTTGCGCCAAAATTTGTCTATAAAATGATAAAAAAAAAAAAAGAAATAGGGTACCGGTAAGAAAAGTTGGTTTTACCCAATTTTAGGTGCATTTAAGAGAAAATCGGATATTCAAGGTGATAGCGAAATCGCTATCACCTTGAATATCAGAAAACGATATCATATTCCAATAAGATTATAATATCGTTTTCGATAAGGTTTAATCAGGTTTAATGACAAAGTATACTTCAAAATATTCAATATTTACAAAAATTAAAACAGTTTTCAGAAACAAATAAAATTTATAAAAACTTGCAATTTTTACTTCGTTTGGCTATTTATACTCCTTGTTATTGACAATTATAGTTGCAAAATCTAGATGAGTTCGACGTTTCTTCTGAATATGACGATTTCATTATCAATTTTTCATTATGACTTCATTTCAGCTCATTTTAAAAGAATTCAGGTTTTGCTATCATATATGATATAATTTTCGATATCGAAATCGCCTGGAATAACGATAGTGTTTCGATGCTGGACCAGATTTTGACGATTTTACTATCGTTATTCCAGCGAATTTCGATAGCGAAAACGGTATCATATTTGCTTGGAAATACGATATCGTTACGATAGGTACATTTTAGAACAAAAAATCTATCGTTTTCGTATCACAAGTGATTATCATATATGATAATAAATATCACCTACACTCATAAAAAAAAGCCCTTACAAATAGTTAAAAATTCTGCCAAAATAACAGGAAATAGTACCTGAATTTGCGCCAGCAGAAATTTCAATGATGTTGAGAATCATGGTCTGCTAAATTTAGGTGACCTAAATTTTAGGTAAAAAAGTTAGTTCAAATACAATAATTTATAAGAAATGTTGTTTAATGGAAATGAAAATTACTCAGCTGAAATCAGCACATGTTTTCTGCTAAATTTTAGTTGGTTATAAACAGGTAAAAAATTTAGTTAACATTCAAAAATTTAGAAGAATTTTCGTTTAATAGAAATGGAAGTGGGTCAGTTGAAATCTGCAAAACATGCTGCTAAAATTACAATCACTTTTTGTTATTAATTGAATAAAAACAAATTAATGTAAATATTGTTAATTTTATTTTCAAATAAATTACACAATCCAAACACTATTTGCACTTTTATTTTCTTGCCAATATGTTAAACTTCCGCTGGAGTTGAATTATGTGGTTCCTTTTTTCCGTCTACCTGCGGGTCGAATTTAGATGAAAATGTTAAAGGGCTGAAATAAAAGAAAAAAAAATAACATATTTAATAGTATTCCCTTAAATATAGTTTATGTTATAAAACAAACCTTTGTTATTTTATTTTTTAAATACAATTTTAGCTGCGAAATTTTAATGTCCAGTATACCTCTGTTTTCTTTTGCGTTCCTTTGCTGACTAACAGAAACATTTACTAGAACTTTCTGAACAAGCGCATATTATTTTTATTTGTTTGGTCGGCAAACTCACCAATACACACTTCACCATCAAGCGCCATCAAGCACCATCAATCACTATACACTAGCGCCTCTATCGTTTTCTTTTGAAAACACAAATATTAAGAAAGTTGCCAATAAATTTATCTATATTAGCTGATAACATTGTCAATATCATTTATAAAAAAATAACTAAATTAGTTCAAGTACAGTAGAAATATCTTTTTGTGGTGAAATTTGATAACTAACAACTTTAGCTAAACAACGGATTTAAACGAAAACAACAGGAAAAATTAGTTCAATTGAATTATAACGCGTTTAACAGATTTTGTACTAACTTTTTTTTATGAGTGTAGGTGATATCGTTTCGATATCGTGACGATATCATTTGGTTTATTGGGTATGGGCGATAGGTGCAAATATGGACCGATCCTATCTAGAATCAATAGGCTTTGTCCTTGAGCACATGTCAGTCACCTGCAGCGTGGGGAAATCCAATTCTAGGGGAACTTTATATGGGCACTATGTCCAACCATGGACCGATACAAACCATGGGCCGTTCATGGGCCGATATAAGTAGGTGTGCCAAATTTCATTAAGATATCTTAATATTTGCGACCTGTAGCACGCGCACAAGAATACCTGGACAGACAGACAATCGAAACAAAAATTAATTCTTAGTCGATCGGTATACTAAGAGGTGGATCTGACTCCAATATTTTTTGGTGATACAAACACCACAAAATTTTACCCTGTCCACTAGTGCTGTAGGGTATAATAATAAGTTGTGGTGTAGGGTTGAAGTTTCAAAAAATGGAATTTACAATCGTTTCCTGTGGAACCAGTTTGGGAAGAGATGGAGCTGAGAACCGAATTTTTCTTAAAAAAGTAAAGCAGTAGTTCCGTTTAGTTTAGTAGTTTTACTTTTTTTTAACTGTATGTGCGGCCCTTTATAATTTGTGAAAAACTATAATTTGGCCCTCGGTGACAAATCCGTGCGAGGGCCATATTGTGGTTTTTCATAAATTATACAGGGCCGCACCATTCCCGGACTTTTTCATTTCCCGGGACAACGGGATGTGTTTCTGAATTTCCCGGGATCCCGGGAATTCCCGCTCGTTAGAAAATGAATATATCCGACGTATGTTTACTTTTAAAACTCGATATCTTTAAAAAAAACTTACGATAAAGTTCATCTTTTGGTTGCAGTCATGAGAAAATCTACTTAATATATTCTGAAATAAAGGCTTAATATAAAATATCCATATCTTCCACTTTTTCGAGATCAATTCGTTTAACAGTTTAAATAGCGAACTAATATGCAGGCAATATATTTGTATGGAAAGCCGTCTTAATTTTAAAACAACTCTTAGAAATACATTAATTAAATATTAATTCGCGGTTTAAACGGTTAAATAAATTGAACCATAAATTCTTTCAGGATATAATGGAATTGTTAATGGGTGCAAATTTGTATTGGACCAGCTTTAGAATCAGAACTAAGATCGATTTTTTGATTAAATATGGAATCCAAAAATTTCTATTTCTAGATATTTTTTTATATGCAGATTTTCAGAAGTATTCGTCCATTTTTATTAAAAAGTTTAAAAGTGAGTATTTTTCACACAAATTTTTAGGCAAATCGTCTAAATCTTTTTATAAAAATAGACACTAAAATATTAACACAAAACAGAGTTGTTAAAATTTTTATTTGGTTTTAACAACAATTTTCTATTGGGTTTTCAATCTGTTAGCACACTTAAATATAGGACACTAAACATACGTAAAAATGTTGTATCGTGCTATTCTCAAATGTTGTATTTTTTCAATTTAAATTCTAACAACTCTGTTTTTTGTTAGGACGATACAACTATACGACAAATAGCACACCTCTTGTGAACAACCTTATAGTTTTATAACTTTAATTGGTATTTTTTGAATATAAATATATATAATTATTTTATAAATACTTAAAAAAAATTATTTAATTTTCATTGTTGCATTTTTTTTTAATTAACATATAAAAAATCCAAAATAATTTGAAAAAGCATTTGATGCATTATTTTAAAAATAATAGTAAGCTTTAAGTGCAGCGAGAAATTTTCAACCAGTCCCGTTCAAAAATATATTTTTTAATATATTGTATTTTTTAAATATCCCAGAGGATGATTTGCGATGCAAATCGAAATATCGGAAGAAACTTAAAAAATAAAATATTGAGAAATAAAATACAAAATATTTGGATTTTTATTTTTTAAAAATTTATGACCTAAAGCCAAACAATACTAAAAATATAACAACACCAAAGGTCAACAATATTTAATCTAACAAAAACATAAAATTTGAAAAATACAACTGAAATAAATGAATAGCAATTGAAATTTAAATGAAATTATTTGAAGTAGGTAATAAAAACTTAAAACACATCAATTGAAAATACGAAAATATTATCATTTTTTTTTAATTTTCATGTCGAGTTTTTTTTGGAGGTATTTGGAGCTGAATTACTGATGTTGAAATGTTGTGTATGTACATATATTGTTTTATTTGAACAAAGACCATCATTAAAAAATATAAACTTTCCGAGGTACGAAATTTTTTGTTGGTATTTAAACTTGATAATGTCTAATAAAATTTATTTTCGGTTTAACTAAACCCAAAACATTCGGCCTAAATAATATTTTTTTATATTATATATTATATTATTAAATTTTAAATAGCATTTTTTTAATTTTAAATATTTTTTATTAAAATTATTTTTAAAACAATCAATGTTTTAATTGAAATAAAGCTTCAAAAATTTTAATATACTAGCTAAAACTTCTGTAAAAGAATAAAATAAAATCCCGCACTAAATTCCCGGGATTGCGGGATTGAAAAAAGGGCGGGATTCCCGGGACATAAACCCTAGACACTATGCACTAAATTTAAACCATGATTAGAAACTTAAAGATTTAGTCAGTAATTTGAATGATTTAGATAAATTAAAACGCCGACTTTTTCACACAGATCAATGCAAGGCAATACTAAGACCAGTGTAGCGCAGTATTATAGTCAGCACTACCCGAGTAAAAAAAATTATATATAATCATATATGGCAAATATTACAATATATAATTATACATGTCGTTATGTATATCCATATATAATTATATATGACGTTTTTTCACAAAATTTTTCCTTATATTATGCCATATATAATTTCATCTAATTAGATATTGGCCTTCATAATATTAGATATGGCATATTTAATTATATATTACATAACATGGTTGATCTTATTGCATATATAGTTATATATAGAACTATATCTTAATATATATGGTGGCATTTTAGCAATATATAAATATATATGGTATCATTTAAACAATATATAATTATATATGGTGACAGTTAAACTAGATATTATCATATATGGTGCCATTTAAACAATATATGGTCATATATGGTACCTCATAAACCAAATCTTTAATTCAGTTCCAGATATGATAATATATGGTACTATATATAGTGCGATATATATTTATATATGGTGTTATTTAAGCTATATATTATCATATATGGTGCCATTCAAACCATATATTATCATATATGGTGCCATTCAAACCATATATTATCATATATGGTGCAATTTCAACAATATATGCCCATATATGGTACCTCATGAACAATATTTTTAATACAGTTCCACATATGATAATATATGCTACCATATATAGTGCCATATATATTTATATATGGTGTTATTTAAGCAATATATTACCATATATGGTGCCATTTAAACCATATATTGTCATATATGGTGCCATTTCAACAATATATGCTCATATATGGTACCTGATGAACGACATTTTTAATACAGATGCAGATATGATAATATATGCTACCATATATAGTCCCATATATATTGATATATGGTGTCATTTAAACAATATTAATATATAGACATATATGGTATCATTTAAACAATATATTGTCATATATGGCACAATTTAAACAATATATGGTCAAATTTGGTACCACATCAACATTTTGAATACAATTCCATATATGGTTTAATTTGAATAATGTAAAACTATGTATGGCGCTATAAAAAATATTATCAGATATGTTACTTCATTAACAATATTTATAATACAGTGTCATATATTGTAATATATGTATATCATTCAATATATATTGATGTATGGTAATGGTACAATAATTCCAATATCAGTTGAGATACAATTTGTGGGTCCATATCAACAATTTGTTCACATACATTTAACATATATATATGTACATTTAAGTTATAATTTATAAACACTTTATAAAGTTAAATAGTTCCATAAACCTCGTCTAACTGTATAGAATGTTTATGAATATACGATTTAATATACATATAATAATTACAACTACAAATTGGTGCCATTATCTAAAATTTAATTTAATGTTAACTTACAATAAAATATAATTGTATTTCCTAAAAATAAAAATATAGTGTTAATTAATGTTAATATACAATAGGTTTAAGTTTAACATCCCAGACAGAAAAATATAATTCGGCACAATGCTGGCAAACCGTTGGCGATGATCGGTTATGCGTTGGCAGAACGTTGCATTAACTATCTTGGCAAAAAAATAGATTTCAAAAAACATTTTTGAAAAAATTGAGAAAACTTTTTTTAATATTTGCTTTTAATTTTACCCAGTCCACCAGATTGTCAGCCAAGACCTCTACACTCTAATCTAACGAGACTTGTTATAGATGTGTGATAGCTACAAATTAAATGAATGATAAAAGCATTTCGAGCTAACTTATAAGCATCGAAAAAAGGTATTCCAGAAATTATTAAATGTATTTTAGAAAATTTTAATTGTATATCACAAAATATTATTTGCACTTCAGAAACTACAATATTACGCAAATTTAATTATTTATTTATTTAGTTGTGTCCAGAAATAATGAAATCTATTTCAGAATTTCATAGCTAATAGAGAAAAATTTGATAATAAATTTGATTGATAATTTCTGAAATACAGTTTGATAATTTCTGAAATACAGTTGTGAATTTCGGAAATACAATTAATAATTTCTGAAACACAATTGATAAAACTGAACTTCAATTGACTAGTTGTGAAATACAATTCTTAAATGTGAAAAATAATTGATGAGTTCTGAAACACAATTGATAAAACTGAAATTCAATTGATTATTTCTGAAATACAATTGATAAATCTTAAAACAATTAATACAATTGGAAATGGTGTAGAGCGTCAAAATTATGTAAATAAAATTATTTTATTTAAAGATTTCAATTTAATAAAAAAATAAATATATAATTTTATAAAAAAATTTGTAGAAAAAAAATTTTAATTTTATAAAAAGAAATTAATTTTGTAAAAGAAATGCATATTGAACTCGTTACCTTCTGAGTTTAAACCTTATTTTAACAAAATATTGTAATTTTTATACAATCAGTGCTCTGCCAGTCTATTATTTTTTGAACAGTTGGCAATATATGTCTGGGATCTTATTTAATCCCAAATAAATGGAGATCTTACGTAGTACCCAAATATAATGCGGCATCTAATTTTATCTGTCATTTTTATGGATACTTTTAGATGTCAATCCCCAAATATATTGCTGTTTCTAATTCGATCTGCCATTTTAATACCGAAACAAATTGCTGGATCTAATTCGATCTGCCATTTTTTGGATAAAATTAGGTCTTACTAAATCCCAAAATATATTGCTGGATCTAATTTGATCTGCCAATTTTCTATTCAATTTATATCCAAGTTTATCCACAAATATATTGCTGAATCTAATTCGATGTGCCATTTTTCGGATCAAATTAGATCTAAATTAATCCACAAATATATTGCTGGATCTAATTTGATCTGCCATTTTTCAGATCAATTTATATCTAAGTTTATCCACAAATATATTGCTGGATCTAATTCGATGTGCCATTTTTCGGATCAAATTAGATCTAAGTTTATCCCCAAATATATAGCTAGATCTAATTCGATCTGCCACTTTTTCGGATCAAATTAGATATACGTTTATCCACAAATATATTGCCAGATCTAATTTGATCTGCCAAAATTGAGATCAAATTAGATCTAAGTTTATCCCCAAATATATAGCTGGATCTAATTGGATCCGCCATTTTTCGGATCAAATTAGATCTAAAAATATCCGCAAATATATAGCTGGATCCGCCAATTTTCGGATCAAAATAGATCTAGGTTTATCCCCAAAGATATCACTGGACCTCCCAATGTTGAGATATAACTTGATCTTAGTTTATCCCCATATATACAATGGGATCTAATACGATATGATTGGATACACCCAATTTTGAGATCTAATTGGATCAGCTAGATATTACAGCAGATCTTAAACAATATCAAATTGGATATAATTAGATATTGCGCGAGATCAATTTTTTTTACTCGGGTAAGTACGAATTTAAACAAATCTTTATTTGAGTAATAAATTTTCAAACAAAATTTCTCACTAATTTTAGTTTAAACTCGTGCTTTGTGCTGACTATAAAACTCGTTCACTCAACAAAAAAAGTGTGTATAGCTGCTGAAAATTTTGATGTTATTACTGGAAACTTAAGTATTTTGCGCCCTTCGACATATTTTACTATTTCATTTTAGCAATTCAAGCCTACTGATTCGTAATATAATGCAATTAGTAGAAAAATGTGTAACCCCTACTAAATTTTAATAAATTGTTGTAAACTGTAATTTAAAAATTATGTGCTAAAATTAGCAACAAATTTTACTGAATATTAGTTCACTCGAAGAAAAACCTCCTTCATATTTATAAAAAGCTTCACAAATGTGATGAAAAACAAAAATAAATCTTAACAAATGTGATAAATTATTTTTTTTGGTTTAATGCAAAATGACATATTTTTTTATATTTATGAAATGATAGTTCTTCATATATTTGTAAATGTCGACATGTTTCGTAAAATAAATTGAATTTATTTTGTAAATAATTAAGGGCCAGTTTTATAGTCAGAACGAAGTTAGATTTTTGTCTAAACACTTTTTAAATAACAAATTTCTAGCTGAAATCGACGTAAGGGTAAGATCGATTGTTCCTTTAAATATTTCTTAAGTAAGCAATTTTCAAATCGATCTTAGTTCCGACTATAAAATTGGCCCTAATTTTTTTATCTAAAAATTTTCTAAATAAAAAACTTAAAAACATTGCAAAATAAAATATTAAAAAAAAAGTTTTTAAATACAAAAAATCCAAATTAGAATTTCAACGAGGGCCGCACAAAAATCAGCAATGGGCCGCATTTGCCCACCGTTGCTATATAGAATCAGTATTCTTTGTTCTTGGGACCATGTGAGTAAGCGAAGCAAATTTCATTGAAATATTTTCGTATTTGCGACCTGCAGCGTGTAGACAAGCCAATTTTGGGGGGACCCTTATATGGGCACTAGGTCTAAACATGGACCGATTAACGAGAATCGATAGGCTTCGTTCTTGGGCCGATATAGGTCGGTGTACCAAATTTCATCAATATATCTTAATATTTTCGACCTGTAGAGTGGGCACAAAATGCATGGACAGACAGACGGACGGACGGACATCGATAAATCAAAACAAAAAGTGATTCTGAGTCGATCGGTATATCGGAAGTAATTTTGTTACAGCTAGCTAAAAACACAAAAATTAATACTATTATCTAAATTATTGGCCAAAATCACACTTTTCTCCAAAATTTTAATATTTAAAACGCCGTCACTATTAAGTATGTATTTTCCAGTAGAATTATTTTCTAAGGTGTATTTAATAAACTCCAATGCGTTGACCACTATTTTTATATTTTGTTGAACAAATTTTTAAAAAACACAAAACTAGAGATTTGCAAATTTATAAAAAAAAAATCCCATCTTTGGCCATACCTGGAACTAGGTTATCATAACCCAATTTATATCTGAATATTTGTGGATCTTAGCAATGAAACTAGAGTACAACATTGTAAATTTGTTGAAAAGATATTTTATTTTTTACTTTCATAATTTATCTCATTTTAACCCTACAATGGTCTGAGGAAATTGCAATTACTAAAATATTTTCAAACCGATTTTGAACTTTTAGACATTACGAGAAAGGTAATTCAGTCTAGATTATGATTCTATTTACATTTTCTAAAAATACGGTTACCAAAGAGCCAGTATTTTGAAATAAAGCCAAAAAAATTTTCGCCTTGTAAATCTTGTAGTATTTCAAACTTCAGGGCTGATGCGGCACGTGTTCTCGTTATCCGTTCACCTAAATTTTTTGCATGGTGTATTCTTATACCCAATGGCACATTTATAGTGGGGGACGGCCTCAAATCGCAAGTTGAAAAATAAGGTCCACCCTAAGGTACATAGACTAGGGCAACATTTGATAGTTAGGGATACGGTTTTGGCTATAACTCGGAGACGCATCGAGATACCACCTTAAATTTTGCACACAAATGTATAAAAGAGTTTAACAATAATCATATATTTTTTTAAGAATTTTAAAAAATGCCCATTTCGAGCAATGGGAATTTGGACTCCAGACCAAAGATACAAGCCGGTCCATTCTGTCGGCTGACGGCAGCTAATTGGTAAAATGGTCGGCGGCGATTGATTTTTAGAGTTGAGCCGCAAACGCATCGGCGAGGGCTGGCTTAAAAAAAGAGTGTTGACTGGCGAGAGATAACCGGATAAAGTCGGCTAAAAGGTAAATTTTCCAAGAATTTCAACAGATACATACACGGAAAAAGAGCAACTGCAAAAATATCGGAATCAACTTTGTAATTTTTTTAAAGGTACAAAATAATAAGTCAGTAGAAAAATCTGTCAAAATCGATTTGACTATTTTTTAACAAATTTTTAGTTGAAACACTGATTTGCGACACAAGTCCCATTTTAATTCATTCGAATTTCGGATCCAAACATTAGTTGGCTTTTATCCAGACTGGTGTAGGTTATTGTATAGTCGGCAGGTAGGTTATTGTATAGCCCGACTTCAACTTTTTACCAGTGTTGGCAGGCAATACCGCTAAAATACCGTTACCGGTTCAAAACCCTTTCAAATGACTACCGTTACCCCTAAAATACCGTTACCGAAATACCCGGAATACCGTTATCCTTAAAATACCGTTACCGAAATAACTGAAATACCGTTATCCTTAAAATACCGATACCGAAATAAATGAAATATCAATACCCTAAAAATACCGTTACCGAAGCAAATGAAATATTGTTATCCCTAAAATACCGTTACCGTTATTTTTAATTTTCTGCTTTTGCTAATTTCACGTGGTTATTGAGTATTTTTTGTACAATAAGTTGATAAATTGGTTCTGTATCTAGTCTCGTTTGTTTTTTGTAAAAAAAATTGCGAAATAACTGACTACCGTTACCCTTAAAATACCGTTACCGATACAACTAAAATACCGTTAACCTTAAAATACCGTTACCGAAATAACCCAAATATCGTTACCTTTAAAATACCGTTACCGAAATAACTCAAATACTGTTATACAAAATACCGATACCGAAATAAATGAAACAGCGTTACCCTTAAAATACCGTTACCGAAATAACATAAAATATCGTTACCCTAACGATAACCGCATTCGTTTCGGTTACCATCCATGCTTTTTACTCGTTATTTCTATTTTTATATAAAGAATAGTAACCAATAAGAAATGTATGAATTATTGCCAATATATTTTGAAAACACTCCATGTGTACTGAACGGCAGAAAACAGCTTTTGATTTCAGTGAAAGTAATTTTTCAGTTCAGTGAAAGTAATTTTTTGGTTTTTAATTCATTAAACGTAAATTTTTTTAAAAAAAAACTGAACGAATATCAAATTGAACGAATTCAGTGGCGAATTAATTCAGTAAGGAATTAATTCATCTGATTAATAAAACAACTATAGCAATTGAATTAATTCTTTCAATTTGTTTTTTGTTGAACACGTTCAGTTGAACGAATTCAGTGAATTACCCGAGTAAAAAAAATAATATGATGTCATATGTAATGATATCTTATTTAATATAATTGAAGATATGCTATGATCCGAAAAATGGTGGATAAAATTATATCGGATAAGATCTAAATATATTGAATCATATAGAATCTTATCCGGATTTTGACCCGATATAATCATATCTAATTTGATTTAGAGAGACATAATTATATGAGGTTCAAAACAAAAACTAATAAAAAGTACATAAATACTAGAAAATAACACCCTTAAGAATTCAAAATTTAAATAAAAATTTAAGTATTTAGAAGAAGTTGTACATAATTGTAACCAAGCATTTTAAGCCTTCTCATATAGAATTTTATTCTACCCGTAAACTGTGTAAACCTGGTATGTTTACGAGTTTAACCCTCTAATGCTCTTTCTTCTGATTGCGATAATATTTAAACTATATATTTGGCATTGAAAATCTACTATGGAAGAAATATTAAAATTTTAATTTATCGCTTTATTTAGGCGATATCGCATAATAAAGGTTGAAGACGAATCAAGAAATCCAGTAGTTAAAAAATTTCGGTTTTTGCTATAAATAACACTATCAATAAAATAAAATCACGTACTGAAAATTACTCATTTAGTCTTGTTCTTTCAGAAGTTATGGCGATTTTCGCTTTTTGAAAATTACGAAATTTGGCACAAAACATCAATACATTTTGACGAAACTAGGTTTGCTTACTACTAGCTCTGAGTATGTAATCAGCTAGTTTTTGAGTTAGAAATATATTCGTAAGATGTATCCTGACGTTATACTGTGAGTCCTGGAGCAAAATTAGTAGCTAATTTTATAAGTAGAGACTCTAAGCTAGCTTCGGTATTGTCGATAATGTATGCTAGATCGTAAATGTATTTTTGACGATTTTTGAAATATTTTTTACTGTTTTAAAAAGTTAATTTTTTTCAAATTTTCAAAATTTTCATTGTACATGCTTCTCGTTTGAAAATCGTTCCTTATACACAAAAACGTTTGAAGGCGAAAAAGTAGGTAATTATGTTTTCTATTGATATAATATAACTTGGTTAATAAAAAAAATGTTATTTAGCGAAAAACTATTTAATGTCTGAAGACCGCTTTTTAGCGGCCTTGGGACATGAGTGTTAATGAGTGTTAATGTCAAATTCCATACATAAAAAATATGGCTTGTATTTATACAAGATTTACAAGGAATTTACGAGTTATAATGAGTACGCCTTTTATATTTTGAAATCATACATAAATATCTCTCAAAAAAACAGAATTTTTTACATTGCGCTATACTTAAATATATCTAAAACAACTTAGAAAAAACTTTAACATTGAGCTATATAAAACTTTATATGTTTACCGATAAAGCCATTTTTAATAATATATGACGCTGTATTAAAATTGTCATATCATATGTAACTAAATATGGTACATATTAATATATATGGGGACATATATATTTATACTGATCTATATATGACATCATATATGAAATTTTTGAAAAACTCAAAGCTATACATAATTATATCCACAACGATATAGTGTCACACTTGACTATATATAAACATATTAGTCCATATTAAATTATATAATTTCCTATGTAACTATTTTTACTCGGGTATACATAATTATATCCACAAAGATATAGTGTCACACTTGACTATATATAAACACATTAGTCCATATTAAATTATATAATTTCCTATGTATTATTTTTACTCGAGTACTTAAGAAAAGGCATTTATTCAATTCTAAAGAAAATTGAATTGGATTGGTAGTGTATTCATTAAAAAACTAATTAATTCTTCAAAGCTCACCTCACCCCCATGAGAAGGTCATCTCTGTACAAAAATGGATATTGTTTAAGTCTTGGACTATTTGGACATTTTTTAAAATTCCATTTTATAAAATGGACCATTTGGACGTTTTTTAAAATCCCATTTTATAAAATGGACCATAGCTCGAAAACTAAACGATATAGAGTAAAATAGACAAAGCCATTGCTCGCTTAGGGTATCAATATATGCCCTTATTAGTTATGGACCAGGTCCGAGAAAAAAGTACAAATAAAACTGTAGTTTTACAAATTCTTTGATTAAATTCCGAATTTTTTAATTTAACAAAAATTTAAAAATCAGCAAATTTGATTTAACCCAAAAGGTTAAAAACTACTTACGAATTTTAGGTTAATGGACCATTTTGGTCCATACCTAATTTTTCATAAAAAAAGACCATAAACCCATTTTTTATAGCTATTTCCATTTAATATTTCGAGAACGCAATACTAACTCTAAAAAATATATTTCTATGCTCAAGAAATATTTTGGGCTACCCAGCAAACAAAGATGATCATTAATGGCTCAGAAATGAGCCCCAAAAACATAAGCATTTTTCCACTTTTTCCTATGAAAGTGGTCCGTCCAAAAGAGCCCCCTGTGGGCTCAGAAATGACTCAGAAAAAAGAAAGTATAAAATCTAAATTTTCCTCATAAATTTAAATAATTTTGGAATCTTCTTCGAGACCGAAAAATGAACCCTCATTTTGAGACAGCTTTTTAGATTGTAGAGACAACTTTTTGAATTGTTTTCTGAGGGTTCATATTTTCTACCAAAAAAAAGAGTGTTTTCAAAAAAACAATAATCATTTCTATGAGCCATTTAAAAATCTTATTTATGAGCGCTCCGAAATTGCTGGCTGGGTATTCATTAAACGTTGAATGTTTATTACTATAGTACTTGTCATAACAATTTTATTTGAAAACTCTGGGGTGCTCCTAATTTCATTTGGTTGTACCATCAAATGAGTAATTTATACATATTACTGCTGCTATTCAGTTATTTGTGTTATTTTTGTGATTTACCTAGTTTCATTTAGTCATATATCAACTATTCGCATTAGTTTCACTTCAGTTTCAGTTCAGCTTGTGTTTTCTTTGTTTTTTGATAAAATGGAAAATCGGCTTAATTTGAACTCTAATGCTATTGCTAAAACTCTAAACGACAGTGACTCGGATATTTCAATTTCGATGAAAATATCTAATACGAAAATACAGAAACAAGTGATTCTGATATAGAAAATGAAAAAAATGTGCCTGCAGCTGGCACTATGGATCCATTGTATATTGCAAAAAATAATATGCAATGGATTGCAACTCTATTATCCTGTCCCATTGCAACTACTTCTGAGAATATTATCTCAACACATGGCGACTCTAAATTAGGCTATGTATGGCAGCCTTAGAAAGCGTGTCGTATTGGATTTCACTAAAGGTTTGAAAGGTCAAAATATTGTATCACGGCCGATCATTTCTTTTTATCTTTCGATTTGGCAAAAAAAACTTTTAGAAAGAAAATTTACATATGTGGGAACAGCTTACTTCCAATGAAATCCCTACATTCGTTTTTTACATTGGCCATAGACATAAAGGAACTGTTTTGATAAGGTACCAGAAATCGATGTCAATGCACCGAAAAAGAAGCCTGAGCTTGTATCTTTCTATAATTTGACAAAAGGTTTGCAATTGTTTTGCCATTATTAGTCGATTAATTGTCTTCTGTCTTAGAAGGCGTAGATAACGCCGACCAAATGATTGGTTACTATATTCCTAAATGGAAGAAAAATCGATGGCCGAATGTTGTATTTGAAAAAATTATAGTTATATCCGCATTGAATGCTTTTATAATTTTTTCTGAAATTCATGTTTCGTGGCACCAAGTGATCCAAATCGTAGGAGACCTGAATTTTTACGACAATTGGTGCTTTCTTTGGCCAAAGAATACATCTAATATACCAAAAGAAAAATTTTCATCGAAGCTATTGGCTGAGGTAAGAGCATCTTTCTCAGGTTCCGTAACTTCTGGAAGTGATACAAGAAACCTACCCTCTAGAAAACGTGGAACGTTGCTGCAGATCCAAATGTGAAAGTAAATGTGTTGTCTGCAGCAAATTTATTTGAAAACTAAAGCGCAAAATAATTTGCTCATCCTGTAATGCGAATATGTGAATGAAAAGTAAAAAAATGGACCAAAATGGTCCCTAACATAATATTTGTAACTGTTTATTTTTCTCCCTTCCATTTTATGTTAGACACTTATTTATATTCATAAAAGCATTAATTCAGAAAAAAATCACATGAGCTAAAATATATTGACTATATTGTACCGTTGCAAAGTTAAAGAGAGAAGTAAAACAAAATGGACCAAAATGGTCCTAACCTAACAGCAGGGTTAAGCCAAAAATAGGAATAATTTTTGTTAAACTAATAAATTTTTCTGTTGAGCCAACAGACATACAATTTTGAGTGTATAAGTTAAAAAAAGTATTTTATTAAATTAATATTTTGAAAATTTGCACTTAAAATTATTTAAAGTACTCAGGAACAAAAAAATCGCCAACGATGTCAAAAATTTCCGCGGAAGTGGTATTTAGCAGCTTGAAAGGTATTTAATAATACCATAAAAAATAATACCATTGATGGAAAGACATCAGAAAACTTAAAAAATTTTGTAAAATAAAAATATATAATAAAAATTTGTATATGTGACAGCGCATAGAGAAAGGGACCTAAGGGTAAAAAATCAATTTTTTTTTTTTTTGATGTGGACAACATCTGAGCATCGAATGAGACCGATCCCATGCCCCAAAAGTGTTCCCTCCCAGAGATATGCGCGTTTTATGAAAGTGAAGTCGACGATTCTAAAAAAATGTTCGTACTAACAGAGTGATATTCACGATTTAAAAGAATTATAAATGAGTATTTATTATAATTCACAATTAATAATTTCAGAAAATAAAGCTAGACTCGAAAAACCGCGAGCAAAATTGATATCAAACTCATGGAAACAGCCCGCTAGGTAGAAAACAGTAAAAACCAACTACACAAAACAAGAGGTAGGGACGACCTACGCGCGTTTTCAAGGTTGACCAACACGTTCCTGACGTCATGAGATGTGTCGCTTTCAAATGAGACCAATACCAACACGCTCAGTGATGGTACACCAAAAATACACGTATTTAAATCTTTAAAATGGCTCTCCTGAACAAAACCGGTTTTTACCCTTAGGTCCCTTTCTATTTTGCGCGTCACATATAGTTTTATAATAATATTAATCTTAAAAAACACGGTTATAAAATAGTTTTTATTTTTAAATTGAATGTTTTTTTTTTAATTTTTTGATGGACATTTTTTTTCAAACGCAGTCCTTATAATGCAGAAACCTTTAGAATTGTAGTATCAACAGAACTGCCTAGTTGTGCTACCGCCAGTTTGATGCAAAACATTTTAAAAATCAACGATATCTCAAAACAAGAAAATTTTTCTTTTCAAATAATTATGTATATTTGAATAAATTTTCAAAAAAATTAATATTTTTGCATTTTTCTATCGGCTTTAGCCGAAAATTGGCTTAGCCGATTATTGTCGGCGGCTGAATCGGCTTGGCAAAGGTGTCAGCTGGCGGTGGCTGACCGGCTAAAGTCGGCTGGCTTGTATCTCTGCTCCAGACCCCAAGAAATGTCCGTTGACTCTTCCATGTTAAAAATTGATATGCATAACATTTTAAAGGGTACATTCTTACCTAATAAATAATACCAAAGCGAATTTTATATTTTGAATCGTTTTTAAATTATTGTCGATTTTGTAATCACAATATTCGTGACGTCATATTTCGGAAACCGAAATAGTCCGGGCCAAAAAAATGTATGCATCGTTGACCTCTTGTAGTGTACCACAGTTATGGCGAATTTCATTCAAATCGGAGATGGTAAATCCGAATGGTGTGTTGAGTTGATATTTTTTCACCCTAATGTCAAAATTTCAGTCATTGATTCGTAATTTTCCTTTGTATTGTTATATCAACTCACTCTACGAATGAGCGGAAACTCCCTTTTGAATAATTATATTAAAAATCTTGACAAACTGTACTAGTTATAAATAACCAAATGTATTTTTAAGTCATATCACATAAGGGAAAAACCCATAATTAAGTAATAATAACCAAATGTATTTTAAGGAGAAACCAGTGTTGCCACCAGTAAAACAATAAAATACACAGCTCTAGGTCAAAAATTATCCAAAACTGTATAAAATTACACAAAAAATTAATATTCCTTTATTAGTTTCAAATAATCGCTATTTTTGTAAAAAAAAAAACATTAATGCATGCATTTAGACTGCTCACAGTGGTCCAGAATCGGAAGCAGACTAGTTTTGTGAAGTAATTGCTTAAAATCCCTGTATTTCGCCCTATTAGTAATATCTAATTTTTATTCATATGAGCCAATGGCTCATAAAACTAGATATTACTAATAGGGGGAAATACAGGGTTTTTTAAGCAGTTACTTCACAAATCTAGTCTGCTGGGGAGTAGACTAGAAATTTAATTTTTTAATTTTCGTTTACATTTCATGCTATTCTACCAGCCAATTGGTAAATTTGGAGTTAAAAGCCATTCCTAAGCCCAAAGTAATTACTTCGAAGTAATTGCTAAGTTTTATTCATATGACCCATTGGCTCGTATGAATAAAAAATAGATATTACTAATAGGGGGAAATACAGGGTTTTTTAAGCAATTACTTCACAAATCTAGTCTGCTTGGGGGTAGACTAGAAATTTCGTTTTTTAATTTTCGTTTACATTTCATGCTATTCAACCAGCCAATTGGTAAATTTGGAGTTAAAAGCCATTCCTAAGCCCAAAGTAATTACTTCGAAGTAATTGCTAAGTTTTATTCATATGACCCATTGTCTCAAAAAATTAACAAAATACGGGGTTTATATACAAATAAAATATTAATCAACATTTTTGAATGCCTCTAACTAAATTGGGTTGCGTGTTGAAAAAATTTACAAAAATAATACATTAGAGATTGGAAATATGTGGTAGATGTTACACAAAGAAACTCATTTTACCTGCTGCCGGACTTAAAAGCATGGAATTTATTATATTTTTCAGTAAAATGTGAAATTACACAAAAACTACACAAAAATGTCATTATTCAAAAATTATCCAAGGAATGTGTAAACAGTCCCGTTTTTGAATAATTATTCAAAAAGTGGCAACACTGGGAGAAACCCATGATTAAAAATATAATCTTTTAGTACCTTTGCTATGAAACAGATAAAAACTTATTCTGTGTTTAGGAAGAAACATCAGGCACCTGTGCTTGTTTATTAGGATGTATATTATATTATGTGTAGGGTTTATGTCCCGGGAATTCCCGGGACGGGATTCCCGGGAATCCCGCCCTTTTTTCAATCCCGCAATCCCGGGAATTTCGTGCGGGATTTCCCGGGATTTTTTTTTATTCTTTTACAGAAGTTTTAGCTACTATATATTACAATTTTGGAAGCTAAATAAATTTAAAGCACTGATTTGAAATTAATTTAAATAAGAAGTACATTTGAAATTAACAAATGCGATTTAAAATTTAATAAACTGAATTAGTATAAAAAAATATTATTGAAGCCAAATTGTTTTTAGATATCAGTTGAATTGTGTTAAGTTAAACCGCAAACAAATACTCGAAATTCAGGGAAAAAAAGTAATATATATGTACAACAATTCAACATCCGTATCTCAGTTCCAAACACCTCCAAAAAAACTAGGCATTAAGAAACTAGTAATATTTTCGTATTTTCAATTGAGTACTTTGACGTTTTTTTTTTCAAATAATTTTATTTAAATTTCAACTGATATCCCTTTATTTCAATTGTATATTTTAAATATTATGCAAATGCATTTTGAAATTATTTTGGATTTCTTTATATGTTAATTTAAAATACATCTATTCAAATTAAATAATTTCTTTTTAAATAGTTGTGGCATAAAAAATGTCTATTCAAAAGCTACCAATTAAAGTTAAAAACTATTTAATTACGGTGGGTCTCATACTGGAGGTTTAACTTTAACTTAAGTAAAAACAAAATAAAATGTCAAAAAAATGTACACAAAACAACAAATTTTTGGGTTAACTATTAACCTAAGTTTAAACCTGCAGTATGAGACCCACCGTTAATGTTTTTCGTTCAACTTGAGTTCAAATATTATCAGATTTTATTTTAAATTATTTTCAAATTAAAAAAGATATGATAAAATTTTTACAAGTAAATTACACAGAATACAAATTTAAAAAATTCAATAAGGCCAGCAGGATAGAATACATATTTTCGGGTCCTGTTACAAACCCATCCTCAATATTCTATGCCTTTATGGGTTAATAATTGATGATGATCTATTTAAATAGAATTGACAGAAATAAGCAAATTGAAACAACTCAATTAGACTAACATCAACGAAATTCTAACAATGTTATTTTTATCCAGCTGCTACCTATAGAATTCAACTCTGATCAAAAACTTATGAAGCACATATTTATGAACGACAACCAACCGTTAATTTTAAATGCATATTATAATTATTTTTTAACATACAACATAAATCCATGTTGATAGTAAACAATTAGGCATACGTATTAAATTATATTTTTCACTATATCTAGTGTGTTAAGATGAATAAAACATTATTTGATGATATTATAGTGTCGATTTTTATAAAAATGTTTAAAAAGAGAATTTGCCTAATAATTTGTGTGAAGAATGCTCACTTTTAAACTCTTATAAAATAATTCTATACGCATAATTCTGAAAATCTGCATAGAAACAAAATCTTTAGTAATAGAAATTCTTGGATTCCATATTTATTAAATACTTAAGCAAAAAATCTATCTTAGTTTTGACTATAAAACTGGTCCGACACAAGTCTGCACCCATCAACAATTCCAATATATCCTGAAAGAAGGGAAGAAATTAAAATAACCGTGTCTTTCACTTTTTCTATATCAATTAATTTAACCGTTCCAACCGCGAATAAATATTTAGTTAATATATTTAATTTTAAAAATAAGACGTCCTTCCATATAAATATATTACCTAAATATTAATTCGCATTTTAAACTGTTAAACGAATTGATCTAGAAAAAGTGGAAGTCATGCATATTTTATATTTAGCCCTCCTTTCAGAATATATTGAATAGATTTTATCATGGGTACTACCAAAAGATGAATTTGTCGAACGGTGTTTTAATACAAATCGAGTTTTTCAAGTACAACATATGTCGGATTTATTTATTTCCTAACGAGCGGGAATTCCCGGGATCCCGGGAAATTCATAAAAAAATCCCGCTGTCCCGGGAAATGAAAAAGTCCGGGAAAAGAAAAACCCTAATTATGTGTATTAAATAAAAATAAAAAATAAATAAATATTATATTATGTGTATTGAAAATATTATAAATAGAGGAACAACTAAATTTAATAATCAGAACTTATTTTACCAGCAATTCTTTTCTTAAGTGAATATTAGGAAACGGTTAAATATTTTTCTCAAAAAAGTATTACTGAAAAAGTTGAAAGTAACTTCTTTCAATTCATCCGTATTCAAAATTGTATTAATGGCATGAGCAATTGGTATGGATGGTTTTTCAAAAGAAGAGACTTTAAACTGTACTTAGTGCCATTAATAAATAATCTCCATTCAGTTTTGTCATATGGCTGGTTCATTTTTTGAAATAAACCATCAACATCAGTACAGTATAGAATAGAGTGTTTCTTTTCAAAATATGCAGCCAATTCCAAGCTTCTATCTCTATAGATTATTACTTTTGTCCCAAATGCAAGATGTTTCCACTGCTGCATGCGTGAAGCTAGTAATTCTGCATCTTGCTTCGTTAAATGTAAATCCCGAATTAGATCATCCAGCTCAGCTTGAGTTACTAAATGGCGTTCACCATCAGTTTGATACAAACTACCACTGCTGGTGAAAGATGTTTCGGACTCACTGCTCGTAGCATTGGGAATGACTGGTAAAGGATTATTTGGTGTACGTTGAACTGGTTTGGAAACCGATGGGGCATTCGCGTAAGTAATATTTTTCGATTTTTCATATTGAATCCAGCAACTTTTGTTAAACAGAAATAACAATCGGTTTGGAGTTTACTTGACTCTCTCCAAAGTACTGGAATTGAAAAATCGAAATAGATCTTCTTGCCATTTGACCACTTGTATAAAACAGTTCTGCAACTATTGCAAAACATTGTCGGTGTCCACAGTTTGTCCAGGTTTCTGACAGCAAAACCAAAATAATGTAAATATGCATATTTTAATGATTCTGATATTGCATATCCTTTTTTCCAACCAAATATTCACCACACACAAAGCAAAAATAGCTTGAATCAGTAACACACGATCTCCCTGACATGCTTAAACGCTACTATTAAATATGAAGATTTAGAACAGGGATCGGCAAAGGCATACAACCAGGCTTGCCATTTTAGCACTTTAGGTGCTAGCTCTAGCACTTTTTTTTAGGAGTTAGCACCCAAAAATTTAAAAAAAGTGCTAGGTGCTAGTTTAGCACTTTTTTAAAAATATTGAAATTTTTTAGCACTTTTTTTAAATAATTTAATATCTATATGAAAAATGTCTTGAAACCCTTCTCGAGTTCAAGAAATAACAGGATTTACAAATATCACAGTCCACACACAAATATACAGCTTCTATGAATTGTGTTAAAGTTGGATAGTGAATAAATATATTTACGAAGACAGTCATGCCAACTTTTTGTTAAATATTGGTATGCAAATATTTACGAATTTCTAAAAAAAAAGAAATAAGAAAAGTTAGTTTGGCATTTCTGACTTAAGTTCACACTAGATCACTTCCAAAAGAGTTCCAATTTGAAAACCATCTGATTGTTAACGGCAATCGAAAGGACCTTAAAGTACAGCCCAAAAACCCTGTCTGAGATTGTTAGCAGATTTTTAAACTTTTGGAAAGAATGGTAAAAATGTGTTTCGAAAAGAAATATTGCTAAGACTCTGGTGCTCCTGCATGTATATTAAAATTGAAAAAGTATAGGACTAACAAAACATATTGTTCAGTAAAAATTTTCTGAATCTTAAATAGTTTTCTACAGCAGAAAGAATTTAAAATTAAATGGCTTCTCTATAAAAATCATCAGCATCAGAATCTGACGATTTATTAATATATTAAAATATTTTCAAAATCGGAAGGCATTTCTGTGAAAAATTTTCACATAATTGATGATTTTTCTAACGAAATAGTTCACAAAACCCAAAATTTTTCGTATAATAGCTAATCTTTCTGTAGAGTCTGATATGTTTCAGCCTCAAAATCTGAAATTATTTCTATGGAGAACGTTTCTAATTTATCTCCAAATTATGATTTTGTATGAAATGCATAGTTTTTTTTTATTAATAATTCAATATATCAATAACAACCATGGTTTGTCAACACTAATCCCAAAACAGAAATAACGATTTAGAATGCATTCAAATAACTACAATTAACCTAAAAATACCATTAACGAAATAACTGAAAATATCACTAACCGTAAAATACTATAACGAAATTATTTATAATACCGTTTAACCTAAAAGACCCGTACTCAAAAATTTTAAATATCCTAGGGACCATCATTAACCTTAAAATACCACAAATGGCTGGTTTACATTATAAGATTTTCGGTGTGATTTTGCAACCCAGCCTATTTATTTTCCATGTGTACTAAAGCAAAATCATACCAAAAATCATACATTGTAAACTAGCCATAACGAAATAACTTAAAAAACCTTAAAATAACCAAACAAAATAATTTTAAATACCGTTAAACATAAAACAAATTAACGAAATAACTTATTATACCCTAGCGAAATATTTATGAAATAACGTTATCCATTAACACTAAAGGCTGGTTTACACTATAAGATATTCGGAAAGATTTTGCAAACTTCCCTATACAGCTATGGACATATAAATGGCACATTTTACCATGAATTCTTTCTTATGCTACTATATTGCAAATACTATTAACAACAAACAAGTTTTTGTTTTTTCCAAAGGTTTATTATGCACATTTAATATTGCTGTAAACTTTAGTTGAAATGCATTAATATAAATAAAAACTTATCATTATGAAAAAACAAACCCATTGAAATGAGCTGGACACATAAATGGCGCAATCTTAAAAAAAGAGAAGAAATGGTTTTAATAGCTGTATTTTCGACTTAACTATATCCGTTAACTTTTAAAAAAGCACAAAGTGCATAAAAACGTTTTTTAGACGAAAACTGACATATTACTTTTCGTATGCACGTTAACTTACAACGTGGATAATTATCAACGTTGAAAACTCAACGTTTATACATTTTCACACCTAGCGTAACTTCTTCGCGTAACTACCTAAAAAGTTTTGCTGACGTACGTTCGATTATACCGGAACTATCATAAATACTCAATATTTAAAAAAATTTGATACTCCAATCAGTTTATCATTGATTTGCTATAAATACTTAACGTTGATAGGTATGAACGAAAATACAGCTAATATTGCATTTGTTAAATTTTTTGGTATGTACAAATATTTTACCATTAATATTTAGTGCTGTGGCCTTTTTTCTGATGACAGCTTTGTACCTGCGACCCATACTTTCCACTAGTTTTTGGCATACCAAGCTTCCTGGGCGGCCGACCGCAGTTCATCCATATTTTTGTAATTTTTCTTGGCGATTTCAACCTTGACTTCGTTCCACAGGTTCTCTATTGGATTTAAGTCAGGGCTCTGGGCTGGACAATCCAAAACATCAATCTTCTCCGCACAAAACCATTTTTTTTACTAGTTTGGGGTCATTATCTTGCATGAATTGGCATGGAGTTGAAGGCATATGGCTCCATATGGATTTTTAAAATATCTAATTACTGAAACTTGTCCATTTTTCCATTGATTTTTATAAGCGGACCTACGCCATGCCAAGAAAATGCACCCCAAACCATAATACTGCCACCTCCATGTTTTACCGTCTTCTGAGTGAACCGAGGATTAAACTCTTGGCCTTCAGGACGACGAACAAAGATTCTGCCATCTGGTCCTATCCTGTTAATTTTTGTTTCGTCACTCCATAACACGTTTTTCCAAAAACTAATCGGATTTTCCTTATGGGATTTTCCTTATGGGTTCTGGCGAAGGTTAGTCGTTTTGAAATATTTTTTTTTGAGAGTAGGGGCTTTTTTCTGGAAATGCGCCCAAACAAATTTGCCTCGTTTAGTCTTCTTCTGACAAGTCTGCTTGATATTTCCATGTTAAAATTTTCATTAATATCCGATGCTATCTGCCTTGTTTTTCGAGGCCTTGGCTTCCGAATTTTAACCTTAGTCAATATATCGGGATCCTCAACAAAAATATTTATTGCTTTGAATTAAATCTACACGACTACTGCCTATTATAAGTAAATTGTGCCATTTATATGTCCACTTTAAATCAGCATTGTTAACGCAAAAATGATAACTGTTAATAATAAGCAAAACATAATGGAACATTTGAGCACTATTAAGATAAACATTTTTTTCAACAACAATCAGAAGATATAAAACTTGCATTATTAAATATATTTAGTTGCAAAATACTTAAATTTATGCGCAATTTAAATTTGTGCCATTTATGTGTCCATAGCTGTATGTTTTACATGTGTACCTAAGCAAAATCGTACCGAAAATCTTATAATGTAAACTGGCCTTAACATTATGAATCGATTGCCAACTCTGATAAAAACTCATAATGCATGTTAAAAAAAATCTAGCACCTTTTTAGCACTTTTTATTTTGAATCTAGCACTTTTTTTCGACGATCTAGCACCAGTGTTGCCAACTCCTGAAGGCAGGAAAGCACCGTGAGCATTATGAAAAAGGGTAAAAATTTACCAAAAATGGGGTAAAAAAGCACGATATTAAATTTTTGAAAAATTTAAATCAAGAATTTAAAAACACATTTTAACTTTGAAAGAAAAATGTAAAAAACGAGAACAAATACCAAAAATATAAACTGTAGAAAAGCACTAAAAGCACTGCCAGAAATCTGAAAAAGCACCGTAAATACCCGCTTTTTTTAAACGGGTATTTGTAAAAAATCACCGGGTACGGGAAGGAAAAAAGCACCAAAAAATACCCGAAAAGCACTGAAATGGCGACACTGGATAGAACAGTTTAGATCAGGCGTCGGCAAACCTATGCCCATGGGCGCTCTCTCACACCTACATAAGCTCACACATAGAACAAAAAAATAACTTAGTCGCAAACAAACATTCAATGAAGTAGGTTGTCAGATCGCTTGTTTGCCAGATTTTTTACACTCTGCATAATGTTTATTGATACATTTTTTTTGTAATTTATTTTTAAGTTCTTTTTTTTTTTTTTTTTTTTTGTTTTTTGATATTTGTTTTTGTAGTTGTTCTTTACTTTTAAATTTTTATTTTATATTCCCATTATAAACATTTAAAATTTTCAAATTATTATACAAACGTTCTTTGTCAGTGCATTGAGAGAGAGAGGCTGCAACTCACTCATACAAGCACAAAATAAGGTTGTGTGTATGTGTGCCGATCCCTGGTTTAGATTAAATACAAGTTCTGATCTTAAAAATATAAGAATTTTAAGCTATATTTGTTAGAGCTTTTTTTGCTTATTTTATCTAATTTTGCTTGTTTTTGCTTATTTTGTAAATATTGGCTTATTTTGTAAATATTGGCTTATTTTTGCTATTTTCTTTAAAAAAATAAGCTTATTTTAGCTTTTTTATGCAAAAATAGAGCATATTTTTGCTTTTTTTCATAAAATCAGTCATTTTTAAAATTATTTTAAGTCGACATAAAATTTGTTTTTTAAATTTATTTTAAATCAAAAAATCTCTTGTTAAAATAAACTTTTTATTTTTCCAACCTGAATTCTAATAGTAAAAATATGACAATGATTTCCTTAGGCAAGAATGATTTTAGCACATTTAATTCTTTAATGCATTTCCCGATGAAAATAAATTTAAGAATGTCAGAACTTTGTCTGATTCCTGAAGTTCCAATGAATGTCGCATTGTATTAAATAAAAAATTTAAATTTTATGAGGATTTTAATGAAGAAGTGATGAAGTTTAAGGGCTTATTTTTGCATTTAAACTCCTTATTTTACTGTTTTTTCGAGCTTTTTTTAAGAGCTTAAAACATTGCTTTTAGAGCTTTTTTTTGGTTGCCCTACTGATCACTATATTTTCAACTATTTCATAGGTGAAATAACCCCCACTATTGATGTTGTTTCCGTCCGTCGTGTGGTTAACACGTTAATTTGTCATCGCTGTGTTTTATCTTTTTTAATAATTGTTTAACGTTTAATTAGTCATTAAAAAAAAAAAAATAGTGCAATAGATATAAAAAAAATTAAATAGTGCAATAAATTAAACTTTAATATTTAAAATAAAATACACTTTCCTAAACAAATAAATAACAAACACAAAACATAATACAAAACAAAAAATTAACCAAAACAACAATAACAACAAACACACATTCTTAACATTAAGTGAAATAAAAGACAATAACAACATACATACATTAAATTCCTATAGAAAACAATAACACCAGAATAACAGCATGTCACACTACCAACTACAAAAACAATATCAACAACCACTAAATCAATATCATCGATACTCTTTGCTGCAATAGAACCAGTTTTTTAAACTTTTTTCTGTTTACAATGACCCAGCAAAGGGCTTTTATGCACTCCTCTGCTGTGATCATTGTTGTTATATTTTATCCTCATCCTTTTTTTTAGTTTTTTTTTTTGTGTGGTACAAGTGCTTTGTATTAGTTTTACTGTTGGGTTAATTAGTGATGAAGGTATAACACTGATCATTTGTTAACCGATTCAGCAATAAAACGAGTACTTAGTTTTTTGTACTACTCTACGGATATTGACTTGAAATTTTATTTATTTTGTAATGTCAGGTAAGTTCAGAATTGATTTCTGCAACATACGGGGACTTAGAGCGAATTATTTCTCTGTATATGCTCACATTCGTTTTCATCGACCGGATGTTTTAGCCTTATGTGAGACCCAGGTGAATGAGGATGCTGATCCACAGGATTTTCATATACCTGGATATCACCTACTATCGCTTTTTGTCTTTCATAGGGGCCTTGCGGTGTACGTTCGCAATGATGTTGTGTACCAGTGGCAGCAACAATTAACCACGCATGATAACGAATTTAACTGTCTTTGGATTAAATTCAAGATCAGGGCGCACATCTTGTATTTCGGTTTTCTTTATAGAAGCCCAAACATGGAAACAGGCAAGACATTTAATTGTTTTGATTCTCTTTCCGCCTCCATTTCGGAAATCCTGGAGAGCTGTCCGAATAGTGAAATCGTGGTTGCTGGTGATTTCAATATTCACAACTCTTCTTGGCTTCGCCATTCGAGCGGGACGACTTCCGTTGGCACTTACGTCGAACTTTTCGCCGCACACAATCACCTGGTGCAGTTGGTGAATGAGCCAACACACATTCCGTGTGTTGAAGGGCAATATCAGAATACCCTCGACCTTTTTCTCACTTCGCACCCTGAAAAGTATGAAGTAAGATCGTTTGCACCTCTCGGTAACTCGGATCACTGTACCGTTTCCGCATCCTTTTCATATTCCGGGCTTCATAGCGCTTCACAGGCAGCCACGAAACGCTCTGTTCTAATTTATGAAAAGGCTCGTTGGGTCGAACTTAACGATTTTTACCGGCAATTCAACTGGAAACTATGTTTCTTGGATGACGATGTTAATGCCGCTGCGAAAATGGTAGAACGCGTGATTTTGCTTGGAATGAAATTTTTTATTCCTTCAAAGTACATTCCGGTTAAGTCCAAACATAAGTGTTGGTTTAACCAGACGTGCAGAAATGCAGTCAGATTGGCGTACGAATAAGAACACCAATACTGACATGCTGCGTAAACAGGCGAGAACTGAGTGTGCCAAAGTACTGAGACGCGAAAAGTTTCTGTACGAACAGCGTCTGCGTGCTAAGGTTCTTGCTGCTCCACGGGGCAGTAAGACCTTTTGGTCATTCGTTAAAAGAGTAAAGGATAATGCTAGTTCCTCTATCCCAAATCTTATAAAGGATGACCAAATATTCACTGACCCGGTTGATAAAGCCAACCTGCTGGCTGAACTGTTCGCGGAAAATTCGTTTCTTCCGGAAGGCGATCAACCACTGCCCGTGCTCGAAAGAGTATCACATACTATGCCCAAGATATTCTTTCGTCCTCGAGCAGTTAAAAGGGTTCTTGCGAATCTCGACGTAAATAAGTCAACGGGTCCGGATGGTATACCAGCGCTGGTACTGAAACAGTGCTCTTCGACGCTATCGCGTCCATTGGCAACTCTCTTTACCACGTCGTACCGCATGGGTATCTTTCCATCGTGTTGGAAGATTGCCAATGTCCAGCCAATCCCCAAAAAGGGTGCGGCTACTAACCCTGATAATTACCGTCCAATCGCAATCTGCTCTGCGCTCTCGAAGGTCATGGAGAGCATGGTTAACTACCATCTTGTTAATTACCTTGAATCCAATTTGCTTCTTAATGATCGACAGTATGGCTTTCGTAGAAGTCGTTCTACGGGAGACCTGATGGCACTCCTTTCGGAGCGTTGGAGTCGGTCCATTCACAGATTTGGTGAAAGCAAGGTGGTTGCGCTGGATATTTCCAAGGCGTTTGATCGTGTGTGGCATAAAGCACTCGTATCAAAGCTTATTGCTTTTGGTGTCGGTGATGACTTCTCTCGATTCATATCGAGTTTTCTCAGGGATCGCACTATAAGAGTTGTTATAGATGGGGTCACATCTAATGAGTTTCAGTTGAATGCAGGGGTACCACAAGGCTCTGTTCTTTCTCCTTCTCTCTTTCTTATCTTTCTGAATGACTTTCTCTGTCAGACTTCCAATCCTATCTACTCTTTTGCAGATGACAGCAACATTTGCCATTCATATTCCTTTGATCATAGGCCAAGCCTTGTGGAGGTTGAAGGCAAGAGGCAGAATATGAATGACACACTCAATCAGGACCTAATTACAATCTCCGAGTGGGGTCGCGCGAATAGGGTCGATTTTAATCCACGCAAGACCCAATGCTGTTTGCTGACTCATAGGACCGCTGAGCCATCAATGTCATCTGTATACATGGGTGGTATCAGTATTGAGGAATCTGAAGCTCTTGATGTTCTGGGCATGAGGATACAGTGTGATGTCCGTTGGAAGGATCACGTCATTCAAGTGTCGAAAGAGGCATTCAAGTGTCTTGGCTTTCTTAACCGGTGTAAGAACTACTTCACTTCTTCTGATCTTCTCACTATTTATACCACCTATATCCGGCCGAAGATGGAATACAACTCCCATATATGGGCAGGGGCTTCAAAGTCTATTTTGGAGCTTTTGGACCGTGTACAAAGGAGGGCGTCGGCGCTCATTAATGACAGTAGGGTATCCAGCTCTATTGACTCATTGGAGCATCGTCGGAATGTGGGTTGTGTAACACTGTTCTATCGTTACTACCATGGGAAGTGTTCTGCTGAGATAAGTGTACTTATCCCGGGGTCACGTGTTTTTGGCCGAAACACGCGCTTGTCTAGTAGATCTCATCCGTTTGTGGTCGATTGTCCAGTTAGTCGCACAACGCATTATAGAGAGAATTCGTTCATTAGTCGAACCGCCCGTATGTGGAATAAACTCCCCGCAGGTGTCTTCCCTGATACTTACAATTTAGAGAAATTCAAGTCAAACGTTCATAAACACTACTCCCTATTTCCTACTTCCCATAACCTATTTTCCTAATATCAACACAATGCGTTGCATCAGTAGGGGGCATCCCCTGAGTGTTGGTCTAATGTAAAAAAAAAAAAAAAAAATAGTTGATATGAAGTAGTGGAAGGCAACTGTGTTTAATTAAATTCTAGAAATTGACTATGGAAAAAGTTAATGCCAATGATTTCCTAGTGGAAATTAAATTAAATCTAAACGTGGTAGCCAACGACTACTTTTAATTTAAAAATGGTCTAAAGAAACTACGGATCTTTATATTTTAAATTATTTTTTGCAATAAATAAAATATTAATCAAATCAATTGTTCACAATATTTTTATTTAAATTAAAACATGATATTTTAAATTATTTGCATATACCATTATATAAGATAATGTTCGGTATTCTGCAGATAGGATTTTCCTTTTGGACCTTATTTGTAAATTCTGAAAACAAATAGAATAAATTATTTTAAATTGAATTAAAGTTTTGGACTTGATTTCAAATTTTATCTCCAATAAAAAATAAATGTATTAATTGCAATTCGAGCAAAATAAGTGGGAAATTGTATCGGAACAACTCTTATTTATGTATTTGTTAAGACTTTTTTTTGGAATTTTGGCTGTTTTATTTATTTTTATATTTGACAATTAGTATTTCACAATTACGTAGTAATTACAAAATCGACTATGTGTAACGGGGTTGCTAATGCCTACACCAGTAGTTGTTATTGATTATTATAGTTGATTTATAAAAAATCTAAATTGACTACACTGAACCAAAAACAGCTTTGAAATCAACTAAAATCCATATTAAATTGATGAATGGGTGATCACTATACAACTAACAAAACCTGTCCATCAATTTAACGCATTGTTTAGTAGATTTATATTTTGACGTTTAACTATTTTATGGGCTATTATTTTGACAAAATATCGTCAAATGTATTAACAAAAATACGTTGTCTTAACAATTATATTTAATTAAATTGCATAATGATTTTTTTGTTTTACCAATGCATTTTATTAAATTCAACAATGCATTTTATTTAATTAAATAATTTTTTATCGATTTATTATTATAATTAATTTTTTATATTTCACCAATTTCAATTTTTTTAAGCAATATACATACAATGGCTCGTATGAATAAAAAATAGATATTACTAATAGGGGGAAATACAGGGTTTTTTAAGCAATTACTTCACAAATCTAGTCTGCTTGGGAGTAGACTAGAAATTTAACTTTTTAATTTTCGTTTACATTTCATGCTATTCTACCAGCCAATTGGTAAATTTGGAGTTAAAAGCCATTCCTAAGCCCAAAGTAATTACTTCGAAGTAATTGCTAAGTTTTATTCATATGACCCAATGTCTTTTTATAATTAATTTGATAAAATATAAAAAAAAATGAAATATAAACTTGAAATTATAATATAGCACATACTAAAAACTCTTTATTTAAAACACATGTACCATTTTATATACAAAAACATATATATAACTTTATATAAATTAATAATTCAAATACATTATATAACTTTCTTTAATAGTTTGCCTTAAACAAAATAACAAAAAAATAGATAATATCAAAATTAATGATAGATTATATAAATTTATTTAAATTAAAATTAATAAATCTTCAATTAGCAATTCACTTCAAGTCACTGAATTTGGTAATTATCTATACTTTGTAAAACAAAAACACTTAATATCAATTTATTGACAATTACAAATACACATGCTAGCACGAGTAATGACGCGACAAAACTAACCTCACTAAACTTTTTTCCACAGATTTAATACTATTTTTTCAAATTGAAGAAAAATTATATCAAATTTACGTTACTGCCTTTTTACAGAATTTTTTAGAGTTAACAAATTAAATTTTGTTAAAAAATGGACAAAAAATTATCAAAACAACAATTGTTTTGTAGAGAATTACTGACGGAAATAAGTATGTTCATTTAAAAAAAAAAGTAGTTAATTTAAAAAAACACACATTAATTTGAATAGAAAATATACTGTTTTAACAATTCGTTTCATCAAAAAGTAACAAAATTTTTATGTTGATTTCACTTACGACTTTTGGTTCAGTGTATGGATTTTGTTGACTATGCGACCACGTACTTTTTTGGGTGTATGATTTCTATTCTAATTATTTGCATATTTTCTATTATTTTTTTAATAGTTTTCAAAGTAACTCAATTCGGCGTAACTGCCCCAAACCTGAGGTAAATTCGCCAAAAGAGCTAGATACAATTTCAACAAAAAAAATTTATTAATACAGCAAATTCAATCTTTTAATGACTGAAATAAATAATTTATAATAAGTTCTTTAAGATATGTGATTCTTTTTAATCAACAAATCTCCACTACATTAAAAAAAAATAATTTAAAACTATAATATAATAGGTGTGTTTCTTTACTTTTTGGGTAAAGTTCGGTAAAATGAGAGTTAACAAGAAATACTCTCACCAAGTGACAAAAATGCCCAAAAGTAAACGAACGCGAAAAACCATATTTGAAGCCCGAAAAACAAACGTCAATAGATTTGTGCATTATAGTTCGATTTGGTGAGCGCTCTTTCTAGTTCTTGTTCAATTTGTTGTAAAAATCTAGATAGCTTTTCTAGTTAAACCGCTTTTTAAATAAAAATTTTAAAAAAAATTTCCTTCTCAGGCATTTTTATATACAAAAAGGAATACATAGTTTATTAAATCTGGAAAAAATTTTAATATTAAACAAAAGGTTCGATTTATTTACATATTTATCTCTTTAACACATTTAAACAAGCGTCTTCAAAAATGTGTTGGTAATTTTATGGAGTTGTAACATTACCGATATGCCTTTCCAACTTTTACGCTAATTTTTGTAAATGATACACATATTTTACTGAATGAATAAAATGAGCGATTGAACTAAAAGAGCTATTAGTTGTGAACTAGGTTTTTGGTTCAAATAAGTGAATAGTTCAATTGAACTAGTTGAATCTAACAGATGATATAATAGCTGATAAAAACAATTTACCCAAACTTGCAAGAAAAAAAAGTTTGGACTTCTTCGGGCAAGAAGAACAAGAATATTACTCTCTCATGACAGCTCTCATTTAGCTAGTGTCTTGATATGCAATACAATGATAGCAAGCAATTGTCAAAATGTTCTCATCTCAAGTGAAGACACTCAATTTCAATTTTATTGCAATATCATGATATCGCTGACATGCCATCGGATCTTGCAATGATGCCAGAGATCAAATGTCACTTTTAGTTTTCATTTTAATTTTGTAATAGAAAAACAACAAAAAATTTGGTAAAAAGGAATGGAAAAGTGTTTAGTTTTTTATTAATTGTCGGTAAACATTAATGTTTCATAAAATTTGATGTTTTTCGAAGAAAAATCTATGATATTTCTTATCCATGAAATGGTCAAGTGTTCTCCACCACTCTGCAATTGATATCATTTTGACGTTTCGCTGCAATGGTTTTGACATTTCATATCATATAATTTATTGCATTTGAAGTCACCGGGTTACCCAATTGTGCAGTAAGAAAACGCTTTTTGGTAAAATTGGGATCCCGCGGGTCTTAATGAGTACCCGAACAGACTTAATGATTCTTCAAAATTAAAAAAAAAACTGAATAATTAATATAAATTTAAGAATGAAAACGATTGTTCTAATTTACTATTAAACATATAGAAAAGTCTTATTGAGCATTTTAGGTAGGGATCAGTGTTGCCACTTTTTGAATAATTATTCAAAAACGGGACTGTTTACACCATCGTTGGATAATTTTTGAATAATGACATTTTTGTGTAGTTTTTGTGTAATTTCACTTTTTATAGAAATTTCCGTAAATTTTTAAAAGTCCCGGAGCTTTTTAATAAATTAATAAAAATTAGTCGATATTTAGTCGAAACGAGTTTGTCAGTGAAATATTTACCACAAATCTCCATTTTCTGGTGAATTACTTTTGTGGATTTTTCAACACTAAACCCAATTTAGAAGAAATCAGAAATGGTGTTATGTATTGTTATATTTTTTGCGATAATAATTGTCAAGCTTCTTTTAAGAATTCACTTGGTTTGCAAGAACATTTAAAAATTCATCGAAAGATTTGGAAAGTTTGAGTTTGTTATGATTGTGACTTTCTAATGTCTGAAAATTTTTTTGCTGTAGTTATCATGATACTGGACTTTGACCAGACAAAAATTTTGATAACGCAGCGAGGTGGAGCAGAATCAGAATATTTTAGAATTCTGTAAATCCAACATGTTTCAGATTTCAACAGAATCGTATGAAATTTTTGAAAAAATGTTATATTTTTATTTTTTAAAAGAAAATTTGTTGATACACATACTGCAAAGAAATTTTACAAATACGAATATAAATATTTTTAAAATTCTTCCTGTCTTGCCGACATTTAAAGCTAGGGTTGAACAGGGCTTATGCCATCACATTACGGACGGCACGGAGGATGTACTCCAGCTTTTTTTTTTAATTCCAGCTTTGAACTCAGAAAAAACTTGGTTTAATTTAAATATAAACCGTTAAATTTTGAGGAATATGGGAGAGAATAATTATCAAGTAAGTAATATTTTTGCATGCAGTGCATCTGAATGAAGTAGCCTTTCTGAAAAACATAAATACTTTGTTCTGAAAGAAACTTTTAATATGGTAAACATACCATTTTTGTAATATTCAAATTTAAAAGCACGCTATTTTAATCCTTACATTGAAATTACCTTTATTTAATAGAATAATTTGTTATAATATTTTCTGAAAATTGGCCTGGATATGCTTTTGCAAAAGGCAAAAACACGGAACAGGTTATAGCAAAAATGATCAATTTTAGTTTTAAAATGCAAATAACTTTTGCACTTTGTAGATGATAGAAATGTTACGTCTTTAAAAATCGGTTTGTAAATAGAAAAATTGGAGTCGAATGGCATAGCTCTTGCAGTTTCGGCCATCCAAAACTTACAGTGTGAAATTTCATATCAGTCGGTAAGAAATGGCGAAAATATTTGTATTCTTTCCACTGTGCCCAGGAGAGTTTATTTTGAAATAATATGAAAAATATATTTTTTGTGTAATTTCATACTGTTTTGGATAATTTTTGATCTACAGCTGTGTAATTTTTTGCTTTACTGGTGGCAACACTGCCGAACAGACTTATTAACGCTAAAAAAAATTATTGTTTTAAAAACCCAAAAAATGTACGGTTTTTTGTAAAAATATAAAATGTGTCCTATTTAGAAGTCCAGGTATTTTTATTAGTTTATACATATTTACCAATATATGTAAAATGGTTGAAGGATTTCTATTTAAATAAAGAATGAATTTCAATCATCAATAATAACACTTCACGTTCATATATTTAAAAAAAAAATTTTATTTTTGTTTTATTTTTAAAAATAAATAATTATGTTTTTTAACACATAAAAGTTTCCTATTTCCATGTCCATAGCTGTACATTCTCTATATATAAAAGAATAACGTGACTGACTGACTGACTGACTGACTCAACATCGCCCAGCCCAAACCGCTGAAGCTAGGAAGTTGAAATTTGGTATGTAGGTTCCTCTTTCGGGGTAGACGTCCACTAAGACGGGATTTTTGGAAATTCCTACCGGAACGGGCAAAAAGGGGGAAAGTGTCCCCCTTGACGGCCTGCCAAAACCCCTTTGGCTAGAAAGCTGAAATTTAAGATATGTGTTCCTTGGAGTAGGGGCTAACTTTTCTGGAAAGTACTTTCTAGAATTTTGGACATGGACGTTGTAAAAATGGGGGTTAAAAAGGGGAAAAAGGCCCCCCTTGACGGCCTGCCCAAACCGCTGGAGGTAGGAAGTTGAAATTTGGTATAAAGGTTCCTCCACTATCGTAGACATCCACCAAGACGGGAGTTTTGGAAATTTTTACAGGGACGGGCAAAACGGGGAAAAAGTCTCCCCCTTGACGGCCTGCTCAAACTGCTGGAGCTATGAAGTTGAAATTTGGTATGTAGGTTCCTCGACCGGTGTAGACGTCCGTTGAGACGGCATTTTTGGAAATTCTTATCGGGAGGGGCAAAAAGGGGACAAAAAAAGTACCTTTTTCCAAAAAAGTACCTTTTCCCAAAAAAAGTACCTTTTTCCAAAAAAAGTACATTTTTCCAAAAAAAAGTACCTTTTTCCAAAAAAAGTACCTTTTTCCAAAAATAGTACCTTTTTCCAAAAAAATTCCTTTTTCCAAAAAAAGTACCTTTTTCCAAAAAAAAGTACCTTTTACCAAAAAAAAGTACCTTTTTCCAAAAAAAGTACCTTTTTCCAAAAAAGTACTTTTTTCCAAAAAAAGTACCTTTTTCCAAAAAAAGTACTTTTTTCCAAAAAAAAGTACGTTTTTCCAAAAAAAGTACGTTTTTCCAAAAAAAGTACGTTTTTCCAAAAAAAGTACCTTTTTCCAAAAAATATTCCTTTTTCCAAAAAAGTACCTTTTTCCAAGTTTTTCCAAAAAAAGTACGTTTTTCCAAAAAAAGTACGTTTTTCCAAAAAAAGTACCTTTTTCCAAAAAATATTCCTTTTTCCAAAAAAGTACCTTTTTCCAAAAAAGTACCTTTTTCCAAAAAAAGTACCTTTTTCCAAAAAAAGTACCTTTTTCCAAAAAAAGTACCTTTTTCCAAAAAAAAGTACCTTTTTCCAAAAAAAAGTACCTTTTTCCAAAAAAAGTACCTTTTTCCAAAAAAAGTACTTTTTTCCAAAAAAAGTACCTTTTTCCAAAAAAAGTACCCTTTTCCAAAAAAAAGTACCTTTTTCCAAAAAAAGTACTTTTTTCCAAAAAAAAGTACCTTTTTCCAAAAAAAAGTACCTTTTTCCAAAAAAAGTACCTTTTTCCAAAAAAAGTACCTTTTCCAAAAAAAGTACCTTTTTCCGAAAAAAGTACCTTTTTGCAAAAAAAGTACCTTATTCCAAAAAAAAGTACCTTTTTCCAAAAAAAAGTACCTTTTTCCAAAAAAAGTACCTTTTTCCAAAAAAAATTCCTTTTTCCAAAAAAAAAGTACCTTTTTCCTAAAAAAGTACCTTTTTCCAAAAAAGTACCTTTTTCCAAAAAAAGTACCCTTTTCCAAAAAAAAGTACCTTTTTCCAAAAAAGTACCTTTTTCCAAAAAAAGTACCTTTTTCCAAAAAAGTACCTTTTTCCAAAAAAAGTTACTTTTTTCAAAAAAAGTACCTTTTTTCAAAAAAAGTACCTTTTTCCAAAAAAAGTACCTTTCCCGAAAAAAGTACCTTTTCCCGAAAAAAGTACCTTTTTCCAAAAAAAGTACCGTTTTCCAAAAAAAGTTACTTTTTTCAAAAAAAGTACCTTTTTTCAAAAAAAGTACGTTTTTCCAAAAAAAGTACCTTTTTCCAAAAAAAGTACCTTTTTCCAAAAAAAGAACCTTTTTCCAAAAAAAAATTCCTTTTCCAAAAAAAGTCCCTTTTTCCAAAAAAGTACCCTTTTCCAAAAAAAGTACATTTTTCCAAAAAAAAGTACCTTTTTCCAAAAAAAGTACCTTTTTGCAAAAAAGGTACATTTTTTCAAAAAAAGTACCTTTCCCGAAAAAAGTACCTTTTCCCGAAAAAAGTACCTTTTTCCAAAAAAAGTACCTTTTTCCAAAAAAAGTACCTTTTTCCAAAAAAAGTACCTTTTTCCAAAAAAAGTACCTTTTTCCAAAAAAATACCTTTTCCAAAAAAAGTACCTTTTTCCAAAAAACATACATTTTTCCAAAAAAAAAAGTACCTTTTTCAAAAAAAAGTACCTTTTCCCAAAAAAAAGTACCTTTATCCAAAAAAAGAACCTTATTCCAAAAAAAGTACCATTTTCCAAAGAAATTCCTTTTTCCAAAAAAAAGTACCTTTTCCCAAAAAAAAGTACCTTTTTCTAAAAAAATGTTCCTTTCCAAAAGAAGTACCTTTTCCAAAAAAAAGTACCTTTTTCCAAAAACATACATTTTTCCAAAAAAAACACCTTTTTAAAAAAAATACCTTTTCCAAAAAAAAGTACAAATAAAAGTACTTTGTAAAAACAAAGTATCTTTTTCCAAAAAATTTCGTTTTTCCAAAAAGTACCATTTAAAATAATATATAATTTCAAAAAAACTACTTTTTTTCCTCCCCCCACGAATATCTCCACTAAAACAAGGTTTCTTGATATTCGGCATAGACGTGCGCTAAGACGGGATTTTTGGAAATTCCTACCGGAACGGGCAAAAAGGGGAAAAGTCTCCCCATAAACAGTCTCACAAATTGGAAAAGTGCCTGCCCAAACTACTGGAGGTAAGAAGTTGAAATTTGGTATAAAGGTTCCTCCACATCGACTAAGTTTGTATTTTTGGAATTCCCTACAGGATATCCCAAAAGGAAACTCGGTATGTGAGTTCCTCCTTCTGTGTAGGCGTCCGCTTAGACGGAAATTTTGAAATTCCTATCGGGAGGGGAAATAAGGTAAAAGTCTCCTCCTGACGGCTTGCCCAATCCCTTTTGGTCAACCTAAAATTTTAAATATGTATTCCTTGGAGTAGGACTAACTCACCGGCAACGTAATTTTTCTATTTTGGAACAGGAACATAGTAAAAATGGTGGTTGAAAGGGAAAAATGTCCCCACTAACGGCCTGCCCAAACCGCTTAGGCAATGCAGTTGAAATTTGGTATGAATGTTCCTCATCCATCGCAGATAGCCGCGAAGATGGAACTTTTGTAAATTCCTAAAAGGAGGGGCAAAAAGAAGAAAAGCCTCACCTTGGGCGCCGGTAAAAACCCCTTCGGCTAGAAACCAGAAGCTTAAAATGTGGGTCCCTGGAGTAAGGGCTAACTTATTAGAAAGATACTTTTTTGAATTTTGGACAGGGTCGTTATAAAATGGGGGCTCAAAAAGGGAAAGTTGCCCCTTAACGACCTGTCCAAACTGCTGGAACTAGGAAGTTGAAATTCGGTACTTAGGTTCCTCTTCCAGCCTAATTCCAACCGGGAGGGACAAAAAAAGAAAAAGTGTCCCCCTTGACAGCCTGCTCAAACTGCTGGAACTAGGAAGCTGAAATTCCCTGTCGATGGATTTTCGGAAATTCCTACCGAGAGGGGCACAAATAGTAAAAGTTGGCTAGAAACCTGAAATGTAAAACATATGTTACTTGGAGTATGGGCTCACTTACCGGGAAGGTGCTTTTTGGACAGGGACATTGCAAAAATGGGGATTAATAAAGCGAAAAGTGCCGCTTAAAGGCCTGCCCAACCCGCTGGAGGTAGGAAGTTGAAATTTGGTATTAAAGTTCCTCCTCTATTGTAGACATCCGCTAAGATGAGATTTTTGGAAATTTCTACAGGTAGGGTCAAAAACAGGAAAAGTCTCCCCCTTAACGGTCTGGCCAAACTGCTGGAACAAGGGATCTTAAATTCGGTATTTGGGTTCCTTCTCCAACGTTGACGTCCCCTAAGATGGTATTTTTGGAAATTCATACCGGGAGGGGTAAAAAGGGAAAAAACTTCCCCCTTGACGGCCTGGCCAAACTGCTGGATATAGAGACCTAAAATTATGTATGTAGTAGGTTCCTCCTCCAACGCAGACGTCCTCTAAGACGGAATTTTTGGAAATTCCTACCGGGAGGGGTAAAAACGGAATAATTCTCCCCCTTGATGGCCTAACCGAACCCTTCGGCTAGAAACCTGTAATATATAATATGTTTTCCTTGGAGTATGAGCTAACTTATCGACAAGGCATTTCTAGGACTTTGGACAGGGACGTGGTAAAAATGGTGGTTCAAAAGGGGAAAATTGCCCCCCCCCTTAACGTCTGCGTCTTTAGCTAGAAACCTAAAACTTAAAGAACAAGTGTATATGAAACACTAAAATTAAGAAACTAAATAGGAAACGAGTGGAATTGAAACACTACACAAGTGGAATGAAATGGATATAAACGTTGAACGAGTGGAATTGAAATTATAGACAATGCAAATGGATTGGAAGAGGGAATTACCTGTTCAAACACTACCCACGGAATATGAAACTTATGTAGCATTGAAACATACTCTCCAAAAAGTTAAACAAATTTTCTAAAAGAGAAAAAACCTTAGAAAAGGAATGGAACTTATATATTCCGATATTTAAACTTCATGTAACGAAGCACCGGTGGAAGAAACCGACGCAGTAAATTTTCCAACTGAATTTGTGAATTTACTTGAATTGCCAGGTCTACCTTTACATAAACTGGAATTAAAAAAAAAACTTTAAGACACGCTAACAACGTAGCGGGCTTTGCCCGCTATTTTTAATATTATAAAATGCTTTCCAACCCTGCTTTACGTTATTTATTTTCATTCAAAACACAAATGAACAAAACTACTTACGGGTCTATCTACCTAAGTTCGCACTTTACCAAATTATCTTAACATACACACGTATATTGCAATTTATTATGGATTCATTACTAACAATCCACTTTCATGAGAAAAAGTGATCAAATATTTATTTATTTTAAACCCATTGTTGTGCAGAATTATTTATTTGTGGTGGCTGGGTGAAGGCTTTTATTATAAAAACTGTACTTTAAATAAAAAGCGAATTAAAAAAACTTGTCGGGGGGGGGCGCAGCCCGCTACGTTGTTAGCGTGCCTTAAAGGTAAAGGGGGGGGCTGCGCCCCCCACAATTTTTATTAAATTCGTTTTTTTATTTAAAGCCTTCACCCAGCCACCACAAATAAGTAATTCTGCACAACAATGGGTTTAAAATAAATAAATATTTGATCACTTTTTCTCATGAAAGTGGATTGTTAGTGATGAATACATAATAAATTGCAATATTCGTGTGTATGTTAAGATAATTTGGTAAAGTGCGAACTTAGGTAGATAGACCCATAAGTAGTTTTGTTCATTTGTGTTTTGAATGAAAATAAATAACGTAAAGCAGGGTTGGAAAGCATTTTATAATATTAAAAATAGCGGGCAAAGCTACCTTGTTAGCGTGTCTTAAAGTTTTTTTTTTAATTCCAGTTTATGTAAAGGTAGACCTGGCAATTCAAGTAAATTCACAAATTCAGTTGGAAAATTTACTGCGACGGTTTCTTCCACCGGTGCTTCGTTACATGAAGTTTAAATATCGGAATATATAAGTTCCATTCCTTTTCTAAGGTTTTTTCTCTTTCAGAAAATTTGTTTAACTTTTTGGAGAGTATGTTTCAATGCTACATAAGTTTCATATTCCGTTGATAGTGTTTGAACAGGTAATTCCCTCTTCCAATCCATTTGCATTGTCTATAATTTCAATTCCACTCGTTCAACGTTTATATCCATTTCATTCCACTTGTGTAGTGTTTCAATCCCACTCGTTTCCTATTTAGTTTCTTAATTTTAGTATTTCATATACACTTGTTCTTTAAGTTTTAGGTTTCTAGCTAAAGACGCAGACGTTAAGGGGGGGGAGGGCAATTTTCCCCTTTTGAACCACCATTTTTACCACGTTCCTGTTCAAAGTCCTAGAAATGCCTTGTCGATAAGTTAGCCCATACTCCAAGGAAAACATATTATATATTACAGGTTTCTAGCCGAAGGGTTCGGTTAGGCCATCAAGGGGGAGAATTATTTCGTTTTTACCCCTCCCGGTAGGAATTTCCAAAAATTCCGTCTTAGAGGACGTCTGCGTTGGAGGAGGAACCTACTACATACATAATTTTAGGTCTCTATATCCAGCAGTTTGGACAGGCCGTCAAGGGGGAAGTTTTTTCCCTTTTTACCCCTCCCGGTATGAATTTCCAAAAATATCATCTTAGGGGACGTCAACGTTGGAGAAGGAACCCAATTTAAGATCCCTTGTTCCAGCAGTTTGGCCAGGCCCTTAAGGGGGAGACTTTTCCTGTTTTTGACCCTACCTGTAGAAATTTCCAAAAATCTCATCTTAGCGGATGTCTACAATAGAGGAGGAACTTTAATACCAAATTTCAATTTCCTACCTCCAGCGGTTTGGGCAGGCCTTTAAGCGGCACTTTTCGCTTCATTAATCCCCATTTTTGCAATGTCCCTGTCCAAAAAGCACCTTCTCGGTAAGTGAGCACATACTCCAATTAACATATGTTTTACATTTCAGGTTTCTAGCCAACTTTTACTATTTGTGCCCCTCTCGGTAGGAATTTCCGAAAATCCATCGACAGGGAATTCCAGCTTCCTAGTTCCAGCAGTTTGAGCAGGCTGAGAGGAACTTAAGTACCGAATTTCAGCTTCCTAGTTCCAGCAGTTTGGACAGGTCGTTAAGGGGCAACTTTCCCTTTTTGAGCCCCCATTTTATAACGACCTTGTCCAAAATTCAAAAAAGTATCTTTCTAATAAGTTAGCCCTCACTCCAGGGACCCACATTTTAAGCTTCAGATTTCTAGCCGAAGGGGTTTTTACCGGCCCCCAAGGTGAGGCTTTTCTTCTTTTTGCCCCTCCCTTTAGGAATTTACAAAAATTCCATCTTCGCGGCTATCTGCGATGGATGAGGAACATTCATACCAAATTTCAGCTGCATTGCCTAAGCAGGCAGGCCGTTAGTGGGGACATTTTTCCCTTTCAACCACCATTTTTACTATGTTCCTGTTCCAAAATAGAAAAATTACGTTGCCGGTGAGTTAGTCCTACTCCAAGGAATACATATTTAAAATTTTAGGTTGGCCAAAAGGGATTGGGCAAGCCGTCAGGAAGAGACTTTTACCTTATTTCCCCTCCCGATAGGAATTTCAAAAATTCCGTCTAAGCGGACGCCTACACAGAAGGAGGAACTCACATACCGAGTTTCCTTTTGGGATATCCTGTAGGGAATTCCAAAAATACAAACTTAGTCGATGTCTACTACAGTGGAGGAACCTTTATACCAAATTTCAACTTCTTACCTCCAGTGGTTTGGGCAGGCACTTTTCCAATTTGTGAGACTGTTTATGGGGAGACTTTTCCCCTTTTTGCCCGTTCCGGTAGGAATTTCCAAAAATCCCGTCTTAGCGCACGTCTATGCCGAATATCAAAAAACCTTGTTTTAGTGGAGATATCCGTGGGGGGAGGAAAAAAAGTAGTTTTTTTTTATATTATTTTAAATGGTACTTTTTGGAAAAACGAAATTTTTTGGAAAAAGATACTTTGTTTTTACAAAGCACTTTATTTGTACTTTTTATGGAAAAGGTATTTTTTTTTGGAAAAATGTATATTTTTTGGAAAAATGTACTTTTTTGGAAAAGGCACTTCTTTTGGAAAAGGAAAATTTTTTTAGAAAAAGGTACTTTTTTTTGGGAAAAGGTACTTTTTTTGAAAAAATGTATGTTTTTTGGGAAAAGGAACATTTTTTTAGAAAAAGGTACTTTTTTTGGGAAAAGGTACTTTTTTTGGAAAAGGTACTTTTTTTGAAAAAGTTATTTTTTTGGAAAAATGTATGTTTTTTGGGAAAAGGTACTTTTCTTTTGGAAAAGGTAAATTTTTTTAGAAAAAGGTAAATTTTTTGGAAAAAGGTACTTTTTTTAAAAAAGGTACTTTTTTGGAAAAAGGTACTTTTTTTGGAAAAAGGTACTTTTTTTGGAAAAAGGTACTTTTTTTGGAAAAAGGTACTTTTTTAAAAAAGGTACTTTTTTTGGAAAAAGGTACTTTTTTTGGAAAAAGGTAATTTTTTTGGAAAAAGGTACTTTTTTTGGAAAAAGGTACTTTTTTCGGGAAAAGGTACTTTTTTTGGAAAAAGGTACTTTTTTTGGGAAAAGGTACTTTTTTTGGAAAAAGGTACTTTTTTTGGAAAAAGGTACTTTTTTTTGGAAAAGGGTACTTTTTTTGGAAAAAGGTACTTTTTTTGGAAAAAGGTACTTTTTTTGGAAAAAGGTACTTTTTTTGGAAAAAGGTACTTTTTTTTGGAAAAAGGTACTTTTTTTGGAAAAAGGAATTTTTTTTGGAAAAAGGTACTTTTTTTGGAAAAAGGTACTTTTTTTGGTAAAAGGTACTTTTTTCTGAAAAAGGTACTTTTTTTGGAAAAAGGTACTTCTTTTTGGAAAAAGGTACTTTTTTAGGAAAAAGGTACTTTTTTTGGGAAAAGGTACTTTTTTTTGGAAAGGTACTTTTTTGGAAAAAAAGATCGAGGAACCTACATACCAAATTTCAACTTCATAGCTCCAGCAGTTTGAGCAGGCCGTCAAGGGGGAGACTTTTTCCCCTTTTTGCCCGTTCCTGTAAAAATTTCCAAAACTCCCGTCTTGGTGGATGTCTACGATAGTGGAGGAACCTTTATACCAAATTTCAACTTCCTACCTCCAGCGGTTTGGGCAGGCCGTCAAGGGGGGCCTTTTTCCCCTTTTTAACCCCCATTTTTACAACGTCCCTGTCCAAAATTCTAGAAAGTACTTTCCAGAAAAGTTAGCCCCTACTCCAAGGAACACATATCTTAAATTTCAGCTTTCTAGCTAAAGGGGTTTTGGCAGGCCGTCAAGGGGGACACTTTCCCCCTTTTTGCCCGTTCCGGTAGGAATTTCCAAAAATCCCGTCTTAGCGGACGTCTACCCCGAAAGAGGAACCTTTATACCAAATTTCAACTTCCTAGCTTCAGCGGTTTGGGCTGGGCGATGTTGAGTCAGTCAGTCATTCAGTCAGTCAGTCAGTCACGTTATTCTTTTATGTATAGAGATAACAAATATGATATGTTTACTAAAGGTACAAATTCAAATATTCGATATTTTTTCATCGCGGATTATTTATTAACGAAATCGTGAAAAAAAGTAAATTTCAAATTTAAATGAATGTATAGGGAATATTATAGCAGCTGTCAAAACGTGCAATATATCAAATTCAAGGGCATATTTCGTCATTTTAAAATATTGAGAAAAATAGCGTTATTACTTTCAATTCTGTATTTTTTTGCAAAAAGTTTATTAAAAACTTTTATTTTCCTACAAAAACGTTTTTGCAAATATTTCTTAAACTAAAGCTAACTTTAAAATTCTAGGGACATATTCCTGATCTGTAATGCTTACTCTAGATTTACCTACACTAGTCTTATTCCAAAATCACTTCAATTCAAATGAGTTGGAAATGAATTGCAAATTAATTTTTCTAATTCATTTGAATTAATTCAAAATCAATTCAATTCAAATGAATTGGAGATGAATTGCAATTCATTTTGCCAATTCATTTGAATTGAAAATAAATTGCAATTCATTTTGCAAATTTATTTGAATTGCAACTTAATTGCAATTCATTTTTGAAAAATTCATGTGAATTGATTCAAATTTCATTCAATTCGTGATTTTTGTGAAAAGAATTAATTCAAAATTTTGCTAGTTCAATGCATGAATGATTGGCGAATTAATTCAAAAATGAATGATTCATTTACAGCTCTGTGGAATCACTTTTAAATTACTAACAAAATACTCAAATTGAACAAATAATAATAAAATAAAAAAACATGCTTTCGTAGCTTTATTTTTATATTTATTTAATTTTTTGTTATTAACATATGTATATGTTCTTATTTACGAAATTAAAAGAACTGACGTGTTTTTAAATATTCTAACATTCCTTGAACATTTGCATTAACATGTGCTTCCGAACTTTGTTGAGAGTTTATAATTGTATTAGATATACTGGCATTACCACCAATATGTTGTGATTGGGAGTTATATCCGGGTTGTTGTTGTTGAGCCAACTGCTGCAAAAACATATCTTGCTGCTGCTGCTGTGGTTGTAAGTGTGGTGTTATTTTTGTTTGCTGGGGAAAAGAGAATTGTCGAAACGAAAGAATTGCTGGATCCATTGCAGTCCAATCATTTCCAGTGTAACCTTTTTGATTTACATCATTTTGCAATGGATTAGATTTCACTTGACGAACTTGCTGGTCATTAATTTGCTGTTGAAAATTTCCTAAACGTGTACTCCATGCATTGTTTGGAATTTGTAACTGTTGTTGGTGTTGATGCTGTTGATTCGGTTGACAGTTTAAACCACTATAGTTGCCAGATAAATTCATAAATGGCATAATTTTACTATTGTTTTCTAGTCTGGGAGCGGCGCCATAACCTCCGTAATTGTTTACATGGTTAAATCCTGGCGGAGGCATGCGTGCACGTTGCATGTAATTTATCATCTGTTGTTGCTGAGGCTGAGGCTGCGGCTGATTATTTGCTTGTTTGTGCGGTATAAGTTGCGAAGAAGTTGCTGTGTTAAGAATTTGCTGCTCTTCTTCGTTTTCAATTAGTTCAGCTAACGCCTTTTGAGTTTCAATAAACGGATCAAATCCTAAATCATCGTCAGCGTTCGAATTTTGCATGAATTGATTTTGCTGGGATTGTGCAGAACTATTGCTGTGGGGCTGTTGTTGCTGATGGTGGCTAAGCATTTGATCCATTTTACCAAACACCTTTTGTTTTTGGTGTTGCTGTTGCGTTGTCAATATACTTTGTTCCATTAACTGAGAATTCAGACGGTTGCTATCCAGTAATGGCATCATGTGTAAATTTTCATTAATAGAACCATTAACGTTGTTTGACCCGTTTTGTCCACAATGCTGATGCAGCTTTTGCTGTTGATTTTTGTGAAAATCGAAAAATTTAGACATATTTGTTCCAAACAAAGAATTTTGTAAAACATTTTCGTTTGGGTTTTGATTTGATTGTTGTTGTAATAACTGATGTTGCTGCGGAAGAAAGTTTGATTGACTATTTAAATCAGACCCCATAAGATAACTATTAGAGAGAGTATATTTATTTTGTGGTCCATTTAGTTGAGATAGACTGAATGAATTTAAAAAACTATTTCGTTTCTGAATCTCTTGAATTCTATGCAAATCTTCCTGGTGTGTTATTTGATGATGATGGTGAGGCTGCTGTTGGTGCAAACTTTGTTGCTGCAATTTATCTTCCGTTTGTTCGTTTGATCTAAGCATTACATTTTTAAAGGCCTCTTCCCAATCATTTGTATTATTTTGATAAGCATCGATGCCAATAATCAAATCTGGCAAATTAGGCATGGTACCACTGTTTAATTGATTAGGAATTACTTCTTCGCTATGTTTATTTCTCATAAGCATTGATTTTTGAAGAACACCAGGCGGTGAGCTGAAGTAACTACTCTCATCAAAGAGATTCAAGTTTGATATTGTAGGTGCAAAAATGTCCTCATTTTTATTCTCACCCAATGATGTTTCGCTAAAAATTCGCTTTTCTATATTACTTGATGTAAGTCTATTGTTATCTGAAGCATTCAATAAAACCACATTATCCATATTATTGTCATAGTTTAGGTTATGGTTTTGGCCGATATTTTTATCTGATATGACATTATCTACATATCCAAATGACTTAGAGCAACCATCTGACAACAAAGCGTTTTCAATGTTATGATCACTAATGTCGTTCAAATCCGATTTTGCCGGTGACTTCGCGTGTTCTTCATGTAAAAAGCCGTTAGAACTATTTCCCATATTATTATCACCAACGTCATTCAATTCGGATTTCCCAGGTGGCTGTGTGCATTCATCAAGTAAAAGACTTTCTTGTAAACTTATAGAACTGTTCCCGCTTACACTTTGATTTATTGTTGATGTATTGTCGCTAGTTGTCATTAGGCAACTACTGCTACTATTACTACTGCAGCTACTGTCGTTATCCATCATATTGGACGATGGTCCATTAATGCTCTCCAAATTAGGGGATGTTGTAGGTCGTTGCATCGTTATTTTATCGGATTCTCTAATATCATTTTCCTTAGCTGTTGATGTATCAACTTCTTTTCTTTCGTTCGATCGATTTGACAAACTGGTTGGATGTCTGTCTTTAGTCTTATCAACTTTAAATTTGGTCGTTTGTTCAGCCAAATCATTATTTAAAGAGCAATCAAGTACCTGTGATAAAGTCGATATTGGCACTTTTACTGTCACATCAATAATCTCCTTAGATAATTGCACAATGTTGGTATTAGTTGTTTTATTTTTTGTTTTTGAATTTTTCTCGGTTTTATTTTTTTCTTGTTTAGTGCGCTCTTTTTTACACTTGTTGTTGCTGACTCCAGCAGCTGATGTAGAGTCTTTTTGATTGACTGGAGACAGAGATAAACTCGGCCATGCTTTTTTCTGCTGACCAGCCACAGAAGACGAAGAGTTACCTGCTGTACAAGTAGATGAAGATGTATTTGTCGTAGATGAAGGGTTCGGAACTATCCCTGTAAGTTTATTGTTCTCAATAGTTTTGCTATTGTGACTTAGAGAACTTGCATTACCAGCGGAAACTAAACCTCCAGCAGCATTCGCCGCAGATGTTGCAATTAAAACATCGTGTAAACGTTTTTCATATTCTTGATGCTTTCCTTGATGCATTTCCTCTTTAGTAAAACTAGCTTCTGGATCACCTAATTCGTGTAAATACATACAATCACCCTTGGGACACTGTTGATTTTTCATAAAATGACTGCAATATTTAGTCGTTCCGAGACTAGTCTTTATAAGACGCCCATCTATCATAATGTTATTTACACTTTGAATTGCACGCAAAGCGTCCGTATTATTAACGTAAGTCACGTAAGCAGAAGCCGATGGACCCTGTACGCCTGCATAAGTCGTACTAGGATTAATTACGACTTTATGAATTTTGCCATACTTGCCGAAGTACTCGTGTTTTTTTAATATGCTTGCATCAGCAAGTCGTGGAGGTAAACCAACGACAAAGACCAAGTTCTTTTGAACCACACGAACATTAGCCAAATGTTTACTATTTTCCGTGTTTTGTTTGCGTTGTTGATCTCGTTGACGTTTTTGGGATTTGAAAGCAATCATTTCCTCTTGAGTTAAAGGCTTAAAATCCGCAGGATTTTCTGGGTATTCCTTTCGGCATGCTGGACAGAGCTCGTTTTCGTCCGTTCGAATTCTGTGCCAGCAGAATCTACAAATCTGATATCCACAAGTACATGGAAAAAAGTTCAGGTCATCAACTTCAAGAGGCTCCATGCACAAAGGGCATTCCACTACGTCATCTACACTATGGTTTAAGTTGTTCATCTTGATAAATAAGGAACTTAATAAGTTTACTTCGAGCCTTTACTGACTGGGTTATTTAAGAGTTTGCTGAAGTTTTCTTCAAAAGATTTGCAACGGTGTACTTTTTAAATTATTTTGTAAATTTAATAGTTTTTATGGTGAAAAAATTCTTTTTCGATATTTGCTCAGTGATGTCAATACCAAGGATTAGAGTTGTAAAAGTATTGAGTATTCCGGTACTGAGTACTCAATACTACACTTTTTTTAGTACTAAATACTAAAACGATACTCTCAGTAAATTTATACTGCGTTCACACATAAAAATAAAGGGCTAAAGTTGAGTTTTGGGGCACCTCACCGATTGACTCCAAATTTTTACCACTGATAGAACTTCTTTTTGGGAGTCCCAAGATATATTTTCTTTTAGCGGAAACGCCTATGTCGGGAGTTATTTCGGTGCAAATTTAAAAATGTACTTGGCTATATATTCGTCGTTTATAGTCGGATTGGGACAATATATACACCATTGGAAAGGTAATAGAAATTTTTTTTTTTTTATTATTAACCCATAACGACCCGACGAAAAAATTTTATTTTTTTTTTAAAGAAACATTTTTATTTCATAAAGAATAAAATTTGTACTTATTTATATATTGTTAAGATTTTTTTTCTTTCCAAATATGCCAAATTATTTCACAAATGAAAAAATCTCAATACCGATAATAGGTTACAAAATTTTTTTTGGGAAAAAAAATGTTTTAACTTCATTCTCAAGGGGTTAATTCTTCAGTATAATGTTCGTAAGAGTTTGTTACTAGTAAAAAGACATATCATCTAAGTCTTCCGAGTTATTTTTAAGTTAATGTCGTTCAAAGCGTCCAAAATTTTTCTAATGCCTCTTCTTCTTCTTCTTCTGGTGACAAATCTGTACCATCTTCCGGTAAGAGATCTTCATTATCTATTGCGTGCGCTTGGATCATAACAACATCCGTTGCTTCATTTAGAGGTTATATAATCCTTTTTTGCAGGGTTGGCAGGCAATACCGCTAAAATACCGTTATCGATTCAAAACCCTTACTCCCGGCCAGATATCTCCATATCTAGGACGCGTACTATGGTACACAAAAAGTCCAGTGGAGGCCACTGACATGGCGAATGATATTTACATGCGTAACACGCTTCCAAAAGGCACAGATTTTTTTTAAATCTCACTTTTGTATTTTGAACCCCAAATACTCCCGGCCAGATATCTCCATATCTAGGACGCGTACTATGGTACACAGAAAGTCCAGTGGAGGCCACTGACATGGCGAATGATATTTTCATGCGTGTTCGCTTCCAAAAGGCACAGATTTTTTTTAAATCTCACTTTTGTATTTTTAACCCCAAATACTCCCGGCCAGATATCTCCATATCTAGGACGCGTACTATGGTACACAAAAAGTCCAGTTGAGGCCACTGACATGGTGAATGATATTTACATGCGTGCACGCTTCCAAAAGGCACAGATTTTTTTTAAATCTCACTTTTGTGTTTTTAACCCCAAACACTCCCGGCCAGATATCTCCATATCTAGGACGCGTACTATGGTACACAAAAAGTCCAGTTGAGGCGACTGACATGGCGAATGATATTTACATGCGTGCACGCTTCCAAAAGGCACAGATTTTTGTTAAATCTGTTTTTTATTTTTAACCCCAAATACTCCCGGCCAGATATCTCCATATCTAGGACGCGTACTATGGTACACAAAAAGTTGTAAAATTAACTGGCCAAAAATACAAAATAGGTAAAAGCTACTGCTTTTTACAGTTAATGATGGTATTATAAAACTATATTTAAAAAACAATTTTTTCTTTCCATTACAATTATGTGTAATTACTTCAGCCTATTTAAAATTTCGTTTTCCGTTTTCCAGTTATTATGCTTCTATGGATTGGAAATGAAATACAAGTTTCCGATTTTTATTTGCAAACTAGGAATAAATCAATAATAACAAATTAAACCAAACAAGAATTTTTAAAAATCAAAAAAAATAACGATTTTTTCTATTTTTTATTAACGAACAAAAACAACTCCCAGGTGGAAACTGGAGACGGTACAAAAAAACAAAGCGCTGTGATAGCGTTTGTTGACAATGGTGCAAAAAAAGAAGCATTTTCACAGCCAATCAGAGGGACAAGCCGCAATGGTTTCCAATGGTACGAAAAAAAACATTGGGAAAACATTATTTTGGATTGCTTTTCGAATGTTCACAAACAGTATTTTAGGAGTGCTTTTCATACAAAATTTACAACGATTTGTCAAAGAAAAACACTTAAAACATTGCCTAAAAGTGTTTCTAACCCCCGTTTCCACATGCAAGTAAATGGTTGCAAGTTAAAAATACGTATTATCAGCGAAAATTACCAAAAAACATGAAAATTTTATATGTGTCCACACTATTTGCTGCAAGTTCAATTTTAAAATGTCGTCGAAGGCATAGGTTGTCACTAAATAGCACTCCAGTATTGCCAAGTATTCAATATTCTAAAAACGCTGGGAAAAAATTTGTTCTTAACAAGTTTTTTTTTCAAAAACTTATAAAATTGATATTTTAAATTACCATTAAGATATTTCAATGTGTTCTTTTTTACTTTTTTTTACAAATAAATACAAAATCAGTTGCATTACAACTCTTACTTTACCAAATACTAGTAAATTAATAGAAAACATTACTAGGCAACACTGTTTTCTTTATTCTGTCATTTCACTTGCAGCAAGTGTCAAAAATTCACTGTCTTCAAAATTTACTTGCAAGTTGAGCCGCAAGTCGTATAAGTGTGATTGTATTAGTGAAAAAGTGTGAGTGTGTTGAGTTTTTCGAACTTGCACTTGCATGTGGAAACGGGGGGTAACGTTTGCAAAAAGTACTTTAAGTTGCGTTTACATCTGTTTTCAAATCCCGAGATTTCAATGGAAATCTCGAACCGAAATCTTGACCGTTTACATTAGCACTTTATGACAGTAGCGAGATTTCGATTTGACAGCTGCACTTTTTTTGTAAACAAAGTACCATAAAAAAATAACCTCAAATCAAAAATATTTCTAAAAACCATTTTATTCATTGGCGGAGTACAATTTACATTATTTTATGTAAAGATCTAACGCTAAATATGTTAGTAAATTTGTTTTTTTATAAGGACGAGAAGCTAGAACCCAGATTTTGCAATATTTTGGCGGAAGGAAGACATGCACTTCCCAATGCTTTCTTCATAGTTATGCTTCGCGGGAAGCAAAAATTCCATTGGGTCTAAACATATTTATTAAATTAATAATAATTTTTTTATTTCATTATTTTGTGTTATTTTTAGGTTATTTTTTAGTCAGCTGTTGACCATCGTTGCCACTTTTTCATGCAAAAATTCTACAAATTAAGCGAAACACAGTGTTGTATTCTGCAAAAGTCTCCAGATTTGTAACATTTTCATGAGATTTCTGTGAAATCTCGCAAATGTACGGGATTTCCTTTGTATGGGGAATTTCGGGATTTCACATGAGATTTTCACTGAAATCTCAATTTTAGTCGAAATCTCGGGATTTGGGTGCAGATGTAAATGCAACATAAGATTATTTTGGGTCGCGTACATGAAATTTTTTATAATTTTCCCATAATGTAACTAAATATTGACAATTTTTTAAATAGATAAGAAAAGAAAGTGATTTAACATAATGTCCAAAAGAATTTATAATCTACCAATAAAAAGGAATATTTTTAGGTAATTTATATAAAAATTTAAGGGTTTGATTTAAACTAAGCTAATGAAAACTATTTTTTTTCTGTAGGAAATCGTTTTTACCTAGCATGTTTGTATAATATAACATACGCTTATTTTTTGCGTGTACATAATTCCCTGAGTATAAGCTTCGAATAATGTCCTAAAAAATTACTTTTTTACACAAATTTCCATTGATTTGCTTTATAAATAAAAAAATATTTTTAATGGCTTTTAAATTTATCTTAGCACATCATTAGTTGTCTAATTTAAGAAAATACATTTTCACTTACGATTACCGAGTCAATCGTTTACTAAATTTGTAAACAAAATTTCATATTTTCCCCTTGTAATCCGTGTTCCAAATTTCAGGGCCGTTGCGGCCCGCCTTCCCGATGTCCGATTATCCTAATTTTTTGGGTGACGTAGTTTTACACCATTGGCGAACTTAGGCCGGTCTGGGGTGGGCAAAGCCCACCCTACACTGCTTTTTGCCCACCCCTGAATTTAAAAAATATCTGTCTATAATTCTTGTTCTAAGATTATTTTGTTTTTAAATATCAGTTAATCCCGTGTTTTTGAGTGGGAAAATGTCTTCTAGTATCCTAGGAAGATAATTTGTTTTTACAGCAACATCTAATATCGATTTTTGTCTTGAATATTTCTTAAATAAGGAATGTTGTTTAAAAATACTTAATTACAAAATATTTAAAAAATAAATCGATCTTATTTCTGGCTATTCTGAGCGTACAGCATTCCCTGCACGAGGTTTTCTTTAGAAAAGAGGATGCATTTTTCAGAGTTTTCTATACAAACCATTTTAAAATTTTATCAAAAGTGAGGGAGTTATTTTTAAAAGTATTTTTGTATGAAAAAATCGCAAGCATAATGTCGAAAGTGTTTTTTAAGATTAAGGATCTGAGAATGGGCAAATAAACAGCCAAACATAAATGGGGCCCTTGCCCACCCCAGAAAAATGGTCTAGTTACGCCAATGTTTTACACCCAAATAAATATTTCCAGGGGGTAGCCCGGTCAAAAAATCAAAAAAAATGTTGGAGGACCTAATGTATTATGTGAAGTTGCGATTTAAGGCAGTCCCCCACCCTAGAAATGTGCTTTTGGTAATAAAAATACTCCGTGCAAAAAATTAAGGTGATCGCATAACGGGAACACGTGCCGCATCGGCCATGAAGTTTGAAATACGAAAGGCAAAAAAAACACTCTTTTGGCTTTTTTTGAAAATACTGGCTCTTAAATAACTGTATTTTTGGAAAATGTAAATAGAATCATAATCTAGACTGAATTCCCTTTCTGGTAATTTATAAAAATCCAAAATCGGCTGGAAAATATTTTAGTAATTGCAATTTCCTCAGACTATTGTAGGGTTAAAATGCGATAAATTATGAAAGTCGTCAAAAATAAAATATTTCTTTCAAAAGTTTACAATGTTATACTCTAGTTTCATTTCTAAGATCCACAAATATTTAGATATAAATTTTTGTCTCTTTTGAATAATGATAACCTAGTCCCAGTCATGGCCAAAGATGGGATTTGCTTTCTGAAATTTTGCAAAACTCTGGTTTTGAGTTTTGTAAAATTTTGTTCAACAAAATATAAAAAAAAGTGGTCAACGCATAGGGGTTATTAAATACACCTTTTAGACAATAATTCTACTGAAAATTACATATATCCTGATTGTGGCCAATAATTTAGATAATAACTATGATCACGGGCCAATGTATTTTGAGTGAATTGGCTGGAAAAAAGTTCGCTGGGTTTGTGAGGTTTTGTAAACTTTGCTTGTGCACACGATTAGTTAAAAAAGTACTGAACAAAGTATGTTCAGTGTTTGCTTAAAAGGAAATGTCAAAAAATTAAAGAAAGAATGGTTTACTAAAAGAATAAAGAAAAATGTGTAAAACAAAAAAAGTAAAAGGGACTGATTAAAAATACAGAAGAATATGTAGACATTTTTGAGGAAAATTTAAAGGAAAAAAGAAAAATTATAAAATTTGTGAAATATTAATATGGAATATGCAATGGAACTGTCCCGTATTACAAATACCAACGAAAACTCTTTATCTAATAGTGGTGGTGGTAGCAGTATTGCGACTATGGAACCAAATAATTTAAGCCAAACTGCAGATGCTGTAGTCGATAGAGTAGCCGCCGCAGTTTCTGCAGGTGGCGATGTTACTTCGTCTGATCTTGAACAATCCACAACACAAACATTTCCCATTTCTTTGCCACGTTTGGAGTTAAAACTTCCCTTTATATCATCGAGTAGTAGTGATAGTGAATCGGAAGGCCCTTCAAATCCCACAGCTGGTATTTCAACAGTGACCGAAGGCGAACGTTCTGCTTCACCCCCACCTAATTGTGCCATTTGTTTGGGTCGGTGTAAGAATAAATGTTTTACCGACTCGTGTATGCACCAATTCTGCTTTAAATGTTTATGTGAATGGAGTAAAGTAAAACCGGAATGTCCTCTTTGCAAGCAAACCTTTAAATCTATAATACACAATGTTAAATCGATACATCAATTTGAAGAGTATCATGTTCAGCCTCCTACAGTTCAAATAGCACATCCTACTTTTGATATGGACTTTCCAGAAATGCGTATATTTGGTGTGGTACATCAAGGGTATGTAAAGAATATAATTTAGTTTATACTCAGAGATTTGCAATATCGATTTAGTTTTCTTTTTTGCAATCAGCTTTATGTCTTCTAAGAAAATTATCTCAAAACTGTTGAAAATATGCCCAGTTTTCTATTTTTTACATGGATCCTGCTAAATTCCGAAAAAAATTATGAATAAATATTAAAGTTATAAAATGCGGAGAAAAATCCATCGTATATAAAAATAATACATATTTCAGATTTTATTTTATCATATTTTTCATTAGGGATTCATGTAAGGTCTCGTATGTCGTGTACCAATAGTGTATAAAATTGGTAATTTTATGAGCTTTATGCTAAGATTCGTACATCCAAAATTATACTTTGCAATTGATAAAAAATATATAATTATTGCGAAAATATACGTTTTTCAGTGTTGAATCGACTTACAAAAGGTTTAAAATAAAAGTTTTAAAAAATGTACTTAAAAATACTATGTATTTTGTTAGTTTTACTGTAATTTTTTTACAGAAATTGATAATTCAGCGAATTTTTGCGTGATTAGCTCATATACATTAGGGTTATAACTTTTGATGATTTTGTGCAAATGCTAAATTTTACCTTTCCTAGACGTAAAGTTCATTAAAAATATCTTATAGAAGAAGAAATAGGGCTCGGATTTTTATGTAAATACATGTTTGTTGTCGTTAGCTGGAATAAAAACGTAAACCAAATATCTTTGCGAATTAACAAATTTGCAATAAAATGACATCGATTTGTTAAAACATATTTTTGCATATTTTGCTATTAATGTATATTTGTGCTTATTTTGCTATAAATGGATATTTTTATGCATATTTTTACATATTTAGCATATTTCGACGTATTTTTGGGAGTAACTGTAGTTTAGCACCGATCTTTTTATACTTTTTCAATGAAATACTTTTTGAGCTGATTTAAAAAATACATTTTTTTTGTCGGACACCCCCTTTTTCGAGTGGGTGTGGCTTTAAAGTTGAAAATTAAAACTCAAGTAAGTTCGGAAATACTTATCCGATCAGGAAAAGAACACCAAAAGAAAGGTCTCTGCAATATCTTTTTGTTGAGATCCGATATGACCCAATATATTAACCCATTGTGGAGCATTTGAAGATTTTTGATTCTTCTTCGTGACATCTTTTGCAAATAGTCTGTTTATTCAAAATTCAACCTATATATCGTTAAGAAATTGTTACTAAAATGGACAGTCTAGATTTAGGCCTTCCGCCGGACTTACGGGTTTACTCCTATGTGATATACAGTTTAGTGGCTTAGGTGATTAAAGTTTTTCTGTGTAGACGGCCTCCGGCCGGATTTAGGAGTTTTATATTATGTGATTGGCACTTTAGTGGCTTCGCTGAGTAAAGTGTGTCTATGTTTCCGGACTTCGGACGTTTTTTAGGGGGCATTCTCCTATGTGATAAGCAGCCTAGTGGCTTCGCTGAAAAAAGTGTTTATGTACAACCGGACTTTGGCCGGGCTTAGAGGTTTTCTTCTATGTGGTAGGCAGTTTAGCGGCATCGCTAAGTAAAGCTTTCCTGCAGAGATTTTTTTACTGCCGTTTATCAAAAAATGTCCACTACGCTTAATATAAAAAAAGACAAAGCTTCACGCTTAATAACTTTAGCATTTGAAAAGCTCAATTTCATACTTTAATTGAAGTTTCGAAGTCTTAGTCTTCCAGTTATTTATAAAAAACTTGTCATTATAAAGACATAATTTTGAATAAACCAGCTTTTCACAAAAAAAGTCATGAACAAAATTAAAAATTGTCAACTGGTCCAAAAAGGGTTTAATATATGCGGTTATAATAGACCTCTATGAAAAAATATTTCAGAGACCTTTCTATTGGTGTACATTTTTGCCTGATCGGATAAGTACTTCCGGACTTATTCAAATTTTCATTTTAAACTTTAACCCTCTAACCGGCAAGCCCGCCTCCAGGCGGGGTATATTAAATTGACCAGAAATGCGCCAAAGGGATATTTTATAATAAGAATATATGCTTTTTCAACAGAAAACAAAATTTATAAAATTTTTTGTGAAGAATTTTTTTGTATACAATGCACGGTTTGGAAGCGAGAAAGTGTCAAAGATAAAATTTCGTAAAATTTCAAAAATTAAATATTTTAAATCAACCAAAAGTTTCAAAAATCTTAAAAACATATTTAAATCGACTAAAACAATTGATAGTGACCATGAAGTAAGATTGGAGCTTAATCTATTCAAAAAGTTCCTTACTTTGGTCCAAGGACGCAAAGGATTCCATAAGGATACCTTTAAAGGACATCACCTTAACTTCAAAACGAATGGACGGATTTTTCTGAAATTTGGTAAAAAGAATATATTTGGTATAGGTAGCAAAGTTTATGATTTTGAATAATATATTTTGAAGTTTTGTTGCGTTTTCGCTCAATTTCGCATTTTTCTAAAAACGAAATTCGCTACAACCTCTTAAGTAACAGCACAAAAAATGTAATTTTTTTATTGCAATTACATATTGGTAAGAGAAATAATTTGTGCCTAAACCTAGTAATTTTTATGCCCTAGTTTTCGAGATTCACCCTTAAACTATTTTGGCCCATATCGCCTAAAGTAGGCAACGAAAAAAAATTTTGTAGAAGAACTTATTGTTTATTTTTCGTGAGGAACACATGGTATACATTTCATTGCAAAAAAGCTTAGGCCGGTTAGAGGGTTAAAGCTACACCAACTCGAAAAGGAGCGTGTCCGACAAAAAAATTTTGTTTTCTGGCACACAATAAATATGGTTACCTGTGATAAAAACTTTAAAGTGAATGGAGTTATGTCCCTAAACTGCACTTTAGCCTATTTTTGCATATTTTTCCAAAACTTTTTTTTTAATAATTTATATGTACACTAGGGTTATGATTTTTTGATTTTTTTTGCAAATATCAAATTTTACATGCCCTAGCCAAAAAGGCCATAAAAAATATTAAGAAACCCAATCTTAGTTTTTCGCTGCTGTCAAAAAAGTTCCCGCACCAAAAGGGTTGAAATTTGGTCTATATGGTTTTAGTTTAATTAAAATATTTCTCCTAAGTTTTAAACAAATGAGACTCAAACGATGCTTATTAAAAGCTATTTACGGTAAAAATTGCGAAACCTTTTTGGAAGGACTTTTGGATATATTTTTTATCGTTTACAATAATTTTTGTAATAATTCGTTATGTTAATTAAACAAAATTCCCGAGCAAAAATTATTTTTAGAAATTTCATTTGGTGCGGAAGTTTTTTTTTGCCGAAATGCCCCGCAAATACGATTTTTATTTTTAATTTAGTATTGCCCATCACGTGATGATAGGTAAAATTTTTGTCAAAAATGAGTCATAAGCCTAATGTACACGCAAAAATAAAAAGTGGATATTTGCCGAACTACTTCGGTAAAATACAACTTCAAAAGTTTTCTGCTAATTTACACAATTCTTTAATTAAATATAATATTTTCTAAGAAAATTTATAAAAGAAAAAACTTAGGTAACTTAACATATTTTGAAGTGCGTGAAAATGAAATAGGAAATGCAAGTTGACAAAAACCAAAAATTGATAAATCTACATGTATTTTTTTACTAACTTACAAAATATACTTTTGAAGTTGTATTTTACCTATGTACTTCGACAATTATAGACTTTTTATTTTTTCCGTGTATATATTTTGTATTTTTCCTTCTTGTTGTCTTTACCTACAGTTAAGGACTAAAGTCTACATACACCCTACCATGATTGTGGAGAAATTGTAACAATAACTGTATTTTGTCTCATGCCTATGAACATTAAGTGTTTAAAGCAAATTATAAAAAAATGTTAAACTGGTAATGTTTATAATTATTCCGTTATAATCAAATGTTCGTCAGCAAAAGTTTTTAGAATGTAACGCGAATAAGTTACGTTAGATGTGAAACTGTATAAACGTTGAGTTGTCAACGTTGATAATTATCCGTGTTTAAAGTTAACGTGCATACGAAAAGTATTGTGTTAGTTTTTTATGACTTAATGGATATAGTTAAGTCGAAAACACAGCTGATAATGAAAAATCTTTTTATGTCAATAATTAAGGCAATATTAAATAAGGTTGTTTTTTTTAACTAGTTGTACTGGTGGAATAAAATTATTCGCAAACTACCAGGATATACTCAAAAATACAGCATATACTCAAAAAAAAAAAAAAAAATTGTTTTAAAATAAATTACACAGTACAACAAAATAAGAAAAATTTGATGCATCGGCAGTACGACATATCATTTCTAATAGACTTTGGGACGCAGATCACGAATATGGCCATAGAATTGTAAAGTTAGCTATTGTTTAAGAAATATCTGCAAAAATGTTTTTGTAGGAAAATCAAATTTTTTAATAAACTTTTTGCAAAAAAATACAAAATTTAAAGTAATAACGCTATTTTTTGCAACATTTTAAAATTATGCAATATGCCCTTTAATTTCATATATTGCACGTTTTGACAGCTGCGATAATAGTCCCTATACGCGTATTTAAATTTGAAATTTCTCTTTTTTCACGATTTCGTTATTAAATAATCTGCGATGAAAGGAATATGCCATATTTGAATTTTTACCTTTAGTAAGCATCTCATGTTACTTAATTTATCAAAAAAATTTCGAATTTTCGGTTTTAATTTTGAGTTAAAATTAACTAAAACGGAAAAAGATAGACTTTGTTAATACCTAAAAATTAAGGAGTCTGTAACAAATCTTAAATTATAAAACTCAGATAAAACCATTCAGAAATGTAAAACATATATTTTCTAATTAATTTCAACAAAGTTTTATATAATTGAAGTGCAAATTTCGAAAAAATAACGATTTTAAAATATGTATGTTCAAAAATGTACTTTATTTCCTTTTGCCATAGTGAATTCATATAAAATTTATTTGAAATAAAAAAGAATTTAGTGGAATATGAATTTACGTCATATGTAAAGATTTTGCAAATCCAAATTAAGGGATTTTACTAGATTTCCAAAATAGGAAAATAAATGAAGTTTTCACTTTAATTACAATTATATCCTAGATAATTTACCTAATCAATGTAAGTTTATATGATTATAAAAGCCCAAAGTCTATATTTTTAAACCATGTTATCCCTGGTTTACTCAGGTATATGAATAAATCAGAAATTTTAACAAAAAAACTATCTTTTTGCTAAAAGTTAAATTTGCAAATATTTCAAAAACTAGAGCTAATTTTGAAATTTGGTGTCCACATTCGTAATATTCATCCTAAAATCTATCAGAATTGATATGTCGCATGCCCGATGCATTTTTGGTGTTGTACTGTGTTATAGGTTTGAAATTAAATATCAATTTCACCGTAAATAAAAATCTCGAGTAAATTGGCCTGCGCCAGGGTATTTCACAATGCGTTGTAATACGAAATACTTGAAAAAAAAACAATACGGAGGACTTTCGAAAAGTTCAATTTATCCACGTTATCCACAAATCAGACGCAAAGAAACCACCACAACACACATACAACCATAGCCTTCACAATGGGGTTAAGCGTGACGAAGATGCAATACGCCAGAAAAAGTTTGCATATGGTTAGACTCCACAGTATAACGCCATGCTGAAACAAGCTTTAGAGTATCGTAAAACAAAAACAACCCATATTCCCCATTAAAAAATTTAATACAGGTCTAATGTTGCCAGTTTTGACGATTTATCGTCATTTTGACAATTTTTACTATCGAAAATACCCAGGTAGAAAAATACAAACGGTACAACGTCGGCCCGGTAATGGACACGGATTTTATTTTTTTGGTATTATCCCAGTACATTTAATAACTAATTTAGTAGTTTGCTAAAACTTTACTGTCCTTTTAGTGTACATCACAGTTTTTTAATATATTCTTTCGAAACTTCTCAAGAAAAGAATGGCTATGTCTCTCTTACATAAATCATTGTGTTAATATATGCAAAAATATGTAAAATTATTAAATTGAAAATTTTAATAAATAAAAAAAGCTCGTTAATTTTCTGAAACAGTACTGGGAAAGCACGTTTTAATTAGTACTTGCATTTCGTAAAAAACAGTGCTCTGCTAGTACAATTTTTGTTGTAACGCCGACAATTACTACCTGGGTAGCCAAATGACGATTTGACGATTTTCTCCTTCAAAATGACGATTTTTTAAAATTTTTTCAAGGTACATACCTGTGAAATATCTCTAGACTAATGTGATAATTCATAAAAAAAATTTATTTGGTATTTGAAGCTTGCTATAGTTAAAGTACATATTTCGCTTAATAAAGAGTTATTAGAAATCTTGATTCATAATCGTATTTTAACTATAAATTAATTTTTCGATTTGATACTGCAACACTATTGTTTATTTTCTCTCTTCTCCCAAATAAGTCGTAAGTGATTTACAAATTTAGTAAACGATTTACTCGGTAATCGGAAGTGAAAATGTATTTCCTAAAATTAGAGAACTAATGATGTGCTAAGATAAATTTAAAAGCCATTAAAATTATTTTTTTTTTATTTATAAAGCAAATCAATGGAAATGTGTGTAAAAAAGTAATTTTTTAGAACATATTATTCAAAGCATACAAAAGTAATCGAATTTCGAATAATGTTTTGACAGTCTGTACATCACTATTGTTTTGTTTTTCTTTTTAATTTTATTTTTACATTTTTTTTTTAAATTGTAGTTTTTTTTTAGTTTGATGGATGCAAGTTGTTGGAAGCCACACTTTCTAGGGATGGGATGGCTTTAATAAATCATTTCATGCCTGAAAATGAAATAATTAACAATTAAATGGTGGCTTCCTCACTCCAAACTTTATAAAAGGTTTAAAGTTAGTGAGTACCAACTATAAACCTTTATTATTTTCTTCATTATTAAGCTAATATGAATACTGTTTTTTACAAATTAGCTTAAAATCCTGCAATAAGACTGTTGTAAAAGTTTATGAATTAGACCATAAGTACATTAAAATCTAAAGTTTTTTCGATACGAACAAATTTTTTTTAAGTGAACTTTTTCTTTCGAACAATTAATTTCAGAATATGGTAAATTTTGAGTACATACATAAAAAAATTTTCTAAAACACTTCGGGGAAGTGTTGTGTTATTTCTATAGAAATTCTTTTTGTTACAAAATAAATTTACATTGAAAGTTTCCTTAACTTCAACCAATCAAATAAAAACTACAGTTTTAGAATTTTTCTTAAATTACAGCTGACACCGAAAACCGCATGATTTTTAAAATGTTATACTATGTTATAATAAAAATATTTGATTATTAAAGTTTTGACGATTTTTAACAATATTTTGACGATATTCAAAACGCAATGACGATGTTGATGATTTTTTCAAAAATATTTGACGATTCTGTGCCCACTTAACCTGGCAACACTGTACATTAGAGCGTACCACCTTACAGGCCAAAAAAAAGTGCGCCGTACACCCTCCAATATGAAGTATTTTTGCAAGGAGGTTTCAAAGAAAAATTTTTTATTTTTTTTTGCCGAACGTAGGGGTCGCCATTTTACATTTTTCGTTATATCTTTGGTATTTACAGTCGGATCTTAAAGTATGATAGATCTATGATGATACAGCTCTAAGGACATTTTGACCTCAAGTATCCCGTTCTAGTAGTTACCCACCAGATCTCAGTTGCTACAACCCTAATGTACAACCCTAATGTCAGAAAATTAAAGCTCGCAAAAAATCATTAAACTTTTGCTAAAGAAGTTTTTCGCTAAACCCAGTAGAACTTTTTTTTATATATTGGTTGCCGAACGTAGGGGTCGCGTTTTTAAATTATTTTTAATTGGATTTTTACCATATAGCAAAACACTGGTTTCCTCCAGGCAAAAACCATATATCACACTTTAAAATCCGATTTTAAATGCCAAAGCTATAAAAAAAATTAAAAAAGGCGACCCCTACGGTCGGCAAAAACAAATTTTTTTTTGAAATCGTCTTCCAAAAATACATCATATTGGAGGGTGTACGGCGAACTTTTTTTTGAGGTACGGTCTACTGTACATGTCACGAGATAACCTTCTTCTTCCGCGACTCATAACGAACTCGAATAAGGTTATTTGTAAAAACTTTTTTTAACGAACATAACTTGACAATTATAAGCCATGAACATAAGAATTAATTCCTTTTTGGAATGAATTCCCAAAAATTTAATTCAATTCTTTAATTCAAGGAATGAATTTATTAATAAAACATAAGCAGGAATTAATTCCTGAGAATGAATTCAAAGAATTCAAATTTATAGAATGAATTCCCTGACCAAAACACTAAGAATTCAATTTAAAGAATTCATTCACTAAAGAATTCATTCAACACTAGTTAATTCAATTTGAAGTTAAGGAATACATTCAATTCTAGTTAATTCAACTTTTGGCTAAGGAATTCATTCAACTGTGCACTTAATTCAACTTTTGATCAAGGAATTCATTCAATTCTAGTTAATTCAACTTCTGGTCAAGGAATTCATTCAAGTTCAACTTTTGGTCAAGGAATTCATTCAATTCTAGTAAATTCAACTTTCGGTCAAGGAATTCATTCAATTCTAGTAAATTCAACTTTTAGTCAAGGAATTCATTCAATTCTAGTTAATTCAACTTTTAGTCAAGAAATTAAATTTATTTCGTTTAATTCCCTAAGGAATTAAATTTTTTGTGTTTAATTCTCTAGGAATTGAAAACTTAATTCAGGGAATTAAACGAAAAAAATTTAATTCCTTAGGGAATTAAACGAAATAAATTTAATTCCTTGACTAAAAGTTGAACTAACTAGAATTGAATGAATTCCTTGACTAAAAGTTGAATTAACTATTTGTTATTTCGTATATAATTTTTGACATTTTATCTTTCAATATCGTTAAGTTCAAGTTAACTTTAAATATGAAACCGAGCGTAATAGATAAATAATAAAATGTACCTACATTAATTTGGAATAAATGTGGGCACAGGTTAACGTTTTCCAAAAAAAAAAAATAGTTTTATTCTATTTGGGATCATTTCCAATAAAACTGGGAGGTGTAATGACAAATATATTTTTAAGGGACACCCTAATGTACACTTTCGTCCTCTAAATTTATTTTATGTTTTGGTTATTCCCAAAAAACCAAACGATATCGTCACGATATCGAAACGATATCACCTAGGTGATATTTGTTATCATATATCGTTGGCTTAGTCGAAATATCAAAAACCACATGCTAAGTCCAGCTGAAAACAACACACATTTTGTTTCAACAAATTTCTTCAGTAGAATTAAATGCTTTTTGTTTATTTAAAGATTAACTAAATAATTATTTAGTTATTTTAACTTTTAAGGTACCCAGTGTACAATTGGAGTCCGAAAAGACTCATAAAAGAGCCCTTAGACCTTTTGAAATCATAGATATATCAGGGTATTTTTCTTCACCGATGAAGCCTCTTTTGAGCGCACTTGTATGACTCATAAAATACTCCAAATTATGAGCATTGCTGGAAAGTTTTGAATTTTCTGAGCCATTTATGAGTCATTTGTGACAAATTTTTGAGTAATTTATGAACATTGAAAAAATTTTAAATACGCTCATAAATAGGAGTCTATTATGTTTCATTTATGACTCTAAGATTTGAGCACTCTGAAAATGTTCGTCTTTCAGAGTCTTTTATGAGTCATAATTTCTGAGCGCTCAGAAAAATGTTGGCTGGGTAACTATTACTTATAAATTTTTTCAGGATAAACATTGTTAATTTATAAATTTTATTAGGCGATTGTCATGAATTCTGCTGACATAAATAAAAATAAAATAAAAAAAAGAAAATCTGCTAAGTCCACATTTAAAATAGAAAATTATAAAGAGCCAATCTGCTAAGTCCAAAAAGAGCCTATAAGTCTGCAAACTTTTATTTTGGAATTCTATGATTTTTTGTGGTTAAACAAAATGAACTAAAGAAGAAAACTGCGTTTACAGATTTAAAAAAAGTTAACCCAAAAAAAAGTTTTTTGTCTCTCCTGAAAAATTAAAAAAACGGACTTGACAGGTTTGTCGACTAAGCCAACGATATGGTAATCACTTGTGATACGAAAACAATAGATTTTTTGTTCTAAAATGTACCTAAAATGTATCATATTTCCAAGGAATTATGATATCGTTTTCGCTATCGAAATTCCCTGGAATAACGATAGTAAAATCGCCAAAATCTGGTCCAGTATCGAAACACTATCGTTTTTCCAGGCGATTTCGATATCGAAAATGATATCATATATGATAGCAAAACCGGAATTCTTTCGAAATGAGCTGAAAAGAGGTCATAATGAGAAATTGATAATGAAATCGTCTTATTCAGAAGAAAAGTCGAACTCATCTAGATTTTGCAACTCCAATAAAAAGGAGTATAAATAGCCAAACGAAGTAAAAATTGCAATTTTTTATAAATTTTATGTGTTTCTGAAAACTGTTTGAATTTTTGTAAATAATGAATATTTTGAAGTATACTTTATCATTAACGGTGGGGTTTAACTTTAACTTGACTATAAACAAAAAGAAATGTCAAAAAAATGTACACAAAACAACAACAAATTTTTGGGTTAACTATTAACTAAAGTTTAAACCTGCAGTATGAGACCCACCGTAAAACTTATCGAAAACGATATTATAATCTTATTGGAATATGATATCGTTTTATTATTATTCTTTATTCAGTCTATGGAACATCATTTCCTTACAGACTATGATTAAACTATAAAATAATTATAAATATTAATTAATAAGTGCGTTCCTTTACTTTTTGGGTAAAGTTCGGTAAAATGAGAGTAAGAAAAAATACTCTCACAAAATGACAAAATTACCCAAAAGTAAAGGAACGCACAAAACCACTTTTCGAGCCCAAAAAATGCATTTCAAAGAAAAATGTGAAAATGCGTATAATTTTAGTTTGAAAAATTTAATAAACACACATATTTATTTGCATTTAAAAGTTCTTATTGATTTTGTTCAATTAATTATTATAAATAACACATTTCTTTTGCGCATTGGTTTGTGTAATTTAATTTTTCAATTGTTGTTTTTGGTTATCATTGCATCAGCTGTTAGTTTTACAATTTACCAAAGTTACCCGAAGAAAAAGTTTGGGTAACTTTGGTAAAAAGAGAAACACAAATGCACTCTCTTGAATGCTCTCATTTACCCAATTTTCGAGTACGGGAACTCTTTTTGGGTAAGTTTGGGATCCCGCGGGTTCCCGCGGTAACGTAAAGGAACGGACCTAATATTATACATGTTTTAAGATATAGGCTTTTGAAAGAACAAGAACGGACGCACTTTTACATTGGTAGGCCACAAGGAAGGCTCAAATAGATTATCATATAATTCAGCGGAGATCCCAATTTTAAAAGAAACACTCCTCAATGTGTTCTGCTCAATTTCCTTTCTAACCAATTTAAAACATTAAAGATGGGTTTTGGAAATATTAGCACATTTTGCAACATAACTCAGGATTTGTTCTGCTGTCACGCTGAGGTTAAATGAGGAAATATGCACCCATTTTTGATTAGCGATAACTTCTAAGTCTTTGGAATTATTATCTCCAAACATCACATGCTTACGTTTCTTTTTTTTGTAGTTAACTTTCGTCCATCCAGTATTGTTAACTGGGATATTACTTTCTACTTGAGAGTATGCAGTTGAAGATGAGCTAACAGTATTGTCAGAGTTTTGAGAACAACAAATGCTAGCTCTTCGTTTAGAATTTAAAAGGGCACTTGGCTCAGTAGCAGCAATAACATCATTTGGTTTAATAGTAGCAATAACATCATTATGAATATCATCATCATCATGTAAAGAAAGACAAAGACTAGCTTTACGTATTCGCATATTAGAATTTAAAACATTATTACTTGGTTCAGTACACTCAAATAAAAAAGCCTGTAAAAGTTACAGAAAAAACTGTAATATTACAGAAAAATTAACTAATATTAGGCCAGCAGACCGATTAGCTAATTTTAGGTAAATTATACAATAAGTTTTAAAATTTAAATAACATTTAGATGAATGATACATTGAATGTTATTATGTGTAATCTCTTTTTTTACTACGTAATTTAAATAAATAAAGGACATATATATGTATATATATATATATATATATACATTGAATGTATGTATATAAAAAGATAAAAAGATTTATTATAAATATATGTACTAAATAATAGGATTTTGAGATCAATATCAAATTGATATTCACATTTAAATTAATTTTTGGAGTATTAATATATATAAGTATTCAAAAGAAAGTCAAACATTCATTTAATGCAAATTTTTATAAGTATTCACTTTTAAAAGTATTAAAAAAGTGCCCACATTTATTCCAAATTAATGTAGGTACATTTTATTATTTATCTATTACGCTCGGTTTCATATTTAAAGTTAACTTGAACTTAACGATATTGAAAGATAAAATGTCAAAAATTATATACGAAATAACAAATTTAATAACTAATGGTTAACTCAAAAACCTTCAGTATGAAAACCACCGTGTAGGTTTTTGAGTTTACTTTTAGTTAATCCATAATTTTTTGTTGTTTCGTACACAAATTTCTTGACATTTTCTTTTGTTTAATAGTGAAGTTAAAGTCTTCAGTATGAAACTCAGCTGTAAAGATTACAATTATAAATTTACCCCCGTATTCAAAATGAAAAGTTAGTAGCTTCTTATACATCGCACACAACGAGCTGTTAACCAGAATGTTTTTTAGGCCTAGTAGCTAGTTAGAATAGAGTTTATTCAAAATGATTTCTTAGCACACCGATTAAGACCAACCCTGTGTTTCAAAATACAAAGCTTTTTTATTATTGTGAATGGAATTTTTTGTTTTTTTGGCGTTTGATAACAGAAGATTAGCAGGAATTTAGCAACAATACCAGAATGAGTTTAACAACAGTATTATGAATAAGACTCATGTCAACTCTATGCTAAATTTTCATTTTGAATACCGCTTTTAGAGTTTCAAAGTTAACAAAAGTAGGCAATTGTTATTTCCTTTAATTAATAAATTGATGCGAAAACAGCGAAAAATAACATGTTTTAAACGACTTAAAACGTGAAATTATCAAATTAACATAGGAGTAAAATTTATAAATTTTTCTCTTTATTTATATTTTTTAGATAAGTTGTCAGGCTAAGGATTGATGTTGATAACTTGCCTTTAGGAAAATTGATTCCAAAAATATGTGATTGAAGAGCCATACATGTTTACATTCAATCGGATATTTAAAATGAAAAACCACATAAATATGAAAAAGACATGTCAAAGCCTCTAAACTACTTTCTAGTTTATAAGTAACAGTGTCAAATTTTACGCGTGCTATTAAATCATTGATACCATTACCAATGGTATCGGTATCGCTTAAAGGATACCGACACTTTATTCTTCCAAGCTGCACGTGGGCTACAAAACTGTAGATAACAAAATAGAAGTTATTTTTTGCTACATATAAATTAATATAAAGACAATAAACTTACTAAAAATGCACACATAAATTCACTAACAGCTTGAACATTTGTACCCACTGTAAATATCTCATGAATAATATCTTCCAAACAAATAATGGGTGATTTTTTGCCATTGATACGAGCAAAACCTTTTTAAATACCAATTCACGTATGGTACCAATATTGGGATAACCATATGTTATTGTAAAATTATGTATCGCTTTTCCATAATTTTATGGTTTTGTCATTTTCCAAAGCCGCCGAAGCAATAATATTCTCTGTTGGATGACAAGCAGTACACAACACAGTGTCGGTGTGACCCTGTAATTTCGATTGTACCACCTCTTTCGATTGTAGATTCCAGATGTAAACCATATTATCTTCACGGCCGGAAACAATCCACTAAAAAATATTACAAACATTTAAAATAAATTTATAGATAAAAAAGTTTTGCCTTTAACTAACATTTCCTCCAGGTACTGAAAAGTTTGCAAAAATACAATATTTTTCATTTTGATGTCCAGTGTAGGTTTTTAAACATTTTCCTTTTGAATATTCCCATAATTTCAAAGTATTATCCAAAGTAGCCGCCAATATATACTTGCCATTGGGGGAGAATTTTACAAAACTTACAGGCAGGTTGTCATCATCTATTAAAGTCTTCAAACACTGATGACTGGCTGTATCCCAAATACGATATAAGCCATCATAGCTAGAAGAGACAACTAACGAACCATCACGATTGAAATGAACGGCAGAGACAGGTCAATTCCTAAAATTTCGAAATTATTTCTTTTCCCACTTCTGGTACTCACATGAACTCGCCAACCATTCCCCATTGGGTGAAAACAGCTGATACTGCCTTGGTATGACCAGCCAAAGTAAACTTTAAAGTATAATTGGGTTTTACGGATAAAGACGATTTATTTGAAGATGCGGATGTTGTTCCGGTCGAAGATGATGTTTGAAGAGTATTAGAACCACTGGGTGCGGTGGGTATAGGTTGTGGAGCATGTATCCCAGGATGACAACCATGTACTGGTCCAATAGGTACCATTGTTATTGATTTTTACAAGTTATTATTGTAATTCACTTTATTTTTTAACTATCAAAACACTACCGAATGTTTTTGTTAGAAAAACCTCGTGTTTAGAGTTGTGTCGTTCATGAACGCACTAGTTCATTTGAAAGGTTCAGTTCATTGAACGATATGACATCGTTCACCATTATTCGTTCTTTTCGTTCAATCGTTCATTTCTTTATTTTTTTTTAGTCATAGAATATTTGTATCCCTTTCTTATTAATTTTATTATAGAATTAAATGTTTTTCGGTTAAAGTTGAGTTTAGTGGCACAGCTCCGATCGGGTCAAAATTCTTACCACACCCGGTGAAAAATGTCCATATATGAACATTTATGGTTCAACCATATATGTATGGATCCGAAAAATGAGGTAACACCTAAGTTTATGTTCATATATGGACATATATGAACATATACATTTATTAAATATATGCGAATACATGCGAACGTTGCTGTCCTTTATTATAAGGTTGTACGATAGATATAAATTTATGTATGACATTCAAATTAGGCGCTACATATGTTCCTTTTTCTAGTCATGGCATTAAATATAATTCCATATTTATCCAAATATGAGTTTTTTTTTTATGTGTTAGACCAACACAACAGGTGATGCCCCCTACTAACGCAGTGCATTGTGTTGGTATTAGGAAGAGAGGTTATGGGGAGGAGGAAAGAGGGAGTAGTGTTTGTGAATATTTGATTTAAATTTCTCAACATTGTAAGTAACAGGGAAGACCTCTGCGGGGAGTTTATTCCACATACGGCTGGTGCGACTGATAAACGAATTCTCTCTGTAATGCGTCGTGCGATCCGCTGGACAATAGACAACAAACGGATGGACTCTACTTGATAAGCGAGTATTACGAATAAAAACCTGGGCTTTGGGGATAAGTTCACTTATCTCAGCAGAGCACTTCCCATGGTAATATCGATAGAACTGGGTTACACAACCCACATTCCGACGATGCTCCAATGAGTCAATAGAGCTGGATACTCTACTGTCATTGATAAGCGCCGACGCCCTCCTTTGCACACGGTCCAGAAGCTCCAAAATATACTTCGAAGCTCCTGCCCATATATGGGAGTTGTATTCCATCTTCGGTCGGATATAGGTGGTATAAATAGTGAGTAAATCGGATGGAGTGAAGTACTTCTTGCATCGACGTAAAAAACCTAGACACTTGAATGCTTCTTTCGACACCTGAAAAACATGCTTATTCCATCGGACATCACACGGAATTTTCATGCCCAGAATATCAAGAGTATCCGATTCCTCAATATCGATATCACCCATATGTACAGATGGCAGTGTTGACCCCGCAGCCCTATGGGTCAACATACAACATTGGGTCTTACGCGCATTAAAATCCACCTTGTTCGCATGACCCCACTCAGAGATTGCAGAGAGGTCACGATTTAGTGTGTCATTCATAATCTGCCTTTTGTCCCCAATCTCCTCAGGGCTTGGCCTACGATTGAAGCAAAATGAATGACAAATGTTGCTGTCATCTGCGAAAGAGTAGATAGGGTTGAAAGTTTGACCAAGACGATCATTAAGAAAAATAAGAAATAGGGAAGGAGAAAGAACAGAACCCTGCGGTACCCCTGAATTAAGCTGAAACTCGTAGGATGAGATTCCATCTATAACAACACGAATAGTGCGATCTCTAAGAAAGCTCGAAATAAAACGAGCGAAGTCATTACCCACACCAAAGGCAATAAGCTTCGATACAAGCGCCCCGTGCCATACACGATCAAAGGCCTTAGAAATATCCAGAGCAACCACTTTGCTCTCACCAAAACGGTGAATGGACTGACTCCAACGTTCCGAGAGGAACGCTAACAGGTCTCCCGTAGAACGATTCCTACGGAAGCCATATTGTCGGTCATTAAGAAGTGAGTTGGACTCTAGATAATTCACGAGATGGTAGTTAAGCATACTCTCCATCACCTTTGAGAGCGCAGACCATATTGCGATTGGGCGGTAATTTTCAGGGTTATTAGCCGCACCCTTTTTAGGGATTGGCTAGACATTGGCAACCTTCCAGCAAGAGGGGAAAATTCCCGTATGGTAAGAAGCGCTAAATAGGTTAGCCAATGGACAGCTAGCGTCGAAGAGCACTGTTTCAGCACCAGTGCGGGTATGCCATCCGGCCCCGATGACTTATTTATGTTGAGGTCAGCAAGAACCCTTTTAACTGCACGAGCTCGGAAGAATATCTTAGGCATAGTACTGGATACTCTTTCAAGTTCTGGCAGTGGTTGATCGCTTTCCGGCAGGAATGCTAAAAGGTTTGCCTTATCAACCGGTTCAGTGAATATTTGATCATCCTTTATAAGAGTTGGGATAGCTGAACTAGAATTATCCTTTACTCTTTTAACGAATGACCAAAAGCTCTTGCTACCCCTAGGAGCAGAAAGAACTTTAGTACGAAGACGTTTTTCTTAAAGAAACTTTTCACGACTAAGTACTTTGGAACATTCATATCTCGCCCGTTTGCGAAGCAGATCAGTATTGTCGTTCTTATTATCACGCAAATTTTTGAACGCTAACTCTCTGGATCTGACTGCGTTTCTGCAAGTCTGGTTAAACCAACATTTATCTTTTGGTTTAACCGAAATTTGTTTCGAAGGAATGAAAGATTTCATTCCAAGCAATTTAACATGTTCTACCATTTTCGCCGCGGCATCAACGTTGTCGTCGAGGAAACAGAGTTTCCAATTAAAGTGCCGGAAAAATTCGTTGAGCTCAGCCCAACGTGCTTTTTCGTAAATAAAAATTGAACGTTTCGCAGCTATTGCCGAAACGTTTCGAAGGTCGGAGAACGAAAAAGATGCGGAAATGGTACAATGATCCGAATCAGAGAACGGTTTGAGTACATTCGGTTTTATTGTGCAGTCATACCATTCATTGCTTTTGCCATGTATTCATGCAACAACAATAACTAATGCTATTGCTGTTATATACATTCATTGTTTTTGATGAGTGGTTTTTACGCATTATTTATATATTGCCACTACATGTCAAGCAACGAAATGAAGAGATGACGCATTAAAAAAGTAAAATCAATCACAACATTCATTTAGTAGTCGTTGACCTGTTGCAGTATTTTGAAGAATGTAGTGTGAAGAAATTTCCATTTTTTTTTTATTTAAATATGAAATATGCATATATTTTCTCATTTTGTTAATGTTTAATTGAAAAAAATAAACACCAAAAATATACTAAAATATTTGAGAGAAAAAAATTTTCAATTTTTATACAACCAAGATTGAGACCATTCGTAACAATCGGTTTGTATTCATACCAATCATTTTATATTCGTTGCTTTTGTGAGTGTTAGGTAAGATTAACAGAAGACATGCAGTGCAATGCATGGCTTTCGTCATACTCCTTTTTTTTCAATTGTGTCTGTATTGCTTTACTGAAATGATATGTATTGACAACAATATGCACATTTTTTGTGATTGCATTCAAAAGCATAAAATAAGGCACTCAAACCGTTCTCTGATCCGAATTGCCGAGAGGTGCAAGTGTTCTTACTTCATACTTGTCCGGATGAGAAGTAAGGAAAAGATCAAGAGTATTTTGATGTTCACCTTCAACACACGGAATGTGCGTTGGTTCATTCACTAATTGCGCCAGGTGGTTGTGCGCGGCAAACAGCTCAACATAAAGGCCCTCGGGAGTTGTGTGGCTCGAATGGCGAAGCCAGGAAGTGTTGTGAATATTAAAATCGCCAGCAACGACGATTTCACTACTCGGGCAACTCCCTAGAATTCTAGCGATGGAATCAGAAAGGACATCGAAGCCATTAAGGGTATTCGTCCTCTCCATGTTTGGGCTTCTGTATAAGAACCCGAAATGCAACATGTGTGACCTGATCTTGAACTTAACCCAAAGTGTGTTAAATTCCGCATCATTAAAGTTTAAATGTTGCTGATACTGGTACACAACATCGTTGCGAATGTACATTGCAAGGCCCCGATGGAAAATGAAAAGAGATAGGAGTTGATAACCAGGTATATAGAAATCCTGTGGATCAGCATCCCCACACACCTGGGTCTCACATAAGGCGAAAACATCCGGCCGATGAAATCGAATGTGAGCATATACAGAGAACAAGTTCGCCCTTAGTCCGCGTATATTGCAGAAGTCAATGCGAAATCTTCCTGTCATTACAATAATTGAAATTATAAACCAAACATTATTTACGCAAGTACAAGTGCCGGGTATCTTGTTTGTTGGTGATTCGGTTAGTCAGTGACCAGTGCTATGCCTTCATCACTAACTAAGCCAACAACAAACAAAACACCAAGCAACTTGCACTACATAAAGTTTAAAAAAAGTGAGGGAATATAACAACAATGACACTAGCAAAGGCAAGCATAAAAGCCCTTTGTTTGATCATTGGAGAAGCAGAAAAAAATGTAAAAGTTCCTTTTACATATATGGAAAAATGTATTCTTCGAAATATGTTCATATACAAGTCCCTTTTGCATAAATTGAATAACATATACTTTCATATTTGTCCATATATGAGTGCCATTTCCATATATGAAATAACAGATGCTTCCATATATGTCTGTATATGAAATTTTTTCCATATATGGAATCACATATACTTCCATATATGTTCACATAAAATCCATATATGTTCATAAAAAATCCATATTTGTTCATATGTGTCCATACATAAACCATATATGAACATGTTTGAGCGTATATGAACATTTTTCACCGGGCAGGTAAAACTTTTTATTGGGATTCCACAACAACTTTTTTTTGTGTCGGTCGGACCTATCTCGGGAGTTATTTCGGTTCAAAGTTCGAAGTTGGACTTGCTTATAACTCCGTTATTTGTGGTCGGATTTGGACAGTGCGCACACCATTAGAAAGGTATTTAAAATATCTTTTTTAAATTTGTATACCATTTAACCCATTGTGGCCCAGTTAAAATTTTTTTATTTTTTAGAAGGTTCATATTGACAAAAAAGGGTTTTATTTCATAAGATTTCGTTATAACAATATAATATGTACTTATTAGTTTATTGTCGAGACTTACACCTTTCATTCAAGACATAGCTCGACCTATTAACCCATCAAACAAAAAAGTTATTGAGGCTCAAAGTTTTAGTCTTGTTTATATTAACTCAAAAAAATTCATGTCAAATATAGAGTTATAGAAATTTCTTTCACTAGTACCAAAAATAAGACCGATTAGTTAACCCATTGAGAAAAAATAAACTTTTCAAAAGACTTTTTCATGGTGAGACTTTAGAATTTCGCAAAAAAATAGCCATATTTGGAAAGAAAAAAGATTTACATTTTTAATAAGTTATTTTGTGACAAGAAAGGGATAACGTTAATAAATAAACTAAAAAAAAAATGCAAAAACAAAAATTCAAAAATGAAATTCTAAGAAAAAAATTAATAAAAATAATTTCGTCATTATCATCCGCTGACATAAGCGGCCTTTATACGATCTAGCATGCTCTCCAGCTTGTTTGACAAACAAAAAATGGTTTTTGGAATACACGGTCAAGCAAGCTGTAAAATATACCTTCAAAACCACAAAATCAACACAGCGGCTGATAATGACGAACTTATTTTTATTAATTTTTTTTTTTGATTTAATTTGTTTTTTTATGTATTTGCATTTTTAGTTTATTTATTAACGTTACCCCTTTTTTTTGTTACAAAAAAACTAATTAAAAATGTAAAATTCCCTAATGTTTGATAAATTTTTCCATTACACTGTAAAGCGTGTTTGTCAAACCTGCCGAAAAATCAAAAAATTTTGTTTTTCGTCCAACATGTTTGACAAGCTGTCAAATTAGACACTACATGATCAAATTCATACAGCCGTCCAGCATGCTGTACAGCATGCTTGATTTTCTATAGGTCGCTATACACGAAGGGCATTTTGTGACGAATGTTCCTTCGTGTGTAGGCAGCTTTAGAATAGAAAACAATTGTACCATTTACAGTAAAATTCTTTTAAGCTAAACTTGGTTAAGCCAAATTATCGGTTAATACGAACTAATTTGAAAGACGTTTTGGCATCAATTTTCGTATAAAAAACATCATCCGCTTTATGAAACGCTTCGTCATATTTATTGCCGATGAACGATTTATGAAGCAGTTTCATCAATATGATAACTCTTTTTTTCACCGAGTGTACGAATATGGATGATAAAAATACATATTGAAAAAATTGCAAAACTAATTGTATTTATAGCAAAGAAATATTCGAAAAACCAAAAAAAAAAACATGGAAATATAAACATTAAAAAACAACAAAGAAAATTAGAGAACAAATCTATTTTTATTATAAATGGAAAAAAACGCTTAAAAACAACTTGGTCTTTCCGGTAATCATATTGCAACAAAAATTTCTATCAAGTTGTGTATATTTAAAAAAAAATTAAACTTCCAAAATAAAAAAGATTAGTAATTTTTTTTGCTAATTTTAGCTACTCGGGTTTCAAAATTTAGTAAAATTAAATTTGTAGATTTAGCAACTCAAATTAGTAAAAAAATCTGTAATTTGTAAAATGAGAATACCAAATTATTTTACTAAAAATCAACTTTATACTAAAAATTAGTATAATACTAGTATAATAAAATTGGAAACCGTTTTACTAATTTTTATACTAACTTTTTTTTTAGTGTAGTATTAACAACATCTTTACGCAAAGCATAATTAGCAGAACTTGAAGAAAAGGAATCACTCAGAGTTGAACGACGTTTTTGTTTTAAATCATTATTTTTTGAATTTAAGCTTGACTCAGCATGTATGTTTTTATTTTTAAAAGAAGCACTCTCAACTGCATTGTTGTTGTATATACAGGCATTGAATAACTTTTTTAATTCTCTTACTTCATTTGACAAAATTGTTATCATAGCAATTAAATTATTAGATCCTTTAGCGCATTTATTGCAGTTGTAAACAATATTATTTGATGAAATTAAAACATTAAAATCACGATCACTATTGACACCACCAGAACACCCTTTATGGAATAGACCACTGCATTTTATGCATCTAATAAATATAATACCAACAGCTCTAAAGCAACTAACACAAGCAGTATTAGACTGCATTAGGAAGAAAAAATAAAAATGAACTTGTTTAAACGACAATCACTACTGAACTGTGATATTTAAGGTGATAGCGATTTCGCTATCCTATCTTTCTTTGGTTTATTGGGTTATTGCTTTTGTTATGTTTATGAATTTTTTTTATAAATAAAAGTATTTATTAAAACCTTAAATATTGCCATACAAGTTTTTTTTTTCAATATCTTTACCAATTGCCCAAAATCGTAAAATAGAGGGTGTATGTAGATTTTAGTCCTTAACTGTATCTAGGGTCTACAAATGAAATAAAATTTGTAATGAAATTTGAAAAAAACACATAAAGCAACAACGAAAATATATACGTGGTCTTTATGAAATCCCCACCGGAATTGGATTGGAAACGGATTGGATTCTGTAAACGGGCTTATAAAAATTAACGGAAATTGCATTACGATGACGTCATAAAACTTTATAAATATTTATGTTTCAGTAAATCTAATGAATATGTGTAACAAATAAGTAAAGCTAAAAATTGGCTCTCAAAATTTGTTATTTTAAGGTAACAATTTTAGTTTGATCGGAAATTTCCTCATCAAATTCGTAGAGTGGATTTATAGAAAACTTCCAACAAACGGAAGTTTCCGTAAGAAAAATGTAGAAAATTTCCTCATCCCTTTGCTTGCACGGACATTTTTAAACGGAAAAACGGTAAACGGGGGCTTTTCAAAAATTTTTTGTTTAATTTTTCCCGTTTTTTTTTGTTTACTGGGGAAGCTTATAAAACTTAAAAAAACTCGTTATTTTAAGTTAAATAAGTGTGCTCCTTTACTTTTTGTGTAAAATTCACTAAATTGAGAGTAAGCACAAAATCCTCTATATAAATGACAAAATTACCCAAAAGTACGGGAACGCACAAAATCATTTTTCTAACCCAAAACTATTTAAAAGAAAAAAAAATTAAAATGCGTATAGTTTTAATCTCAAAAATCGCACAGAAACACATATTTTTCGCATTTAAAAGTTTTTTTGACTTCGTTCAGTTAATTTTTATATATAGAAGTTTAATTTTGTGTACTTCTTTGCTTAATTAAAATTTAGAATTTTATAAAAATATTTGTAAGAACGCAATAATATATGTAAGGGCCTAAAGGTTTTTAAAACTTATTTAATATTACAACTAAGAATGTCTAATAACCATAAAGGAAAATTTAATTTCTAACCCATTTTCTAAGTTCTAAACTAAATTATATATTTCAAGTGTAATTTGATTTCTAGGTGATTTTAATTTTCAAAAATTTCAGTTTCTTGTCAATTTTCTGCAATCCGTTTGTGATATGAAGTATATTGTTTTACCCATTTTCTGCCAAGCATGGATTCCGTGATTATTTTCTGACAAAACTTCGTAGAAGGATAGGTAGACGTGTCTTTGGAGATATGTTGGTAAAAAATGGGTTAAACAATTTAAATACTGTATCTCATAGTTTTGTTACCTGATTTTAACAGTAAAATTATATTTTAAATCTTTTTGGACAAATTTTTAATTTATTTGTGCCGTTTTCCTGTTCGATATTAGTTTTGAAAGGTCCCAGCAAAAAAAAAAAATTGGATGTAATGCTTTACAAACTACTTCTTTCACTACTTCACAAGTATTCATTAGCGTATTTTTACTGCTTTTTTAGAAGTTATTCTAAACAACATCAACAAATCACTTCTTTCATTGCTTCTAAAGTATCCGTTAGTATATTTTTACAGTCTTTTTAGAATTACTTCTGAACAACATCCAAAAAATTACTTAAGTATTGCTTCTAAAGAGTAATTGCTCTAAAAGTAATCATAAAAAGTGATTTTCTTATCATTTGGCATTTCCAAACAGAGGGTCGCGGGTTCGATTCCCGGCGGAACCAATACTTTTTATTATATTTTTCCATTTTTTTTTCTTATTCTATTAATTTTTTTTTAATATTTATAATTAATTTGTTTAAATTCAATATTTTTTTAATTTCTCAAAATATGTATATATAAAAAAATGGTGCGAATTTGCTTTTTATGCACCTGTAAAAATAGTCCTGAAAACAATATTGAATTGGGGTGCACCTTTTACACTTGTTTAATAAGTACTTTTATTGAAAAGAATAAGGAAAAATATCTCGCAGTAACAAAGTGATGTTTTTATGTCACTCAACTTTCATATCAAAGAATAGCGGTAGATCGCTAGACTAGCAATCGTGAGGTCGCAAGTTCGATACCCGATGGCGGCAATAAAAAACTTTTGTAAAATAAAAAAAATATAATTTCTTTGCGAAGAATTTTTTTATAATCAACGGATTTTAAGATGTGTAATATCAGAGGTGAGGGCACAAATACCAATCGTATCCGACTGGTCACAAATTGGCTACGAACCAACACTTTCCAGTAATAACAACTCAAGATTTTTATGATCAACGGATTTTAAGATTTGTAATATCAGAAGTTTTTTTACTTTTAATTGGTGAAAAAGAGCTTTTTTGCACTCGTTCAAAAAGTACTGAAAAAATGTTAAAGTTGGAGTACTCCTGTCCTATGACAACTCAATGTTAAAATCATAAGTGTTTCTGATAAAAAAGATGTACATCTAGATCATCAATTATAGTGCTTTTTCTACTGCTTCGGCATCTCTTTTTTTGCTGGGGTTTTATTACAATTTATAGATTATTGGAAAGATTAAATATTAATAGTAAATTACATCATTATTATTTTGATTTGCAATGGAGTGCGCCATTCCAATATGATCTTAGACTAATTTCAAAGCGCAACAATAACTTCAAGCCCGATAGTTCCAACGCGAATTGAAAGTAAAATTCCAGAGGATTTTGCAAAGTTAGCTCGGTTTTTTATTTTATGACCTCTTGAAATATCTGTGTGGCGCGAAAATGCCCAAAAATGTTGAACATTTTTAGAGTTAGGAACTCTTTCGTGTTCACGAATAAGTTAAATTTCAACTGTTCTTTTCGGTTCTTTTATTTTATTCGGAATTATCAAACAACCCACTGACGTAATATAATATTATACTGATAGAAAAATCCTGGAAAATAGCAAAAAGGTACTCAAATTAGTTAAAAGTGGCCCTGCACAGAAAGCTTTTGAAATTAGTAAATCCTTTTTGCTAAATATTAGTAAGATAAGTACAGCAAAAATGCAACTGTTTTAGTTATATTTGAGTTAAATTTCATTTAATTGAATTGCAAATTTACCTTGCTAATATTGGCTAAAAAGATATTGCTGAATATTAGTAGAAACAAGCAGTAAAGAAATTATTATATATTCAAAAGCTAATTTGTTTAAATTTAATTGAGTTGAATACAAATAATGAAATCTCTAATACCTAAGCTACAATAAACAGATATATTTGCTGGAAAATAGCATTTAAAATAGATTTCATTCACATTAAGAAAATCAAAACAAAAAAAAATTTTAATTTAAAATTCTTTGTGATGGTTTAGTCGACTAATTTCCAGAAAACTTTTTGCTGATTTTAGCAGGGTAAATTGTCATTTTCGATTAACTAAAATATAGCTGAAATTTTGTAAATTTAACAGATTTTTCTTGCCGTTTGTATCTTTCTAATGTTTAGCAAACAGATTCTGCTGGATTCAGCTCTTTGTTGAGCAAGAATTTTTAAAGACTTTTGTGTTAGTGTATAAACAACTGAAAAAAATTTCTCGAATGAACCAGTGAACTAGAAGAATACATAGTTCAAAAATAAAATTGATTGAAATGAATTGTGAACTATAATGCCCAATTCTAGTAATTTTTATTCCGATTGCTTGTTTGTACAAAATGTTTTATTTTGTGTGAAAATTTCCGGGTGTCCTTACATTTTTACTCACTTTTTATACGACAGACTAACACTTGGGCGATGCCCCCTACTTATGCTAGTGCATTGTGTTAGGATTAGGAAAATAGAATAGATTTCGACAATTTTTAACACCAAACTGCTAATAACGAGCAATATGAATAAAAAGCAACTGATAGTGCGTCTTTATGACTTTTAGCAACAGTGTACTTTCATTTCGCATTTGAAACATTGATTCTGAATGCGATGGTCATTTTGCAGGATCTTCTAAAACCGCAGAATGTAATTTTGTTAAATATTCTTGGGACAAATCCGAATTTATATACATATGTATTTAATTTTCACTCACTTCCAGAATAAATTTCTTGTTTCTGCTAAAGTACGCTCTTCCATGGACAGTTAAAAATTTTAATTTAAAAAAAAATTATGAAAATCCAATATTAGCTGTGTTTGTGCGGCAAGCTATCAACGTTGGCTTATGTTATTCCCATATAAATTTGACATTTGGCAACGTTTAGTGTTAACTCTTAACGTTACTAATGTCAAATTTGTATGGGAATGTCAAAAGCCAACATTGATAGCTTGCCGCACAAACACAGCTATTATAATGCATAACTTAGGGTAGAAAAAAAAATTGCAAAATGTCGAATTATGCCAAATTATCACCCTATAGTAACAGCTTGTGCCTGCAAGCAGGAAACCTGTAATTTTTAAGGAAAACCGAAGGTTAATTTATAAATTTTATGTTTATCTTATAATAAATATGACGAAAACTATTAGTAGTAACAATAAAAAATAGCCTCTTATCAATTAAATTTTATAAATTTTTTCTCAGTAAAAGAGACGATTGCATTCTATTTATTTTCTAACCTCTTTGATTATGTCTAGCACACATACCTATTCAAGATAAAAAAAAAACACTTTCTATGGCCACCAAAAAGCTTTAAAAATTTTTTAGAAAACAGTTTTCGCAATTGGATTTAGAGTCCATTTTATTTATGAAAGCTTAAGAAACTTGGCCATTTGGTATTTAATTTCAACAAAAAATAAATATCTTTTATTACATTTTTTCAAAAATGTTGTTGCCTTCGACGTAGTTTTTTACGTTTCAAAAATTGTCAAATCATTTCGGGGGAGCTGGAGCCGAATCAACCAAATCAAAAAAATCAACCATACCCTCAACAAAAAAGTAGTTCTTTCACAACGAAGTAAATAAAATTATAATTTGTGGAGTTTCTTCCATTCATTGCTTATACGCTGTTAAAATCGATCGAAATAATTAAAATCTGAAAAGTATAGATGATATTAATAACCACGGCAAGGAATTTCATGAATTTATTAAATAAAATTTGTCCCTAAAAATATGTGTGGCTATATTTTTAATATCTTCTAATAATCTTTAGAGATGAGCGATCCGGTGATTTTTGAATAACGCTGCTACCAGTGATCGTGATTTTCAAATCACCGTTCTTTTAAACAGTGACCGTGATCACGGGTTTGTAATAGAGATGGGCGTCCGGCGATTTTTCAGTAACATTGTTCTCAGTGAATGTGATTTGCAAATCGTTGTTCTTTTAAACTGTGATCGTGATCACGGTTTTTCTATGGAAAATACTGCGATTTTCTGATAAATAAACGAAATAATATTTATGGCAAGTTTTTAAGATGTCAGTTAAACTTGGTTTAGTTAAACCGAAAACGAATTTTGTTAGCCATTTCAAAGTTTATTAACAAAAATTTGCCGGAAAAACTTTTTCTCGAACACAATTTATTTCTTTATTGAAATAAAACAAAATAAACCACATTTTAAAAGCAGTATTCCAGTTACAAACTGCGTTAAACTAAGTTTAAAGATAATCCACTTCCTAAAAACTGGGCCTTAAAAGAAGAATACACTCAAAAAAAATAAGTTAGTAGAAAAATTGGTAAAACGTCTTTTATATCAAGTGTACTAGTTTTCAGCAATTTTTTTTGCTGAAATTCCGTTTTCAGCAAAAATTTTAGTTATATTTTTTTAGCGCTTAACTAATTTTGAACTAATGTTTTACTAATTTATTTTGCTACAAAAATTGTGCTGATAACCGCATTCATAGCGTGGACGACAACCAGATAGACAAGATGTAGATGTCGCAGCTTGTCTGGAAACGGAAATGACAAAAAAAGAAAAACAACTCTACACATATTCTATATTTAAATTTTCAGCAAATAAATTAACTAAAGTAAAATTTCGCTACAAGTTTTTTGAGTTTTTTTCAGTCTACTAATATTCAGCAAAAAGTTTGGTGATTTTAGCAAGGATTTTTTTCATTTGCAGTCGACTAAGTGTTAGCAAACCTTTTGCTGAAGATTACTGTTTTTTTGGTAAAAATCAGCTCGCTGATTTTCAGCAAACCTTTTGCTGAAATTACCAACTTTTTTGCAAGCACGCTCCTGACTAAAAATTTGCTGACACAGCAACATATTTTGCTGACTTTACTGACTTTTTTTTTGAGTTTAGTTGCGACCGGTAACAAAGACATGATAGAAGGGGACATTTTATTCAGAAGAGTGTGAATGCAAGTCACTGTTATTGAAAAAAAAAAAAACATGTATTACTGTGCACAATGAAGTTTGCAAGAAAGAATAGGACAAACATATTAAAAGAACGACATTCCGAGTAACTGCGACTTGAAATATATAATCACTGCCGTTACCAGTGATTTCTCAATAACTGTGATTAAATCACCGGTATGAAAATATCGCTCATCTCTTATAATCTTCAAGGAAACTCTATTGAATATTAAACACTTGTTGATGTATACATTTAGGCCGAAAATTTAATTAATAAATGCATGAAATTCCTTGCCTTCCCGAGTAAAAAAATTATATATAATCATATGTGGCATATATTACAATATATAATTAGATATGTCGTTATGTATATCCATATATAATTATATATGACGTCCTTTTCCAAAATTTTTCCTTATATTATGCCATATATAATTTCATCTAATTAGATATTGGCCTTTATAATATTAGATATGGTATATATGATTATATATTACATAGCATAGCTGATCTTATTGCATATATAGTTGTATATAGAGCTATATCTTAATATATATGGCGGCATTTTAGGAATATATAATTATATATGGTATCAATTATACAATATATAACTATATATGGTGCCAGTTAAACTATATATTTTCATATATGGTGGCATTTAAACAATATATGGTCATTTATGGTACCTCATGAACAAAATCTTTAATACAGTTGCAGATGTGATAATATATGCTACTAAATATAGTGCCATATATATTTATATATGGTGTTATTTAAGCAATATATTAGCATATATGGTGCCATTTAAACCATATATTATTATATATGGTACCTTTTGAACAACATTTTTAATACAGTTCCAGATATGATAATATATGCTAACATATATAGTACCATATACTTTGATATATCGTATCATTTAAACAACCCGAGTAAAAATAGTTACATATATTCATATATGTGATTAAGTTATATCTGTATAAATATACAGTTTCATCCGAAGAATGACCCGATATATTTTTATCAATTGTTTATTAATTTTTATCTAAATGTATCAGTTTAGATCTGACCTGATTAAATTATGTGTTAATCAGATAAAATTGTATCAGATTTTTGACCTGATACAATTTTATCGGTTTGATCGTAATTGGTTCAATTTTATATAAATAAAATATAATTGTATCCGACATTTACCTTATACAATTGTATCAAAGTTTTAAACTGATATCAGGTCAAAATTGGGATATAACTATATAATTTTGTATACAAATATATCTATTTGGACCTAAACTGATACCATGTAATATAAACCAATAAAATTGTATCAGGTCAAAAATCTGATACAATTTCATCTGATTAACACATAATTTAATCAGGTCAGATCTAAACTGATGAAATTAGATAAAAACTGATACAAATAAGAACTGATACAATTTTATCGGGCCATTTTTCGGATCAAATGGTATATGGATGAATCTAAGTTATATATTACCATATAAAGCTCCATATTGGTGCCATTTAAACAATATATTGTCATATATGGTGCCATCTAAACAATATATGGTCATATATGGTAACTCATCAGCAACTACAATATTAACTGTATTTCAGAAGCTATTAATTGTATTTCAGAAATTTTAAATGTATTTAATGATTTGTTTATCATTAATAAAAAACTTTAATTTATTTGATTAAATTTTTATAAAAAAAAGGTTACAAAATTATTTTTTATGATTAATTGTCGTACTCGACCTGGTATGTTGAAATCCAAAAAGCAAAGAGAGCGAATTACAGCAGTGTACAAATGAAGTAACAAAAACTTGGTAGTGAAGTTGTATGCAAGTTGAAATGCATTTGTAAGTGCCAAAGACAGGGCGCCACATGTATTTCAGAAATTAATGAATGTATTTCAGAAATTTATTAATTGTATTTCAGAAATAATCAAATCTATTTCAGAACTTGTTGATGGTTTATCATAGTTAATAGAGAAAAATTTCTAAATTACATTTCATAATTTCTGAAATACAATTGATAATTTCTGAAATACAGTTTGATAATTTCTGAAATACAGTTGTAAATTTCGGAAATACAATTAATAATTTCTGAAATACAATTGATAAAACTGAAATTCAATTGACTAGTTCTGAAATACAATTCATAAATCTGAAAAATAATTGATAAGTTCTGAAATACAATTGATAAAACTGAAATTCAATTGCTTATTTCTGAAATACAATTGATAAATCTTAAAAACAATTGATACAATTGGAAATGGTGTAGAGCGTTAAAAAGATGTAAATAAAATTATTTTTTTAAAAAAATTCAATTTAATAAAAAAAAATATAATTTTATAAAAACATTTATAGAAAATTAAATTATAATTTTATAAAAAGAAATTCTTTTTATAAAAAAAAAATGCATAGCCGTGAACGGTATCGAACTCGAGACCTTCTGAGTTTAAACCTTATTTTAACAAAATATTGTAATTTTTATAAAATCAGTGCTCTGCCAGTGTATTATTTTTTGAACTGTTGTCAATATCTGTCTGGGATCTTATTTAATCCCAAATAAATGGAGATCTTACGTAGTACCCAAATATAATGCGGGATCTAATTTTAGCTGTCATTTTTCTGGATAGTTTTAGATGTCAATCTCCAAATATATTGCTGTTTCCAATTCGATCTGCAATTTATTAAATTAAGATCCTACCAAATCCCCAAATATATCACTGGATTTAATTCGATCTGCAATTTATCGGAAAAGTTAAGACTCAAAGGCGAAAGGCACTGATGATGGCTTTGTAGCGAAAGCCGAAAATGCGCATTCTGCCTTGCTGGTCTTATCGAAATTTTTTCAATAATTTTTATTCTTTGTAATTTACTTGTAAAAATTGTATCATCTTTCTTTGATTTGAAAATAATTTAAACAGAAAGTGATATTAATTTATGATCTTGAGTCAAACTAAAATAACATTCATTTACTTAAAATAACAGATCAACTAAAAACTTTTCCCCCATTCATCTTAAACACATTGACACGGTGCAAAAATATAATTTAATAACATACATTTAAATTTAAATTTAACGGTTCGTTGTAATTCAAACATCTGTGTTTATCATACACAGAGTTGAATAGAATCAGCTGAGATATCTTAAGAATTAAGGTTCAAAGCAAAACAGAGTAATAATAACAAAAGGATAAAAATAGCATTGTTAAATTTCGTTGATGTTAGTCTAAGTTGAGTTGTTGATAACAAACTCGATTTGCTTTCAACATTCATATAAGTAGGCGATTATCAAATATTAACCCACTCAAAGGCGAAAGGCACTGATGATGGCTTTGTAGCGAAAGCCGAAAATGCGCATTCTGCCTTGCTGGACTTATCGAAATTTTTTCAATAATTTTTATTCTTTGTAATTTACTTGTAAAAATTGTATCATCTTTCTTTGATATGAAAATAATTTAAACAGAAAGTGATATTAATTTATGATCTTGAGTCAAACTAAAATAACATTCATTTACTTAAAATAACAGATCAACTAAAAACTTTTCCCCCATTCATCTTAAACACATTGACACGGTGCAAAAATATAATTTAATAACATACATTTAAATTTAAATTTAACGGTTCGTTGTAATTCAAAGTTAAGACCTTACGCAATCCCGAATTATATTACTGGATCTAATTTGATCCGCTATTTTTTGGATAAATTTAGATCTTACTTAATCCCCAAATATATCGTTCGATCTTCCATTTTTCGGATCAAATTAGATCTAAGTTTATCCACAAATATATTGCTGGATCTAATTCCATCTGCCATTTTTCGGATCAATTTAGATCTAAGTTTATCCCCAAATATATTGCTGGATCTAATTCGATCTGCCACTTTTTCGGACCAAATTAGATCTAAGTTTATCCACAAATATATTGCTAGATCTAATTAGATCTGCCAAAATTGAGATCAAATTAGATCTAAGTTTATCCACAAATATATAGCTCTATCTAATTCGATCCGCCATTTTTCGGATCAAATTAGATCTAAGTTTATCCACAAATATATAACTGGATCTAATTCGATCCGCCATTTTTCGGATCAAATTAGATCTAGGTTTATCCCCAAAGATATCATTGGACCTCCCAATTTTGAGATATAACTTGATCTTAGTTTATCCCCATATATACAATGGGATCTAATACGATATCATTGGATACACCCAATTTTGAGATCTAATTGGATCAGCTAGATATTACAGTAGATCTTAAGCAATATCAAATTGGATATGATTATATATTGCGCGAGATCAATTTTTTTTACTCGGGTTGTTAATAACTATTGGATCCATCTGAAGAAGAAATTTAGGCATTTCGAAACATTCATTTCGGGATTGTTCGTTAGTGCACCCAGGAAATAGATTCGTTGTAGCAACCGAATTTGTTGCCAATCGAATTTATGCGGTCCCGTGTACTATCACAAAATACTGTAGAAGTTTCTTATCTTACAGCCATATTTTATAAAGACAACTGATTTTTAGTACTTGTTTCGGTTGCTATAGCCGAAAATATTAGTTGAACCAATGGAAAATTAAAAACAATTTCAGTTATAGGAATTGAAATAAAAGGTATAACCATCTATTGGTTATCCTAACAATAAAATTAATTAAAAACCCGGTGAAAATGTTCATATATGGTCATATATGGCAACATATATGGGTTCGGATCCGAAATTTGAGGGTATATGGCCATATATGGAGATATATGAATGTTCATATAATTTTTTTTTTATTTTTTAATAAAAATATTGCTTTTTTTTATTTAAATTAAATGTAAATATTACAATTCTTACTGATGAATTTGTACATTTGAATGAAATTGAGAAATTATGAAATTTTTAATGGACATAAACATTTTACTTGAAGTTTAGAAATCATTTTATGACTGTTTTTTGATTATTTAATGATTGTTTATACACTAATAGAAAAAAGTGTGTAAAAATGTTAGTTAAAGCTACTAAAAATTAGTTCAAAATTAAAAACTGCTGAATTAGCAGAGTATTTTTGCTAAATATAAATAAGATAGGAACAGCAAAAATAAAAGTGTTTAATATATTTACAAAATTTGAGTTATAATTGAGCTAAATATCAGTGATTAAGAAATAAAATTAGACAAAAAACATCACATAAAATTTAAAATTTTCAAAGTTCCTTTTTCGTTTTTGGTTTTTAATAAATAAATTTAGCAGTTTTATTTTTGCTGTTTTTATCTTACTGCAACATTTTCAATTGTATTTCAAAATTTATCATTATATTTCAGAAGTTATCAATTGTTTTTCAGATTTATCAATTGTATTTCAGAAATAATCAATTGAATTTCAGTTTCATCAATTGTATTGTAGAAGTTATGAATTGTTTTTCAGATTTACCAATTATATTTCAGAAATAATCAATTTATTTCCAGTTTTATAATTGCTTTTCAGAAATTATCAATTGATTTTCATATTTATTAATTGTATATCAGAAATTATGAATTGTATTTCAGAAACTGAAAATTGTATTTCAGAAATTTATTAATTGTATTTCAGAAATTCGCAATTGCATTTCAGAAATTATCAAATGTATTTTACAAATAATCAATTGTATTTCAAAAACTGGCAATTGTATTTTAGAAACCACATATTACAATATATGAACATTTTCACCTGGGAAGGAAAAATTTTGTAAATTGTTTGTTATATTTATTATAAGGCAATTTTTTAAGTTTAAATATTAAAATCGATTTAATTAAAGTCATTTAATTTAGTGTACAAATAATTCCAGGTTTTTTATGTTATTCTTAATATGACACTGTTACGTTTATATTGAACATAATTTTTAAAGATTAACGCAATAAAAACATGAGAAAAACGGAATTATACGAAAAGCAACCACAAATTGTTTCACATTCATAATTACATTGACTTGGAAAAGGACATTGTTTTGCTTAAATATTGGTAATTTTTGGCCCATTTACGTTAATATCCCTCAGGAAGTAATCCTACCGTGTGCTTCTGAGAAAATCCCGCTGTCGTTGCTCTTTCAGCAAGACACTTACTAGAGGTACACTAGTAAACTTGCAAAAAATTGGTTTTAAGATAACAAAGTTACCTATTGGATTGGGACGATCAGTTCTTAGATTTCAATCCAATCGAAAACTCATGCGCAGATATAAAGAAGGGAGACACCCAACCAGTAATGGAGCACTTTGGAAGGCTGTTCAGCAAATCTGGAACTCAATTTCGAAGAAAAGATGCCAAAATATAACGAATTCGCTAGCAAAACGTTGAGAAGAGGTTATTGCCAATAATGGGCATGCAACACACTATTAACTTTATTATTTTTAGATAGTGTTGGCATTGAATACCTTTTCATAATAACGGTAGTTGGCTACAGCAGCTACTTCAAGACCCATATGGAAATTATAAAAAGTCGATTCCATTAAAGGCATTTGTCTTTTTTTATCACCGGTTTCATTTCGCTTTTTTACCGGTCTAATTCTGTAATAACTTGAACTACCGGTAAAATACCGCTAAAATACCGAAACACAGATTTATAACGGTATTTTGCAGATACAACAAAAAGTAACATGTAATATTATGAAATGAAACTTGTGATATTAGGAGACACATGCCACTAATGTACAGGCAGTCCTAAAATTTTAATATCGGTATTGATGTGGACATCGAGGCAACTACCGTTATATTGAAAAGGTAGTGTTTGCCAACCATGCCTGTAGATGTCATATAAACAATGAATTCACAATTAAAAACTTATTTCAATTTATTTCAATTGAAAGTTACATGGGAAATAATTAATGAAATAATCGGTAAAAAATCAAACAATATTGATGAAATAATATTAAAAAACTTTAAAAACGTAGATATGGAAAATATACTAAAAAACTTCTCAATAAATTTTAATGCAAATGTTCAAAACATAATGCACAAATGTGATATCAAAACAATGGATCTCATTCAAACGCCAATACCAAACACAATTAGGTTGTTCATAAGGGGTGTGCTATCTGTTGTATCGTTGTATCGTCCTAACAAAAACCAGAGTTGTTAAAATTTTTATTTGTGTTTAACAACGATTTTCTATTCAGTTTTCTATCGGTTAGCACACTCAAACATAGGACACTAAACATACGTAAAAATGTTGTATCGTGCTATTCTCAAATGTTGTATTTTTTCAATTTAATTTTTAACAACTCTGTTTTTTGTTAGGACGATACAACGATACAACAAATAGTACACCCCTTGCGAAAACCCTTAATATATATTAGTTACACTACTAAGGAGGAAATATTTATCATTTTGAGAAACCTTAACACAAAGAAAAGTGCAGGTATAGATGGAATAAGACCCAAAGATCTCAAAAACAACGCCGATGTACTAACCCCGATATTTACCACTCTGATCACTTCGAGTTTGGAGGAATCCTTTATACCTAATCTACTCGAAACATCCTTAGTACGATCAATTTATAAATCAGGAATCAAATCAGACTACAATAATTACAGGCCAATCTCAATCCTTTCATCTGTTGAAAAAAATAATCGAAGAGATTGTAGTAAGAAGATTAACGAATTTTTTGGAAAAATACAACATTATAAATAAGAACCAATTTGGATTCCAGAAAGGTAAAAACGTTAACAAGTTATTAGGAAATATCTCGAATTTCATAAACAAAAGCTTGAGTGAAAGAAAACATTGCCTAGCTTTGTTTATTGACTTCAGCAAAGCCTTCGATACCTTGCAGCATGACAAATTGATCGAAATACTAGAAAGAAATGGAATAAGAGGAACATGTTTGGAATGGTTCAAGAACTACCTTAATTGCAGATCTTACCGCGTTAAAATTAACAACAATCTGAGCGAAGAAATTTTATGTAATCAAGGAGTACCACAAGGCTCTAAGCTTGGACCGATATTGTGTTTAATATATACAAATGACATGATTAATATCCTCAAAGATAGTACTGCATTCGCATATGCAGACGACACCGCGATAATTGTTGCAGATAAAAATATAAGTACCGCAACCGAGGTGATGCAAAATCAACTGAACATTGTTACCAAATGGTGCCATGATAATGGCTTAATATTAAACGCGACAAAGACAAAATTAATGCATATAAAGCCGCCCCATTTTCAAAATATAGATATCGCTCTAAAATTCCACGACATTAAATGTCTACATGCAGCGTTCAACAATGTGAATAATAACGACACTTGCACGATTTTTATAGAAAACGTAATAACGTATAATACCTAGGTGTTTATGTTGACCAGAACTTCAAATGGAAAACACACATTGAAAATATGCAAAACAAATACGAAAATCTGCATATATGCTTTACCATCTAAGCAACTGTTCAACCATTAGCGTCCTGAGGCAGGCATATTTTTCCTTAGCTTAGTCATATCTTAGGCATGGCATTACATCATGGGGGCTTATATGAAGTTTCTTTACCTACCATAATGAATGTGCTTCCAGTAAACATAATCAATACAACAAATAAATTTAAAAGGAAGAAACTCATTAAGAAATATTTTCTCAATTCGCAATGAATTTTAAATTAGTATATGTATAATTCTATTACTTTTTATTTTTTATTATTATTTTTATTTTATTTACATTATTGTATTATTTTTCATTTCCTATAGACAAGCTAAATTGCCTTGTAGGTATGAGATTTAAAATTAATCAATTTGTCAAATTAATGAAATAAAATTATTATTATAAAAAAAAATATATGTGACGCGCAAAATAGAAAGGGACCTAAGGATAGAAAGGGACCTAAGGTCAGGAGAGCATGGGATCGGTCTCATTCGATGCTCAGATGTTGTCCACAAAAAAAAAAAATTATTTTTTACCCTTAGGTCCCTTTCTCTATGCGCTGTCACATATATTTAATTTTCATACAAATTGTCCAGTAGTGCTCCTTCTTTTGACTGAGTGTTTTATAAGTTTTTTTAAAAAAGTTTAAAATAAAAGAAAAAGCCAAATGCACCCTTTTTTATTTTATACTGTTACACAGTCTTATATTTCTTATGATACAATTTCAATGAAATCAGTTTAACCCAATTTAAAATATATAACGAAGCATAGCTGTTTATTTGAAATAAAAGTATCGATTAAAAATAAATTTTTTTGTAATTGTATTTTTTTTCGTTAAATATCAATTAGATTTAAACTATTTTATATTTATAAAAAGAAATTTCAATTAAATTCTGTTCCTTAAAAAAATAATTATGAAATGGAAAATTTTTATTGTTATTTTAAATTTATCTTTTTTAAATAAAAAAAATAATACTTTTAATTGACATAGTTCGAATACAAATTAAATATTTTTTATTTTTATTTTATTTTTTTATTTTCAAATAAAATTCTAAAATTTTTTATTCTAGTTTCATAAAAATTAAATAATTTTAATAAAAATAATATTCGGCAAATAAAATAATAAATTAAATTATTTATTTGAGTTTCATAAAAATAAAATATTTTTTCTAAAATTTTTATTTGTACCTGAAAATTTCTAATAAATTTAATTCATATTTTTATTTGAACCAGAAAAACATGAAATAGATTTGTTGCTGTGTTTTATTTGAATCGGAAATATTTAGAATATATGTTTTAATTGATACAAAAATGTTTCAACTACTTTTGTTGCTAGGATTTAATTGATACAAAATGTTTCAATTATTTTTTTTAATTTAACCAGAAAATTTACAATTTTTGTTAATTTCTTGGCTTTATATTCCCGAGTAAAAAAAATTGATCTCGCGCAATATCTAATTATATCCAATTTGATATTGTTTAAGATCTGCTGTAATATCTAGCTGATCCAATTAGATCTCAAAATTGGGTGTATCCAATCATATCGTATTAGATCCCATTGTATATATGGGGATAAACTAAGATCAAGTTATATCTCAAAATTGGGAGGTCCAGTGATATCTTTGGGGATAAACCTAGATCTATTTTGATCCGAAAATTGGCGGATCCAGCTATATATTTGCGGATATTTTTAGATCTAATTTGATCCGAAAAATGGCGGATCCAATTAGATCCAGCTATATATTTGGGGATAAACTTAGATCTAATTTGATCTCAATTTTGGCAGATCTAATTAGATCTAGCAATATATTTGTGGATAAACTTAGATCTAATTTGATCCGAAAAATGGAAGATCGAATTAGATCCAGCAATATATTTGGGGATTAAGTAAGATCTAAATTTATCCAAAAAATTACAGATAAAATTAGATCCAGTAATATACTTCGGGATTGCGTAAGATCTTAACTTTTCCGATAAATTGCAGATCGAATTAAATCCAGTGATATATTTGGGGATTTGGTAGGATCTTAATTTATCCCATAAATTGCAGATCGAATTAGAAACAGCAATATATTTGGAGATTGACATCTAGAACTATCCAGAAAAATGACAGCTAAAATTAGATCCCGCATTATATTTGGGTACTACGTAAGATCTCCATTTATTTGGGATTAAATAAGATCCCAGACAGATATTGACAATAGTTCAAAAAATAATACAGTGGAAGATCACTGATTTTATAAAAATTAAAATATTTTGTTAAAATAAGGTTTAAAATCAGAAGATCTCGAGTTCGATACCTTTCACGGCTATGCATTTTTTTTTATAAAAATGCGCATTCTCCTTGCTGGTCTTATCGAAATTTTTTCAATAATTTTTATTCTTTGTAATTTACTTGTAAAAATTGTATCATCTTTCTGTGATTTGAAAATAATTTAAACAGAAAGTGATATTAATTTATGATCTTGAGTCAAACTAAAATAACATTCATTTACTTAAAAATAACAGATCAACTAAAAACATTTCCCCCATTCAAAAGAATTTCTTTTTATAAAATTATAATTTTATTTTCTGTAAATGTTTTTATAAAATTATATTTTTTTTATTAAATGGAATTTTTTTTTAAAAATAATTTTATTTACATATTTTTAACGCTCTACACCATTTCCAATTGTATCAATTGTTTTTAAAATTTATCAATTGTATTTCAGAAATAATCAAATGAATTTCCGTTTTATCAATTGTATTTCAGAACTTATCAATTATTTTTCAGATTTATGAATTGTATTTCAGAACTAGTCAATTGAATTTCAGTTTTATCAATTGTATTTCAGAAATTATTAATTGTATTTCCGAAATTCACAACTGTATTTCAGAAATTATCAAACTGTATTTCAGAAATTATCAATTGTATTTCAGAAATTATGAAATGTAATTTAGAAATTTTTCTCTATTAACTATGATAAACCATCAACAAGTTCTGAAATAGATATGATTATTTCTGAAATACAATTAATAAATTTCTGAAATACATTCCATAATTTCTAAAATACATTTAAAATTTCTGAAATACATTTAATAGCTTCTGAGATACAGTTAATATTGTAGTTGCTGATGAGTTACCATATATGATGGCACCATATATGACAATATATTGTTTAAATGGCACCAATATGGAGCTTTATATGGTAATATATAACTTAGATTCATCCATATACCATTTGATCCGAAAAATGGCCCGATAAAATTGTATCAGTTCTTATTTGTATCAGTTGTTATCTAATTGCATCAGTTTAGATCTGACCTGATTAAATTATGTGTTAATCAGATGAAATTGTATCAGATTTTTGACCTGATACAATTTTATTGGTTTATATTACATGGTATCAGTTTAGGTCCAAATAGATATATTTGTATACAAAATTATATAGTTATATCCCAATTTTGACCTGATATCAGTTTAAAACTTTGATACAATTGTATAAGGTAAATGTTGGATACAATTATATTTTATTTATATAAAATTGAACCAATTACGATCAAACCGATAGAATTGTATCAGGTCAAAAATCTGATACAATTTCATCTGATTAACACATAATTTAATCAGGTCAGATCTAAACTGTTACATTTAGATAAAAATTGATAAACAATTGATAAAAATATATCGGGCCATTCTTCGGATGAAACTATATATTTATACAGATATAACTTAATCACATATATGACTATATGTAACTATTTTTTCTCGGGTTGTTTAAATGATACGATATATTAAAGTATATGGTACTATATATGGTATCATATATTATCATATCTGCATCTGTATTAAAAATGTCGTTCATCAGGTACCATATATGAGCATATATTGTTGAAATGGCACCATATATGACAATATATGGTTTAAATGGCACCAAATATGATAATATATGGTTTGAATGGCACCATATATGATAATATATGGTTTGAATGGCACCATATATGATAATATATAGCTTAAATAACACCATATATAAATATACAGTTGTGGCCAAGCATTTAAGTCAATTCAAGTTTTTTTCTAATTTTATGTTGTTGCCTTTATTTTTAAATATCAAAATAGTGGCTAAATTCGCCACGAAAGGCAAGGAGATGGTTCAGAAAATTGTACAGAATTTTAGCGTAATGTTTGTTTTTTCATTTTGTCACTTGGTTTAAGTGGGCGTGGCTTTTAACGAAAAATTAGCGATATAAACCTCTTATCAAATTACATAGTAAAATTTAGGGAGTACTGATCGGTTGTGTACAAGCTGTATATTTTTGTAAATCCTATAAAATTTCCTTAAGTCTTGCATTATTTTTATATACAAATAGTCGCCAGACTTAAAAGTGCAGCACTTTAAACATGACCAAATTTTTCTTTGTTTTTAGCGATTTTTAATAAAGTTAACAGCACTGAATTTTTGAAGTGAATAGTATTATGCTTTCCTTACCACAATATAGCAAATCAGTCAAGATTTTGTTTACGTTATAGTAAAAAGCATTTCATGTTAAAATTTCAGTGTTGTTAACTTTCTTTTAAAATCGCTAAAAACAAAGAAAAATTTGGTCATGTTTAAAGTGCTGCAATTTTTAGTCTGGTGACTCTTTGAAGATAAAGATAATGCAAGACTTAAGGAAATTTTTTAGGATTTCCAAAAATATACAGTTTGTACAGAACCGATCAGTACTGCCTAAATTTTACTATGTAATTTGATAAGAGGTTTATATCGCTAATTTTTCGTTAAAAGCCACGCCCACTTAAAACAAGTGACAAAATGAAAAAACAAACATTACGTTAAAATTCTGGACAATTTTCTGAACCATCTCCTTGCCTTTCGTGGCGAATTTAGCCACTATTTTGATCTTTAAAAATAAAGGCAACAACAATAAAATTAGAAAAAAACTTGAATTGACTTAAATGCTTGGCCACAACTGTATATCGCACTATATATAGTACCATATATTATCATATCTGGAACTGAATTAAAGATTTTGTTTATGAGGTACCATATATGACCATATATTGTTTAAATGGCACCATATATGATAATATCTAGTTTAACTGTCACCATATATAATTATATATTGTTTAAATGATACCATATATAATTATATATTGCTAAAATGCCACCATATATATTAAGATATAGTTCTATATATAACTATATATGCAATAAGATCAACCATGTTATGTAATATATAATTATATATGCCATATCTAATATTATGAAGGCCGATATCTAATTAGATGAAATTATATATAGCATAATATAAGGAAAAATTTTCGGAAAAAACGTCATATATAATTATATATGGATATACATAACCACATGTCTAATTATATATTGTAATATATGCCACATATGATTATATATAATTTTTTTTACTCGGGTTTTTATAGGATATACATATATGTACATTAGATTAAAATAACGATTTGTCGATTTTCGTTCATTACACCCCCCAGTTGTATTGAAAATGGTCCCAAATGGAAGAAATCGATTTTTTTTTTGGAAAACGTTAACCCGTGCCGAAAGTTGGACGAAAATGGCCCCTTTTGGAAAAAAAGTGTATTACTAGCTGTATTTTCGTTCATACCTATCAACGTTAAGTATTTATAGAAAATCTACGTTAAACTGATTGGAGTATCAAATTTTTTTAAATAGTGAGTGTTTATGATAGTTCCGGTATAATCGAACGTACGTCAGTAAAACTTTTTAGCTACTAACGCGAAGAAGTTACGCTAGGTGTGAAAATGTATAAACGTTGAGTTTTCAACGTTGATAATTATCCACGTTGTAAGTTAACGTGCATACGAAAAGTAATATGTTAGTTTTCGTCTAAAAAACGTTTTTATGCACTTTGTGCTTTTTTAAAAGTTAACGGATATAGTTAAGTCGAAAATACAGCTACTATTAAAAATTACCAAAATTCGAAATTTCGAAAAAAAAATATTTTTTATTCCACTTATTCATTTAATATAGTCAAAAAGATTCATACATGGAATTTTGACTTCATCGGATATCATTAACCCACTTTAGCCTGGAATCCAAAATGAACCACGAATTTGAAAAAATGCAAAAACGTATTTTTTTTTAAATTAATTTAAAAAATTTTTTAAAATGCCTAATTTCGAGATGTTGATTGCTATTTGTATCACATGATAGTTGATATTAAAGAAAAAAAATAAATTGGAAAAATGATAATTCCAGTTTGTTCTTTTCAGGACATTTTACAAAATTTGCTCATTTTGTCAAAAATTTTAATGTTTTCATCAAATTTTACACGGTTTTCGGAAAAACAGCACTCAAATTTGGTTAAATTATAATTATCTTTTCATTTGTTTAAAAAAAATTTAACCCTTAGTGGCCTGGGGTCAGAAAAGCCCCATGGAACTTAATATTAATTATGACTACGAGATTGTAAAGCCGTTAAATTTATAAAAAAAAAATCTCAACTAGATAAAAATAATTATTTTGTGTAACGTGATCCATATGGGATTAATTTTTATACTTTTCGCCAAAAAAGCTCCACTAGGAAATTTACAGAATAACACCTTTCGCATATCCCAATTTAGTAAAAATCTGATAAATGTTATACTGTAAATTTGCTAGTGGTTTTTTTTTTTTTTTTGAAAAGTGATAACATTAACCCTATGTGGATCAAGTTACTCAAAATAATTATTTTTATCAAGAGGACATTTTTTTTTATTCATTCAAAGTGATATTTTTCCGAAAATTTTGCCTTTTAAGTTTCAATACGCTCACACTTTTTTACTAACACACTCACATTTTTAAAAATTAAACTGCAACTTGATATCAATTTTTCTTTGAAGTCGGGAGAAAACTTGACGGTCAAGTTTTAAACAGCTGATAAAATTTCTTGTAAAAAAATTTGTTTTTCTTTTTACAAATATTGTGCCGCAAGAAAACACGGTGGATAAAACAAAAAAAAAATGTGTTGGGATTCACAAATCTTTGTATATATAACATAGAAGGCATGAAGTTTTATGGAATAAGAATATTTCGCTATAGCCACGAAATGACATGAAATATCATGAAAATGTCACGTCATCTTGAAAAGAAAATTGACTATCAAGTTGCGTGCAGCATACACTCATAAAAAAAAGTTTGCAGAAAAGTATGTTAAACGCGTTCTGATTAAATTGAACTAATTGTTCTGTTATTTTCTCTAAAAAAGCCCGTACAAATAGGTAAAAATTCTGCTAAAATAACAGGAAATAATACATGTAAGATGTGCGTCACTATAAAGTGTAACACCCATTTTTCTTAATAACTTTTTTCACCTTTAATCAAAATTATTTTTCTTAATCACAATATCTTTGAAAAATGTGTCAGATTTTAAAATGTATCAGTTTGTCAAATTTGACTTGTTAGTTAGTTCACAATGGATAATCAAAGACAAGTGCATACAAAAATTATTCAAATAATTCAAAAAAAACCATATTGGAGTTATACAAAAGTTGCTAGGGAAGTCCACGTGACCAGGCAATGTGTTTCCAGAGTGGTCAAAAAGTTCAACAAAGACCTAAAAATTGAAAGAAAGCCTGGAACAGGTAAAGCAAAACTGGTAACGAACGACGCGAAAGCCAAAAAGGTTGAGAAGCTTTTGCTGGCTCTTCCAAACATTTCTGGTCGCGAAGTGGCCCGGCGCGTGCAATGTTCGGAAAGTTTTGTGCGCCGAGTTAAAGCTAAAGCTGGCCTTAAAACATTTAAAGTCCAGAAAGTTCCGGATAGAAATGCTAAGAAGAATATTGAAGCAAAAAAAAGAGCAAAACTCCTCAAAAAAGAATTTTTTCAAAAGTTCGAATGTTGTGTAATGGATGATGAAACTTACGTTTTTGCAGACTTTGCGCAGCTTCCTGGCCAAGAGTTTTATGTATCGGATAGTAGAGGCAATGTTTCTGAAGAGTTCCGAACTAAAAAACTATCAAAATTTCCCAAAAAGTTCCTAGTTTGGCAGGCTATTTGTAGCTGCGGCAACAGAAGTGCATCGTTTGTTACATTGGGATCAATAAACTCAGATATTTATATCAAAGAGTGTCTTCAAAAGAGGTTGCTCCCATTTCTAAGACAGCACAACATATCAACATTCTTCTGGCCAGATTTGGCAACATGTCACTACAGTAAAAGCGCAATAGACTGGTATAATAAAAATAATGTTATTTTTGTTCCAAAAGAGGCTAACCCACCAAACTGCCCAGAGCTGCGGCCTATTGAAAGATATTGGGCTCTGGTCAAAAGAGAACTAAAGAAGAGTACATCTGTTCCCAAAACCATTACTAGTTTTCGATATAAATGGACAGCTGGTACCAAAAAAATCACCGAAAACACTATAACATTGCTTATGGATGGCATAATGAATAAAATAAAAAATTTTATAAAATTAAATTAATTTTTAAATAAAATAATACAGAATATAAATCTGTAATAAAAATGCAAAATAAAACTGTTTTATTTTTAACTCTAGCTTACTCCAGTCAGTTTTTATTTGACTTTTGATGTGTTACAGTTTATAGTGACGCACATCATATTTGCGCCAGCACAATTTTGACCTATTTGTACAGGATTTTTTTTATTAGTGTACGTCACAGACTCAAGTTCAACTAAATTTGACAAGCAGTATGTGTGATCAACTTGAAAAAAAAAATCTTGAACGTGTAAATCTAGTGTTATATGATACATACATGTATGTATATCGCCACTAATATTGTTACGTGTAAGTAATAAAATGATCGGATTATCCGTTTCGTGCCTACATCCGTTTTAGCTACAAAAATCTATGAAAAGCTAAAAAATTTAACCTAAAATGGCTCTGGATATCAAAATAATAGCACGATCCATTTAGCACTTACACACAATAATATTATTACTGATATATACCGATTACGCAGGACTGCAACTAATTATTACTCGAACTGCGGATGTGCATTCAAAAAATATGAAATTTTAAGTTCTTCACGCATAGACATGAAGAGATTATTATTGTAAAATCTTCTTTATTACTGAAGGCACACTAATCAACTTGACCTCGTTTTTTTTATTTACATTGATGCTTTTTTTCAATTACATTGATGCTGAAAGCGCAAAAATTAAAAATCTCTGAAATTGCTCATTATTCAAAAAACATAGTTACATATTTTAGAGACCTACCATTTGTTCCTAATTGATGGCACCTATTTTTTTTCCACAAGTGTTAGATTTTCTAACATCATAGTTGTTATCCGCTAAAGGTTTTAGGCGATTTCCTTTTGTGCTGAAAAAGTTATACCCAAGAGAGTTGAAAAACTTTTAAAAGTTACAAGCAAAATTAGGGCAAATTAGGGTGGTTTTTAATTGAGTAGAGCACAAAATATTAAAATTTAAGATGTTCGCCTGATTAAATTCGTTGCCCCGAAAATGCTGATACCATCAAAAATATTATATGTGACCTTCTCCGAGAAAAGGGACCTAGTGTGTGAAAATAAAGTTTTGAGAGGAACGCATTTAAAGTTAAATTAAAAATAAAATTTTAATGTTTTTCTCATTTTTATCGAAATCCGTTTTTTGACACACTAGGTCCCTTTTCTCGGAGAAGGTCACATTAATTGTTATTAAAATGGTTTAAATCCTAAGTTACACGGAATCGTACGGTTCCGTATATTTTCTCACATGTACATTACACTCTAAAAAATATTTGTAAATTTACTACTATAAAACGGGTAAAATTTTGTTTAATTTTACGAAAATTCGGTAAATATAAACAAAAAATGCGTAAACTCTTTTTGTACACGCTTTCATACGCAATAATACGCACACAAAGTATTTTTAGACATTATGTGCTATTAAATAAACACATTGTGCCTAAAATTACTATTGTTTTGTTAAATAAAATTTTTACGCACAAAGTTGGTAAATATACTATCCAATAATAGTAATAAATACTCTGACATTTCAAATTGGAAAAAATTGAAAAAAAATTATAAATAATAAAAAGAAAAAGCGAAAACGGATTATTTTTTGTGAATTACAACATTTCCACAAACACATTAGAGTCTGGAAATAGCAACATAAGCAAGAAATTGTTTTTGGTAATTATTATTAACGCATGTGGTAGTCTAAACCTCATTTCAAAATTGAAAACGCCGTAAGAGAGACACGGCCTACGCAGGAAATACTGGGTGCAATAACTCCTGCTCAACAAAATGCCTTGTTTGCAAGGGAGGCAGTCAACCAACAACCGTCAACAATAACGGGAGAAAACGCCGTAAGAGAGATACGGCCTAGGTAAAACAACTGGGTGCGATGACTCCTGCTCAACAAAATGCCTTCTTTGAAAGGGAGGCAGTAACCGTCAACAATAACGGGAGAAAACGCCTTAAGAGAGATATGGCCTACGCAGGAACAACTGAGTGCAATGACTCCTGCTTAACAAAATGCTTTCTTTGCAAGTTAGGCAGTACTCAATGAATACTGACTTTGTTGAGTACACTCTAATTAAATTCTGTTGAAATTTACCCAACTTATAGTAGGAAACTGAACTCCTACTATAAATTGGGTAAATTTACTCTATGTGCGTAATTGAAAAAAAAATACGCACATTGTGTTTAAGTTGGTGCACAAATAATTTGTAATTTTACATTGAAAGTGCGTAAAAATTAAATGAAATTTTGAAATTAGTGTGTCAATTTACTAAATTTGTGTGTAAAAAAGCACGTTTCACGTGTAAATGTACGCATAAAATGCGTAAAAATCCACAAAAAATGCGCAAAAATCCACAGAAAGTGCGTAAAAATAAAATATAATGCGTACATTTACAACAGGTGTGCTAACTATAAGCACCACCCAAAAATTGTGTAAATAAAATAACAAATTAATTTTTAGTACGTATTTTATTAATAATAATATCCGATTCAGTCTTTCATAATCGTTTATGTCCAAATTAGTCGTTTTGGGATCTTAAGGCATTTGTATAAAATTCATATAAAAATTTGTTATAACTATTGAATGGGTGCGATGACTCCTGCTCAACAAAATGCCTTCTTTGAAAGGGAGGCAGTAACCGTCAACAATAACGGTAGAAAACGCCTTAAGAGAGATATGGCCTACGCAGGATCAACTGAGTGCAATGACTCCTGTTTAACAAAATACTTTCATTGCAAGTTAGGCACTACTCAATGAATACTGATTTTGTTGAGCAGGAGTCATTGCACCCAGTTATTTTACCTAGGCCGTATCTCTCTTACGGCGTTTTCTCCCGTTATTGTTGACGGTTGTTGGTTGACTGCCTCCCTTGCAATGAAGGCATTTTGTTGAGCAGGAGTCATTCCACCCAGTTGTTCCTGCGTAGGCCGTGTCTCTCTTACGGCGTTTTCAATTTTGAAATGAGGCTCAGACTACCACATGCGTTAATAATAATTACCAAAAACAATTTCATGCTTATGTTGCTACTTCCAGACTCTAATGTGTTTGTGGAAATTTTGTAATTCACAAAAAATAATCCGTTTTCGCTTTTTCTTTTTATTATATATAATTTTTTTCAATTTTTTCCAATTTGAAATGTCAGAGTATTTATTACTATTATTGGATAGTATATTTACCAACTTTGTGCGTAAAAATTTTATTTAACAAAACAACAGTAATTTTAGGCACAATGTGTTTATTTATAAACACATAATGTCTAAAAATACTTTGTGTGTGTATTATTGCGAATGAAAGTGTGTATAAAAAAAGTTTACGCATTTTTTGTTTATATTTACCGAATTTTCGTAAAATTAAACAAAATTTTACCCATTTTATAGTAGTAAACTTACAAACATTTTTTAGAGTGTAGGAGTCATTGCACTCAGTTGTTCCTGCGTAGGCCATATCTCTCTTAAGGCGTTTTCTCCCATTATTGTTGACGGTTACTTCACCCCTTTCAAAGAAGGCATTTTGTTGAGCAGGAGTCATCGCACCCATTCAATAGTTATAACAAATTTTTATATGAATTTTATACAAATGCCTTAAGATCCCAAAACGACTAATTTGGACATAAACGATTATGAGAGAATGACTCGGATATTATTATTAATAAAATACGTACTAAAAATTAATTTGTTATTTTATTTAAAAAAAATTTTGGGTGGTGCTTAAAGTTAGCACATCTGTTGTAAATGTACGCATTATATTTTATTTTTACGCACTTTCTGTGGATTTTTGCGTATTTTTCGTGGATTTTTACGCATTTTATGCGTACATTTACACGTGAAACGTGCTTTTTTACACACAAATTTAGTAAATTAACACACTAATTTCAAAATTTCATTTAATTTTTACGCACTTTCAATGTAAAATTACAAATTATTTGTGCACCAACTTAAACACAATGTGCGTATTTTTTTCAATTACGCACATAGAGTAAATTTACCCAATTTATAGTAGGAGTTCAGTTTCCTACTATAAGTTGGGTAAATTTCAACAGAATTTAATTAGAGTGTACATAAAAAAGCTATACTTTTTAAAAAGAATAAAAAAACCTAAAAACAGATCTAATTGAAACATTTCTATTTTAAAAAAAGTTGAGCAAAATTTTTAATTGATACATTTTATGTTGAAATAAATTTTTATTTGATACATTTTATATTGAAATAAATTTTTATTAGATCCATTTTATGTTGAAATAAATTTTTATTTGATACATTTCGTTAGCAAAATAAAATTTTATTTGAACAAAATTTGAGGAAAATATTTTTTTATTTTATTAGATTTTGGTTCAAATAAAATTTCAAAATATTTTATTCGAATTAGATTTGAAAAAAATATATTTTTATTTTGTTTGAAGGCAAATGAAATATTTATTAGAAAATTTTGTTTTATATTTTTACAAATTAAAATATTTTAATTTAATAATAAAATTTTTAAAGAAATAAATTTTAATTGAAATTTTATAAAAAGATGTTTCAATTAAAAAAAAGTATTTGAGTTGTGCTCAAATAAAAATAACAATTAAAAAAATATTTATTTCTAACTCATACCAAATAAATATTAAGGTTATTAATATTTTTATTTGAAAAAGTTCAATTAATTTAAAAATAATTGTAATTTTTTGGAAACAAATAAAAACTAAAAATTATTTAATTTTTTCCTTAAAATTCAAATAAAAGTAATTGAAGATAGCAACTATGTAACGAAGAATATTTTTGTTTTTCTTTGTGCTATTTTTTGACCCCAGCTGTAGATAGTATGCAATTTTTTTTAGATATAAAACTTAATTGATTGCCGGTGCCATACTACATCTTATTCAAAAGATAAATTAAATATCTTTCCAATGATATATTTTCTGTTTTTACCTGCCCAAGTAAAAAAAATGATATGGAGCCATATGAAGTTATATTTAATTATATATAATCTTTTATGTAATTAGATATAATTATATCTAAATATTGACCTTATACTTTAGATCATATTATATATGACCACATTTAACAATATACAAAACTTACTTTTTTAAATAACAAAGGTATCTGGAGATCAGACCTGGGGGATTTCAATTACAATTAAATGTAATTGAAATGAAAAAAAAACTCAATTACATTTCATGTAACTGTTATTTAAAATTTTTAATTACAAGTAATTGTAATTGAAAGTGATTTCAATTACAAATTTCAATTACATTTAGAATTAAAGTGTTTTTGTTAAAATTTTGAAGAAAAAACTGACTGGGGTAGGTTGGATAGGCGTGGATAAATATAAAAAGAATACGTCATGTTGGGCTGACCCCTCACATGTGCTTTTTGTCATTATTTCTTTTCCGAAAAAATGTAATTGTAATTGATATTTTTCAATTACAATTATATGTAATGTATAATTGAAAATTTTCAATTACAAATTACTTGTACTTGTTTTTTTTGAATTACAATTACAAATAATATGTAATTGTAATTGAATTTTTTTCAATTATAATTACATGTAATTGTGTAATTGCATGTGTAATTAATTTCCAAATATAATGATTAACCCAAAGGTCTGCTGGAGATCCTATAATTTCGATAAATCTTCCATTACTTTTATCCAGATTTACCATGACACTGCTTTAAACATGAACAAAATTTTCTTTATTTTTAGTAATTTTAAAATAAAGTTAACAAGACTGAAATTTTAAAGTTAATAGGATTATGTTATACAACCAAGATATAAGAAAAATAGTAAAAAATAGTAAAATATTACAAAATAGTAAAAATTACTAAAAATATATGATGCAAAAAATAAACTCACACACGAATCATGCACGGGTTATATATTCTTATTCACGCTCACGCACGAATCAAGTACGAATTATATATTCTCAGACTCACGCACGATAGTAATTATTACTAACGATCACGTGTGAATAGCGTGACTCACGAACATTTCTAGTCACGCGCCAATCCCTAGTAATTACTAAATCTAAAACTAGTTCCAAATCATTGTTAACATAGTACCACATATAATATAATACGGTTTTATATGGACCTTATATATTTTTATATAAAATCACTTTGAAATAATTGCTTATGTGGGATGATATATAATTATAGATGATTTTATAAAGAACGTTATATTGTTATATATTAAAGAAACCATGAAATATTGTAGATATGGAACCATATTAAGTTATATATGAGTTCTTATTCGCCAATATATAGTCATATATAACACAAATTATGAAATATTTCTTATATTGCTCCACATATAGTTTTATATTATTATGTATAGTGTCATACTAAATTATATATAAATGTATATGTAATTATATCTGTAATATGTTACTTTATGTACTTATATATAGCACATGCCAGTATGTAATAATATAAAATCACATATGTCTCCATATTAAAACCTTTGAGGAAAAAATATCTAACATATGACTATATAAAAGTATATCTGCTTGAATTTAAAAGCATATGTGGCCATATGTAACTATAAGTTACTATATGCAATTACATAAAATAATATATGATTGTATCAAAACTTTTTTATTCGGGTGATAATAAATCATCGGCTTATTATTGTTTTGACCTATTGAAAAAATGGAGTTATGAATGGATTACTGTATTATGAATATTAGTCGTTTATACCGACGCAATTATTTTCATGATGTGTACCCAATTACACCAACAGTCAATTCTTCTAGTGTTGAACGAAATACGACTATTACTTGAACTGTATGTGTTGTCCACCTGTGCTCGACCGTAATGTAGACGGTATGAAATATGATTAGCATATTGCACAAACAGTCAACTCTACTAGTGTCGTACAACATACTACTCTTGCTGTATATTTACATATATTGTCCACCTGTGTTCGGCAGTACTGTTCATGCTATACTTCCGTGGGAATTGTGATTTAAATTATTATAGCTAAGTAGAGTTTGCTAAAAACAGAAAAATTTTAAAACCGCGGTTTCGGTTTTCCAAAATTATAAAAACCGCGGTTTCGGTTATTTTTCGGTTTTCTTGTGATATTAATAGAATTGTTTTAAAATAATTTAATATGTATGTATAACAATTAAATATTTTAATCAAGGTTGGTTACCGAAACGAATAACGGTAAGGGTAACGGTAACGGTATTTAATTTTATTTGTTTCGGTAACGGTAAAGGTAACGGTATTTAAGACTGTTTCGGTAACGGTATACCGTTATCGAAACAGCAATACCGGTACGTACCTGTATTATAAATTATGTTAAAAACATATAAAAACAAGTAAAAACTTAACATATATTTAATTTTACGTGTTAAAAATACATATTATAAGCTTTAAATTCAATGCTTGTAGTTTTAATAACTAAAATTATTATCGATAAATTTTTTTGTAGAAAATTATTACAAAAAGTAAAAAAACTTGCATTTTTATATAAATTAACGAGTAAAAAGGTTAAAGTCGGGCATGCCGACTATACAATACCCTACACCAGTCTGGTGTATTGTTTGGATCCGAAATTCGAATGGGTTCAAATGGGGCTTGTGTCAAAATTTTCTATAATGTGAGTCAGCGCACCAAATTTCATTAAAATATCTTAATATTTGCGACCTGCAGTTTGTAACCAAGCCAATTTTGGGGGGACCCTTATATGGGCACTAGTTATAAACATGGCTTCACCAAAATCAATAGGCTTCGTCCTTGGGCCAACATAGGTCTATGTACCAAATTTCATCAAAATATCTTAATATTTGCGACCTGCAGCGTATAAATAATATAATTTTGGTGGGACCCTTATATGGGCACTAGGTCTAAACATGGACCGATGTTCACCAAAATCAATAGGCTGCGTTATTGGGCCAACATAGGTCTGTGTACCAAATGTCATCAAAATATCTTAATATTTGCGACCTGCAGCGTATAAACAGTATAATTTTGGTAGGACCCTTATATGGGCACTAGGTCCAAACATGGACCGATGTTCACCAAAATCAATAGGCTGCGTTATTGGGCCAATATAGGTCTGTGTACCAAATTTCATCAAAATATCTTAATATTTACGACCTGCAGCGTATAAACAGTATAATTTTGGTAGGACCCTTATATGGGCACTAGGTCTAAACATGGACCGATGTTCACCAAAATCAATAGGCTGCGTTATTGGGCCAATATAGGTCTGTGTACCAAATTTCATCAAACTATCTTAATATTTGCGACCTGCAGCGTATAAACAGTATAATTTTGGTAGGACCCTTATATGGGCACTAGGTCTAAACATGGACCGATGTTCACCAAAATCAATAGGCTGCGTTATTGGGCCAATATAGGTCTGTGTACCAAATTTCATCAAAATATCTTAATATTTACGACCTGCAGCGTATAAACAGTATAATTTTGGTTTGACCCTTATATGGGCACTAGGTCTAAACATGGACCGATGTTCACCAAAATCAAACTTGTTCGTCCTTGGGCCAACATAGGTCTGCGTACCAAATTTCATCAAAATATCTTAATAATTGCGACCTGTAGAGTGCGCACAAGATTGCATGGACAGACAGACGGACGGACGGACAGACGGACATCGTTAAATCGAAATAAAAAAAAATTCTGAGCCAAACGGTATATTATAAGGTGGGTCTACGACCAATATTTTTTGGTGTTACAAACATCAGCACAAACTTATAATACCCTGACCACATAGTGGTGTAGGGTATAATAAATACCGGTAAAATACCGGTAACTACCATTAAAAATAACGGTATCAATAACGATAACGGTATTTGAAAAAAATTTTAGAGGTATTTGTAACGGTAACGGTATTCAATTTGAAACGGTATTTTAGCGATAACGGTATTATAATGATAACGGTAACCAACCTTGATTTTAATACATTCAAGATATTTATTAAAATTTGATTGAATTCCTCACTCGAACAAAGGCAATAAACACCATAGCCGGGGGAAAAAACGCGCAAACTGTTATAAAAAAAAAAAAAATTTATTCTTTATTCGGCAGATTAAACTGTATTTAAAGAGTTTAAATTTGGAATTTAGCAATTTGTTTAAAACAATATAAAGTTAAAATTTTATACAATAAATTTCGCGGACTACGAAATGAAACTTTTTGAAAAATAAGCGGTACAAATCTGAACTGAATACGTGAAACTTAATATCTCATAAACTACATGACTTCTGATGCAATTTTTTTCTAAAATTATAATCCTCATCTTATATTATCTGTAGTAGTAAAAACAAAAAATCTTTAAAGTAATATATAATGGAGAAATTGTTCATTACAATTAAATACAGAATTTTGTAAAATAGTAGCTGAACCCTTTTCGAGATTCTAGGCTCAATAATATGTAATTTAATTAATTATTTTAATTGCTTTAAGTATTTGCTAAAAGCCGACTTATTTTTGTCGGTTTTCGGTTTCGGTTTTGAGGCCTCAAAAACCGCGGTTTCGATTGTTAAAATTGTGTCTTTAAATAATACTTGTTATTTTGTTAATATGTTTTTAAGAATATTTGTTTTGATTTATTAATCAAATTGTATTTTAACTTTTACACTTACTTCAATAAAAACAATAAACTCAATAGGTTATGGGCTACGCACCAAAATAAAAAATAATAACAGAAAATTGTGTCAAATAATGAAAATTTTAATAGAAAAATTTTAAAGAAAAGAAAATCTTTGAAAAATCGTGATAAATATTGAAGTCCGAAAGATAGTGAAAATCAAGAACGTTATCAAAAAGCGCGTGTGTTAATAAATTAAGAATATCAAGAAAATTAATATAATCTTCAAGATCGTTTTCAAGATAATCAAGATTTAAATATTCAAGATTCAAGAAAAAGAAATGGAATTTGTAAAGACGTAAAGCCTCTATCTGGTGAGTCAGACTGGCCGTTGTGGAAAAGGAAGATCAGGGATCTTCTCGATTTCTATGAGGGTGCTCTGGATGTAGTGGAAAATAAACTTATAAGGCCAGAACCCATAGATAATTCTGCTACAGATGCACAAGCCAAAGAATATAAAAAGAATGCCGATTTTTACCGAAAGGCAAATAGCTACGCCAAAAGTTTGATAACAAGCTCTATTACTGATGAAATCTATCAAAAGGTGATGGATAAGGAATCTGCTTATGAGGTATGGGAAGCGTTACACCAGCAGTTTGAAGCTACTTCTAAGGACCAGTTGTACAAGATGTGCACTGATTTCTTTTCATTTGAGTGGAATGAAAGTAACGATGTTTCCACACATATATCCAAATTGAAAATCCTTTGGACTGAAATAAATAATGGGCTACGTATGAAAGGAGAACATACATTGCCAGATTTATTGCTAATATGCAAAATATTGCACGTGCTACCAAATTCGTTTGAAATGTTTAAATCTAGCTGGATGATGCTGACTCGAGATGCAGATAAGTCTTTAGATGAATTATTGATGCAATTGTGCTTATACGAACGAAATTTCAAGAAGGTTGAAAATGGTGGTGCTGGTATAAATAGTCAAGAAGCTTTAGTTTTGAATCAAAAGAAAGTTGTCAAAGGTAAATATAATAAATTAAATAAGAAAGATGACACATGCAATTATTGCAAAAAGAAAGGACATTGGTTAAAAGAATGTCGAAAGTGGATCGCTGATGGTCGCCCAAATAAGTAAAAATCAACAAATAATCATTCCAACGTGGCTCTTCATTCAGCGTCGAGTGAAGCAAATGTAACTATTTCTTGTGAAGATTGGTGGGTTGATAACGGTGCTACTAGACATGTAACGAATTCTTCTGAATATTTTGTTAATTACGAAACGTTTGATAAACCACATTCGATTCAAGCCGCTGGTAAAGAAACGTTGAAGGCCCTTGGAAAAGGTACAATAGAAGTTTTATCGAATTTAAACAACAAAGAGTTAACAATTGAATTGAAGGATGTCTGGTATGTTCCGGGAATAAATAGGAATCTTTTTTCGGTATTGGCTGCTCATGATAAAAACTCTTCGAGTGAGTTTAATTCAACTACAACTGAATGTTATATGAAAGTTAATGGTGATATAGTGTTGTCTGGTCGACGTCAAGTAAATGGGTCGTTGTATAAATTAAATTTTCTTCCCATAACTCCGAATAAAGTAACGCAGTAGTTGACAGCAACTCAACTTACAATTATAGCATAAAAGATGGGGACATCAAGACAAACACCACATCAAACATAAATTACAAAAAGAATTGGGTATTAACGTGAAATACAACAACGATGTGTGCGAACCTTGTGTTTATGGAAAAGCTTGCAGATTACCATTTGGAAGACGAGAAACAGCAACATTTCCAGGTGAGGTAATTTCTACTGATGTTTGTGGTCCATTTTCTAGTTCATTTAAGGGATACAAATACTTAATCGTATACAAAGATGATTATACAAAATTCAGATATGGTTATATTGTAAAGAACAAATCAGATGTTAAGGATACCTTAATAAAAATGATAACCAACGCAAAAAGTCAAGGCCATACAATTACAACATTGCTCTCTGACAATGGTGGAGAATTCGTAAATGCTGACGTAAAGAACATTCTTTCAAATAATGGTATAAATCAAAAACTGACAGCCCCTTACACACCTCAACAAAATGGAGGAGCTGAAAGAGAAAATAGAACGATTATAGAGATGGCCTGGACTTTCAAGTACTCGAATTCAGAAGTGAAATTTCCAGAAGCCCACATTGAGTTTGCAAAATCAGCTGTTTATGAACTATGGTGTGGCAAGAAGCCAATAATTCGCCACTTGCGCATCATTGGTTCAACTTGCTATGCCCACGTACCCAGCCAAAAGCGAAAGAAAATGGATAAGAAGGCAGTAAAAGGCTTTCTTATTGGTTATGATGGTGACGAGCGGTACATAATCTACATTAAAGAAGAAAATAAAGTTGAGATATCAAGAGACGTAAAATTTATTGAAAATATTAAGAATTGCCATGAGTACCAACCAAAAACCGTACGTAATGATGGTGAAGATGCAAAAATCAAAAATAAAGATGACACAACAAGAACAGTTCGATTTAATCATTAAGAATCTAATATAGATTTAACCAAAACCAATAGTGAAGATAATACAACAACAATTAGATTCAATTATAGAGGCTGTGATAAAGAAGTAATCGAAACCAGCAATGAAAATGATTCAACAACAAGCGAGTTCAATTCTAACGAACCGGAAAGTATACAAAATGATAGTAAAAGTGACATGGGAGACTTTGAAGGTTTCGAAGATGTTACTCGGCCCTAAGCTCCTTGCAGGAGTAAAAGGAACAAATATCTATACTTTAGAAAACCAGATGCAAGATGCTGAATCGCATAGTAATGATAATGTTAGTGAACATAATGCGATGCAAGATGCCGAATCGCATGGTAGTGAAGAACCTCATATCAAAAAGCGCCATAGATATGATGCAGACAAATCCGATGAAAATGAAGAAGAACCAATTGCAAAAAGGTTACGTAATCGAACAATCATTGCAAATACAGTTCATAGTGATTTTTTAATGCAGTCTCAAGAATTTGCTAATCGTATTCAAACACCAGCAACTTACAAAGAAGCTATTGAGGGTGATTGTAAGGAAGATTGGATTAATGCAAAAACTAGGAGTAGACTACGAACAAACTTTTAGTCCAGTTTGCAAGATGTCAACAATTCGATCACTCCTAAGTATTGCTGCTACAGAACGGCTACACTTAGCTCAATGGAGGAAACTATATACATGAAACAACCTGAAGGTTTTAGCAATGGCACAAACAGAAGTTGCCTTTTGAAAAAGAGTTTGTATGGTTTAAAGCAAGCGCCTAGATGCTGGAATGCACGTATGAGTAAATTTTTACATACACTTGGTTTTAAAACAAGTTCTGCAGATACTTGTTTGTATATAAGAGAGAGGAAAGGAAAGAAGTTAATTCTAGCTCTCTATGTAGACGATTGCTTGGTTGCTGGTACTGATTTAAAAGATTTAGAAATGTTTTTGAAAGATCTTAAATCGGAATTCAAAATTGTAAGTAAAGGTGCAACTTTTTTCCTTGGTTTGCAAATTGAAGAAACTAATGACTATATAGAAATAAGCCAGAAAGCTTACGCAAAGAAAATACTTGAAAGGTTTAATTTTTCTGATTGCCGCCCAGTATCTACGCCAATGGAAAAAGCTTCGGGTAATTCAACAAAATCAGGGAAAGTTTCTGAATTCCCATATCGTCAAGCAGTTGGAGCTTTGATGTATCTAATGTTAGGTACCAGGCCAGACTTGGCGTATAGCGTTGGATACTTATCAAGATTCTTAGAAAATCCTACAGAAGAAGAACTGCAACGAGTCAAACGTGTGTTCAGATATATTACAGGAACACTAACTTTGGGTGTTATTTACAAGAAGCAAGGTCCAAAGATTCTAAATTGTTTTAGCGATGTCGACTTTGGCGGATGTCTCACTACAGGCCGTTCAACATCTGGTGTCGTTGTTTCTTATGCAGGTGGGGCAATATCAAGGTTAAGCCAGAGGCAACCGATGGTCTCAACTTCTACAACTGAAGCTGAAATTGTTGCTGCTAACGAGGCTGCAAAGGAAGTTATATGGTTGAAAAGGCTATTTAAAGATATTGTTAACTTTAAAGAAATTCCAGTGATACAAATTGACAACACCGCAGCAATACGTTTAGCACAAAATCCTGAATTCCACAAACGTACTAAACATATTGCTTTGAAACACTTTTTTATACGGGAGAAAGTTACAGAGGGTCAATTATTGGTAACTCAAGTTTCTACGGAAAATCAAGCTGCCGATTTAATGACGAAACCTCTACCTAAACCACGTTTACAACTTTTGCGTTACTGTTTAAATATTATTTAAAAAAATATTACCTCAAATTTCGTTAATGCACATGTGTGGACATATATGATGCATGTATGGAGATTTATGTATCCATGTATGGACATGAATGCTTGTTTATGAGCATGCATGAACATACATTTAACCTGTATGTATTCATATATGTCGATTTTTAGCTGGGATTACAAATTTAAAAAATTGTAATTTAAAAAATCCATTTTGATCAAATTTTTACTAAATATATTTATGATTACACTAACAGAAAAAGAAAAATCCTGTAAACATTTTAGTTAGAACTACTAAAAATAAGTTAAAAATTACATTGCGGAAAATACTATTTTTGTCTACTAATATCCTGCAAAATTTTTTGCAGATTTTATCAAGGTAATTTGTTATTTTTAATTAACTAAAAGTTAACTTAAATGTAACTAATTGTAAATTTAACAGTTTTAATTTTCCTGTTCTTATCTTACTACACCTTTTGCAACTGTAATTCAGAAAATATCAATTGAAATTCAGAATTTCCATTTGAAATTCAGAAAACATCAATTGAAATTCAGAATTTCCATTTGAAATTCAGAAAACATCAATTGAAATTCAGATTTTCCATTTGATATTCAGAAAATATCAATTGAAATTCAGAAAATATCATTTGAAATTCAGAAAATATCAATTGAAATTCAGAAAATATCATTTGAAATTTAGAAAATATCATTTGAAATTCAGAAAATATCAATTATTATTCAGAAAACATCAACTGAAATTCAGAAAATATCAATTGAAATTCAGAAAATATCAATTGAAATTCAGAAATCGTCATTTGAAATTCAGAAAATATCAATTGAAATTCAGAAACCGTCATTTGAAATTCAGAAAATATCAATTAAAATTCAGAAAATATCATTTGAAATTCAGAAAATGTCAATTGAAATTCAGAAAATATCATTTGAAATTCAGAAAATGTCAATTGAAATTCAGAAAATATCAATTGATATTCAGAAAACATCAATTGAAATTCAGAAAATATCAATTGAAATTCTATTGATATTTTCTGAATTTCAAATGACGATTTCTGAATTTCAATTTATATTTTCTGAATTTCAATTGATGTTTTCTGAATTTCAATTGATATTTTCTGAATTTCAAATGATATTTTCTGAATTTCAAATGATATTTTCTGAATTTCAATTGACATTTTCTGAATTTCAAATGATATTTTCTGAATTTCAATTGATATTTTCTGAATTTCAAATGACGGTTTCTGAATTTCAAATGATATTTTCTGAATTTCAAATGATATTTTCTGAATTTCAATTGACATTTTCTGAATTTCAAATGATATTTTCTGAATTTCAATTGATATTTTCTGAATTTCAAATGATATTTTCTGAATTTCAATTGATATTTTCTGAATTTCAAATGATATTTTCTGAATTTCAATTGATATTTTCTGAATTTCAAATGGAAAATCTGAATTTCAATTGATGTTTTCTGAATTTCAAATGGAAATTCTGAATTTCAATTGATGTTTTCTGAATTTCAAATGGAAATTCTGAATTTCAATTGATATTTTCTGAATTTCAATTGATATTTTCTGAATTACAATTGCAAAAGGTGTAGTATTTAGCAAAAAAAAAAAAAAATATGCAAATATCAGCAGTATTTTCTGCAAGGTAATTTTTAATTAATTTTTATTAGCTTTTTCTCCTATTTTTACAGCTCTATTTCTTTCTATTAATATTTTAATATTTTTTATAAAAAATAACACATTAAAAAAACAACTTTATAAATTTTTCCAATATGTTATATATTTCTGTTAATAAAATATTAAAGAAATGAAGATAACTCTTTACTAAACAAGACTGCTAAAAGTCAGCTATCATTTATAACAAGCGATAGCATGGGGGTAGAGCGTCTGCTTGAAATGCCAACGAGTGTGGGTTCAAACCGATGCAGGATGATTTTTTAAATTAAATTAAAATAAAAAGAAATGAAAAAGAACTTCCTTTTCATGGGTTCAAATATACATCATTTGTTTTTGAAAAGAACAACTTCGTTCCTATGACAAGCCCCGAAAAAGAACAACTCTCTATTCAAGAGTTGTAGTGCTTTAACTACTTCTTTTTCCTCACTTTGTTTGCTGGGGCATTACTTCCAATTTTTTTTGCTGGGCATTTATTGTTTTCCTCGATAACAAGTTTTTGGCGTCTGGGTCAAACCGATTATAAGCCGAAGAAATGGCGAAAAGAATACCTGTAATAGGACTAGAGTCACAAAGCAAAAAATACATTTTATATGGACATTTCCATCACGCGACCGTCGAACACCTTTAAAGTGAAAAAAAGTCAAAATAAAACGGATTTTTATTTTGACAATAGGCTTTTCTTATATCTTTTTATTAGCCCTACAATTGGTGCTGAGTTTGATTTTTAGCAATTTTTCGTTTTCAAGATAATTGTAAAAAAACAAGGCATTCGCACGGGACAAAAACAGAAGTGGTTTTCGCGGCTAACAATTAAAATACCGATTTCAGCGAAACCTGAAGCAATATTTCAATGATGTGTTTTAAAAATGGTTGTAATTTTACCCAAAAACGATTCATATTATTTTTATACCCTACACCACTACGTGGTCAGGGTATTATAAGTTTGTGCTGATGTTTGTAACACCAAAAAATATTGGTCCTAGACCCACCTTATAGTTTAACGAAGTCCGTCTGTCCGTCCGTCCGTCCGTCTGTCTGTCTGTCTGTCTGTCCATGCATTCTTGTGCGCACTCTACAGGTCGCAAATATTAAGATATTTTGATGAAACTTGGTACACAGACCTATGTTGGCCCAAGGACGTACCCTATTGATTTTGGTGAACATCGGTCCATGTTTAGACCTAGTGCCCATATAAGGTCCCCCCAAAATTATATTGTTTATACGCTGCATGTCGCAAATATTAAGATATTTTAATGAAATTTGGTACACAGACCTATATCAGCCCAAGGACGAAGCCTATTGATTTTGGTTAACACCGGTCCATGTTTAGACCTAGTGCCCATATAAGGGTCCCCCCAAAATTGGCTTGGTTACAAACTGCAGGTCGCAAACATTAAGGTATTTTAATGAAATTTGGTTCGCTGACTCACATTATAGAAAATTTTGACACAAGTCTCATTTTAACCCATTCGAATTGCGGATCCAAACATTATTTGGCTTTTAACCAGACTGGTGTAGGGTATTGTATAGTCGGCATGCCCGACTTTAACCTTTTTACTCGTTTTAATTTAATTTTATACACTGTCGCACGGGACATTTTTTTCCACTATGAGATTTATGTTGTTTCTGTTGCTCTTTTTACGAAATTATATATAAACAAGATTAGTAAAAATGTTTTTAAATCGACAGAAGTATTCAAGGTATTTATTTTAATATAATAACCAAAAACAAACTTAAAAGAAATATGTAGTATGAATTAACCCAGCAACATTGTCGGATGGAAAGAACCCACTGTAGAACAACTTGTACGTGCATGCAACCTGTTCTAATTTATGTTCTATCATCGGTGATTTTTGTTTGAGTTTGTCCCAAAAGCAACATATTCTTTTCCTCCAAACTAGAACAGGTTACTTTGGAACCGGTTCTAGAACCAGTTATAGAACTGGTTACGCGACAGTGAAACCTTCCATTTTGACTACCAGGAATCAGTTCTGGAACCTGTTTCACGTAACCGGTGGTAAAAACACCTGTTCTAGAACAGATTCAGAGGCAATCAGTTCAAAAAACTTTTGCTGGGAAGTATTTATTTATATGAAAATATAAAACACAGTTTTTTTTAGAATAGGCAGTCCTAGCTGCTTTTACTTCTTCACCATGGTGAATGCCAATTTTAAAAAAAATTAAAAGTATGTATTTACATAAATAAATCATTTACATAACAAAAAAAATTTCAAATTTTTAAATTTCACACTTTCGATGTCGCACGTGACCAACTGTGTATAAGTACCAAGATCACAATTCTTCCTATTTTTCAGGTAGGTTTTTTTATTTTAATTGTATAAAAAATCTCTGTTTGTAATCAATATTTGATGAGCTTTCTGCGTGTACTTTCGACGCACTGATAACAAATGTTGTTTTTCAATGTCGCACGGGACATCGAAATATGCGACAATGCAAATCAAAAACTTACAGTTATTTTCAATCGCATTGTTTTTTATGCATTCTTTTATGACTCTTTGTACCTTTAGAAATATTTTAGAAAGCAAAAGTCAATGCATAACGTCTCTGTTTAAAAACTTTTATCAAAACAAAATGTGCAATAGAAATATCCAAATAAGAAAAGATGCGCTTGTGCGACTTTGCATTCGAATACCTCGAAATTGGTTATGAATAAATGCGAAATCTTTTTACGTTATTTAAATTTGATTGTTTCCCTATGAAAATATGATAAAACAAGGTGTTTTCAAGAACTTTTAATATTTGAGTCTCGGTGGACCTTTCGGTGGAAATGCCGATATGTATTACCACTAAAAGGTTTACGTCGTGAAAATTTGGACGGAGTTACACATGCAAATTAAACTGAAGTCACAGATTATACAACTTTTTTTTTTCTTCCATTGATAAACAAATCTTTATAACCGGGTTTCATTGTTATGCATTCGACTTCTTACCATATTAACCCTCTAACCCAGACGGGGTATACAGTAGTTTTGATTTAACTGCCTTTTTCTTAAGTGCACATTTGCTATAACTGCACAAAATGTTGGTTTCGTTTTCTTGTAAAAATTAAAAGTATGTAGATTTAAAAATTATGAAATAACAATAAAATATTTTATTACAATAAATGTTTACAGTTTGAAGTTTTAATTTTAAGTGAAAATTATAAAATTGATTTGACAAAAAATTACAAACAACTTTGGTGATTGATATTATAAAATTCATATAAATTTTAGAACAAGTAATTACAGTAGCGCAACACCCCCTCTCAATCACTAAGTTGCAGCTCTTTGCGGAATTGAGTAAATTTAGTTGAATCCAATGCTTTGGTGAACATATCGGCAAGTTGTACTTCTGTTGAAATCGGTTCAACTTCAACAATTCCTTTAGATATATAATCACGTATAAAATGAAACTTGACATCAATATGCTTGGATCGCTTGCTGTCAGAATTCTTTGCAATACCTATGCATCCTCTATTGTCCTCATATCTGCTTTATCTTCAGAAATTACATGCAGATCAATTAATATTCCTCTGATCCAAACGCCTTCTAAAACAGCAAAACTAAGAGCAATGTATTCGGCTTCGCTAGAGGAAGTAGCAACCAGCTTGTTTCTTACTACTCCAGGAAATTGGACAAACAAAAACTTTGTATACGAAACCACTAACTGATTTCCGGTCTTCAGAGTCTGAAGCCCAATCGGCATCGACAAAACCAACGATTTCATTTTCATCTAAGCTATCGGAGTAAATAAGTTTTAGATTCCTAGATTCTTTAATGTAACGAACAATACGTTTCAAGGCGGACCAATGAATATCACTAGGTCTATTCTGAAATCTACCCATATAGCCAATCTGATAACATATATCAGGACGAACGCTCAACATTAGATACATCAAACTACCCAGCATTTCACGATAGGGATTCTTAGTTGTTTCATTATTATTTTGAGTAAGACACAGACCCTTTTCCATTGGGGTTTTTGAGGAATTACAATCATTCATTGAGAACTTTCTAAGTAATCGATCAATATGAGTATGTTGACTTAATTTCATAATTTTATTTGATTTATCATATTCAATTTTCGTTCCCAAATAATACTGTATGGGGCCACAATCGGACATTTCGAAAACTGAACTCAGATCTTTCTTAGGGCTTTCTATTTTATACAAATTGTCCCCTGCGATTAAGACGTCATCAACATATAACAACATATATAATAAAGGATCATCCTCAAATTTTGTATAGAGGCAGGCATCATGCTTAGAACGATTAAATCCCAATTGAAACAGGAAACTGTCGAATTTTTCATTGCAGCATCTGGGACTTTGTTTAAGTCCATAAAGAGATTTCCGTAGTTTACACACTTGACCCGGAGGAGCTTCAAGCCCCTCGGGAATTTCCATAAATATATTTTCTTTTAAATTTCCATACAAAAAGGCCGTTTTAACATCGAGTTGATGTAAATGAAGTCCCTTTTTGACACTAACAGCCAAAACAATACGTACAGTAGCAAGCTTGGCAACTGGGGAATACGTTTCTTCATAATCTATTCCAGCTTTTTGAAGAAACCCTTTTGCCACTAATCGTGCTTTAAATCGGACAGGATTTCCACTTGAATCCTCCTTTACACGGAAAATCCATCTTGATTTAATAAGCTTTTGCTCATTTGGACGTGGAACTAATTTCCATACATTATTTTTCCTCATTGATTCGAGTTCATCACTAACAGCTTCTAACCATTGCGGTTTATTTGGGTTGTTGTCAATATCTTTATAATTTTGGTGTTCAATTATACAGCATGCCCTGCTATTGTTCTTTAGTCTTTCGCTTCTTCTGGGTTCACTGTCAACATTAGTATTTTTATCAGTACTATCTGATTCATCAGCAGTTAATAAATCAGAATCATTATCACTTGGATCATTTTCTGAGTTTGGATCTGGTAAAGAAACGGCACCCGTATTATCATTATTATCCCCCTCTTGTTCGTTTCTGTCACAAACTATTAAAATATTTCGTTTAGGAATGTCATTTTCTTCTTCCTTAAGGGGATATGACATTTCATCAAAACGGACATCCCTAGCAATTACAAACGTCTTCCTTTGTTGATTCCACAATCTATACCCATTTAAAGTATACCCCATCATAACCATTTTTACTGATTTCTTTTCTAATTTCTTTCTTTTCTGTGATGGAACCCATGCAAAGGGTTTGCAACCGAAAACTTTTAATTTTGAAACGTTTGGTTTACAATTATACCAAATTTTACATGGGGTTTTCTTAAAGGCTAGAGCTTTACTTGGACATCTATTGATCAAATATGTTGCTGTTAAAGCAGCTTCACCCCACAAACGCTTTGGAGCATTTGAATCAAGTAACATTGACCGTACTCTTTCTACTAAAGTACGATTAAACCTCTCAGCTACCCCATTTTGCTGAGGAGTGTACGCAACATAATTCTGTATTTGAATGCCCTTTCTCTTGAAATATTCCTTCGCCTCATTGGACGAGTACTCAGTATCTTGATCTACAGTTACCATTGATATTGGTACAGTATGAAGAGCAGTTGCCAAAGAATCAAATTCAACAAATTTTTGAAAAACTTCTGATTTCTTCTTTATTAGATATATGTGTGCAAAATGACTGTAGTGATCAACGAAACTAACGAAATATTTATAACCATCCCACGTTAGGGGATCAAATGGTACACATACATCCGTATGTATTCTTTCCAAAATACGAGTCGACTTTGGACGACTTCCATTGAAAGGATGACGACATTGCTTACCTTGAATACACCAAAAGGGGCGAAATCATCTAGACCTTCAACCATCTTGTAACGAACTAGCTCTTGAAGACTTGTATCACTTACATGACCCAATCTTGAATGCCACAGCTTATTAGTTTCAGCAGTACTAAAATTTGCTTCTTGCTTATTAGGCTCAATAGTACTTACATTTCCTTTTTCTTGTTTAACAACTTTCAATATCTCATACACACTACCATTCTTGTATGCTTTCATGATAACTTCATTATTTTTCTTAAATACAGCTTCTTTACCCGAAAACTCAACCTTTATACCATTATCGGTTAGTTTTGTTACAGACAACAAATTTTCGCGGAGTCCAGGAACATATAAAACATCTTTCATGTTAACAAAAACACCACTTGAATATCCTTTTTACACAACCTCTTTGATGTGCCCACAAGTTCTCTGAATCTTTAGCTACACAAATAGATACAGGATTTTCAAGTTTATTTAAATTGTTGAAACACCATTTAGCTTTGCACATATGATCCGTTGCCCCAGAATCGATCTTGAATTTTAAAAAGTTTGACATATTCGATAACTCTTTCTTCAATATACCTGACATAAAACAAATTGATTTCGAAGATGATTCAGTATTTGCTTTTACATTACCACTGCCCAAACGCACACGACAGTCCTTTTGCTTATGTCCCCTTTTCTTACAACGGAAGCACACCAATAAATTTATTGTTGTATTTCTTTTCACCACTAAAGGCTGATGTCTTGTTCATTTCAGTATCACAACGATCTTGTCTCTTAGCATCTTCAGCTAATAGCCTCTGCTTTACTATTTCAATAGTCAAATCCGAATCCTTCATATTTTCCAACGCAGCCACTACCGGGTCAAAGGCATCTGGTAGTGTGACAAAAAGTTGAGCAACAACATCATTTACAGATAACTGAGTGCCAGAAGTTTTCTTTCTTCAATATACCTGACATAAAACAAATTGATTTCGAAGATGATTCAGTATTTGCTTTTACATTACCACTGCCCAAACGCACACGACAGTCCTTTTGCTTATGTCCCCTTTTCTTACAACGGAAGCACACCAATAAATTTATTGTTGTATTTCTTTTCACCACTAAAGGCTGATGTCTTGTTCATTTCAGTATCACAACGATCTTGTCTCTTAGCATCTTCAGCTAATAGCCTCTGCTTTACTATTTCAATAGTCAAATCCGAATCCTTCATATTTTCCAACGCAGCCACTACCGGGTCAAAGGCATCTGGTAGTGTGACAAAAAGTTGAGCAACAACATCATTTACAGATAACTGAGTGCCAGAAGTTTTCAATTTACGTATAAGATCATCGAATATTAATAGATGTTTGCGAAGATCATCATCAGTCTTCAATCTTAACAATGCTAATTGTTTTCTCAATAATGTCTGACTCGTAACTGACTTCTTTGCAAACGTTTCCTGTAGAGCATACCACATCTCCTTAGCTGTATGTTTATCGCATATACATTCCAAATATTCATCAGCAATTAAACTGACCAATGCCGCTTTAGCCTTTTTATCCTTTGTAACAAATTGTTCATTCAATGCAGGTTCGGCTGGCGCAAGATTATTGATAGCATGCAAGAGATTCAAAGAATCTAAATACATCTGTACACGAAAACTCCAGTTTTCAAAATTATCACCACGGAATTGTAAGATACCGTGGGTTGATTCACGCTTGCTATCGCCCATAATCTCTTTTAAAAATTAAAAGTACGCAGATTTAAAAATGATAAAATAACAATAAAATATTTTATTACAATAAATGTTTACAGTTTGAAGTGAAAATTATAAAATTGATTTGACAAAAAATTACAAACAACTTTGGTGATTGATATTATAAAATTTCTATATATTTTAGAACAAGTAATTACAGTAGCGCAACACGTTTCTATTTTACAAAATTATGTACGCAATTGTCTTCTTTAAGTGTACTTTTTGTACCTGCGCATTTAACATAACTGCCTCATATTTTTTTCAGTTTAACATTATTTTCATAAAAAAGATCACCGTTAGCTGATTCTTGTGTTTTGCTTTGTTTTTCAATTCTATAAAAAACACACATAAAATAAATGTGTTGTCAACTTTTTTTGTGACAAGAATATCGTACTTTAGTCGTTTTTCAACCATAAAAATCGCAGGATTTGGTGCAAAGCACAAAGTTGTCATCATTAGCTTCATTTGTTTTCAGTCTGCATATTAAGGCAGGTAAACAATTTGACTTAGCTGCGTTTTTGGCTTACCTGCACAAAAATTCTTGCAAAAGTTGGTTGTGCAGCTAAGTCAAAATTACTGTATTAAATTGACCTCAAATGCACCAAATGATTATTTTATAATAAGAAATTAAGATTTTCAATAGAAAACTGAATTTATAAAATTTTTTGTGAAGAATTTTTATGTATACACGGGTTTGACGCGAGAAAGTGTCAAAAATAAAATTTCTTAAAATTTCGAAAAATAAATATTTTAAAACAAACAAAATTTTCAAAAATATTAAAAACAATTGATAATGACCACAAAGTAAGATTGAAGTTTAAACTATTCAAAAGTCCTTTACTTTGGTCCAAGGACACACAGGATTCCATAAGGACACCTTTAAAGCATATCGCCTTAACTTGAAAACGAATGGGCGGATTTTTCTGAAATTTGGTAAAAAGAATATATTTGGTATAGGTAGCAAACCTTATAAGTTTGAATAATATATATTGAAGTGGTGCGTTTTCGCTCAATTTCGTATTTTTCGAAAAACGAAAATCGCTACATCCTCTTAAGTAACAGCACAAAACATGTAATTTTATTATTGTAATTACATCTTGGTAAGAGGAATAATTTATGCTTAAACCTAGTAATTTTTATGCGCTAATTTTCGAGATTCACTCTTAACCTATTTTGCCTCATATCGCCTAAAGTAGGCAACGGAAAAAAAATGTACAATAACTTTTTGTTTATTTTTCGTGAGGAATACTTGGTATAAATTTCATTGCAAAAAAGCTTAGGCCGGTTAGAAGGTTAAAACAGCACTCCTCGTCTGACGGAGCATATACGATTTTAAAAAATTAATTTAATCTATTTTTTTTTTATTAATTATACACAAAAACGTAATTTATTTTGAATTTTCGTTCATTTTTTTTGTTTACGTTTTGTCTTTAATCTTTTACATTTTTTCAGTGCTGCACAAAAACACGGAAATGTAAAATCAATTCGATAGGTAACGAGTCCTATCATCAGAAAATTTCGAACGATCGATTTTATTTTCGATACGCAATCACGACTGCGGGAATTAGGCCCCAGTACCTAAATAAATGAAATACCGTTTTTCTAACAAAACCGCCACCCTTATTATTTTATTCTATACTTTTTGTAATTGCACATCGTAATTGTAAATTCAACATACACTTGGTTGATAAATTTGTTTTTAATTTAGTTTGTTTTGTGAAAAAAACATCCCGAATACACCGAAATACAGTTGTCCTTAAAATACCGTTACGGAAATAATTGGATTATCAGCTTTGTTTTCGACTTAACTATAAGTGCGTTCCTTTACTTTTTGGGTAAACTTCGGTAAAATGAGAGTAAGCAAAAAATCCTCTCACAAAATGACAAAATTACCCAAAAGTAAAGGAACGCACAAAACCACTTTTCGAGCCCAAAAATGCATTTCAAAGAAAAATGTGAAAATGCGTATAATTTTAGTTTGAAAAATAGAACAAACACAAATTTATTTGCATTTAAAATTTCTTATTGATTTAGTTCAATTAATTATTACACAGTACAACACTAAAAATGCATCGGGCATGCGACATATCAATTATGATATATTTTAGGATGAATATCACAAATGTGAACCCCTAATTTCAAAAGTAGCTCTAGTTTTTGAAATATTTGCAAATTTAACTTTAGCAAAAAACAACGAATAATTTTTAATGTGGTTTAAAAATATAGGCCCTTACTATAAAAGAGTATTTTAAATTTAAAGTCGACTTTATTTTTAATCATACGGTTTTGTTCATTTTGTGTATGAAAACCCTACAAAAATATTTATATTTTAAAACATTTTGATTGGTTGAAAATAAATTAACCAATCAGAATCCTCCAAAAAAAAAACCAAGTCAAGGTATACTGCCACCCAATATTTTAACTAAAGTCGACTTTAACTAAAATATACGTTTGGAAAATATTGATAGTAAGGCTGATAGACTTTGGGCTTTTAGAAACATATCAACTTATTTTGATTAGGTAAAGGATCTAGGATATAATTGCAATTAAAGTGAAAACTTCACTTATTTTCCTATTTTGCATATTTAATAAAATCCCTTAATCGGATTTGCAAAATCTTTACATATGACGTAAATTCATATTCCACTAATTCTTTTTATCAAAAGAATCACAACATTTGCAGAAAATTCAATCTGAAATACACATTTTACATCTTTTTTATTTCAAATAAATTTTATATGAATTTACTATGGCAAAAGGAAATAAAGTACATTTTTGAACATGCATATTTTAAAATAATTATTTTTTCGAAATTTGCACATCAATTGTCTAAAATTTGGTTAAAATTGATTAGAAAATACATATATGTTTTATATTTCTGAATGGTTTTTAGGTATTAAAAAAGTCAGTCTTTTTCAGGTTTAGTCAATATTAACTTAAAATTAAAACAGGAAATGCGATTTTATTTATTTTATTTACAAATTCAAATATTTGATATTCCTTTCATGGCAGATTATTTATTAACGAAATCGTGAAAAAAAAGAGAAACTTCATTATTAAATGCATATATGTGACAGCGCATAGAGAAAGGGACCTAAGGGTAAAAAAATCAATTTTTGTTTTTTTTTTGATGTGGACAACATCTGAGCATCGAATGAGACCGATCCCATGCCCCAAAAGTGTTCCCTCCCAGGGATATGCGCGTTTTATGAAAGTGAAGTCGACGATTCTAAGCGCAAATAGAAAGGGACCTAACGGTTATTTATTTTAATTTTTTCCCCTACTAAATTAACAAAAAAATAGATTTTACGAAACTACAAAAAATTTATTTTTTTCCTTATGAACAGTTTAAAAAAATAGAAAAATCATTTTAATCGACGGTTCTAGCGAATTGGTTCCTTAGAACTTGACGGTACCGGTCCTTTATTTTTTTTCGATTTCTTCTTAACGTCTGCTGCCTCCACTTCTTGAGGATTGTCCACTTCCTCCGAATCCTCCTCTTCGTTTCCATTTCCAGAGACCAAAGGAAGAGGAGCCACCGAATCTTTTTTTGAATCGTCAAAACATAAACCCCGGATCTTTTTATACAAGTACCATTGACGCTTCATCGATAACCCTGGTGACGGAATTATAATTGGTTTGTCATCGAAACTGGTATTGTTACTCAGATGTATGTTTTCATTTATGCTGGCTGAATTCGCAAACAGTTTACATTGCACTGGTGACTGAGCAATAAATACAAAGTGATGATACTTCGATATTCCAATTAAAGTTTTATATTTAGTGGAGAAGTACGAATACTTCGAATTTTCTCCACTCAACAACAGGCTCACTTGAGTTTGGAAGTCGAATAGGTACAGGAACATTAAATCCATTACGAGATGATTTTCTAACACAATCAACTACATCCATGAAGCAGTTGACATTAGTTTGGGCATATTTTGATTTGAAAACTCCGAATAAACGATCAGGTGAAAACTTTGTATATCCGGTTAACAAAAAGTTCAATTCAACTGACTCACATCTGGAAGTATCGACAAGGTGTTGTAAATATCGTATAATCGCATTGTTTTTATTTTGTGAAACACAGTTATCAGCGAATATCACTAATTTTTAGTTGAAAGCACTTCTCGTAGGTAGTAATCAAGCATTGATATTACTGAATTCGGACCTTTTCCAATGGAATCGCTTTCGTCAATACAGAAGATGTGTTGAACATTTTGACGTTCGTTTTAAATTCCGAAAATTGCTGTTTTGCGACCTGATTTAAAGTATGCAGTTCCTATTTGCTGTGGACCCGACGGAAAGCTAACATTTTGAGCATAATCCATAGATATTACTAGATAATCCTCCTCTGGAATACCTGGATACATGGCATTTGGATCAGGCTTGACTAATGTTCTAAAGTCGTTATAGTACTCTCGCTGAGTGCTGGCAGATTGCAAATGATCAGAATACACCTTCAATGCTGCTTCTTTTTCAACTTCAGTAACGTTTACTGTATTAACAGCATCTTTTGCAAGATTTCGACACAGTTCGCACAAATCTTATGCCGGCTTCATAGTGACGATGTGGGGACAATATTTCTTCCACAGCGTTTGGAAAGTGCGAAGTTTTACGATTTTACCACCCGGTTCGACGCTGTTGGAGTATCTTGTGTAAACAGAAGTCTTACTTTCAGTAGTTGGAAGTTTCAATAAACGATAATCACTATGATTTGGTTGACGTCCAGGTAAAGTGATAGCAACAGTTTCAGCAAAACTGCAGATAAATGAAACAATTTCTTTTTTTTCCAAAGTAGTTAAAGCATCTGTACGATTAATTTTATTCCTCATGCCATGTTCGCGTGGATAAACACCATTTTTGTCGTAATGTTCGATTAGATTTTTGTAGCGTTTAATTCCCATTGTATACAGGAAGAAGTACATATCACGGTATATCGGAAAACTTCTAAAATAATATATCTGATTGTACCATTTCTTCATAGCTCGCGATCGATCACCAACTTTTGACCTGAGCATTGCATCGTCACGGTGAGCTGCCAGATGTCCGAGAATAATTAAATCTTGGGATTCCTTATCTAAATTCATGAAAGACGTACGAAAATCCACAGCCATCTTCTTAGGGATCACTTTATTGCATTGATTTGAACAACACGGAGGTATTTTTGAACAGTCGCGCAACTACCTTTTCTTCGCGTAAATCAAGATCAGATTTATCAAGGTACATATTATCGGTATCATCTTCAGAGTCACTATCCGATAATTCTGAGAAGTGATCGTCATCATCCTCGTCATCAGGAAAGCGATAAAGTAAATCTACTTCTTCGAATTCGTCCACCATTTCATCCTAAAACAAACAGTAAGAATGTTATCATTATTTTCGCGAATAACATAATAAGGTTATGTGAAAAAATTTTCGTACTAACAGAGTGATATTCACGATTTAAAAGAATTATAAATGAGTATTTATTATAATTCACAATTAATAATTTCAGAAAATAAAGCTGGATTCGAAAAACCGCGAGCAAAATTGATATCAAACTCATGGAAACAGCGCGCTAGGTAGAAAACAGTAAAAACCAACTACACAAAACAAGAGGTAGGGACGACCTACGCCCGTTTTCAAGGTTGACTAACACGTTCCTGACGTCATGAGATGTGTCGCTTTCAAATGAGACCGATACCAACACGTTCAGTGATGGTACACCAAAGATACACGTATTTAAATCTTTAAAATGGCTCTCCTGAACAAAACCGGTTTTTACCCTTAGGTCCCTTTCTATTTTGCGCGTCACATATAGGGAATATTATTGCAGCTGTCAAAACGTGCAATATATCAAATTAAAGGGCATATTTCATCATTTTAAAATTTTGCAAAAAATAGCGTCCTAACTAGGGTTTTTCTTTTCCCGGACTTTTTCATTTTCCGGGACAGCGGGATTTTTTTTAGAATTTCCCGGGATCCCGTTAATTCCCGCTCGTTAGAAAATATATAAATTCGACATATGTTGCACTTGAAAAACTCGATTACTGTTACAACACCGTCCGACAAAGTTCATCTTTTGGTTGTACCCATGAGAAAATCCACTTAATATATTCTGAAAGGATGGCTAAATATAAAATACCCATGTCTTCCACTTTTTCTGGATCAATTCGATTAATATTTGGGTAATATTTTTATATGGAAGGCCGTCTTAATTTTAAAAAAACTCTTAGAAATATATTAATTAAATATTAATTCGCAGTTTAAACGGTTAAACCAATTGATATAGAAAAAGTGAAAGACACGGGTATTTTATCTTCATCTCCTTTTTCAGAATATATTGGAATTGTTAATGGGTGCAAAATTGAGTCGGACCAGTTTTATAGTCAGAAATAAGATCGATTTGTTGCTAAAATATTTCTTAAATATGAAATCCGAAAATTTCTATTTCCAGATATTTTGTATCTTTCTATGCAGATTTTCAGAAGTATCCGTCTAGAATTATTTTTATAAAAAAGTTTAAAAGTGAGTATTTTCACACAAATTTTTAGGCAAATTCGCCTAAATCGTTTTATAAAAAAAGACACCACAACATTATTAAATAGTTCCGTAACTTTAATTGGTTTTCTTGAATAGACATTTTTTATGCCACGGCTACTTAAAAATAAATTATTTAATTTTCGTATTTAGTGGCATTTTAAATTAACATATAAAGATGGATTATTTTAAAAACAAATAATATTTAAAAAATGCAATTGAAATAAAGGAATAACAATTGAACTTAAAATTACATTATTTGAAGTAAAAGAAACTCAAAATACTTGTCAATTGAAAATATGAAAACATTACAAATTTTTTAATTTTAATGTTTATTTTTTTTAGGTATTTGGAACTGAAATAATGATGTTGGAATGTTGAATAAGGCTGGTTTACACTATAAGATTTTCGGTACGATTTTACTTTAGTACATAGTGTAAACCAGCCTATACAAATATTGCTTTATTTGAACAAAGATCATTTTAAAGAAAAAAATTTTTTCCGATGTACATACAAGAATTTTTGTTGGTAAACTTGGTAATGGCTGATAAAATTTTTTCGTTTAACTAAACCAAATTCAACTGGCATCTAAAAGCAATTTGGCCTAATTCAAATTATTAAATTTTAAATCGTATTTCTTTAATTTTAAATATTTTTTTATCAAATTAATTTCAAAAAACAATGCTTTAAATTTAAATAAAGCTTCCAAAATTGCAATAATACTAGCTAAAACTTCTGTAAAAGAATAAAAAAAATCCCGGGAAATCCCGCACAAAATTCCCGGGATTGCGGGATCCGAAAAAGGGCGGGATTCCCGGGAATCCCGTCCCGGGACATAAACCCTAGTCATAACCTTTCAAGTTTATATTTTATTGCAAAAAGTTTATTAAAAAATTTAATTTTCTTACAAAAAAGTTTTTGCAAATATTTCTTAAACTATAGCTAACTTTAAAATTCTAGGGCCATATTCGTGATCTGCGTCCCAAAGTCTATTAGAAATAATGTGTCGCAATCCCGATGCATGCAATTTTTCTTATTTTGTTGTACTGTGTTATAAATAACACATTTCTTTTGCGTATCGGTTTGTTTAATTTAATTGTTCAATTTATTTTTACAATTGTTGTTTTTGGTTAACATTGCATCAGCTGTTAGTTTTACAATTTACCAAAGTTACCCGAAGAAAAAGTTTGGGTAACTTTGGTAAAAAGAGAAACACATATGCACTCTCTTGAATGCTCTCATTTACCCAATTTTCGAGTACGGAAACGCTTTTTGGGTAAGTTTGGGATCCCGCGGTAACGTAAAGGAACGAACCTTATATCCGTTAACTCAGAAAAAAACTGAAAGTACAGAAAAACGGGTTTGAGTCAAAAACTAACACATTACTTTTCCTATACGCGGTAACTTTCAACGCGGATACTTATCAGCGTTGAAAATTCAATGTTTATACATTTTCACAACTACCATAACTTTTTCGCGTTAGTTCCTAATAATTTTTGCTGCCGTACATTTGGTTATACCGTAAATTTGGTGAACATTAACTGATTAAAATTTTAAAATAATTTAAGCGGTTAAATGTATATTTGCTTTAAATACTTAACGTTGATAGCTATGATCGAAAATACAGCTATCGTTAAGAACACACACCCGGGTACAAATGTATCCACTTGCAACTTTACAGTGCTGTAACTCAGGAACGGCTTAACTTAGGAATAGAGATTTCGGATCTAGGAAATATAAGTAATATCTAATCTTTTAAAGGTTATTTGATCCAATTCGGATCAGTGGTTCAGGAGCTACGAGCTTCCAAACTCGACACCTACGTAAACACACACCCGGGATACGTTTGTACCACACCAGTTTATATCAAAATAAAAGGCAACAAACCTTTTTATAGTGTGTTTAAATTATATTATTTTATTTGAAAAATGAAAATTATTAAATTACATATAAATATGAATTATCGTTACTCCCCAGCAAAATTGTTGGATGCAAAGAACCGGTTGTAGAACAACTTGTTCTTGCATGCAACCTGTTCTAATTTATGTTCTATCATCGGTGATTTTTCTTTGAGTTTGTCCCAAAAGCAACAGGTTATGTTCCTCCAAACAAGAACAGGTTGCTTTGGAACCGGTTTTAGAACCAGTTATAGAACCGGTTGTGCGACAGTGAGGCCTTACATTTTGACTTCCAGGAATCAGTGCTAGAACCTGTTCCACGGAACCGGTGGTAAAAACACCTATTCTAGAACAGATTCAAAGGCAACCAGTTCATAAAAATTATGATTATTATGGGATATTATGCAGTCGGTATTGGTGATCAAATGTTCAAGACACATTGGCTTCTTACATTTTCCGCACACCTTTCTGGTTTTTCTACGACGTTTTGTTTCTTGAGCATAACATAAATAGCAGGAACCGCTGATAGGTTTTGGCGTGCGGGCTGCGGCAGATGTCGATGGTTCCGTGTTCAACATTGATTCCAGTGGTCGGTTGAAATATGACTCAATCGCTATTTTAGTGGAGAAGTTTCGCGTGACTTGCCGATTTAGTGCACGTTCTTCAATAATTGGCATACACAATGCTTCAGCCAAGCTGCGAAGGAACTTTTTACGCTTGTTTAATTTAGCAGGCAGCATGGGGTTGTTCATTCCATATACGATATACGCTGCAAGAGCCGTTATGTCCAACATGTTGAAAAATAATGACAATGACCAACGCTATTCACTGAACAATTGGTTCATTTTATCAACGCCACCCTTGGTCATATTATAAAATTCTATGATTTCAGGCTTCCCACCCTCAGCTATCTCGCCATCATAGTGCATTGACGAAAGCAGCGTCACTGATTTATTTTTTCGTGGAACATTAGAGCACATTGTCATATTTTTTCTGAAGCCGAATAATGATGAACCAATTGGCCTGTCCTTGTGCGCCTGCATTTCCGCAGGAATACGTCTTGTTTTTGCGCAAAGTTCCAACGATTGTTAGTTTCCAGGTGAGAAGAAGTTCTGCAACTGGCAACGTCGTGAAAAAATTGTCCATTATAATACTTCTTCCACTTCCTTGGTATCTGCTAGCCAAATCTTTCACAACTCGTTCCCCTTGGTTCGTTTCCCTTCCGGACGCTGCTTGGCCAGTATAAATTTGACCGTGCAGTGGATATGCATTTTTGGCATCGCAAATTAACCAAACTTTGATACCATATTTTGCAGGTTTTGATGGTATGTATTGTGTAAACCGTGTGCGTCCACGGAAAGGAAATAATTGTTCGTCAATGGTTAAGTTTTCACTGGGCTTGTAGGCTTGGCATTAATATGAGCCACAACTTAGTGATCGGTGCTGCTTTATCAGTTTGTGCGCGTGCAGCCCGAGTGTTTGCGTCGTCAAACCTTATAAATCGCAATATTGCACAAAAACGGTTGACTCCCATCGTGGCGCTATACAGAGGATAGCTTTTGACATTCCACAAATCTCGAACACTTTCTGAATTGCTATTGTTTGCGCCAGTCATAATAAGTATGCCAAAAAATGCATACAACTCTGCTACCGTCACTGACTTCCATGACTTGGGAATTGCATCGGGGTGCCTTATGTTGTAAGCATTATACGTTGCTATAGCTTTTTTGTTTGTGTGACGCATAATTATATCCGCCATTTCCAAGCTCATAAAACATTTGAATGTTTTCTCTATTGACAACACTTCGGTGCTCCTAGATGGTCCGCACCGTTCTCGTACAATACTATGGCGAAGAACTTGTCGACTGATGTTTGGTTGTTTGTTTCACTCAGTACCATCACTTGCCACAAATTTTTCACTGCTTACAGAAACTTGTACCTCTTCTTCGTCCACTTCATCCACTTCATCATCAGAGTCGACATTGTCAGCTAAATCTGCTTCTTCACATTGGTGAATTTCAGGATCGTCTTCAACATCAGATTGTTGAACTTCATTCAACTGAATGTCTTGTTCATCTTCCGACTCAGATGCATAGGTAACATCATCATCATCACAGATTTCATCAAACTCTCGCTGTTCATTAGTTAGTCTGCACAAGGAAAAAATTTAGTATATACTTAAATTTTTGATTATTTTATAACTTTTACCTTCTGTATTGTGCTGATGATAGATAATTATTTCTACTTGAAGCCATTTTTGAATTACACTGTGAGACAAATGGTAGGGGTCAGTGATCGGGAAGGGTTCAAACTACCGGGGAAAGTTATATCGGTAAAAAAAAGTTATACGTGTCCCGGCGTTTCGCTGGGTCACCCCTAGGAATCGAGATATATCGATTTGACCTTTGGTGGTCTTTTTTTTGACATAACTCGAGAACCACTAGTCCGATTTTGCTCAAACAATTTAAAAAAATTAAAAATTACAATTCCTTTAATCTGTTAATATAACGTTTTTCTATATACTCAACAGTTTTGCCGGTAAAAATAAATGTATGAAGAAAAAAATATTTTTTGCCTAAAATATTAAAAAAAGTAATAAACAAAAGGTTATTGATTTTTATGGTAGCGGTAACAAACATTTATTTTTAAAATATTTATATACCCATTTAAAAAAAATAATGAAATTGGACCATTTAAACATTAGAAAAAGCCAAAATAAGCTAGTAGGTACAAACGTATCCCGGGTGTGTGTTCTCGTAGAAAAAGTTGGGTATGCATATGGGTATGATTTTAGAACTCCATAAAACTACCGACAATTTTGTGAAGACGCTTGTTTAAATGTGTTAAAGAGTTAAATATGTAAATAAATCGAAGCTTTTGTTTAATATTAAAATCTTTTCCAAATTTAATAAACTATGTATTCCTTTTTGTAAATAGAAATGCCTAAAAAGGAAATTTTTATAAAATTTTTTATTTAAAAAGGGGTTTAACTAGAAAAGCTATCTAGATTTTTACAACAAATTGAACAAGAACTAGAAAGAGCGCTCACCAAAACGAACTATAATGCACAAATCTATTGACATTTGTTTTTCGGGCTTCAAATGTGTTTTTCGCGTTCGTTTACTTTTGTGCATTTTTGTTATTTCGGGAGAGTATGTCTTGTTAACTCTCATTTTACCGAACTTTACCCAAAAAGGAAAGAAACAGAGCTATTATATGTGATTTGGGTAATTACCCTCAATGTGACAACACTGCTTATGTTATTCATGTTGATGTGCGCAGAAGTGTTGCCAGAAACTTTCGTTCATAATATGCTAAATCACGGGAAAAATTATGTTAATTCTGATAAATTGCGAAAAAAAGGAAAATATGCTAAAAATATGCCAAACAAAAAATTACAAAAATGTAGAAATATTCATTACCCAGCAAAACAAAACCGAATGCATTCTACAAGAATGCCTTTTTCACTGCATATAAAGTAGCTATATATGCTGATTTCTTACTTCCAATAAACGTATTTTAAATAACTTCCAAAATGCCATTAATTAAAAACTTTTCTTCACTTCCCAGCAAAAAAATACCTGACCAAGATCCGTAAAAGCACCTATACTGTTCGGCGCAAATGCGTTCAAATTGAGGTGAAAAACGAATTTTTTTAACATTGGCTTGTCATAAGAGAGAAGGTGTTTATGCTACTTTACGTCTGCTTTTCAAGTCATAAAATTGAGTGCTTGGATGTTCTTTTTTATATAGGAAAGCAATTAATTTGTTTACTGTTTAAGGGAGATGAAAAGTAACTACTTGTGAATGTATTCAAAAGTTATAAATATCACTTCTTAAATATATATTTGAATGAATTCAGAAGAAGTTACTTTTCATCTCTCCTTAGATAGTAAAAAAATGAATTGCTTTCCTATATAAAAAAGACCATTCAAGCACTCATTTTTATGACGTGCAAAGCAGACTTAAGGTAGCATAAACACCTTCTCTAGTATGACAAGCCAATGTTAAAAATGCGTTTTTCACCTCAATGTGAACGCATTCGTGCCGAACAGTATATGTGCTTTTACGGATCTTGGTCAGGTATTTTTTTGCTGGGTATGCTAAAAATCTGCTAAATTACCACATACAAAAATGCTATAAATCTGCTGCATAAAAAACTTTGCAATTTTTACTCTACTATCCGCGTTTTTATTAAGTTTTCGTAATAGATAAACATTTTTGAAAGTTTTTTTTAACGTACGTATACCCGTTTAAACATTTAAAAGAGTAGTGTAATCATTGTTGAAAAAAATAAAACTAAATCTTGCGTGGACCAAAATATGCTAAAAATCTGCTTTTGTGAAACGAAATATGCTAAAAAGCATTTAGCATATTTTTCTAAAATAAATATACAATTTTCCAACTCAATAATAATAATAATTTAATTTGTTGACAAATGAAAATATTTGTTATATGCTTTTTATTACATGACAATTTTGTCAAGGTTTTGCTGTGACAATTTTTCTTAGAATACCGAAACTATAACAATTTCTAGTTTTTTCAAACGCGTCGTATAGATAAAATGCATTTAATATTGTAATTAAGATGCATTTTTATTAATTTTAATTAAGTAGGTTTGAGGTTAAGAAGAAGAATAAATTTTTTTTCAAAGTTATAGACACATTATTAATTTGCAAATCAGACTAGATCTAGGTTCTGCCTTTTTTTTTGGACAGGCTTCATCAGTAATTTTCCATTAAATTGTATTATTGTTTATATTTTATTGTCAGATTGTCTGTATATGATAATTTACTCTCAGAAGTGATCAAACAGATATACAAACATTCTACTTTAGATTTTTTGTTTATCTTCTTATCTCCTCTTTGTCACCTTTTTCACAAATGTTTCTATTCACCTCAGTTTTGTCACAATTTTGTTATTGTTTTAAATTTTAGAATAAAGCCACATTCATAATGATGGAGTACTCCATTCTGCAAAGTGTAGTGTACTACAATAAAGATAGCATGATACAAAAAATATATAAGTGCGAGAAGGAAGGGTACAAAATCCACTCTGCAGAGTGGAGTACTTCAGCATTGTAAATCCGACTTAAGGGTATTAAATTAGCTTTTGGGACCTTTCAAGTTCGAGTAAACAACATATTTTTGGTTTACCATAAGTTAAACCAAAAATATGTCGTTATTTTGTACAAAATTGTTTGACATTTTTTGTTTAATAGTGAAGTTAAAGTTAACCTTGCAGCCTGAAACCCGACGTAAGAATTTACTTCCACTGAATATAGCTGAGAACATTTATTTTGCATTAAACGATTAATCGCCAATTTTGTCGGTTAACCGACCCGAATAACCTGTTAATTAATTTAAGTGATTTTTCGAATAATGCTTTAACCGGTTAACCGCCTAGGTCAAATAATTAGAAACACTAGAATTTTTGGTATGAAGTTGCAGAAATTTGGTTTGAAAGCACAGAAATTGGGTTTGAAAGCACATAATTTGGTTTGAAGCATTCAGAATGGCCAAAAACGAAAAATCTCCAAAAAAGCCAAATTTTTGTATTTTTATTTGGTTTTTTGTACACATTTTTTGTTAAATTTGAGTATCACTATAATGTATATTTGTTCTGGTTATTAATAATTGAAAAAGATATTTTAATATTTTGTATATAAAAATTTGTTTCCTTTTAGAAGCAATCGTACTCATGGTTGGAATGATTCGTCTTCACGTCCTTTATTCTTTCGCGGCATTTCAGCTGCTCTTGCTGCAGCTAATGCATCGCGTTTGGCTTCCAGTGGTAGTGGGGCTCTTCCAACTAGTTCTAGTGGCAGCGGTAGTCGTTCTAATGCTTTGGCTGGCAGTGGTTATGGATTACACAATCAATATATTTATCGTGGTGAATTACTGGATTTGTATCGACAAGAATATCCCGATGCTATTGCAAGTAGTGGTACTTTAAGTCAGTTGTGGCGTCGTTATGTTTACGATAGAAAATTGTATGCTATGCCAGTGGCTGATATAACAGGACGTTTTCGTGAAAGTAGTGCACGTTTTTATAGGTAAGTTTTATTAAGAACAAGTCGAATTTTACTAAATATGAATAAATTAATCGAATACAATTTTATTCTTTTGTACTTGCAGAGACAATCCATCACAAATTCATCGTTTAATGCCATGGATCAATCGTGATATTGTTTGTTTGCTACGACAAACCCAACATGATGTTACCAATGTTTTGGAATCTATTAACTCGGCCCTAACACTTATGAATATATTGTCGCCAGCGTTTCGACGTCGTTTACAACAATTTCTGGGTACAAAAACTTCACATTTTATACATGAGTTAAATAATTTTGCACGTTCACCATACGATATGATTGGTTATGATCGTGCTGTACAATATTCACTACACACAAACAATGAAGATCTTGTTATAGAATTTATATCATCCGATGAATCAACGGATAATGAACTAATTGATGTATTAAATTCTGGTGTCGATAATGGGGGAGGAGCCAATAACAACAATACGCGTTCCACAACAACAACAACAACAAATGCATCTATAAATGGTGGGATAAATGAATATGATGTTGTTGGTAGATCACAACATAGAGTTTTTAATTCTTATTTCAACCCTTTTACAGCTATTAATCTTACCATACATAATCGTTTAACATCGGCAACAAATTCTAGTAGCGGAAGTCGTAACGGAGCTGGCACCGCAGAAGATGGCACAGGAAATATTCAAGATGATGTTAGTTTGATTATTGATTTAAGAGGGGATACAGATAATATTGAAAATGCATCAACAACTACAAATCGTGAAACAGCCTCTAATTTCCAAGATGAATTTCAACAGTCATTAGATATGATGACAATGCCAGTTATGTTTCCTTCAGTATCAGACAATATTGAATTAACTTCGGGTAGCAGTGATGAATGTGAATTTGTATTAGAACGTAAACCACCACATTTGCGTACACCTGAAATGGTTAGTTTAGATTCAGCCTCCGATTCGGATGTTGTGTTTGTCGATGAATCAAAAGCATTAAATAAAAATTCATTAACGTCAAGTGAGGGTGAACAAGATGAGGTAGCTGCTACCATCAGACCATCAGCTTCAAGTTCCACAACAACATCTGATCTAAGTAAAATAACAGCTTTAGTTGACGCTATAAACCGTAAATCAGCCAATATGGTAAAAAATGAAATAAACGATAATCGAACGGAAATGTACAATGAGGGCGCTAGTACATCAGCAGCATTAAGATTATCGTTACAAAAGCAAGTAAATAAATCGAAAAAATCTGAAATTTCGAAACATATAAGGCGTGAACGATATGCTTATCGTAAAAATCAAACAAGGAGGGATAGCGGACAAGAAACTAAACGTCAAGGAAAACGTTTGGGAAGTGAAAGCAGTCATTCCAGTACATCATTGACGACCGTATCATCGACCTCTTCAACCTCAACGACGTCTACTACGTCAACAACATCCAATACAACAACGTCAACTAGCGATGAAGAACGCGGGGCAACTTCTAATCAACGTAGAAAATTGGCAGGAGGTGATACTCAACGTAAACGACGTAAAGTTAGAAAAAATAAAAAACGTAAGACCAGAAATATAACAACAACTACAACAAATAAACGAGATTCTAGAAAACCTAAAAAACTTGATGATACTACACACGATGATGATGATGAGGAGGTTATGGCCATAAGTGAAAGAATTAAAAGACAAAATCAAAATAAACACTCAAATTCGCAAAAAGCGAAGGACGACAAAAAGAAATATCAGAAGGACGAGGAGGATCAGAAAGATCATAGTGAAGGTGAAAATTCCTGGCGTTTAAAGGCCGTTAATGAACCCTTACGAAAACAACAACAGCAACAGGTTCAAAGTTCCCAAAAACGTAATGAACGTAAAAGACATCGAAAAATGGCACCAAAAAATGCCAAAAAATCAAATGGTAAAGAAGAACGTAAAGAAAAAAGAAGACGCAAAAATGAAATGCCACAAAAAGCGAATGAGAAGGGACGTTATAAATCCGAAAAACAACCACAAGGTAGATCGTATAATATGTATGTAACATCCAGCGATGAAAGTGATAATATTAATTTAATACAATTGAAAACTAAGTTGATAGGCGTTGGTGGCAGTCAAAACAGAGAAGAAACAATTACTTCAGAAAGTTTAATGCATATAGAAGAAGAAAAAGAATCTTTAAATGAAAATGATGCAGTAACGACAGTTGAACAACAACCTGAATCTTACACAGCATCTAACAGGCAAATACAAAATTCACCTTCCCCTTCTCCTCCTCCTCATTCACCACCAAATACATCAAACAACTTGGTTGTTTTGACTACAAAACATAATAAACATATTTCTTCTGATTCCTCTGATTCCAATGATGAAGAACAAATTATTGTTAATAAAAATGATAAAAGTTTACCTTCCAACACACTCGCCAATAACTCTCTGGAAGACGAATATCATGATAATGAAAATACAACTAGAAATATTATTTCATCTATGAATTTACCCGAATCTAATGTATTCATTGATGGCGCAAGCATGAGTACCACTACCACGACAACTACCGATACCATTTTACATGATGCTGCCGAACAAATTTCACCAGCTGCCGTAAATTTTTATAATCCTGAACAAACATTTAATACTGCCGATTTTGCTGCTGATAATAATGATGATAATTCAACAAATAGCAGCAGTTCGGATAGTTCCATTTCATCGCTTACTACAAGCTTATCAAGTAGTAGCAATAGCAGTAGTAGTAATACAAACGGTTTTGTAAATTATGAAAATCCACAAGATTAAGTAAGTTTTAAAAAATGTATATTTTTTGGAGAAATTAAAGTTCAAAACAAATATAGTAATAATATGATAATACGGGATAAAAATAGCACTGTTAAATTTTGTTGATGTTAGTCTAATTAGGTCTGTTTCACGTTGTGACCTCGGGTACCTGCCCAGGTAGAAAATTACAAAGGGGCCAATACTGGCAAAGCACCGAAATGGGTGATATGAGTGCTTGTTAATAGCGCTTTCCCAACGCCCAAATGATAACACCGTTCCACGGTGGTGCAAATGCTTTATAAAGCACTCATAAACATAAAAATCAAATGCTTTGTCAACGTTCAAATAAAAAAATTAAAGTGCTTTCCTGACACCCAAATGATAACATCGATCTATTCAATGCTTTGCAAAGTATTGAGATAGCACCAAGAAATACAAAAATCAAGTGTTTCCCTACCACCAAATTATGAGCCCTCTTCTCTGAAGAATTTTAAATTACTCTAAACATAGATGATCCTTGGAGTTATTGTAGTGTGCAGTCATCAATGATTTGAATTTCCACTCTTTTTGGAGCTTCTTTTTCAAAAACAAAATAATGTTTAAGGAAAACAAGCGTTGGGAAATCACCATTTTCAAGCGTTGGTAAAGCGTCAAAATTTAGTAGTTTGCCAGTGCTTCTTTTTTGTTACCACTAGGGTTTGGGATTTCCCGGGAAACGGGAATAAACAAATTTGATTCCCGGGAATCCCGGGAAATATTTTTGAACAAAATTTTTAATGAAAACCACCTATATAAGTAATTTTTGTTAAAAAAAACACAATTTCACTACAAATTCAGTCTGTGTAGTGAGAATTCAAAGTAAAAATATCAGAATGTTGAACATTTTATTTCACATAAATTACTCTAAGCTAGGGTGACCATTCGTACTGATTTGATCAGTACATGTACTGATTTTTGGTCACGTGTACTGATGAAAAAGTCGTGTACTGATTTGTACTGATTTTTTAAAATTTGTACTGATTGTACTGATTTTTGGCACTTAAAAAAAATATTACATTTTTTTAGTAAAAAAAGCCAAAATGCAAGTACAATGTATATTTTTGTGAATGTCAGAGTTTTTCTCTATCAGAAAGCATTCAAAATGATTTTTCTACATGTAAATTTCTTAATCTATTTAATATGTATTATCATATACAGAGAAGATTCGTGGTGACAACCGAATTTATCAAATGGTACCATCGCGATAATAGAAAATCAGTTGATACAACAACTGTAATAAAAACATTTTAATTATCCGGCTGTCAGAATGATTCTGTTTTCTGAGTGTAGGAAACGACATCAAAAGCTGAAGATTTTCCCGTACAAAAATCATTAAAATCTGAAGAAATGTATGTGGGTATTTTATTAGAAAAATGATCGAATCTATGGAATTTTCAATAGAAAAAAGTACACAAAACCTTAAGATTTTCATTTTTAAAAACGTTACGTGTTTTTGTAGAAAATGTTTTAGCCAAAATGTGAAGTTTTTCTATTTCAGAAAACATGCAGAAATTGGCAAAGAAAAAAAAGATTTGTTCTTACAGCTAAATTTGTAGTCAATCGATTGGTTAGTTTGTATCTACAGAAAATTAGTTTAGACACTGCAATTTGTTCGTGACAATAAAAATTCGTTGGCCTGAATAAAAGTTCGGAAGAATTAACGTTCATAGTATCCTGGGGTCATATTTGACTCCATTCTTAGTATGGCTATATTTCATCAATCTGTTACAAAAAAATTAGAAAAGAAATATTAAAAGATCATTGAAATTTCTTAATAATGGATCTGTTGCCTGTACTTAAAAAACTGGATTTTTTCATGCGAAAAAAGTTTTGTCTTGGGGTTTGTATAGGGAGATGGTTAACCGAAAAATTTTGTTGCCTCAACCAAACTATTCGGTTGACAACAAATAAGGTTGGCTGCATAATCATTTTTTTTATGATAATTTTTTTTTCTAATTTGTACTGATTTGAAGTCAGAAAAAATGGTCGGCCTACTCTAAGCACACATAAATTGCTGAATTGCATGATTCCAGCAGAAAGCACCCACTACTCGACTGTCGGAAACAAACCGTTTCATCGCATTTGGCCCCATTAGATATGGTGGCCACAATGTTATTTTCCAAAGACAAATAAAACTCTTCTAGTCTTATTTCTACAATTCTTATTTCATCAGCATTACATCTTCCTGATATATAAACCAACCCCAGGTTATAAAATTAATTATTTCCGTTTATACATATTTTCAAATATCTCTTTTGTGATATTCTTGTCCATTCAGCTAAGATTATAGTAAATCTCCTATTGTTTGAAATATTGCGCGATATTTCTTTTATCATGATATCTTTTACATGATTGTAGTAATTTAATATAATGTTCTTTACATCGGTTTCAGTTTTTGGCAATGCCAGGTTTTTATTATAAAAACTTTCTCGAATAAACGAAGATCTAGTTATGGTGCGGATTGACATTCCGTCGACTGCGGCTAATTTGGATACCATTTCAGGAAATGTTTGTCCTACCATAAAACGTTCAATGCCTATTCAGCTTACACTTTTTTCTTTATTTTATTTTATTTTTATTTTAAATTTAATGTCGACTTTATTTTTAATCATACGGTTTTATTCATTTTCTGTATGAAAACCCTACAAAAATATTTATATTTTCAAACATTTTGATTGGTTGAAAATAAATTAACCAATCAGAATGCTCCAAAAATAAACCAAATCAAGGTTTATTTTAACTAAATTCGATTTGAACTAAAATATACATTTGAAAAATTTAGATAGTAAGGGCGATTATTTGTAAGAAACAAAACTTTTTTTTCATATTTCTTTTAAACATTTTACCAATTCAATTCAATTTATTTCTTATAATATTTATATTATTTACATTTGACTTAGAAGCAAAGAGTTTAGGAACTTCGTTCCTTTTCTACTTAGATATTTAAATATATTTTTTTAATTTATGAAATTTATGTACATTATTATCAGAGAAGACAGAAAAAAGCAAAATCCGATGAGTTTAAACTAAAAAATATTGTAAAAAAAGCAAGAAAAAAGCAAAAGTAAAAAACTTGGAAAAACAACAGTTTTTTTTTTAAAAAATTCAAAGTTAAGAGAAAAACTATTTTTTTTGTAAGCAAAAAAATATTTTTGGACAAAAATTAAAAAAAAAAAGCAATTCAAAGCTCAAAAATCTAAAGAAAAAGCTATTTTAAAGCCAAAAAACGGAAAATCCAAAAAAGCAAAAAGAAGCAAATATGAGTAAAACAAGCAATAAAAAGCATAAAAAGCAAAAAGCGCAATTTTGTCTTCTCTGATTATTATTAAACGGAAGGAAAAAAATTTACAAAAACCTTTATGAAGCAGAGGTATAAGATAAAAATAAGAAAAAAAAAATAAACTAAATAAAATTATGATGAGATGAGTTCATTGATATGTACATGTTGTGAGAGTTGGCATCTTCCATTAAAATTTAGAGTCAATCTTTCAATTTTATCCAGAACGAGTTCGAAGCCAGCGAGACTATGTAGGCGTCGGGTGGAATAGTGCCATGGTACTTGGAGTTTTTTTATATGACATTTTGCAGACATGTACCAAACTGGAGCAGGGTGGAATATAGATTTGATGATGAGTTTTTTATTGTCTATGTTCATTTCCGACTTTCTGTTTATAATTGGGTACATTATTCTAATAATTTTGTTAATTTTGTCCACTACATAGGGAATATGATTATTAAAATTAAGCTTTGTATCAAGTATAACGCCCAAGTATTTGACGTTGTTTTCCCATGGAATATCATGGTTTATGAAACGAGGAAAACTCTGGGGTATAAAACATGACTTACGTTTTCTTGTAAAATAAATAGCCTGCGTTTTTTCAGGGTTAACCAAAATGTTCCATATATCAAAATAATTACTCAACCCAGTAAGAGCAGACTGCAAGTTTGTAATAATATCAGCTGAATAAACATCAGAACTAAGAATTGATGTATCATCTGCAAATATAGACGTAATGCAATTGGAAAATGTTGGAATGTCAGCAGTAAAGATGTTGTAAAGAACTGGCGACAAGCAAGAACCTTGTGGACATCCTGCAATGATATTAACTTGTTGTGAACAGATTTTACCCAAGTAAACGCTGAACGATCTATTTTGAAGAAAGTTTTGAATAATTTTTATGAGTTCAATTGGAAAGTTGAATTTTTTCAATTTAAAAATAAGTCCATTATGCCAAATGGAGTCAAACGCAGCTTTTATGTCTAGCAATATCATTCCAGTTGATTTGCCGTTTTGAAAATTATTTTTAACTAATTTTCTGATTTTTAGTAGGGGTTGAGACGTATTATGTTCACTTCTGAACCCGAATTGTTGCGATGGAAGTATATTGTTTGCATCGATAAAATTAATTTTCCTTAATAATTTTTTCCAAGATTTTACTTATAGAAGAGAGCAGACTTATTGGTCTATAAGAAAGTGGAGAATCAGGAGGTTTATTTGGCTTGAGTATTTGTATGGTTTTTGAGATTTTCCAATCACTGGGAAAGTAGCATAATTTAAGGCAAGCATTAAAGATGTTCGTTGGATAGTTGATACCTTTATTAGGTAAATTTTTTAGACATTTGTTATTAATACCGTCTAAACCTGGAGTGTTTTTGTTTTTCAGTTTTTTTATAATTACACCAACTTTTTCAGTAGTAGTGAAGTAACAGTTTTGTGGGATTGGGTTAATATTACGAATAATGTTTGCAACACCATTAACCTCAGTAATCGTAGTAGTATCGCTTTCAAATTAAAGTTGTGAGCCAAAATTTCAGCCTTTTCTTGCCGGGTGAAACATACTACATTGTTGTGTTTTAAAATTGGAATATTGCTAGATTTGTTCTTTAACATTTTTGAAACTTTCCAAAAAGGGGAAGATGCTTTGTCCAAATTGGACAACATGTTATTCCAAGTTTGGTTTCTGAAGTGGTTTATTTCATTCGTAATGTTTTTATTTAAACGTGCCGATCATTAACATCCTGTAACGCTCCAGTTCCTTTTAAATACGTTCCTTAATTGTATCATAATTTTTATGTTGTTTGGTAAGGGTTTAGAGGTTGGTGCAATTCTACGTTTGGGCACACTTTCATCTATTCCCATTTTTACTACATTATTGAAAACATTTATCATGTTGTCAATTTGAGTGCTGTTGTTTATTTCATTAAAGCTATCCGCCACAGGAAGATTCCTGTTTATGAATTTCATAAAATGCGGCCAGTTTGCCTTGCTGAAAGCGTAGCATAAATTGTCTACCATTTCATAATTTAAATTAATTGTACTAATGATTGGTAAGTGGTCAGAACTCAAGTCATTTATAACTTTTAGTGCGAACATATTTTGAGATATGTTAGTTAGAAAAAAATCTAGAGTTGACGGTTGTTTACTTGGATCAGCCGGAATATAAGTATATTCGTGGGGAAATACTATTTGTGTTTGGTTTAGTTGGAGTTTCTCATATAATATGTTACCCCAGCCATTACTTCTTTGACATCCCCAATAACTATGTCTGCAGTTAAAATCTCCTCCTAATATGTATTTATTTGAGCTCGTTAGTTTACGAATATCTGACGCAAATGTTTGTTTTCTTCTAGGGTCCCTGTTTGTTGACCCACCAGGATAATAGCAAGAATAAATATTTATAAAGTCATTACCAGATTTTACCTTAACACCTATGTTTTCAATCATTTCTGTGTTAATAGGAGGTATAAGTTGATGCTGAATGTTTTTTTTAATTAAAATAGCTACTCCACCTCCTCCACCACGTTGTCGATCGTATCTGTAGCAGTAGAAGTTCTGATGTTTTATTGTAATTTTTTTATTTAGCCAGGTTTCACAAAGTAAACAAATGTCAATATTGGTTTTTTCCAAGAAATGGAATAATTCGTCTTTTTTAGTGCGAATGCTACGAGCATTCCATTGTAATAACGTTATGTTGCTGTTCATTGGTACAAAAATTTGCATGCAAGGTTTGCAACAACCTCGAATTGCTCTTCACGAGACCTGCATTTTTTTAAATTTGAAATTAATTCAAACGTAAGATTTTTTAATTCTTCTAAAGAGAATAAATTATTATTATCGTTATTTTGGGTGAATGGTTGGTTATAACCCGTTCTAGATGGATTTGGTGTTTCGCTCTGATTTAAAGCATTTGGAAAATTAACGTTGTAATTTGATTGATTGTTGAATTGTTGGCTTCTTTGTCTGGTACTCTTTGGTTGAGCACGTTGCCTTATTTGCTTCTATGTTTCCCTATTAGGGCATTCAGGGGACATAGCCTTATGGGGGCCTTTACAATTAGCACCTTTTACAATGGTTGACTTGCATTCTTCAGTTTTGTGATTCCCGGCGCAATGGGCACAAAATGTTTTAACATTGCATCTGCTGGCACCGTGTCCATACATCTGACAATTATAACATTGGGTCAGTTTTGTTTTGTTGGGTTTTTGGTATTCCCACCTGACTTTTATGTAGTTGATGGCTGAGTAGTTTTGCCTTAATTATACCCTACACCACTATGTGGTCAGGGTATTATAAGTTTGTGCTGATGTTTGTAACACCAAAAAATATTGGTGCTAGACCCACCTTATAGTATACCGATCGGCTCAGAATTTTTTTTTATTTCGATTTAACGAAGTCCGTCTGTCCGTCCGTCCGTCTGTCTGTCTGTCTGTCCATGCATTCTTGTGCGCACTCTACAGGTCGCAAATATTAAGATATTTTGATGAAACTTGGTACACCGACTTACATCGGCCCAAGGACGAAGCCTATTGATTTTGATTAAAATCGGTCCATGTTTAGACCTAGTGCCCATATAAGGGTCCTACCAAAATTATATTTTTTATACGCTGCAGGTCGCAAACATTAAGATATTTTGATGAAATTTGGTACACAGACCTACAGTCATGTGCAATATAATAGGGACATTAAAGTTTTTTTCTAATTTTATTCTCGTTGTCTTTATTTTTAAAGATCAAAATAGTAGATAGATTCGCCCCAAAATCCGAGGAGATAGTTTAGAAAATTGTGTAGAATTTTAACGTGATGTCTGTATTTTTAATTTGTGACTTGTTTTAAGTAGGCGTGGCTTTTAATGAAAAATAAGCGATATCGACCTTCTATCAAAATGCATAGTAAAATTTAGCAAGTACTGATCAGTTCTGTAAAAACTGTATATTTTTGGAATTCCTATAAAATTTCTTTAAGTATTGCATTATTTTTTTCTACAAATGGTCGTCACACTTAAAATGACAGTGCCTTAAACATGACCAAATTTTTCTTTGTTTTTAGCGATTTTAAAATAAAGTTAACAACACTGAAATTTAAATACGGAATGCTTTATACTATAACGTAAAAAAACCTTGACTGATTTGTTATACCGCGCTAAGTATAGAATAAGCCCATTCACTTTAAAGTTTCAGTGTTGTTAACTTTATTTTAAAATCGCTAAAAACAAATAAAAATTTGGTCATGTTTAAGGCACTGTAATTATAAGTGTGGCGACCATTTGTAGAAAAAAATAATGCAATACTTAAGGAAATTTTATAGGAATTCCAAAAAATACAGTTTTTACAGAACTGATCAGTAGCTAAATTTTACTATGCAATTTGATAGAAGGTTGATATCGCTTATTTTTCATTAAAAGCCACGACTACTTAAAACAAGTGACAAAATAAAAAAACAGACATTACATTAAAATTCTTCACAATTTTCTGAACTCTCTCCTTGCATTTTGGGGCGAATTTATCCAATATTTTAATCTTTAAAAATAAAGGCAACGAGAGTAAAATTATAAAAAAAATTGAATGTCCCTATTATATTGCACATGACTGTATGTCAGCCCAAGGACGAAGCCTATTGATTTTGGTTAACACGGGTCCATGTTTAGACCTAGTGCCCATATAACGATCCCCTCAAAATTATATTATTTATACGCTGCAGGTCGCAAATATTAAGATATTTTGATGAAATTTGGTACACCGACCTATATCAGCCCAAGGACGAAGCCTATTGATTTTAGTTAACAGCGGTCCATGTTTAGACCTAGTGCCCATATAAGGGTTCACCCAAAATTATATTGTTTATACGCAGCAGGTCGCAAATATTAAGATATCTTGATAAAATTTGGTACACATACCTATGTTGGCCCAAGGACAAAACCTATTGATTTTGGTGAACACGGGTCCATGTTTACACCTAGTGCCCATATAAGGGTCCCCTCAAAATTATATTGTTTATACGCTGCAGGTAGCAAATATTAAGATATTTTGATGAAATTTGGTACACCGACCTATATCAGCCCAAAGACGCAGCCTATTGATTTTGGTTAACACCGGTCCATGTTTAGACCTAGTGCCCATATAAGGGTCCCCCCCAAAATTGGCTTGGTTACAAACTGCAGGTCGCAAATATTAAGATATTTTAATGAAATTTGGTTCCCTGACTCACATTATAGAAAATTTTGACACAAGTCCCATTTTAACCCATTCGAATTTCGGATCCAAACATTAGTTGGCTTTTAACCAGACTGGTGTAGGGTATTGTATAGTCGGCATGCCCGACTTTAACCTTTTTACTCGTTCTCTTAATGTGATTGACTTTTTTTCAAAGTAGACAATGAATATAATTTGTTCGTTGTTACTGTCCCTAGCTCCAGCATAGGCTCTAGTAACAATTTTAACATCGATACATTTAAGGCCCATGTCTAAAAGTCTGGACTTAACAACTGATGGGTCTGTTTTATCTAGACCTAATAGTACAGCCTTATAAGGCTTTTCGTTTTTAGCAGCATATGTGAAATATTCGAGCTGAAACTTCTTAGTGAGAGAGTCACAAACGGTAGTAAAATCTACGTTATTTGTGCAAAACAATTTTAGACCCATGGAAATTTTACGTATAGAGTAATCTTTGATTTTTAATATTCTAAACATTTCATGAACTTGTTCAATTTTACATTTTAATATTGTTATTGGTGGTATGTTAACTTTAACAGCTGGTTCGATAATTGTTTCATCATTATCGTCATCATCGATAGTTTGCAGAGGTGCAAAATAATTTGAATTGCTAGCTCTCTCAGAGACCATTTTTTTCTATTCATGCTATACCCAGAGCAGGCATCAACATCTTCTTCTCGATTGCGTTTAATTTTGTTTTTGCTTTTTTTTTTAATATTTAGATATTGTTAACAAACAATAACAACAAGAAATAAAGAAAAAAATAAACCGTAAACTTTTATTACACTTTAAGGAAACAGAATAAACTATGACTTAACACACAAATGATAATGCAAGACTGAACATTTTACCAAGTTTTTAGGTTTTACTGCTTAAATTTTGAATAAGTTATGCGAAAAATCTTTATTAGTTGAAATTACTTGGCAAAAATTTTTTTGTGTGTGTCAAATAAATTGATTTCCTTTTAAAAGATTTTAACAATGACATTTTTGTTTTGGTGTTTAAAATGTTTTTTATGACTAAAATAAAAAAATCCTATTCCAGACAAAAACAATTTAAATTTAATATTTTTCAAATTTCCCGTTTTCCTGGGAAAAATAGTATTTTTTTGACTGCGCATTTAAACATTTGTAACTCAGTCATTTTTTGGCCGGTTTTGAATTTTTAAACGGTATTTAAAGGAAACTTGTGAATGAAATGAACGATTGAACTAGACGAACTATTAGTAGTGAACTAGTTCTTTGGTTCAATTGAACTAGTTGAACACTGTCGATGCAAAGTTGTTCTAAACAAAAAAAAAATGGTAATATTTATGGATCTTCTAAACTACTGATCCAATCGGAAAAATGTTCACAAGAACTGAAGAGAAAGATCTAGGCTTTTAGAAAATTAGACTTGTAGCCACCCTGTTTTAGTACAAAGTGTGCTACAGGGTTTCAAAGTTCACCATCTCAGGTATACAAAATCTTTATGGTCGTACAACTATTACAAATGTGAACCGATTTTAGACTTTTTGTAATCTAGGTTACAAGATAAAGAAAAAACATTCTTTAATTAGCATAGTAGCTGCTATAGTTTAAAAAATATTTAACTTGAAATTTCAAAATCTTCATTTTTACTTTGACTTTTTTTGCCAATAAATTTTTCTTTATCAGAAAAAAAGTTTGAAATTTTGTAGTGTGGCCTTTCTTAATTTCGGAATGAAAACTATTTTCAGTTATCTCAATCCGTTTAGCAGTGATAGACTTTTAAAATCGAAACTTTTAAGTGTGCCCTGAAAATGGCATGTTTTTTTCTAAAAAGGGGGAGGGGGGGGGGGGGGGTAGGGTTGCCAGAAATGAAATCGACAAAAAAAAGTACATCGAGGAAAAAAAGGCAGTACAATTACTAAAAAAAGAAGTACATTTTTTTTTCATTAAAATATCTTAAAATTCAGTATTTATATACTTTGTAATTGATAACAAAATATGTCAATCACCCTTTTCGCTACTAATTTTTCAGTCGTGAATATATTTATATTTCAACTTCAGAATCTTTTTAAGTGCCCTCAAATTAACCCTGCTATACCCGCGCGCGGTCCCACAGACCGAAGGTTTGAAAACCTCTTTCTTCATAGTTTTTCCTAACACAACCTATATAGATAAAACAATTTTTAAACTTGAAGATATAATGAGAAAAATTATACCATGCAATAACTTTATTTTCAGTAATTTTATCGACTTTCAGTCTTTTACAAAACAGCCTCAAATTAAATATATTTGAAAAAAATGTTTTGTTTGTTTCACAGACCAACGCGCGGGTATAGGAAGGTTAAAAAACACCATTTGAAATTTCTTAGCCTCCTTTTTAAAAACATTCGAATAGCCAAAGACTATTTGTTTGGATTTGTTATAAAACCAGAAAATTCCCTTTTCTTCAAGACAGTAATGGCAAATTAAAAATATTTAACTTCGTTGACAAGAGTCTAATAAAAATAAAATCGCAGCTTTAAAGATTTTTCGATTTCGTGGAATTGCAACTTAAAATCTTAAAAATTTTTTATGGTTTTGAAATTTATGTAGTTAAGCTTCCATTTGGGTATTATAACGTTTTTAATCTTGTATCGAAATACATTGGATATATCCTAAAATATTTGAAAAATAAATCAAAATTTCAATCAAATTTTATTTTTTTCTTCATGAAAAATTGTGGTATATGTTAATGTTTTCAGTTAATATTTTAACAAATAAAATCAAGTTTTCATATAAATTAAAAACAAAATATTAAAACTTAGACTAAAATTTTGATTTGCCTTTTAAATATTTTAGAACATATCCAATGTTTTGCAACTTTGATACAAAATAAACATAGTTAATTAAAGTGTATTGTTTATATATTAATAAAAAGCACCGAAATCCATCAAAATTAAAAATAAAAAGGATTAAACAAAAAAATTTAATTTTCTGAATTCTTACAAAATTCTGGATACATTCTTAAATATTAAAAGACATTATTAAGCGGCCCATATATTAAGGAACATTCGTGAAAAAATGCCCATTTTTTGTGAATGTGTGTGTGTGCGTGTTGACATCGTTCAATTCGTGTTTACAAAATTTTTTGATATTATTTTTCCCTACACGCAAAAAATAAAAAGGGGGAAATTACACAAAATAAGGGTATATGTTACCTAGTTTTAGTTTGTATTATAGCTCTACCCAAGTTTTGGGTATAACTTATATAATGTGCTTGGTAAAAAATAAGAAAACAAAAACTAACAATAACTGTACAAAAAAAACTTGGTAAATATTTCTTATCCTGTTTTTGGAATTGTTAGCACTAATTTATTAAATAAAATAAGCTATATTTTATTTATTAATTTACGTTAAATTATTTAGCTCTTTCCTTCTCCTTTATTAAAACAATTTGAATAATTTATTTAATTATTTATTTATTATATAATTATTACTGGTATTAATAGTTGGATACAAATTAAATCATTATAATCTTCATTTTTGTTTAAAATATTAAATTTGGAAAACTATTTAATTACAATATAAAAACTAATTTTTTAATTTGTTACCACTCCAAACAAAGCATTGTCAGCCTGTCCTATTGTAATACTAATTCCATTCCCAATCGTTGGTCGTTGGTCCATATAAATAACAACCTTCAGGTCTAAAACATGTTGATCACCCCTAGCTTGTGACTTCAACTATGAAAAATGACAATCAGCATATTATGGAGAATCAGCCAACTATTTCCAGATGATATCAACTTGTTAAAAACTTAAACTGCAATGCAAATAAAAATGAAAGTTATTAACTATTTTAATTTGATTATATAATAGTTTTACTAACCGAAAAGGTTTAGGTGACCCATTGATGAAAATGTGGACGATTAATTTGTAAACGCACCAATAGTTGTGTCTTATGTGAATATAAAGCCATATTCGTTTGAGATTGTCCATTAGCCTTACCCACCGACAATTCCGTATGACATTTAGCATAAAATTTTATATCATTTATATTATTTTACATTATTTTCTAATTTTTTCACTTTTGGCATCTACTTTTCGCCATATTGTTTTATCTTCTTTATTTTTTTTTTTTTTACAATTTTCAACTTTGGCAATTTGAATGATATTTTTAGGAATTATACACATTTTACAAATATCTGGCAGCAAATAAATGAATTGTAAAACTACCTAAGTTTATTTTGGGTCGCGTACATGACATTTTTTTTTATCATTTTCCCATAATGTAACTAAATATTGACAATTTCTAAAACAGATAAGAAAAGAAAGTGATTTAACATAATGTACAAAAGAATTTATAATGTACCAATAAAAAGTTATATTTTTAGGTAATTTATATAAAAATTTAAGGGTTTGATTTAAACTAAGCTAATGAAAACTATTTTTTTTCTGTAGGAAATCGTTTTTACCAAGCATGTTTGTATAATATAACATACGCTAATTTTTTGCGTGTACTCAATGTTCCTTAATGTATGGGCCCCTTTAAATTCAAATGAAAGCTTAACTTCTGTTGATTTAAAAAATATAAAAATTGAGCCAAAACTTCGGAAAAACAGTGCTTTTAATGAAATCTAAAAGTTGAAAAATCTCGAAAACTGCCCTACCGATTATTTTTTTTGCAATTTTTGTTTTAGCGTCAATAATCTGATAGTGTTATCAAATCAGAAAAAGTTTGCTCTTATTTAATGTTGTTAACAAAAAAAAGTACAAAAAGAAGTACAGAAGCTAAAAAAATTACTTTTGCGTACTTCTTTAGGCGTTATGCAGGAAGCAGTACAATTAGTAAAAAAAAAGTACGCGTACTGCTGAAAACAGTACGTCTGGCAAGACAGAGGGGGGGGGGGGGGGGGTTACTTCATTCACTTTCATCTCACAAGTTTTTAAAACGTTATTTAATACTTTTGATCACATTTTAAAATAATAAGCTTGAGAAATGCTTAATAGTGCAATTTTGGACATTTTTGAACATTCATCCTGCGCCCAGCATTGGTCGAAAATGATGTATTTTTGAACAAAATTTAATGTTTTTGAATGTGGCAAAAAAAATAAACAAACATGCTCCAAAGGATTTGACTCTCAATTTCCCGCCGCCTACTCAATACATCGACAGGGGAGCAAATTTTGTGGAAAAAGTCATATTTTCAAAAGCATTTTCTCTATTTGAAAAAAAAAATATATTAAAATTATTTATTTTTGTAAAATTTGATTTTTTTTAAAATTAAAAAGTAAACAATTGGCATACGTTATCGTTTCGTTACTGTTAATAGTTATTTTTACATAAAAAGCAAGGTTGGTTACCGAAACGAATAACGGTAAGGGTAACGGTATCGGAATTTGTTTGTTTCAGTAACGGTAGAGGTATTTAAGACGATTTCGTTAACGGCATACCGTTATCTAAACAGCAATACCGGTACGTACCGTTATCATAAACTGCGTTGAAAACATATAAAACAAGTAAAAATTGGGCCTATTGCTTAATTTTAAGTGTTAAAAATACAGGGCGGTAACCGCGTAACTCGATTCGGAAAAAAAATTTCGAATTCGTAAATCTTGAAAATATTGTTAAAAATATAATTCTGTATAAAAATTCTACTTTTCAATTTATTTTTATCCTAAACCTTGTACACTACACATAAAAATGCAAAAAGTAACGGCATGTTCATCTATCACGAACGAAAAGAAATTTTCGTTAAAATAGCGAACGAAAACTTCTTTTGGTTCATGTATAACGAAAAACACTTTACCGAACGATAACGTAAGCATATAAAACGTTTCAATTAGGTCAAAATCAGACGATAACCAATTTGCTTTCGTTTAAAGTAAAATTATGAACTATATGCAATTTTTGCCAGCTTTTCTGCGTATTAATAATTGCACAAAAAATAACACCAAGAATATATTTTATATTTTTACAATTATATACAAACCTTAAGAAGAGCACTAATTATTAGGATATTAACCACCGTGCTTTTGTTAATTTTTTTAAACAGAACGGATGGACGCACTTAAACTTCATAAATTTGTACACTATTGCACTATTTTAGATAGTGTTAATCACTTTTTTTAGTTTTGAAGTTATTTTGTACATATATATTAATTTTTACAAATTCTTTAAGATGAATTTCAATAAATTTTAATATATTTTTATATTTTGTTTTGGTTATTAATTTAAAAAAAATTGTCAAAACAATAAAAGGGGGTTAACATCGATTACTATGGTGGCAATCCTTTTATTTACAAAAAACAAATGAAATATAACGTAACATACGTAAGTATAGACGAAAAGTTGGAATCGTGTAACATAAACAAATTTCTTACGTGATCGTTCGTTTCCCTTTCGTTCGTATAAATTTCGTTTCTTTTTAGGTAAACAGGCCGTAAGATTTACGAAAGGTACAAAATTTACGAATTCGAAAATTTTTTTTTGAATCGAGTTACGCGGTAACCCCCTGATTAGTAGCTATAAATTCGATGCTGGTAGTTTTAGTAAGTAAAATTATTATCTAAAAATTTTTTTTTTGAAAAAAAACTCAATATGTATTATAAAATAAAAAATTTAGTTTTTATATATATTAATAAATACCGGTAGCTACCCATAAAAATAACGGTATCGGTAACGATAACGGTATTTGTAAATTTTTTTAGAGGTATTGGTAACGGTATTCAATTTGAAACGGTATTTTAGCGATAACGGTATTATAACGATAACGGTAACCAACCTTGATAAAAGTCTAGAACTTTGACCAATATTTTAAAATAAAATGGATTGTATTTTTTTTTTTTTTTTTACCGGGGTGTTTAATATTTTAAATAGTTTTTAATATTTTTGTATCCCAGCAAAAAAAAGTCATTACAAAAAAGTTATTTTAAAAGCACTCCGAATAGCATCAACTGATTGTGAAGTAGTTACAATTTAGCTCTAACACTGATTTATTTTACACGTGGTGTCCATGTTGTCAGTAGTTTAACTTGAGCATTTTGTTAGTAATTTAAAAGTGATGTACATAATGTTAATAAAGTATGGTTTTTATGTATACATTTTCATCACATCAATGCGATTACATTTTGTTTACATTTTTAGAGTGATGTAGAAGTATTCTTTATAATATATAATATACCTGCGGTCACGCACATCTTACCACTGAATTTTGTTTGACAAACGCTTGTTTAAATACAAATTATAACGGTAGTTTTTGCTGTATCGCAATTATATAAATTTATCTGTTCAAGAAACTTCAAACTAAAAATAAATACGGAATATTGTGAAAAAAAATCATTTATAAATTAGTCAGGGGTATGGCATCACCAAAAAAATAAGTTATAAAAATATTGTTATCACTAGATGGCACTTTGTTCAAAAAATTTACAATTTTCTATTTTTTATTTAAATTAAAATAATAACAAACACCAAAGCACAAAAATAAACGGATATCTCAAATTTTTTTATTTGAATATATTCCGTGCTTGTTTTTTCTTTATTTTGTGCAGTTTTCAGCAGCTTTTAACTTTTTAAATATAGGCTCAACTGATATTAAACTGATACTAAATAGTTGCTCAGGTAATACTAAATTTCAGCGCCCTCTATCGGTGAGTAGTATAAGTTTTGATTTCCTATCTCTATAATTAATAGTCTCTGAAATTAGTAGTGGCATATTTAACAGATAGACCTCAAAAATTAGTCAAAAATATAAGCGGTTGACTTGAAACCAAAAAGTCATTATTTTTACATTGGAGGAAATAGGAGTACCTTGCCGCGAAATTGCAAGACGGATAGACTGTAGTCATCCAACCGTGAAAAATTTGCTGAAAAAAAGAACCAGGACGACCGTTTAGAGAGCAGCAGCAGGAAAAGACTGAACAGATACCGTTATGAGCCTGAAGAATCGTTTTAAAAGTGCCGTCGAAATAAGAAGAGATCTCGAACAACACCACCAAGTTAGCATTAGTGTGGAAACGGTTCCCAGACGACTCCGGGAATTCGGGATTTGAGGCAGTAGACTAGCAAAAAAACCCCTCCTGACACAAAAATTGGAGGTAAACGGTTGGAGTGGGCCAAAATTCACCGCAATCTGACTCGACCAATGGCGAAACGTTGTATGGTCTGATGAGAGCAAATTTAACTTGCCCTGTGCCGAAAATCTTCCGTACGTGCGACGTTTTCTAGGAGAAAGATTTAAGGAAACGTATGTAATTAGAACGGTCGAGCATCCTCGGAGTCAAATGATTTTGGGATGTTTTTCTTATTATGTACGGAGTCCTTTGTTGTTTGTGGATGGAATTATGAACGGAGAAAAATATGGCGAAGTCATAACGGGGCTTGTCGGGCCTATTGTGGAGGAGCAATACGGACATTCTAGTGAGACTATCTTTCAGGATGACTCCGCACCATGTTACCGTGCAAAATCGGTAAGTTTTGATTATAAATATGTAGTTTCATATTGTATATTCGCATGTTTGTAGCTAAAAATTTTGAAATAATCTTTTAAATCTTTTTTACCGGTGCAAAAAACATTTAAGGACCTCGGTATTCAGTACATGGGTTGGCCTGGAAACTCCCCGGATTTAAATCCTATCGAAAATTTATGGCACCTGATGAAACGTAAAGTGGCTCAGCATAAGCCACAGAGTAAACTCCACTCTAAAAATTGCTTGTAAATTGACTACTATAAAGCATGTAATTTTTTAGGTAATATAACGCATAATGCCTAAATTTAGACATCAAATGTGTATAAATCTTTTTCACACACTTTATTCTACAAAATTAGTCATAAAATGCGTTAATAAGCATTATTCTTTTATAATTACACACTTTGTGTGTACAATTATTAATTTGTGCTTAAAAACAAATATTAAGCACAATGTGTGTAAATGTACAAATATTTAAAGTAAAACCGAATTTGTCATTTAAATATTTGTGAATGATATAATCCAAACAGAAATATATTTCATACAAAAATTAAAGAACAAAAAAATATAAAAACGCGATAAAAATATATTTTTAATAGTTAATTTCGGACGCAATCGGTATATTCAAGGGTTTGTATATGATATTAGTATTAAAAAAAAAAGATTGGTTTTATAGAGTTTTTTAATATTTATAAAATTTGTTAATGTATGTAGATGCATGTGACGCAAGACCAACACTTGGTGGATCCAATATAGTTTATTCTGAAATACGCTTTTTATTAATGTCAGCTTCTTGTCGGGAATTAGTTGAAGGGATTTGATTACATAACAAATTACCGGGAGTAATGCGTGGCGAAGCACCAATTACATAGCAGCTAAACTTACAAAATCTATTGAAACGTTAATAAGTAACTATAATTGTTTTGTATTTAATTTTAATACTGAAACTTTAATGTTGAATCTCAAATTTAGGTCTTTGTTTAAGAAAATAACAATTTTTTTGCTTCCATATTAAACTCAAATGCAATCACGTCCAAAGTGATAATGGTTCAAGTTTTCAGGATGTTCATTAAAGTGGATTTTTCAGCACCAATGAGATGTTTGCAACTGTGCAATATAAATTGCATTATTGAATTCTGGTTCCAAAAACTGTGAGTATAAGATAGTAAGAAACCTTCAATTCTTACAACACTGCTGAACACAAAAATCCAGCCAATAAAAAAATAGTCGAACACGAAAGGCATCCTGATATACAATTCTGGATCAAATGGTGATTGAAAATTAGAAAATCCTCTACATTGGCTCTTTTGCAAGTCTCCGATAATTTACTCTGAATTGAGCAAAACCAGGTTGGGCTAAATATAGGTTCTTTTAATCTTCTCTGCGTAAAAATAATATACATTTGTTCAGATTAATTCATACTTGTCGGTTATGAGCTTTATTTGCACTGTCGCTTGAAAAAATGAGTAGAGACCCATTGGGATTATTGAAATTTTCTAGTCTAAAGACGTACTTTCGCACTAACTGGGACTTTAACTGACACATTTGCTGTTATTTCCCATATAAAATTTGAATTTAACTGTCGGGCCTAAATAGCCTAAAATTTAACCAAATTTGATTCGCTAAACTTGCAATAGACTTCCTAAAAAGTTTCAAAATATTGATTTTTATGTTTCAATCGCCATTTGTTTTACTCGTTGGAAAAATTTGGAAAACAGAAATCAGAAGACCAAATTCCTTCAAGTTTAACTAATTTGATTCCGGGACACCAAAATTTTCTACATTAGTGAAATCAAGATATAATCATATAATAAATACATTATTGAAAAACCTTATTCTACCAATCTTTTTAACAACTTTTTTTGTTATAAAAAATCAAGAAAAATTAACTTCGGTGTCTTGGGTTTAAAAGCACCTACGTTTATTTTCTCTTATAACACCAATCTCGTTCAAGTTCGGCTCATCCGGCATAATTAATTGTTATCTGAAAGAATATTATTGTAAATTAGCTTCCCTGGAAATGACTTACAAGCAAGGTTATTTTAAGCGGAATCTCAGATCTTTATAAATTTTTGGATATGCAGTAGGGGGAGAGAAATATATGGGACATGTATTTTTTTCATTGAGCAACTAAAAAATATGTTTATATTAATTTTTTGTGCTCTACCAAATATATACCCAAGTTTTATTACAATCTGAGCGTCCATGGAAAGATGCTTCACTCTAAGTAAGTCTTTTGCAAAGCTCAAAATTTTGTTAATGGAGCATAAATATTCGTAACAAAATTAATGCAATAACTATGGCTGGAGCTGAATAGGCTCAAATTGAACGAGAGACCTTCCTTTTTAAAAGTTGCCTCCTAATTTGTTTTAATTATGTATTTCTATTTATCAGGTTGCCAGCCAATGCGTTTGATTGATACAAGTTTCACTATTTTAATGGAATATTCTCTTTTATTGGATTGATGGATACCAGAGGGCTCTTAATATTAATAATGTTAAATTGTGATAGTAATAATGATTTTGATAATTTTTTTATAATAAAAATATTGTAAGTGCATTCTTTTAAAGGCCTTTAATTTAAAAGCAAAATTTTTAGATAAATTACAAACGGTTGATGCGTAAACATGCGCATTATACTTGTAATTTCAAGCATTTAACTATGCACCATCAGGCATTTTATGCTTAAGTTTACACACATTGTGTGTATTAATATTACACACAATGTGCGTATAATTTTAGATTCACACACATTGAGTAATTTTACAGACATTATAGTATGTAAAAAGTTACCTACTATAATTAGGGTAAATTTAAACAAGAACACTATGCGACAGTCAAAATCGGGATGGGATGAAACCAACGGGAAATGTTATATCGGTCAAAAACAAGTTATACGTGTCCCGGCGTTTCGCTGGGTCACCCCTATGAATCGAGATATATCTTTTTTTTGACATAACTCGTGAACCACTAGTCCGATTTTGCTCAAACAATTTTAAAAAAATTAAGAATTACAATTCCTTTAATCTGTTCATATAACGTTTTTCTATATACTCAACAGTTTTGCCGGTAAAAATAAATGTTTGTTACCGCTACCATAAAAATCAATAACCTTTTGTTTATTACTTTTTTTAATATTTTAGGCAAAAAATATTTTTTTCTTCATACATTTATTTTTACCGGCAAAACTGTTGAGTATATAGAAAAACGTTATATGAACAGATTAAAGGAATTGTAATTTTTAATTTTTTTAAAATTGTTTGAGCAAAATCGGACTAGTGGTTCTCGAGTTATGTCAAAAAAAAGACCACCAAAGGTCAAATCGATATATCTCGATTCCTAGGGGTGACCCAGCGAAACGCCGGGACACGTATAACCAAGGTTGGTTACCGTTATCGTTATAATACCGTTATCGCTAAAATACCGTTTCAAATTGAATACCGTTACCGTTATCGATACCTCTAAAAAAAATTCTAAATACCGTTATCGTTACCGATACCGTTATTTTTATGGGTAGTTACCGGTATTTTACCGGTATTTATTATTTTATATAAAAATTACAATTTTTTTATTTTATAATCTTGAGTGTTTTTTTTTACAAAAAAATTATAGATAATAATTTTACTTATTAAAACTACCAGTATTGAATTTATAGCTTAAAATCTGTATTTTCAGTACTTAAAATTAAAAATATGCCATGTTTTTACTTGTTTTTATATGTTCTTAACATAATTTTTAATACCGGTACGTACCGGTATTGCTGTTTCGATAACGGTATACCGTTACCGAAACAGTCTTAAATACCGTTACCTTTACCGTTACCTAAACAAACGAAATCCGATACCGTTACCCTTACCGTTATTCGTTTCGGTAACCAACCTTGCGTATAACTTCTTTTTTACCGATATAACTTTCCCCGGTAGTTTGAACCCTTCCCGATCACTGACCCCTACCATTTCTCTCACAGTGGAATTTATTAGAGTGTGGAGCTAAAAATAATTTTGGAAAATGTCTGGGAAAATGAGATTTCAAACAGTGAATTGCAAAAACTTGTTGAGTCAATGCCATCCCGAATCGAAGCTGTTATAGTGTCCAGGGGGGGGGGGGGGGGTCGACATCTTACTAGACTTAAGATTATAATAATATTTTATCTAATATTCAAGTAAACAACCAGCAATTTTTTTATATTGTTTAATATTGAAAATATTTTGAAAACCGGGATAAATATATGAAAATCAAAATTATCCTTTTTTGCATTTCATATGGAAAAAAAAGAAAAATACACTTTCAAAATCAATGAAATTTTGTTAAAAACCGTATTTTTATTTATAAAATCCATGTTTAAAAAATTTTGCATGTGACCCAAAAATAAGCTGAGAGATTTAAAAAATACTGCGAAAAATGAAGTTGTAGATGTGCGTGACCGCAGGTGTATGATACCTTTTTAAAATTGATTTAAATGTCGCGATACAAGCCAGCCGACTTTAGCCGGTCAGCCGCCGCCAGCCGAGACCTTTGTCAAGCTGATTCAGCCGTCGACAATAACACTGCATGACAAAATCTTGACTTTTAAAAATTAATAGAGCTCTGACCATCAGTTCTATATATTTCGGACATGCTGATTACAATTGCGTACTTTATTTTTCGATCAATGGTACATATTTTTCGCTAAATGTCTTTAAAGTTTGGCGGTTGTCCATTCAGTTGTTTATATAAAAAAATTTTCAAATTCAATTAATATGATTTTTTTGTGCTAAAATGTAAGCACAAGACCTGTGGCCATATTTACGATATAAATGCGATGTGCTAATCTTGATATTTAAACTAGAGATGGGCACGTGAGTGAATTTTCACTCACACTCATTCACGCTCACGAGAAAAAATTCTAATCACGCACAATCAGTCACGATAAAAAAAATTACTACTCACACTTACGTGAGTAAATTGAACTTTCAGTCAGACTCGCGTGATCATGCGTGATTCACGCAAATTCACGAAACAAAAGCTTCCCAGAAAAAAATAATATTCACAAGAATTAAAAAAATTAAACTCGAAATTGCACCCTGTATAGTAGGCTGGGTCGATTTGTGGGGAGGCAAAAAAATCGCCCATGGCTCAGGGAAAATCGTATTCTAGGGATCAAAATAAGAAACTTTGCCGAAGGAACCATACCTCTAAAACGAATTCTACTACCCCTAACTGTTGACTTTTGTCCCGTAGGGTCAAGTTTTGAAAAATCCCACTTTGACCCATTTAGAGTGCCCCAATCGAGTCCAAATGTATGACCGACCCCCACTAACTTTGGAGGGCCGATCCACCCATGCCAGTGGTACACCCCCTGGAACTCCCCTGGGGGGTTCCCCATACAAACATTTTAAAAAATCACCATTTTTGGCACTTTATTTTATTATTTTTTATTTATTTTATTTATTTTTATTATTTTATTTATTTTTTCTCCTTAGAAATTTATTTAGTCAGAACATATGTAAATGAAAAAATTAATTTAACTTAGTAATAGAAAAGAAACAATGCCCAGACTTGAAAGCAAAAAAGACTTCAAACAGTAATTTTTTTTATTTTCTTTTCTATTAAGTTAAATTAATTTTTTCATTTACATATGTTCTGACTAAATAAATTTCTAAAGAGAAAAATTAAATAAAATAATAAAAATAAATAAAATAAATAAAAAATAATAAAATAAAGTGCCAAAAATGGTGATTTTTTAAAATGTTTGTATGGGGAACCCCCCAGGGGAGTTCCAGGGGGTGTGCCACTGGCATGGGTGGATCGGCCCTCCAAAGTTAGTGGGGGTCGGTCATACATTTGGACTCGATTGGGGCACTCTAAATGGGTCAAAGTGGGATTTTTCAAAACTTGACCCTACGGGACAAAAGTCAACAGTTGGGGGTAGTAGAATTCGTTTTAGAGGTATGGTTCCTTCGGCAAAGTTTCTTATTTTGATCCCTAGAATACGATTTTCATTGAGCCATGGGCGATTATTAAATCGACCCGCCCTACTGTATAGGGTTTCATGTTAGTGTCATTATTTAACCAGTTATTGGGTAATGAAAGATTTTTGTGGGATATTATTCCATGGAGCATATAATATTAATAGGTCCGTTAAGGATAAACTTTTCAGGCCTATTTTGGCATAAAGTTCAAAGTTTGCATCTCGGGAATGTAGTGACGTACTTAAATGCTTCTGTTTCAGCAAGATTGTCGTTACATTATTTTATCTTCCAAAGAATCGGTTGTAGAATAGCTACTTTTCATTTACAACCCCTTCTACTGTCGATTCTAACACCGATTCTTTCTGTTTGAAATTGTCCCAGAAGCAACCACTTCCATAGCTCCAAAGTGGAACCGGCTGCCCTAGAATCAGTTCTGGAACTAGCTCTGGAACTGATTCTACTTCAGTCATACCTTCAATATGGGATCCCAGGAACTCGTTCCGGAACCAGTTCCATGGAATCGGTTGCAGTGGAACAAGTTGTAGAATAGGTGTGGTTGGCTACCGATTGTAAAAAATTTTCCTGGGTAACTTTTGATGCAAGTTTTGCGAAAAATTCAAAACCCTTTTTATGCCAAAATATATTATAATTGGCATTTTTTTATGAAATAATAATATGTCTGTCTGTCAAAATAGTTTGTCTGTTCGCTGAACAGAAAAATTTGTTACTTTCACAATATTTATTCCTGTTTTTTGGCTTAATATAACCCTGCAAAATTGTCGGATGCAAAGAACCAGTTGTAGAACAACTTTTACTTGCATGCAACCTGTTCTACTTTATGTACTAACATCGGTGATTTTTGTTTGAGTTTGTCCCAAAAGCAAGAGGTTCTTCTCCTCCAAACTAGAACAGGTTGCTTTGGAACCGGTTCTAGAACCAGGTATAGAACTGGTTCTGCGACAGTAGAACCTACATTTTGACTCCCAGGAACCAGTTTTAGAACTTATTCCACGGAACCGGTGACAAAAACACCTGTTCTAGAACAGATTCTGAGAAAATTTGTTGATTTTGTTTTAAATTTACATCTACATAAATTTAAGTAAAAAATTAGTGAAACTACAGTTTTATTTGTAACTATACTGATCGCAAAATTTGTTCAAATTATATTGTCTCGGGACCCTCTCCGGACCTGGTCCATATCCGCTAAGGCTACGTAAGGATACTCCAATGGAGCAAACATATTGTCCGTTTTTCTCTATCTCTCTATGGAAACTGTTTCCCTTCAAATTTTGCAAAAACAGTTTTTTAGAGGTGACCCCATATTATACGAAAAGCTGGACTTTGGGAACATCTTGGAAAGCTATGCTGCCATACAAAATTTTTGAAAAATCGGGATTTTAAGTATAGGTCGCTATAGATGAATACATTTTTTTTTTATTGAAATATTTTCCTTTTAATTGCTTCCTTACTAATACCCCATTCCCATGAACGAGGTTTCAGTTATCTTGATGATTATTGCATTATCTCATGTATTATCTCGTGTTTCTCCATACAAATTTTCTATCAATAATCACTTCAATTTGACAAGACCCCGTCAATTATCTCCTAAAAGTCAGGGTTTGAGAAGTGCTTTTTGAGTACTTAATACTTGTTTAGCAGAATACTCAATACTACTCTATACTCCGTTTTTCAGTTTTCTATTATAAACGAGTTGTATTTACATATAAATGTATTTTCGTGGCAAAATTATGCATATATTTGGAAAAATACAACTTTAAATGTACTAAGGAGTTTCGTTTGGGCATTGAGTACTCGGACAAAAGAACACGGTACTGAATACTCAGTACCCAAATACTTAATACTTTTATAACTCTATAACATAAGAAATGAAAACAACACAAATAGAAAAAATAAATTCTAATTTTTTATAAAAATCAACAAAAACAGAACAAATTGTGCTTTTAAATGAAATTAATTAGATATTTCACTGACAGTTGAGTTAAATGTAGCTGCATTATCCTTCCGGGCGACAAATTATATACAAACAGATCTTCAATAGCTGCGGTCTTCCTCCGACCAAAAAATCAAAAGTTTCATCTTTAAACTAGTCATCCCTGTTCGAAAAGTTTAATATATAAATATTAAAGTTGTATTTAATCCAAAGTTAATAAATATTTTATTCCGGCAGTGGAAAATATATGTTTTTTGAAATGCGATGTGCTTAGGTCGCAAATATTTTTTGTTTACAAAAATAACCAAACAGCTGTTAACGAGATAATCAGTGTGTTCCCGTACGTTCCCAATGTTACCGAAATTTACCCAAAGTTACCGAAATTTACCCAAAAGCGTTCCCGTACTCGAGAATTGGGTAAATGAGAGCGCTAATGAGAGTGTATTAGTGCTTCTTTTTTTACCAAAATTTACCCAGACTTTTTCTTCGGGTAAACTTTGGTAAAACAGCTGATGCAAATATAAACAAAAAACAATTGTGAAATTAAATTAAAAATTGTAATTAAATAAAGAAATAAGCAAAAGAAAATTGGTTTTTTGTTAAAATTAATTGAATAAAATCAAAAACAACTTTTAAATGCGAATAAATATGTCTATTTGTGCCGATTTGCAAACTGAAATTATACGTATTTTCACATCAGTGATGGGATTTTTGGCACAATCTAAGATTGATTGGTACAATGGCACAACCGATACTATTTTGGCACATTTTGGTTATCTACAAAATTTAATAGAAAATGAATTTAAAAAATAACAATTCTTTAATTTTTAGTTTCTAAGCATTTACTGGTATTAAAATACCTTTTCGAATAAAGCGAAACTAAAAAATGGCATCGAAGATATTACCGAATAAAGCAACGTAAGTTGTTTTTCACGTGAAAAAATTTCTCTCAGACTTTAAATGCTTTAAATTGCAATTTAAGTTAAAAAAATTAACAATATTTTAATTTTATAACAAAGCCACAATCACAATTAACACAAAATGTCACTAATAGTTTTGTACATTAAATTTGCGTGAAAACTAAGTTTGCACAATTTTCACGTGAAACTCATTGTCGTGAAAAATAATTTTTTTATATGGAGTATAACAGTTTTTTCACGTGAAAACTGAACAACTTACGGTGCTTAATCCATAGAATTTTAAAAATTCAAATGCTATAAATTTATCTCAGAGCTTCGAAAGAATTAATTTAAGTTTAATTCATAAAAAAATTAATTCAGTTTTAGAAAATGTTTATATGTATACCATTCCGTGCAACCATTCCTAAAGAATTCATTCATTGGCTGCATTCCCAAATCTTTAATAAGTATCGGATGAATTTAATTTATCATTCAACTTTTAATTGAAAGAAAATTTTAATTCATTCAAATATAATTAATTCCATAAGAATTCAAAATAATTCCATAAGAATGCATTTACAAAATGAAAATTGAAAACACGGTTTCTAAGTGAAAATTGAGTTTTGGCACAATAAAGGCCCATTTGGCACATTTTAGTCACACACTTGGCACAAAATTTTTCAAGTCCCATCACTGTTTAACATTATTCTTTGAAATAAGTTTTTGGGCTAGAAAAGTGGTTTTTTGCGTTCCTGTACTATTGGGTAATTTTGTCATTTTGTGAGAGGATTTTGTGCTTACTCTCATTTTACCGAACTTTACCCAAAAAGTAAAGAAACACACCTAATGAAAACCTCCTCAACCGTATGTGAACAGTTTTGATTATTTTCCAAATCTAATTGCTAAATCGCCTACAAAACTTGCTGTGAATGGGGTATAAGCCATAACATTTATTGAGGTCGATTGTACATTCGGCGACTAAAGTCGCTGAAATAGCAAAAAACCATAAAAACCTATATAAAACTCTAAGTAATGGTTTAAATATCAAGATTAGCACATCGCATTTATATCGTAAATATGGCCACAGGTCCTGTGCTTACATTTTATCACAAAAAATTCATATTAATTGAATTTGAAAAATTTTTTATATAAAAAACTGAATGGACAATCGCCAAACTTTAAAGACATTTGCGAAAAATCTGTACCATTGCACTATAGGTAATTTGACCAATTTTTGTGGCAAAAAGTCATTTTTCAAACATTCCAGAATGAATTTTTTTTGTTGGTATTCAATTTAGAACACATCAAAGCAAATAACGGCAAGTTTTGTTTTTGTAAAAAAATTAACAACGACTGCTTAGCAAGTGGTCAAAGTCATTGTTTGTAAGCAAAGTGTTGAACGCAGTATATACAGTCAAATTGGGCGAATTTTTAAATTTCTTTAAATAGTTAAAAAAAAAACACAAATTTAAACTTAATATGGAAAACAAAAGTGATAGTAATTGCTTAATGGTTTAAGAGAAAGAATTTATAAAAAAAATTTTTTTTTGTCGAAAAAACTCATACTTCTGACATAACTTTAAATTCAATTTTTTTTTTCTGAAAAATTAACTTTGGATAAGCTTTTAAAATGTTGGCTGAATTTGGCTGTGTTTAAACAATCAGAAACGTGTTAAATGAAGAGTTTTGAGTTTAATTTGTCAATTTTATGTTGCGATTTTTTGCGTTTTTTGAGAAATATCATTTTTGGTAGGCATCCGCTTGCAAAATAGCGAACTGAAGGAAGTTTACTTGGATGAGCAAAAGAAATAGGAGAAGAATACTACTGTTTACAATTTTATTGTTGGTAAAGCTGAATGCGGCAATATTTTGAATGAGAAAGCGGCTTATGGTAAGGATAAGGTCAGGGCTGCCATAATTGCCGATTTTTCGGCATTTTGCCGATTTTTTATTAAAAAATATGCAAAATGCCGATTTGCCGATTTTAGGTCGAAAAATGACGATTTTTTGTTAAAATTCAAAAACACGAAATTTTAGTTTTTGGTGATTTACAAATCATGTTAGGATTTGCACTTTAGGTAGAACGATATTCTCTTCTGATTTCTAAATATTTTTCAAAATTTTTTTGATCTTGAATACAAAAATATCACACATAAATCAATTTCTGACGATGATTAATGGCAATTTTCTATGTTTAAACTACTTTTAAAGACAAATATGTAATACTAAAACTGAATTGATAATATCAAAAACGTTGGAAAAATCAATAATAAATGCATATTTTTAAAATTTTAAATGCATATTTTTAAAGTTTTAAGTGCATATTCTTCAATTTTAATCATACATACATCTTATGTACATAAAACGCGATTATAAATGCATGAATATACGAGCCCTATTTAGTTTTAGATTTATTTTATTTTGTTTTTAATTTTCAAAATTTAATATTTTTATACAAATTCTACACCGAAAAAATTTCTCAGTTACTGGCTACTAAATGTTAAACTGAGTCTCAGGTGAAATACCCCTTACTGAGGCTCAGTTAAAAAAATTAATTGAAGACAACTAAATTGTTAGTTGAAAATAATGTCAATATGTGTAACTGAGAAATAAGTTATATGGAACGATTTTTTAGTTCAAATTTAGGAATTAATAAATAGTACTAACCAATTTTTGCAGCAGCACTGGCAATGAATAAGAGTTTCATTTAAACCCAATAAGCACATAGGTTTTAAAAATTCAAGTGTTTTAAATTTAGCTTGAAGTAAAGTATATTTCAAATTCTAGCATTTGTATATTTAACAAAAATATTTCAAACTTGAATTTTTGTTCCCCTTTTGCTGGAGTATGCTATTGAAATAAAATGTAATAAAAGTTGTATTCAAGCCTTGAAACTGGAAAACAGGGCTAGAATTGAACTTGATTTCAACTTGAATTCCAGTGAAATTGTTTATAGGGAACTGTTTAATTTATTTTCAATATTTTTTTCATAAAAATAAAAATAAAATTACATTATCAACTTTTATACTGGCCCTAGTAAAAATGATTTTTATATAATCATTTATGATTTTATACAATTATAACTTGTCGAGTATTGTGAAACATATTTTTATATGATTATATCAAAAGATATTTAATTATATAAAATTATATTAACCAGATCCACCATTTTCAGGATCAAATCATGTATGGGTTAATATAATTATATAAAAAATATATTATCTGATCCGAAAAATGGTGGATCTGGTTAATATAATTTTATATAATTAAATATCTTTTGATATAATCATATAAAAATATATGTTTCACAATACTCGACAAGTTATAATTGTATAAAATCATAAATGATTGTATAAAAATCATATATGAATATATAAAAATCATTTTTACTAGGGGGTTTCAAAAATATTTCAATACCTATAAATTATTTTCTTTTTGATATTATATTCTGTAGGCGCTGTGGTGTAATGGTTAGCGCGTTGGACTGTTACACGTTAGGTTGCGGGTTCGAGCCCCAACCAAGGCAACATCAATTTACGAAAAATAGTAATATGTATGAGTTTTTCTATCCCTCATATATATCGCAGCGTCCTCCTTCGGTGTTCCCATAGCACTTAACCCCACCGAAGTAAAATAATATAACAGGGCTATGAACTATATATAAAGCTTCAACAAAGTTCGCCTACTCACCGTCAGATGGCGGCGCAACAACTGTTATAAAATTCAACATCTCGCGCAATTACAGTGTTGCCATATTTGAAGCCCTTCATTTTTCACCACCTTTCACTTCTTCTCTATCCCCTTTCCAACGGAAGCAACACGTTAATTAATAAGAAGAAATTCCTGAGTGTTGCTTGTCTTTATAAAAAAAAAAAAAAATATTCTGTTGGATGGTAATTCTCATTCTCCTACATTGTTTGTCCATTTATTTCCGCACTTTCTCTATAAAACAAAAAAAAAATTTTTTCTGATAAGACATAATCAAATATGAATAAAACTTACCAAAAATTGTGTTCTTCTATCTTCTATTTATTTAAAACAACGACACACCCATGGCATTTTAATAGGCAATGGTTATTCGAGGGCAGAATAAGCTTTAAAATCACCGAAATAAAGAAAATAACTTTAAATTAATTTTTTGTTCTTGTCGAATTTGTTTTTGAAAATTGCTCGACAATTTTAAAACTTTTCAATTGTGTATACAGGGTAACAGAAAAACAATTTTATTGAACAAAAGATTAGTTAATTTCAGTTACTTTAAATTTTTTTAATTTTAACTGAGGAATTATTTAACTGAGCAACTGAGATATTTTTTCGGTGTACACTTATTCGCTAAGATAATGTGAAAGAAAAAATTTTTCGAAAACGCAATTTCTGGAATTAAATTAATCTAAATCCAAAACGGATTTGTTTTATTTAAAAATCTATTTTGGATTTAGTTTAATTCAATCCCGGTGTTCACATTTTTACAAAATTTAATGATTTTCTTTCACATTATATTAGCGAATAAGTATTAGATTTTGAGAAATATATTAAATTTTGAAAGTTAAAAAACAAAATGTGAATACTTAAACGAAATAAAATAAATCCAGTGATTAAAAAAGTTCCAATATTTGCATAATATTTCAAGGTGTACGGGTACCGTAAATTCGGAGAAGAACTATTTTTAAAAGCTGTAAAATTAATTTATGTACATAGTATTGGTGAGATAATATCTGAATATGTATCATAAAAATATTCATAAAATTACAACTAAAATTTGTTTATTATAATTTCATTTATCTCTTAAGCCTTTATTTTTATTTAATTGTTAAACTTAAAACATATTATTTTACACGAAATGTATTTTTCACATATTTTTTTATGTAAAGTAACCTAAATATCACATAAATGAGTATTTTTGAAAGTGCCGATTTTTTGCCGATTTTTTAAAATCAAAGTGCCGAAAATGCCGATTTTTTTGAGAAAAAGTGCCGATTTTTCATCAAAATCATCTGGCAGCCCTGGATAAGGTGCGAATTTTTTGTAAGAATATCTCAGTGAGATGGGAGAGTTCTCATAGGAAGAGAAACATATTTCAGATGCAAAGCCAGTGTTGCCACTTTTTGAATAATTATTCAAAAACGGGACTGTTTACATATTCCTTGGATAATTTTTGAATAATGACATTTTTGTGTAGTTTTTGTGTAATTTCACTTTTTAGAGAAATTTTCGTAAATTTCATAAAAATCAGTCGATGTTTAAAGTAGACTAAATGAGTTTGTCTGTGAAACATTTACAATATCATTTGCAAATGTAGCGTAAGATTGAAATTTGGGTTTGTTATGATTGTGACTTTTTAATGACTGAATAGAAACTAGTAGAAATAGTAGACAAAGATTTTGTAAATAATTTTTTGATTTTGAGATAATTCAGCAACTCAGACATTTAAGCTATAGTTCAGTGCATTATATTGAAGTTAATTTTAATATGTCTTATCTTTAATACCCAAATATATTTAAAAAGTTAAATTAAGGGAAATATCGATAACATGAAAATACACTAAAGCACCCATATCTATCTTAAGTCAACTTTAGAACAGTTCCATCTCTATGATTTGGTTAATTTTCAATCGAAACTCATCGTACCCAACTTAATCGATTTAAAAACATTTTAAACAAACAAAATAAATTTGAAACTAACAATAAACCAATTAAAAAAATATAAAATAAATTCGCAAATCTGGCGAAAATTCCAAATTTGAGAAAATCAAATATGGGCGCACTTTAATTTAGTGAAAAATAAAGCTAATTTTCGAACTGTAGGTGCCCAACTATATTTAGCCAAGGCACAACAATATTTAGCGAAGTTGAATTAAGGAAATTAGCTTAAGCTTAATTTAGCTTAAACGAACTTTCGTAGTTTCATCTCTATAAATTTGGTTAATTTTTAACTTATATTATATATTTATTCCCGTCGTTCCAAGTTGGAGCATAGGGCCATATTTTTAATTTTTAACTTAATCAAATTAAAAACATTTCAAACAATCAAAAGAAATTAAAACATTACAAAGGAAATATAAAACGCACAAAAAAGCATAAAATGACTTCGCAACTAGCAAACATTTTAAAATTTCGGTAGGCCAAATATCGGCGCTCTTTCATTTGAGTAAAAATTCAGGCAAATTTTGAGCAAACTTAATTGTGATTTCAGCTTAAGTCAATTATGGTTACTTCTTTATTTTGAAGTAATATTAAAAAATTATAATTTTTTTTGTGTAATTTCATACGGTTTTGGATAATTTTTTACCTTTAGCTGTGTAAATTTTTGTTTTACTGGTGGCAACACTGTGCAAAGCGAACTCTATCTAAACGCTGAATTTATTTTGGCAATTAAAACTAATCCAACTGCATCTTCAATAGGGCTTCCAAATTACTTTAGATAATTAAATGTAAAGCAAAATTTTAAATACCTTTATTGAAAAAAAAAATTGTTTCTATAAAAGTTTCCACTTTCTGCCATTATATGCCCCAGATTAAAAAAAAATATTTTTTTTTTTTTTTTGAGATTTTGGACAAAAAAAGTTTGCATTTTAACAGTTAACATTTTTACCCAAGCAAATCAGAATAAATTTTAAAATTTACGCCGCCATATTGGATTTGAAAAAATTTACTTCAGATTCGAAATCAGCAAACCCCCGTATACCAATTTTCATGTAAATCAGAAGAAATTTTAAAATTTACGACGCCATATTGTATTCGCCATTTTGAATTTGAGAAATGAGGTAACTCAGATTCGAAATCAGCGACTTTGAAAACCCCCCGTCTACCGATTTTCATGTAAATCTAAAGAAATTTTAAAATTTATCCCGCCATATTGGATCCGCCATTTTGAATTTGAAAAATTTTACTTCAGATTCGAAATCAGCAACCTTGAAAACCCCCGTATACCAATTTTCATGTAAATCAAGAAATTTTGAAATTTACGCCGCCATATTGGATCCGCCATTTTTAATTTGAAAATTTTTACCTCAGATTCGAAATCAGCAACCTTGAAAACCCCCGTATATAGATTTTCATCCTTCTTAAGTGATTCCTTATAGTTTTGGCCAGAAAATGGGGTCATTTTACCTATAGTGCATTGATCGAAAAATAAAATACGCCATTGTAATCAGCATGTCCGAAATATATAGAACTGATGGTCAGATCTCCATTAATTTTTTTAGTGTCATGCAGTGTAAAATTTGTTTAAATATGAATCATTCCAAAGGGAAGTTTTTTGAATTTTCACAAATAAACATAACACTGCATGACAAAATCTTGACTTTTAAAAATTAATAGAGCTCTGACCATCAATTCTATATATTTTGGACATGCTGATTACTATGGCGTACTTTATTTTTCGATCTAAGGTACATATTTTCCGCGAAATGCCTTTAAAGTTTAGCGGTTTTCCATTTAGTTTTTTAAATACAAAAATTTTCAAATGCAATCAATATACATACATTTTTTTGTGTTGAAATGTAGGCACATGACCTGTATTCGAATTTAGACTTAAAATTTGATGCATAAAACTTGATACTAAAACCACTGTTCGCGTTTTATATGAATTTTTACGGTTTTTTAAGGTTTTAGCCAAGGTTGGTTACCGTTATCGTTATAATACCGTTATCGCTAAAATACCATTTCAAATTGAATACCGTACCGTTATCGATACCTCTAAAAAAATTTCTAAATACCGTTATCGTTACCGTTATTTTTATGGGTAGTTACCGGTATTTTACCGGTATTTATTATTTTATATAAAAATGAATGACGTTATATCTGGGGGACAGCCCACTTATTGGCGTTCAGATCTACAAAAGACTCCTGATTTAATAGATTTTGCAGTCATTAAAAATATCAGACGCGATCAGCTTTCTGCAGTCTCTTTGTTCGACCTGTCTTCTGACCACTCTCCCACTCTTATTTCAATGCTTAATAGACAAACCATCGAAAAACCTTTTTGTTTCCCTAATAGACATACTAACTGGCTCAAATATAGAAAGTATGTAAGCTCACACGTATCTCAAAATATTTCACTGAAATCCGATGATGAAATACAAGATGCTATAAACGTGTTCTCGGAAACATTATCAACTGCAGCTAAAGTAGCCACACCTTTTAAACGCTACGACGGCCCTAAAAATAATAAATATTCAACAACTATTCAAAATCTTATAAAGGAAAAGAGAAATCTTAGAAGACAATGGCAACTACAACCCTTCACAGTGCTCTTTTGGAGGATAAACAGTCAGCTCTAAAGGCATATTTAGAAGGTCTAAATCCACGGATTATAGTCTTTGGAAAGTCACCAAAAAATTAAAAAACCCAACTAGATACGAATCTGCTATTCGTTATAGCGATGGTAATTGGGCTAGGTCCCATAAAGAGAAAGCAGAAGTTTTTGCCGATCACCTCGAAAGAGTGTTCACGCCTAATATTTCTAGCTCAGACATAACTTTGCCAGCTATTGAAGACCTTGTTTTTTCCCAATGAAAATTCGATTCTCGTCCTTAACTTCAGCAGTTAAAAAATTGAAAACAAATAAAGCCCCTGGCATGGACAAAATTTCAGGAAAAATGATTCGTGAGCTACCTCTGCTACATCTGCTCTTAAACTAGTTTTATTCATTTTCAATTCTATCTTGTGAACTGGTTTCTACCCTAAATCATGGAAAATATCAGAAATAATTATGATACCTAAGCCAGGTAAGCACGCTAGCCAAGTATCATCTTATCGCCCGATAAGCTTACTTTCAACTTTTTCAAAGCTCTTTGAGAAAGTATTTTTAAATGCGCTGACCCCATACCTAAACGACCACCACATCATTCCCGTTCATCAGTTTGGATTCCGAAAGGATCATGGCACCATAGAACAGGTTCATCGAATAGTTACTCTTATCAGAAAGGCTTTCGAGGACAAACTCTATTGCTCAGCACTCTTCATAGATATTTCCCAAGCCTTCGACAAAGTCTGGAATGATGGGTTATTATATAAAATAAGCTCCTTGTTACCCCTAAATACCCACAAGTTACTGCGAAATTATTTAATGGATCGTTAATTTGTAGTAAAGTACAAAGACCACATCTCAGACTCAAGAAAAATCACAGCAGGAGTTCCCCAAGGCAGTATACTTGGTCCTCTCATGTATATACTCTTTACTTCAGACATACCTACTAATAACCTGATACACACGTCAACTTTTGCAGACGATACAGCGTTTATAAGCGTACATAAAAATCCAGTAATTGCTTCTAGTTGTCTGCAGGCTCATATTAAGGAACTCGAAAAATGGCTTCACAAGTGGAAAATAAAAGTAAATCCAACAAAGTGCGCACATGTTACTTTCACCCATAGCTGTTAAGTAATGATTACTAATCATAATAATTAGTAATTAGATTACTTTCTTTTTCAAGGTGAAGTAATGATTAAATTACGATTATATTCAGTTTCGGAAGATTACTAATTGATTATGATTTAAAATAATCTAAAAGTAATCAGGATTATTTGTAATTACGACAAAATATAATCAAAAAGAATCATAAATAATAAATAAAAAAAACCAAAGTAATTTCTATATTTTTACCATGAAAACTTATCCAAAATGTTTTTTCAAATTTCAAATGACATTTCAGAACATTTCAATCACGCAAAAATTCTACTAAGGGTGCGTACAGAGTGGCCGCTTGCTGCCGAGTCGAGCCGACTAACGCTTATTGCGAGAACCAATGCGAGAAAACTGGTACTATACAAATAAGTACAAATAAGCGCGAACAGGTCATAGTGGGCGCCGAGCTGGTCAGAGCGCAAAACTGATTGAATGCGAGAAAACAGTTCCAAAGCGTTTTTCAGCGCCGAAAACATTGTTTATGTTATGTTAATAAAATAAAAATTAAACAAAAAAATTAAAATTCAAATAATAAAAATTAAATAAAATTATAACAATTATAAAAAAATTAAAAAAAACTTGTAAACAAAATTTAAAAAAAAATGTAATAAAAATATCAAGAATAATTGAAGAAATGCGTTAATAAGTAAAATTTTAAAACTCAATGTCAGAATGAACAACAAACCCAAATGCATACAAACATACATAAAACACAAATAATAGATAAAATATCAGCGCTGATTCTCGCATCCACTATGCACACCCAAACTTGTTTCTTGCATGAACGAGTTCTCGCAATAAGCGTCAGTCGGCTCGGCTCGGCAACAAGCGGCCACTCTGTACGCACCCTAAGGCACTGTAACTCCTTCCGAATATTTTTGAAAATAATCAAAAAGAATCAAAAGTAATCTTTGAAAGTAGTCGAATTATTTTTTGATTACTTTTGATTCTTTTTGATTATTTTATGGTAATCTCAAGTAATCTTGATTACTTTTAGATTATTTGTAATCATAATCAATTAGTAATCAGAAATTGTTTAATAGAGAATTATATAATCAATACAATTCTTTTCAAAATGTAATCTAATTCATTAGTAATCGTAATCGAAATTTAACAGCTATGCTTTCACCTTGAGAAAGGGAAACTGTCCCAAACTGAAGATAAATAACAACGATATCCCTGAGCAAAATCACATAAAATATCTTGGTATACACCTTGATCGTCGCCTTACCTGGTCTCAACATATTGAATCCAAATCCACACAACTTAAACTTAAAACTTTACAGCTTCAGTGGCTCCTTTGTCCCCATTCTGCTCTCAACTTAAACTACAAGGTTCTACTCTACAAAGCTATTATTAAGCCAATATGGACCTATGGAATCCAACTATGGGGAACAGCTTCTGCTTCTAATATAGAAAAATTACAAAGACGACAAAATAAAATATTGCTGGTGACCCGTGGTATATTAATAACGTGATTATTCATAAGGACCTTAATATTCCATTTGTTCGCGACGAAATAAAAACCTTCTGCTCTAAATATGTACGAAAACTGGCAACTCATCCAAACCCTCTTCCACAGGATCTACTATGTTATAATGGACATATTCGCCTCAAGAAGGTCGACACATTGGCCCTCGCGGAACCACATGAAAGATGAACATTTTACGCAACGAAAAATGGATTTTCTATTGCAATGGCAATAGACCCAGAAATTATTAGTTGATTTAAGATTTTAATACTTATTGTTATTTTCTGAAATAAGAAAGATCCAATAAATAAAGAAATAAAGTAAAAAAAAAAAATTACAATTTTATTTTTTATTTTATAATCTTGAGTGTTTTTTTTTTTTACAAAAAATTTATAGATACTAATTTTACTTATTAAAACTACCAGTATTGAATTTATAGCTTAAAATCTGTATTTTCAGTACTTAAAATTAAAAATATGCCATGTTTTTACTTGTTTTTATATGTTTTTAACATAATTTTTAATACCGGTACGTACCGGTATTGCTGTTTCGATAACGGTATACCTCTTACCGAAACAGTCTTAAATACCGTTACCTTTACCGTTACCTAAACAAACGAAATCTGATACCGTTACCCTTACCCTTACCGTTATTCGTTTCGGTACCCAACCTTGGTTTTAGCCAATTGAATAGCTGAAAGCAAAATCGGCCTTAATAAAGAAGCAATTAAAAGGAAATATTTCAACAAAAAAACTATTCATGTACACAGGTAAAAATAGTTTGTAAATACAATTAAAATTTTTGTGAATACAATTAAACTTTTTATAAATACAATTAAACTTTTAATTGAAATTGCGCCTACAATTGACTTTGTAAATACAAACAACATGTTTGTTACTTGATTGTTGAATTTATTTCAATTAAATAGCCAACAACCACAATTGTTGAAATTCAAAGCAAATTTTGACAAACTATGTTGCCATATCCAAAAACCGAGTTTGTTGAAATTTAAAAAACTCAAATATCGTATTTGTTGATTTAAATTTATTTTTTAATTAAAAAATACCTTTTGAATAAAAAATACATATTTTTTACAATTAAATTTTATTTAAACATATATTTTAAACTAAACAGAGAAAACACTAAAAAATGTAACACACATAAAAAAAAAACACAGAGAAGCTTTGCTCGTTGTTTTTATCATCACCGTTTTTCTTAGCATTTCTGTCCGGAACTTTCTGAACCTTAGACGTTTTAATCCCAACATTAGCTTTAACTTTGTGCACAAAAGTTTCCGAAAATTGCACGCACAGTGCCACTTCGCAGCCAGAAATGTTTGTTTTCAATAGCTTCTTATTTTTGGTCTCGTTCCTGTGTCCTTTTGCCCTTGTTGAACTTTTTCAACAGTCTGGAAACACATATACATAAGTCCACAATGGATTGTTTTGAAAAGCCTTATTTTTTTGAGCACTTTGATTCTCTATTACCAATCGAATTTGACAAGCCGATGTATTATGAAATCTAACATATTTCTCAAAGATATTTTCATCGAGAAAAATTATTTCAATTTAAATAACGCGTGTGTATAACCGAGTTGTGTCGTTCATGAACGAAGTAGTTCGATTCAACTATTTACTTTTTTAATGATATGAACTTATCATCAGTATTCGGCCTTGCAACAATTGTTTGTATCTATCGGAGTTCAATCACTAAACAAAAAAGAACGTATTGAACGAACTAGTTTAATTACTCGAATTGACAATAATGAGCTAGTCAGCAAAGAACCTGTTGGGTTTCAACAAAAACATTTGCTGATTTTTAACAAACAAGTTTGATTGAAAAAAAAGTTGGAAACTTATCATATCAACAAAATATTTAATTTATTCAATTAAAAATGTTGTTGAAACGGAAACTGAATTTTGACAATTATTTTTATCACTTAAAATTTGGTGATCTTTTTATCTGTGTATAGCGGCCTGTACGTTAAAATCGCGACTTTTTAAAAATTTTATATGGCAGCATTGCTTTCCAAGTTGTCTCCAAAATCCAAGTTTTAGTATAATACGGGGTCACCTCTAAAAACTGTTTTTGCAAAATTTCAAGCAAAACAGTTTCCATTTGACAAAGTTATTGCAATAAATACATTTTTTACTAAGGTTAGTATCGTACTAAAGACATTTTAAGATACTAAAGTAAATTTGTAAGTAGTTGTCCATATTCGCTGCATGAAAAAACGCACAAAATTTGAGGACCCGCTTACCCGCTACATTACAAAATTATATAAAATAAGTAGTTACCAAAATAAGTAGTTATTCGTGTGCTTATACCCAGTTCAAAAATAAGTGGTTACAAATGGTTAAATAATACGACTTATATACTTACTAGTGGTTAAAAAATCAGTAGTTACCAAACTCACATTATCTTTATAAATAGATAAGTAGTCGCGTGTAAGCTAGACTGCTTATAAAAACGGCTTCGCCTAACAAAAATAACTAGTAGTATCCGACCGAACAGTTCGGCCAAAAAGTGACATTTGGTCGATTTTCTGTTATTTGAAAGCACTGTGGAGAAATTTTAATACTGCTAAAATGTTTGTTCAGTCGATTTAATTCGATTTTGAGTGTCAAATTTAAGGCAAACTCAGTACTTTAGCCATAAAACTAACTGTTCGGCCGCCGAACTTTTTTCAATTTGGCCGAACTTTCGGCGGCCGAACAGTGAATTTATTGCTTAACTTTGGACTTTTCCTTAAATTTGACACTTAAAATACATTCTAATCGGCCCAACAAACATTTTTCCATAAGCAAAATTTGTCCATAATGCTTTAACATACCAAATTCCGACCAAATACATTTTCTGGCCGAACTGTTCGGTCGGACACTAATAACTAGTACTGACGCCGAATTATAAGTAGTAAAAAATTTTAGTTTCATTATATAACCACTTATTTGGTAATGAAAGATTTTGTTGGGCAAAGCTATTATTTTAACAAGGGCATGTCCATCGATGTAACTCCTTATCTAGTAACATGTTATTCTGAACTTACAGGTAAGGAGTTTTTAAAAACATTTTGTTTAAATTTTAATTTTTTAAACCGAATGTCAATTTTAAATTCCCGGGTTTTTAACAAAAAATAGAATTTCTAAAATTTTTTAGAAAAACGAATTATTTATACCAATAAAACATCCAAACGTATGAATTTGGTATTAAAAGTAATGCAAGGGTAAGGTGTAAGGGTCCAAGGTAATGCAATGGTAAGTGGTTTAATACATTACCAAAATATTGGTAATGACACCTCATTACTATCTGCATTACCAAAAATGATATATCATTACCTTTTACATTATTTTATTATATAAAATAATGACTTCCTAATAACGGCCTTTTGTATTCATTGTTTCTAAATATAAAAGAATGACTTACTCGTAATAGTTTAAATAAGTACTTTTTACATAGTTAAATTTTATACATTTTTATTTATTATATGGGCATTTCCATCATGTCGAACGGGACCATCGAACACATTCAAAGTGAAAAAAAGTCAAAATAAATCGGATTTTTATTTTGACAACAAGCTTTATTTATATCTCTTTATTAGCCCTATAATTGGTGCTGAGGTTGATTTTTAGCTATTTTTCGTTTTCAAGATAATTGTAAAAAACCAAGGCATTCGCACGGGACAAAAACAGAAGTGGTTTTCGCGGCTAATGCCGATTTCAGCGAAACCTGAGGCAATATTTCAATGTGACTACTTTTACACTGTTGTGCATTGATGTCTTAAAAATGGTTTTTATTTTACCCAAAAACGATTCATATTATATTTTTAATTTAATTTTATTCACTGTCGCACGGGACATTTTTTTCCATCATGAGATTTATGTTGTTTCTGTTGCTCTTTTTACGAAATTATATATAAACAAGCTTAGTAAAAATGTTTTTAAATCGACAGAAGTATTCAAGGTATTTATTTTAATATAATAACCAAAAACATACTTAAAAGAAATATGTAATATGAATTAAGTATTGTATAGTATTAAATAAAATAAACAAATATAAATTTATATGAAAATATGAAACACATTTTTTTTTTAAATCATTTACATAAGAAAAAAAATTTCAAATTTTTAAATTTTACACTTACGATGTCGCACGTGACTAACTGTGTATAAGTACCAAGATCACAATTCTTATTATTTTTCAGGTAGGTTTTTTTATTTTAATCGTATAAAAAATCTCTGTTTGTAATCAATATTTGATGAGCTTTCTACATGTACTTTCGACGCACTGATAACAAATGTTGTTTTTCAATGTCGCACGGGACATCGAAATATGCGACAATGCAAATAAAAAACTTACAGTTATTTTCAATCGCATTGTTTCTTATGCATTCTTTTATGATTCTTTGTACCTTTAGAAATTTTTTAGAGAGCAAAAGTCAATGCATAACGTCTCTGTTTAAAAACTTTTATCAAAACGAAATGTGCAATAGAAATATCCAAATAAGAAAAGATGCGCTTGTGCGAATTTGCATTCGAATACCTCGAAATGGATTATGAATAAAAGCAAAATCTTTTTACGTTATTTAAATTTGATTGTTTCTCTATGAAAATATGATAAAACAAAGTGTTTTCAAGAACTTTTAATATTTTAGTCTCGGTGGACCTATCGGTGGAAATGCCCATATGTAAATATTAAAGACTTGCACTATACAACACAGCGACATGTCTCGCATCATGCAAGTGTTATCTTGCTATGCGCTCACACATGTTTGACAATAACATATGAAGACACTGTCGAACAAATTCAAATCAAATCTATGCATACTTTTAACAGTGATTTTGCATACATGGCACTGTTGGTAAAAGTGGCACAAAAGTGCCATTTGTGGCACTATTGAATGTTCAATGGCACCTTCGCACTCTCCATAGAATTTTGGCACTTTTTACGAAAATTTCTATATAATTTGATAAAAGGTCGATATCGCTGGTTTTTCATTAAAAGCCACGCCTATTAAGAAGGGGTAGCAAAATTAAAAAACAAATGCTACACTAAAAATATCTACAATTTTTTGGACCACCTTCCAGTTCTTCGGGGACAATGTAATCATTATTTTGATATTTAAAAATAAAAGCAACGGGGATAAAATTAGAAAAACTTTAATTGATTCTATTGTATTGTCAAATTTAATTGTAAAATTTTTTGAAAGTCTTGGACCTGCTAACTTATCTTAAAATAACGTAAGTTTAGTGCTTTACTATTAGGGTTTGGGATTTCCCGGACTTTTTTATTTCCCGGGAAACGGGAATAAAAAAATTTGATTCCCGGGATTCCCGGGAATCCCGGGAAATATTTTTGAACAAAATTGTTAATGAAAACAACCTATATAAGTAATTTTTGTTAAAAAAAAACACTATTTCAGTACAAATTTAGTCTGTGTAGTGAGAATTCAAAGTAAAAATATCAGAATGTTGAACATTTGATTTCACATAAATTACTCTAAGCACTTCCAAATGAATTGCATGATTCCAGCAGAAAGCACCCACTACTGGACTGTCGGAAACAAACCGTTTCATCACATTTGGCCCATTAGATATGATGGCCACAAGTTATTTTCCAAAGACAAATAAAAATCTTCTAGTCTTATTTCTACAATTCTTCTCATTTCATCAGCATTACATCTTTTTGATATATAAACCAACCCCATGTTATAAAATGAATCATTTCCGTTTATACATATGTTGAAATATCTCTTTTTTGATATTCTTGTCCATTCATCTAAGATTATTGTTAGAAATATTGCTCGATATTATTGCTTACATTATTGTAGTAATTTAATATAATATTCTTTACATCGGTTTCATTTTTTTGGCAGTTCCAGGTTTTTATTATAAAAACTTTCTCGAATAAACGAAGATCTAGTTATGGTGCGGATTGACATTCCGTCGACTGCGGCTAATTTGGATACCATTTCAGGAAATGTTTGCCCTACCATAAAACGTTCAATGCCTATTCAACTTATACTTTTTTCTGCGGGTACTTTGCTAATTTTAACTGGAACATTATTCTTGTTGTTCTTTTCATCAAGAGAAGTTGCATGACCATCAATTTTTTTTTTGTGAACCAAATTTAGATGTCGGATAACCAAATTTAGATACTTCCGTTAACCATTAGTCTTTTAGGGCAAATATCAGTCAAAGTTTAAAGTCGACTTTAATTTGAATCATACGGTTTTGTTCATTTTGTATATGAAAACCTTACACAAATGTTTATATTTTCAAACATTTTGCTCCAATGCTCCAGAATGCTCCAAAAATAAACGAAGTCAAGGTATACTGCCACCCAATATTTTAACTAAAGTCGACTTTAACTAAAATATACATTTGAAAAATTCAGATAGTAAGGGCGATTATTTGTAAGAAACAAAACTTTTTTTCATATCTCTTTTAAACATTTTACCAAGTTTTTAGGTTTTACTACTTTAATTTTGAATAAGTTATGCGAAAATTCGTTATTAGTTGAAATGCTCCTAATTACTTGGCAATGATTTTTTTTGTGTATCAAATAAATTGTTTCCCTTTTAAAAGATTTTAACAATGACATTTTTGTTTTGGTATTTAAATCAAAAACAATTTTAAAAATTTAATATTTTTAAAATTTCCCGTTTTCCCGGGAAAAATATATTATTTTCCCGGGAATTCCCGCCAAACTTTTCCCGGGATTTCCCGGGAATTCCCGCCCGGGAATTCCCGAACCCCAAACCCTATTTACTATAGTTAAGAATGGCATTTTTATATGAAAATATTTGCGGTAGGTAATGTTAAACTCGGGTTACTTTTTAGATAAGTTGCCCGCCTTTTTTTTTTGTCTTTTTACTTAACCCTTAAATGCATGATCTCTACAATTTTAACCATTTTTTTATATATGATTTCTAAAGGCACATTTCCAGAAAAATACCAAAAAAAATTATTTAAAAAAAAGTTGATTTTTATTGAAAAATATGGTTTTTTGCCAAATAGCTAAATTGTGATTATTTTAACGTGTATGAAAGAAACAAAAAAAATATATATGAAATATTAATTATATATTTATTGTTGCCAAAATTATCTTATTGCGAGAATACCACTTTAAATATTTTAACTAACATTTTTGCACTTTTTGTAAAAAATCGCGTGTTTTAGATTTTTCACAAACATACGAAGCAAAACCAAGATTTTTCCTATAACTGTTTAAAAAATCTGAGTTATAGTTTATAAGAGCACTTTGTGCAAAAAGGGCCCCAATGCCCAAAAATTGAGTTTTATGCATCAAGTGGCGTTTTTTATTAAGAAACTCGTATGTTGCCAAATGGCTACACCATGCATTTAAGGGTTAAAGTAACTAAATGTATAAATATTTGAAATAAAAGCTGAACATATTTTTTGAAACATTAAATGTTGCTTAAATTTTTTTTTTTTGGCACTTTTCAAGCTTTTTTTGGCATCATTGAGGCACCAAACGAAAATTCTCAAATACCATCACTGATACATGGACATAGAAAATGAACATGTCAACTAGGGATGCCGAACGGGACTGGTTTTTACAAATCCCGGGATTCGGGATTTTGAAAATTGAAATCCCGGGATCCCGGGATTTTTCGGGATCCCGGGATTTATCGGGATCCCGGGATTTTTCGGGATTTCGGGATTTTTCGGGGTTTCGGGATTTTCTTGTTTCATCATATTTTTAATTTTAAAACCAAATAGCTCAAATAAATCCTACAAATTAAAATAATTCATTATAAATCTACTTATTATTTTTTGTAGTATGAAGAAATAAACAAATTAAGCCGGATTCACAATGCTGGAGTACTCCTCGCTGCATAGTGGAGTATAGAGAAAGCATGATACAAAAAATATGGAGTACTACAGCATTGTGAATCTGGCTTTAATCAGAAACTCCATTCATAGAAATAAGTATGTAAATATAGCAGAGAAAGCTACTTAAAATTAGTAAAAAAGGTTCCGCGATTAAATCTACTTAAATCAGCAGAACTTGTTTGCTAAACAATTGTTAAATTTCCGAAATATAAGTAATATACTTATGAGTTAAATTTAAATAAATTTCAAATTACAATTTACTTCTGAAGAAACTTTTTAACTAGCCGAAACACTGCTTATCTACAAATTTTTAGTTATATTTGTAAAAAATTTATTGAATGCAAATACAAACTACTCTGCCGAAATCATCAGAAATATTTAGCGACTATTAGTTTTTTTAAATCAACTAACATTAAATACTATATTAAACACATACCTCTGCTGATTTCAGAAAGGCAGTTTGTGAGATTTTTATAATTTAACAAAAACTTGCTGTTTTTAGTCGGCAAAATTATTCTGAATGAAGTTATGATTTTAGCAAGTCATCAATAAAATAAATAAAAACATATCCGTTTATAGATTAAATAAAGCTGAATTATGATTTTTAAAAGTTTCACAGCTGAATAAAAGTTTTTAAATTATTAAGGTTGTTATTCAGATTTATTCAATCTGTAATCTATTTGAATCTATTACTTACACTCATAAAAAAATTACGTACAAATGCATAGGTCAAAATTGTGCTGGCGCAAATACATGTACTATTTCCTGTTATTTTAGCAGAATTTTGACCTATTTCTACGGACTTTTTTAGAGAAAATAACAGAAAAATTAGTTCAATTTAATCAGAACGCGTTTAGCGTTTGACTTTTGTACTATTTTTTTTTATAAGTGTATGAATAGGAAAAATTAGTTTTTTAATAACATTTAATAAGATATTAGATTTATGTGATTTTGGTCGAATATAACAATAAAAACAAATACAAAAAGAGGTAAAATATGCCAAATAATGAAATCGGAAATCCCGGGATTTTTTCAAGTCCAATCCCGGGATTTCGGGATTTCTAAATCCCGAAAATCCCGGGATTTTCGGGATCGGGATTTCGGGATCGGCATCCTTAATGTCAACAAGTGCGACACATGCGACATATACAGCATATGTTGTTATTGATGCATTATAATCATTTGTATGTATTTCTCATTATATGCAATAAAACTGCAAATAAAATAAGAAAACTTATTATAAAATATGAAAAATTCTTTTAACACGGTGCTACAAAAAAAAAAAATGTTGTAGCTGAGTATATTACACGCACAAAATAAATACAGTCACTTTTTGTTAGTTGTTTCTGAAGTTTTTCCGTTGAGTTGTTTTTAAAAATAAGAACAGTTGTTTGTAGAAGAAAAATAATTTTTTACACTTTTCACAAGTTATTTAAAAATTTAACTAAATAAAATAAAAAAAAGGAATTTTGTAGTAAAAGTTGTTTGAAATAAAAAACAACAATACAGTTATCCAATTTGTTTTTTTTTTAGTTTTTTAGTAAAATCAAATATAAATTTAGTTCTTCGCACCATTTTGCTTGTTATTTTTATAGTAAAAATAAATTAACTTTAAGTTGATTTTACAGTTTCTGATAGTCAATTATTGATGGTCAAAAATAAAATAAATTGTTAAATTAAATGAAAATGTTAGTAGACCTGGTTTTCACTGAATTTTATTCGTTTTAAATTGTATTTTTAGTTAATTTTACCTTCAAAATAATTTATGTGTACAAAAGTTGTATTTTTTGTGACTGGTGCATTTAAATATTTGTAACTCAGTAACTTTTAAACCGATTTTGAATTTTTAAATTGTATTTAAAATAAACTTGCTGGTATTTTCCTAATATATATATGTGTACCTTCTTTGTATTATTAATATAAATATAAATATGTAGAGATTGTTTTATTAACCCTAGTAAAAATGATTTTTATATTCATATATGATTTTTATACAATCATTTATGATTTTATACACTTATAACTTGTCGAGTTTTGGGAAACATATATTTTTATATGATTATATCAAAAGATATTTAATTATATAAAATTATATTAACCAGATCCACCATTTTTCGGATCAAATAATATATTTTTTATATAATTATATTAACCCATACATGATTTGATAAGGAAAATGGTGGATCTGGTTAATATAATTTTATTTAATTAAATATCTTTTAATATAATCATATACAAATATATGTTTTACTATACTCGACAGGTTATAATTGTATAAAATCATAAATGATTATATAAAAATCATATATGAATATATAAAAATCATTTTTACTAGGGAATAATCAAAATTTTCATATTTTTAAAACTTTTTCAACTTCTACGAAGGCTTTTTTCGAATCTACTTTTAAGACAATAATATTCTTAAAGTTAGTGTTTTCCTCAGTATAATGAACCTTCGCTTGTTAAAATTGGTTAAAAATTGACAAAGTTATTGTACTTTTTCTAAACAATGAAAAACCGAGTAACAAATTAATGAGTATATTGCAACTTCTCAAACCGGTTTTGTAATATGAATATATGAATATAGACCTGCAACCAGTGTTGCCACAAACAAAAATTTTTTGTAACCAAAATGTTTAAAAAAGGTTACCAAATGAGAAAAAAAATAACCAAAATTTAAAGTTTCTTAGTTTTTATTTAAATATATTAAAATATTTACTCCTAAATTCATATATGCTTTATAAAATTATAGGAGGTTTATTGAACAAATTTTGTAAGAAGATTTCTTTTTGTAAACCTCCTATAACTTTACAATGCAAATTTAATTATTAACAAAATTTGTATTTTGGATTCTTTTACATATTAAATAAATACTTACTTCGGTGGGTCTCATACTCTAAAACCTTCAGTATGAGACCCACCGTTAATAACTAAAAAATTTGAATTTAATTTCATTCCAAATAGAGATCAACAAATTAGTTTCAGGTAGAATTCATCACTGTGTTATTTAAAGTATAACAAATATTATTCTATAAGGTTAAAACATCTCTTTGGCAGACCACACATAGTGGGAATGATTTTGGTTTTTGCACAATTTTTTTAAGTGCATTATATTAATAAAATCAAGGTTATTTCGAAACTTTGTTTTTATTAAAATAAGTTGTGAAAATTTTCTTTCGGCAGCAACTAAACTATGTGGCAATGCCAGTGGATTGTGATCAAAATAAATTAGTTATTCAAAACAGTTTTCATCCATTCCCCTTTTGTATTTGCATTCTTCATCAAAAAATTTAACTATATCCATGTCACTGTTTAATTCTGTAATGGAGCAATTCCATATGAAAACGATCAAAATTGGCAAATTTTTGGACGACCCCTCTCCGATTTTAAAATAAATAGTCTCAATCGATTGCCCAGCAAAAAATAATGTACCTACATATTTTTTTTTTTTTTTATAGTGACTGGTTTAGTGGTGGTGTACACCACTGTCATGTGACAAAATTGAAGAATTCTTCATAAGGGACCTCATTGAAAGTTGTTTTAAAAAAAAACTACTAAAGCGATCGCTTTAGTGAATCAGGCTTTAATTGAAAAATAAAATTTTCCTAATTTTTCTCAGAAATTTACCTTTTTTCCCATGAAAATTAAATTTTCCGATTTTCCACAGAAGCTCCTAAATTTTCCGGCTAATTTTTTTTTTTTTTGGATTCCTCATAATTTTTGCTTTAAGAATCAGCAATAAAAAAATGGGCCCCGACTCCTTGTTTGGACAGGAGAGGAGCATTTAAGAGACCACCTTGTTCTCATTGTTTTTATATTTTTTATAATTGAATTATTTGTAATTATTTAACATTATTTTATTTTATTATTAAAAATACATTTTAAAAATTATTTTACAGTTAAAAATATATTTATGAAGAAAAAATCAATTTTTTTTAAGAGCCCCAAGTTGAGTGTGTAGTGAATATGGTCTGCCTGCCTTCACAAGATCGGCCATAAATCCATGGATAATAGCAGCAGTGGCATGTAATGGCACACCAAACCCGACTGAGGCTACAGGTCATAAAATGTTTTGTAAATTTTTTAAATTACCAGGTAATAAATATTTCGCCTAAAATGACACGTGCAGAAACAAGTCATAAAACACGGATTTTCCATAAATATGGCGAAATATTTATTACCTGGTAATTTAAAAAATTTACAAAACATTTTATGACCTGTGGTCGGCTTATTGGCAGTAACCAATTAAGTCCCTCTTTAAAAAACATTTTATGACCAGTAGTTCACGCAAATTTTCCTATTAAAGAAAAGCAAATATCGCTTATTTTTTTTTACCTATTTTTTACCAAAAAATAAATATAAATACTTCACACACTCTGAGTAAAATTTTAGTTGAATACTAAACGTGAAAGTGTTAAAGTGTTTTTTTGTAAAGTAAAGAGTGAAGCTGTAAAGACAATTTAAAGTAAAATTAATAAATTTTGCTGCAATCCATTTAACAAGAGTGGACATTGTTCGAAAAAGATAAAAGTATTAAAATTAACTGGTGTTTCGAAGCGATACATGAATGAATTAAATATACAATACGGTGAAGAAGCAGAATTCATTTGCCCCAAGTGTAAAATCGATTTGTCTCAACAAGCAAATGCATTGAAACAAATGCAACCACAATCCGAGAGTGAAATGACAATTGAACAAAATGTTTCATCTGATAGTGAGGCAGACATTCCGATGGTCAATATGTCTTTGAGTCCTTTGAATGAGGCTATTACCACTTTAGGTGAATCGCGTATTACAAAAAGAAAGTTGCGAAGTGAAAAATACAGGAAAGAGAAAAAAGGCAAGGTTATGAGTGCAATCGCGACAATATTTGATGAAGACTCTGATAACGAATGCAGTCAAGCAGATGACGTTGATGACGGCAAACAAATGATTGAGCAGTTGAAAAGAAAATTCAATTTAGCGACCACTTTTCCGGAGAAATATCTCATTATATCTGTGCTGCCTCAATCATGGTCTATACGCAAGATTTCTGAACAGTTTCAAACATCTTTTTACATCGCGAGAAGAAGCAAAGAATTAGTTCGACAGAAGGGCATATTGGCGACTCCCACAAAGAAATTTGGCTAAAGGACCCTCAGCGAAGCAACGGTGAAATTGATTCAAGATTTTTACTGCAATGATGACAACAGCCGCGCCTGCCCAGGTACACGTGACTATGTTATCACACGTGAAGATGGAGAAAAAGTACACAAGCAGCGCAGATTATTATTATGTAATCTATCCGAAGCATACCATCAGTTCAAAGAGAAATACCCAGCAGAAAAAGTGGGATTTTCTAAGTTTGCCATCCTACGACCAAAAGAATGCGTGCTGGCATTAGACAGGCACGGAACGCATTCAGTCTGCGTTTGCATGTTTCATCAAAACATCAAATTAGTGTTCTTTCCATGCAAGAAATTGAACGTATTTCACGGTGAAATTGAAACATATAGGGACCTCCTGTTTCCTAATTTTTCTCAGAAATTTACCTTTTTTCCCATGAAAATTAAATTTTCCGATTTTCCACAGAAGCTCCTAAATTTTCCGGCTAATTTTTTTTTTTTGGATTCCTCATAATTTTTGCTTTAAGAATCAGCAATAAAAAAATGGGCCCCGACTCCTTGTTTGGACAGGAGAGGAGCATTTAAGAGACCACCTTGTTCTCATTGTTTTTATATTTTTTATAATTGAATTATTTGTAATTATTTAACATTATTTTATTTTATTATTAAAAATACATTTTAAAAATTATTTTACAGTTAAAAATACATTTATGAAGAAAAAATCAATTTTTTTTAAGAGCCCCAAGTTGAGTGTGTAGTGAATATGGTCTGCCTGCCTTCACAAGATCGGCCATAAATCCATGGATAATAGCAGCAGTGGCATGTAATGGCACACCAAACCCGACTGAGGCTACAGGTCATAAAATGTTTTGTAAATTTTTTAAATTACCAGGTAATAAATATTTCGCCTAAAATGACACGTGCAGAAACAAGTCATAAAACACGGATTTTCCATAAATATGGCGAAATATTTATTACCTGGTAATTTAAAAAATTTAAAAAACATTTTATGACCTGTGGTCGGCTTATTGGCAGTAACCAATTAAGTCCCTCTTTAAAAAACATTTTATGACCAGTAGTTCACGCAAATTTTCCTATTAAAGAAAAGCAAATATCGCTTATTTTTTTTTACCTATTTTTTACCAAAAAATAAATATAAATACTTCACACACTCTGAGTAAAATTTTAGTTGAATACTAAACGTGAAAGTGTTAAAGTGTTTTTTTGTAAAGTAAAGAGTGAAGCTGTAAAGACAATTTAAAGTAAAATTAATAAATTTTGCTGCAATCCATTTAACAAGAGTGGACATTGTTCGAAAAAGATAAAAGTATTAAAATTAACTGGTGTTTCGAAGCGATACATGAATGAATTAAATATACAATACGGTGAAGAAGCAGAATTCATTTGCCCCAAGTGTAAAATCGATTTGTCTCAACAAGCAAATGCATTGAAACAAATGCAACCACAATCCGAGAGTGAAATGACAATTGAACAAAATGTTTCATCTGATAGTGAGGCAGACATTCCGATGGTCAATATGTCTTTGAGTCCTTTGAATGAGGCTATTACCACTTTAGGTGAATCGCGTATTACAAAAAGAAAGTTGCGAAGTGAAAAATACAGGAAAGAGAAAAAAGGCAAGGTTATGAGTGCAATCGCGACAATATTTGATGAAGACTCTGATAACGAATGCAGTCAAGCAGATGACGTTGATGACGGCAAACAAATGATTGAGCAGTTGAAAAGAAAATTCAATTTAGCGACCACTTTTCCGGAGAAATATCTCATTTTATCTGTGCTGCCTCAATCATGGTCTATACGCAAGATTTCTGAACAGTTTCAAACATCTTTTTACATCGCGAGAAGAAGCAAAGAATTAGTTCGACAGAAGGGCATATTGGCGACTCCCACAAAGAAATTTGGCTAAAGGACCCTCAGCGAAGCAACGGTGAAATTGATTCAAGATTTTTACTGCAATGATGACAACAGCCGCGCCTGCCCAGGTACACGTGACTATGTTATCACACGTGAAGATGGAGAAAAAGTACACAAGCAGCGCAGATTATTATTATGTAATCTATCCGAAGCATACCATCAGTTCAAAGAGAAATACCCAGCAGAAAAAGTGGGATTTTCTAAGTTTGCCATCCTACGACCAAAAGAATGCGTGCTGGCATTAGACAGGCACGGAACGCATTCAGTCTGCGTTTGCATGTTTCATCAAAACATCAAATTAATGTTCTTTCCATGCAAGAAATTGAACGTATTTCACGGTGAAATTGAAACATAGAGGGACCTCCTGTCGAAGTCGTTGTGCGCATACCCAACGGAAAATTGTCATCTGTCCAAATGCGACAATTGTCCGAAGATTGACGAGCTAGAGCAATATTTGGCGGAAAAGTTTGAACAGCTGTTAATTCAGGAGGTGCATTTCAAACAGTGGATAATTAGCAGCGGCAGATGTTCCCTTGAGACCGTGGTAAAGCAGATTCCGGAATTCATCGAGGAATTCGGATTCAAGTTGAATGAACTGAAGGCGCACCATTTCATATCCGAGATGCAATCGAAATTTCTAAAGGAAAGTAAGGAGAAATTAGCCCAAAATGAATTCATTGTGATAAGCGACTTTGCCGAGAATTACACTTTTCTCGTTCAGGATGAAATTCAGGCTTATCACTGGGCAAACGACCAGTGCACGGTGCATCCTTTTTGCATTTATTTCAAAAACGAAGATAACGAACTACAGACCGTAAGCCTTGTTGTTGTCGCGGAGAGTTTAGCTCATAATTATGTGTCCGTTTATTTATTTCAAATGAAACTGTTTGAATTCTTAAGATCAAAATTCGATGCAATCGACAAAGTAACGTTTTTCTCAGACGGCGCGGCTTCTCAGTACAAGAATAAAAAAAATTTTTACAATCTTTGCATAATTGAAGAAGAACAAAACTGCAAGGTCGAGTGGCACTTTTTTGCGACGTCCCACGGTAAGGGCCCATGCGCTGCGTTAGGGGGAACCCTAAAACGCATGGCGACTAAGGCAAGTTTGCAAAGGCCATATACTGACCAGATCTTAAATGTACAACATTTGTTTTCGTGGATTCAAAGCAAGGAAATTGCCATTAACACAGTTTTATGCACTCAAAAAGAACACGATGCCATGGAGCGACGAATTCAAAACAGATATAATAATGTCAAAACTATAACTGGAACGCAAAAGTTTCATTGCTTCATACCAAATATTTCTGATATGTCAATTAATGTAAAGCGGTACTCTTCGTCTGCCGACGTGCTAAATTTAAAGTTACTTTAATTTTATAATGATGCCAAGACAATTGAAATTTTTAATAAATATTGTAATTAAGTATAAGCAGCAAAATAAGAAAGATTTTTTCTTCATAAATGTATTTTTAACTGTAAAATAATTTTTAAAATGTATTTTTAATAATAAAATAAAACAATGTTAAATAATTACAAATAATTCAATTATAAAAAATATAAAAACAATGAGAACAAGGTGGTCTCTTAAATGCTCCTCTCCTGTCCAAACAAGGAGTCGGGGCCCATTTTTTTATTGCTGATTCTTAAAGCAAAAATTATGAGGAATCCAAAAAAAAAAAAAAATTAGCCGGAAAATTTAGGAGCTTCTGTGGAAAATCGGAAAATTTAATTTTCATGGGAAAATTTAATTTTCATGGGAAAAAAAGGTAAATTTCTGAGAAAAATTAGGAAAATTTTATTTTTCAATTAAAGCCTGATTCAATACCTTACCAACGAGCTATCACTCGTTGCGATCGCTTTCAATGAGGTCCCTTATGAAGAATTCTTCAATTTTGTCACATGACAGTGGTGTACACCACCACTAAACCAGTCACTATAAAAAAAATATGTAGGTACATTATTTTTTGCTGGGCAATCGATTGAGACTATTTATTTTAAAATCGGAGAGGGGTCGTCCAAAAGGTGATCGCTTTCATATGGAATTGCTCAATGTTCGAAAATCTTAATAATTTCCATTGGGTTAAAATCTTTTCTTCATTACCGCTCGCTAAGTTTGGGAAAAATGACAATAAAGGCTCCAAAGTTATTTCTAAATTATTTAAAATTTAATTTGGTGTTATTATGGCAAGATGTTTAAATCTTTTCTTGAAAATTCAAAGCCCGGGTAAAAATCTTAATATGGTGTCATACATAAGTATATGTTTTTTGATAAATCCCCATATACAACGACATACAACTTGATCCGAAAAATGGGTCATCTACATGTGTCTAATTATATCAAATTAAATATAATTTGATACAATTTGATCCGAGATTTGTCCATATCCAGGACATCAAATTATATTTAATTTGATATAAAAATATCTGGTTTTATAAAATTTTGTCTGATAGTAGGCATACTTTTTATGCATACAAGCTATTAAATTTACATTGAAATGTCTATGGTTTTAAAAATTTTGAAGACCCAAATTTTAAAACATAAAATAAAAATTTATTTGAATACTTTTGTTTTCTAAATCGTACGCATAATTTTTTAATATGATTTTACATGCAAAAACATCACGTGAACATTATTTGGCTAGGGAGTATTAACTCTGAATTTGCAGATAACTAATTTTGATGTTATATTAAATTAAATTATATTTTTAGTACGACGACACATACAGTGTTATAAAACTCAGTATCAAATCATATATAATCATATCGATCACTACATATAATTTGATTAGTTTTATAAGGCTTATGTAGTTATATATGGAGTCAGATTTGGGGATATGTAATAATATCAATTACCTTACAAAAAATTCGTTGAAAAAATAATATCAGATGTAGTTGTATATAATGAAATGTGTCTTAATTTGACTCCATTCATTGTCAGATGTAGCCCAATCACATGATATATGACAATATATAACTATTTTTACTCGGGAGTATTTTGAGATTTCTTTTAAAAGTTCTATATAAAAAGATTCGGCCTTACTATCAATATTTTTCAAAAGTATATTTTTGTTAAAGTCGACTTTATTTTAAAACAAAGGTTTTGTTTTAACCGTACTATACAAAATATTTAAAATAGAACTTTTAAAATAATGCCAAACATATACATTAAAAAATTTTGTTTATTTTTATTTAAAACCAAAACAAAATATTTAAAAATAAAAAGGAAATTTGTAAACAAAATTTGAAAATTTCAAATTTAAAACAGAAATTTAAGGTATATTTTAAATATTTTGTATGGTACGAAAATTAAAATAATAGTCGGCTTTTGTGATTTAAAATCGACTTTTTTCTTTTTTATAGTAAAGGTGATTGTGTTTTTTTTTAATTTCATATTTTTTTAAGTTGGACAAGTTACTTTCATTTAAACAAAGTTCAGCTTTACGGAAAATAAAATTTTTTCTACATTTAATTAATTACATCAATTAATTTCATCAAGTAAATTAACCGTTTTTAATGAAATTAAACTATTAACGTAATTACTTTTGGTGAAATTGCTCAAAACTAATTTAAAATTTAATTTCAATTGAACATTAACATGTGGAAGACACATTTCTTTCGATTGAATTTCTTTATTTATTATATTAAGAATATATGAGAGAAATAAAAAATAAACCTTAGAGCTAGTATCGCCTACTAGTTAACCCAATTCACAAGCTTTTTACCGTTTACTTCCAAGTCGAAGGATATAAAATATAAATGCAAAACAGGCCACTGCTCAGTTATACGATTGATTACATTACATAGTGTCAGTCATCGGGTACCAGAAATACCTAATATTTTATATGACTCTACACTGCAATAATCTTAAAATTCTTTAAATTCAAGAATACATTTCGAATTATTCGCAAAAAAGTTACGGGAAGCTTCTTACAAGCATAAGCAGTACATAAACCTAAAAACACAGAAAAAAAATTTATAAGTATACTTGATTGCCAAAAATGTTACCAAACTGAAAAAAAAGTTCACATCTCCACATTGGAAAAAAAAATAACCAATTTTGGTTAAAAATAACCAAAACGGCAACACTACCTGCAACCTATATTATTAGGTCATTTGACGAGTGAATTTTTAGTCTATCGCAGTATTAGTAATCACATTGTATATACGTGAATAGATTTCGCAAGTTCCAATTATAATAAAATCCATTAAACAATTTTCTTAATTAGTTTTTGAGTTTTTAATAAATTGTATCAATTCCGTGAAAATGAGCAGTGCAAGCGAAATAAAATTAAAAATTGAAAATGGCATACACCTATTCTACCGGGAAAAAAGTTCAAAAAGAGAGTTATTTAATATATTTGAAAAAATAAAAAATAACGGTGAAGTCAGTTTGTTCAAAATCGCTCTAGATTTTGCGCAATTCGCGATTTTACTTTTTTCCAATTTTCACAGATTTTTTTAAAAAATTTATTTAAAACTACTAAAAATTAGTTAAAAATGATGCTGCAGAAAAAACTGCTAAAATTAGCAGATCATTTTTCCTATATATTAGTAATATAGGAAGAGCAAAAATAAAACTTTTAAATATACAGAATTTTAGTTAAATTTTTGTTAACGGAAAATAGCAAATTAGCCTGCTAAAATGAGCAAAATTTTTTTCTAAATAATTTGTAGCCTAAAAGATCTCAGAAAAATTTTAAACTTTCGAAGTTTATTTTCGTTTTTTTTTGAAATGCAAATAAAAATCCAGTCTTTCGAAAACAGCAGTTTACAATTTGTCTTTAGCAAATATTTCTGCTGATTTTAGCAGGATAGACTGCTATTTGCATTTAACTAAATTTTGCTTAAAAATAGCAAAACATTTGTAGATATAACAGTTTATTTTTGCTATTTTTAGTCTATTAATATTTAGCAAAATTTTGTGCAGATTCTACAGTACAATTTGTTATTTTCAATTAACTATTGTGAAAGTTAAATAATAAAATTCTGTAAATTTAACAGTTTTAATTTTGCTGTTCATATTCTACTAGTATTTAGCAAAACAATCTGCTAATTTCAGCAGTTTTTTCCGCAGCATAATTTTTACAAGCTTTTAGTAACTTCTTCTGCTGTTTTTACAGATTTATTTCTATGAGTCTAACTATAGCTCAAGAAAAAAAAACGGCAAAACTTTACTTTATGGGGCACCCCTCAAAAAAAAAAAAAAATATGACCCCCTCTGGAATTAAAAAAGAAACATTTTTTTCTATATGATGTTAAGGGAGCCGGGGCCCCCAGGACCCATTAGGTCCGAAAAACCGAAACACGCCCAAAATGGCACGTGTGATGACTCAAATTAAAGATTCCAAATATGCATTTTGTTTTAATATCCGGAAAATAGAATTCGGACTAGGTGCATTTTTGTAATTTTTTTTGGTGTTAAAAAATACTATTTTGAAAAATGTACGTAAACTTTTTGGTGATAAAGTGTGGGATTTTTTAGGAAAAAGTGAAAATTTTACGAAATTTAGGGGGTTTTTTTGCATATTATGAGACAAAGCGTCGCAGGCGAAAAAAGTTTTAAAAAAATCGCGGGATTTTTTCAAAAAATTTTTAATTTTTTGGTACATAGCGTCAGAGCTTTGAAGAATTAATTCCTTAATTCAATTTTTCAATTCTGAATTAAAAATTCGATGAATTAATTCACTAAGTACCATATATTGAATGGAATTAATTCATATTTGCTTTCGTTCGATTTATTTTGTTCCGAATTAATTCAATTGCAATAGTTCTTTTTATTAAATCAAATGAATTAATTCACTGGTGAACACGTTCAATTTTATAAATCGAACGGAAAAAAGTGAATTAATTCCTTACTGAATTAATTCACTACTGAATTCGTTCAATTTCATTTTCGTTCAGTGAATTAAAAAAAAATAAAATTACGTTCAGTGTTTTTCAAAAAATTTTTCATTTTTTGGTACGTTGTGGTCATGTTTGAATTCTTAAGAAAATTTTCGTTTATTTGAGTACCCATACTTTATAATTAGTACATTAAGTGGCTATTTTAGACTCCCGGGGGTCTTAAATGGATCTAGTGTCAGCCACACTTTACGGATCATAAAACCAAATGCATTTTTAAAGTCGGGAGAAATTTTCCTTTAATTTGAGCCGTCGCACTTACCATTTTGGGTGTGTTTCGGTTTTTTGGACCTAGCGGGTCCCAGGGGCCCGGCCCCCTTAACACCATATAGAAAAAAATTTTTCTTTTTTAATTCCAGAGGGGGTCATATATTTTTTTTTTTTTTTAGGGGTAAGTTGATTCCATGCACTAGAGATTAATCAGAACTGGGTCGACAACGACAACGAGAGTTGCTTTTTCATACACTCACAATATTTATTCCTTAAAATCAACCGAATATGTACATTAAAACAATTGAAAATAAATTAAAAAAAGGACTACCCACTTTTCGTTCAAAACAATTGTATTTTGTCGTTTATTTTTAATTGTTAATTTATTAACTGGCAAAGTCGGTAAAAATAATAGATTTCTCGTTTATTTTAAAATTAATCGTATTATAACAACTGATTGTTTTTAACAGAAAATTTTGATTGAACATTTTAACTTCTACCGAAAGTCCGTAGTTTGTGTATTTTCTTTATTGAATGACTGATAGGAAAAGTTAAAAAATATATTTCTTTGTAATTTAACTACTTATTCAATTGAAACAACTTTACTGATTTACTTTTTAAACAACTGTTGAACTTTTACGGTAAAGTTATTGTGAGTGTATATTTTGTATGGGAAGCAAAATGTCATGTCGTCCGGGTATTTGTCGTAGGAATAGAATCTATTCTATTTTCGTGACGACACACTAAACACACTTAAAATATTTGTCAAATTGTTGCCATATTTTTAACTAATTAAAGATTGCCATTAGAACAGAGTTGTTAGAAATTGGTATTAGAGCTGCAAAAATTCGTACTTTGTTTACAAAAAATTAATCTTTTTGACAGAAGAAATATAATTGAAATTTAAAATACATAATTTACGGCAAAAAACAAAATTAAATACAATAAAATATAAAGCAACAAGAATTAGTGAAAGATCAATTGAATTGGTGAAGAATTGTCGTGAAACAAATACAACAAAATTCTTGTTTTGCTTTCCTTTTTTTTCTAAACGTCAACAAATGTCTACGGTCGATTGTCGCTGAATATAAATTAATCGTGACGACTTTTGCTGTCGTCGGTCGACAATCGACCCAGTTGTGATTAACCTCTTAAGTGTGTATCAATATCTCAATAACTTTTGTAACTATAGTCGCTCAAAATCAAAATTTCAAAATTTTTTTTAGGTTTTGCAAAAAAAATTTTAATATACATATGTAACACAATGCCCGATTGTAAATATCAAAGGCTATGGACATAGAAATAGGACACTTCATACAAAATTAACTTTCATGCATTTCTCTTAATAATTATAAAGCAATAATTATATATCTTTTCTATTATAGTAAACTGTAATCAAGTAGTCTCAGATTATAAAAAAGGGCCACGGTAAGGACTATAGTTTTTTGTTGACTACAAAAGAAAAAAACCGGATCGAAATCGGTTAACCCACCTTGGTTGTACAGTGGCAGCCGATTTTGAACTTATGGTTGTGAGAAAAACGCGTTTGAAGTCTAAATTTAATTTTAAGCTAAGGAAATAGCAAAATTTAAAAAAATTGTGAATGGAGTAAAGTTATATCTCCTAGCTTACTACATGTCCACCAAATTTGGGACTAGTCTATAATTTTGTACATTTTTTAACTTATTTCGTATTTTTTCCCCATTTTTATATATATTGATTACTTTTATAACTTATATTAAGCCATCAGCACATGCCCCATATGACGTGACTTTAACACCAATCAAGGAATCGTCATTGGCTTTTCTTTGAAAACAGTGTGCAATTATTACATCTTTTGATGTAGTTATTATCTTTTTATTCTGTCCTGTTATAAGATATACGATTTTTAATTAAAACAAGTTAATAAAAATGCAAACAAAAAGTGTTACACAAATTTACCACGTAGAGTACTACTTTGGGACTAAAACATATTTTACAAAAAAAAAAACATTGAAATTTTCGGCGCATATAGAGAAAAGTATATTCCATCTAAATAAAATATAAAAAAAATTCGAAAACGAAATTTTTCCTAGAGTCCCCTTAAATAATTTAATACGGGTCGCGCGGAAAAGTCGGCTAAAAAAGTTTCTAGACGTCGTAAAAACGAGCATCCTGTCTTGGCCGCTGCCGCAGTAGCCAAATTACTTTAATTCACATAAAATCATTAAATAGTATCCCCCGTATTCAAAACGAAAAGTTAGTAGCTTCTTATAAATACATCGCACACAACGAGATGTTAACTAGAATGTTTTTAGCTCAAGCATCTTGTTAGCATAGAGTTTATTCAAAATGATTTCTTAGCACACCGATTAAGACCAACCCTGTGTTTGAAAATACAAGGCTTTTTTATTATTGTGAATGGAATTTTTTGTTTTTTGGCGTTTGATAACAGATACTTAGAAGGAATTTAGCATCAACACTAAAATGAGTTTAACAACAGTATTATGAATAAAACTCATGTTAACTCTATGCTAAATTTTCATTTTGAATACCGCTGTAAGTGTTTATGAAATTTTATGTTTTTTTCACGATAATTTGTGTAACCAACAGAGCTTTGAAGAATTAATTCCTTTTTGAATAAATTCAATTTTCTCTACAATTGAATGAATTCCTTTTCTTAAGTAATTCACTGAATTCGTTCAACTGAATGCGTTCATCAAACAACAAATTCAATGAATTAATTCAATTGCAATAGTTCTTTTTATTAAATCAAATGAATTAATTCACCGGGGAACGCGTTCAATTTTATAAATCGAACGGAAAAAAAGTGAATTAATTCCTTACTGAATTAATTCACTACTGAATTCGTTCAATTTCATTTTCGTTCAGTGAATTAAAAAAAATAAAATTACGTTCAGTGAATTAAAAAAAAAAATAATAAGTTCACTGAATTGAAAAAAAATAAAATAAGTTCACTGAATTGAAAAAAAATAAAATAAGTTCACTGAATTCAAAGCCTGTTTTCTGCCGTTCAGTAGAAGAAAACAATAATGTACAAATAAAATTTTTAAATAAGCAATTTTACAGCGTGTGCTAGTAAAAATTAACAAATTAGAAACCGGATGCTGTTTACCAACCTACATGATTCAAAAATAAAGCCTTTTACTATTAAAAATAAAAACTTTACAGATATAGATAAATTTGGAAAAAAAAATATAACTATATAACTAGTTTGAAAAATTAATAGTTATATTTTTTTCCAAATTTATCTATATCTGTAAAGTTTTTATTTTTAATAGTAAAAGGATTTATTTTTGAATCATGTAGGTTGATAAACAGCATCCGGTTTCTATTTTGTTTATTTTTACTAGCACACGCTGTAAAATTGCTTATTTAAAAAATTTATTTGTAGATTATTGTTTTCTTCGACTGAACGGCAGAAAACGGGCTTTGAATTCAGTGAACTTATTTTATTTTTTTTCAATTCAGTGAACTTATTTTATTTTTTTTTCAATTCAGTGAACTTATTATTTTTTTTTTAATTCACTGAACGTAATTTTATTTTTTTTTAATTCACTGAACGTAATTTTATTTTTTTTAATTCACTGAACGAAAATGAAATTGAACGAATTCAGTAGTGAATTAATTCAATAAGGAATTAATTCACCAGTGAATTAATTCATTTGATTTAATAAAAAGAACTATTGCAATTGAATTAATTCGTAACAAAATAAATCGAACGAAAGCAAATATGAATTAATTCCATTCAATATATATTGCTTAGTGAATTAATTCATCGAATTTTTAATTCAGAATTGAAAAATTGAATTAAGGAATTAATTCTTCAAAGCTCTGGTAACCAACGACCATATAGACTAAAGACAAACCACCCGCCTCAACTGCTGTTAAACAGTCTCTTTAATTTTATATGCAACTGGTTTTAAGTGTTTTTTTAACGCGTATTTTTTAATATTAATAAGCAAAATTTAGTGCTAATTATACAAAACTAATGCAGAGAACATATAAAACAATACAAGTGCACTTTACAATTTAATAAAAATTACTTAAAAATAATAAAAATAATTAATTAAAAACACCACATTTTTCATGTTTTTTGTTATTTTACACTGAAACTCTCTTAAAACCAGTTCAGTTTTTCAGATGAGAGCCGTGGATAGTGCCTGGTGTAACCGAATGCAATTAAGCAAATATAATTATTTTAGGGTAATCGTATCCTAAAGCTGGGTTTACATTAACTGATTTTTTTTATCTGATTTTACGTCTGATGTGATTGTCAAAAAATCTTGTATATGTCTTTCAACCAGTGAAGCCCAAACCAGGGATGATAAATGAGATTATCAAAATAGTACAACCTGCTTAAAAAATAGTACTTTTTCGACATCCATAGTACCATAAAAAAATTGTTTGTATTCTACACCACTCTATGGGTGTATTGAGCTGGTGCTTATGATGTCGGTTCTTCTGTCCTTATAAAATTAACGATCTTTATAATCAAACTGAAGGTCGCATGTTAAAAGATAATTTGATGAAATTTTGGTAAATAAGTTTGTACTGCATCAATTACTAATGCTATTGAAAATGGTTAAAATCGGTCCATGTTTTGACCTAGTAATCATGAAGAGGTCCTATCTGATATTAAATGTATTAATATTTAATGGTAAAACCAAATCAAAGCGATTTTATACGATTTTTTTCACGGGACCTATATAATTTTGTTTGTTAATGAGGTAGTGATCATTGCGGGCAAAGACCAAGGCTCAAATTTGGCTACCGGCTCTTTTTTCGGAAAATTTGAAAAATTACAAGTCTTTTATTTTTTCCCGTGTTTTTTATTCTTTGCTATTTATTCGCTATCTAGACTTAACTGTTAGACTAGTATCTAGGAGTATGCCCCGGCTAGAAAACCAGCGTGTACAGAAAACAATACTGGCAAAGCACGTTTTAAGTAGTACCGCCAATTCGTAAAAAACAGTGCTCTCCCAGTACAATTTTTGTTGCAACGTCGGCAATTTCTACCTGGGATGAATTATGTGGTATGGAATATAATAACTTGGTGCAGACGGTTGATTCAGATTTTTTATTTGAATCAAGTTGAAAGTCATATTCAATTTCTTTTGAAAGCGAAAATTATTTTAAAGGGATTTAATCAATTTAGTTCATTTGATTTATTGAACCATTAAATTAAGTACCCGACTAAAAAAGTTTTCATATAATCTTATATGATTTGATATAATTATAAACGTTTATATGCGTGGCTTTATATAACCATATACATTTATATTAGCACTTTGGTTTTATAAATATGTTTGATATGACGTTATATATAATCATATGGGATTTGGTCTTCAGCCATATATTAAGAGATCTGCGATATAGTTTATATATAATTATATATAATGGCGTATAAGCTTCTATAAACAACCTTGTATGAAAATATATAATAAAGTAAATAGAAAATTGTATTAATTATATATATAATTATATATGAAATGATATCTAATTATACAAAGTTTAATTGCACTCTAAAAATTAAGAAAAAAACTTAGAAATTGTGGATCTGGTTTTGAATTTTGCACTTTGACGTATACATAATTGAAATTAACATCTATTTTTCAAATATTTGACAAAATACTATTTATTAAAAAATTATTTTAAAGAAATAAATAAGGACAAAAAATATTTTTTTCGATGTGGAATTAAAGGTCGAAAGAACTATTTTTATTTTTAAATTTAAAAAGAAAAATTAGACAAACTTATGTTGAAATAAATACGGTTTAAGCAGGCGGTTTTCATCGCCTCTTTCGAACATTAACAGTTTGTATCGGCTGCAAACGTGTGTAATTCTTATGGCTGAATTTTTCGATACAAATTAAGAAGAGAGTGATTTAACAGAGGTAGGAAGAGTTGGGTAGTCTTTTAATTATTTAGTCGTTGGTTTAAGTTCAGTTATTTTTTCCGTGAAAAAAAAAATAATTGTGAAAGTTAATTTTTATATTTTATAAGAAAGACACACATTTTATAAGAGAGACCAAATTTTTGTAATGTGGAGTTAAACTGAAAATTTATTTTGTCAGCTATTTCCAAGTTTATTAGGAAAAAATTTGTCTAAACAACTTTTTGTCGTTTTGAATTTTGGTCTTTATTGAAATAAAATAAAATTAACCACATTTTAAAACAAGGATTTCTGTTACAAGCTGCGTTATTCTAAGTTTAAGGAAAATCTACGTCTTAAAAACGGCCTAAATCGCATTCAACCCTCATTTCATACATCTTTCCATCAATAAAATTTTTCTGTATTGCGTCAACAATACCCACTTTTTTAGCCAAACTGTTCTGTAGGGCATTAGTATTTAATATGAATAAAAATAAGTGATCTCAACAATATTTACTAAAATTTTATTTGAAAATTTTCATAAAATTATATGTTTATATATAATTTGATGAAATTAGATAGACCCATTTTTCGGATCAAATTGTATCAGGTTAGATAACATACTTATCTCGCTTGATATAATTATATATTCCAATATTCGGATCAAATTAGATATGAAGATATATATGGATTTATATATGGTGATATATGATTATATAACATCTCATATAACAGGGTACCCCTCAATTAACATAACCCTAGATGAACGGAGCTTCTTGGTTATCACAACAATTTAAAACTGCGATTATTAAGGATTTTTTTAAATAAAAAATACGAAATTTTCGAAAAATTTAAATTCACCTTATTTTTAATATTTTTGTGTAGGTACATATTTTAAAAATTTGCTTCACAGAATTACGTTTGCATCAATTTTTAAATCTTTTACTTGGGGTTTTCAACACTTTTTTAGTTTAAACTCCCATAGTTAATTTCTTTATTTTAAGCACAATATTTGGTAGGAAAATTAAAAAAAAAAAACACAAAGAACGAAAATTTGTAAATAGTACTAAATGAGTCATAGGAGTACCATAGTACTTTTGAGATTCTAATAGTACCATAAATAGTACTATAGTACTAACTTTATCATCCCTGGCCCAAACACTTGTTAGAACGACGAAGATTAATCGACTTTTTACACGTACACAACCAGTGTTGCCAACTCCTGAAGGCAGGAAAGCACCGTGAGCATTATGAAAACGGGTAAAAAGGGTAAAAATTTACCAAAAATGGAGTAAAAAAGCACGATATTATTTTTTTGAAAAATTTAAATCAAGAATTTAAAAACACATTTTAACTTTAAAAAATCGTGTAAAAAAGGTTCAGAAAAGGGGTAAAAAGCACCAAACTAATATTTCAATATTTTGAAATTTAAATGTAACGAAGTTGCTATTTAAAATTGTACTACAAATATTGTGCAAAAATGTAGTTCTTGTATAGTTCGTATTATTTTTTAAATTTTGACAGAAAATTCAAGAAAAATGTAAAAAAACGAGAACAAATACCAAAAATATAAACTGTAAAAAAGCACTGCCAGAACTCTGAAAAAGCACCGTAAATACCCGCTTTTTTTAAACGGGTATTTGTAAAAACTCACCGGGTACGGGAAGGAAAAAAGCACCAAAAAATACCCGAAAAGCACTGAAATGGCAACACTGTACAAAACACGAACGCCAACGATACAAAAACAGAGAACGTAAAAAACAACAAAAAAACATTTAGTTGCAGGTCAACATTCAACAGAGTAGGCTGATGTCGCTTTGTTTGATGATATACTACTCTTCCTCTTTAAAATGATTTTTGAATTCTTTTGATAACATATTTTTTTACGGATATATCGTTTATTGAAATTTGGACCTTCACCGCAATTTCAAAGTAAAATTGTAAAAAAAATAAAAGACCCAAATTTCAAAAAACGATATATCCGTAAAAAAATATGTTATCAAAAGAATTCAAAAACTATTTTAAAGAGGAAGAGTAGTATATTCAGATGCCGTTACAAATCTTGTTAAAAATATTTTTCGAGGAAACATACGATTCGAAATATTTTGAAGAAAAGTAAAGTTTTTCCCATTTATATAGCTCGAAAGTCTGACATGGAAGGTCATTTCTGAGGCCAGATTTAGATTAAGCGAACCTTTTGCTTTCTGAAAAGTATACTTTAGTCCCCTTGTCCGATATTTTTATGCCTGCATTTGTAAGTTTCCTCAAGTGCTGACATGTACTCAATAATGCTCCCCACTGTATATATAAATATATAAAAATAAAAATATAAAAATCTCTGAATTATAATTGTTTATATTGAAACCAATTACAACGCAGAGTTTTTTAACTTTGTTGTATTTAATAAGAATAAATATAAAATAATTATTTTGGTTTTTTTTTCTTTTTGGTTTTTAAATTTATTAATATTTATAACACTATTTGTCTATTTTTTTACCCAATACGGTATTGCAAATAACTAATGTACCAATTTTCTTAAAGAATATCTTTTTTATTACCTATTAATTGCTTTTATGTTTATTTCTTTTTTCATTTGCTCATTGCTAAAATTTAACACATAAGAACATAAATAGTAAAACAATCCAACAAGCAAAACCAAGTGATACATTCTCATTTTTTTGTAACATAACTAATACATTCTTATTTCTCTTTGTGGGAACCACTGGTTTAAACCATCAAATGCAACCAGATGGAAAGAGATGTTAACATTGAATTCTTATAATGCCAGTGTAGAAAATCATTACCAGATATGTGGTTATGTAACTACATACTTGGTAATGGTAACTAGTTACTTTTGTTATTACATTTCTTATTAGAATAGAAAATTATTTTCTATTTGAAATAATGATAAAAATAAGTTTCTATCAGTAACTCATTATTATATGTTTTAAAATAATGCAGAAGGTAAGTGGGTGTCATTACTGGTAGTCCAAAAAATAATGATATGTCATTACCGTTTCTACACTGGGATGTTATGAAATATTAAAAAAAAATCTGACTCAAAATTTCAATCGGATTTTCTGTACTTATTAGTCATAATGTGTTTATACTATAGGATTTTGGCTATCTGCATCTCTTTTTGGACAGGTTCTATGACTTATGATATAATGTAAACCCCGCTTAAACAGTTTTAGTAAAGAAGTTTGCGAATTGTCATCGTATGAAAACCCTCAATCGTAAATACATTTAATTAAACCTCAACTAATAAATTGTTTCTTTTGTCAATTTTGCGAATTTTGAGGCCGATTAATGAAGTTTTTAATAAAATTAATAAATTATTTAATAAATCTATTAAAAAACATACAATATTAAAGTTAGTAATGTGTCAACAGAGCTTCGAAGAATTAATTCCCTAATTCCCTTTTTTTGAACTGAATTTATATTTTGGGAATGAATTCCGTGACCAAACTTAAGGAATTGAATGAATTCCTTTTTTTTATTCGATTTATATTAAAGGAATTCATTCATTTTTTTCTAATGCCTTCATAAAATTTTATGAATTCATTCAACAAGGAATTCATTCAATTCTAGTTAATTCAACTTTTGGTAAAGGAATTCATTCAATTCTAGTTAATTAAACTTTTGGCTAAGGAATTCATTCAACTGTGCACTTAATTCAACTTTTGATCAAGGAATTCATTCAATTCTAGTTAATTCAACTTTTGGTCAAGGAATTCATTCAATTCTAGTTAAATCAAGTTTTGGTCAAGGAATTCATTCAATTCTAGTTAATTCAACTTTTAGTCAAGGAATTCATTCAATTCTAGTTAATTCAACTTTTAGTCAAGGAATTAAATTTATTTCGTTTAATTCCCTAGGAATTGAAACTTAATTCAGGGAATTAAACGAAAAAAATTTAATTCCTAGGGAATTAAACGAAAAAAAATTTAATTCCTTAGGGAATTAAACGAAATAAATTTAATTCCTTGACTAAAAGTTGAATTAACTAGAATTGAATGAATTCCTTGACTAAAAGTTGAATTAACTAGAACTGAATGAATTCCTTGACCAAAAGTTGAACTTGAATGAATTCCTTGACCAAAAGTTGATTTAACTAGAATTGAATGAATTCCTTAACCAAAAGTTGAATTAACTAGAATTGAATGAATTCCTTGATCAAAAGTTGAATTAAGTGCACAGTTGAATGAATTCCGTAGCCAAAAGTTGAATTAACTAGAATTGAATGAATTCCTTGACTTCAAATTGAATTAAATAGTGTTGAATGAATTCTTTAGTGAATGAATTATTCAATTTTAATTCTTTACGCTTTGGTCAGGGAATTCATTCTATAAATTTGAATTCTCTGAATTCATTCACAGGAATTAATTCCTGCTTATGTCTTATTGATGAATTCATTCCTTGAATTAAAGAATTGAATTAAATGTTTGGGAATTCATTCCAAAAAGGAATTAATTCTTTAAAGCTCTGTGTGTCAATTTAGGTAGATATAAAAGTCCGAAAACGGCATTCTAAAAACGGAGTCACTACGTTATTTACACGACAAAACGGTCCGGCATTGACGGACTTTCAGCGGACTAGTCCGTTTTTATATGACATAACGGTCCGTCATTGACGGACTTTAAACGGACTTGTCCGTTTTTAACACGACATAACGGTCCCTAAACGGTCCGTCATTGACGGATTTTCAACGGATTCGAATCAGTTTCGATGTCCGCATACGGACCAGAAAACGGTACGTATACGGAATTGGATTCCGTTTATGACGTACCGAAAACGGTGCGTAAACGGAACGAATTGTTTGTTGGGTTTTGATGTGTAAAAAGTACTTATTTAAACTATCACGCTTAAGTCATTATTTTACAACATACATGAGACTACCCAGGTAGAAATTGCCGACGTTACAACAAAAGTTGTACTGGGAGAGCACTGTTTTTTACGAAATGCCGGTACTACTTAAAACGTGCTTGGCCAGTACTGTTTTCTGAAAATTAACGAGCTCTTTTTAATTTATTAATATTAACAATTTTATAAATCTTACGTATTTTTACATCTATTACACAATTATTTATGTAAGAGAGACATCGCCATTCTTTTCTTGTGAAGTTTCGAAAGAATACATTAAAAATCTGTGATGTACACTAAGAGGACAGTAGGTACACGCAGAAAAAAAGCAGGTGGAACTTTATCTAAGCGCTATGTAGTTATACAACTACATAAGTTCGAAGTAAGTTTTACAAATTTCTAGCAAAATATATGTAATTTTTCTGATATTTTCCACTACACATGTATATATTTTGCAAAGATTTTATATATTTTCCAAAAATATGTGAATATTTTACTAGAACTTTGTAAAACTAACTAAAAAATTATGTAGTTGTATAATTACATATCTCTTAGGTAATATTCCCCCTGTTTTTTTCTGCGTGTAAAGTTCTAGCAAACTACTAAATTTGTTATTAAATGTACTGGGATAATACCAAAAAAATAAAATCCTAAGCCTGCGCCAACGTTGGGAAATTACTACGGCCAAGCGTTTATTGGTGTTATCATTTCGACAACATGCCAGTACAGTGAACGTTAAAAATCCGACGCATTGCCAGTACATGTACTACCGCCTCCAATACCGGGCCAACATTGTGCCGTTTGTATTTTTCTACCTGGGTAATTAATTATTTCGACAAATTAATTGGTAATTTCATTACCATTAAATTGAAACTAATGCTAATGAAAATTTTGGCATTATTATTACTTGGACTAATGCTAATGCTTTGAAATACATCGATTTCATTACTAATGCCAATTGTATAGTAAATTCATTACGATTACTAATGCCTCAATTATAAGAAAAAATTGGCATTTGTAAACGTCATTTTATAGATTTCAAATTCATTTCTGAGCTTGCAAATGCGGAATGCGAAAAGGGTTTTGTGGTATAAAAAATTAATTAAAATACTTAATCAGCGATTTACATTGTGCAAAGGAATATATTGATGCAAGAATTTTACTTTTTGCAAAATTATTTTCGCAAACTTTTTTTGCAAACTAACCACCAATCTTTGGTATGAGTTATGGGTATTATAGTAACCAGATTCTAATTTTACAAAAACCACACTTAAAAAATTGCAAAATAATGGCGGAACGCGAAAAAAAGCTTTATGGTACAAAAACTTTATTAGCGATTATCATTCTGCAAATAAATATTTACGCTGATGTAAGAATTTTCCTTTTTGCAAATTTTTTTTCCGCGACATTTTTTCGCGATTTTTTTTTTCCACTAGCCACCGAACTTTGTTCTATGAAATGGCTGTTATAGTCCCTAGATTATAAATTTAAAAAAACCTCACTTAAAAAATTGCAAAATAATCGCGGAACGCGAAAAAAGACTTTATAGTACAAAAGTTGAATTAAAAAACTAAATCAGCGATTTTTGTCCTGCAAACAAACATACTGATGTAAGAATTTTCCTTTTTGTAAATTTTTTTTCCGCGACTTTTTTCGCGATTTCCTTTTTCAATTAATCACAGAACTTTGTTCTATGAATTGGGTATTATAGTCCCTAGATTATAAATTTAAAAAAACCACACTTAAAAAATTGCAAAATAACCGCAGAACGCGAAAAAAGACTTTATGGTACAAAAGTTGAATTAAAAAACTAAATCAGCGATTTTTATTCTGCAAACAAACATACTGATGTAAAAATTTTCCTTTTAGGAAATTTTTTTTCCGCGACTTTTTTCGCGATTTCTTTTTTCAATTAATCACAGAACTTTGTTCTATGAATTGGGTATTATAGTCCCTAGATTATAAATTTTAAAAAACCACACTTAAAAAATTGCAAAATAATCGCGGAACGTGAAAAAAGACTTTATGGTACAAAGTCATTGCAATTTTGTTTGCAGACTGTTAATCGCTGATTACGTTTTTTATATATTTTTGTGCCATAAAGCCTTCTTTCGCGTCCGCGATTATTTTGTTATTTATTACTTGTGGTTATTTAGAATCATAACCTAGGGTCTATAAGCCCATTTCGTAGAATAAAGTTCGGTGGCTAGTTGCAAAAAATACCGCGAAAAAATGCTGCGCAAAAGAAATTTTGCAAAAAGGAAAATTCTTACATCAGTATATTTGTTCGCAGTATGAAAATCGCTGATTAAGTTTTTTAATTAAATTTTTGTAGCATAAAATCTTTTATCGCGTTTCACGATTATTTTATAATTTTTTAAGTGCGGTTTTGTTAAATATATAATCTAGGGACAATAATACCCAATTCATAGAACAAAGTTCTGTGATTAATTATGTATGTTTGCAGAATAAAAATCGCTGATTAAGTTTTTTAATTCAACTTTTGTACTATAAAGTTTTTTTCGCGTTCCGCGATTATTTTGCAATTTGTTAAGTGTGATTTTTTAAAATTTATAATCTAGGGATTATAATACCCAATTCATAGAACAAATTTCGGTGATTAATTAAAAAAAGAAATCGAGAAAAAAAGCCGCGGAAAAAAATTTACAAAAAGGAAAATTTTTACATCAGTATGTTTGTTTGCAGAATGAAAATCGCTGATTAAGTTTTTTAATTCAATTGTTGTACCATAAAATCTTTTTTCGCGTTCCGCGATTATTTTGCAATTTTTTAAGTGTGGTTTTTTAAAACTTATAATCTAGGGACTATAACCCAATTCATAGAACAAAGTTCTGTGATTAATTGAAAAAAGAAATCGCGAAAAAAGTCGCGGAAAAAAAATTTACAAAAAAGAAAATTCTTACATCAGTATGTTTGTTTGCAGAATAAAAATCGCTGATTAAGTTTTTTAATTAAAATTTTGTACCAAAAAGTCTTTTTTCGCTTTCCGCGATTATTTTGCAATTTTTTTAGTTTGGTTTTTTAAAATTGATAATCTAGGGACTATAATACCCAATTCATAGAACAAAGTTCGTAATTAATTGAAAAGAGAAATCGCGAAAAAAGTCGCGGATAAAAAATTTCCAAAAGGAAAATTCTTACATCAGTATGTTTGTTTGCAGAATGAAAATCGCTGATGAAGTTTTTTAATTAAATTTTTGTACCATAAAGACTTTTTTCGCGTTCCGCGATTATTTTGCAATTTTTTAAGTGCGATTTTTTAAAATTTATAATCTAGGGACTATAACACCCATTTCATAGACCAAAGTTCGGTGGCTAGTTGAAATAAAAGCAATCTATCCATCCCCCTTTTTTTGTAAACAAATGCTTTTTTTACTCAATTGTTCATAGTTTTTAAGGCATTAGTGCGATTTCATTAGCATTAGTATTACAAATTCTAATGCCAGAAAATTTCAGTACCATTAAATAGTAATGAAATTTTTTTGCCATTAGCATTAGTCAACTAATTATACTGAAATTTCAATGCCAATGAAAAAATCCCAAAAGTCATGTATTTTATATTGTAAAATAATGCAAAAGGTAATGATATATCAATTTTGGTAATGTAGATAGTAATGAGCTGTCATTACCAATCCCAGTGTAGAAACAGTAATGACATATCATTATTTTTTGGACTACCAGTAATGACACCCACTTACCTTCTGTATTATTTTAAAACATATAATAATGAGTTACTGATAATGACTTATTTTTATCATTATTTCAAATAGAAAATAATTTTCTAGATTTTTTTTTAATTTTTTGAAATCTATTTTTAGACTCAATATTTTTTGAACACTGGTAAGGATATACATATGTAACCACATATTTTTTGATTTTTTGTATGTTGGCGAGTAAGCTTACTTGTGTGCAGCAGGTCAATTATGTTTTTATCTATTAAATATTACATGTCCATAAAGCTCAGATGGTGGAGCTATTAACTGGCAATCTGTAGACCCAGGTTCGATTCCCGCACCAGGAAATTTTATTTAAAAAAAAATAAAATAAAAAATATTTTTTTATATAATTTATTTTTTTCAAAATCTATTTTTAGACTCATTATTTTTGTCAGTACTGGTAAGCACATAGGTAACGATATATTTTTTGATTTTTCGTATGCTGGTGTGTAACCATAACTCATTATTGTACGCGACATCCCCATATAAAGGTAATAAGAAATGTAATAACAAAAGTAACTAGTTACCATTACCAAGTATGTAGTTACATAACCACATATCTGGTAATGCTTTTCTACACTGGGATATTTTGCTGGGTACTTAATTGCATTTTATATATGTAATTGTTTCGTAAATGTCGTATTTTTCGTATATTTTGCGAAAGATTTTCGTGGTGTGTTGGTTTCGATTCTCCAATGTTTCTTTCAATAATTTTGTCTGTTTATATGTATTTTGTCAGCTTATTATTGATTTGACCCACTGACCATTTTTGAAAAATTGAGTAAGGAATTAATTACATACATATAATGGAAATATCCTCTTTCTGATTCCAAAACCCGGTTCTTGATTTTTCTTATCATATTTGAGATATCTAGTGTAGAATTTGATCTACCTCCCAAATTTGCTTACAAAAAGAAAGAAATGCCTTCGCTGTCGTTTTTTTTCGATAACGACTTTTTGACATATCGGCCGGTCGGCTGTTTAATTTTAATATTAAAAAATAATAATTATTTATAATGTTTTTTACAGGTTTTGGTTTGCAACTGGATTAACTAGGCTCCTTTTTTTACTTCCACGTAAATAAAAAATCATCATCCACTTTTAGCTTATAAAACACAAATAGCAAGGTATCCATAGATAAATAGATTTTCTTTTGTAATTGTACATTTAAAAAAATAAAAACAATAATCCATATAATTATAATTGTTATTAATAATAATTATAATAAACAATAAAAAAGCCAACAACTCCTTGTTATTCAATACAATTCTACTACTGTAATTTATTTTTGTTTTAGTTTAAAAACACAAATTATTAGTTTAATTTTTTAAATTAAGTTTCAAATTTATTTTGTAAGAGTTTTATAGTTTATTTGCTATAAATTAATATATAAATAACATTTTTAAGTTTATTTTTTTTTCTATATGGGAAAATCTACAAAACAGGTCGATTTAAGATTTTTAAAATGAAAAATTTCAAATTAGTGGCACACATTTTTTTTCTAGATTAACTTATTTAAAATGCATTAAAAAGAAGTAATCTGTTCGCTTGAATCAATTTTTTTGAGTGCTAAAAAAAGTTATAAACAAAAAACTGCACACATTTTCGCTAGTAAGTATTTTAAAATTTTTGGAATTTTCGGGCATGTGACCACATATTTTCAAGTAACCTTTCCGTGCTGAGTCTGAATTTGGTTTCCAAATTTTTCCAACACATCTGCTTTTTGAGAAAATTGAGGTCAAAGTTAACAAAAACCTTTTTTTTTTTTTTTGCTATTTTTCAGTGTTTTTTACACACTTTTACCTCGAGTTAATGAAAAAAAATTACACATATTTTGCAATCATTATTCGAAAACGCATAGTTGTGCTATATTTCCATTATTGATTTTAAGTAATGTTGTTTTTTTTAGTTTTTCCGTCCGTCTGTCTCTCCATGTAATCTTGTGCGCATGCTACAGGTAGCAAATATTAAGATATTTTGATGAAATTTGGTGGACCAACTTATATCGGCTCAAGAACAAAGTCTATTGATTTTGGTTTAAATCGGTCTATGTTTGGACCTAGTGCCCATATAAATTTCCCTCAATATTGCAGCACAAAATTTAATGGCACATCCACGGTTTAAAGAATTATGTGATCAAATACGTCTTGAATGGTACATATCTTCATTACTATTATTATGTGAAAGCGCTGAATGGATGGGATGAACTTTGTATTCTCTACAGCATATCTTTCTCCAAAAATCGCAAAAAAGTTAAATTCAAATTGAAGGCACCTCCACAGTTTTAAGAATTATGGAGTCCAATCAATCTGGAACGGTAGATGTTATCATAACTATCATTATATGAAAGTGCTAAACAGATTGGATTTTTATATGCTCGACATCACTTTTTGCTGCAAAATACGTTAAAAATTAAACTTTTAATTGACTGGCACATCCACAGATAAAAGAATTAATGGTTAAAATCTGGCGTATATGATATATATCGCCATTAATATTGTTGTGTGTAAGTGGTAAAATGATCGGATTATCCGTATCGTTCTACATCACTTTTAGCTCCAAAAATCTATGAAAAGCTACAAAAATGAACCTAAAATGGCTCTACATACCAAAATAATAGTACGATATACATATTTAGTACTTACACACAATAATAGTATTACTGATACATGCCGATCACGCAGGACTGCAACTAATTATTTCGCAAACTGCAGTTGTGCCCTCCAAAAAATATGAAATTTAATGTTCTTCACGCATAGACATGAAGAGATTATTATTGTTATATCTTCTTTATTTCTGAAGGCACACTAATCAATTTGGCCTCATTTATTTTGTTTATTTGTCAGTTATATGTCAGTATCAAAAACTTTTCAATTACATTGAGGCTGAAAGCGCAAAAATTAAAAATCTCTGAAATTACTCTTTATTCGAAAACAGAGTTACATATTTTAAAGAACTACCATTTGTTCCTAATTGAGGGGGGCACCTATTTTGTTCAACAAGTGAGAGATTTTTCAACAACAGAATTATTATCCACCAAAAGTTTCAGGCGATTTCCTCTTATGCTGAAAAAGTTATACTCAAAAGAGTTGAAAAACTTTTGAAAGTTACAAGCAAAATTAGGGTAAATTAGGGTAGTTTTTAATTGAGTAGAGCAAATTAACAGTATAAAGGTGCGTTTACAATGATGGAGTACTCCAATCTATAGCAAATTTAGTTCTTTTCTCTATCTTACTAATACATTTTTGTATTTTGCTATCTTTTTTTATTCCACTCCAGAGTCAAAGTTGTTTGACTCTGGAGTACGGATTTGTTGCACTCTAGAGTTAACATTGCTCTGTTAAATATTTAACATGACAAATATACCTTAAAAAACACATCACTAATTTGTTCACATCTCTAATTGTCAACAAATTAAAAAAAAAATATTGCAAATCATAAAACCAACACAAAATAATTGTGTTGGGCATTTTATAATTAAATAAAAAAATATTTTAAAATAAAGGAAATGGATATAAAGCCTAGGCATTCGAAAAAGAAAATGTAAGTATTGAAGTGTCAAATAATTTTTGAAGTAACTCTACTCTGCATTTTGAACAGTTAACATCGCAATCTGTGATGCAGAGTAGAGTCACTCTACCATTGTGAAAGCACCTTAAATATTAAAATTTAAGATGTACGCCTGATTAAATTCATTGCCTCGAAAATGTTGATACCACCAAAAATATTATTATATATTGTTATTAAAATGGTTTAAATCCAGAGTTACATGGAATCGACCGGTTCCTTAGATTTGCCCATATACATTAGGGTGTCCCTTATAAAGTGTTTGGTCGATTTTCGACACGCATACCCCCCAATTTTTTTACAAATGGTCCCAAATTAACAAAATCGATATTTTTTTTTTTTTTGGAAAACGTTAACCCGTGCCGAGTTGCGGCAAAAAATGGCCCATTTTGGAAAAAAGTGTATTATTATTAAAAATTCCCAAAATACTAAATTTTGAAAAATTTAGTATTTTGTTTCATTTATTATACTCAAAATGATTCAGACATGGAATTTTGACCTCATCAGATATCATTAACCCACTCTAGCCAGGCATAAAAATTAACCACAAATTTGATAAAAATGCAAAAACGTGTTTTTTTTAAATTAATTTTAAAGATTTTTTAAAATGCCTAATTTGGGGATGTCGATTGCTATTTGTACCACATAATAGTTGATATTAAAGAAAAAAAAAAATAAATTGGAAAATGGTAAATCGAGTTTGTATTTGGATCGACTGCTTTCCAGGACATTTTACAAAAATTGCTTATTTTGTCAAAAATTTAACAAAATTTGCATGTTTTCATCAAATTTTACATAGTTTTCGAAAAAATATCGCTTAAATTTAGTTAGACTATAATTATCTTTACATTTGTTTAAAAAATCTTTAACCCTTAGTGGCCTGGGTCAGAAAAGACCCATGAAACTTAATATTAATTATGACTATGAGATTGTAAAGCCATCAAATTGATAAAAAATCTTAACTGGATAAAAATAATTATTTTATGTAACATGATCCATATGGGATGATTTTATACTTTTGGCCAAAAACGACTCACTTTAAATGAATAAAAAAAAAATTTTTTACACTAGATAAAAATTATTATTTTGAGTACCTTGATCCATATAGGGTTAATGTTCTCACTTTTCACCAAAAAAAGGGGGTACAAAACTAACGAACAAACCCAATTCCATATAATCCCAATCTGATTTTTAAGGATTAAAAAGGTGGGGTCAAAAGTGTCTGTATGTTAATAGCAATTTTAGTTTTGTAATCGTATTAGATTCCAATTAAAAGTTTTGTTTATTATACATTTATTGTTTTCTACTGGGAAAGCCGTTATTCTGTAAATTTCCAAGTGGGTATTTTTTCCCGAAAAGTGAAAACATTAGTAACCTTATATGGATCAAGTTATACAAAATAATAATTTTTATCAAGTGGAAAAAAGATTCTTTTTATCCATTTGAAGTGATATTTTTCCGAAAATTATGAAAGGCGTTACTCTGTAGATTTTCTAGTTGGTCGTTTTTGACCAAAAGTCTAAAAATTAACCCATGTTACATAAAATAATTATTTTTAACAAGTGGACATTATTTTATCGCATATCCAATTTAACAAAAATCGGAAAAATGTTATTATGTAAATTTCTTAATGGGTCTTTTTTTGTGAAAAGTGAGAACATTAACCCTATATGGATCAAGTTACTCAAAATAATAATTTTTTTCTTGTGGAAAAAATTTTTTTTTATTCATTTAAAGCGATATTTTTCCGAAAATTATGTAAGGTATTATTCTGTAAATTTCCTAGTGGGTCGTTTTTGGCCAAAAGTATAAAAACTAACTCCATATGGATCATGTTACATAAAATAATTATTTTTATCCAGTTAAGATTTTTTTTATCAATTGGATGGCTTTACAATCTCGTAGTCATAATTAATATTAAGTTTCATGGGTCTTTTCTTACCCCAGGCCACTAAGGGTTAAATATTTTTTAAACAAATGTAAAGATAATTATAGTCTAACTAAATTTAAGTGATATTTTTTCGAAAACGATGTAAAATTTGATGAAACATTCAAATTTTGTTAAATTTTTGACAAGATAAGCAATTTGTGTAAAATGTCCTGGAAAGCAGTCGCTCCAAACACAAACTCGGATAATAATTTTTCCAATTTATTTTTTTTCTTTAATATCAATTATTATGTGGTACAAATAGCAATCGACATCTCCAAATTAGGCATTTTAAAATATATTTATAATTAATATAAAAAAAACACGTTTTTGTATTTTTCTCAAATTTGTGGGTCATTTTTGATGCCTTGCTAGAGTGGGTTAATGATATCTGATGAAGTCAAAATTCCATGTCTGAATCATTTTGAGTATAATAAATGAAAGAAAATACTAAATTTTTCAAAATTTAGAATTCTGGGTATTTTTAATAATAATACACTTTTTTTCTAAAATGGGCCATTTTCGGCCGCAACTCGGCACGGGTTAACGTTTTCCAAAAAAGAAGAAAAAATCGATTTTGTTAGTTTGGGACCATTTGTAAAAAAATTGGGTGGATATGCGTGTCGAAAATCGACCAAAAACTTTATAAGGGACACCCTGATATACATATTTCAAATAATTATTATACATATGTATAATCTTAAAATTTTGTAACGTTCCTCTTTCTGATTTCTTACAAACAGCAAAATAAATACAAACGAAAAACTTTCAAAAATATTTATATATGCATTTTTTTTTTAATTTATAGATTTTATAAAATTTTATTTAGGTTTAAGAATTTTCCATGGTACTTTAAAAATTTATATTTTAAAATCGTATGTTTTTAATAAAGGTGAACGTACACATTAACTACCCTTATCATATCCCCAATACATAGTGGGAAATAGCACACAGAAATGGTCAACATGTGTATAGCCCTTAAATTGAAAATTTTTAAAAATTCTTAAAACTTTCCATTGCTTACCCTTATGTACATGCTTTGAGGAAGATTATTAAAACACAAAACAAAAAACAAAATTTTAATTACAATTTAATAATTCCAATAATAAATCAGATAATTTCGAAATATTATTAAAAAATTCCTTTAAAAAAATTAAAATGTGTTTTAATAAAATACATTAACAGAACGAATAATTGTTAAACTTACAAATTGCACACGAAACTATATAAATCTAATGGGAAATATTGTAAATACTAAATATTTTTTTTGGGATGTACTACTACCCACTTCCACTACTTATTCTTCTTACAGTTGCAGTTTAATTTTAAACACAAATATTTCTATTAATATTTATATTACATGTTAAATGTCATAAAAAAGAACAAACCTGAAACAATTTGTGTATATTTTTTAAGTTTATAAATATCTCCAATATCTATTGTTTAAAATGGCTTTTTATTTCAAAATTTTGTAAGCGACATTTTACAAAACAAAAAATTATTACATACACCTAAATATATGATAAAACATAAATACAGACATTAATGTATTTAAAATAATTATTTGTTTTTATTAAAACTAAATTTCAGCGAATTTTGTGAGCGCTGCGCTGTAATGGTTAGAGTGTTGGACCAAGGAATCTCCTTGGTTAAGGTTGCGAGTTCGAGCCCCAACCAAGGCAACATCAATTTATGAAAAATAATATGTATGAGTTTTTTCTATCCCTCATACATATCGCAGCGTCCTCCTTCGGTGTTTCCATAGCACTTAACCCCACCGAAGTAAAATAATATAACAGGGATATGAACTAAAAATCTTAAACAAAGTTCGCCAACTCTTCATGAGATGGCGCGCAACAACTGTTCTAAGATTCATCATCTCTCGCAATTACAGTGTTGCCATATTTGAAGCCCTTCATCTTTCACCACCTTTCACTTCTTCTCTATCCCTTTCCAAAGGAAGCAACACGTTAATTAATAGGAAGAATTTCCTGAGTATTGCTTCTCTTAAAAAAAAAAAAGCAAAAATTAAGATAACGGATAAGATCATCTAATCTTACGATATCACCGACAGGGCGTCTAGTATATGATCGCCCAAAGTCCTATGTCTGATGCCCTGTAGCACCGGGCAATCACAGATTAGATGATTTACAGTCGCCTCCCCACATCTTTCCTAATCCTGCTGAGGAGATTTTTATTGCGCCCCAGATCATAGTCGGGCCAAGTGAGTCTTGCGGTCCAATAAGTGTCAAGTCCAGTTCATCTGTTCCTCTCCTTTTAGAGGTAGTGTCCGAAGATCCCGCCTTTAATTCCCAGCGGTGTAGTGACTGGCATCGGTGCGGAGACATTTAAGGCAGAACCTGCCCTTGCCAACTCAGGATGAGACTTCTATTGCGTCGGCATCTTCATTTTGTGCCATTACATTAAATTCAGAATCATCATTTTCTTCCGGCGAGTGATTTTTATCGCTATCGGAAAACTTTCATCATCAGAATCTATGCTGCTCCAGTGCAAAATACATAAAAATTACATATGTGTGGAAAACCATTATTAAAATATACTTTTGAATCAATTCAAGCGTTTTTGTGCTAAATTGATGAGTCAGGAAATGTCAAGAAATTTCATGGACATTGCTTCAATATATTTTTTAAAAATATATAAAAAAAGTTTAATTTTGTGTTGTTTTCTCTCAATATTTTTTATGGGAAAAAATATGTGCTTTCGAACAGGAACGAACTCCGACTGGTTAATCATGGATGGAAAAGGCTCACTCAATCGGGCTCTTATACAAAAAAATGTTAGCTCGTAATGTAAGTAGTTGAAAAATAGCTTCTTCTTCGGCTCGCTAAAAAAATTTAAATTAAATAAGTATTTATATATAAGCAAAAATTTGCGAAAAAAACATTTGCAAAAAGGGAAATTTTTGCAACAATATATTCGTTTGCAGAATGTCAATCGCTGATTAGCTCTTTTAATCCATTTTCTGCACCATAAAGCCTTTCGATTTCCGCCGTTATTTTGCAAATTTTTAACCCTAGAACACACACCCGGGTACAAATTATCCACTTGCAACTTTGCAATGCTGTAACTCAGGAACTTAACTTAGGGCATAGAGATTTCGGATCTAGGAAATATAAGTAATTTCTAATCTTTTAAAGGTTATTTTATCTAATTGGGATCAGTGGTTCAGGAGCTACGAGCTTCCAAAGTCGACACTAACGTAACACACACCCGGGATACGTTTGTACCACACCAACAAACCATTTTATAGTGTGTTTAAATTATAGCTGTGTTTTCGACTTAACTATATCCGTTACCTCATAAAAAAACTCAAAGTGCATAAAAACGCGTTTAAGACGAAAACTAACACATTACTTTTCGTATGCACGTTAACCTTCAACACTGATAATTATCAACGTTGAAAACTCAACCTTTATACATTTTCACATCTACCGTAACTTATTCGCGTTACTTCCTAAAAACTTTTGCTGACGTACGTTCGATTATAACCAGAGAAGACAAAATTGCTGTTTTTGCTTTTTATGCTTTTTATTGCTTGTTTTACTCATATTTGCTTTTTTTGGATTTTCAGTTTTTTAGCTTTAAAATAGCTTTTTCTTAAGATTTTTGAGCTTTTAATTGCTTTTTTTAAGACATTTTGCCCAAAAATACTTTTTTTGCTCACAAAAAAAATATTTTTTCTCTTAACTTTGAATTAAAAAATAAAAAAACTGCTGTTTTTCCAAGTTTTTTACTTTTGATTTTTTCTTCCTTTTTTTACAATATTTTTTTGCTTTAAACACATCGGATTTTGCTTTTTTCTGTCTTCTCTGATTATAACGGAACAATTATAAACATAATTTATTTAAAAAGATTTTAACTACAATCGGTTTAACGTATATTTGCTTTAAATATTTGACGTTGATGGGCACGAGACAAAATACAGCTTATATTATTTTATTTTATTTTATTTGAAAAATGAAAATTATTAAATTACATATAAATATGAATTATCGTTACATCCCAGCAAAATTGTCGGATGCATAGAACCGGTTGTAGAACAATTTGTTCTTGCATGCAACCTGTTCTAATTTATGTTCTATCATCTATCATTTTGTTTGAGTTTGTCCCAAAAGGAACAGGTTATGTTCCTCCAAACTAGAACAGGTTGCTTTGGAACCGGTTTTAGAACCAGTTGTAGAACCGGTTCTGCGACAGTGAGGCCTTCCATTTTGACTTCCAGGAATCAGTTCTAGAACCTATTCCACGGAACCGGTGGTAAAAACACCTATTCTAGAACAGATTCAAAGGCAACCAGTTCATAAAAATTTTGCTGGGATATTATGCAGTCGGTATTGGTGATCGAATGTTCAAGACACATTGGCTTCTTACATTTGCCGCATACCTTTCTGGTTTTTCTACGCCGTTTTGTTTCTTGAGCATAACATAAATAGCAGGAACCGCTGATAGGTTTTGGCGTGCGGGCTGCGGCAGATGTCGATGGTTTCGTGTTCAACATTGATTCCAGTGGTCGGTTGAAATATGACTCAATCGCTATTTTAGTGGAGAAGTTTCGCGTGACTTGCCGATTTAGTGCACGTTCTTCAATAATTGGCATACACAATGCTTCTATGATTTCAGGCTTCCCACCCTCACCACTGGCATGGGTGGGTCGGCCCTTCAAAGTAAGTGGATGTCGGTCATACATTTGGACTCGATTGGGGCACTCTAAATGGGTCAAAGTGGGATTTTAGCGCACAAGGACAGGCCAATTGGTTCATCATTATTTGGGCTTTAGAAAAAATGTGACGAAATATGAAACAAAAACATTTGTAAAATATTAATATACGCATTTAACCTTCGCTTTCATAATCCCTACCCGGGTAGAGAAAGCGACTTTCATTTGCAAATAACTGAGCGAGTTTTCATCAAATCTGAAAATGTCAGTTATCAAATTTTAGACTTAAAGCAGAAAATGCAAACAAAAATGATTTTACTGCAGAACTTCTTACTTTTTTTTTAATTTTGTCTTTTTTTCTACGTAAGTTAATAGTATCTACCCGGGTAGGTATGTATATCGAAATTTGTATGAACATTTCTTACTTTTCCTAATATAATGTCAAAGGAATCATCTGAAATTTTTGGAAAAACAATACATCATATAAATAAATTGATTTTCGTTTATTGAAATTAAAAATTATACCAAAAAGTGGGAAAAAGTATATATGAATGTATGTAATATTTATTTCCATAGACAATGAAGTACTCAGACGAAAATGGAAGTGGATCGGCCACACCTTGCGGAAAAATAATTCCGAAATTTCCAAAGTATGTCTACAATGGAACCTACAAGAGAGAAGAAGCATGACTTGGGATGACTTGGCCGCAACTCAGGATCCTTGCGCAAGACAGAAATAGATGGCGGCACTTTGTAAATTGTATTTAAATGATATTATACTGTGGTTTTGCTAGATGCTACAATGGAGTGACGAAACTTTAATTATATTTAATTTTCGTTAACTAAAATAAAAAAAAATTTAATATTTATTTACATAAATTGTGAGAAGATGAAAATGGGCCCATATTACAATCTTCATACTTTGTCTGGGTGAAGCTATGTTCTGCGCATACGGGCTTCTTGCATTTGATACTTGCCGTGTAGCTCTTTTCTTTTTGGAACATTTTTTGAACATTTTTTGTATTTTTTTCCCATACAAAATTAAGGAAATATTTTTATGAATGGGGGAATTTTATGAATGTAGCGAAAGCCGAAAATGCGCATTCTGCCTTGCTGGTCTTACGGAATTTTTTCAATAATTTTTATTCTTTGTAATTTACTTGTAAAAATTGTATCATCTTTCTTTGATTTGAAAATAATTTAAACAGAAAGTGATATTAATTTATGATCTTGAGTCAAACTAAAATAACATTCATTTACGAAATATTTTTATATCTACCCGGGTAGATATGTGTTGACGTAAAAAAATTCTTCATGAAAGCGAAGGTTAAAAAAAATAATGAAATTGGACCATTTAAACATTAGAAAAAGCCAAATAAAGCTAGTAGGTTTTTTTTTAATATATAACCTAGGGACTATAATACCCATTTATACAATAATGTTTGCTGGTTGATTGCAAAAACAACGCGAAAAAAATTACAAAAAGGAAATTTTTTTCATCAATGTATTTGTTTACCGAATGTAAATCGCTGATTAAGTTTTTTAATTAAATTTTTGTACCATATAGTGTTTTTTCCTATTCCGCTATAATTTTGCAATTCTTTACGTGCGTTTTTTTTTTTTTAATTTATAATCTAGAGCAGGGGTGGCAGGACTTTTTTCGCTGCGTGCCAGAAACGGACATATTTCTTTTTGTAAAAATTTGTCGCGTACTACCTTAATTTTAGTCCTTTTTTAAAATTTTTTAAAACTTGTAAAATTTCTCTTAAAAATATCACCGTATCAAAGGGAAGAATTAAATAACATCCAAGAAATGACGTAAAAGTGTTTGACGGTAATTTAATTTTTGGGGGTTTATTTAATCTTTAAATATTGATATTATTTCATTATGAAAAAAGCCCCAATGAAATAAAATTAAAACAGTTTGAACATTAGCTGTGTTTGTGCGGTAAGCTATCAGCGTTGGCTTATGTCATTCCCATATTAATTTGACATAAGCCAACGTTTAGTGTTAACTCTCAACGTTACTAATGTCAAATTTGTATGGCAATGACATAAGCCAACATTGATAGCTTGGAACACAAACACAGCTATTATTGCCTTTTCATTTCCTTTTCATAAATTATTGGGCGCCATTAAAAATACTGCATGACACTCAAAAAATTAATGGAGATCTGACCATCAGTTCTATATATTTCGGACATGCTGATTATAATGGCGTACTTTATTTTTCGATTAATGGTACAGATTTTTCGCTAAATGTCTTTAAAGTTTGGCGGTTGTCCATTCAGTTTTTTGTATAAAAAATTTTTCAAATTCAATTAATATGAATTTTTTCGTGTTAAAATCTAAGCACAGGACCTGTGGCCATATTTACGATATAAATGCGATGTGCTAATCTTGATATTTAGGCTTTTATTGTTTTTTGCTATTTCAGCGAATTTTGTCAACGATTGTACAATCGAACTCAATAAATGTAATGCCTTAGTAAGGAAACAATTAAAAGGAAAATGTTTCAATAAAAAAATGTATTCATCTATAGCGGCTAGGGTTTGGGGTTCGAGAATTCCCGGGATATCCCGGGAAAAGTTTGCCGGGAATTCCCGGGAAAATAATATATTTTTCCCGGGAAAATGGGAAATTTTAAAAATATTAAATTGTTTAAATTGTTTTTGTTTAGAATAGGATTTTTTAATTTTAGTCATAAAAAACATTTTAAATACCAAAACAAAAATGTTATTGTTAAAATCTTTCAAAAGGGAATCAATTTCTTTGACACACAAAAAAAAATCGTTGCCAACAGGCGCGGATCCAGGAATCCCTCAAGGGGGGGGGGGGGGCTAAACATTTTTTATATCTTACATGGTAGTTATATCTGTAGATATTTTATGAACTAGAAGTATATGTTTTAATACATGTTTTAGCATAGGTTTGCCAAGTTGTTCCAAAAAGTACCAAACAAGAGTTCGGAAAAGCTGTTTTACCACATTTCGACATTTTCTGAACGTTCAGGTAGTTTTTTATCAGTGAAAATCTGTTTCATTAGTGTGGTCCTCTATCTTCGTTAACGATTTTATCTATATAGCTTCTAACTTAAAACAACTGTCGGTTGAGTTAAAGTAAAGCTTATTCGGTAATTTTTTATAAGAACCAACAAAATTAATTTGAGTTTAAGTTGTTATGAAAATGTAAGATTTAACCAAAAAAATGTTAACATAAACTTAGAAAAATTTGCTATTAATAAGTTAATGATATATTTTCTATATTCAACAATCTGTTTCGTTAACTATCAAATTTTGTCACAAATAAGTTAAGAAATCGCAGTACAGACTCCGAACTATTTTTAAGAGAAAATATCTCTAAAATCGCAAACTTAGTGCGTTTCAAAATCATTTTAAAATTAAATAATATTTTCACAATGGAGATTCTGATACAGAAAAAATTCTCACAATATGATAATAGGAAGATGCCGTAAATTGTAAAATTTTTTGCAGTGTCTGTAAATCTTTTATAAGAAAAATTACTGCAATTCCTACAATTTTCATATCAAACCTATAATATAAAAAATGTTCCAGTGTTAAAGAGTTTTTCGAATACAAAAATTTTTACAAATCTAATAGGTTTAATATAGAATCAGTGCCTAACATAGCATCTTTAAAAATTTATTTTTAAAGTAGGGCATACACGTTCAATATTATTGATCAATTTTCCAAAAACCAACCAATCGAAACATTTTATTTTTAAATACTTTGTTCTGATTGGTTGATTTTAAAAACATTGATCAATAATATTGAACGTATATGTTTGCCTCAACGTGTATGCCCTACTTTAAGAAATATTGAAGAAAAACAAAATTTCTTACTAAGAGCGAGTAACTTATTTCCAACATAAACAAGGTTAAACGTTAACCACAGTTATTTCCATATAAATTTGACATTCAAAACTATGGTTAAGCACTAAACTCAGTTTATTTATAGATAAGTTAGCAGGTCTTAAAAATATATAAGAAAAAATAAACCTTTGTTCTGACTATGAAACTGGCCCTAATTATTACAACTTTTGAATAAAAAAAATCATTTTACAAGAAGAATGATCTAAAATTTTAAAGGCTTCCAAACGAAAAATTTGGAAACAAAACCTTTAAATTAAAGAATCTGCGGCAAAAGTTGCCAAATATCCAAATCTCAATAAAACCTTCTATTATTACCCGGTAATGAGTTTTATAAGTAGAAGCTAAGGTATGCGATTGGAGCTTAGGAGATTTAATAATTTTCTATTATATAACGTATTATTTTAGCAAGGACATGTTGATTGAGGTAACTCCCTACAAACACTCATTAACCCTACACCATACATGAGACTAATTAATTATTTGGACAAATTAATTGGTGATTTCATTACCATTAAATTGAAACTAATGCTAATGAAATTTTTGGCATTATTATTATTACTAATGCCAATTGTATAGTAAATTCATTACGATTACTAATGCCTCAATTATAAGAAAGAATTGGCATTTGCAAACGTCATTTTATAGATTTCAAATTCATTTCTGAGCTTGCAAATGCGGAATGTGAAAAGGGTTTTGTGGTATAAAAAATTAATTAAAATACTTAATCAGCGATTTACATTGTGCAAAGGTATGTATTGATGCAAGAATTTTACTTTTTGCAAAATTATTTTCGCAAACTTTTTTTTTTCAAACTAACCACCAGTCTTTGGTATGAGTTATGGGTATTATAGTAATCAGATTCTAATTTTACAAAAACCACACTTAAAAAATTGCAAAATAATGGCGGAACGCGAAAAAAACCTTTATGGTACAAAAACTTTATCAGCGATTTTCATTCTGCAAATAAATATTTATACTGATGTAAGAATTTTCCTTTTTGCAAATTTTTTTTCCGCGACATTTTTTCACGATTTTTTTTTTTCAACTAGCCACCGAACTTTGTTCTATGAAATGGGTGTTATAGTCCCTAGATTATAAATTAAAAAAAAAAACCGCACTTAAAAAATTGCAAAATAATCGCGGAACGCGAAAAAAGTCTTTATAGTACAAAAGTTGAATTAAAAAACTTAATCAGTGATTTTTATTCTGCAAACAAACATACTGATGTAAGAATTTTCCTTTTTGGGATTTTTTTTACGCAATTTTTTCCCGATTTCTTTTTTCAATTAATCACAGAACTTTGTTCTATGAATTGGGTATTATAGTCCCTAGATTATAAATTTTAAAAAACCACACTTAAAAAATTGCAAAATAACCGCGGAACGCAAAAAAAAGACTTTATGGTACAAAAGTTGCATTAAAAAACTAAATCAGCGATTTTTATTCTGCAAACAAACATACTGATCTTCCTTTTTGGAAATTTTTTTTCCGCGACTTTTTCCGCGAGATCTTTTTTCAATTAATCACAGAACTTTGTTCTATGAATTGGGTATTATAGTCCCTATATTATAAATTTTAAAAAACCACACTAAAAAAATTGCAAAATAATCGCGGAACGCGAAAAAAGACTTTATGGTACAAAAGTTGAATTAAAAAATTAAATCAGCGATTTTTATTATGTAAACAAACATACTGATGTAAGAATTTTCCTTTTTGAAAATTTTTTCCGCGACTTTTTTTCGCGATTTCTTTTTTCAATTAATCACAGAATTTTTTACTATGAATTGGGTATTATAGTCCCTAGATTATAAATTTTAAATAACCACACTTAAAAAATTGCAAAATAACCGCGGAACGCGAAAAAAGTCTTTATGGTACAAAATTTTAATTAAAAAACTTAATCAGCGATTTTTATTCTGCAAACAAACATACTGATGTAATAATTTTCCTTTTTGAAATTTTTTTCCGCGACTTTTTCGCGATTTCTTTTTTCAATTAATCACAGAACTTTGTTCTATAAATTGGGTATTATAGTCCCTAGATTATAAATTTTAAATAATCACACTTAGAAAATTGCAAAATAACCGCGGAACGCGAAAAAAGACTTTATGGTACAAAATTTTAATTAAAAAAACTTAATCAGCGATTTTTATTCTGCAAACAAACATACTGATGTAAGAATTTTCCTTTGTAAATTTTTTTCCGCGACTTTTTTCGCGATTTCTTTTTTCAATTAATCACAGAACTTTTTTCTATGAATTGGGTATTATAGTCCCTAGATTATAAATTTTAAAAAACCACATTTAAAAAATTGCAAAATAACCGCGGAACGCGAAAAAAGACTTTAAGGTACAAAAGTTGAATTAAAAAACTAAATCAGCGATTTTTATTCTGCAAACAAACATACTGATGTAATAATTTTCCTTTTTGTAAATTTTTTTTCCGCGACTTTTTTCGCGATTTCTTTTTTCAATTAATCACCGAACTTTGTTCTATGAATTGGGTATTATAGTCCCTAGATTATAAATTTTAAAAAACCACAATAAAAAAATTGCAAAATAATCGCGGAACGCGAAAAAACACTTTATGGTACAAAAGTTGAATTAAAAAACTAACTCAGCGATTTTTATTCTGCAAACAAACATACTGATGTAAGAATTTTCCTTTTTGGAAATTTTTTTCCGCGACTTTTTTTGCGATTTCTTTTTTCAATTAATCACAGAACTTTTTTCTATGAATTGGGTTTATAGTCCCTAAATTATAAATTTAGAAAAACCATACTTAAAAAATTGCAAAATAACCGCGGAACTCGAAAAAAGATAAATTCTTTTTTCGCCTTCCGCGAAACTATAATACCCAATTCATAGAACAAAGTTCTGTGATTAATTGAAAAAAGAAAACGCGAAAAAAGTCGCGGAAAAAAATTTCCAAAAAGGAAAATTCTTACATCAGTATGTTTGTTTGCAGAATAAAAATCGCTGATTTAGTTTTTTAATGCAACTTTTGTACCATAAAGTCTTTTTTTCGCGTTCCGCGGTTATTTTGCAATTTTTTAAGTGTGGTTTTTTAAAATTTATAATCTAGGGACTATAATACCCAATTCATAGAACAAAGTTCTGTGATTAATTGAAAAAAGAAATCGCTAAAAAAGTCGCGGGAAAAAAATTTACAAAAAGGAAAATTCTTACATCAGTATGTTTGTTTGCAGAATAACCGCTGATTTAGTTTTTTAATTCCACTTTTGTACCATAAAGTCTTTTTTTTGCGTTCCGCGATTATTTTGCAATTTTTTTAGTGTGGTTTTTTAAAATCTATAATCTAGGGACTATAATACCCAATTCATAGAACAAAGTTCGGTGATTAATTGAAAAAGGAAATCGCGAAACAAGTCGCGGGAAAAAAATTTCCAAAAAGGAAAATTCTTACATCAGTATGTTTGTTTGCAGAATAAAAATCGCTGATTTAGTTTTTTAATTCAACTTTTGTACCATAAAGTCTTTTTTCGCGTTCCGCGGTTATTTTACAATTTTTTAAGTGTGCCCAGTGTAGAAACGGTAATGACATATCATAATTTTTCGGACTACCAGTAATGACACTCACTTACCTTCTGCATTGTTTTAAAACATATAATAATGAGTTACTGATAATGACTTATTTTTATCATTATTTTAAATAGAAAACAATTTTCTGGATTTTTTTTTTAAATTTTTTGAAATCTATTTTTAGACTCAATACTTTTTAAACACTGGTAAGAATATATGTAACCAAATATTTTTTGATTTGTTGTATGTTGGCGAGTAAGCTTACTTGTGTGCAGCAGGGCAATTATATTTTTATCTATTAAATATTACATGTCGATATAGCTCAGATGGTAGAGCTATTGACTGGCAATCTGTAGACCCAGGTTCGATTCCCGCACCAGCAAATTTTATTAAAAAAAAAAAATACAAAAAAAAAACTTTTTTTATATAAGTTATTTTTTTTTGAAAATCTATTTTTAGACTTATTATTTTTGTCAGTACTGGTAAGCACATAGGTAACGATATATTTTTTTATTTTTCGTATGCTGGTGTGTAACCGTAACTCATTATTTTTCGCGACATCGCCATATAAAGGTAATAAGAAATGTAATAACAAAAGTAACTAGTTACCATTACCAAGTATGTAGTTACATAACCACATATCTGATATTGATTTTCTACACTGGGTGGTTATTTAAAATTTATAATCTAGGGACTATAATACCCAATTTATAGAACAAAGTTCTGTGATTAATTGAAAAAAGAAATCGCGAAAAAAGTCGCGGAAAAAAATTTACAAAGGAAAATTCTTACATCAGTATGTTTGTTTGCAGAATAAAAATCGCTGATTAAGTTTTTTAATTAAAATTTTGCACCATAAAGACTTTTTTCGCGTTCCGCGGTTACTTTGCAATTTTTTAAGTGTGGTTATTTAAAATTTATAATCTAGGGACTATAATACCCAATTCATAGAACAAAGTTCTGTGATTAATTGAAAAAAGAAATCGTGAAAAAAGTCCCGAAAAAAAATTTCCAAAAGGAAAATTCTTACATCAGTATGTTTGTTTGCAGAATAAAAATCGCTGATTAAGTTTTTTAATTAAATTTTTGTACCATAAAGATTTTTTTCGCGTTCCGCGATTATTTTGCAATTTTTTAAGTGCGATTTTTTAAAATTTATAATCTAGGGACTATAACACCCATTTCATAGAACAAAGTTCGGTGGCTAGTTGATGAAAAAGCAATCTATCCATCCCCCTTTTTTTTTGTAAACAAATGCTTTTTTTTACTCAATTGTTCATAGTTTTTAAGGCATTAATGCGATTTCATTAGCATTAGTATTACAAATTCTAATGCCAGAAAATTTCAGTACTATTAAATGGTAATGAAATTTTTTTGCCATTAGCATTAGTCAACTAATGATAATGAAATTTCAATGCCAATGAAAAAATCCCAAGTATGCCCTACACACAGAGAGTTTTGCTCGATGAGTTTTAATGAAATTTTTCATTAAACTAATGAAATTTTCTTAACAAAATAAATAAAAAATTCTTAAAATTGATGAAAAAGCTTCATATACTTTATGAAACTTTTTCATTGAGTGTATGATACTTTTCATAAATAAAAGCAATTTCCATATATTTAGTTAGAATATTGTTCTACCTCAAGTCCAAATTCTTATATGATATCGTCATATTAGATTTTATTTGTTGTTTCAAAAAGATTGATAATTTTCATGATAGACAATTCAATTATTTCGTGGGCATCACCCCAACTCTTCAGTTGTCCGCAATAAAAAAATGATAGCTTGAGCACGGATGAGATGGTCATCCTAAGACCATTAAATTTAGGAAAATATTTAAGAAGGTCTGTTTAGAGGTTTTAAAAGTAGTGCACTTAAATTTAAAAAAGAAGAAAATTGTAGTATTCACTTTAAAATAAAAGGTAACTTTTATAGTCAGAACTAAGCATGATTCTTTTCTTAAATATATCTTAAGTAATTTCGTTTGAAATCTATCTTTATTCTGACAATAAAACTGACCCTAAGTACTAATTTTTCGGTAAAATGCCTCAAAACACTTGTTTAATTGCATAAAGTAGTTAATAGTTTCATATTAATTATGCAAAAACAGCTCATTACAAAATTTTTGAGAATTATTTCTTGAAAAAATGTAGAATTTCTCAGGTTTCCTGCACAAAAGAGATTCTGGAATCCAAGAATCTACACAAAATCTCCAAATTAAAAATGTTTGTTTAATGTCAAATTCTAAAATGTATGTTTTCTAAATTATTCATGTTTTCCATTATAGCATTAATTGAAAAAATCTTTTTTGGTCCTGGCCTGGAATATCAGGATCATGTGTACCAAATTTGAGCAAAATCCTTTGGATAATAAAAATTTCCATAGCGATCAACTATTGTTACATATCGTCGACCGGCCTGCAAAATGTCACATGGATTTTTTAATAGATTTTCAGGAGCGCGAAAAAACTGTTACAAAATCTATTTTTAAGATATTTTATTGGCATCATATGCCTTAATGATTCACGACCTCATTTAGTAAAATCATCATTAAGGCATATGATGCCAATAAAATATCTTAAAAATAGATTTGTAACAGTTTTTTCGCGCTCCTGAAAATCTATTAAAAAATCCATGTGACATTTTGCAGGCCGGTCGACGATATGTAACAATAGATCGCTATGGAAATTTATTATCCAACGGATTTTGCTCAAATTTGGTACACATGATCCTGATATTCCAGGCCAGGTCGCGATATACTTTTCATTGACCACGATGTTTTTTACGATTACTTTTTTAAAAAATTAGTAATTTCTTATATAACAACTTAACAAACAATGTTCCGTTTATGTGCCATCCGTCATACGCGGAATCCAACTCTGTTTACGCACCGTTTTCTGGATCCGTATCCGTACGGACCAGAAAACGGAACTTACGGAACATCGAATCTGATTCGAATCTGTTGAAAGTACGTTAATGACGGACCGTTTACGGACGTCTCATTAACCCCGCTAATTTTTCAGCCTACTTTTATCAATTATGAATTTGTAATGTAACAACGGATGTTCGAAATTTTTATTTTCCAATAGGCCAGGGGGGGTTATTACGTAAGTGGATTCGAAAAATATTGTTCGAATTCGGGAATTTTAAAACTCTTGTAAAAAGATATCCGTTCTTGAAAGTCCAATTTTCTTTTAACTTTTCACTTTTACTAGACATTGTATTGTCAACACGTTTTCAAAATTTTTCTTCACTAAAAACTATTCTCTGATACTGAACTTTTAATGTGAAAATTCTGTTCGAAAGCGTTTTCTTTTCGAATCGAATTACATAATAGCCCACAAGGTCGTCACATATTTCTCATTGACCACGCCCACTTTTGCTCTTTTTTTAATGTACACTCAACCAAAAAAGTCTGTAATGGCTACGGAAACTTTTGCTGTTATTACAGGAAATTTAACTGTTTTGAGCCCAGCGGTATTTTTTGCTAATTTTAGCAACGCATGTCTGCTGATCTGTAGTAAAATAAAATTAGAAGAAAAAATTAGTAGCCGTTACTAAATTTTAGTAAAATTTATGTAAAATGCAATTCAAAATCGATTTGCTAAAATCAGTTAAAAAACTTACTAAATATCATAATTTTAGTAAAATGAAATTAGTATAAATAATTAATTGCAATTACTAAATTTCAGTAAATTGCTGTAAACTGTAATTTAAAATCAATCTGCTGAAATTAGCAAAAAATTGTACTAAAAAATGAAGACTGTAAAATAAAAAAAAAAAAAATATTTTTAAATTAGTATATTTTTTTGCTAAATTTAGCACTCGGTTTTGAAAAATTAGTAAAATGTTTTTCTGAAATCAGCAGCGAAAATTAGTAAAAAAAATCCGTAATTTGTAATAAGAGAATAGCAAAAATGATTACTAAAAATAAAAATTGTACTAATAATCAGTATAAAAATAGTATAGTGCGATTAGAAACTGTTTACAAATTTTTTTACAAACTTTTTTATTTGAGTGTAGAGTCTTTTGTGATCCATTTTGGATTTTTACTATAAAAATAATTATTTTTTAATGGATGTTGCTGAAATTTTTTACTAATGATCACGCCCTGTTTTACGTACACTTAATCTCAAAATTTAAAAAATTTTGTCATAATCCTCATAATTTTTTTGATTACTACTTTTCAAATTTTGCTGCAATTTGATACAGAATGTGTACAATTCCCATAACAATTTGTAAAATCATTTCAATACGAGTAGTTGAGTTCAAATCATTTTGTTTTTAGATTTTTGACAACACAACGGCTGGGTGCATGCCGCAATGGGTAAGGTGGAAGGCGGGCACGGTGGCTCCAAAGTGTGCATAACAAATAACATCTACAATCGGACTGATATATTAATCTTTTTCAAACCTTAAGATACCCAACAATGGTTTTTGAATTGTACTATTAATTTTTTTAGTTTTTAAGCAAAAGACTTTGAAGCCCGGGCAAGACCGGGTACAAAATCTTTCTCTATGTATATTAGTACAATGTTTGTTGGTACACAGAAAAAATTTACAAAATTCTGTTTGTAATGTTAAACACCTTTTTTGCATAAACAAACAAAAAATTTTTTAAAAAGGCACCAACAATGGAATTTGTATATACAAATCCCTTTTTGTAACTTTTTTGTAATTTGTTAAAAATAAAATCAATTTTTTTTTAACAATGTGTTTTGTAAATACAATATTTTTTTTTTGTAACTTGTTTGTATTTGTTAAAAATAAAAAAATAAAATTCAACAACGAGTTTGTTATATTAAAACAATTATTCGCTTTATGTTGTCGTATTGACAAAAAAAAAATACTTTTTTGAAATTTTTGTTACAATTTACAAACATTTGAGCAATTGAAAACAAAAAATAAATGATTTGTGTTTTTTTTTGTTTCAAAAAATTCTAAGGCTATTTTTTTGATATTTTTGATACAATTTACAAACATTTAATAAAAAAATTGTTAGATATCTAAGTAAAAAGCCAACAATTTTTTTTAATTACTTAAAATTTTGTGATACTTTTTTCTGTGTAGTATTTTTTCGAGTTTATGCAAAAGCCCAGTACGCCATACACTCGTTTAATTTGAAATAGGGTTCTTTTGTTGAAAGTTATCTCTCTTTGTACCAAAATCTTTCAAATAAATAAAAATTCATTTATCCTTATAGACATCTCCTTATTTCAAATCAGTTGATCAAATTCTTGTAGGACATACATATATATTTTTTGCATTATTTTGATTGCTTATCGATTAGTGGACGCAAATGATTAAAAAAATTGGTACACAGAAAAAACAGTAGGCTCCAACAATTGGAATTTGTAGAAGCAATCACATTTTCTTTTAAATAGAAATTTTATTTCCAACAATTTTTTTGTTTGAAATATTTGTAACTCGTTGGTAAATTGTTATCTTTCATATAAAAATTGTTTAAAAATAAAAATTCAAAGTTACAAAAAACCAAAGAAATTTTTTTTGGATTTACAAATTTCTTTGTTGGTGCCTTTTTAAAAAGTTTTTTTTTGTATTTACAAATTTGGTATGAGAAAGGTGTTTAAAAATTTAATTAGAATTTTGTAAATTCTTTCTGTGTAGTTTTCAGTTAAGTATAAGAAACACAGATATAACAACTAATTGTAGAAATTTTCCGTTGGAAACACTAATGCCCAATTATGAAAAATATGTGTAGTATGTACTATATGTATACAAAATCTTTAATACCTACAAATTGGCAAATTATAGGATACTTAAAATATTAAACAATAGCATACTTAACAACACGTACTTATGTATAACGACACAGTCAGAAATTGCCATTACAGTACAGAAAACCAATCACTGGCATACCACAATGTAACCGCGGTGCTAAAAATAAATGACTGGCACAACACTCATTTTGGACGTTTTGCCAGCGTTTGCAAAAAGCGTTTTTCCAGTATTTTTTGTACAAAATTTTCAGTGGTTTATAAAAAAAACACTGGCAAAAAATTGGCTTAGAGTGCCATCCAAACGTTTGAAAAAGTGGTTATCCAGTATTATCCAAGCCAAAATTGCAAATGGTAAATCAACAATTTTATTAAATTTTTTATTTTTTTAAAGGTTTATAGTCAGGAGGTTCCGGATTCAAATCCAGTTACAGGCAAATATTTGTTTATAATTCTTTTTTAATTTTAAATGTGCCCGAGTAACAAAGTTTTGATATAATCATATATTATTTTATGTAATTGCATATAGTAACTTATAGTTACATATGGCCACATATGCTTCTAAATTGAAGCATATATACTTTTATATAATCATATATTAGATATTTTTTGCTCAAAGTTTTTAATATGGAGACATATGTGATTTTATATTATTACATACTGGCCTACATATAATTGTATGTGCTATATATAAGTACATAAAGTAACATATAAAAGATATTATTAGATATACGTGTATATATAATTTAGTATGACACTATACATAATAATATAAAACTATATGTGGGGCCATATAAGAAATATTTTATAGTTTGTGTTAGATATGATTATATATTGACGCATATGAACCCAAATATAACTTAGTATGATTCCATGTCTACAATATATCATGATTTCTTTAATATATGATAATATAACGTTCTTTATAAAATCGTCTATAATTATTAGAGTTCGTCAAAAATATATAAAATTTCTTTGATTTTAGGATATCATTATAGCCTACACCACTATGTGGTCAGTAGGGCGAGTCGATTTAATAATCGCCCATGGCTCAGTGATCAAAATAAGAAACTTTGCCGAAGGAACCATACCTCTAAAACGAATTCTACTACCCCCCAACTGTTGACTTTTGTCCCGTAGGGTCAAGTTTTGAAAAATCCCACTTTGACCCATTTAGAGTGCCCCAATCGAGTCCAAATCTATGACCGACCCCCACTAACTTTGGAGGGCCGATCCACCCATGCCAGTGGCACACCCCCTGGAACTCCCCTGGGGGGTTCTCCATACAAACATTTTAAAAAATCACCATTTTTGGCACATTATTTTATTATTTTTTATTTATTTTATTTATTTTTTCTCTTTAGAAATTTATTTAGTCAGAACATATGTAAATGAAAAAATTAATTTAACTTAGTAATAGAAAAGAAAATAAAAAAAATTACTGTTTGAAGTCTTTTTTGCCTTCAAGTCTGGGCAATTTCGCACGGCTCTCTAATGTCGTCACCATAACAGCCTCTACATTTTCCGGTATAACTCGTTTGGAAACGCTAGCTAGCAATTGAACGTGTCGTTCTGTTGCAGGTCGTAAAATAGGTTGTGTGGGTTTTTTAAGCCACCACAAGACACAGCTGCATGTCGTAAACTTACTTAAGCTAAATCGGTTACAGGTAGAATTGAGCATAAAATTATCATAAAGGATTTTCCAGAAGTAATAAAAGGCGCACTTGCTTAACAGAATTTGTGGTCAGATTAACGTTTAATTTACATGTAAGTACTTTATGGGCAGTTTTGACAACAAAATCGGTTACAGGTAGAATTGAGCATAAAATTATCATAAAGGATTTTCCAGAAGTAATAAAAGGCGCACTTGCTTAACAGAATTTGTAGTCAGATTAACGTTTAATTTACATGTAAGTACTTTATGGGCAGTTTTGACAACAAAATCGGTTACAGGTAGAATTGAAATTACCATTTCATTCTTATTACCTCGTCTCCTAGACCATATATAACGCAACAGTTTTTGTGAATGCAGTAAGTCGTTGTGAAGAACTCGAAGTGTGAAGTGCTAATTTGAGATAAAAAAATATTAAAAAAAAAATCATTCCAAATCAAGAAGTTTACAATGAATCCACCATCCTCTACACCGCAAGATGAAGCAATAACAACATCAACAACTATCGAAAACCCAATGAGTCATATACCCAGGCATGATGTTACTGTTTTTGGTGTGTCTACTGATTTGACTGATCTTAATTTACCAACCCATCTGGATATCTTGAGATATTATTTTTACTTGAGCGAACAAAAAAAGTTGTCCTATAAAGCATTCACTATTCAAGTACAAGATAAGTTGATTGGAATTTGGGAAAAACTTGGTATGGAAATAATGCTGAAAAAAAGTGTATTTAATAAATTGAATAGATTGCTTGACAAATATCAAGAGCAAATCAAGAGAAGAAACAAACCCCAACAATTTACAGAGTATGTAAAATCTCTGGAAACAATTTTTTTCATTGGAACATGTAAATGCGATTTGAAGGCAGCTCCATGTGCATGCGGTTTGGTTCCCGAACGCCTCAAAGAGTTTATGCACGATCAACATAATCAGAGAAGTCTAACAATGGATGGATTTGCGATGGAAATTGAAGAGCAAGGAGCAACGTCTATGTCATCAATGCCAACATACCAAGATCCCGATGATTCAACATACGCACCGCCACCGGTTCAAGAAGATTTGGATAAGCACAAGTTCACAATACACACAGAGATACGATTGTTTTAACTTTGCCTTGGTATGTGACAGATTTGGCGTGCCTGATAGAGTAGCATCAGCAATGGGAACAGCTCTTTTCCAAGATTTTAAAATGAAAGATATCCATGGCAAACCTCTCATCATGGATAAATCGAAAGTTCGCCGAGAAAAAGAGAAATGCAGACAAGAAGTGCTTCGCAAACGGTTAGATGATACCAATTTGTTAGCATTTTCATTCGATGGCAGAAAAGATGATACTTTAACGAGAGATACAATTGATGAGAAGTATCATACTAGAATGGTAAAAGAACCTCATCTTGTTATTTTGAGAGAACCGAATTCTGAATTGATTGGTTACGTAAGACTGGAATATGAAACCGCTGAATACAAAACAACCAAATTAAATGATTTTTTCAACGATAAAAATATATCACTGGATGCATTAATTGGCATATGCACTGACGGTGAGCCAACAAACACTGGCCCAAACGGTGGAATTATACGACGATTCGAATTGCTGTTAAAAAGACCATTGCATTGGTTCGTTTGCCTTCTACACTTCAACGAACTTCCGTTTCGGCATTTGTTTGAAGCTTTGGATAAATCAACCAGCACTGGACCAAGATCGGCAAACGGAAAATTGAGCCGTCAAATCGAAACTTGTGAAACTCTTCCGGTAAGTTATTGCTATCACTCATTTATTATAATTGTCAACCGTTTTTAATTGTTTTATTTTTATATATTTTCAGGTGGTGGACGGCTTTCAGAAAATTGAGTTGAAAAATATACCCCCTGCTCCAGAAAAAATTGAATTTTCCACCGATTCCAAGTACTTATACGACATGGCCCATGCAATTTCTAGCGGCGTGGTTTCAGTGGATCTGGCAAACATCAAACCAGGGAAAATTGTACATTCTCGGTGGCTCACCAAGGCCGCTAGACTATTACGATTATATGTGACAACGGAAAATCCAGATTCAAATTTAAGAATACTGGTTGAATTTATAATTACATGTTATGTGCCAATGTACTTCAATATCAAGTTTTACAGCTCTGTCGTGTACGGTAGTAGATTATTTTTCAAATTCATTAGTTGGTCAAGATTTCTAGAACCTCGTTTACGCAAAATTGTCAATAAAGTAATTACAGATAATTCATATTATGCGCATTCGGAAAATATCTTGTTATCAATGTTGTTTGATGATAGCAAAGAAAAGCGCGACTGTGCTATCAAGATAATTCTACGCTATCGAACCGATGTTGACGACCCAACGGGACTTAGAGCTTATAAAAAACCAGATATAAACTTTTATTGCACAAGTTACACGGAAATGATCAATATGAATGACATAAATGACGTATTTGAACCACCATTCACGCGAAGCATTCCATACGATACTTTGAAAGAATATTTAAATCAAGATGATCCACCGTTTAATGATCCAAAAATTCCATCACACATACAAGAAATAGAACGACACGTTCAATTGCTAGCTAGCGTTTCCAAACGAGTTATACCGGAAAATGTAGAGGCTGTTATGGCGACGACATTAGAGAGCCGTGCGAAATTGCCCAGACTTGAAAGCAAAAAAGACTTCAAACAGTAATTTTTTATTTTTTCTTTTCTATTACTAAGTTAAATTAATTTTTTCATTTACATATGTTCTGACTAAATAAATTTCTAAAGAGAAAAAATAAATAAAATAATAAAAATAAATAAAAAATAATAAAATAAAGTGCCAAAAATGGTGATTTTTTAAAATGTTTGTATGGGGAACCCCCCAGGGGAGTTCCAGGGGGTGTGCCACTGGCATGGGTGGATCGGCCCTCCAAAGTTAGTGGGGGTCGGTCATACATTTGGACTCGATTGGGGCACTCTAAATGGGTCAAAGTGTGATTTTTCAAAACTTGACCCTACGGGACAAAAGTCAACAGTTGGGGGGTAGTAGAATTCGTTTTAGAGGTATGGTTCCTTCGGCTAAGTTTCTTATTTTGATCCCTAGAATACGATTTTCCCTGAGCCATGGGCGACCCCACAAATCGACCCGGCCTAGTGGTCAGGGCATTATAAGTTTGTGCTGATGTTTGTAACACCAAAAAATATTGGTCCCAGACCCACCTTATAGTATACCGATCGACTCAGAATTTTTTTTATTTAGATTTAACGAGGTCAGACTGTCCGTCCGTCTGTCTGTCTGTCCATGCATTCTTGTGTGCACTCTACAGGTCGCAAATATTAAGATATTTTGATGAAATTTGGTACACCGATTTATATCAGCTCAAGGACGAAGCCTATTGATTTTGGTGAACATAGGTCCATGTTTAGACCTAGTGCCCATATAAGGGTCCCCCCAAAATTATATTGTTTATACGCTGCAGGTCGCAAATATTAAGATATTTTGATGAAATTTGGTACACAGAACTATGTTCGCCCAAGAACGAAGCCTATTGATTTTGGTGAACATCGGTCCATGTTTAGACCTAGTGCCCATATAAGGGTCCTACCAAAATTATATTGTTTATACGCTGCAAGTCGCAAATATTAAGATATTTTGATGAAATTTGGTACCGATTTATATCAGCCCAAGGACGAAGCCTATTGATTTTGGTTAACACTGGTCCATGTTTAGACCTAGTGCCCATATAAGGGTCCCAAATATTAAGATATTTTAATGAAATTTGGTTCGTAGACTCACATTATAGAACATTTCGACACAAGTCCCATTTTAACCCATTCGAATTTGGGATCCAAACATTAGTTGGCTTTAACCAGACTGGTGTAGGGTATTGTATAGTCGGCATGCCCGACTTTAACCTTTTTACTCGTTTTTATTTTAGTTTTTGCATCCTTCCTCTGGCGCAAGTCCGCCAAAAACGCTGATTAGGAGACCCATTTTCTGCAGAGCAAAAACGGCTGCATTTATGGGAAATCTGACTTTACCATTCGATTTCACAGCAAAAATTAATACAAAAAACATTTTTTTACGTTTTCTGAATACAGCAGATAGTTATTAGAGTGGTCCAAAATTCCACTTTTTTCCAAAATTTCAAAACAGTTACTTTTTTATTACACCCAATGAAAATGTATTCCCTGCTGATTGGTACAAAAATTGTTGATATACCTCTACCCATTAAAAAGTTATTTAATAATCAAATATGTTTAATAAAATAATTTTACAAAAATTACAAATCATGGATTTTCGCACCACTCTAATAACTATCTGGTGTATTTTGAAAATGCAGAAAAAAAGTTTTTTATATTAAATTTTGTTGTAAAATCGAATGCTAAAGTCAGATTTCCTATAAATGCAGCTGTTTTTGCTCGGCAGGAAAAGGGTCTTTAAATCAGCGTCTCTGGCAGTGAAATAAAAAAGAAAAAAAAAAACGCCATTCTTTTTTCTATGCAAAAACTTTAAAAAAAGTGATGATATATAATTATATAAGCAACTTTTTCAAAGTGATTTTATATAAAAAAATATATATAAGGTCCATTAAAAACCCGTATTATATTATATGTGATTCCATGTTCACAATGATATTGAACTAGTTTTAGATTTAGCAATTACTAGAGATTAGCGCGTGACACGAAATGTTCGTGAGTCACGTTATTCACACGTGCTCGTGAGGAATAGTTACTATACTCAAGTGATTCGTGCGCGAGCGTGAGAATATATAACCCGTGCATGATTCGGGTGTGAGTTTATTTTTTGCACCATATGTTTTTAGTAATTTTTACTGTTTTTCGTGAGAATTTTCTGGTTATAAGTTTTTAATATACTCATGTGTGCTTGAGTAAGCAACGACATGTGCCTGCGTGAGTAACACTGAAGCTTTAATACGAAATTCTCTATATTAGAACGTAAACTTGACTGATTGCTTGTATCTTGGTTGTATACCATAATCCTATTAACTTTAAAATTTCAGTGTTGTTAACTTTATTTTAAAATTACTAAAAATAAAGAAAAATTTGTTCATGTTTAAGGCACTGTCATGGTAAATCTGGATAAAAGTAATGGTAGTTTTATCGAAATTATAAAAGGTGCAATAAAATTCTACATCTTTCATATTACTAAATAACTTTATAATTTCATTAAACTTTTCCGGTTCACACATAATATGTGCAACCGCATCAAAGTCCAAAGAGCAACTAAAATATGAAACTTTAAAAGTAATAGACAAATTTACAAAAAGAAAAACAAAACATAGCATGCCTTGAAAAGAATCAAAATAACGGCCAAAATTTAAAAAATTTTATTTTTACTTTGATTCAAGTATTATGTTTATTGAAAATTAATAATTATTCAATTATTTGTTTATTAAATAGATTTTGTTGAGTGTTATTTTTAAAAGTTGCAATAGTGATAAACATAATGTTTGAATCAAATTCAAAGGGTTATTGTATTTAACTTGTATATCAAACAAACGAGTTTGTTAAATTTTTTTCTGGTATATTTTTTTGTGTGTATACTATTTTTATACTGATTATTAGTACAATTTTTATTTTTAGTAATCATTTTTGCTATTCTCTTATTACAAATTACGGATTTTTTTTACTAATTTTCGCTGCTGATTTCAGAAAAACATTTTACTAATTTTTCAAAACCGAGTGCTAAATTTAGCAGAAAAATATACTAATTTAAAAATATTTTTTTTTTATTTTTTATAATTCTTTTTTAGTTTATATTTGTTACTATTGATATATTCTTAGTTTAGAAATAACACCCAGAAAATTTTATTGCATCTCCAATGCATAAAACGGCAATAACTGGAAAACCGTTTGCAATTTTGACTCCAAATTTCAAGTACGATGAAGTAATTATACGTTTGTTACAATCGAAAGAAATTTTTTTTTTTTTTAGATTTTACAGTCTTTTTATTTTTTAGTACAATTTTTCGCTAATTTCAGCAGATTGATTTTAAATTACAGTTTACAGCAATTTACGGAAATTTAGTAGCTGTAACTAATTATTTATACTAATTTCATTGTACTAAAATTATGATATTTAGTAAGTTTTTTTAACTGATTTTAGCAAATCGATTTTGAATTGCATTTTAAATAAATTTTACTAAAATTTAATAGCGGCTACCAATTTTTGCTACTAATTTTATTGTACTACAGATCAGCAGACATGTGGTGCTAAAATTAGCGAAAAATACCGCTGGCCTCAAAACAGTTAAATTTTCCGTAATAACAGCAAAAGTTTCAGTAGCCATTACAGACTTTTTTGGTTGAGTGTACACAAACGATTATATATAATAAAATATAACTTTATATGGCTCCATATCATTTTTTTTACTTGGGTGTTTATAATTTTTAGAGAAAGAAGTTTACTATTCTTAACCTCAAACCCACTAAATTAAATATATATTTTTTTTATTTTCGTACGTTTGAGGTTAAGAAAAAGAATAAACTTTCCTCTAAAAATTATAAGCACAATAAATTTGAAAATAGGATAGATTTAGTTTCTGCCTTTTTATATGTATATTTTATTGCCAGATTGTCTCTATATGAATTCGAACACATGCACCTTTTCCCACATTACAAATGTAACTATATTGAGGTGCGACCGAACTTTACTTTTTGGGTAAAGTTCGGTAAAATGAGAGTATACTGAAAGAATTACCATTTCAGGATATTAATGATATAATTTCATAGAATTTTTTTTCGTAGAATCAATGAAGAATTTCATTATGCATATAATATTTAATTAGTCCTATCAAATTTTTCATAACTTTTTTTTCATAGAATTTCATTAAAAAATTCATTGAATTTCATAAATTAGAGCTTCATAAATTTAATAAAAATGTTCTTTATATATATCAAATTGTTGAATAGTATTTACTTTTTTAAATTTTTCATAAAAAATCGTCTTATCATTAATTTTTAAAAAATTTCATACAATTAGAATTTTATATTGAACATTTAATTCTCAAATACAATAGTTTTATGCAGAGTAGAAAAATAAACTGTACACAACAGATAGGGTATGGTACGCCCAAAGAACACATACCCTATCTATCGATTTAGCGGTTGTGTGTTTGTACACAAACCGAGTGGTAGCGTTTGCGTTTGTCTGATGACGAACGCAAACCATACGGTCATGTACTGAGCTTTCAACACATACCCTTCCTTGTGGTGATTGTAGATTTTCTTCCGTGCACTACCCGAATACGCTTCGTTTCGTATAGATTTGTTTCTTTGCTTTTGGGTTTTTTGTTGTTAACTCACACATACATATATTGCGTAGTCATGATTCGTTGTAGAGATGGGCGCGTGAGTGATTTCTGACTTACGCTCACGCAATCTCACGAACAAAAAGAAATAATCACTCCATACCTGAGCTTTGAAGAATTAATTCCTTAATTCAATTCTGAATTAAAATTCGATGAATTAATTCACAAAGCACCATATATTGCATGGAATTAATTAATATTTGTTTTCGTTCGATTTATTTTGTTACGAATTAATTCAATTGCTATAGTTCTTTTTATTAAATCAAATGAATTAATTCACTGGTGAACGCGTTCAATTTTATAAAAGTGAATTAATTCCTTACTGAATTCGTTCAATTTCATTTTCGTTCAGTGAATTCAAAAAAATAAAATTACGTTTAGTGAATAAAAAAAAAATACGTTCATTGAATTAAAAAAAATTACGTTCACTGAATTCAAAGAATGTTTTCTGCCGTTCAGTAGAAGAAAATATTTATTTACAAATAAAATTTGTAACTAAACAATTTTACAGCGTTTGCTATAAAAATAATTATATATTAAGAGTTGGAGAAACCCGGTGCAGTTTATCAACCTACATGATTAAAAATAAATAAATAAAATAAAGCCTTACTATTAAAAATAAAAACTTTACAGATACAGCAGAATTTGTAAAAAAATATAACTATTAATTTTTAAACTTATGATTCCCCGTAAAATGTAGATGCTTGACTATGACGTATTTCATTTATACGTTTTTGCAATACTAAGAACTCTACAAGCTATTAAAATATGTTGTTGCTTCTCATTTGAATTCAGTGAACGTAATTTTGAATGCAGTGAACGTATTTTTTTTTCAATTCAGTGAACGCATTTTTTTTAGTTCAGTGAACGTAATTTTATTTTCAATCCAGTGAACGTAATTTTTTTTTCAAACCAGTGAACGTAATTTTTCTTTTTAATTCACTGAACGAAAATGAAATCGAACGAATTCAGTGGTGAATTAATTAAGTAAGGAATTAATTCACTTTTTTTTCCGTTCGATTTATAAAATTGAACGCATTCACCAGTGAATTAATTCATTTGATTTAATAAAAAGAACTATTGCAACTAAATTATAAACTAATTAATTCTTTGAATTTATTGTTTCATGAACGCGTACAGTTTAAAGAATTCAGTGAATTACTTAAGAAAAGGAATTCATTCAATTCTAGAGAAAATTCAATTCGATTGGTAGTGAATTCATTCAAAAATGAATTAATTCTTCAAAGCTCTGCTCCAGACTCAAGGAAGAGCACTTTTTTCAACTCTCGCGCACATACAAAACTACTCACGATCACGAAAAACAGTAAAAATTACCTAAAATCTGATGAAAAGACTAAACCCTAGCATGAGTTTTTTTATTCTTACTCACGCTCACACACGATTCACGTGTAAATAAAAGTAAAAATATAAAATTTGTAATTATAACTCACGATCACGAGTGAATGACATGACTCACGAACATTTCGTGTCACTCGCCCATATCTGGTTCTATGACAACGGCAAACAAACCGCATGCAAAATACTAACAAATAAAAATTGATGCTGTTTTAAAACGGTACCTGTTTCAAAAACACTATTTTCTCGTCAGTTTGAGACATATTTATAAATAAAATACGTTTTATCTTGTAGCGGTTTTTGCTAAACGATTTGAGTTTTTTTTAATCAATTTCTTTGTTATAGTTTTTTTAATAAAATTTAGCTAAATTTCTTAGTTAAATTTCAAAAGTTACGAAAACTAAGCGAGTTTTTCGATAAATTTTTAATTAAAAAATTCAAAAGTATCAAAAGTTTTGCTATTATATGCTAGAATTTTATTATTTTTAACAACGAGCGGTTTTTAGCGACTCTAAACTTTTTATAACGATATTTTTAGAAAAAAGGTGGTAACAATATTTTGGAGAAAACTCTGATTATAAATGCACAATTCTACTAAATTCATTAACAGATTTCACAGGATTTTTAAAGGCACATCTACACGGGAATGAAAATGAATGGAAATGGAATGAAAATGTTCTTATTGTAAAAGAAAATGTGCAGATTATAATTTGGTATTCCATTTATTTGAAATTTTTCTTATTTGGAAAAGCAATAGAATTCCCGCTAAAGCCCAGTATTTTCTTCAAAAGAACGAAAAAATTTCGCTCAATGTTTGGAGCTCAAAAACTATAATAAAAACATCAAAATGCACAAATTTTTTATGGTGTATAAAAAGTTACAATCATAATTAACCCAAATGTCACTTTTTCGCTACATTTTCAAATGGTCCTGTCTATTTAATTGATGCGAAAAAAATTCCACAGCAATTTCACAACAATTCCACGCAAGTGAAAAATCATTTTTTTATATGGAGTTTGACAGCTTTTTTAAATACGAAAAAAATACCGGGCTTAACTAATAAAACACATCTTCCCGCTATGAGCAATAAAAAAGCGCCAAGTTGGCAACAGCGACTTAATATTGTATATTCTGGCATTGGTGCCAGACTTTTTCGGTCAAAAATGTAAAAATAAATCGTCCGTAATTTTTTTTGAAAAATCGTCATCAGCAATATTGTTTTGTTGCTCACACATACCATGAATATGAAAAAAACGACAACATATTTTTGTATACAATCTGGCAGTTGCCCGATCATTATCGACATTGAAAAAATTGTAAAGGGCGGATTATGGGACCGTAAACGTAAATGTGATGTAACTGTACCGTGCCGTAGCTAAAAAGTACACTTATAGATTATCGTAAACGACATTACTATTTAACATCTATTTCATGTGGTTTTATATTTTATTCTAAATTTTTCCATTTATTTGTTAATTTTAATTCCTTATTTGTTGTTTGAATCAATTTCCTTTATTCATTTCATATTTTTTCCGACTAAAATCATTCAGCTGTTTCGATGCCGGATAGAAAATTCTGATTTCAACAGAATGATCCGGCAAGTACGGTTACATTTACGTGTTAGTAACCATTCGTATACATTTCTTCTTGTGGTTTCGAAACAGCTGATTCGTTATAGATACGTTTACGGTTGGGTAACTCAGCCTTAAGAGTTAACATTTAAGCCCAATCCAGATACTCGAAGTGCCAGTGAACTGCAGCAGTGCTGTCAAATTTGTTTCTTGATTTTCGCGAAAACTATTGACTATTATTACAAATTTGTTATTGATTTATTATTTGTTTATTTAGAAAATTTTATAAATTTCTCGGCAGTGACAAAAAAGAAAATACAAAAACTTCTTTATCGACAAAACGTGGCACTGCAGCAAACCACTGCCGACACTGATTTTATCTGGTTCAGGCTTTAATATGCCCAAATGCCAAAATTTGTATGGGATTTCATAACATGTATAGGAACAAAACGAGGCTAATATAAGAACACTACATATACTAAAATGTTTACTAACAAATTGTGTAACATATCCACGATTTTTTTCCGAAAGTTAACCAAGTTTTTGGCTAAAAAATCTAAAACCATATAAACATACAATTTGGATAGAGTTATTTTGCCGAATTTATAGGGAAACGTTTTCTGCGTATTTTTAAATAAATTTTATAAATATTTAAAAACAAAAGCGCCATTCACTGTATTAAGTTATCATAAAACGCTGCAACTGAACGATTTTTTTCATTTCTTTCTTAACATAGGGGTTACACGATCAATTTTTGCCTTTCAATTTTCAATACACTCACATTTTTTTACTAACACACTCACATTTTAAAAATTGAACAGCAACTTGATATCAATTTTTGCTTTCAAGTTTTGGGAAAACTTGACGGTCAAGTTTTAAACAGCTGATTAATTTCTTGTAAATTTATTTTTCTTTTTACAAATATTGTACCGCAATAAAACACGATTGATAAAATACGGAATGTGAATATTTCGGTATATCGACGAAATGATTTAAAAATAAAAAAAATAAAAAATCAATTTCTGCTAACATGAAAATGTCTGTGGAATATGTGAAGAAAAAAATAAAGTCTTTTCGAACAGCCTACAGTGCGGAAACAGCCCACAGAGGCGAGCATTTTTAGTTCTTTCCTTGACGACGGCATCTTGAAAGCAAACTTGACTATCAAGTTGCATGCAGCCTACGTCACAGCTTCAAGTTCAACTGAATTTGACTTGAAAGCAAAATCTTGATCATGTAACCTCACTGTAAGACACATAGCCCTAAATAGTTACCCAGCAAAATCTTTCATTACCAAATAAGTGGTTATATAATAGAAATTGATAGCTCCGCACAACTTATTTTTTGGCGTCTAAACTCATTATTTTTGTTTGGCGTGGTCGAGTTAGGCAAATACTATTAACCTAAGGCAATACATCCAGAAAAATTCAAGTTTTCTCTAGTGTGTAATTTTAGGACTAGTCATAAAAATTTAAACATAAAACATATTTACATACAGCTATGGACATATAATTGGCACAAATTTAAATTGCGCATAAATTTAAGTATTTTCCAACTAAATATATTAAAAAATGCAAGTTTTATATTTTCTGATTGTTGTTGAAAAAGATGTTTGTCTTAATAGTGCTCAAATGTTCCATTATGTTTTACTTATTATTTACCGTTATCATTTTTGCGTTAACAATGCTGATTTAAAGTGGACATATAAATGGCACAAGTTACTTAAAATAGGTGGTAGTCGTGTAGATTTAATTCAAAGCAATAAATATTTTTCGCAGTTCAAAAATAAATATAAAAAGTTAAAAAATTTTTAAAATGGGATAAGGAAAACATACCACAGGTGAGGAAAGGCGGATCATATGGAAAATGTATGAAGATGGAAAAAAAGTAACGGAAATTGCTAAGATAATGCAAATTTCTCAGAAAAAAGTCTACAATGCAATTAATTCTTGTGTTGAGGATCCCGATATATTTACTAAGGGTAAAATTCGGAAGCCAAGGCCACGAAAAACAGATGAGCGTACGGATGCAGCTATAGTACGAATGGTGAAAATTGATCCATTCAAGTCATCAAGGCAGATAACATCGGATATTAATGAAAATTTTAACATAGAAATATCAAGCAGACTTGTCAGAAGAAGACTAAACGAGGCAAATTTGTTTGGGCGCATTTCCAGAAAAAAGCCCCTTCTCTCAAAAAAAATATTTCAAAACGACTAACCTTCGCAAGAACCCATAAGGAAAATCCCATTAGTTTTTCTAAAAAACGTGTTATGGAGTGACGAAACAAAAATTTACAGGATAGAACCAGATGGCAGAATCTTTGTTCGTCCTCCTAAAGGCCAAAAGTTTAATCCCCGGTTCACTCAGAAGACGGTAAAACATGGAGGTGGCAGTATTATGGTTTGGGGTGCATTTTCTTGGCATGGCGTAGGTCCGCTTATAAAAATCAATGGAAAAATGGACAAGTTTCAGTATTTAGATATTTTAAAAAACCATATGGAGCCATATGCCTTCAACTCCATGCCAATAAAATGGAAATTCATGCAAGACCCCAAACACTCCTCCAAACTAGTAAAAAAATGGTTTTGTGCGGAGAAGATTGATGTTTTGTATTGGCTAGCCCAGAGCCCTCACTTAAATTCAAAAGACAACCTGTGGAACGAAGTAAAGGTTGAAATCGCCAAGAAAAATTACAAAAATATGGACGAACTGTGATCGGCCGCACAGGAAGCTTGGTATGCCAAAAACTAGTGGAAATTATGGGTCGCAGGTGCAAAGCTGTCATCAGAAAAAAGTCCACAGCACTAAATATTAACGGTAAAATATTTGTGCATAACAAAAAATTTAACAAATGCAATATTAAAACCATTTCTTCTCTTTTTTAAGATTGTGCCATTTATGTGTCCAGCTCATTTCAATGGGTTTTTTTTCATAATGATAATTTTTTATTTACATTATTGAGTTTCAATTAAAGTTTATAGCAATATTAAATGTGCATAATAAACATTTGGAAAAAACAAAAACTTGTTTGTTGTTAATAGTATTTGCAATATAGTAGCATAAGAAAGAATGCTTTGTAAAATGTGCCATTTATATGTCCATAGCTGTATAATAAAAAAAATTTAACTGTGTAAAAAGTACTTATTTAAACTAATACGAGTAAGTCATTATTTTATATTTAGAAACAATGAATACAATAGGCCGTTATTAGGAAGTCATTATTTTATATTATAAAATAATGCAATACTTATACTTTTTGGTAATGCAGATAGTAATGAGGTGTCATTACCAATATTTTGCTGGGTATATTTGAATCTTTTTCTCTCGCATGTATGTATGCTAAAATAGTAACAATTGTTTTAAAAAAACAATTTTCCATTTTTTCAAAATATTTTTATTTATGATTTTGCCAATGGTCAGCATATTTTCATAAAAAAAATCGTCAAAATGTCTTAAAAGCATCACGTCTGGCACCACTGTATTGTCATGTTGTAGAAAAAACAACAAAAACAAAAACAAAATCAAAGCGGCAAACAGACCATAGATTACATAGATTTCTTACTCTTTGACATTTGCTGTCGGTGCACGTAACTCATGAGAATGTGTTGGGCATACGTTCTATACCTATACAAAAAATATTTGATTGGATGTGAATAAATGTGTTTGTGACAAAAGAAGAGTAAAATATCTATGTAATCTATGAAGCAGACGGTAAACGAACTGTCTTCGGGTTAAGAATGCGCTCAGAGACCGGTACATACTCGAAGCGCTTACGTTCGTCATCTCTCAATCCTACTGTACTGTATTCAGGTTGTGTGCATACACAGAGAGATATCAATAGTGTCTTTTTTTGTAAGGAATGTATTTGCGTACAGTCTGCGAGGTATGCGGTACGCATACGCTAAAGTACCGTTCGTTAGAGTTTATTTTCCTACTCTGGTTTTAAGTAACCTTAAGTCCGAGTTTTAGTGATGTGCATTAATTTCCATACTGTGAGAATTATCTTTTAACATATAATTTTTATTTTTTTTTTAAATTAATTTTTTATTATTAATTTTGGACTATGAAATTTATTTATAAATCATATTAATTTTTTCGAAACATTAATAAGGAATTTTGTACTTCCGTAAAATATGCTACAATTTTATTACGCTTTTTTCATTTGCTAAATACGTTTTATTTATCCACTCCAGCTTAGCAACGACAACAACCTATTATAGTTGGTTGCTGAAATTGCTTCATAGATTTTATGAAGCTCTTCATTGGCTGAATGATTTATTCATTGGAGGAGTGGTCTATTCATTTTATGGAGAGTTTCATTAATTTTATGAACTTTTAATAAACATTGACTTTAATGAAACCTGTTTCATAGATTTTATGAAAAGTTTCAAGCGACGAGTTCCAGTGATAATTTTAATTGAAACTATGAAGAAATTCATTACTGAAGTGATGATAATTCTCTTAGTGTAAGAACAAAATCCTCTCACTTAATGGGAAAATTACCTTATAGTACGGGAATGCAAAAAAAAACACTTTTCTAGCCCAAAAATCTATTTAAAAGAATAATGTGAAAATTCGTATAATTTCAGTTTGCAAAATTGAACAAATACTTATATTTAATTGCACTTAACAATACTTTTTGATTTTATAAAAAGTTTTATAAAAAATAAGTTTCTTTTGCATTTCTTTTTAATTGAAGTTTTGCATTTATTGTCACAATTGTTTTTTGTTTAGTGAGCGCTCTCATTTACCCAATTTTTTAGTACGGGAACGCTTTTGGTTAAATTTCGGTACCCGAGTAAAAAAGTTTTGATATAATCATATATTATTTTATGTAATTGCATATAGTAACTTATAGTTACATATGGCAGGATATGCTTTTAAATTCAAGCAGATATACTTTTATATAGTCATATGTTAGATATTTTTTCCTCAAAGGTTTTAATATGGAGACATATGTGATTTTATATTATTACATATTGGCCTACATATATATGTATGTGCTATATATAAGTACATAAAGTAACATATAAAAAACATAATTACATGTACGTTTATATATAATTTAGTATGACACTATACATAATAATATAAAACTATGTGGATCCATATAAGAAATCTTTTATAATTTGTGTTAGTTATGATTATATATTGACGAATAGGAACCCATATATAACTTATAACGTTCTTTATAAAATCATCTATAATTATATATCATCCCATATAGGCAATTTTTTCAAAGTGATTTTATATAAAAATATATAAGGTCCATATAAAACCGTATTGTATTATATTTGGTTCCATGTTATCAATGATTTTGAACTAGTTTTAGATTTAGTAATTACTAGGGATTGGCGCGTGACACGAAATGTTCGTGAGTCACGTTATTCACACGTGATCGTGAGTAATAATTACTATACTTAAGTGATTCGTACGTGAGCGTGAGTAAGAATAACCCGTGATTGATTCGTCTGTGAGTTTATTTTTTGCATCATATGTTTTTAGTAATTTTTACTGTTTTGCGTGAGAATTTTCTGATTGTAAGTTTAATAAGTAAGTTAATATAATCATGTGTGCTGAGTAAAAAACGAAATGCTCGTGCGTGAGTAATGTTCTTTTTTTTGAGCATGAGTCAAAAATGGCTTACGCACAGGGCTGCCAGAATTGCCGATTTTTCGGCATTTTGCCGATTTTTTATTAAAAAATATGCAAAATGCCGATTTGCCGATTTTTGGTCCAAAAATGCCGATTTTTTGTTAAAACTCAAAAACACGAAATTTTAATTTTTGATGATTTACAATGCATTTATAAATAAGAAAATTATTCTATCTTTGACATTTCGAAAGTTCGTGTTCGTATTTTGTTATAAATACATATTTTTTTGCATTATTTGCTAAAAACGAATATTTTTTAGTATACTTTTTGGTATTTACTTTAAAACTGTTTTTGCTTATACACTGTACAAAAAAAATTATTTTTCAAATTTCTAAATATCATGTTAGGATTTGCTCTTTAGGTAGAACAATATTCTATTCTAGTATTTCTAGGTCGAATTTCGGCATCCGTGATCGAAATTTTTCGTTCGAAATTAATTTTTTATTTCGGAAAATTAAGCATTTGGATGAAGTTTTTTGAGCCAGGGAATCTACAAATCGTCCCTAGATTGGATATAAGATTAAAATATGGTGTTAACGTTGTTAGTTTTACGTATTTACACATTGAAAAATCGGATTTCGAACAATTTCGTTCGTTCACGAATGCCGTAATTCGGCCCCTGATTTCTAAATATTTTTCAGAATTTTTTCATCCCGAATACAAAAATATCAATCATAAATCAATTTCTGACGATGATTAATGGCAATTTTCAATCTTTAAACTACTTTTAAAGACAAATATGTAATACTAAAACTGAATTGATAGCATCAAAAACGTTGGAAAATCAATAATAAATGCATATTTTTAAAATTTTAAATGCATATTTTTAAAATTTTAAATGCATATTTTTCGATTTTAATCATACATACATCTTATGTACATAAAACACGATTATACATGCATGAATATACGAGCCCTAATAAGAATAGGCCTTTTTTTAATGACTGGATTTTTTTTTTTTAGATTTATTTTATTTTGTTAGAAAATCCACATTTTGGTTTTTAATTTTCAAAGTTTAATATTTTTATCCAAATTCTACACTTATTCGCTAAGATAATAAGAAAGAAAAAATTTTAAATTTTCGAAAACGCAATTTCTGGAATTAAGTTAAGCTAAATCCAAAACGGATTTATTTTATTTATAAATCTATTTTGAATTTAGCTTAATTCATTATTTTACACGAAATGTCTTTTTCACATATTTTTTTATATATTTTTTATTTTTGAGTATTTTTGAAACTGCCGATTTTTTTGCCGATTTTTTAAAACCAAAGTGCCGAAAATGCCGATTTTTTTGCAAAAAAGTGCCGATTTTTCATTAAAATCATCTGGCAGCCCTGCTTACGCACCGCACCCATAACATTAACAACACTGAAGCTTTAATACGAAATTCTCTATACTATAAAGCTGCCTACACACTAGGGAACATGGTTGAGGGAACAAAAAATATCAAAAAATTTTGTAAACACGAAATGCACGCTCTCAACACGCACACACACACAAACGCACTCACACATTCACAAAAAATGTTCTCTTTTTTTGAGTATGTTCCCTAGTGTGTAGGCAGCTTAACGTACACTTGACTGATTTCTTATATCTTGGTTGTATATCATAATCCTATTAACTTTAAAATTTCAGTGTTGTTAACTTTATTTTAAAATTACTAAATTAAAAGAAATTTTTTTTCATGTTTATTGCACTGTCATGATAAATCTGGATAAAAGCAACGACTATATAGACTAAAGACAAACCACCAGCCTCAACTGCTGTTAAAAAGTCTCTTTATTTTGTATGCAAACTGGTTTTAAGAGAAACAGTTGTTAGTGTTTTTTTTAACGCGTATTTTTTAATATTAATAAACAAAATTTTGTGCTAATTATGCAAAACTAATGCAGAGAACATATCAAACAACACAAGTGCACTTTACAATTTAATTAAAATTGCTTAAAAACAATAAAAATAATTAATTAAAAATACCACTTTTTCACGTTTTTTGTTATTTTACATTGAAACTCCCTTAAAACCAGTTCAGTTTTTCAGATGAGAGCCGTGGATAGTGCCTGATAAAAGTAATGGAAGATTTATCGAAATTATAAGATCTCCAGCAGGCCTGGGGTTAATCATTACAGTTTGTAATTAATTACACATGCAATTACACAATTACATGTAATTGTAATTGAAAAAAACTCATCTATAATTACATATTCGGCCTTATTACGAGTGTCGTAGTCGTAGTCGAAACTAAATCGAATTTGCTGAAAATTCACTAAAAACGCAACTTTTGAACAATTTTTCAATTGGATTTACCATATATAGCACTCAGATTTAAAAAAATCCTGCATCAGAGTTTCATTTCTTTATAATTTCCATTATATACAAAATCATTTTATATGGAGTCGAAAATTTCGACTACAAATTCGACACTCGTAATCAGGCCGATTATTTGTAATTGCAATTCAACAAAAGAACAATTACAATTACAAGTAATTGAAATTTTTTTTTTATTTAAAAAAATTATTTTTGTATGTATATTGTTAGATATGGTCCTATATAATATGATAAAAAGTATAAGGTTAATATTTAGATATAATTGTATCAAACTATGTCCACTTTTATAAAATTTTATATAATTTTATACAAAAAGATATAATTTGATGTAATTGGATGAGGACAAAATTCGGATATATGGATTCGGACAATATGATACAATAAGACGTTCTCATTTTTCGGATATAATTATATCTAATTACATAAAAGATTATATATAATTAAATATAACTTCATATGGCTCCATATCAATTTTGTTTACTTGGGTAACTTTGGGTACGAAAGGGAACGCACTTATTCTATTTTTACATTTTTGTTTATCTTCCAATCTCTTCCGTGTCTCCTTTTATTTAAATGTTGCCATATTGACGTATGGTTTTTACGTTTACGAGCAGCTTGTGATTTATAAAATTTATCTCTTTGTTTATGACCAACTTTGTTTTTGTTTTCCCAACACTGGCATGTTAGTTCCATCAAACTGTTTGCCATTTTTGCTCAACCAGAAGTTGTCCATTAGTTATCCAGCAGTTATCAAGTATTATATGCTTCTTTAGCCTAGTGGGTAGAGCTCTCATCTCTCAAATTTCTGCAGGACAAATAAAATACACGCACAATATTATGTCGTTAAAAACAATCTAAACTACGTATTAAATTAATTAAAAAGGGACTTCTGCGGCCAGATTCCCGCAGTCGTAAGCGTTCGAAATTGTTAAAAAATCACGTTTTCAAAGTGCAAATAAATACTATCGTTACAACTTTAACTCATATTTGCAATAAAGGAACTAAATGCTTCACCTCTAACATATTTTTAATCTTTGCAATGTTTTAAGTAGCAATAATTGCTATCGAATAACGCTAGATCTCGACTGCGGTGATTTGCCATGTTGATTTTTTATTATATTCAAACTATTTTGCTATTTATTTTCGAATATTGTTTAAATAACCTATAAAAGAAATAAAAACAATCGAAAGTCTGTTTTTTTTTTATAAAGAGAAGCAACACTCAGGAAATTCTTCCTATTAATTAACGTGTTGCTTCCTTTGGAAAGGGGATAGAGAAGAAATGAAAGGTGGTGAAAGATGAAGGGCTTCAAATATGGGAACACTGTATTGCGCGAGATGTTGAATTTTAGAACAGTTGTTGCGCGCCATCTGATGATGAGTTGGCGAACTTTGTTGAAGCTTTTTAGTTCATAGCCCTGTTATATTATTTTACTTCGGTGGGGTTAAGTGCTATGGGAACACCGAAGGAGGACGCTGCGATATGTATGAGGGATAAAAAAAACTCATACATATTACTATTTTTCATAAATTGATGTTGCCTTGGTTGGGGCTCGAACCCGCAACATAGATTACATAGATCTCTTAAGGGTGAGTTACCCAACCGTAAACGTAACTGTAACGAATCAGCTGTTTCGAAACCACAAGAAGAAGTGTATACGAATGGTTACTAACACGTAAATGTAAACGTTCTTGCCGGATCATTCTGTTGAAATCAGAATTTTCTATCCGTCATCGAAACAGCTGAATGATTTTAGTCGGAAAAAATATAAAATGAATAAAGGAAATTGATTCAAACAACAAATAAGGAATAAGAATTAAAAAATAAATGGAAAAATTTAGAATAAAATATAAAACCACATGAAATGGATGCTAAATAGTAATGTCGTTTACGGTAATCTATAAGTATACTTTTTAGCTACGGCACGGTACACTTACATCACATTTACGTTTACGGTCCCATAATCCGCCCTTTACTCTTTGACATTCTTTGCCAGTGCACGTATCTCATGAGAATGTGTTAGACACACGTGGTATACCTATACAAAAAAAATTCCAATGTATGTGTAAAAATTTGTTTGTTGACAGAAGAAGAAGAAGAGTGAGATTTCTATGTAATCTATGACCCGCAACCTCACGTGTAACAGTCCAACGCGCTAACCATTACACCACAGCGCCCACAAAAAAAACAATCCTCAATAAATGTTGGTTTTTAATTTTTATTTAAAAATAAAAATTTGTATTTTTAGTAATAACAAAATAAATTTCTAATTAATCAATTAAAAAGGTAGAAAAAACAATTTTTATTTTTAAATAACAACTAAAAATCAACATTTTGAAAACACTTATAGTGCGGAGAAAAAATTGTTTGCCTCTTCATGTATTAACAAAGAAGTAAGGTGAAAATAAAAATTTGTATTTATTTATGCCAATGGTCAAGGTTGCCAACACTTGAACAGAAAAAATGGCTAGATTACGGAGAAAAAATGGCTAGAAATCGCTAAAATTGGAAAATAATGCTAAAACTTAATAATTTTAAAATAAATCAGTGATAATAAAGAGTTTTAACACGACTTTCATAAAAGTGGCATTTAAATTTTAATGTTTTCCGAATTTCTAAAATATGTTCATTCAAATTTTGCAAAAAATATGATTTTAAATGGAATGTAAAAATTACATGTGTATGTAAACCAAAATAAATGTTTCAAAAATTGAAAATTTTGCACTAAAATTTTTAAAATCGTAAAAATTCAAGCATTTTTGTATGAAATTAACTATAAAACATTAAAAGAAAAAATGGCTAGGGGAAAATAAAATGGCTAAATCTTCCGGCTAGATCCAATCTAGCCATTTTTTTATGGCTATATGAAATTAAAACGGCTAGATCTAGCCGGAAAATGGCTAAATTGGCAACCTTGCCAATGGTATAAAATACAAAAACAAAAAACTTTCAGAATATTTTGTTGGTTATGCTTGCGGAAGACTTCGAAATCATATTTTATTGTTTGCTTCATTCGCATTTTGTTAATGTAGCAGACTACATTTAATATGAGATTTTGATCCCTTAATTCGCATTGCAGTAATGCCACCACTTTCTAAAGAAAACTGATGAAGTGGACCTGGAAAATCCCCGAAACGATCGTATTTTCATTCCTGAAAGTGTAGAGGGTTTTGAAAGCAAAAACTCTGTGAAGTATTTGTAATGAAGTGGCCTCGAACTATGTTAATAAATTTCTAATTAATCAAGCGTCAATATTTAACTGACAAAAAGTTGAAAAAAACGATTTTGTAGTTTGTTTTTTAATATTTGAAAGTTTTTTGTTTGTTTGAATTTTCAAAACACTACACACAAAAGTATGGCAATACGAAGAATCTTCTCCGATCATATCGCCAGGAAGAAAACATTTATTGCCGGTAATCCCAATTTCGTATTGCGGAAGTTTCATCGATCGGGATAAACTGTTAACCGAAAGCAATACTTCCAGGCAATACGAAAGCAATACCCCAGGAAGATAAATCGTTGATATCGCTATTTCATCACCTGGAAGATAAAAAGGTGATATCGCTTAATAAACCGATACAAAATAAACGATTTTTTCCTTATTAAATTGAAGATAGAAAAAGAATGTCTGCATACATAATCCATTGACCAACATATTAATTATATTGATTTCATCATAGTCGATTTTTTCCGCACATTAAATCTTGATTTTTCCACGAGTTTGTATAAATTTTGTTTTGATTTTTGTATAAATTTTGTTTTAATTTTTTAGAAAATGACAAACAATTTCAAATAAATTTTCTTTATATTCCAGATGGTACAAAGGTGATACTGCCGCAATATTATCATAAAAATTATGACAAAAAATACAACTTATGAATTATTTTTTTCAAAATATCGCCAAATTATCTTCCAAATGATAAAAGGAAGACAATTTCAAAATACAACTTGATTATTATATTTTCATTCAAGTGGAAAATAGAAGATATCTCTTTAGTATTTTCTTGGAGGGATATTTTTATTTGTATTGAAATAATTTTTTGAACTAACTATTTTGAATAAAAAACAAATAGAAATTATTTGAATTTAAATATAAAAAAAGGAAACATCGAAATTATTTGATTTTTTTGCCTAAAAATATAAACATCCAGAGATGTTACTTCAAATATGATCCGCGTATTGGCTAAACAGAGGAAAGGTATTCGAATTTGCCATATAAATGCTCAAAGCCTAAACAACAAAATTGATGAATTTAGACTGACGTTCGAAAACTCTTCTATGGATATTATATGTGTATCGGAGATTTGGTTTGCAGATACCACTCCTGATAGTATGATTAATCTAAATGGATATAGGATATTTAGGGCTGATCGTGGTTCACATGCTGGTGGTGTGGCTATCTTTGTCAAGGAAAGCATAAAGTGCAATTTTAAGGGTAAATTTTTTAATGGTGAAAAGGTCGAATACATATTTGTTGAAGTCGTATCCGAGGGAGGTAAACTTCTTATAGGATGTATCTACAGACCGCACAAAAGTATTGATATAACCTCTTTTGTGAACGAGCTTGATAAGCTAGCAGTCAACTATAGCGATATGGTAATTGTTGGTGATTTTAATTGTAATATTTTAGTTGACTCCTATGTAACTGATAACATGTTATCTATTGATCTCTCATCTATAAATCAATCTGTGCCCACTCATTTCACATCTAGATCTAGTACTTTACTCGATATAATTTTTGTCAACGACATCTCTAAAGTATTGCTCTATGACCAGATATCTGCACCGTGTTTTTCAAAACACGATTTAATTTATACAACTTACGACTTTGTATTACACCATGAACCACAAACTTTCAGTTACCGTGATTTTAAAAGTATTGACTATATAGTCTTAGAAGAAAATATTTCCCTGATTAATTGGAATGCCTTGTTCCATATGATATCAGTCGATGAACAGTTGTCTTTTTTGGAACACAACATTTTGTATTTATATGACCTTACTGTACCAATCAGAACCAAAACGATAAAAGTAAACGCTAGGTCGTGGTTCACACCTGCAATTAAACTTCTAATAAAACGGAGGAATTAATCGTACTCTCGGTGTAAGAAATTTAAGATACAGGCATTGAAAGACGAATACAGTAATTTAAGAAGAGAGGTAACTCGTCAAATTAAAAAATCTAAATCTGCTTACTATGCTAAACGTTTTGAATCTGCAATCAATAGCAAACAAACTTGGAAAACCATTCGTGAGATTGGAATTGGTTGTAAAATTAATAAAACCACTAGTAAATTTAGTCCTGATGAAATAAATAAGGCATTTACAGATTTTTCTATGGCTGAGCATCAACATCCTGGTAATAACTTTATTGATGACTATCAAGTTCGAGATTTCGACCAATAGTTTGAATTCCGCTGTATCAGCAATGTGGAGGTACTATTTAGTCTTAAGTCTATAAAATCTAATGCCATTGGATATGATAACATCAACCCTAAATTCATAAAGATCCTACTCCCATATATTTTGCCATTTATTACTTATCTGTTCAATACCATCCTTACGACTAGCGTTTTTCCGAAGAAATGGAAACACGCAATAGTTATACCAGTGCCAAAAACAAATTCGGAGTTTAGACCTATTGCTATATTGCCCTTCCTCTCTAAAGTTCTTGCAAGAGTTATGCATGACCAGATCAGTGCCGACCTAGACTGGTTCCAGCTATTGACAGATAAACAATCTGGTTTAAGCACAACTGCATTACTGCCTTGGTAAATGTAGCGGAGCAAATTCGTCGGGAGATTGATATGAATAATATTAGTTTTCTAGTTCTACTTGATCATTGGAAGGCATTCGACACTATAGATCACAATATTCTCTGCTCGAAACTAAAACAGCTGTTTAGTTTTTCAAACTACTCAACTAAACTCGTTGAATCTTATCTAAATAGTCGAGTACAATCTGTTATCTGAACCCCGACTAGTCGCCAGAGGCGTACCGCAAGGCTCAATACTGGGTACGCTGCTATTCTCAATGTATGCAAATGACCCACCTCTACATATAGCTCATTGTGCAATACACATGTGTGCTGACGACGTTCAACTCCATCTGAGCATTTCTATAAAATCCATCAATGAAAACGTACACCGATAAAATTAAGTCGTTACATAGTTAAAAAAATCCGTAGTTGAATTGAAAAAAAAGTAAATCAACTATTATAATCGTAAACAACTATGGGTTTGGAAAACAAAAACAATATTATAATTACCCTGTTAAAATTAATTCAACTAATTTAAAATTCACCAACACCTTAAAAAAAAATCATAAAAAACGTCAAAAAATAAAATACAAATATAAAATCAAACAAAAATTGGATGCAGAATCTTGAAATTAGTAAGTCTTAATTTACGTTCTTTACGTCTTTTACAAAATTACATACACAATTAGGGCATGTATGTATTAATGTATGTATCTTTATTTTATTTAGGTGTTACGAAAATAGATTTAAAATCAGAGACAAATTGGGCTGAACATTTCCAACATGTGACCCCATGCAACCATCTAAATGAAAGGAGCTTATAAAAACCCAACAAAAACTTTTTAAACTTATAAATAATTTATTTGTATATTGTTTTACATTTGTGATGTTGTGAAATAATAAAACATGAAAATATTAAAAAATTTAGTCATAAATTCATTTAAAATTGAAATACTTATGGTGAGTAACAACTAATTGAATTTAGAAATCGTTATATTCAACTATTTATAAAATTTCTTAAATTTCAACTACAAACACGTTGCTTGTAACTATCAGTGTAGATAGTTGAATTATTAGAATTTTAAAAACTTAGTTAATAACAACTAAATCAATTCAACTATAAATAAGTTAGAGGTATTTCACCTACATATAAGATAGTTGAAATATTCGTTGTGATCAACTAAGGACTTTTATGGGTGTACCAAAACTCAACGATGATTTAAATAATATTTACAACTGCGCCTCTGCAAATGGACTTTGTTTGAACCCCCACAAATCCAAATGTCTCGTTATACACAAGAAGTCATTACGTCATAATTTAAATTTTGATATAATGCTAAATAATCAGAAAATTAAAATTGTGTCTTCTTCAAGGAACCTGGGTGTAACATTTAACAATACACTGAGCTGGAATGATCATGTAAACATTGCAATAGAAAAAACGCATGGCATGCTTTGAACACTGTGGGCAACTCAATATTGAACGCCGTTGAATATAAGAATAACACTTCCCAGCAAAATCTTTCATTACCAAATAAGTGGTTATATAATAGAAATTCATAGCTCCGCACAACTTATTTTTTGGCGTCTAAGCTCATTATTTTTGTTTGGCGTGGTCGTTTTTATAAGTAGTCACGCTTACCCGCTCGCTAACGAAAAAATGAGAAATAAGTAGTTATGAGATTTTGAATAATAAGTGGTTAAACACATGCTTACAAAAAGTTAAATTATAAGTGGTTATCCGATTGCTTACTTGATTCTTAAAAATAAGAAGTTAAGCAAATACTATTAGCCTAAGAAAATACATTCAGAAAAATTTAAGTTTTTTCTAATGTGTAATTTTAGGACTCGTCATAAAAATTTAAACATAAAACATATTTACATATAATAAATAAAAATGTATAAAATTTAACTGTGTAAAAAGTATTTATTTAAAATATTACGAGTAAGTCATTATTTTATATTTAGAAACAATGAATACAATAGGCCGTTATTAGGAAGTCATTATTTTATATTATAAAATAATGCAGAAGGTAATGATATATCATTTTTGGTAATGCAGATAGTAATGAGGTGTCATTACCAATATTTTGCTGGGTTGCTAAAACATATCTAATGCCATTTCTGTTATATGGATGTGAGCTTTTTGCTCAATGCGATTCTGCTAGCGCTAGAAGAATGAACGTGGTCTACAACAATATCTTAAGGTATGTGTTTAGGCTTCGTAAACCGTAAACGTGATTCAACTTTGCTTCACTCGAAACGACTTTATGGACTTTCTTTTGACAACCCCATGTGAAAATCGAAATATATATGAACACACATGATCATACATTGACTTGTATATGATCATGCGTGGGCATACATAGTCATATACGTCCATGTCTAGTTTGATGTATGACCATACATGATCTCATATATGTCCATATATATTTGGATCCGAAATTTGGGGGTATATGACCGCACATGTTCATATATGACCATATATGCTCGTATATGAATCACATATTCTCATATATGATCATATATGGGCATATACTTCCATATACCCTCAAATTTCGGATCCAAAGGTATATGGAAATATATGAGATCATGTATGGTCATACATTGAACTATGCATGTACGTATATGACTATGTATGCCTATGCATGATCACATACGAGCCAATGTATGATCATGTATGTTCATATATATTTCGATTTTCACATGGGACATTTAAAAAACCAGAGTTCTAATTTTTCTGCACAAAATAATATATTTGAAAGAACCAAAACGATCGGAACGAGGTAAAAAGTTGATACCAGTCCGATATCGTAGCCTAATCTCAAAATGGCAGTTTTACTATTTTGCTGTACATCTCTGGAACTTTCTTCCAAATCACATTCAGAAGACCATTAGCAACGCAACACTTTTCAAAAAGGAATTAGCTAAACTTTTTTCATAATTCAAATTTTTAATTTATTTTTTTCTTCTAAATTTTATTTGATATTTCATTATAATTTTATTATATAAATTCAATAAGTGTTTTTTATTATTTTACTTATTGTCATTTTTATTTTTAAATTTTTAATTTAATTTTTATTTATTATTTAATATGTTTATCTATTTATTTAATCACTATGTAAACTATCTTCCACTGATTCCCATGCTATAATTAAAAAGACGTAAGTCTTGTTGCATGGGAAGATCGAATAAAGAAACTAAACTAAAACAAGAAATTTAATATTTAACTGGCAATTTCAACCTCTACTGAAAATATGTATTTTTTATAGTTTGTTTTTTAGTGACTTATACAAAAAGTTATACAATATGTTGCCATGTATCTTAATTGATTCTTCAATTGCAAACAAACTTTATCTATTAATTTTTAAATAAACTTTAATCGGTTATGAAAAATATATTTCGAGTGTGCATTAGACTGGTCCAAAAAAAAAAAAAAAGTTGGAATTCTCACGCTCCACAACCCTAAAAATATGCCACTATGAAAATAAATATGGTCTGATAAAAAAAATCACCAAAAAAGTTTTGTTTAGAGGTTGCACATCGCAATTTAAGTTTCGGGGTTGTACTTGTTCTATTATTTTTAATTAATTAAAAATAATGGAAAAATGAGAAATATTAAATATACAGGCATCTCACAGACTTCAATTTCACTTGAAAGTAAAATTGAAAATGCAAATTGTTTCTCCAGAAGTAAATGCTGTTTTTGCATATTTAGACCAAATATATTAGATAAACATAATTAATTATAAGTTAAGAATGCTGTTTTTAATAATTTCACTTAAAAAGTTTTTGTTAGAGAGCATATTTAAAGTTAACACATATTTCGCATAAAATTAATATGATTTCGATGTACAATTTCGTAACGTTTTACTTTTGCTTCTTCAGGTTTTTTGCGTTATCGTAAATTATAAAATATTAAAAAATACCTTTTGTGGTAAATTCGTGTTCCAACTGCTAAATTTTGATATATGTTGCCATTTGTAGTTAAAAAAGAGGAGATAGCCGATCAAAACTTTAAATTTTAATTTTGCATAAAAAATTACGTTTTGCTAATCAATAAGAAAATTGTCAAATTTACCAACAAAAAGCGTTTTAAATATAATTTTTTTAGGTGAAATAGCTAACGACACTTTAGGGAATATTGAAAAGCTTTTATGAGTTTAAGCTGCTCTAAATTCCAATTCCACTTTGGTTTTTGAAAGTGGAATGAAAACGATTTTTTTTCGTTTTACGTTTTCTGGAGAAATTTTTAACGTTTTAAATACCACTATAAAGCCTGTAGCATACTCGATACTTACCAGAAAGAAAGGCGACCCCATATTATACTAAAAGTTTGACTATGGGGACATCTTGGAAAGCTATGCTGCTATACAAAATTTTTGAAAAATCGCGATTTTAACGTTTAGGACGCTATAGATGAATACATTTTTTTATTTTAATATTTTCATTTTATTTGCTTGTTTAATAAAGTATTAAATTTATTGAGGTAAGTATATGGTGCATTCGGCGACTAAAGTCGCTGAAGTAGCAAAAAACCATAAAAACCTATATAAAACGCTAAGTAGTGGTTTAAATCAATTTAAATTTAGCACATCGCATTTATATCGTAAATATGGCCACAGGTCCTGTACTTACATTTTAACACAAAAAAAATCATATTAATTGAATTTAAAAAATTTTGTATATAAAAAACTGAATGGAAAACCGCCAAACTTTAAAGACATTTTACGAAAAATCTGTGCCATCGATCGAAAAATAAAGTGCGCCATTGTAATCAGCATGTCCGAAATATATAGAACTGATGGTCAGATCTCCATTAATTTTTTGAGTGTCATGCAGTGTTATTATGATCGCGACATATAAAATCTAAGCTGTACATTACGAATATGAAATCAAAATTGAAATCGGAGTCGCGGATTTCGCGAAATTTGAAAATTTTGTACAAAAAATGTTCAATTTTGCTCAGGATGTTTACTTATATTTATGAAAATTTCTTTTTTGCATTAATATATATCTATGAAATTTTATATTAAGTATGTGAATAGGATTTTTGGTAGCAATAAAATTATAGCAAGCTAAATAATAGCAAAATATTAAAAAAGGTCAAACTTTAAGTTAACTTGCAAGGATATCTGTTATCCTTTAAGTATAACAAATTGGATTTTTGGATAACGCCGTTTACAGCTAATTAGAAAAGTACTTCAAAGTACTTTGGAAATTTTTAACTAAAATATGAATTTTTTTGTATAATTTTTAAAAAAACCGCGAACTACTTAAAAGTTACTTATTTTTTTAAGTTTTGATTTCAAATTCCTTTTCTTCACATTAATTAAGACTAGATTTAAAAACATGTTAAATAATAGCGTACAGGTTAAGAAATAATTCAATTTAAAGTGAATCCTACTTTTTGTATAAATTACTCTAGAGATAAATTACTAATTCTTAAAAGATAACTTTTTCTGCTACCTCTAAATCAGGGATCGGCAAACATATACAACCTTATTTTGTGCTTGTATGAGTGAGTTGCAGCCTCTCACTCTCAATGCACTGACAAAGAACGTTTGTATAATAATTCGAAAATTTTAAATGTTTATAATGGGAATATAACATAAAAATTTAAAAGCAAACAACAACTACGAAAACAAATATCAAAAAACAACAACACAAAAAAAATAAAAACAATAAAAATAAATTACCAAAAAAATGTATCAATAAACATTATGCAGAGTGTAAAAAATATGGCAAACAAGCGATGTGACAACCTACTTCATTGAACTCTTGTATGCGACTGATTATTTTTTTGTTCTATGTGTGAGCTTATGTAGGTGAGAGAGCGCCCATGGGCATAGGTGATGCCGACCTCTGCTCTAAATAAAAGCCGATTTAGCTGAAACTTGGCACAGAGAGTTATTAGACATTAAGGAATAGGGGCAACATTGTGGAGATCGCGAATTCCAACTTTCGTGTTTTTTCTGGACTACTCTAGTGTACATATTAACTTTTTTTAAATTTTATTTTGGAAAATCTATTTCTAGAACACCTATTTATTGGGGTTGCCAATGTTTTCGATGATTTTGAACAGCCTGTCCTTTTATCTAATGATGTTAAGCTGCCTACACACTAGGGAACATACTTAGAAAAAGAGAGCATTTTTTGTGAATGTGTGAGTGAGTTTGTGTGTGTGTGCGTGTTGAGAGCGTGCATTTCGTGTTTACAAAATTTTTTGATATTTTTTGTTCCCTCAACCATGTTCCCTAGTGTGTAGGCAGCTTTATAATTTTTTGAATGGGAAAACACTTTTTGCCAGTACTTGTACCACATGTTAAAGTGCCTTGCCATATCTTTCCCATTTGTACTTTTCTGACTGCGTGCATACATACATAATTATGGAGATATTTACACACATTAGTACAAATCAGAGATGGGAGTAATTAATTACTTTGTAATGACCATTACGAGTTTTCATTACAGTTGAATCTATGAAATGAAAATTAAAAAAAAATCCATTACCATTACAAAATGCAATTGCAATAAAAAAATGTTCATTTCTTTTGTTTTTATTAAATGTAATTAAACGTTTTTATAATTTTCATCACATTTACGCAATCGTAGTAAAAACAAAAAATCATTTTCATTATTTCTACACTAGGTAGACAAATGAAATTTCGTTACCATTACTTTTCATAAGAATGTAAAGAACTTTTTTTGTTCTAAACTCAAAAATTTTCAATTATGTAAATTTTGTTCGCGATTTTCTTTTGAAACTAGCAACAAAACTTTGTTGTATGTCCCTAGATTGTAAATTAAAAAACAAATCGCACTTAAAAAATTGCAAAATAATGGCGGAACGCGAAGACTTTATAGTCCCTAGATTATAAATTTGAAAAAACCGGACTTAGAAAATTGCAAAATAATGGCGGAACGCGAAAAAAGACTTTATGGTACAAAAGTTTATTTAAAAAACTTAATCCGCGGTTTACATTCTGGAAACAAATATTTATGCAAGTATTGATGTAAGAACTTTCCATTTTGCAAAATTTTAAGGAACCGCACTTAAAACATTTCAAAATAATGGCGGGAAAAAATACTTTATGGTACAAGAATTGAATTAAAACACTTAATCAGCGATTTACATTCTGAAAACAAATATATTGATGTAAGAATTTTCCTTTTTGCAATTTATTTTCGGGATTTTTTTTTACAACTAGCCACCAAACTTTGTTATATGAAATGGATATTATAGTACCTAGAATATAAATTTAAAAAAACCGCACTTGCAAAATTCCAAAATTATGGCGGAATGCGAAAAAAACGTTATGGTGCAAAAATTTAATTAAAAAACTTAATCAGCGATTAACATTCTACAAACAAATATATTGATGCAAAATTTTTCCTTTTTAAAAATTTTTTTCGCGATATTTTTTTTGCAATTGGCCACTAAACTTTGTGGTATGAAATGGGTATTATATTCCCTAGATTATAAATTTAAAAAACCGCAGTTAAAAAATTGCAAAAAAGACTTTATGGTACAAGAATTTAATTAAAAAACTTAATCAGCTATTTACATTTACATTCTGCAAACAAATATATTTATTGATGCAAGAATTTTCCTTTTTGTAATTTTTTTTTCGCGATTTTTTTTGCACGAAATGGGTATTATAGTCGCTAGATTATAAATATAAAAAAACCGCACTTACAAAATTGAAAAATAATGGCGGATCGCGAAAAAAGACTTTATGGTATAAGAATTGAATTAAAAAACTTAATCAGTTATTTACTTTATGCAAATAAATATATTGCATTTTTTTTGTTTGCAACTAGCAACCAATCGTCTGTATAAGATATACATAGATAACATAGACCTCGGATTATGAACTAAAAAACCTCATGGTTTTTAAAATCAAAACTTAGGCACAAACGGCAAGTAATGGAAAATAAATGTATTTTCATTACTGTGTAAACAGTAGGCAAAAGTAATAAAAATAAAAAAAGGTCCATTCTAATTTACAAAACAAATGAAAATTAGAAAAAGTATTCATTGCCATTTTTAACACAATGGTAATGAAAAAAAAAAATATTGCCATTTCGTTAAAAAATTGTTATGACAAGAAAACCTTCATTAATGGTAATGAAAATTTAATGGTAATGATTTTAACCCATCTCTGGTACAAAACGTACATAATAACACACATTTGGCTATTAAAATCCGCTTAACTACAGATTTCTTTGTTTGTATATTGTTAATATATTTTTTGTAGTTTTTTTGGGGCTAATATGTGAGTGTGTTTAACACATTTATAAAGAAAGCATATTGTTGTAATTACCAATTACTTTACAGAAATGTGTTAAAAAATAGCAACATTTTTAAACATTTAAAAGAAATAAATTGAAATTAATAAATTTTGTTGGCAGTCCGTCTCCAATATACACAAATTGCCTGCACTTGAACGTAAAAATCATATGTCAGTTTGGCAAATTCGCGAAAAATGTGACACGGAGGAGATAAGAAGATAGACAAAAAAAATCTAGAGCAGACTGTTTGTATGTATCTGTTTGATCACTTCTGAACGTGAAAAAACAATAATATAAAGCTGAATATGAAAGAAACTATGAATTAGCTACGCTACTTCCAAGGCCTTACGTGGGTTAGATGGCTAAGCCGTCGAACCTTAGTATAGTGACGTTTGTAATGTAGGAATGCATGGGTTCGATTCCTACAGCCGAGAAGTTGTTGAAAAAATTATCATATAGAGACAATCTGACAATAAAATGTAAACAATAATATAATTAAATGGAAAATCACTGATGAAGCCTGTCAATAGAAAAAAGACAGAAACTAGATCTAGTCTGATTTGCAAATTGATGTGTTTATAACTTTTGAAAAAATGTTTATTCTTCTTCTTAACCTCAAACCTACTAATTTTGTTTAGCAGTTTTTTTCGACAGTGCAATTTGTGGATTTGTCGTTTTTCATTCATAACACCCCCTATTGTAAATTCAAACTGGACGATTTTTTTTATTTATCTTTTTGAAAAACCTTGCCGAAATGTAGCCAATTTTGGAAAAACAGTATTTTTATTAAAAATATTCAAAATTCGAAATTTTGGAAAAAGGCTTTTTTATTTCATCGGATATCATTAACCCAATTTAACCTGGAACCGAAAATGACCACAAATTTAATGGAAATGCAAAAACGTCTTTTTAAAATTATTTTTAAACATTTTTTAATATCCCAGTTGAAAAAGCACTACAATTGATAATCTAGATGTACTTCTTTTTTAACATAAACACTAATGATTTTAACTTTGAGTTGTCATAGGAGAGAAGTACTCCCTCTTCAACATTTTTCCAGTACTTTTAAACGAGTGCAAAGGAAGCTCTTTTTTACCAATTAAAAGTTAAAAAAAATTCTTCACAAAAAAAATTTAATTTTTTTATTTTACAAAAGTTTTTTATTGTCGCCACCGGGTATCGAACTTGCGACCTGACGATTACTAGTCTAGCGCTCTACCGCTAAGCTATTCTTTGATATGAAAGTTGACTGGCCATAGGCGTACCTAGATAATTTTTCTGGGGTGGGCAAGGGCCCCTTTATGTCCCCAAGTTTTTATATAAAATTCTGAAAATGCATCCATTTTTCTCACGAAAACCTCGGGTTATTTCCTGCCCGAGGTTTTCGTGAATAGTATGAAATTTGGATATTTGATAGAGAAAAGAAATCTTAGATTAACCTGTCTCATATTTTCTTCCACCTCGGACGCACCCATTCTAACCCCATATTTTGACCACTTAAATTACCGAGGTGATCAAAATTGTGGGATGTTCATCTTAGCATTTTTGTTTCTACAACGTATTGAAATTTCATCAAAATAGTAGTGTTTAGTTTGCAGTAACTCCCTTGTTATATATTAAATAATTATTCCTTAAAAAAACTATTATATCTAAGATATTTATCTCACCAAAAAAGATTCTGCTATATTTTCCTATTAAAAATGCTTTTCCATTTTCGAATCAAATGCTTTCAGTGGCTTATTGAATAACTCTGTCATTCAAATAATTTTTCTTAAACATATCTTAGAGCCAGTTTTATAATCAGAACTAAGATCGATTTGTTTCTTAAAAAATTTTAAGTAAGAAGTTTTCAAATAACATTTTTTATTTATGAAATATTTAATACAAAATCGATCTTAGTTCTGACTATAAAACTGACCCTTTGATTCCAACAAATTATTTTCCTAGGAAACCAGTATTATTAAGGGTTTTCACAAGGGGTGTGCTATTTGTTGTATCGTCCTAACAAAAAACAGAGTTGTTAAAAATTAAATTGAAAAAATACAACATTTGAGAATAGCACGATACAACATTTTTACGTATGTTTAATGTCTTATGTTTGAGTGTGCTAACAGATAGAAAACTGAATAAAAAGTCTTTGTTAAACACAAATAAAAATTTTAACAACTCTGTTTTTTGTTAGGACGATACAACGATATAACAGATAGCACACCCCTTATGAACAACCTAATTATGATACTTACTGGCATAAAAACACCACTTTGTTACTCCGAGATATTGTTCCTTATTCACTTCAATAAAAGTACTTATTAAACAAATGTAAAGGGTCTACTCCAATTCAATATTGTTTTCAGTACTATTTTTACAGGTGCATAAAAAGCAATTTCGCACCATTTTTTTATATATACATATTTTTAAAAATTTAAAAATTAAAAAAAATATTGAATTTAAACAAATTAATTATAAATATTAAAAAAAAAGTTAATAGAATAAAAAAAATATTGGTCCCGCCGGGAATCGAACCCTCTGTTTGGAAATGCTTAATGGTACCAAAATAACTTTTTACGATCACTTTTAGAGCAATTGCTCTTTAGAAGCAATACTTAAGTGATTTTTTGGATGGTGTTCAGAAGTTATTCTAAAAGAGGTATAAAAATATACTAAGGCATACTTTGGAAGCAATGAAGAAAGTGATTTTTTTGAAGTTGTTCAGAATAACTTCCAAAAAGGCAGTAAAAATACACTAACACATACTTGTGAAGCATTGAAAGAAGTAGTTTGTAAAGCATTACTTGCAATTTTCTTTGCTGGGATTAATTTGGAAATGTCAATGTAATATACATATTACCCAGCAAAAATATGGTAATGACAGGTCATTACCATACGGATTACCAAATAATGATAGGTCATAACCTTTTGCATTACTTTAAAATACAAAATAATGACTTACCGATAATAAGTTATAGAAGTACTTATATATTCGTGCAAAGTAATCACTTACTGGTAATTGATTAAATAAGTACTGATTAAGTCTTTTTTATATTAACATTTTATTTATAAATTTGTTTTGAACTAAATTTTTCAAGGTAAAAAGTTTTATGTGACCAACTATTTTACAATGTAGGGTAACCACTTATTTCCTAACTTCTGAGTAACCACTTAAATAGTGAAACCCTTAAGTAACCTGGTAAGTAGTGAAACCCTTTGTGTGCTACTTACTCGCTTAATTACTCGGTAATGTCTGTTTTTGCTGGGTAGTTATAATTAAAGAAAAAATGTAAAATAAATAATTAAATAAATTTAAAAAGTGATAGTTCGTGTTTTGCGTGGTGGAGGGACTTCTTTCTAGGACTCTTATGAAAAATGAATATTTTTTAAAAATTGTGCAAAGTTGGCCTGTTTTCACCAAATATCCCTATGATTCTCTTCAACTTTACAATATGATATAATAGTGTAGAAAAACAAACTCAGATATGTGGTTACATAACTACCCAATCAGAAATCGCCAGTGGTACAAAAAAATCAAGCACTGGCATACCACTGGGTAACCATGGTGTTGAAAATAAATGACTGGGAGAGCACTCATTTGGGACGCTTTGCCAGCGCTTGCAAAAAGCGTTTTTCCAGCATTTGTTTTACAAAAATTTCGGTGGTTTATAAAAAAACCACTGGCAAAGAATGGCCTAAGAGTGATATTCCAAGCCTTGCAACCAGTGGTTATCCAGTGCTACCTATCCAATGCTACCAGTGGCACAAAAATCCATTCACTGGTAGACCAATGATTTTATAAAAATGCTGACGCTTCGTTAAAAAAGGTTTGTAGTGAGAGGGTTCCGAGTTCAAATCCGGTTGCAAGGAAAACATTTTTTTGGATTATTTTTAATTTAAAATTCTTTTTGACTGGGTACATATTTGGTAATGGGAACTAAATAGTTATTTATGGTATTACATTTCTTATTACTTTTTTATGGCGATGTCGCGCAAAATAATGAGTTATGGTTACACACCAGTATACAATAAATTAAATAATATGTCGTTACCTAGTATATGCTTACCAGTATTGATAAAAATAAAAAGTCTAAAAATAGATTTTCAAAAAAAAATAAGAGTTACAAAAAAAAATTTTTTTTTTATTGTAAAATGCTTTTTTAATAAAATTTGTTGGTCAATGACTTTACAATGTGAACTATCTTGACATATTATATTTGGTAGATAAAAACATAATTGACCTGCTGCACACAATTTATCTAAAAATAGGTTAAAAAAATAAGCTTCATAAAAATATTTTTGTTATCGTTATAAACTATTTTAATAAAATTTGCCAGGAATCGAACCCGTGACTCCATATTACCCTTCGATAGCTCTACCTTCTGAGCTATCTCGACATGTTATATTTGGTAGATAAAAACATAACTGACGTGCTGCACACAAGTATGCTTACGCGCCAGCATACAAAAAACTAAAAACATGTGATTATTAAGTTGAAACAAATTCAGTCTAAAAATAGATTTTCAAACAAATTTCCAAAAAAAAATCAGGAACATTGCTTTATATTTTAAATACCCAGCAAAACTTTGGTAATGGGTGCGATATACTCACGCATTACCTTGTAATGTTAGCTCGTTAACTTCTGCATTATTTCAGAACAAAAAGTAATGACTTACCAATCACTAATTACGTATTGCATGATTTATAAACGGAAAGAAATGATTAAAACATTTTTGAAAACCTATTTTTAGACAGATAGAGGTAAGTTTTTAAGAGAAGTCTTTAATTTTTCATAAGTATTTTAAAACAATTTCACAAAATAAGCAAACACCTTTTTGTTAATTTTTTTACCAAATTTGCATCTAGCATTGTAAAGTTGCTTACAATACCGCTCACTGTCAATGAAAAAAATTATTGCAATAACAAACAGTTGCAACCTAAAACACACCGAACACTGAATACCGCTACTCTGCCTTCTTTTATTGCATTTTTGGAAAGAAAATTATAATGTACCGTTAACGAACTGTTGCTAACTTTTTTCCTAAAAATATCGCTAAATCAAAATAAATATCACTAGAAAATAGATAAATTATAAAACACTTAAAAAATTTTCCGTTAAATCTCTAAATTTCACAAACTTTTCAGAATCTGTAGAAAATTTTCTCAAAAGTAGCTACATACATTTTTAGAATTTTTTAAAATTTCATAAAAAAATTAGCGACAAATCGCAAAAATTTTCGAAGTTTTCAAATTTTCCATAAAAATTTACCGATAAATCGCTGAATAATAATGACTCAAAAGTAGGAAATAAATGGTGGGGGGGGGGGGGGGGGGTGGAATGCTAATGAAACGTCAAGGCTGACTTTAAAAAAATCGCTGGTTTTCTTGCTAATAGTCAAATTATGTTTTATTCCTCTAAATGGGTTAAGATATCACTAGATTCACCTATTTTCAAAGGCAATAGGTAATTTCTGTTTGGCTTATATGTTCGAAAAATTACCTATAAGCATTGTTAAACTAAAGAAGAAAATAAGTGTATTACCAGTTTTAACGTAGGGTAATGGGTATGGGTAATATAACTTTAATATAAGGTATTTTTATTTCAAAATCCCCCTTAATAATGAAATTTCTTATTAAATCCAAATTTATTTATTAACATATTAAAATAAAAATGATAATAAAGTAAATTAGAGATTAAAACTACACTATACAATATAAAAGTAGCGGATTAAAAAAATCGTACAAGAAACATATGCCTGCGGTCACATCTTGATTTCACTGAAAATTTAAATTTTATCAAGCAGATAAAACTAATGAACACGTATATGTTTTAAGCTACAGGAGCTCACAGTGGGGGGTAAAAAGTAGTTTTGATTTTTGGGATTCTTTACGTTTTTTATACTTCCCAATTATATTTATAGGTAAATTGGGTATTAAACGAAAAAACGCAAGGAACTGTATTGAAATGCATAAAACTGTATAAACAATCTAGAAGCAATAATGTTTCAATGTTTTTGAATCCCATTAGACCAATAAAAATGTATACGTGTAACTTAGTTTTATCCCCTTTATAACATACCGAAATTTCATGAAAATAGGTGGGTGCCCCCTAAGGGTACCTTCCTTGTCAGATTTTTCTACAGAAAATATCAGATATATAAATATTAGAGTTCGTCAGAAATATATAAAATTTCTTTGATTTTGGGATATCATATTTTTTTTTAAGTTTTTGCATAAAAAAAAGAATGGCGTATTTTATTTTTTTTATTTCAACTCCTTCCACTGGCGCAAGTCGGCCAAAAACGCCGATTTTAATACCCTTTTCCTCCAGAGCAAAAACAGCTGCATTTATAGGAAATCTGACTTTACCATTCGATTCTACAGAAAAATTTAATTTTTTTTCAAAATACACCAGATAGCCATTAGAGTGGTCCAAAAATCCACTTTTTTCAAAAATTTCAAAAAAGTTACTTTTTTATTACACACAATAAAAATGTATTCCCTGCTGAGAACATTGGTACAAAAATTGTTGATATACCGCGACCCGTTAAAAAGTAATTTAGTAATCAAATATATTTAATAAAAAAAATCTTTGCAATAAACATTAGGTACAAAAAATTACAAATTATTTTGTCTTTACTAAAAAATAAATTTATAATGCGGCAGCGAGTATTGAAAGCTGCATTTTAATAAGCTCAAATATTTTCTAATTGAATTAAAAAAATATCCAAATTTGATTAGCTAATAACTTTTTAACGGTTCGCGGTATATCCAAAATTTTTGTACCCATGTACTCAGCCGGAAATACGTTTTCATTGTGTGTAATAAGAAAGTAAATTTTTAGAAGTTTTTGAAAAAAGTGGATTTACGAACCACTTTAATGGCTATCTGGTGTATTTTGAAAATGGTAAAAAACAGTTTTTTATATTAAATTTCGCTGTAGAATCGAATGGTAAAGTCAGATTTCCTATAAATGCAGCTGTTTTTGCTGTGGAGGAAAAGGGTATTAAAATCAGCGTTTTTGGCCGACTTGCACCAGTGAAAGGAGCTGAAATAAATAAAAAACGCCATTATTTTTTTCTATGCAAAAACTTTAAAAAAAGTGATGATATCCGAAAATCAAATTTTTATGACGAACTCTAATAAATATTCAATTTTAAATTCGGATTTTTTAAAAGAAAATTCATGACAAATTTTTTTTTTTAGGAAAAGTCTACTTTTTGCTCAGAATCTGAGGATTGTTCTGTATGGAAAAGTCCTCAGAATCAGAGCGTTTTTTTTATAGAAAAAGTTTTCAACATCTGAGGGCTTTTTTATAAGAAACAGTCTTCAGAACCTAATGATTTTTCTATATAAAAAAGTTTTACAATCTGAGGGTACTTTTTGCTTTAAGTCATCAGAATCTCGGTACTTCTCTTAACGAAAAATTCCTCAGAATGTGAGATATTCCTATAGGAAAACGTCCTCAGAATCTGGTGTTTTTTTTATCGGAAAACAGTCCACAAATCTGAAATAGTTTTCTATAGGAAAAAATCCTCAGAACCTAAGGGTTATGCTATAGGAAAAAGTCTTGAGAATCTAAGTGTTTATAAGAAAAAGCCTCAGATTCTAAGGATTTTTCTACACTCACAATATAATTTTCATAACCAATTGAGGTTTATTTAAAACGTAATACGTAAAGTTTGTTTTCAATTGAAGATTCAATTAAAATACATTGAAACATATTGTTTAACTTTTTTATCAATCAATAAGCAAATATGTATCGTCTGTAGGAGTTGTTATTTTCAGTCAAATACGAGTATTCTACTTTTAGATTTCTATTTTTAGAAAAAATAATTTAAATGATTTTGTTGGTTTCTATTTTAAAACAAAAAAATCAAATATTTTCAGTTTTCTTTTTTGTTAAAATAGTTTGTTTATATACAAAATTATTTTAATTCAAATTACAATAAATTCTTTACTCATACACACAAACATATATATATATATTTGTTCCTTTTACTCCTGCAAGGAGCATAGGGCCGCAACAAGATTATCCCAATACGTTCGATCTGAAGCACGGTGTTTGATTTCATTCCAACGAAGGTGTAAGTTGGATATTTCGGTTTCAATTTGCCGTTTCCCGGTGTGTGCTGGTCTTCCTATACGTCGACTGTTTTGCGGGTTCCAGTATATAGCTTGTTTAGCAATATCATTGGGTTGTTTACGTAATGTATGTCCAATCCAATTCCATTTGCGTTTGCGGATTTCAATTTGGATAGGTTGTTGACCAGTTTCTGACCAGAGTCGGCAATTTGAAATTGTTCTAGGCCAGAATATGTGTAGAATCTTCCTTAAGCATTTATTCACAAAAACTTGTATGGAATGTATGTCGCGAGGTGCTGCATTCCACGTCTCGCATCCATACAACAGTGTAGATTTTATATTGGAGTTGAATATCCTTAGCTTCGTCCTTCTTGATATATGTGCAGAGTTCCACACTGACTTGAGTTGGCCGAAAGCTTGCCGGGCTTTGTTTATACGGTTAGATATATCGGCTTTGGATCCGCCACTTTTGTCCAATATGCTTCCCAGGTAACATAATGATTCTACTTCATCAAGCGATTGATTCTAAACGGTTAATGTTTGCTCGTTATTTACATTTACTCGCATTATTTTTGTTTTGCCGATATTTATTTTTAAGCCAACATGTGATGCAGTTTCCTGGACTAGTGATAACTTAGATTGCATGTCTGAAAAGGTGTGGGTAAGTAGACAAATGTCATCAGCATAGTCAAGATCCTCCAGTCTGCCTTGGAGACCCCAAGTAATTCCTCTTCTATGGGATGTTGCCTTATTCATTACTACGTCAAGCACACAGTTAAAAAGCAATGGTGATAATTCACACCCTTGACGTACACCGGAGTTAATGTTTATTTTATTGCTTAGTTGTCCTTCGTGAAGAATTCGACAGGTAGCGTTTTCATATAGACCTTTAATAAGTCTTATTAGCTTGGTAGGTATACCTTTACATTCCAACGCGTCCCATATGGCTGCGTGATTTAGGGTGTCAAAAGCCTTCTCGAATGTATGTCGCGAGGTACAAAGGTGATCTCCATTCTACAGATTGCTCTATGATCACTCTTAAGCTGTTAATATGATCGACACAGGATTTATGAGCACGGAAACCGGCTTGTTCCTTTCTAAGCTCAGGAAGAAGAGAGCTTGACAGTCTTTTATTTAATATATGTGCGATAACCTTGTTGATCATACTCAAAAGCGTAATGCCTCTCCAATTTTTACGAGCTGTTAGGTCCCCTTTTTTTGGTAAATTTACAATAACACCTTCACACAAACATAGCCAATAAAAAAATATGAACGTGTGTGTTGTGTAGTGTCTTGAAAATTAAACAAAAAAATCTTTCAAATATGATTTTACAAACCACAAAATCGTTTTTTTTTACGTTTTGTCAGTTAAAAATTGATGAGTGTTTTAATAGACTTTTCAATTATTTTTATTTCTTTTATGGATTGTTTAAACAATGTTTGAAAATAAATAGCAAAATGGTTTGAATGTAATGAAAAATCAGTAGTCCTTTTTTAATTGTGTTTTCAATTAATTTAATATGTATTTGAGGTTGTTTGTCCCCAGAATCTGATTAATCTGAAAAACAAATCCAAATTCCAGGAATTTTTTGTAGTAAAATGTCCACGAGTACTAAGGGAAAAGTCTTCAAAGTCTGTATAAGAACCCTAAGAAACCATGAACCATTTCGCATAGAAAAAAGTAATGCGAAGCTGAAGGCTTTTTTATAAAAAAGTCCTTACAAAAAATCATCTAAATCCTTTAGAAAAAGCCTCTGTTTTTCAGTAAAAATTTTTTATAATTTGAAAATATTTTTGTTACAGAAAAACCTTTAGATCTCAAGGACTTTATAGAAAATCATTTTGGTTGTAAGCACTTTTTCAATACCAAAATCCCTCAGCTTGTGAAGAATTTTTTCTTAACAGCTAAAAGCTGCCAATGCGCAGTTTACTACCCCGCATTTATTTTTTTTGAAACAACTTTTTATTTCAATAACTCGGTCATTTTTAGGGTTTTTCTTTTCCCGGACTTTTTCATTTTCCGGGACAGCGGGATTTTTTTTATAATTTCCCGGGATCCCGGGAATTCCCGCTCGTTAGAAAATAAATATATCCGGCGTATGTTGTACCTGAAAAACTCGATTTCTATTAAAACAACAAACGAAAAAGTTCGTCTTTTGGTTGTAGTCATGAAAAAAACTGCTTAATATATTCCGAAATAAGGGCTTATTATAAAATATCCATGTCTTCTACTTGTCGTCTAAATCTTTTTATAAAAATAGACACTAAAATATTATTAAATATTTTTTTAAGTTTAGTTGGTATTTTTTGGACAGAAATTTTTTATGCCACAACTACTTAAAAAATTATTTAATTTTCATTTGAATTTTAAATTAATCCCAATAAACACAGAAAAATTAAAAATTCAAGTGCTTTAAATATTGCTGGAATTCGGCTTTATTTAAAGTATTTTTTTTCCAGTTTTTGACTGTTAATACAAATTGAAATAATTTGTTTGTTTTTCGTTTATTGTCAGTATTGAAAAATAAAATAAAAACATTCCAATTCACAATTTTCCTGTAGAGATTCTAATAAAGTCTGAATTTCTTCCAAGGATTTTATTCAAAAGGTAAGTCGCAAATATTTGGAGCTAAATTCAGTCCTTGTATTCTCTTTTTTTCTTATTTCAGAAAAATCCTACAAACTTCTATGCTTCTAGAGAATCTAGGAAACAGTGAATTAAACAATTGATACATCGAAGGTGTTATTCTCAAATCAAGAATCCAAAACCAAAATAAAAAATATGTATGTATATTAAAAAGAATCTGTAAATGTAAATAAATTATACGAAAAAAAAAAATTAAAATCGTGTTTTTATGGCTTGGTTTAAGCTTGAAGTAAGGGCTTGAAAGCAAGTGTTATTATAATGTTATTTGAACTTTAATTGAACTGTGATTCAAGGCTTGAATTGAAGCATATTTACACTGTTATGTTCGACTGAAATTCCAGTGTCCCCTTTGCTGGAGTATGCTATTGAATAACAGTGTATATCAAGTATAAATCAAGGCTTGAAATTGGAAAATGTGACTGGAATTACCCTTGATTTCAACTTGAATTCCAGCAAAATTGTTTATTGGGATGTTAAAGCGTCGACGCCCTTTAAAATGCGTATGCTCCTGGCGAAAACATATCTAATACCTGTTTTGCTGTATGGATGTGAAATATTTGCAAATTGTGACACCACTGATTACGATCGACTTCGAGTCACATATAATAATATAGCCAGATATGTATTTAATCGCAGTAGAAGGGATAATATATCATCGTTCACATATCAGTTGCATAATATTTGTTTTAAAGACTTACTAAAGTATAAAAGCCTTTTGATGATGCATAAGCTGATATATTCAAAGGAACCTGAATATCTCTATAGAAGAATTAATTTTGCCAAATCTCCACGTGGAAGAGGCCTGATCTCACAAAAATATAAATACGTTTTATCTACAAGACAATTTTTTAATTACACAATCGGTCTTTGGAATGACTTACCATCAAATATTCAATTGGTTAGCAACACAATACGCTTTAAAATGGAACTACTAAATTTGTTTAAAATGTATTAAATGTTTTTCAATTTTATAATGTTTATTTTAATTTATATGTTTGTGCAATTTAAATTTCACTATATTATTTTTAAGTTTCTTAATTTATAATTAACTAGCGGGCGCAGCCCGCTACGTTGTTAGCGTGCCTTAAAGGTTAAGGGGGGGAGGGCTACGCCCTCCCCCCCGGGGGGCTGCGCCCCCCACAATTTTTATTAAATTCGTTTTTTTATTTAAAGCCTTCACCCAGCCACCACAAATAAATAATTCTGCACAACAATGGGTTTAAAATAAATAAATATTTGATCACTTTTGCTCATGAGAGTGGATTGTTAGTAATGAATCCATAATAATTTGCAATATACGTGTGTATGTCAAAATAATTTGGTAAAGTGCGAACTTAGGTAGATAGACCCGTAAGTAGTTTTGTTCATTTGTGTTTTGAATGAAAATAAATAACGTAAAGCAGAGTTGGAAAGCATTTTATAATATTAAAAATAGCGGGCAAAGCCCGCTACGTTGTTAGCGTGTCTTAAAGTTTTTTTTTTAATTCCAGTTTATGTAAAGGTAGACCTGGCAATTCAAGTAAATTCACAAATTCAGTTGGAAAATTTACTGCGTCGGTTTCTTCCACCTGTTTTTCGTTACATGAAGTTTAAATATCGGAATATATAAGTTCCATTCCTTTTCTAAGGTTTTTTCTCTTTTAGAAAATTTGTTTAACTTTTTGGAGAGTATGTTTCAATGCTACATAAGTTTCATATTCCGTGGATAGTGTTTGAACAGGTAATTCCCTCTTCCAATCCATTTGCATTGTCTATAATTTCAATTCCACTCGTTCAACGTTTATATCCATTTCATTCCACTTGTGTAGTGTTTCAATTCCACTCGTTTCCTATTTAGTTTCTTAATTTTAGTGTTTCATATACACTTGTTCTTTAAGTTTTAGGTTTCTAGCTAAAGATGCAGACGTTAAGGGGGGGGCAATTTTCCCCTTTTGAACCACCATTTTTACCACGTTCCTGTCCAAAGTCCTAGAAATGCCTTGTCGATAAGTTAGCCCATACTCCAAGGAAAACATATTATATATTACAGGTTTCTAGCCGAAGGGTTCGGTTAGGCCATCAAGGGGGAGAATTATTCCGTTTTTACCCCTCCCGGTAGGAATTTCCAAAAATTCCGTCTTAGAGGACGTCTGCGTTGGAGGAGGAACCTACTACATACATAATTTTAGGTCTCTATATCCAGCAGTTTGGCCAGGCCGTCAAGGGGGAAGTTTTTCCCTTTTTACCCCTCCCGGTATGAATTTCCAAAAATACCATCTTAGGGGACGTCAACGTTGGAGAAGGAACCCAATTTAAGATCCCTTGTTCCAGCAGTTTGGCCAGGCCGTTAAGGGGGAGACTTTTCCTGTTTTTGACCCTACCTGTAGAAATTTCCAAAAATCTCATATTAGCGGATGTCTACAATAGAGGAGGAACTTTAATACCAAATTTCAACTTCCTACCTCCAGCGGTTTGGGCAGGCCTTTAAGCGGCACTTTTCGCTTCATTAATCCCATTAAAAGCACCTTCCCGGTAAGTGAGCCCATACTCCAAGTAACATATGTTTTACATTTCAGGTTTCTAGCCAACTTTTACTATTTGTGCCCCTCTCGGTAGGAGTTTCCGAAAATCCATCGACAGGGAATTTCAGCTTCCTAGTTCCAGCAGTTTGAGCAGGCTGTCAAGGGGGACACTTTTTCTTTTTTTGTCCCTCCCGGTTGGAATTAGGCTGGAAGAGAAACCTAAGTACCGAATTTCAGCTTCCTAGTTCCAGCAGTTTGGACAGGTCGTTAAGGGGCAACTTTCCCTTTTTGAGCCCCCATTTTATAACGACCCTGTCCAAAATTCAAAAAAGTATCTTTCTAATAAGTTAGCCCTTACTCCAGGGACCCACATTTTAAGCTTCAGGTTTCTAGCCGAAGGAGTTTTTACCGGCCCCCAAGGTGAGGCTTTTCTTCTTTTTGCCCCTCACTTTAGGAATTTGCAAAAATTCCATCTTCGCGGCTATCTGCGATGGATGAGGAACATTCATACCAAATTTCAACTGCATTGCCTAAGCGGTTTGGGCAGGCCGTTAGTGGGGACATTTTTCCCTTTTAACCACCATTTTTACTATGTTCCTGTTCCAAAATAGAAAAATTACGTTGCCGGTGAGTTAGTCCTACTCCAATTCAAAAATTCCGTCTAAGCGGACGCCTACACAGAAGGAGGAACTCACATACCGAGTTTCCTTTTGGGATATCCTGTAGGGAATTCCAAAAATACAAACTTAGTCGATGTCTACTATAGTGGTGGAACCTTTATACCAAATTTCAACTTCTTACCTCCAGTGGTTTGGGCAGGCACTTTTCCAATTTGTGAGACTGTTTATGGGGAGACTTTTCCCCTTTTTGCCCGTTCCGGTAGGAATTTCCAAAAATCCCGTCTTAGCGCACGTCTATGCCGAATATTAAGAAACCTTGTTTTAGTGGAGATATCCGTGGGGGGAGGAAAAAAAGTAGTTTTTTTGAAATTATATATTATTTTAAATGGTACTTTTTGGAAAAACGAAATTTTTTGGAAAAAGATACTTTGTTTTTACAAAGTACTTTATTTGTACTTTTTTTGGAAAAGGTATTTTTTTTTAAAAAGGTGTTTTTTGTTGGAAAAATGTATGTTTTTTGGAAAAAGGTACTTTTTTGGAAAAGGTACTTCTTTTGGTACTTTTTTTTTGGGGAAGAGGTACTTTTTTTTGAAAAAGGTATTTTTTTGAAAAAATGTATGTTTTTTGGGAAAAGCAACATTTTTTTAGATAAAGGTACTTTTTTTGGGAAAAGGTACTTTTTTTGGAAAAGGTACTTTTTTTGAAAAAGTTATTTTTTTGGAAAAATGTATGTTTTTTGGGAACGGTACTTTTTTTTAAAAAGGTACATTTTTTTAGAAAAAGGTAAATTTTTTGGAAAAAGGTACTTTTTTTAAAAAAGGTACTTTTTTTGGAAAAAGGTACATTTTTTGGAAAAAGGAATTTTTTTTGGAAAAAGGTACTTTTTTTGGAAAAAGGTTATTTTTTTGGAAAAAGGTACTTTTTTTGGAAAAAGGTACTTTTTTTGGAAAAAGGTACTTTTTTCGGAAAAAGGTACTTTTTTTTGGAAAAAGGTACTTTTTTTGGAAAAAGGTACTTTTTTTGAAAAAAGGTACTTTTTTTGGAAAAAGGTACTTTTTTTTTGGAAAAGGGTACTTTTTTTTGGAAAAAGGTACTTTTTTTGGAAAAAGGTACTTTTTTTGGAAAAAGGTACTTTTTTGGAAAAAGGTACTTTTTTTGGAATAAGGTACTTTTTTTGGAAAAAGGTACTTTTTTTTGGAAAAAGGTACTTTTTTCGGAAAAAGGTACTTTTTTTGGAAAAAGGTACTTTTTTTGGAAAAAGGTACTTTTTTTGGAAAAAGGTACTTTTTTTGGAAAAAGGTACTTTTTTTTGAAAAAGGTACTTTTTTTGGAAAAAGGTACTTTTTTGGGAAAATGGTACTTTTTTTGGGAAAAGGTACTTTTTTGGGAAAAGGTACTTTTTTGGAAAAAGGTACTTTTTTTGTCCCCTTTTTGCCCCTCCCGTTAAGAATTTCCAAAAATGCCGTCTCAACGGACGTCTACACCGGTCGAGGAATCTACATACCAAATTTCAACTTCATAGCTCCAGCAGTTTGAGCAGGCCCTCAAGGGGGAGACTTTTTCCCCTTTTTGCCCGTCCCTGTAAAAATTTCCAAAACTCCCGTCTTGGCGGATGTCTACGATAGTGGAGGAACCTTTATACCAAATTTCAACTTCCTACCTCCAGCGGTTTGGGCAGGCCGTCAAGGGGGGCCTTTTTCCCCCCATTTTTACAACGTCCCTGTCCAAAATTCTAGAAAGTACTTTCCACAAAAGTTAGCCCCTACTCCAAGGAACACATATCTTAAATTTCAGCTTTCTAGCCAAAGGGGTTTTGGCAGGCCGTCAAGGGGGACACTTTCCCCATTTTTGCCCGTTCCGGTAGGAATTTCCAAAAATCCCGTCTTAGTGGACGTCTACCCCGAAAGAGGAACCTACATACCAAATTTCAACTTCCTAGCTTCAGCGGTTTGGGCTGGGCGATGTTGAGTCAGTCAGTCAGTCAGTCAGTCAGTCAGTCAGTCACGTTATTCTTTTATATATAGAGATATCAATTTATAAATTGTATTTGAATTTGACAAAACATTTACTTGAAAGTTTTACTTGCTATCACTGTAATTTATAAGATTTATTCTTTTTGTGATAGTTTGGACCAATAAACTAAACTAATATATAAAATATCCAAAGTAATTTGAAAAATCATCTGATGCATTATTTCAAAAATAATAGTAAGCTTTAAGAGCAGCGAGAAGTTTTCAACTCAGTGACGCTCAAAAATATATTTTTCAAATATCCCAGAGGATGATTTGCGATGGAAATCGAAATATCGGAAGAAAATAAAAAATTAAATATTGAAAAATAAAATTCAAAATATTTGGATTTTTTTTTAATTTATGACCTAAAGCCAAACAATACTACAAATATAACAACACCAAAGGTCAACAATATTTAATCTAACAAATAAATAAAATTTAAAAAATACAACTGAAATAAAGGAATAGCAATTGAAATTTAAATGAAATTATTTGAAGTAATAAAAACTCAAAACACATTAATTGAAACTACTAAAATATCAGTATTTTTTTTTTAATTTTAATGTCGAGTTTTTTTTTGGAGGTATTTGGAACTGAAATACTGATGTTGAAATGTTGTACTCGTATATATTGCTTTATTTGAACAAAGATCATCATTAAAAAAAAGAAAATTTCCGAGGTACGAGTATTTTTGTTGGTATTTGGACTTGATAGTGACTAATAAAATTTGTTTTCGGTTTAACTAAACCAAATTCAACTGACATCTCAAAAAACTGGGCCTAAATAATTTTTTTTATACCTACTAATTCATTTTATTAAATTTTAAATCGCATCTTTTAATTTTAAATATATTTTATTTAAATTATTTTCAAAACAATCAATGTTTTTAATTTAAATAAAGCTTCACAAATTTTTTATATACTTGCTAAAACTTCTGTAAAATAATAAAAAAAATTCCGGGAAATCCCGCACAAAATTCCCGGGATTGCGGGATTGAAAAAAGGGCGGGACATAAACCCTAGTCATTTTACATATTAATGGAAAAACTTTACGGCTAGAACACTCCTATTATTAATTTAGATCAAAAGATGAGGTGGGGTTGTAAACCACCCGAAAGTAGCATGTGCATTAGTTTCTGTAGATTTGTTCACAAATATCTAACAGGATTCATTCTCTAATTTCTCAAAAATAAGCAAGACCATTTGTCACACATAAATTAATATTTACATTCCATGGTGTGGCTGAAAGATATAGGGATATATTCATGGTGAATTTGGAAAAATTAATCGAAATCATCTTTTGGAATTCCGATTGCAAAATTGTTGCTTGTAATGTTGTCTTTAGTTAAAAGTAATACAAAATATTTCGTCGGCTATTATATATATTTCTCATCAGTAAATATATACTGGAGTAGTAAATGGTAGCTTTGAAGTGTAAAAAGTCGTTTTTCTTTGAAAAAAATCCACAGATTATAAAACCCTTTTCTTATACACACCAGTTGCTATGGACAGAACAACAAAAATCCATAGTATAAAAAAAATAATTGATGGTAGACCCAATTCGGCACATAGATGTTTGACTTTGAACATCTTGAGCACAAACTCTTTAGAAACACGATAATTCTGTCCATTTTCCATAATTGTTATTCATATCTTTGTATTAATGAAACTTTATTAACCTCCGACTCGCAACATCTCGGCACTTGCACCTCTCGGCACTTGCAACTCTCGGCAACTCGGATCATTATACCATTTCGTCATCTTTTCTATCCTCCGACCTTCGAAACGTTTCGGCAACAGCTGCGAAACGTTCAATTTTTATATACGAAAAAGCACGTTGGGCTCAGCTCAACGATTTTTTTCGGCATTTTAATTGGAAACTCTGTTTCCTCGACGACAACGTCGATGCCGCGGCGAAAACAGTCGAACATGTATTGCTTGGAATGAAATCTTTCATTCCTTCGAAGCAAATTTCGGTTAAACCAAAAGATAAATGTTGGTTTAACCAGACTTGCAGAAACGTAGGCAGATCCAGAGAGTTAGCGTTCAAAAATTGGCGTGATAATAAGAACGCCAATACTGACCTGCTTCGCAAACGGGCGAGATATGAATGTTCCAAAGAACTTATCGTGAAAAGTTTCGTTACGAAAAACGTCTTCGCTTTTGGTCATTCGTTAAAAGAGTAAAGGATAATGCTAGTTCTGCTATCCCAACTCTTTTAAAGGATGATCAAATATTCACTGAACCGGTTGGCAAACCTTTTAGCTGAGATGTTTGCAGGTAACACTGTGAGACAAATGGTGGGGGTCAGTGATCGGGAAGGGTTCAAACTACCGGGGAAAGTTATATCGGTAAAAAAGAAGTTATACTTGTCCCGGCGTTTCGCTGGGTCACCCCTAGGAATCGAGATATATCGATTTGACCTTTGGTGGTCTTTTTTTGACATAACTCGAGAACCACTAGTCCGATTTTGCTCAAACAATTTTAAAAAAATTAAAAATTACAATTCCTTTAATCTGTTTATATAACGTTTTTCTATATACTCAACAGTTTTGCCGGTAAAAATAAATGTATGAAGAAAAAAATATTTTTTGCCTAAAATATTAAAAAAAAGTAATAAACAAAAAGTTATTGATTTTTATGGTAGCGGTAACAAACATTTATTTTTACCGGCAAAACTGTTGAGTATATAGAAAAACGTTATATGAACAGATTAAAGGAATTGTAATTTTTAATTTTTTTTAAATTGTTTGAGCAAAATCGGACAAGTGGTTCTCGAGTTATGTAAAAAAAAAGATATATCTCGGTTCCTAGGGGTGACCCAGCGAAACGCCGGGACACGTATAACTTGTTTTTGACCGATATAACATTTCCCGTTGGTTTCATCCCATCCCGATTTCGACTGTCGCATAGTGTAATTTATTCCTGCTGGAAAGCGATCAACCACTGCCAGAACTTGAAAGAGTATTCAGTACTATGCCTAAGATATTCTTCCGAGCTCGTGCAGTTAAAAGGGTTCTTGCTGACCTCAACGTAAATAAGTCATCGGGGCCGGACGGTATACCCGCACTGGTGCTGAAACAGTGCTCTTCGACGCTAGCTCGTTCATTGGCTAACCGTTTTAGAGCTTCTTATCATGCGGGAGTTTTCCCCTCGTGCTGGAAGGTTGCCAAAGTCCAGCTAATCCCTAAAAAGGATGCGGCTAACAACCCTGAAAATTACCGCCCGATCGCAATATGCTCTGCGCTCTCAAAGGTGATGGAGAGTATGATTAATTACAATCTTGTGAATTATCTAGGGTCCAACTCACTTCTTAATGACCGACAGTATGGCGACCGTAGAAATCGTTCTACGGGAGACCTGTTAGCGTTCCTATCGGATCGTTGGAGTCAGTCCAGTCACCATTTTGCTGAGAGCAAAGTTGTTGCTCTGGATATTTCAAAGGCCTTTGATCGTGTATGGCACAGGGCGCTTGTATCAAAGCTTACCCTAGTAAAATTGATTTTTATATAATCATATATGATTTTTATATAATCATTTATGACTTCCCGAGTAAAAAAGAGTATATATAACATATATTTGTTAATATTAAAATATATGATAATATAAAATATTGTGTGCGACCTTATATGTTTTTATATAGAAATTTTCTCATATGTAATCATATTAAATCATATATCATTATTTGCTTTATTGCAAATTGTATATATAGGAATATATTATTGATAAAACCGTTCACAATTTTATATATAAATAGATACGAAAAATATTTTTAATTTTATTTTTTATATAACAATATTGTCGGCTTGCCTGCAAGTAGTGTTATGTGTTCTTTAACAGGTTTTCAGGAGGGCGAAAAAACTGGTTTATATTATCCTTTTAATATATTTCATTGACATCATATGCCTTAATAATGATTGTAATAAATAAGGTCGTGAATCATTAGGGCATATGATGTCAATAAAATATTATAAAAGGATAATATAAATCAGTTTTTTCGCTCTCCTGAAAACCTGTTAAAACCAAAAACATAGCACTTCTTGCAGGCAAGCAGACGATATATTAGTTAATATCAGACCCATGTTCGAGATTAACTAATATATTCGAGATTAATGTAATATTTGATCAAAAACAATTTTTTATATGCTTTACTCAATTTTTTCATTAAATTAATATTTTCTGAGCTTTTTTACTTCTAAAAGCTGCCTGACTGTCAGCCAGCATGTGATGAATATCGAAAACGAAAACGATCTGATTTTCAATGGTAAATATTTTAGGATCTGTACAATACCAATTTATATTTTATTTCCTAATTTAGATGTCCGGCGTCAAAAAAAAAAAAAACGATAAATAATAATTTGAAGTCAATTTGATTTTCGCGAAACAAATTATTCTAGAGTGAAAAACTGTTCGTTTTCGATTTTCATCACACCCTTGAGTGTGTAGGACCCGAAATCCTGCTGCCCTCCAATTCAAAGTTTTTTTTTTATTATTTAAATTTATTGGAATGACTTATATCCAATTTGATAGGGACAAAATTCGGATATAAGTTTATCATTTGATATAGTTATCAGTTCAGTAGTCGCCGTCGTTCAGACAAGTTCGTTTTTTCTAATGCAGTCTAACACTTTTTGTGCTAGCTGCTATAATGCAGTCGGTAGTGTTTCTATTAAATGTATAATTTGCAGTGGACATTTTCATCAAAAATGTTCTGGTGTTGATAATGATTATAACTTTAATCTATTAAAATCTTCGAATAATATTGTTTACAAATGCAATAAATGTGCTGGAAATTCTAATGATTTAATTACTATTGTGTCAATTTTGTCAAATGAGATAAAGGAATTAAAAACGCAATTCCAGGCCTATATGAACAAAAACAATGTAATTGAGAGTGGTTTTTTAACAAACAAAAACAAACATGCCGAAACAGGTTCTTCGAAAAATAACACAAAGCAAAAAGGTCGTTCAACTTTGCTAGATTATTTTTCAACAAATTCTGCCAATCGTCACTCTTTCAATGTTTCTAATGATCAAGTTGATGTCAATGCTGTTGTTGTTGGTAATGCACATGATTGTCATAGTGCTGTAGTTGTTGCTGCTGAACCAAGTAATCATACAGGTGCACGTATACGGAGAGCCAGTATTTGTTGTTCGCAAAAGTCTGACGATGATTGTTATAATGATATTGTTGCTTCTAAACCAAGTGATGTTAATTTTAATGTTTTCAAGGCCAATAGTCCACGTAAAAGGAGAGACAGTATTTGTTATTCTGACAATACTGATACTGCATGCTCTAAAGTAGACAGTGACATCCCAATAAACAATTCTGAATGGATGAAAGTAAACTCAAAAAGAAAGCGCAAACATGTTGTTTTTGGGCACAATAACAACAATGAATTGGAAGTTATTGAAAATAAAAAATGGGTTCATTTGTCCTCATTTAAGCCGAGTGTAACAGCTGAACATATAATGGAATATATTGCGAAATATGCTAATATTAAAAAAATCCATTTACAATGCTATAAATTGGTCAAAAGGGATACTGATTTGAATTTGATAAAGAAAATATCATTTAAAATTGGGATATCTGCTAAATTCTATAATGAACTTTTAAAGCCTTCCTTGTGGCCTGTAAATGTAAGGGTGCGACCATTCCAGCTTTATCAAAAGCCTTTAGTTTTTAAATAATTATAAATATTAGTTTTATATTTAATCATAGTCTGTAAGGAAATTATGTTCCATAGACTGAATAAAGAAAATGAAATGAAAATGATATAACTTTGTATCCTTGTAAATACAATTATATCCAGTTACATATTGCAAATACATATATCCATTCACATATAATTTTATATACACTTTTTTACTCGGGTTTATACAATTAAATAAAGTATGTTGGAGGAGGAACCTACTACATAATTTTAGGTCTCTATACCCAGCAGTTTAGCCAGGCTGTCAAGAGGGAAGTTTTTTTCCCTTTTTACACCTCCAGGTATGAATTTCCGAAAATTCCGTCTTAGAGGACGTCTACGTTGGAGAAAGAACCCAAATACCGAATTTAAGCTCCCTAGTTCCAGCAGTTTGGCCAGGCCGTTAAGGGGGAGACTTTTCCTGTTTTTGACCCTACCTGTGGAAATTTCCAAAAATCTCATCTTAGCAGATGTCTACAATAGAGGAGGAACTTTAGTACCAAATTTCAACTTCCTACCTCCAGCAGTTGGGCAGGCCTTTAAGCGGCACTTTTCGCTTCATTAATCCCCATTTTTGCAATGTGCCTGTCCAAAATTCCAAAAAGCAGCTTCGCGATAAGTAAACCCATACTCCATGGAACATATGTTTTATATTTCAGGTTTCTAGCCAACTTAGTATTGTGCCCCTCTCGGTAGGAATTTCCGAAAATCCATCGACAGGAAATTTCAACTTCCTAGTTCCAGCAGTTTGAGCAGGCTGTCAAGTGGGACAATTTTTCTTTTTTTGTCCCTCCCGGCTGGAAGAGGAACCTAAGTACCGAATTTCAGCTTCCTAGTTCCAGCAGTTTGGACAGGTCGTTAAGGGGCCACTTACCCTTTTTGAGCCCCCATTTTATAACGACCCTATCCAAAATTCAAAAAAGTATCTTTCTAATAAGTTAGCCCTTACTCCAGGGACCCACATTTTAAGCTTCAGGTTTCTAGCCGAAGGGGTTTTTACAGGCCCCCAAGGTGAGGCTTTTCTTCTTTTTGCCCCTCCCTTTAGGAATTTACAAAAATTCCATCTTCGCGGCTATCTGCGATGGATGAGGAACATTCATACCAAATTTCAACTGCATTGCCTAAGCGGTTTGGGCAGGCCGTTAGTGGGGACATTTTTCCCTTTCAACCACCATTTTTACTATGTTCCTGCTCCAAAATAGAAAAATTACGTTGCCGGTGAGTTAGTCCTACTCCAAGGAATACATATTTAAAATTTTAGGTTGACCAAAAGGGATTGGGCAAGCCGTCAGGAGGAGACTTTTACCTTATTTCCCCTCCCGATAGGAATTTCAAAAATTCCGTCTAAGCGGACGCCTACACAGAAGGAGGAACTCACATACCGAGTTTCCTTTTAGGATATCCTGTAGGGAATTCCAAAAATACAAACTTAGTCGATGTCTACTACAGTGGAGGAACCTTTATACCAAATTTCAACTTCTTACCTCCAGTGGTTTGGGCAGGCACTTTTCCAATTTGTGAGACTGTTTATGGGGAGACTTTTCCCCTTTTTGCCCGTTCCGGTAGGAATTTCCAAAAATCCCGTCTTAGCGCACGTCTATGCTGAATATCAAGAAACCTTGTTTTAGTGGAGATATCCGAGGGGGGAGGAAAAAAAGTAGTTTTTTTGAAATTATATTATTTTAAATGCTACTTTTTGGAAAAACGAAATTTTTTGGAAAAAGATACTTTGTTTTTACAAAGTACTTTATTTGTACTTTTTTTGGAAAAGGTATTTTTTTTAAAAAGGTGTTTTTTTTTGGAAAAATGTATGTTTTTTGGAAAAAGGTACTTTTTTTGGAACAGGTACTTCTTTTGGAAAAGGAAAATTTTTTTAGAAAAAGGTACTTTTTTTTGGGAAAAGGTACTTTTTTTGGAAAAGGTAAATTTTTTGAAAAAGGTATTTTTTTGAAAAATGTATGTTTTTTGGGAAAAGGAACATTTTTTTAGAAAAAGGTACTTTTTTTGGGAAAAGGTACTTTTTTTTGGAAAAGGTACTTTTTTTGAAAAAGGTATTTTTTTTGGAAAAATGTATGTTTTTTGGGAAAAGGTACTTTTTTTGGAAAAGGTACTTTTTTTTGTAAAAGGTACATTTTTTTAGAAAAAGGTACATTTTTTGGAAAAAGATACTTTTTTTAAAAAAGGTACTTTTTTTTGGAAAAAGGTATTTTTTTTGGAAAAACGTACTTTTTTTGAAAAAGGAATTTTTTTTGGAAAAAGGTACTTTTTTTGGAAAAAGGTACTTTTTTCGGGAAAAGGTACTTTTTTTGGAAAAAGGTACTTTTTTTGAAAAAAGGTACTTTTTTTGGAAAAAGGTACTTTTCTTGGAAAAAGGTACTTTTTTTGGAAAAAGGTACTTTTTTTTGGAAAAGGCTAGTTTTTTTTGGAAAAAGGTACTTTTTTTGGAAAAAGGTACTTTTTTTTTGGAAAAAGGAATTTTTTTTGGAAAAAGGTACTTTTTTTGGAAAAAGGTACTTTTTTAGGAAAAAGGTACTTTTTTTGGAAAAAGGTACTTTTTTTGGAAAAAGGTACTTTTTTTTGGAAAAAGGTACTTTTTTTTGGAAAAATGTACTTTTTTTTGGAAAAAGGTACTTTTTTGGGAAAAAGGTACTTTTTTGGGAAAAAGGTACTTTTTTGGGAAAAAGGTACTTTTTTTGGGAAAAGGTACTTTTTTTGGGAAAAGGTACTTTTTTTGGGAAAAGGTACTTTTTTGGAAAAAGGTACTTTTTTGGAAAAAGGTACTTTTTTTGTCCCCTTTTTGCCCCTCCCGATAAGAATTTCCAAAAATGCCGTCTCAACGGACGTCTACACCGGTCTAGGAACCTACATACCAAATTTCAACTTCATAGCTCCAACAGGTTGAGCAGGCCGTCAAGGGGGAGACTTTTTCCCCTTTTTGCCCGTCCCTGTAAAAATTTCCAAAACTCCCGTCTTGGTGGATGTCTACGATAGTGGAGGAATCTTTATACCAAATTTCAACTTCCTACCTCCAGCGGTTTGGGCAGGCCGTCAAGGGGGGCCTTTTTCCCCTTTTTAACCCCCATTTTTACAATGTCCCTGTCCAAAATTCCAGAAATTACTTTCCAGAAAAGTTAGCCCATACTCCAAGGAACACATATCTTAAATTTCAGCTTTCTAGCCAAAGGGGTTTTGGCAGGCCGGCAAGGGGGAGACTTTTCCCCTTTTTGCCCGTTCCGGTAGGAATTTCCAAAAATCCCGTCTTAGCGGACGTCTACGCCGAAAGAGGAACCTACATACCAAATTTCAACTTCCTAGCTTCAGCGGTTTGGGCTGGGCGATGTTGAGTCAGTCAGTCAGTCAGTCACGTTATTTTTTATATATAGAGAAGATTTAAAACAAAAAAACTTTTTTAAAGACACCTCTAAAAATGAATTTTTACCGATTTTAATTGAAAGATCCAAAAAATTCATCTTTTTTAATTACATCCCAGTGTAGAAAATCATTACCAGATATGTGGTTATGTAACTACACACGTCGTTACACACCAGCATACGAAAAATCAAAAAATATATCGTTACCTATGTGCTTACTAGTACTGACAAATATAATGAGTCTAAAAATAGATTTTCAAAAAAATAAATTATATAAAAAAGTATTTTTTATTGTATTTTTTTTAATAAAATTTACTGGTGCGGGAATCGAACCTGGGTCTACAGATTACCAGTCAATAGCTCTACCATCTGAGCTATATCGACATGTAATATTTAATAGATAAAAACATAATTGACCTGCTGCACACAAGTAAGCTTACTCGCAAACATACAAAAAATCAAAAAATATGTGGTTACATATATCCTTACCAGTGTTTAAAAAATATTGAGTCTAAAAATAGATTTCAAAAAATTTAAAAAAAAATCTAGGAAATTATTTTCTATTTGAAATAATAATAAAAATAAGTCATTATCAGTAACTCATTATTATATGTTTTAAAATAATGCAGAAGGTAAGTGGGTGTCATTACTGGTAGTCCAAAAAATAATGATATGTCATTACCGTTTCTACACTGGGATTCTATGTTAAAAATTTACCAAATTTAGCGACCTCTAGTGTAGACAGAATGAGTTATACCAGAAAGGATAATATTTACAATATTAAGTAATTTTAGTATATATTAAAAAAAATATTTTCGTCGAAATCGGAGACACACATTTTTTTTTCGATTTTTGTCTATGGGACAAAGCACTGTGCGTCCGCCCCACTAGAAATGTGCCTTTGGGTATAAAAATACACCATGCAAAAAAATAAGGTGATCAGATAACGGGAACACGTACCGCATCGGCCCTGAAGTTTGAAATACGATTTACAAGGCTGAAAAATCACTTTTTTGCCTTTTTTGAAAATACTGGCTCTTAAATAACTGTATTTTTGGAAAATGTAAATAGAATCATAATCTAGACTGAATTCCCTTTCTGGTAATGTATTTTTGTAATTTTTCTGCCAACCAGCGTTATTTATCATAAAAAAATGGGTAATTTTGATACCATGCTCTCAAAAAGGTTAATTTGGATTTATTTATTTCAGAAAATGATTAATTAATGGTTTCTATATCGATTTTCATGCCAAATGGCACTTTTTTACATTTTAAAAATTTGGGGTAATTTCGACCCCATGTGTCAATAAGGGTTAATTTCTAATTTTTTATTACTATGTATAAATTTGGTGTTAACAGAGTTATTTGGACAACTTTCACCAAATTCCGCAAGAAACAACACATTGTTTTGTTATACTTCCAGGAAAAATTTAAAAATTTCAAAAATTTCACCTTTGACCTTGGTTTTGCAAAATTTTCGGAAAACAATCTCTCATATCAGAATTAAAAGAAATCGGAAGTGATAGCTAGCTAAAAACACAAAAATTAAATTATTGGCCAAAATCACACTTTTCTCTAAAATTTTCAAATTTAAAACTCCGTCACTGTTAAGTTAAAAGAGGGATATGTGTAATTTTCAGTAGAATTATTCTCTAAGGTTTATTTAATAAACCCCTATGCGTTGACCACTTTTTTATATTTTGTTGAACAAAATTTAAAAAAAACTCAAAACTAGAGTTATGCAAATTTATAAAACAAATCCCATCTTTGGCCATACCTGGGACTAGGTTATCATAACCCAAGAGAGAAAAAAATTTATATTTGAATATTTGTGGATCTTAGAATTGAAACTAGAGTATAACATTGTAAATTTTTGAAAGAAATATTTTATTTGTTGGCGTTTTTATTTTCTTGGTTTGCCGGTTCAATTTCTTATTATACCCAAATTACCGTTATAAATTACTGTTTTGGCATTTCAGCGGTATTATAACGGTAATATGAATATATTAGGCAATTAAACCAATAAAATATCGAAATAAAAACGGGTAAATATAAAGACAATTACTCTTAATGGTATCAGCGTTTTAAAACGTTGATATGGGGCTTGGTTTAGGCGTGGTTGACAATTACCGTTATATTAAAACTGAAACGGTAACCAACCTTGATTTTTTGAGATAATTATTTGTTTACTCTCATTTTGCCAGACTTTACCCAAAATAACATCGAATAAACTTAGTATTACGACCGTACGTATAGTTAACAATACCCAGAGACGATTAATTATAGAGATAGGAAATCAAAACTTATACTACTCACCGATAGAGGGCGCTGGAATTTAGTATAACCTGAGCAACTATTTAGTATCAGTTTAGTATCAGCTGAGCCTATATTTAAAAACTCTAAAACTGCTCAAAATAAGGAAAAAAAAACAATGTTTGTTATTATTTAAATTTAAATAAAACGAGTAAAAAGGTTAAAGTCGGGCATGCCGACTATACAATACCCTACACCAGTCTGGTTAAAAGCCAACTAATGTTTGGATCCGAAATTCGAATGGGTTAAAATGGGACTTGTGTCAAAATTTTCTATAATGTGAGTCAGCGAACCAAATTTCATTAAAATATCTTAATAATTGCGACCTGTAGTTTGTAACCAAGCCAATTTTGGGGGGACCCTTATATGGGTACTAGGTCTAAACATGGACCAGTGTTAACCAAAATCAATAGGCTTCGTCCTTGGGCTGATATAAATCGGTGTACCAAATTTCATCAAAATATCTTAATATTAGCGATCTGCAGCGTATAAACAATATAATTTTGAGGGGACCCTTATATGGGCACTAGGTCTAAACAGGGACCGGTGTTAACCAAAATCAATAGGCTTCGTCCTTGGGCTAATATAGTTCGGTGTACCAAATTTCATCAAAATATCTTAATATTTGCGACCTGCTGCGTATAAACAATATAATTTTGGGGGGACCCTTATATGGGCACTAGGTCTAAACATGGACCGGTGTTAACCAAAATCAACAGGCTTCGTCCTTGGGCCAACATAAGTCGGTGTACCAAGTTGCATCAAAATATCTTAATATTTGCGACCTGTAGAGTGCGCACAAGAATGCATGGACAGACAGACAGACGAACGGACGGACATCTTTAAATGGAAATAAAAAAAATTCTGAGCCGATCGGTATACTATAAGGTGGGTCTAGGACCAATATCTTTTAGTGTTACAAACTTATAATACCCTGACCACATAGTGGTGTAGGGTATAAAAAGAAAATTGTCAATTTCTTGAACAAAGTGGCATTTAGTGATAACGATGTTTTTATAACTTATTTTTTGGTGATGCCATACCCCTGACAATACCATTTGTAATTAATCAAAACCAACTCATACAAACTTATATTTTTTAAAATTTAATTTTTATGTTTTTTAGAGAAAAAAAACCTAACGTAATTCTATTTCGTTAGGGTATTTTAGGGTTAACGGTATTTTAAGTAATATCGTTAGGGTATTTTAAGGTTATCGATATTTTAATTTATTTCGTTAGGGTATTTTAAGTTTAACTATATTTTAAGTTATTTCGTTAGTTGTATTTTAGGGTTAAAAATAGTTGAAAGGGTTTTGAATCGTTAACGGTATTTTACGGTTAGTGATTGCCAACCATGGTCAAAACTTTGCTAATTTTTAAGGGTTTTGTTGTACAAAAATTAAAAAAAAAAAACAAAAAGCCATTTAATGGTACCTACTTACACTTAAACCATTATTGTAACTTTTGTGTAGCATATAAAATATTAAAAACATTTATCAAAAGTTCATGATAAACATTTCAAAATGAACATACCATCACGTATAGAAAACACCTGAGTTAATGAAAAATTCCAAAAATGAATAATGTTTGTGATATACAGTGGCAACGCAAACTTTTAAAAATGTTTAGTTTTTTCAACTTTATTTGTCAGTAGTAAAATTTTGGATGTCAAAATGGAAAACTTTTTTTATTAATCTGATAATTTGTATGCACTTTAAAAAATAAAGGCATTATCAATTTATAATTAAATATGTTGTGCTTAAATTTATTTATTTTGTTAATAAACTTAAATTTTACGCACTAAATATACGTAACTAATTATATTTTTTATTATAACACTAACCTTTTTGTTTTCTTCATTTAATATAACTTCCTACTTTGAAGCTTTCAGTCCTATATGTCTGCTTTCTTCAGCATCCTTTTTTGACTAAAGACACAAGAGGAAAATTGTTTTTCTCAAATTTTTTCCTTAGAATTTTCTAAATACCATATTTTTTGTATGGACAAACATAACATTTAAAACAACTGCATAAATTAACTGTAACGAAAAAGCGGTAGCTTTTGTATGTTATTTAAAAAAATAACTGTCAAAAACATTGAAAAATGTTTCCCTAAGTAGAACAATTGCAGTTAAAATAAATACAACCGTATTACTGCACAATAAACTGTCATGTAGTAACTCCAGAACTTTTGTGAACTCTTCTTCTATTTCTTGCCCGTAATTGTCAATCTATTACACTGTGGAACAAATTCAGGTTAGCAAAAGTTAGGTCGATTCTGAGAGTGAGGTGTAAAAATAGAGGCTAAATTAGAAGACCCGTATCGCGGCGTTTGTTTATGTTAGTTCGAATTTTTTTTTAATCGACCTTCGAACTTTGCATTCAAATGCCGATTTCCAGCATACTGTTTATATGGTTTTTTGGCTATAACTCATCGACTATTTGATATTTTTTAAATCTGCAAAAGCCAAATTATTGCTAGAGACCTGTGCAACAATTAAATTTTTTTAAAAAATTGATTTAGAAAATTTTTGTGGTGCTTATAAAGCAAAATGTTTGAAAAATTATTTTTTTTTCATGCTTTTTGAAAATATTTTCCACAAAACTAAGTCTTTTTTGCTTTCTGTTTCAAAAAAATATTATTTTGAAATGTTAGTTAGGAAAAGTTTTAAGTAAAAAAATTAAATAAATTAAATTAATGATTTGGCCAGTTGCCGTTTAGCAGGCGGCTGTGGATCAACATCTCTGCTCTCTCTAATATCTAGGTCATCGTCATCATTATTAGAAAGGTCGATAACTTCGTCTAACAGATATTCTGGAATTTCATCTTTGTCTTCCCCTTCTTCCTCTTTTTCCTCGTCTTCCTCTTCTTCAAAGGTGTTTTTATAACACCAACAAATTTCAGCGAGTATTGCATGTGGAGATTTCTTTCCTCTGTACCTGAAACGAAAATAGTTTTCAATCGTTAACATGTTTAAATTGTGCACTCTGACAAAGATATTAGAAAAATCTAGGAATTCAAAATATGGCCACTCTATAGTTACCTTATTTTAAATGGAAGCGGAGTTTGGTGATAACGTTCGCCTTGCTCATCAGATTCAGTTGGCAACTGTTGAGCGAGTTGATCAAGATGCTGATGCAAGAGATGAATTTTGTACGACATATTAACCCCAATTTCATCGAAAGCTGTAAACATGTTTACAACAGATTGCCTGTAGTTGTCTTTGCGTTCTTTACCCAAAAGTCCTTTAATGACTGCTTTCAATGCAAGCCATGCATTTAATTCTCGGTCTGTCAGAACTTGGCCAAAATCTTGACGACTCATTAGTTTCCGTATGTCGGGACCATTAACAACCCCTTCCTGAATGTTGGCGTTACTTAGTCTTGGGAAAATGTCTTTAAAGCGGTTGAATACTGCTGGTCTTTTTGCGATACATTTCAAAAAAATTTTAGCAATGCCAAGTTTAATGTGGAGCAACGGCAACAAAATTTTCATTTCAGGAACAAGACTTTCGTATAGCCTATTGTCTTTAGGCCATTTCCGTCCAATGCGACTATTCCAGTTATGCTGTTTGTACTGGTTTCTTCCTTTAATACCTTCTCCGTATCGTGAATTCCAATCGCACAAAAAACACGGATATTTTGGACGCCCAGATGCTGTTAAGCCTGTAATCAATGAAACTATTTTGAGGTCTCAGCAAATGCGCCACTGGTGTTCGTTATATTTGACTACTTCCAGAATGTGTTTCAAATTATCGCAATTTTCACTAGTGTCAGTGCTATACGCAATCGGAACAGAAGGCATTCTATTTGTCTTGTGCAGAAGCACAACTTTTAAGCTGATTAGTGAACTATCTATAAATAAACGCCAATCATCTTTTTTATAGGTTAACCCTATCGTCTCCATTAACTTTTCAATATCGTTGCAATAAGCGAAATTTTTTGCATCATTCACATTGAAGAACTTTTCTAACTCTTTTTGGCGTTTTCGATATGCTGGTGCTTTGGTACCTTTCGCCAGCAAATTATTTCCTTTCAAAAATGAAGCCAGTAGTTCTGATTTTTTCTGAGTCAAAAACAAATTTGCAACAATTCCATCCAATTCGTTTTGTGTGACTAGGATTGAGTACGTTATATTTTAGGATCGAGATATTGAGATTAAATAAGTCAATTCAATACATAATTTTATTAGTTTGTTCTGCAACTGGATCCATTGCAACCGATACGATGGAACGGGAGTGACTTTACAAAAATATTTATGATTTTTGGATTTTACTCAAAATCATCAAACCCTTAAATCAGAAAAATAAAAATTTTGTAAAAGTTACAAATTTTATTGTCACCCACTGTATATCGCTGCAAACTTGTACATACATATGTATGGATTTGTTTTACTCGTACTCACAATAACACCACCACATACCAGGGATGATAAATGGGATTTTTAAAATAGTACCAACGAGCTTAAAAAATAGTACTTTTTCGACCTCTATAGTACCAACAATTTTTTCATTTAATTTTTTATCACTATAATTTAGCAAATAAAAACTCATAAAAAATAAAGTGTTCTGTTCTGTTATATCTAACTCATACAGCAAAAAAAATTATTTTTGTTAAAACTACTAAAAATCAGTTAAAAATTACCTTGCATAAAGATATTATCAGATTATTTTGTAAAATCAGGGAGTATCCATTAAGGTGTTTTAAGAGTACGTAGTTTCCTAAAAAACTTCACACACGAATGAGAAGAAACACAAGGAATATAAAAAAATTTTAGAAACTTTTAGTTAACAGAAAATAACAACTTAACCAGCTAAAATCAGCAATAAATAATCTGGAAAGCTTTTTTTCGATTTTTTTAATACGAATAAAAATCTAGTCTTCTGAAATCACCAGTTTACCATTTTTAGCGACCATTTCCGTTGGTTTTAGCAGGATAGACTGCTATTTTCATTCAACTGAATTTAACTTAAAAATTTTGTAGATATAACAATTTATTTTTGCTATTTTTAGTCTACTAATATTAATATTTTCTGCAGATTTTACAGTATAATTTGTTATTTTCAATGAACTAAAAGTTAACTTAAATATAACTAAAATTTTGTAAATTTAACGGTTTTATTTTTGCTGATCTTACTAGTATTTAGCAAAAAAAAAAAGCTGCTAATCTCAGAAGTTTTTACAGGTTTTTTTCTGTGAGTGTAGGGTTCAGAATTTCGAGTCCTTGAAAACCGTATTCAACTTTGTTTTAAAGCGAATATTATTTTAAAGGTACTTACGGGTCTATTCCTCCTTGTGAATGTCATAAGAATATTTTCGAATGAACAAATGGATTGACAATCGAATCAAATGAATTGGTGGATTAAGAATTCATTCGATTCTTCGAAAGAGGGTTGAGGTATTTAATCATTCAGAAATAAAAATCGAATGAGTGAATTTTTAAGAGCGCTGATTGGAAAAAGCATTTTGCGCGTTTCAACACAAAAATTTCTAGATTTCTTAATTCTCCTAATTTTTAATATTTATTTTTTTTATATATACGTATTTTATTAAAAATGCGAAAGAACATTTTTTATGTGTTTGAGTTTTCAATAATAACATCTATTATTTTAAATATTTTCAACATAAGTATTTTTTATTTAAAATTCCGATATTTGATGTGTTCGCTATAAACACAATAATATGTATAAAAATTAAAAAAGCTGAAAAAATTTAAAAATTGGAAAATGTGTAAATAGTAGAGATGAGCGATTAAATCACAGTTATTGATAAATCACTGGTAACGGCAGTGATCAAATATTTCAAGTCGCAGTTACTCGGAATGTCGTTCTTTTAATATTTTTGTACAATTCTTTCTTGCGAACTTCCTTGTGCACAGTAATGCATGTTTTTTTTTAATAACAGTGACTTGCTTTCACACTCTTCTGCATAAAATGTCTCCTTCTATCATGTCTTTGTTACCGGTCGCAACTATTCTCCTTTTAAGGCCCAGTTTTTAGAAAGTGGATTATTTTTAAACTTAGTTTAACGCAGTTTGTAACCGGAATACTGATCTTAAAATGTGATTTATTTTGTTTTATTTCAATAAAGAAATAAATTATACTCGAGAAAAAGATTTTCCATCAAATTTTTGTTAATAAACTTTGAAATGGCTGACAAAATTCGTTTTCGGTTTAACTAAATCAAGTTTAACTGACATCTTAAAAACTCGCCATAAATATTATTTCGTTTATTTATCAGAAAATCGCAGTCTTTTCCATAGAAAAACCGTGATCGTGATCACAGTTTAAAAGAACAACGATTTGCAAATCACATTCACTGAGAACAATGTTACTGAAAAAGCGCCAGATCGCCCATCTCTATTACAAACCCGTGATCACGTTCACTGTTTAAAAGAACGGTGAATTGAAAATCACGATCACTGATAACAGCGTTATTCAAAAATCACCGGATCGCTCATCTCTAGTAAATAGTACTAAATGAGTCAGAGGAGTACCATAGTACTTTTGAAGTTCCAATAGTACCACAAAAAGTACTATAATACCAACTTTATCATCCCTGCCACATACGGTTTTCGTTGATGTTCTTTTTAATGCGCGTTTTATGCGAGTTAAATTACGCTCTCGTACACACAACCTTATGGAAAAGTGATAATCAGAGCAACCCGAAATATCCTGTATCCAGGGCTGCCATAATTGCCGATTTTTCGACATTTTGCCGATTTTTTGTTAAAAAATATGCAAAATACCAATTTGCCGATTTTTGGTCGAAAAATGCCGATTTTTTGTTAAAACTCAAAAACACGAAATTTTAATTTTTTGTGATTTACAAATCATGTTAGGATTTGCACTTTAGGTAGAACAATATTCTATCCTGATTTCTAAATATTTTACAAATTTTTTTTGATCCCGAATACAAAAATATCAAACATAAATCAATTTCTGACGATGATTAATGGCAATTTTCTATGTTTAAACTACTTTTAAAGCATGGATGGTAACCGAAACGAATGCGGTTTTCGTTAGGGTAACGATATTTTAGGTTATTTCGGTAACGGTATTTTAAGGGCAACGCTATTTCATTTATTTCGGTATCGGTATTTTAAGGATAACGTTATTTGAGTTATTTCGGTAACGGTATTTTAAAGATAACGATATTTGGGTTATTTCGGTAACGGTGTTTTAAGGTTAACGATATTTCAGTTATAGCGGTAACGGTATTTTAAGGGTAACGGTAGTCACTTATTTCGATGCATCCCGTAATTTTTTTTTTTACAAAAATCAAACGAGATTAAAAACAAAACCAATTTATCAACTTAATGTAGTACTCAAAAACCACGTGAAATTACCAAAAGTAGAAAATTAAAAATAACGGTAACGGTATTTTAGGGATAACAATATTTCATTTGTTTCGGTAACGGTATTTTAAGGGTATTGATATTTCATTTATTTCGGTATCGGTATTTTAAGGATAACGGTATTTCAGTTATTTCGGTAACGGAATTTTAAGGATAACGGTATTCCGGGTATTTCTGTAATGGTATTTTAGGGGTAACGGTAGTCAGTTGAAAGGGTTTTGAATCGATAACGGTATTTTAGCGGTATTGCCTGCCAACCCTGTTTTAAAGACAAATATGTAATACTAAAACTAAATTGATAATATCAAAAACGTTGGAAAAATTAATAATAAATTCATATTTTTAAAATTTTAAATGCATATCTTTAAAATTTTAAGTGCATATTTTTCGAATTTAATCATACATACATTTCATGTACATAAAACACGATTATAAATGCATGAATATACGAGCCCTAGTAATAATAGGCCTTATTTTTTAATCACTCTATTAAGTTTTAGATTTATTTTATTTTGTTTTTTAATTTTCAAAATTTAATATTTTTATCAAATTCTACACTTAAGGTGCTTTCACAATGGTGGAGTGGATCTACTCTGCAGCACAGATTCAAATGTTAACTGTTCACAATGCAGAGTAGAGTTACTTCAAAAAAATATGTGACGTTTCAGTACTTACGCAGTTTTTGCGAAAATCTTGGCATGGCTTTTACTGCAATTATTATAAAATAATTTTTTATTTTGTAAATTACCCGTAATTGAAAACATTTGTTTATATTTTTTAATATTTTTTTATAATTTTTTGACAATTAGAGATGTGAACAAATTAGGGATGTGTTTTTTTAGTTATATTTGTCATGTTAAACAGTTAACAGAGTGATGTTAACTCTAGAGTGCAACCAACAAGTATAAACCTATAGAGAGACTATCGTCCTTACCAAATTTTGTTGTTGTGTGGCGAACTTGGGAAAGGCTAAAAAAACATGTTGATAATGTTGTTAAGAGAAAAAATCAGTTGGAAGAGCATTTTGAGAAACATTTTCGTTTTTTTCTTTTGAAAAAAACTTTTTTGATCAATGTTGTCAAGTATGATTTTCCATTTAGGGTTTTTAATGAGTGTAGTAAATTTTTTTCAACTACTGTTTTTAATAATTTTTGTTAATATTATTTTAAAATTTTTTTAAATAATTTATTTTATTATACAAATAATATATAATTCATTTTCACCGTTCTTGTTAATTTAAATATATATTGTTTTTGTTAAAATAAACTATATTTAAAAAAATAAAACTATATTAACTATCAATATTAGTTTTAAAAAACCCAAAATTGACACTATTGACAAATGTTTGTTGGCACAGGAATTTTTTGAATGTTGAAGCAACATTGGAATCTCTTAAATCCTCTTAAAAATCTGAAAATTCTCTTAAAAATCTGAAAAAACTCACTCAACCTCAATGCTTTTTATATAGGGAAATGTGTAAAAAAACACTCAATCTCTCATTTGTTTACAATGTTTATCAACATGTTTTTGTTTTCTTTCCCGACTTCACGAACAAAAATAAAGAGTAAAGGTTAACAGAGGAAGAGTGGTATAGAAATAATATAATATAATAAATACAATATAATAAATACAACTGTCCCTGCTATCAAATCTATTTATCGGTTACAAAACGCAAATAACAAAAAGAAAAATAACTCTAAGGACGCGGTAATAATTGTGAAGATGTGGTCTCCATATGATAAAAACTACTTTTTAAAATCATTCGCTAACTACCGTAAACTTAATAAAGGCTTTAACTTTTGTTTAAAACACCTTGGAGAATCTTCAAATAGATTTTTTGTCAATGAAAATCTCACGCAGTATAATTTTACTATTCTACGTGCAGCAACCCAACAAAATATTGGTAATGATACCTCATTACTATCTGCATTACCAAAAATGATACATCATTACCTTTTGCATTATTTTATAATATAAAATAATGACTTCCTAATAACGGCCTTTTGTATTCATTGTTTCTAAATATAAAATAATGACTTACTCGTAATAGTTTAAATAAGTAGTTTTTACACAGTTAAATTTTATACATTTTTATTTATTATATGTAAATATGTTTTATGTTTAAATTTTTATGACGAGTCCTAAAATTACACACTAGAGAAAACTTAAATATTTCTGAATGTATGTCCTTAAGCTAATAATATTTGCTTAACTCCATATTTTTAAGAATCAAGTAAGCAATCGGATAACCACTTATAATTCAACTTTTTGTAAGCATGCGTGTAACCACTTATTATTCAAAATCTCATAACTACTTATTTCTCATTTTTTCGTAAGCGAGCGGGTAAGCGTGACTACTTTTAAAAACGACCACGCCAAACAAAAATAATGAGTTTAGACGCCAAAAAATAAATTGTGTGGAGCTATGAATTTCTATTAAATAACCACTTATTTGGTAATGAAAGATTTTGCTGGAAATCGAACTAAAAAAGGAAAATCATCTTCACAGTGCCTTTAGTATGCGTGGTATAGCATATATTAAGAAGACTGCGGAAAGCAACATAATAAGAGTTGATGATATAGAATATCTGTATGATTTTTTTCGAGAACCAGATCCCGCACCTGATGCTTATGAACGTTTTGGTCAAACTTCTTATTAAAATCTTATTTTTAAACTATTTTACTCTATTTTTGACACTTTGTACAATTTTAAATCTCTATATATAAAAGAATAACGTGACTGACTGACTGACTCAACATCGCCCAGCCCAAACCGCTGAAGCTAGGAAGTTGAAATTTGGTATGTAGGTTCCTCTTTCGGCGTAGACGTCCTCTAAGACGGGATTTTTGGAAATTCCTACCGGAAGGGGCAAAAAGGGGAAAAGTCTCCCCCTTGGCGGCCTGCCAAAACCCCTTTGGCTAGAAAGCTGAAATTTAAGATATGTGTTCCTTGGAGTATGGGCTAACTTTTCTGGAAAGTACTTTCTGGAATTTTGGACAGGGACGTTGTAAAAATGGGGGTTAAAAAGGGGAAAAAGGCCCCCCTAGACGGCCTGCCCAAACCGCTGGAGGTAGGAAGTTGAAATTTGGTATAAAGGTTCCTCCACTATCGTAGACATCCACCAAGACGGGAGTTTTGGAAATTTTTACAGGGACGGGCAAAAAGGGGAAAAAGTCTCCCCCTTGACGGCCTGCTCAAACTGCTGGAGCTATGAAGTTGAAATTTAATATTTAGGTTCCTCGACCGGTGTAGACGTCCGTTGAGACCGCATTTTTGGAAATTCTTATCGGGAGGGGCAAAAAGGTGACAAAAAAAGTACCTTTTCCCAAAAAAAGTACCTTTTCCCAAAAAAGTACCTTTTCCCAAAAAAAGTACCTTTTGCCAAAAAAAGTACCTTTTTCCAAAAAAAGTACCTTTTTCCAAAAAAAAGTACCTTTTTCCAAAAAAAGTACCTTTTTCCAAAAAAAGTACCTTTTTCCAAAAAAAGTACTTTTTTCCAAAAATAGCACCTTTTTCCAAAAAAGTATCTTTTTCCAAAAAAAGTACCTTTTTCCAAAAAAAGTACATTTTTCCAAAAAAAGTACCTTTTTCCAAAAAAAGTACCTTTTTCCAAAAAAAGTACCTTTTTCCAAAAAAAGTACCTTTTTCCAAAAAAAGTACCTTTTTCCAAAAAAAGTACCTTTTTCAAAAAAAATTCCTTTTTCCAAAAAAAGTACCTTTTTCCAAAAAAAAGTACATTTTTCCATAAAAAGTACCTTTTTCCAAAAAAGTACCTTTTTCCAAAAAAGTACCTTTTTCCGAAAAAAGTACCTTTTTCCAAAAAAAGTACCTTTTTCCAAAAAAGTACCTTTCCAAAAAAAGTACCTTTATCCATAAAAAAGTACCTTTTTCCAAAAAAGTACCTTTTTCCAAAAAAAGTACCCTTTTCCAAAAAAAAGTACCTTTTTCCAAATAAGTACCTTTTTCCAAAAAAACTACCTTTTTCCAAAAAAAGTACCTTTTTCCAAAAAAAGTACCTTTTTCCAAAAAAAGTACCTTTTTCCAAAAAAAGCACCTTTTTCCAAAAAAAGTACCTTTTTCCAAAAAAAGTACCTTTTTCCAAAAAAAGTACCTTTTTCCAAAAAAAAGTACCTTTTTCCAAAAAAGTACCTTTTTCCAAAAAAAGTACCTTTTTCCAAAAAAAGTAAATTTTTCCAAAAAAAGTACCTTTTCCCGAAAAAAGTACCTTTTTCCAAAAAAGTACCTTTTTTAAAAAAAGTACCTTTTTCCAAAAAATGTACCTTTTTCTAAAAAAATGTACCTTTCCCAAAAAAAAGTACCTTTTCCAAAAAAAGTACCTTTTCCCAAAAAACATACATTTTTCCAAAAAAATACGTTTTTCAAAAAAAGTACCTTTTGCAAAAAAAAGTACCTTTTCCCAAAAAAAGTACCTTTTTCTAAAAAAATTTTCCTTTTCCCAAAAAACATACATTTTTTCAAAAAAAAACCTTTTTCAAGAAAAGTACCTTTTCCAAAAAAAGTACCTTTTCCCAAAAAAATGTACCTTTTTCTAAAAAATGTTCCTTTTCCAAAAGAAGTACCTTTTCCAAAAAAAGTACCTTTTTCCAAAAAACATACATTTTTCCAACAAAAAACACCTTTTTAAAAAAAAATACCTTTTCCAAAAAAAGTACAAATAAAGTACAGTAGACGCTCGCAAATTATAACCGCTTTGTTTTTGAGGCAATTCTAATTTCTGAATTATTCTAATTTCTGGACGTTTTTTTTCGTTTCGTTTCCAATAATAAAGTGTTTTTTTTACGTTTATTTAACATTTTAAATGATACACTTTCACTATTTAATAGAGACTGCCAAATAATATGTACGCGCGTATCAAATTTCACATATAAACTAGCCAAAAATGTACATAAATGCGAAAAAAAACAAATAGGGGAAAACATATATAATCTGGTGATTCCCCTTTTTAGTTTTACTTTATTCAAACAGAATAAAAATAAATTGGGGATTTCCTGTGTATTCAAATAACCAAAAAAAAAAACCTCAGAAATTAGAATTTTAAATTCGAATTTCAGAGCGTTTAATGTATTGCAAACATTGATTCTAATTTCTGGACGTTCGAATTACTGAAAGCTCTAATTTGCGAGCGTCTACTGTGTATTTTGGAACAGGAACATAGTAAAAATGGTGGTTAAAAGGGAAAAATGTCCCCACTAACGGCCTGCCCAAACCGCTTAGGCAATGCAGTTGAAATTTGGTATGAATGTTCCTCATCCATCGCAGATAGCCGCGAAGATGGAATTTTTGTAAATTCCTAAAGTGAGGGGGCAAAAAGAAGAAAAGCCTCACCTTGGGGGCCGGTAAAAACCCCTTCGGCTAGAAACCTGAAGCTTAAAATGTGAGTCCCTGGAGTAAGGGCTAACTTATTAGAAAGATACTTTTTTGAATTTTGGACAGGGTCGTTATAAAATGGGGGCTCAAAAAGGGAAAGTTGCCCCTTATCGACCTGTCCAAACTGCTGGAACTAGGAAGCTGAAATTCGGTACTTAGGTTTCTCTTCCAGCCTAATTCCAACCGGGAGGGACAAAAAAAGAAAAAGGTCCCCCTTGACAGCCTGCTCAAACTGCTGGAACTAGGAAGCTGAAATTCCCTGTCGATGGATTTCCTACCCAGAGGGGCACAAATAGTAAAAGTTGGCTAGAAACCTGAAATGTAAAACATATGTTCCTTGGAGCATGGGCTCACTTATCGGGAAGGTGCTTTGTGGAATTTTGGACAGGGACATTGCAAAAATGGGGATTACTGAAGCGAAAAGTGCCGCTTAAAGGCCTGCCCAAACTGCTGGAGGTAGGAAGTTGAAATTTGGTACTAAAGTTCTTCTTCTATTGTAGACATCCGCTAAGATGAGATTTTTGTAAATTTCCACAGGTAGGGTCAAAAACAGGAAAAGTCTCCCCCTTAACGACCTGGCCAAACTGCTGGAACTAGGGAGCTTAAATTCGGTATTTGGGTTCTTTCTCCAACGTAGACGTCCTCTAAGACGGAATTTTCGGAAATTCATACCGGGAGGTGTAAAAAGGGAAAAAACTTCCCTCTTGACGGCCTGGCTAAACTGCTGGGTATAGAGACCTAAAATTATGTATGTAGTAGGTTCCTCCTCCAACATACTTTATTTAATTGTATAAACCCGAGTAAAAAAGTGTATATGAAATTATATGTGAATGGATATATTTGCAATATGTAACTGGATATAATTGTATTTACAAGGATACAAAGTTATATCAAATGATAAACTTATATCCGAATTTTGTCCCTATCAAATTGGATATAAGTCATTCCAATAAATTTAAATTATAAAAAAAAAACTTTGAATTGGAGGGCAGCAGGATTTCGGGTCCTACGCACTCAAGGGTGTGATGAAAATCGATAACGAACAGTTTTTCACTATAGAATAATTTGTTTCGCGAAAATCAAATTGACTTCAAATTATTATTTATCGTTTTTTTTTTGACGCCGGACATCTAAATTAGGAAATAAAATATAAATTGGTATTGTACAGATCCTAAAATATTTACCATTGAAAATCAGATCGTTTTCGATATTCATCACATGCCTGACTGTCAGCCGAGGGCTACTGTTGATCATACATGGGACTAATTAATTAGGTGGGCTAATTAATTGATGATTTCATTACCATTACATTGATATCAATTGTAATGAAATTATTTTCATTACCATTTTTTTAATTAATGGTAATGATTCTAAAATTTAATTTCATTGATTAATGACAATGATTTTAAATTTCATTACCATTGATAATGAATAAATTAAAAAAAATAATTGCCATTGACAGAAAAACGTAAAAATGGAGTAAAACTCGTTGAAATCGAAGATGGAATATGCTCCTTCAGGCTCATGCTCATTTGAAATTAAATATTACTTTCCATTCCATTGTTATTTGTACCCAGGTAAAGTTTAACGGAATTAAATGGATCCTCCTTAATAAATTATGTTTTATAACTTCCGTGGCCAAACCAGTTGTTCGTTTTCATTTGTCTGAATTTTTTTGTAAACAAATGGTTTTTAATCAATTGTAATTAGTTTTTTTATACATTAGTGTAATTTCATTACCATTAGTAATGATTTTTCTAATGAAAAATATTTCATTACCATTAAATGGTAATGAAATTTTTTTCATTGTCATTAGTATGAACTAATGGTAATGAAAATTCAATGGTAATGAAAAATTCCCATGTATGCTGTTGATAATGAGTAACTATTAAAAACGTTAATGTATTAATCCTCTTATTCTTTAAAGACTAGATAATTTTTTATCAAATATGGGAATTTTCTTTGGACTTTGGGTGGAGAAATACCACTCAAAACTTATCGGACCAGAAGAAAATATATATATCGTTGGGGAGGTACTTGAAATACCTTTCCAATGATATGCAACATGCCTAGACTTATTAACCCATTACTAGCCGGGCCATGATTTTAAATGTTAATTTTTTTTAATTGGATTTTTTAAATTATAAAAAAAAACTTTTAGAAGTAATGATAATGAAGTGTTGATTTCAGAAACGCAGATTGTTAGATTTTTCTAATTTAACAAAAAGTTGCTGTTTTTAGTCGGCAAAATTATTTTCCATGAAGATATGATTTTATAAAATTATCAATAAAATAAATAAAAACATGTCCGTTAAAATTTTTAATTATTAAGGTTTTTATTCAGATATTTTATCTGTACCTAATCTATTTTAATATAGTATTAATGAATGGGAAAACTTAGTTCTTTAATAACATTTAATAAGATATTAGATTTATGTGATTTAGGGAGAATATAACAATAAAAACAAATGAAAAAAGATACAAAATAGCCAAATGATGAAATCGGAAATCCACGGATTTTTGCAAGACCAATCCCAATTTTTGCAAGACCATTTTCGGGATCGGGATTTCGGGATCGGTATCCCTAATGAACATAAGAGTTTTAGTTTTCTTACATAAAATAATATACACATATAAACCTGATCATCTGTACAGCAGACTTTGTATTTCAGATATAAGCAGGGGAAAAAGAATTAGATCATTTGGATACAAAATTTTAATTTCGGACTGGCATTTCTACATATTCGCAGTAATTCTCTGGAATTCTATACCCCATAGGTCGCAACTTTTAAGTAACGCACGAAAATTCAAAGAAAATATTTTTAAACTGTTTTCGGCATAACAATTTGAAAAAATAATTATTTGATATAATATGACTTAATTATTTAAATTGATTTTTTTATTTTATATTTATATTTCTTTATTGTTTAACTTTAATTGTTTAATTGTTTTTTGTATTTTATATAAAAATTTAGTTATTAAGTTATCAATTGATTAATGATTTCATAAATTTACATATCCTCAGTTCCATACTGCAAAATAAGTCTTGTGCATGGAACAATTCTACAAAATAAATAAATAAATAAAATAAAAAAAAAAAAATTTAAAAAAAGTCATATCTTTCCCATATATACCGTTTTACAAACTTCAGGGCCGTTGAGGCACGTGTTCCTCTTATCCGATTGTCCTAATTTTTTGGGAGACGTTGTTTTACAGCCAAATACATATTTTAAGGTGGGGGGGGGGGGGGCAGTCAATAACTTAAATTTTTTTTGCTCCATACAAAGTTGGAGAACCCTAATCTCCATACATGCATCATATATGTCCACACATGTGCATTAACGAAATTTGATGTAATATCTACATGTGTGTAGATGTATGAACACACATGAACACACCCAGAAAAGAAATTCGTTGTGATAACCGAATTTGTTGCCAATCGAATTAAGGCGGATACGATAACTTTCTTTAAATTTAGTGCTATATCGATCAGGATACCTGAATGGTCAGTGTATACCAATGTGTATTTTCAGTTGTGAATACCAAATCTTTAAAAAAATAATTCAGTGCCTATAATCGAATTCAAAAAGTTTGTACACTATTTCCAATCAAAAACAAAATACCAAAATTTATTTTTTTTTGTTTTATTTATTGTATATAAAATATTTAAAATTTTGAAATACATACAGTAATTTATGCATGGAAATAAATTTTAAAAGAAATATTTAACTATCACAATTAAAACACAAAGAATATAAGAAGATTTAAAAATTAGTTTCCTGATGATGTGTTTTCTTATGACAATAACCAATAACTTTCCCACATAAATAGCATAATTTGTTACATATATTGTTTTAGGAAAAAAGAGATTATTCTAGAAAAAAAGCTCAGATCTGCTAAGAAAATAAATCAGATTCTGAAAATTATTCTTTTCAGAGAATCTCTTGGTATTCCTTTAGTTCGCAGCATTTTTTGTTAGGTAAACTTACAGCTTATAAATCTGTGACTTCCGAGAAACAATGAATAACAGAAAATTTTCTCAAAATTTTGGAGTATAAGAAACAACATGGAAACTATTTTTTTCAATAAACAAGTCGAATGTATATTTTCAAACACACCTACGATATATTGCTGGGTTTGCAATATAATCTAAATATTTTGTAGCTCTTTATAATGATAAAGATGGTTGTAATTCCACGTGTTTTGAAGTTCTCTGCTCGAAAATTTTATTTAGATAACGATGCTGCAAAATAGTTATCAATTAGACTTATTGTTCGAATAACAAGAAAATCACAGCTTACGATAGTTTTCACATATTTTATATTGATTTTTCCTTATTCTTATCGTACGTATTTTGTTACATGTTGTGGTTTAATTTTTTTGTATTTATTTTATCTTTTAGTCTATTTTTTACAAATAAATTTTACTTTTATTATTTGTAAAATAAATAATTTGACACAAATGGCAAATAACCAAATATTGGGGGTTATGACTATTGCCTAATAGTTGTATCCACTGAAAGTCTTAATAATCCTCTTTGAATTTCAAAGTTCGGTGGGATAACTAATAAAATAGTCAGTGGGACAGAAATGTTAATTACATTGACCAGAAGTTGTTTTAACCGTATAATAATTTCCAAATTAGTTTCGATAGCAAAATGTTTGTTACAGATATAGTAAATTTATTGCGATAATTTTTAATTTTGTACAAAACTGAAATATCTCTTCTAAAAGCATAATTTACAATAATTCAACTTAAATATTTGTTGACTAACCAAAATACATTAATATCATCCGAATTCCAACAGAACTTTTCTCTGTGTGCACGCATGAACACGCATGATATATTACCTCAAATTTCGTTAATGCACATGTGTGGACATATATGATGCATGTATAGAGATTTATGTATCCATGTATAGACATGAATGCATGTTTATGAGCATGCATGAACATTAGAGTGCCCCTTAAAAATAGATTTGTCATTTTCACCTTTCATAATTTTCGGAAAAATATCACTTTGAATGAATAAAAAAAAAAAAAAGTTCCACTTGATAAAAATAATTATTTTGAGTAACTTGATCCATATATGGTTAATGTTATCACTTTAAAAAAAAAGACCCACTAGGAAATTTACAGAATAACATTTATCAGATTTTTATTTAATTGGGATATGCGAAAGGTGTTATTCTGTAAATATCCTAGTGGGGCGTTTTTGGCCAAAAGTACAAAAATTAACCCCATATGGATCACGTTACACAAATTATTATTTTTATCCAGTTGAGATTTTTTTTTATGAATTTAATGTCTTTACAATCTCGTAGTCATAATTAATATTAAGTTCCATGGGTCTTTTCTGACCCCAGGCCACTAAGGGTTAAATTTTTTTTAAAGAAATGAAAAGATAATTATAATCTAACCAAATTTGAGTGCTGTTTTTCCGAAAACCGTTTAAAATTTGATGAAAACATTAATATTTTTAAAATTTTTGACAAAATGAGCAATTTTTGTAAAATGTCCTGAAAAGCAGTCGCTCCAAACACTAACTCGAAATATCATTTTTCCAATTTACTTTTTTTTTTAATATCAACTATTATGTGGTACAAATAGCAATCGACATCTCCAAATTAGGCATTTTAAAAAATCTTCAAAATTAATTTTAAAAAAATACGTTTTTGCATTTTTATCAAATTCGTGGGTCATTTTGGATTCCAGGCTAAAGTGGGTTATTGATATCCGATGGAGTCAAAATTCCATGTATGAATCATTTTGACTATATTAAATAAATAAATGGAATAAAAATATTGTTTTTTCGAAATTTCTAATTTTGGGAATTTTTAATAGTAATACACTTTTATTCCAAAAGGGGCAATTTTCGTTTTCCAAAAAAAAAAAATCGATTTCTTCCATTTGGGACCATTTCCAATAAAACTGGGGGGTGTAATGAACGAAAATCGACAAATCTATATTTTAAGGGACAGTCTAATGAACATACATTTTACCTGTATGTATTCATATATGTGACCTTCTCCGAGAAAAGGGACCTAGTGTGTGAAAATGAAGTTTTGAGAAGAACGCGTTTAAAGTTTCATAACGCATTATCACTTTGAACACACCTTCAGTTGGGAGATGCGATTTGGTATGGTTAATCTAAATCATTTCATCTTAACTCATTTCATCTTATTGTACACCCTTTTAGGTACCAGAATCCACTTTTAAGTCCAAACCCGTTTTTTGACACACTAGGTCCCTTTTCTCGGAGAAGGGATTTTTAGTTGGGTAAACAAATATTTTAACAAAAAAGAAAACCGAAAATATTTGAATTTTTGTTTTAAAACAAACACAGATATTTTTGTTTTAAAACACAACGAAATTATTTAAATTATGTTTTCTAAAAATAGAAATCTAAAAATAGAATATTTGACTGAAAATAACAACTCCTACAGAGGATACATATTTTTTCTGGTTTGTTTTTTATTGATTGAGAAAAAAGTAAAATAATATGTTTCAATGTATTTTAATTGATTCTTCAATTGAAAACAAACTTTACCTATTACTTTTTAAATAAACCTCAATCGGTTATGGAAAATATATTGTGAGTGTATTTAAGTACATATTTTGCATTTTTTACTGCATATTTTAAGCGCATATTTTTGATTCATGACCTTTCTAAATTTCAGAATGAGAACTAACTTCATTTATCTCAAGCCATTTAGCAGTGATATATATAGCATATAACAGTTTTTGGTATGGACATTTTATAAAAGAAACTTCAGAGATGCTTAATAGTGTAATTTAGAAAATTTTAGAGTATGCACCAGAGATAGAAGCCGGTCCATTCTGTCGGCTGGCGGCGGCTATTGGCCAAAATGGTCGGCGGCGATTGATTTTTAGAGTTGAGCCGCAAACGCATCGGCGGCTGGCTTAAAAATATAGTGTCGACTGGCGGCGGCTAACCGGCTAACGTCGGCTAAAAAGTACATTTTCTAAGAATTTCAACAGAAACATAATCGCAAAAAAAGCAACTGCAAAAATATCGAAGTCAACTTTGTAATTTTTTTTTAGATATACTTAAAATAATACGTCAGTAGAAAAATCTGTCAAACCGGTTTCAAATCGATTTAACTAATTTTTAACAAATTTTTAGTTGAAACACTGATTTAAGCAAAGCTTTTAGTTATCTTCATTTAACGCTATACTAAAAATCCGCAAGACTAACTAATTTTGAGTGTTAATTTTCAAAATTATTTAAAACTAACTAATTCGGTAAATTTTACAAAAGATATTGTTAAAATAAAATTTTTTCATGTTACTATTATTACCCGGTAGATGGCGCCACCAATGTATCCGAAGTTTTAAAGATGGCGCCATTTCTTTCCCTCTCGATTTTTTAAAATGGCCCATATCTTTAAAACTAAGAGAGATAAAGCAAAATTGATTCAAATTTCGACTACCTCTAACCGTGTAATACCCCAGAGAAAGGGGCTATCTCTATCCAAAAATGGACCTTGACGGGGAAATTTTGGAATTCTTGGACCCTCGGAAATTTTTAATAAAAATTTTTCACTTCATAAATAGGCCCATATCTCGAAAACTAAGCGAGATAAAGCAAAGCGGACAAAATGTTTGCTCCATTGGAGTGCCCTTATATGCCCTCACATGATATGGATTAGGCCCGGGAAATTTTAAAAAATTCTACGACTCAGTATAATTACAGAAAAAACTGAAGTTTTACAAATTTTTTACTTAAATTGATTTGTTAAATTTAACAAAAAAAAAAGTGTTAAAATCAACAAATTTTATTTTAAGCCAAAAACAGGAATAAATTTTGTTAAAGTAACAAATTTTTCAGTTCAGCCAACAGACTTATTATTTTGAGTGTAGTTTTCCGAATTTATAAAAATTGAGTTTATATTTCACAATGTCGATAAAATTATACACACATTTTGTTAAATTTTATACAATTTATTGTTAAAATATAAGATTTTCATCTCTCTGCCATCACCTATTAGATGACCCCCCCGGAATATCCGATGTTTTAAAGATAGCCCTATTTCTTTCCCTCCCGGTTTTTTAAAATGGTACATATCTACTAAACTAAGAGAAGTAGACCAAAATGGAAATTCGACTATTCCTAGCTTTACCTCACCCAGAGCTTTGAAGAATTAATTCTTTGATTTCTGAATTAAAAATTCAATGAATTAATTCACAAAAGACAATTTATTGAATGGAATTAATTCATATTTGTTTTCGTTCGATTTTTTTTGTTACGAATTAATTAACAGAGCTTTGAAGAGTTAATTCGTTAATTCTGTGCTTCGTTAAAAGAGAAACTAAGGTAACAAAAAAAGTCGCCGACGACAAAGATTTCCGCGGAAAGTGGTATTTAGCAGCTCGAAAGGTATTTAATAATACCATAAAAACGTTGATGGAAATCAGAAAAATTAGAAAATTTTGTAAAATAAAAATAATAAAAATTTGTATATATTTTTATAATAATCTTAATCTTAAAAAATACGGTTATAAAATAGTTTTTATTTTTAAAATTGAATGACTGTTTCATCAGTTTTTTTTTTTTTTTATTTAGTAATGGACATTTTCTTTAAACTCAGTCCTAATAATGCGGAAACCTGTAGAATAGTAGTATCAACAAAACCGCCTGGTTGTGCTACCGCCAGTTTGATGCGAAACATTTTAAAAATCAACGATATCTCAAAACAAAAAAATTTTACTTTTCAAATAAGTAGGTATGTATATTTAAACAAATTTTATAAATTTTTAAAAAAATTAATATTTTTGCATTTTTTTATCGGCTTTAGCTGAAAATTGGCTTAGCCGCTTATTGTCGGCGGAAAATGATAAATTTTTGAACAAAATTTAGATAAATTTTTTTAATTTTAAACCATAAACAAAGGATCTGCCCCTAAAATTCCCGCCGCCCGCTCTAGAACATCGACAGGGGAACAAATTTTGTGGAAAAAGTCATATTTTCAAAAGCATTTTTTTTATTTGTAAAAAGATATGTGAAAATTATTTATTTTTGTAAAATTTGATTTTTTTAAATTAAATGGTAAACAATTGTCATACACTTTAAAAATCGTTTCGTTCTCAGCAAAATACTGGTGACACCTCATTACTATCTGCATTACCAAAAATGATATATCATTACCTTTTGCATTATTTTATAATATATATATGATTTCCTAATAACGCCCTATTGTAGTAATTGTTTTTAAATATAAACTAATGACTTACTCGTAGTAGTTTAAATAAGTACTGTTTACACAGTTAAATTGCATACATTTTTGTTTATTATATGTAAATATGTTTAATATTTAAATTTTTATGACGGGTCCTAAAATCAAACACTAGAAAAACTTAAAATTTTGTGAATGTATTTCTTTAAGCTAATAGTATTTGTGTAACTCCTTATTTTTAAGAATCAAGTAAGCAATCGGATAACCACTTATAATTCAACTTTTTGTAAGCAGGTGTGTAAACACTTATTATTCAAAACCTCATAACTACTTACTTCTCATTTTTTCGTAAGCGAGCCGGTAAGCGTGACTACTTATAAAAACGACCACGCCAAACAAAAATAATAAGTTTAGACGCCAAAAAATAAGTTGTGCGGAGCTATGAATTTCTATTATATAACCACTTATTTGGTAATGAAAGATTTTGCTGGTTTACTGATAATAGTTATTTTTACATGAAAATTAAAATTTTATGTAATATTTTGAAATAAAATGGATTGCAGATTTTTTTCAGTTTTTAACCGAAGTGTTTAAAGCTAAAAATAGCAATATTTTGTTGTGTATTAATAAATAAGACTTACGGGTATTTATCTATACAACGGTATATAAAATGTCTTTATAATTTATTCCATCGAGTCAAACTAATGCACTCAAAACAGACATCTCAGGTGAAAAAGTAATATTCGAACATTTTTTCATGTTTAGTAGACAGGCTCTTATTTGTAAAGTTGTTCCGAATCCCGCTCCCGGAGTCTTATTTTGTGAGGTGGCTAGAAAAGCTAATCCAAAAAAAATTTCAGCTCAATCGAATAATTTTTGAGCTATCGCTGGCCCTTCAAAGTTTTGAAAATGATTTACAGGGGGAAACAATAATTTTTTGGCTTATGTTTGAAAGTACTCTGTTTTTCCGGAAAATGTTAATAGAATCGTAATCTAGACTCAATTACTTTTCTTAGAAGGCATCATTGGCCTACCTAGACCATTTTTCTGGGGTGGGCAAGCGACCCATTAATTTTCTGCTGTTTATTTGCCCATTCTCACACTCTTTATTTATTTATTTATTTATTTATTTATTTATTTATTTATTTATTTATTTATTTATTTATTTATTTATTTATTTATTTATTTATTTATTTATTTATTTATTTATTTATTTATTTATTTATTTATTTATTTATTTATTTATTTATTTATTTATTTATTTATTTATTTATTTATTTATTTATTTATTTATTTATTTATTTATTTATTTATTTATTTATTTATTTATTTATTTATTTATTTATTTATTTATTTATTTATTTATTTATTTATTTATTTATTTATTTATTTATTTATTTATTTATTTATTTATTTATTTATTTATTTATTTATTTATTTATTTATTTATTTATTTATTTATTTATTTATTTATTTATTTATTTATTTATTTATTTATTTATTTATTTATTTATTTATTTATTTATTTATTTATTTATTTATTTATTTATTTATTTATTTATTTATTTATTTATTTATTTATTTATTTATTTATTTATTTATTTATTTATTTATTTATTTATTTTGATATATCCTGTACAACAAGAGTAAATCTTATAATTAAAGTACAGGAAAGCAGTTTGTGGAAAACATATATTGCAAATTGTAAAAAAATAATAATAAAAATTAAACCGTATTCTAATACATAAGTAAAAAATTTTCTAATATCACAAAGAAGAAAAAATAAATATTAACAATAATTTAATTTAATATGTCTGTCAAAGAGTCAACATTGTAAGAAACAAAAATTTAATTAAAATTAGGCAACAAAATTTAAAAGAAAATGTCTAAAGCTATTTGCGTTGCTGTTGAGCTGCTGGTTTGCTGGAAGATCTCTCCAAAGACGTGCAGCATTTATGTAAAAATGCCATTCAGATACATGATATCGGTGCATAGGTATTATTGTCCTTCTTCCCCTACGGGATATGGCAAACTGTATAAGGGCATAAAGATACGGAGGATTCTTAAGAAGGCTCTCGAAAGATACACCATAGAGTTTTGTGGCAAATAATCCCAACAAACACTTTCGGCATTATGCTTACCATTTTTTCACACAAAAAAAAAAAAACTTAAAAGTGATTCCTTGCCTTCTAATAAAATGGCCATACATTTTCCTATCAAAATCGCCATATTTTTATACAAAACTCTGAAAAGTGCATCTATTTTTCTGAAGAAAACCTCGTACAATGAATGTGTTCCAAGCTATATTTTCAGATTATTATGATAGAGAAAAGAAATCTAAGATCAACATGTCTAATTCTACCTCGGACGAATCCTTTCTAACCCCATATTCTGATTACTTAAATTACCGAGGTGGTCAAAAACAGTGAGATGTTCATCTTACAATTTTTTTTCTAATGTTTAGTTTGAAGAAACTTCCTAGTTAGATATCAACTAATTATTCATTTAGAAAACTATGAAATCTAAGATATTTAACTCACCAAAAAAGATTATGCGTTATATTTCTATTATTGAACAACTTTGCGATTCTAATAATTTTTCTTAAAGAAAAACTCTTATGGTCAATTTTATAATCAGAACTAAGATCGATTTGTTTCTTAAATATTCCTTAGGTAAGAATTTTTCAAACAACTTTCTTATTTAAGAAATATTTAAAACAAAAATCGATCTTAGTTCTGACTATAGAACTGACCCTTAGATTTAAACAACTTAGCTGCCTAGGAATCTAGTAGAGATTTTCCCAAACCAAAAACACAGGTTTATTTGATATAAAAAAAAGTAATATTGTGATACTTTTTGTCATCAAAATTATAGATAAAAGAATTGTAGGCCCAGCCAGCAATTTCGGAGCGCTCATAAATAAGATTCTCAAATGGCTCACAGAAATGATTATTGTTTTTTTGAAAACACTCTTTTTTTGGTAAAAAATATGAACCCTCAGAAAACAACTCAAAAAGTTGTCTCTACAATCAAAAAAGCTGTCTCAAAATGAGAGTTCATTTTTTGGACTCAAAAAAGATTACAAAATTATTTAAATTTATGAGGAAAATTTCGATTTTATACGTTCTTTTTTCTGAGTCATTTTTGAGTACACACGGGGCTCTTTTAAACGGACCACTTTCATAGGAAAAAGTGGAAAAATGTTTATGTTTTTGGAGCTCATTTGTGAGTCATTAACGATCATCTTTGTTTGCTGGGGGTAGATTTTTTTAAAATTCTGGGGTGGGCAAAAATCAGTCTAGGGTGGGCTTAGCCCACCCCAGACCGACCTAAGTCCGCCAATGGAAGGCATAAAAACACAACATCGTTGGGAAAATATTTAAGTAATGAAATTCGCCCAGACCATTGTAGGGTTAAAATGGGATAAATTATGAAAATCGTAAAAATTAAATATTTTTTAAAAAACTTAAAATGTTATACTCTAGTTTCATTTCTGAGATCTATAAATATTCAGGTATAAATTTTTGTCTCTCTTGAATTATGCTAACCTAGTCCCAGGTATGGCTAAAAATGGGATATTTTTTTTTTTGTAAATTTACAATACTCAAATTTTGGATTTTTTCAAATTTTGTTAAACAAAATATAAAAAAGTGGTCAACGCAACGAGTGTTTTTTAAACACCTCAGAGAATAATTCTGCTAAAAATTATACATACCCCTCTTTTAACTTAGTAGTGACGGCATTTTAAATTTGAAAATTTTAGAGAAAAGTGTGAATTTGGCTAATAATTTAGATAATACACGCAGAAAAAAAACAGTCTGCTATGTAAAATTTGCATATTGTTGAACTAATACAAAAACACAAGCCCCAAATTCCTGGTAATTAATTGATATGCATTTTTGCTAAATTACGAATGCCTTTTTTTGTTAAGTTAACTACCCAGTGTAGAAACGGTAATGACATATCGTTATTTTTTGGACTACCAGTAATGACACCCACTTACCTTCTGCATTATTTTAAAACATATAATAATGAGTTACTGATAATGACTTATTTTCATTATTATTTCAAATAGAAAATAATTTCTTAGATTTTTTTTTAAATTTTTTGAAATCTATTTTTAGACTCAATATTTTTTAAACACTGGTAAGGATATATGTAACCACATATTTTTTGATTTTTTGTATGTTGGCGAGTACTTGTGTGCATCAGGTCAATTATGTTTTTATCTATTAAATATTACATGTCGATATAGCTCAGATGGTAGAGATATTGACTGGCAATCTGTAGACCCAGGTTCGATTCCCGCACCAGCAAATTTTATTAAAAAAAATACAGTAAAAAATATTTTTTTTTTATATAATTTATTTTTTTGAAAATCTATTTTTATTAATTATTTTTGTCAGTACTGGTAAGCACATACATAGGTAACGATATATTTTTTGATTTTTCGTATGCTGGTGTGTAACCATAACTCATTATTTTTCGCGACATCGCCATATAAAGGTAATAAGAAATGTAATAACAAAAGTAACTAGTTGCCATTACCAAGAATGTAGTTACATAACCACATATCTGGTAATGATTTTCTACACTGGGTAAGTACGTGCTTTGTTAAATTTACGTTGGCGAAATTTATTTATTTCCCCGGTGAAAAATGTTCATATACGCTCAAACATGTTCATATATGGTTTATGTATGGACACATATGAACAAATATGGATTTTTTATGAACATATATGGATTTTATATGAACATATATGGAAGTATATGTGATTGCATATATGGAAAAAATTTCATATACAGACATATATGGAAGCATCTGTTATTTCATATATGGAAATAGCACTCATATATGGACAAATATGAAAGTATATGTTATTCAATTTATGCAAAAGGGACTTGTATATGAACATATTTCGAAGAATACATTTTTCCATATATGTAAAAGGAACTCATATTTGGATAAATATGGAATTATATTTAATGCCATGAATAAAAAAAGGAACATATGTAGCGCCTAATTTGAATGTCATACATAAATTTATATCTATCGTACAACCTTATAATAAAGGACAGAAACGTTCGCATGTATTCGCATATATTTAATAAATGTATTTGTTCATATATGTCCATATATGAACATATACTTAGGTGTTACCTCATTTTTTGAATTCCCAGGTGAAAATGTTCATATATGTTGATATATTGTCATATATGGTTTCATGTGACATGTCACAAGACAAATCCCAGGACAAGTCCCTGAACTTTGTTTTTTATGAGAGTTCAGTAACCTGTCCTAGGATTTGTCTTGTGACATGTCACAAGGGGTCAATTTCCCTGTCATAAAATATTTTCTAAACTTGAAGTAAAATGTTTATGTCCATTAAAAAGTTCATAATTTCTCAATTTCATTCAAATGTACAAATTCATCAGTAACGTATGAATAGAATTATAATATTTACATTTAATTTGAATAAAAAAAGCAATATTTTTATTAAAAAATAAAAAAAAAAAATTTTATATGAACATTCATATATCTCCATATATGGCCATATACCCTCAAATTTCGGATCCGAACCCATATATGAACCCATATATGTTGCCATATATGACCATATATGAACATTTTCACCTGGGTTCTTCATATATGTGCAAACCATATATGAACATATACGAACATTTTTCACCGGGTCTTGATTTTTAATTAAAGTTAATTTTTAAAAAGCTTCCTCTTATAGTTTGACAAAATTTTCATGAAAAAAGTTCTCAAACGAAAAATATCCCAAATTTTCATTATGAAAATTTACATACCCGGGTGAAAATGGTCATATATGATGATATATGACTAAATGGAAATCATATATGAACCTATGGAATCATATATGAACCCATGTTTATATACGATTCCATATATGCTCGGATCCGTAATTTGAGGGTACATGGCCGTATATGATCATATATGGGCATACATATATGAGTTCATATATGCTCATATTCCTACTTTCGCGCATATATAAAAATACGATTTTTTTTGTATTTTTCAACAAAAACTTTAGAGAAATTGATAGTTAAAGTAAATTGTTAACAATATCATAAATCTGTTTTAATTTAAAGTCTAAATAATACAAAATCTTTCGTATAATACATCTATTTACACTCTAATAATAATTTATAAATTTTAAACTAAGTTAAGGAATTAATAAACATAAATTATTGTACTTCAAGTAGAGATTATTCGACAAGTTTCCAGATGTATCTCATACGTTTTCAGTTGCTTGTCAAAATGTACCAAATTTTTGTAGGATACTCTGAAGATGCTCTTCATATTGGTTGCAAATGCCAGCTATAATACAAAATAGTAAAATTTTAATACAATTGTTGGAAATTAAATTAAGAGATTTGTATTATTTTAGTTTGTTTGCCCCCAACATGTTTTTTCAATGAATGATTTATAAGACTTTATTTTTTCTTCTGAAAGGAATATGTCTGAACAAGAAATTAATTTAAAAAACTCCTTATCTCAAAATAGGATATATTTTAATTGGGTCGCACTCCATTAAATAACATGCTCTTAATAAACAAAAAGAAAATGTTCTGAATTCAAAATTTTTAAATTGCTTTTAAACGAATTTCAATTTGGTAATCATAACACAGTACAACAGCCAATCTGGGGGGTGAGAAATTCCAAGTCAGGGTGATGGTACTAGGTCAGTATAGTAAAACCCTCAAAGGGTTTGGCGTTCGTATGTCTCATTTTTTTTATGACCTTTTAAATTTTTTCCTTATCTTGATGTTTTTTCGCTTAGTTGTAACTCGAGAACCACTTGTCCGATTTTGATGAAACAAATTTAGAAAAATTTAGAATTACAATTTCTTTAATCCGTTCATATAACATTTTTCTTTATAATCAACAGTTTTGCCGGTAAAAATAAATTTGTGCAGAAAAAAAAATATTTTTTTGCCTAAAAATTAAAATTTTTTTTTTTTAAATTCATAAAAAATTTTAATTTTTAGGCAAAAAAATATTTTTTTTCTCCACAAATTTATTTTTACCGGCAAAACTGTTGATTATAAAGAAAAATGTTATATGAACGGATTAAAGAAATTGTAATTCTAAATTTTTCTAAATTTGTTTGATCAAAATCGGACAAGTGGTTCTCGAGTTACAACTAAGCGAAAAAACATCAAGATAAGGAAAAAATTTAAAAGGTCATAAAAAAATGAGACATACGAACGCCAAACCCTTTGAGGGTTTTACTATACTGACCTAGTACCATCACCCTGACTTGGAATTTCTCACCCCCCAGACAATAATCCCAAAAATGTTCCATAGTGTAATTTATTTATTGCACAGACGTAAAGTCCAATTCATTCAAGAATCCTTGTAAATATCGTTCATTTATACATTCATACCAATTTTCGCTAAAAAATTCATGCGGATTTTAATTCAGTAAAATATGGATAAAAAATAAAAATTTATATGACTCCATATATGGACTTACGTGAAATATATTATCATATATGTAACAATACATGAATACATATATGAAGATGTATGGCATATATTAGGGATGCCAATCGGGATTGATATTTGAAAATCCCGGGATTCGGGATTTTCGGGACTACGTGATTTTTCGGGATCCCGGGATTTTACGGGATTTTGGGATTTAAGTTTTTCTTTATTTGTAAAAATTTTTATGTTATGTAACTAATTTTTTATAGAATAAAGCGTTTTATAATTATTTAATAGTTGTTAATTAATAATGTGGTACATTTTATGAATATTGAAACATCTCAGTCAAAAATTGACAGTGGTACAAAAATCAAGTACCTGGGTAACCGCGATGTTAAAAATAAATGACTGGCAGAACACTCATTTGGGACGATTTGCCAGCGTTTGCAAAAATCGTTTTGCCAGTATTTTTTTACAAAACATCACGGCAAAGCCAAAAAAATATACATATGAACTTTTTTTAAATTTTATTTTGGAAAATATAATTCCAAACCACGTATTTATTGGTTTTGGTAGCGTTTTGCCAAAGATAAAAATTTTGTTTCTCCAGTACTTTTGCGGCGCTTTTTGAACTGCCGGTCCTTTTGTCTATTGACGTTATCTATTGGAAATGGGAAAGCAATTTTTGTCAGTACTTGTACCACCTTTTAAAATACCTTGCCATCGCTCTCCCGTTTGTATTTTTCTGGCTGGGATAATATATGAAGGCCTGTCATTGAGTACACTTGCGTCCAGTATTTTGTAAGCAGATTTTAAAACAGATTCGTTGCGATAACCTTGCCCACTAAATCGTGTAATTACAGCAACAAAGTTATTTGCTTATCGTTATCAAATGTTTTCATGGAAGAATTCAAACTTCCAGACCCAGCCAAAATTAGGTTTCATAAATCGAATTTCGCTTGGAAGAATATATCGGTAAAATAACAAACAAACTTGATTTTTCGCATGTATTACTCAAAAACTTAATATTGTTTACCAAAATTTCAAATTTTTCTGTAAAGTCTTTGCATAGTTTACTCGAATAATCTACTTAATTTATAATTTTACCAATATCTTGGCATCAATTTCTTGTCAATATGAGAAAATTCAAGAAAAACGTAGGTAATTTAAAATTGCTCACTTTGTTTATTTGCGTTTATATTAATATTAAAAAATAAGAAAATCCCGGGATTTTTGAGAAATAATCCCGGGATTCGGGATTTTGCCAATCCCGAAAATCCCAGGATTTCGGGATTCGGGATTTCCCGTTTGGGAAATTGTTATTAGGTATTATCATATATGGTGTCATACATTTCCATATATGAACTTTTATTTATCCATATATGCTCCCATATATGTCAGATATGTTCATATATCATTCATATATCATCACACATGAAACAATATATGGCAATATATGAGCCTATATGATCATTTTCACCCGGGCAATCGTTTTTTTCGTTGAAAAATTGCCACAAAAAAAATTTACTTAAGTACTTTGTCATTTGTGTATCCTTTTTATCGTATTTGATTAAATATGTTGTGATTATTTTCAGGATCTGATACATTTGAGTATAGGAGAAGCTTTTTCTTAAATTGCTTTAGAACAGTTTTGGACTTTGGAAAAACTTTGTTTCTACCTTGCTTCCTCTTTTAATTTTTTTTCCATTTTTTCCTTTTTTCTTTTCCCTTTTTTCCTTTCCCCTTTTTCTTTCTTTTTCCTTTTTTTATTTCCTTTCCCCTTTTTTTTCGTTTTCGATTTGAAGCCGCGCATGCCTACAGGACCACCTGCTCGCTTTATTTGACGCGACAAAAATTTTTTTATTTTATCTCTTTACCTAATTGAAATTTACTACCCATGTGAAAATCGAAATACATATGAACACACATGATCATACATTGACTTGTATATGATCATGCATGGGCATACATTGTCATATACGTACAAGCATAGTTCAATGTATGACCATACATGATCTCATATATTTCCATATATCTTTGGATCCGAAATTTGAGGGTATATGACCATACATATTCATATATGACCATATATGCTTACATATGATCCATGTATGCTCATATACGATCATATATGACCATATACCTCCATATACCCTCAAATTTCGGATCCAAAGGTATATGGAAATATATGAGATAATGTATGATCATACATTGAACTATGCATGTACGTATATGACTACCCGGTGAAAAATGTCCATATATGAACATTTATGGTTCAACCATATATTTATGGATCCGAAAAATGAGGTAGCACCTAAGTATATGTTCATATATGGACATATATGAACATATACATTTATTAAATATATGCGAATACATGCGAACGTTGCTGTCCTTTATTATAAGGTTGTACGATAGATATAAATTTATGTATGACATTCAAATTAGGCGCTACATATGTTCCTTTTTTTATTCATGGCATTAAGTATAATTTCATATTTATCCAAATATGAGTTCCTTTTACATATATGGAAAAATGTATTCTTCGAAATTTGTTCATATACAAGTCCCTTTTGCATAAATTAAATAACATATACTTTCATATTTGTCCATATATGAGTGCCATTTCCATATATGAAATAACAGATGCTTCCATAATTGTCTGTATATGAAATTTTTTCCATATATGGAATCACATATACTTCTATATATGTTCATATAAAATCCATATATGTTCATAAAAAATCCATATTTGTTCCTATGTGTCCAAACATAAACCATATATGAACATGTTTGAGCGTATATGAACATTTTTCACCGGGTATGTATGCCCATGCATGATCACATACGAGCCAATGTATGATCATGTATGTTCAAATATATTTCGATTTTCACATCCCAGGTGAAAATGTTCATATATGTTCACATATTGTCATATATGATTTCATGTATGAGCATATATGCTTTAATGTATGATCATATATGAACATATATGTTATGTATGGAAGCATATATGGGTAAATACATTCAAATGTATGAATCCGTATATGATAATATACTGCATTTATTGGTCCATATATAGGTTCATATATTCCATATATCTTCATATATGAACTCATATATTATTCCATATATGGGTAATGTTTTAAGTTTTTTTTTGTCATGGGGGTAATTACGTGAGCGGATTCAAAAAATATTGAAATACAATACATTTGATAAATTCTTAAATACAATTGGCAATTTCTAAAATACAATTGCCAATTTCTGAAATACAATTGATTATTTGTTAAATACATTTGATAATTTCTGAAATGCAGTTGCGAATTTCTGAAATACAATTAATAAATTTCTGAAATACAATTTTCAGTTTCTGAAATACAATTCATAATTTCTGAAATACAATTGGTAGTTTCTAATATACAATTGATAAATATGAAAATCAATTGATAATTTCTGAAAAGCAATTATAAAACTGGAAATAAATTGATTATTTCTGAAATCTAAATGGTAAATCTGAAAAAGAATTCATAACTTCTACAATACAATTGATGAAACTGAAATTCAATTTATTATTTCTGAAATACAATTGATAAATCTGAAAAACAATTGATAACTTCTGAAATATAATGATAAATTTTGAAATATGTACAATTGAAAATGTTGCAGTAAGATAAAAACAGCAAAATTAAAACTGCTAAATTTATTTATTAAAAACAAAAAACGAAAAAGGAACTTTAAAAATTTAAAATTTTATGTGATGTTTTTTGTCTAATACTACAATTTAATTTCATTTCCTAATCACTGAAATTTAGCTCAATTATAACTCAAATTTTATAAGTATATTTATATATTTATATATTTATATATTTATAATATATTTATATTTATATATTTATAAGTATATACTTTTATTTTTGCTGTTCCTATCTTATTTATTAGCAAAAATACTCTGCTAATTCAGCAGTTTTTCATGGTGAACTAATTTTTGGTAGCTTTAACTAAAATTTTTACACACTTTTTTCTATTAGTGTATAAACAATCATTAAATAATCAAAAAACAGTCATGAAAAAATTCCTAAACTTGAAGTAAAATGTTTATGTCCATTAAAAATTTCATAATTTCTCAATTTCATTCAAATGTACAAATTCATCAGTAAGAATTGTAATATTTACATTTAATTTAAATAAAAAGCAATATTTTTATTAAAAAAAAAAAAAAAAATTTATATGAACATTCATATATCTTCATATATGGCCATATACCCTCAAATTTCGGATCCGAACCCATATATGTTGCCATATATGACCATATATGAACATTTTCACCTGGGATGGGTAATATTTTTTATATTATATTTTATATATTTTAGGTATTGATTTAAGATAGTTTAACACCCACTAACTGTACGCTCAAAATAATAAGTCTGTTGGTTTAACAGAAAAATTTGTTACTTTAACAAAACTTATTCCTGTTTCTTTGGCTTAAAATAAAATTTGTTGATTTTAAAACATTTTTTGTTAAATTTAACAAATCTTAATTTAAGTAAGAAATTAGTAAAACTGCAGTTTTATTTGTAGTTATACTGAGTCGAAAAATTTATTTAAATGTAGGGTCTCGAGACCCCACCCGGGCCTAGTCCATATCGTCTAATGGCATGTAAGGGCTCTCCTATCCGTTTTGCTCTATCTCGCTTAATTTTTGAGATATGAGCCATTTTATAAAGTGGAAATTTTTTATTAAAAATTTCCGAGGGTCCAAGGCCCCACCATGATCCAAGGCCCCACCTTTCCATGGGGTGCTATGGGGTAGTCAATTTTGCTCTATCTCTGTTAGTTTTCGAAAAACGGGCCATTTAAAATAATCGGGAGGGAAGAAATAGCGCCATTTTTAAAACTTCGGATACATTGGTGGCGCCATCTACCAGGCAATAACAAAAACATGAAGATATTATATTTTAATAATAAATTGTGTAAAATTTAACGAATGGGTTCTTAAAAATTTGTTATAAATAGTTTTGAAAATTAACTCTCAAAATTATTTAAAGAACTGAGGATTTTTAGTATAATGTTAAATGAAGATAACTAAAATCTTTAGTTAAATCAATGCTTCAACTAAAAATTTGTTAAAAATCAGTCAAATCGATTTGAAACCCGTTTGACAGATTTTTCTACTGACGTATTATTTTAAGTGTAGTTTTTTGAAATGGTTATACATTTTTTGTGTGTACATTAAGGGTATGATTTTTAAATTTTTTTTGCAAATATCAAATTTTACTAATTTTATCAAAGGCTATAAAAGAATATTAAGAAACGCAATCTTTCTTTTTCGCTGCTTTCAAAAAAGTTCCCGCACCAAAGGGGTTGAAATTTAGGGGGTAATTTTCTAAAACACTTCGGTGAAGTGTTGCGTTATTCCTATAGAAATTGTTTTTGTTACAAAAACAATTTACATTGAAAGTTCCCTTCACTTCACCCAAGTGTTTTACGAAATTAGGTTAATTAAAAAATTTAATTTAAAAAATTAGTTTAATTAAAAAATTTCTCCGAAGTTTTAAACAAATGAGACTCAAACGATGCGTATTAGAGGCTGTTTACGGTAAAAAATACAAAACCTTTTTGGACAGACTTTTGGATACATTTTTTGTCGTTTACAATAATTCTTGTAATAATTCGTTATGAAAATTACCAAAATACCCGAGCAAAAAAATATTTTTAGAAATTGCATTTGATGCGGAAGGTTTTTTTTGCCAAAATGACCCGCAAACACGATTTTTATTATTAATTTAGTATTGCCTATCACGTGGTGATAGGTAAAATTTTTGTTAGAAATGAATCATAACCCTAGTGTACATAATTTTATAAGTTTCCCAGGATAAATAAACACAAAATTAAAAAAAGAAATCAAAAAAAGCCTTTCTGAAAGAAATTTCCGACTACGTGCCTGGCTGAAATATACTCTTTACTTGACTATCGTTTTTTAAACTTGAGTATCGTTTTTTAACTTTGCTTTTCAAATTGGGCCATTTTGACCAAAGAAGTGTTAACTTGTATTTTAAAAAGGATTATATGATTTTAAAAATTATTGTTTGCGCTCTTAACGGCCACATAATTTTTAATCATAATAAAAAAAAATATTTTTTTTGTGAGTGAATTTCCGTTTTGAGTTGAAATAAGTGTAATTTAAAAGTTTCCGTTTCCTGTTCATAAACATTGATTTGATTTTTCATTGCTTTTATGTTACCACAGTTGTTTATGTACAAACATACAAGTGAAAGTGTTTCAGAGAAATTGTTCTTGTGTTTAGAAATACATGTGTTTATGTGTGAAAATTATAAGTTCCTTCATAATTTTCTATTATCCTTTGCATATTTTTTTATAACTGTAATAAAAGTGAATGAATGGCAAAAAAATTAACGAACGAATATTTATATGAGTTAAAAGCCAACACAGAAATAAACGCACATACTGAGAAGCTGCAAAAGTTCGAGTATAAAAACTCAATATACATATATATCATAAAGAAAATGAAGAAAATCCTGTTAGATTCTTTACCGGCTGACATTAGAATTATTTGGCTTATGAAAATGATCGCATTTGTCAAATAACAATGGCACCATATTGCGTGCAATTTTGAAGTATTCTTTTCCATCTCATTTTCTTTTACAAAATCAACATTTTTTTCTCATAACATTACATTTCATCTCGCTTTTTGTGTGTTTATTTTTTCTTGTAATCTGTCACTTAACTCCAGCATAACTAAAGACAAACAAATGAATGAAGGAATGAATTCAAGAATGAAAAAAAAATCGAGGTTAGTAAAGTAGTCAGTATGTAACTGCTATCGTTTATTCATGTTGTGACACAACATATTTTCTTGCCATTATCCTAACCAAGAATTTCTTATGTATATTTTGTTGTTATTGTTTTTGCAGCTGGATACTTATTGTTTTTTTCAGCAGGTTTTATGTGTCTTTTTGTAAATAATGTCTTTTGGCATATTCTTTTAAACCACATCAAAATCAAATTGGAACAGTAGAAGCTGCCAGGACAGCAAGAGTAGTAGGTATTATCAACATTACTTAAGTACAGCGCAAAAGAAATAATGACACTTATAAGGAAACTCTCCCATGTGAGAACTCCAATTGAGGTAAAATTTGGAAATCGTCTAGAGGCGACAAAACTAACAGATCCGTATTTTTCTTTACCGGCCAAATATGAAATTGCAGAATAAAAGCGAGGGGTAAAAAATATTGTTTTTATTTGGAAGCATATGAGGCTTTTCAAACCAACTATCCAGACAGACCTTTGAAGAATTAATTGGTTTTTAAATGAAATCACTACCAATCGAATTCAATTTTCTTTAGAATTGAATGAATTCCTTTTCTTAACCCTCCGATTATTGAGTCTCCTGTTGGCCTTAAAATAGTGAAAAGGTCCGCTGGGACCTATAACAAATTGTATGGTATTTTGCTTGATGGGGTGTGTTTTGATGGTTTTGATTGTTCTTTTATTCAATTAGGAAAAAACTGCATAGAGAGAGCTTTCTGCATAAAATTTCAATGAATTCCCTTTACGCAATAATTCATTAACATTATGCGGATAATTCATTAAAATCATGCAGCTAACTGACTCAATGTGTCATTGCAGACCCCTACGTACACCTAAGGGGCCTAGAGACGATTCTTTGGATGGCCAGTTCCCTACTTGGGTCATCGATTATCCAACTACCCTACCGGTCCGTCAGTCCGGTAATCTTGCGGAAAGACAAAACAGGGAAAAGGAGCCCTAAAATGTCAAATTTACCGGTTCCTCCATCCATCGCGACACCCTGCTAACAAAATGAACAAAGAAACCACACACATTTTAACAACAGAAAAGTAAAATCGAAAAAAAACCCCAGCACCCGTGCAATAACATAGCCATGTAGGCACTTGGGCAATTTCTGAAGCGCTTTCGTCCCCTGCCAAAGGGACCTATCAGCAGGATTAACCTACTAGTTCCGTGGAACCCCTGTGAGATGCATATATAATATGCTCCCGAACATAACAAACCAAATCGTCACCCGTCCCAAAAAACCACAAATCAAAACAATACAAATAGCCTTCCCCATCCATCCCAGTACCACGCCCGAGAACCAATAGCCGCAGGCCACAACACCCGCGGACTATAATACACACTCGCGAAAACCACACAATAAAATTCAAACAACAAAAATAACCCATCACCCATATACAGATTTCCCAAAAAACAATAAATTCAAAAACTCGTTCCCACCAATTACAATCGCGACAAGAAGAAAAAATAAAAACACAATACCGAACCGAACAATTCAAATGAAATACAAAAATATTTCCAAATTGTCAAAAAATAACAAACCCTATGTGATCAGGTCCCCAAATACAAATCACAATCAAGATACCAACCGTATCAGTAAGCAGCGGCAGTAACACCAAACTTCCTATCCCGTGAAATCAGTCCAATAACCCCATAACCTCCGTCATATCCCAGTGACAATCTCAATCCACTCAGCGGATCCAACACCCAAAAAATTCCATCGGCCACATCAACGTAACACAATACATCCAATGCCAAGGAATACAAACCAACTCAGGCAGTATAAGAAACAAAATCAAAAATAAAAATGCCAAAAATCAGCACTCCAAAAAATCCCACAAAACACGCCAAAATGCCTCACTGCAAAAAAACCAATGAATGGACGTCACCAATAAATTGACAAAATTAAAATAATCCCTAAAAACCGTCAATAAAACATAATCAACACATCCACAGGACCTGAGAGAAATACCTACCGAAACGTGGATTTGTCCACCAACTTTATATAGTCTATCGCTCAAGAAAATCCAATTGATGAACGTGATTTTTTCTCAATAACATTTTCAAGGCAAAAATTCCTATAAAGTCAATAGGTAGTGTTAATTCCCACCTAAAGCTACGTGGAGATGAGAGAGAGGTACGGGAGCCATCTCCGGAATAATAATGGGATGAAATCCCTAGTTATACATCATAGTCCGTACCCATGCAAACAGATGTATACATGAAACATGACCGGAACAATGTTCCAATACTAATATCTCCTAAATCCCCATACAAGGATGTATGAGCAGGAAATATGCCACAAAGTGATAGGAGTGCCCAAAACATATTCCCACTATTATCCAAGTTGGTCAAATGTTGACAGAGATCCATCTAACCCATGTCCAGATATCTATCAAGGGTTCAGATCAAGGCATTCACTCAGCCCCTGGTTTCACGTCATATCACGTTTCACTGGGATATGACGGAGGTTATGGGGTTATTGGACTGATTTCACGGGATAGGCAGTTTGGTGTTACTGCCGCTGCTTACTGATACGGTTGGTATCTTGATTGTGATTTGTGTTTGGGGACCTGATCACATAGGGTTTGTTATTTTTTGACAATTTGGAAATATTTTTGTATTTCATTTGAATTGTTCGGTTCGGTATTGTGTTTTTATTTTTTCTTCTTGTCGCGATTGTAATTGGTGGGAACGTGTATGGTGGTCTTTATGGAAGCGGAAGGTGTCGTTTGTGGGTGCTGCATGGAGTCGATGGGGTGAGTTTTTGAATTTATTGTTTTTTGGGAAATCTGTATATGGGTTATGGGTTATTTTTGTTGTTTAAATTTTATTGTGTGGTTTTCGCGAGTGTGTGTTATAGTCCGCGGGTGTTGTGACCAGCGGCTATTGGTTCTCGGGCGTGGTATTGGGATGGATGGGGAAGGCTTTTTGTATTATTTTGATTTATGGTTTTTTGAGACGGGTTAGGATTTGGATTGTTATGTTCGGGAGCATATCATATATGCATCTCACAGGGATTCCACGGAACTAGTAGGTTAATCCTGCTGATGGGTCCCTTTGGCAGGGGACGAAAGTGCTTCAGGAATTGCCCAAGTGCCTACACGGCTATGTTATTGCACGGGTGCTGGGGTTTTTTCGATTTTAATTTTCTGTTGTTAAAATGTGTGTGGTTTCTTTGTTCATTTTGTTAGCAGAGTGTCGCGATGGATGGAGGAACCGGTAAATTTGACATTTTATGGCTCCTTTTCTCTGTTTTATCTTTCCGCTGGATTACCGGACTGACGGACCGGTAGGGTAGTTAGATCATCGATGACCCAAGTAGGGAACTGGCCATCCAAAGAATCGTCTCTGGGCCCCTTAGGTGTACGTAGGGGTCTGCAATTACACATTGGGTCAGTTATCTGCATGTTTTTAATGAATTATCCGCATAATGTTAATGAATTATTGCGTAAAGGGAATTCATTGAAATTTTATCCAGAAAGCTCTTTCTATGCAGTTTTTTTCCTAATTGAATAAAATATAAAGTAATAAAAATGCACAAGAAATGTTTTTTTTTTTAACAATTTCGGTTTTATTTAATATTAAAATACGTGAGAAAATTAAATAAATCTCTGTTGTGGTGCTTCTTGCTGATTTTCCAGGTCGAGTGTGCAGGTATTTCAACGATGCACCAATGTTGAATGCTCAGCTAAACTGCTTTGTTGCAGGTAAAGCAATACGCTCTGGTTTTGCGCTGGCGTCCGTACTCCACACGACATAACTGGCATGACGGCCAATTTGATCGAGGAGTAAAATAAGGTGCAGCTCCTGCTGTCGGTCTTGCTACTACCTACAAGGACAACAATTATTTAGTTTTTCAGCTTTTGTATATTTCAAAATTATTTTATTTTACCTTTATATTGAATGCATGCTTCCATAGCGCTTCGAATCCTGGGATAGCTCGTTATACGTCCATTGATGGCTTGTTCTTATTCGCTGTGGTGGAATGGTTAGCGCGTTGGATTGTTACACGTGAGGTTGCGGGTTCGATCCCCAACCAAGGCAACATCAATTTATGAAAAACTGGGGGGGGCAAATCCCGCTATGTTGTTAGCGTGCCTTAAAGTTTATTTAATTCCAGTTTATACAAAGGTAGACCTGGCAATTCAAGTAAATTCACAAATTCGTCGGTTTCTTCCACCGATGCTTGATTACCTTTGGTTTAAATACACTATGGAACATTTTTGGGATTATTGTCTGGGGGGTGAGAAATTCCAAGTCAGGGTGATGGTACTAGGTCAGTATAGTAAAACCCTCAAAGGGTTTGGCGTTCGTATTTTTATGACCTTTTAAATTTTTTCCTTATCTTGATGTTTTTTCGCTTAGTTGTAACATTTTGGCAAAAACGTAGTTTAACATAACTCGAGAACCACTTGTCCGATTTTGATGAAACAAATTTAGAAAAATTTAGAATTACAATTTCTCTAATCTGTGTCTATACCGTTTTCCTATATGTGCAACACTTTCGAAGTTAAAAATTAATGTATGAAGGGAAAAAAGTATTTTTTGCCTAAAAATTTAAATATTTTTTTTTAAAAATTCATAAAAAATCCAAAATGGAAAAAAGTGCCAAAACTAATTACTTTCGCGTAAAGTCACATAATTCATGAGCAAAAAAAGGCATAGATCATGAAAATCGATGCACGCGTTTTTCATTTATTCACAATTAGGTAAATGTATGAATTTCAAAAATTTGCTCCAGATATGCACAACATTATATGGAGAAAACATTGACACTCACAAGCCGAACTCTCTCATATTTTTCTACTGTAGTAAAAGAGAAATATTGATGTGGCAACACTGGTTCTGTAATGTTCACATAAAACATGCATTGTCATTATATTTCTTCTCTTTCTCACACTGGTTCTGTGATTTTTGTCATTCAACAAGTGCCGACGAACGCGAACAGTAAAAGTGATTTTTCTCCAGTTTTTTAAAAGTGAACAAAAGAGAACAGAATATGAAACTGTGCAAGCCAGATATAAATAGCTTTTGCTACTGCTGTGGTCAATATGTCTCAACACATAAAAAAAGGGGAAATTTCAGTACTGATTTTGTTCAAACATACGAGATGTACTTCAACCAAAATGTTATAGTGAACGAAAATTGGGTACCAAATATAGTGTGTAAAAGCTGCTACAACCGTCTAATGGATTGGAAAAATAGAAGACGTGAAAGTATGCCTTTCGGTATCCCAATGACTTGGACTAATCCTGGCGAAGGTCACAATCCATTGAATTGCTATGCATGTGCGAATAAAGGAGCCGCAAAAAGGATAAGAAAATCGTATAATTACGTTGGTGTTGCAAGTGCCGCAACACCATTGCCTCATTCGGACCACATTCCTGTGCCAAAAGCTTCTAGCCCAGATATTTTCTCTTCTACGACTACTCCGACATATCATGCACGTGATGATTCCCCATATGAGCCATCAGTATCCAATGAGCCAATTTTAATAAATCAAAATAAGCTTGATTCAATTGTTGCCAAGTTGGAATTAACACAGCATAAATCGGAAGAGCTGGCTTCCATTTTGAAATCAAACAATTTGTTGGCACCCGGTGTGAAAGTCACAGCTTGTCGAAGTCGTCAGGCAACACTCCAAAGTTTATTCCTTGTGAATGATGAAAAAACTTCTGCATATTGCCCGGATGTAGGAAAATTGATGGACGCAATGGAAATAAAATATGAAGCAGATGACTGGAGATTATTTATTGACAGTTCAAAACTCAGCTTGAAGGCGGTTTTACTGCATAAGACCAATAAAAAACCTTCAGTTCCAATCGCCTACAGTACAGAAACGAAAGAAACATATGATGCACTGGAAAATATTTTAAAAATGGTTAACTACGCCAAACATATGTGGCGCATATGCTGCGATTTAAAAGTTGTAGCAATGCTTTGCGGTCTTCAAAGCGGCTATATAAAATATATGTGCTTTTTGTGCGATTGGGACACACGATTTTCCGGTGACCAATATGCATGCCACGGATGGAAACTCAGAGAGCACAGCAGGTTACAAACGGCCAATATTATTCGTGAGCCTCTAGTGCCGAAGGAGAAGATATTGCTGCCTCCACTGCATATTAAACTTGGAATTGTTAAGAATTTTATCAAAACTGTCGCCAAAAGAGATGAAGTTTTCTTGTGTTTGAAACTAATTTACCCGAGACTCAGCGAAAGTAAAATTAAAGAAGGTAAGTTATAATATCACATTCATTTCCCATGATTTTCCATCTTAACAAATTAATTTTTTCCAATCAGGCGTACTAAATGGTCCAGATATACGAAAGCTGATTAAAAGTGACGCATTCAACAATATTTTGATTGACGCTGAATTGAATGCAGGCAGGCAATCAAAGAAGTAATAGAAGGCTTGTTGGGAAAGCATCGTTCTAACAACTACGATGTTTCTGTCGCAAGGATGTTAAGAGCATTCTCGGAAATTGGTGTCCACATGTCCTTGAAAATCCATTATTTACATCATCAACTGGACTACTTCATCAAACAATTGGCTACCGAATCTGATGAACAAGGTGAACGCTATCATCAAGTTGCTATGCCATTTGAAATGAGGTAATACTGATTTTTTATTTTTTCAAACTCATTTTAATAAAACAAAAACTTACAGATATAGAGGCAAAAAGTCGCCGAGTGCAATAATTGCGGAAATTTGCTGGTGGAGTAAGTTAGTGTGGCAAGACAAGGATGATCTTGATGATAAAGAATTTTCAGGAGATGCAGAAGGGCCAACAGTGGAGTCACACATTGACATTATGTGTGGTTCAGAAACTGATGATAGCGATGAATGCGATGCCACTAGTCCCGAACAACCACCATCGAAAACGTCTAGGCAATATTTATTAAAATAAATAAAAATAAATAAATAAAATAAAAATAAAAAATTATAAAAATGTTTACTTAATTTTTTTAGTAGTTTATGGCCAGAAGTCTGGAGTTATTGGGGAAAATTTATGAAAAAGGCGATAAATGACACTTTTTGAATAAAAACAAATATCAATATTCTTGTCAAAATGGGATACCTTCACTTAATTGTAAATAAAAGCAGAACGCATTAAATTTTCTTTATAGGTTATGTGACTTTACATGAAATTAATAACACTTGATCCTTTTTTCCGTTTTGGATTTTTTATGAATTTAAAAAAAACAAATTTTAATTTTTAGGCAAAAAAATATTTTTTTTTCTCCACAAATTTATTTTTACCGGCAAAACTGACTAAAGAAAAACGTTATATGAACGGTTAAAGAAATTGTAATTCTAAATTTTTCTAAATTTGTTTCATCAAAATCGGACAAGTGGTTCTCTAGTTATGTTAAACTACGTTTTTGCCAAAATGTTACAACTAAGCGAAAAAACATCAAGATAAGGAAAAAATTTAAAAGGTCATAAAAAAAAAAATGACACATACGAACGCCAAACCCTTTGAGGGTTTTACTATACTGACCTAGTACCATCACCCTGACTTGGAATTTCTCACCCCCCAGATTGGCTGTTGTACTGTGATATCAGAATATATAAATGCCATTCTTTTTCTAAGGTTTTTTCTCTTTTAGAAAATTTTTTTAACTTTTTGTAGAGTATGTTTCAATGCTATATATGTAAGTTTCATATTTGTTGATCCAATTCCACTCGTGTCCCGTTTCATTCCATTTCGTTCCTACTGTCTTGTGTATCGATATCTATATCAGTAATTTCTCTTTCCATTCCATTTCTTTGCACTTGTTCTACTTTCATTCCACTCGTTTTACATTTAGTTTCTTAAATTTAGTATTCCAATACACTCGTTCTTTAAATTTTGGGTTTATAGCCTAAGAGGCAGACGTTAAGGGGGCAATTTTCCCCTTTTGAACCACCATTTTTACCACGTTCCTGTCTAAAGTCCAACAAAATAAAGGGTGGTTAAATTTTAAGGGCCGATGTTGAATGTGAACCACACCTAAACGTCAAGTTTTTTTCTGCATTTCATTTGGCATTTCTCAATTTCAGACTAACTCAATTTGAACCATGGAAAGATACACAATCGAGCAACGCGTTAAAGTTATTCAGGCTTATTATGAAAATAGGCTTTTAAATAAAAATGCATTTCGTGCACTTCGTGATTTTTTTGGTCAGCATAATCGACCAAATGTGTCCACAATCGGGAGAATTATGCACAAATTTCAGCAAATCGGGTCTGTAGGAAATGTGAAAACACCTGTTTTTTGTGTTTGGTGCGGTTTATGGGCTGGCGGCGTCATCGTGCCGTACTTCTTCGAAAATGAGGTTGGCCAAGCAGCTACCGTGAATGGTGTTCGCTATAACGGACTTCTTGTGGCCAGAAATTGAGAATGTGGACCTGGACGATATGTGGTTTCAACAGGATGGTGCCACTTGCCACACAGCCAGCTAAACAATGGCTCTTTTGCGCGAGAAATTCAATGGCCGTGTTATCTCACGTGGTGGCGATGTCAATTGGCCGCCAAGATCATGTGATTTGACACCGTTGGACTTCTTTCTTTGGGGTTATTTGAAAGAAAAGGCGTGCGTCGATAAGCCAGCAACAATTCAAGAGCTAAAGGATGAGATAATTCGGCACATTAACGGCATAGAACCTCAATTTTGCCTCAGCAAAAATTTGGACCATCGGATGGAGGTGTGCCGCCGAGGTCGCGTTGGCCATTTGGCCGATATTTTGTTCCATACATAATTGAACCATACCAATATTGTCATATAAAAAGAAATGACAATAATTTCCTAAATAATTTGTGTTTTATTCAAAATCAACATCGGCCCTTAAAATGTAACCACCCTTTACCTTGTCGGCAAGTTAGCCCATATTCCAAGGAACACATATTATAAATTACAGGTTTCTAGCCGAAGGGTTCCGTTTTTACCCCTCCCGGTAGGAATTTCCAAAAATTCTGAGGAACCTACTACATATAGAATTTTAGGTCTCTATTTCCAGCAGTTTGGCCAGCCCGTCAAGGGGGAGATTTTTCCCCTTTTTACCCCTCCCGGTATGAATTTCCAAAAATACTGTCTTAGCGGACGTCTACGTTGGAGGAGGAACCCAAATACCGAATTTCAGCTCCATAGTTCCATCAGTTTGGCCAGGCCGTCAAGGGGGAGACTTTTCCTGCTTCTGACCCTACCTCTAGAAATTTCCAAAAATCTTCTCCTAACGGATGTCTACAATAAAGGAGGAACCTTAATACCAAATTTCAACCTCTAGCGGTTTGGCAGGTCTTTAAGGTGCACTTTTCCCTTCATTAACCCCCATTTTTGCAATGTCCCTGTCCAAAATTCCAAAAAGCACCTTCCCGTTTCAGGTTTCTATCCAAAGAGATTTTGTCAAGCCGTCAAAGGGGAATTTCCGAAAATCAAGCCTTAGAGGGCGTCCAAATTGGAGAAGGAATCTACACAATGAATTTCAGCTTCCTAGTTCCAGCCGTCATAGGGGATACTTTTGCTTTTTTTGCCCCTCCCGCTTGGAATTATGCTAGAGGAGGAACCTAAGTACCGAATTACAGCTTTCTAGTTCCAGCTGTTTGGACAGGCCGTTAAGGGGCCACTTTCCCTTTTTGAGCCCCCATTTTATAACGACCTTGTCCAAAATTCTAAAAAGTACCTTTCTAATAAGTTAGCCCATACTCCAGGGACCCAGATTTTAAATTTCAGGTTTCTAGCCAAAGGGGTTTTTACGGGCCACCAAGGGGATGCTTTTCTTCTTTTTGCTCCTCCTTTTAGGAATTTACAAAAATTCAATCTTCGCGGCTGTCTACGATCGATGAGGAACATTCATACCAAATTTCAACTTCGTTGCCTCAGCGATTTGGGCAGGCATATTTTTCCCTTTCAACCCCCATTTTTACAATGTTCCTGTTCAATGATCGAATGAAGTTGGCATTTAAAATCTTATAGGGAAGCATAGCTGAAATGCTACGGGACGCCTCACAGGTTGCGGATAGTGTATAACCCCTACATACAGAATGGTGGGTTAACTGCGACTAAAATAAGCAGTGGCGGACAATTCAGAGGATTAGAGAAGAGGGTCTCAGAAGGACATGACTGGCAATCGTGTAACTTTTAAATCCTGAGTGCCGATGAGGCTCTAGTCGACATGGCGAATAATTTGGCGCCATTAAAAGCCAATTGCAACTAAATACAAAACCAAAGGTTCCCTGACCTAGAAAACAGGTTGAGCAATGGGCCAAATACTCATTCTCATAAAAACCAAGAAATTAATGAAACACTGACATATCTAAATAACAACTTCCGAAAATTTTTTCCAAGTATCGCCGAAATATTCCAAATGATAAAAGGAGGACAATTTTAAGTAAATACTACTTCATTATTTTCATTCAAATGACAAATAGAAGATATCGCTTTAATATATTCTTGGAAGATATTTTCCAAATGTTTGCAGGGTCATTATGTGCGCTCTTTGTGTTACTCAAAACATCGATTGTAACCTGGGATGGAAAATAATAATTTAGTTATTATAAAAATCAAGAATGGAACCTTAATTATACTATTCCAACAGTATTATAGCCCTAGATTATGAATTTTAAAAAACCAAACGTAAAAAATTTGCAAAATAATGTCGGAATGCAAAAAGAGGCTTTGGGGTTCAAAAAATGAATTAAAAGACTTAATAAGCGATTTACATTCTGCAAATAATACCAAAATTTTCTTTTTTTGTAACTAACCTCCAAACTTTGTTCTATGAAATGGGCATTATACTCCGTAGATTATAAATTTAAACAACCGCACCTAAAAATTGCAAAATAATAGCGGAACGCGAAAAAAAACTTTGTGGTAGAAAAAAATAATTCAAAAACTTAATGACCGATTAACAATCTGCAAATTAATATATAATGATGAAAAAATTTTCCTTTTCGCAAATATCTTTTTCGCGATTGTTTTTTTGTAAACTATGCACCAAACTTTAGTGTATACAATTGGTATTATAGTCCCTAGATTATAAATTTTAAAAAACGCACGTAAAGAATTGCAAAATAATAGCGGAATGTGAAAAAAGACTTGCAAAAATTTAATTAAAAAACTTGATCAGCGATTTACATTCGGTAAATAAGTACATTGATGCTAAAAATTTCCTTTTTTGAATTTTTTTTCACGTTTTTTTTTTGCAATCAACCAGCAAACTTTATGGTGTAAATGGGTGTTATAGTCCCTAGGTTATGTATTTAAAAAACCGCACTTAAAAAGTTGCAAAATAATGGCGGAATTAAAGAAAAGGCTTTATGGTACAGAAAATGAATTAAAAGAGCTAATCAGCGATCAACATTCTGCAAACGAATATATTGATGCAAAAATATCCATTTTTGCAAATGTTTGTTTTTCGCAATTTTTGCTAACATCTTAATATTTAATTTTAATTTTTTTAACGAGCCAAAGAGGAAGCTATTTTTTAGTTACTTACATTTTTACATATGTAAGAGCGATCTAACATTTTTTTGTATAAGAACCCGATTGAGTGAGCCTTTTCCATCCCTGATTAACCAGTCGGAGTTCGTTCCTGTTCGAAGCCGCATAATATTTTTTCCCATAAGAAATATTGAGAGAGTTGCAAGGCCATTGTTAAAACTAATATCGAACAAGGAAACCTCACAAATAAATTAAAAATTTGTCCAAAAAGTATTAAAATATAATTTCAATGTCAAAATCAAGTAACAAAACTATGAGATACAGTATTTAAATTGTTTAATCCATTTTTTACCAACATATCTCTAAAGACACGTCTACCTATCCTTCTACAAAGTTTTGTCAGAAAATTAGCACAGAATCCTTGGCGGAAAATGGGTAAAACAGTATACTCCATATCACAAATGGTTTTCAGAAAATTTTAAATATTGACAAAAAACTGAAATTTTTAAAAACTGAAATCACCTAGAAATCAAATTACACTTGAAATATATAATTTAGTTTAGAACTTAGAAAATGCGTTAGAAATTAAATTTTCCGATAAATGAGGGGAATTTTTAGTTGATTTTTTAAATGAATGTTTTTTAGTTTGACTCTAGATCAGAGGTCGGCAACACCTATGCCCATGGGCAGTCTCTCACACCTACATAAGCTCACACATAGAACAAAAAAATAATCAGTTGCATACAAAATTTCAATGAAGTAGGTTGTCACATCGCTTGTTTGCCAGATTTTTTACACTCTGCATAATGTTTATTGATACATTTTTTTGGTAATTGATTTTTAAGTTTTTTGTTTTTATTTTTTTTTTGTGTTGTTGTTTTCTGTTATTTGTAGTTGTTGTTTGCTTTTAAATTTTGATTTTATATTCCCGTTGTAAACATTTAAAATTTTCGAATTATTATACAAACGTTCTTTGTCTGTGCATTGAGAGTGAGAGGTTGCAACTCACTCATACAAGCACAATATAAGGTTGTAAAATTATTTTCAAATTAAAGAAAGATGATACAATTTTCACAAGTAAATTACAAATAATTAAAATTTGAAAGAATTCGATAAGGCCAGCAAGACAGAATACGTATTTTCGGCTTTCGCTACAAAGCCATCATCAGTGTCGTTTTGCCTTGACTAGGTTAATAATTGATGATCGTCTACTTATGTGGAAGTTGAAAACAAATCGAATATATTGACAACAACTCATCTTAGACTAAAATCAACGAAATCTAACAATGCTAAATATTTTTATCCTTTGTTATTATTACTTCTTTTTTGCTTTGAACCTTAATTCTTAAGGTATCTCAGCTGGTTCTATTCCACTCTGTGTATGATAACCACGCATTTTTTTTGAATTACAACGAACCGTTAAATTTAAATGTATTTTATTTTTTTAAATTATATTTTGCACCGTGTCATGTGTTTTTAAGATGAATGAGGGGAATTTGTAGTTGATCTTTTCATTCATTCATTTATTTTATTTGATATTCCAGCACAACAAGAATAAATTCTTATAAATGACAGTGCTGGAAGATATATTTCAATTACAGTTTTGAATAGTCAAATACAAATACAACATTAAAAATATAAATTGGCTAATTAAATTGAGTTATATAATCATTAAAATTAAAAATTAAAAATAAACAAAATACAAACATAATTATATTAAAATTTAAATCATTACATTATTTTATTTGAACAATATTAAAATTTCTCTTTTAAAACATTGTGTGTTGCTAATAGTTTGAATATTATTGGGCAGATTGTTCCAAAGACGGGTGGTATGATTAAAGAACTGTCTTTTTGAAAAATTATAACTGAAAGGTGGTGGGTCAAGTCCATTTCCACGTGGAGATCTTGCAAAATGTATATATTCAAATATGTAATTCGGCTCTTCTAAGTATATAATCTTATGGATCATGAGAAGGCACCTATATTTTAATAGGTCATCAAAACGAATATATTGATATACGGTCTCTTCGTTTCTTCTTAAATACATATCTGGCAATATTATTGTAGGCAACAATAAGTTTTCTGGAATCAACACTATCAGTGTTCGCAAATATTTCACAACAATAGAGGAGAACTGGTTACAGGTAGGTTTTCGCTAAAAGCATTCTTATATCGAGTGGCATTGATGTTTGCACAGCCCAAAGGTTCATTAGAATTGCGTGAACTTTACCAACAGAAGTAGTAGTAGAAAGTTGGGTATTAAAAATTATTCCCAAATTAGTAGCATTTTGCACAACAGTAATATTTTCGTCGTTAATTTTAAAATGGGTTTCAAATTATTTCTTGATATGAAGATACTTTTTGACTTTGTTGGATTTAGACACAAGCCATTTAAATTATCCCAGCTGTTTATATGAGCCAGATCATTGTTGATTGAGTTTATGCAGTTGATTATATTATTTGAAGTGGTTCCAGCATACAATTGTACATCGTCTCCATACATTTGTATTTTACAGTGAGAAACCACATTGGGCAGGTTATTTATGTACATAAAGAAGAGTAAAGGTCCTAGGATTGACCATTGTGGTACTCCTCTATCAACATACAGCACACTTGAAGTCCTTCCATTTAATGTCACAAATTGATATCTATTTGAAAGATACACCCACGAAAAAGATTGGTTGGAATTCGATCAAAACCACTAATATTTTACTAGTTGTTAAAAATAGGAAAAATGAACTAAAAACAACTATTTTAACAAATTATTGGTATCTCCAATTAATTTTAAAATTTGTATCAGTTTAGTAATTCTATGCAGTAGAAGCAGCCATTTATTTAGTGAATATACAAGAAAATTGGTGTTATCTATCACCTTTATTAAAAAAAATTCAATATTCGAAAGTGCACACACAGAACAGATTCGTTATGACAACCGAATTTGTTGACAACCGAATTTTGGTAGTCACATTATTCGGTTGCAGCTACCGATATTTACAGTTGTACCTACTGTGTTAGAACAATATAAAAAGTTGGCAAAACCGACTTACTTTAGTACGACCTGATCGAATTTAAAATTCAGTAAATGCAACCGAATTTTTATAGAAATTGCAATCGAATTAAAAAACACTGTTTCCATTAGTTTTTATTTTTTTTATTAAAAAGTAGATAATATAAACACTATAGAAAATAGACAAATATTACAAAAACTACGAAAAACATATACTTCAAACCTGAATGTTGACGGTTTTTAGTAGAAAGAGTCCCGAAAATTTAAAGGGCTTTCCATAAGAAAATATGTTGAGAATCCGATCTTTTTCGACATGAAGAAATACTCTAAACGAGAGTGTTTACATATGGAAAAAGTGGTCAAATTCTGAAGGATTTTATTTCGAAAAACTCCTTAGAATTTGAGGGGAATTCTAGAGGATAAATCCTTAAAACCTAACTGTTTTTAAAACAAGCATATACATATCTCAAAATATTAAAGTTGTTCGATTAGATTCCTTTAGAACGTTAATGCTATTTTTCTTGAAATACGCAGAATCTACTTGAGATGATTATTTTGCAAATAGACTTCTCTTTAGCATTAAATTACTGGTTTATTTTAGTTTGCTATATATTCTTGTAGTTTTAAGCTTCACTGTAGAACTGGAATATAGAGATATAAAAACATATTTAAAATATATAAAAATTTTTTTCCTGAAGTTGTATACCTTGAGCTCACTGTACCATAATTACATAATTTGATTTTTAGAATTTCACGCTTTTTTTATATTGTTTTATTTTTAATTTTGTTTGCTATTATTGATTTTGAAATGTGTTTCGGTTGAATTTCAATTATATTGGTTATGGTGACCAATATTATTAGAATATATTTGGGGAATACAACCGAAAATCTATTATATAACTAATAGAACAATTTTTTAATTCAGTACATGCAACCATCAGATGGTAAAAATAATTAGATGGCGTTAATAAAGAAACACTTTAAAAATTTGATTGGTACAATTTACATATTATGCATATAACTAATTTATGAGGGAAAATGTAAAATTTTAGGATTTCGAGATGGTTACCACTACCGAATGAAATTATAACATTTAATTTTAGTTTAAATTGGTTGGGGTAGCAGATTTTTGTAGAAGTAGTAACCTTTTTATAGCAAAGTTTCCAATTTTTAGTTATTAACGCCAATAGTTTACTAATACAACTATTTTTATGGAATTATAATAAAAATGTAGTTGCGGAGGTAAAACAATAGTAGTCTAAGTGGAATTCCAACTGATTTATATTGTGTGTGTGGTAACTACAAATACGGGTATCCTAATCAAATATGACCTTAAAGTCGAGTTTCCGTAGAACCAACCGAATTGTGGATTGTATTGATAACACACACCACTATTAATTGGTATTGGTAAACGAATTTTTTACTATATTTGTTTTATAAGCAAAACGTATAAATTCAAAATTAGACTTCAAAATTAATAAGTGTTTGTGGTGTAGTCATTAGAGAGTTGGCCTAGTACGCCGGATTTCCGAGTTCGAATCCCGGAAAAGACAAAAATTGATGTTTTTTTAATTAAAATAAAATATTCATATGTATAACAGTAAATATGGCTAAGAAAATTAAAAGTAGTTGTGGTGCAGTGGGTAAGAGTATGAACTATTAACCTGAATGGCCGGCTTCAATACCAGAAAATTCAAAAAAAGTTTTTTAATTTCAATAAAATTGTGTGGAACATAATAATATTTATGTGGAACATAATATTGAATTAGACAACCGAATATTGGCTTTCACGACGAAAAATATAATTTAATATAAAGATAGTTGTCGTAACCGCACGAATTCGATTGGCAACAAATTCGGTGGCCACAACTGAGATTGTTTTCTGGGTGTACGACCGTATAAGTTTGCAAGCGGACTTAGAAAAATAAAATAGTTTTTCTAGCTTGGTAATTAGTATTGTGTGATCCACAGATTCGAAAGCTTTGCTGTGATGCAAAAGCACAAGGAAAGAGACCATATTTTCATCAAGTTGGCTTCGTAAGTTCTCAACAATCTTTTATTCTAGTAAATAAATGTTTTTTAGTTTGACTCTAGATCACAAATTAATATCACTTTCTGTTTAAATTATTTTCAAATTAAAGAAAGATGATACAATTTTCACAAGTAAATTACAAAGAATAAAACTTTTTTTCCTTTGTGGTTATTAGCCACTCTTAATTGTAATATTAAACAAGTTTTAAAAACCTTTAGGCCCTTACAGATATTTTTGCGTTCTTACTAGGGTTTGGGATTTCCCGGACTTTTTCATTTCCCGGGAAACGGGAATAAAAAAATTTGTTTCCCGGGAATACCGGGAATCCCGGGAAATAGTTTTGAACAAAATTGTTAATAAAAACCATAAGTAATATTTGTTAAAAAAAACATTATTTCAGCACAAATTCAGTCTGTGTAGTGAGAATTCAAAGTAAAAATATCAGAATGTTGAACATTTGGATTCACATAAATTACTCTAAGCACTGCCAAATGCATGATTCCAGCAGAAAGCACCCACTACTGGAATGTCGGAAACAAACATTCGCATTAGATATGGTGGCCACAATGTTATTTTCCAAATACAAATAAAACTATTCTAGCCTTATTTATGCAATTCTTCTTAATTCAACAGCATTACATCTTTCTGACATATAAACCAACCGCAGGTTATAAAATGAATTATTTCCGTTTATACATATGTTCAAATAACTCTTTTGTGATATTCTTGTCCATTCATCTAAGATTATAGTAAATCTCCTATTGTTAGAAATATTGCTCAATATTTCTTTTATCATGATATCTTTTACATGATTGTAGTAATTTAATATAATGTTCTATACATCGGTTTCGTTTTTTGGCAATGCCAGGTTTTTATTATAAAAACTTTCTCGAATAAACGAAGATCTAGTTATGGTGCGGATTAACATTCCGTCGACTGCGGCTAATTTGGATACCATTTTAGGAAATATTTGCCCTACCATAAAACGTTCAATGCCTATTCAGCTTACACTTTTTTCTTCGGGTACTTTGCTAATTTTAGCTGGAACGTTATTCTTGTTGTTGTTTTCTTCAAGAGAAGTTGCATGATTCTCAATTTTTTTTTTGTGAACCAAATTTAGATGTCGGATATTACCTTCGTTAACAATTAGTCTTTTAGGGCAAATATTGAACTGCGCTGCATTATGCGAAAAATCTTTATTAGTTGAAATGCTCCTAATTACTTGGCAAAGATTTTTTGTGTTTCAAAGAAAGTGATTCCCTTTTAAATTATTTTAGCAATAACATTTTGTGTTGGTATTTAAAATGTTTTTTATGACTAAAATTAAAAAATCCTATTCCAAACAAAAACAATTTAAAGAATTTAGTATTTTTAAAATTTCTCGTTTTCCCGGGAAAAATATATTATTTTCCCGGGAATTCCCGGCGAACTTTTCCCGGGATATCCCGGGAATTCCCACCCGGGAATTCCCGAACCCCAAACCCTAGTTCTTACAGATATTTTCATAAAATTTTCTGCCTCTGTCTACTATTAACTTCTCTTTTTACTATTAAAAAAAATTGTAAAAGGAACAGCTGGTGCAATGATAAACAAATAACACCATTGTGGAAATTCTAAATTTTAATTACCCATGTGAAAATATAAATATATATGAACGTGCATGATCATACATGGACTCGTATATGATCATTCATGGGCTTACATGATCATATAAGTCCATGCATAGTTCAATGTATGACCATACATTATCTCATATATTTCCATATATCTTCGGATCCGAAATTTGAGGGAATATGACCGTACATGTTCATATCTGACCAAATGTGCTCACATATGATTCGTGTATAACTCCATATACCCTCAAATTTCGGATCCGAAGATATATGGAAATATATGAGATCATGTATGTTCATACATTGACCCATGCATTGACGTATATGATCATGTATGACTATGCATGATCATATACTAGTCAATGTATGATCATTTAAGTTCATATATATTTCGATTTTCACATGGGTAAGCAAAGAAATACACAAAATAAAACTTAAGCACCGTAAGTTGTTTGAGTTTCACGTGAAAAAACTGTTATACTCCATATAAAAAAACTAATTTTCCACGACAATCAGTTTCACGTGAAAATATTTTCACGCAAATTTAATGTACAAGACTATTATATTTCTTGGGAAAAAGTGACATTTTCTGTTTATTTTGATTGTGTCTTTGTTATAAAATTAAAAAATTGTTTATTTGTTTAAATTAAATTGCAATTTCAGGCATTTAAAGTTCGAGAGAAAATTTTCTACTTGAAAAATAACTTGCGGTGCTTTAACAATAAAAGCACTAGCAAAGAGTATACGTATAGAGAGAGACGATCCTTCCTATGACTCTCTTATATTTTTAGCAAACTCGGGCGAGCAAATAAAAACCGGGTGAAAACAGTTTGCGCACACAAAAGATGCTGTGAGTACTGTGAGGCGAAAAATGTGATGCCGTAAAATTTCCTTTTTCATTATTCTTCTTTGAAATGAGTGTTGTCAACTTCAAAAACAACATCATTAACATAATGAAGAACACAATTTATAACTTGATAAAATCCACGAATTTTAATGAACAAATTTTTAATAAATATGCTTTCATCATTTTCCCTACAGGAATTTTTTGTGTATGAATTATATACTCTCCACGTAAAATAATTTTCTCTGCGATTGATTTTGAAGTTAATTGATAAAAAAATATTAATCTCTAATGTGTGATGGAGACACCAAATTATTTTAAAAATTTATTGCGTATTTTATTTTATTTCATTTGTAGACACTACATTACGTTTTTTTTCGAAATGCTAGCAGTGAACACTGTAAATTAAATTATGACGCATTAGGAAATTATCTCGTTCCCCTTAAAAGCATCTAATTTCCCCGCAATTCCCCTGTATTATAGTTGGAATTTCTCCTTATTTTGCGCTCTTTGATTTTACACAAGCAAAATGTGTTATTTTGCTTGTGCCCGAGTTCGCGAACAAATAAAAAGAGAGCCGATTGAGCGAGATAAGGGGGGATCGATACCCACTGGCACAAGTATATAACATTTGTCCCTGAAGGATTTCCGAATTAGATACGTGAAAAGAAAATTCTTCGAAGGTCTGTTCAGTTTCAGGCACTAAAATCTGTCCAGACATACAGACTTTGAAGGGAATATGGTCGTAATATTTGTGTAGGTATAAGAAGAAACTATTAATTGTGAGGAATAACTCAAGATATAAACAAATAGCTGTTCAAAACTATCAACTTATGACCATTCACATTTAAAATTTACTTACCTAAAGACTTGTTTTTTGATGACTTCACTAAAACGTACAGCTTTCTTACAACTTCTCCTCTGGAATGTCACTAAATGATTGAGAAAAACATAAAGAACTAAAAGCACTTGCCATGCCATCAACCGATGTAGAATAGGCACACGATGATGAAAATTCATCAATAGAAGAACTTGAATCCGATATAGATGGTCTTGGCTCATAACGGCTATAATGCTTAAGAATACCCTTGTATGAAGAACTTCCAGCGCTAAGGCTAATAGCACTATCACGCGATTCAGAAAAACTACGTTGCTTACGTTGCTGGTTAGTGAAAGACAGACCACCAGAGGAGTTTTTATTCAAGAATGGTACATTAACTGATGAAGAAGTAGGATGAGAAGATTTTACCGATGATGATGTTGGTAATTTCTCTGTGCGATCTGGAGAGGAGTCTTCATCATCATCATCCGCATCTTCAGCAGTTTCGTTGAGCTCCGGCACAGGCTGTGGAATAAATGTTTGTTGCTGCTGTTGTTGTTGATAAGCTTTTATATCATCGCAGGCAGATTCGGAAAGGGGACGTCTCTTTTTATTTTTGCGTTTTTGTTTTTTATTGATTTTCTTTTGATTCTGCTGGGCCCACCCATCTCCACCATATTGTTGAGATATATCTTCATCTTCTGTGGTATTAGCATTACATGTTGACACGTCTGTACTTCTAGATTTTATTTCAATTTCTACTAAATTTTCACATTCTGAACGTTCTATAGAAATATCTAATGTTGGTTGTTCTTTTTTCTCGCGTTGTCTGGATTTGTGAGCTACTTTAAATTTTTCCTGTATAATATATTCTTGAAGATTGTCGCTATATAAACCAGCTAGATAGCTTGACATATGTTCTGTAGTTTTATTTAAATGTAGATTTAATACTACATTATTTTCCCATGCCTCAGCATCGGCATTTTCTATTTTAGCCTCTACTTCATCATTGTTTAACTGGATAAAAAATGAATAATGTGCGGGATAATAACCAGCTCCAATCGATGCAAATTTTAAATGTAATGACCCTTCATTACGTTGAATTTTTAATGAATCTTCCTGCACATTTCGTACTTGTAATACCAAAGACATTGTATTGTCCAAAACATTACAATCAAATTTATTGGGGAATTGATATTCAATATTTGATTTAAGAAATGGTTCCATTAATAATTCGTTGTTCACAGCTAAAAAGGATATTGAAAAAGGTATTAGTATTATTAGTTTGTTAATGAAAGAAAAACTTTCGATTTGATAAGTTCTTAAATTATTCCGAGCATAAAATAATGAAAAGTAACTGATTTGCTTTCCTCTATTTTAGCAGCTAAATCTTCAAGATTGCCCAACATATAAACAGCCCAGGAAAATTTTTTTACAATCGGTAGCCAACCATTCTACAACTGGTTCCACTGCAACCGATTCCATGGAACTGGTTCCGGAACCAGTTCCTGGGATCCTATATGGAAGGTGTGGGTGACGTAGAATCAGTTCCAGAACTAGTTCCAGAACTGATTCTAGAGCAACCGGTTCAACTTTGGACCTATAGAAGGGGTTGCTTTTGGGACAATTTCAAACAAAAAGAATCGGTGTTAGAATCGACAGTAGAAGGGGTTGTGAATGAAAAGTAGCTATTCTACAACCGATTCTTTGGAACAGAAAATTTTCGTAGGAGGTTTACTTTAAATTTCTTTTCTATCATAGATTTTGAAAGCGAAAATGATGCCCAATTGTGATTATGATTTATTTTTTTAAATAGCTTTTTAAACGAATTTGTTTTTTTTTTCTAAACAAACAACTACGAGGGCGACCGCAATAGTAACTGGCCTGGCACATTTTCTGTTTTATTAGCAACTTTTTTTTTTTTTTTTTTTTTTAAAGCAACCCAGGAAAATTTTTTAAAATCGGTAGCCAACCACACCCATTCTACAACTGGTTCCACTGCAATCGATTCCATGGAAAGAACCAGTTCCAGTTCCAGATTCCCAGAAAATTTTCCTGGGAATCTTTTATAAGCCATCTGTCAAAATTTCCGAAATATTTAACGATTATTTTCTTTGTTACAGGTGATTGAAGTAAACAAGTTTTGTAATTTTTGAAAAATGGAAAATAAAGAGTTTCGTGCGGTAATTAAACACTTTTATATGAAAGGTTATACGCCACAATTAATCAAAGATGAATTGGATTCTGTTCATGGTGATAATGCACCATCATACTCCACCGTGATATCCTGGGTTCAACAATTTAAAATGGGTCGTTCAAGTACGGAAGATGAACAACGCTCTGGAAGACCGAAAACTGCTACTACTATTGAAAACATTAGAAAAATATTTAATGAAGTGACTAAAGATAGACGAATAAAGCTCAGAGAACTTGCTGTTAAAATACACGAAAAACAAGTTTGGAGTATTTTACATGATGAACTCCACATGAAAAAGCTATCTGCAAGATGGGTGCCGCGTTTGTTGACTTTGCCCCTTCAAGCTCCTTCACACACTGCATTTTTAACTCAACAAAAACTGGCCGAATTACGATTTGAAATTGCTCCGCATCCACCATATAGTCCAGATTTAGCTCCTTCTGATTATTTCTTGTTTCCAAATTTAAAAAATTTCTCGGTGGCAAAAAAATGTTCGTCCAATAGCGAGGTTATTGCTGAAACTGAGGCATATTTTGAAGGTCTTGAAAAATCTTATTTTTCGGATGGAATTAAAAAACTTGAAAAACGTTTGATGAAGTGTATTGAGTTGGAAGGAGATTATGTTGAAAAATAAATAATAATAATTTCAAAAAAACGGTTCTTTTTATGTTAGGCCAGTTACTTTTGCGGTCGCCTTCGGATAATGAAATGGCGCCCAACCGTGTATTATATATTAGAACAACATATTTAACTTACCCTCTTTTTTCAAAACCTTTTTATTTGCTATTTGTAATGATTCCTCTACTTCTATCTCCTCTACTGGAGACTCGCTGTTATTGGATAACAATTCATCACGCATATCACTTTCCACACCACTGTCCTCGCGACTTAAATGCAGTATAGATTCATGCATTTCACGTTGTTTCGCAATACTCTTCAGTATAACAGGCAGCGTTATAGTTATAATCAAGCGTCTTGTGTCGGTATCAAATTTAGCCGTGCCATTGTTATCATTCACCTTAAAGGGTAAATCAATGTTAACAATAAAAGCCCAAATATATATAAAACAATACAAGCACAAATTTATATAAAACAGCCTATTAATTTAATGTCAGAAAAAAATACGAATGAAAATTAACGGAGAAACAAAAAAATTGAAAAACTAACAAATAAAAGGTTTTTATGAAATATGTTTAGAAAAAAAAACTTCACCTCACCAAATTAATTATTTTCCATCTTGGACATGGAGAAATAGCTGAAATAGAAATGGCAATTTTTCACACTACTGTAAGTAATTTAATCAAATCCAATTAGTGAATATTAAATATTGCAGTGGAATATTTCAATTCTGTAAAAATATAAATTGAAGTGATAAAACTGAAAAGGCAGACTGTTTATCGCTGTTTTGTATAAAATATTGTTACGAAAATGGATTGGGCCTAGTATAGAAAGTTCTGGACTTTTCTCGAAGAAAATAGCCCAAGAGGCGGAATGGACAAAATACGTCAATCTGGCAACATAGTACTATATTTAATTATACACCTGAATATATGCTATGATTAATTACGTATTAGAATTGTATAGTTGGTTATAACCAACCAATTATAATTATAAGTGTTTGTGTGTATGTATAGGCTTTAAGCGTAATCAAAGAGTATACATATAGAGAGAGACGATCCTTCCAATGCCTCTCTTATATTTTTAGCGAACTCGGGCGAGCAAATAAAACCGGGTGAAAAAAGTTTGCGCACACAAAAGATGCTGTGAGTACTGTGAGGGGAAAAATGTGATGACGTAAAATTTCCTTTTTCATTATTCTTCTTTGTGTTGTCAACTTCTAACACAACATCATTTACACAATGAAGTACCTACACAATTTATACAAAACTATAAAATCCACGAATTTTAACGAACAAATTTTTAATGAACAGGAATTTTTTGTGTATGAATTATAGACTCTCCATGTAAAATAATTTTCTCTGCGATTGATTTTGAAGTTAATTGATAAAAAAATATTAAACCTAATGTGTGGTGGAGACACCAAATTATTTTAAGATTTTATTACGTATTTTATTTCATTTGTAGACACTACATTAACAGTGAACACAGTAAATTAAATTATGGCGCATTATGAAATAATCTCGTTCCCATATACCCTTAAAAGCATATAATTTCCCCGCAATTCGACTGTATAATAGTTGGAATTTCTCCTTATTTTACGCTCTTTGATTTTACACAAGCAAAATGTGTTATTTTGCTTGTGCCCGAGTTCGCGAACAAATAAAAAGAGAGCCGATTGAGCGAGACAAGGGGGGATCTATACCCACTGGCGTAATGTAGGTTTATTATAAGAGTTTGTGTGTGTGCATATTCTTTAAGCGTAAAGTAGAGTTTGTGTGCAAGACATTCACAAAACATTTTCTTATACAACACCAAAATATTTTTTTTTGTTTTCTGTTTTATTTATTTTTTTTGTAATCATCTGAATTTTAACATCTTGTAAATACCCTACGGGAAATTTTAACAAACTGTCACCGAACTGGCCCCTTTATATGAAATAGACTGGTCACTTTTACATGGCGTTGTCATAGGAGGTGGAAATTGACCCCTTGTGACATGTCACAAGACAAATCCCAGGACAGGTCCCTGAAATTGAGAGTTCAGTAACCTGTCCTAGAATTTGTCTTGTGACATGTCACAAGGGGTCAATTTCCACCTCCTATGACAACGCCATGTAAAAGTGACCAGTCTATTTCATATAAAGGGGCCAGTTCGGTGACAGTTTGTTAAAATTTCCCGTAGGGTAACTACAAATAAGTAAAATGGTAAATTTTTGTTATATTTAGTATTAAAAATCGTCAAATCTCTCATCAGCGCATGCAAGAGAATGTCTTGTAAGACATTCATTCAGCCCTCTAGTGTATAGTCTTTAAGCGTAATCAGTGGGTATCGATCCCCCCTTGTCACGCTTCATCGGCTCTCTTTTTATTTGTTCGTGAACTCGGTCACAAACAAAATAACACATTTTGCTTATGTAAAATCAAAGAGCTTAAAATAAGGAGAAAATCCAACTATAATACAGGGGTATTGCGGGGAAATGAGATGCTTTTAAGGGGAACGAGATAATTTCCTAATGCGTCATAATTTAATTTACTGTGTTCACTGTTAGCATTTTTGGCCAAAAAACACAAAATTTAACATGAAAAGCGCTAGGAATCGAAAAAAACGTAATGTAGTGTCTACAAATGAAATAAAATAAAATACACAATAAAATTTTAAAATAATTTTGATTCTCCACCACACATTAGGTTTAATATTTTGTTATCAATTAACTTCAAAATCAATCGCAGATAAAATTATTTTACGTGGAGAGTATATAATTTTTACACAAAAAATTCCTGTAGGGAAAATGATGAAAGCATACTTATTAAAAATTTGTTCAATAAAATTCGTGGATTTTATCAAGTTTTGTATAAATTGTGTACTTCCTTGTGTTAATGATGTTGTGTTAGAAGTTGACCACACTCATTTCAAAGAAGAATAATGAAAAAAGGAAATTTTACGTCATCACATTTTTCCCCTCACACATATTTTTCACCCGGTTTTTATTTGCTCGCCCGAGTTAGCTAAAAATATAATAGAGCCATAGGAAGGATCGTCTCTCTCTATATGTATACTCTTTGACAGCGTTCAAAAATCACCAACCTCAAAAGCGTGTAAAAAAAAATCTCGCACTAAACTAAAAAAACCCTTGACGGTTTTGATATGGAAAATGTCAACTTTTATTTGCTTTTGGTTTCATCCCATTCCGATTCGGAGAGTTCGATTTTGTATCACTGTTTTATTTAACGTTATTTTCCTTCTTAATGCAATCCATACAATTATTGTAAAATGTTGTTCCCTTTCTTCATATTCCCGAAATTATTTTTACAAAACCATAATATTCTTTAGCCAAGTGTGTTTAAGCTGAAACTACCTTTTAAAAATTAAATAAGGATAACAAAAGGACGAAAGATTTTCATTATAAACAGTGAAAAGTTCGTGTGTTTGCGTGTAGACATAAGCCAAGCAAAGTCTCCCAGCGAAACCTTGGTAATAGGTTTGACCTTTTTCACGCATTGCCTGGAAATGGGTACCTCTTTACCCTTGGTTTTAATTAGAAACCTAAAATAATACGTTACTAATATTGTAATACATCAATACTTATGTGGGAGGTATGAAGTAATGAGTTACCGACATGGAGATATATCACTACTTATTTGGAGCCTTTAAAATAATATGTTACCGATATTGTGTTTTATAATTACTTATTAATAAGGGTAAAAATAATAAGTTATTGGTATTGCATGATATAACTACTTATTATGCGAAAGTACGATTTAATAAAAATTTAGAATCTAATTACATTGCTCGGATCGGTGTGCTTTTAAACAAAGTCATTACTGGTAACGTCTTATTTTATTCCCTATATGTAACCAATGAAATATATGTGACCTTCTCCGAGAAAAGGGACCTAGTGTGTCAAAAACGGGTTTGGACTTAAGAGTGGATTCTGGTACCTAAAAATTTATTTACCCCATAAAAACGTACAAAACGAACTTGTGTGTTCAAAGTGATAATGCGTTATGAAACTTTAAATGCGTTCTTCTCAAAACTTCATTTTCACACACTAGGTCCCTTTTCTCGGAGAAGGTCACATATACTAATGTATAGTGACTTACTTCACTCTATAAAAGTATGTACTTAATTTAGCTAACTATTGAATTTAATATTACAAGTTACAACTTATTTCAGTACTTTCTTCGTAATCACTTATTTCAGCCTATACTGTTACTATTTAGGCAACCATTCACCCTCATGTTAAAATAATGTGTTATGCGACCAAAGTGTAAGTAGTTACAATTTTTGGTTTCTTTTTCCATTTCCCTTTACCTGGTTATAGAAGGTTTTGCTTGGCTGTTTAAATATTAAAAAAATCTATTCAAATTGCTATAATAAGGGTTATATAAAACTAAAAGCAACAATATCGACTACAATACTCCGTAATATCACTGTGATTTGTTTTGACTCATTCACAGGTTTTATAAGGAAATGTTAGCTAAGTCGTTACCAGGAATTTTTAAATGTTAAAAGGTGGTTCTAAGTTTGAACTCAAAAATAAAATCTGAATTTATTTATAACAATTTTATGTTCCTCTGTGGGAGAAATTAAAATTTTGATTAATCTCTTAATTCGGTCAGTATATGTAGCTTAAGTTATACTTGACATATCAAAATTCTAAATAAAAAAATAACGCCAGGTCACTATAAATTTTGAATCTGAATTATTGTTGGCAGATCAAACTGCTAAGATGGCGTTTCTGAAATAAAATCTCTTTTAGAAAACTACCGCACAGTGGTGTAAAACATAAAAAAGTGATAATAAGTATGGAGCTTTTAAAGTACTGAATGCATTCCTCTGAAAATTGAAATTGTTCTAGGGAAGGAGTTAGGTTTTCTCAATTATGTCCTATTAAGTCTGTAACTGAACCAGAGACGGATATACAGGCGGCAAAATTTAACTACATCAACCTGTATGGATCCATGTATGTAAATTTTTAGCTGGGTATGTAAAAATTAATGTTGCAGATGTTAATTTTATATTTTTACATAGTGAAAGGCCATACTTTAAGGATGTCTTGAACGCTATTTTTTTCATTTTGGACATGTACCTTACATTTGGCAGTGGTCGAAATTCATAAATTTTCAAAATAATTTTTGAGATTCGACCAATGCCAAATGTAAGGTACATGTTCAAAATAAAAAATTAGCATTAAAGGTATACTTAATGAATGACCTTTGACCATTTAAAAAAATACAAACTACACACCCGATGTAGTTAACTTTCCTTGTAGCTCTGGTAATAGTTTTGCTAAAATAAAGAAAACATAAAATAAAAAAAAGTTAAAAGCAAAAAACCAAAAAGAGTAGAGGCAACAAATGAAAAATTTTATTTTCTAAGTGAAATATCTTCAACCTATAAGAGATACAAAAACACTTATCTGCAGAGTCTCAAACGCTGAAAATCTTTTAAATCGGTCAGTACTGAAAAAAGTTACAAGCCGCACAGAATTTTGCACACTCGAAGTAGATAAATTTCGCCCCCCTCTAGCTCCGTCCTTGGTATAGCTACATGTTTAATAAGACATGATTCTGAAAACTTAACTCCTCCTCTACAATTATTTCAATTTGGAGACAAATTCATTCAGTACTTTAGAAATTCCATATTTATTACCACTCTTTTTAATATTTTACACCACTGTGTACCGTTAGTCTTACCTGGATCATTTGGCTTCTCATTCGGCACGTTGCATGTGAAAATCAAGTATCGCTAAGCTTCTCTCAAACATATTTTTGCTAATAACACTGTGCACGAATCGGAGACTTTTTGCCCCGACAGGTGGGGCACCCAGTGGTGCTAGCAGTTTTTCTAGGTTAGCTCTTAAAAAATAGATATTTGAGTTTAAATATTATGGTTCCAAGCACCCCAAAACACTCGAATTTTTAATTTGTTTACCGTTAATTTTTAGTTAAGTTGTTTGTTACACTACGAAGTAGCTTTGTGTTAAAAATAATCAAAATCGGTCTTGCGGTTCAAAAGTTGTGATTGAAAATGTGAGGACACCATAAAAACCTTTATGCAAATTTTTCATTTCTATACAAATTTCAGTACATTTAGCAAAGCAATAAAATGTACAATTTTGTATGAAAAATTTAGAAGTGTCCTCACATTTTCACTTAGGACTTTCGAACCGCTTCCCCGATTTTGATCATTTTTAACCCAAAGCTGACTGGGGGAATAACAAATATCCCGGGTAAAACTAAATGGTCAAAAAGTTAGATAAATCGGGTTTTTTGGGGTCCTTGGATCCAGAATTTTCAAATACAAAAATCTTTTTTTCAAGAGCTAATCTAGAAAAACGTTTAGCACCACTGGATCCAGCGTACTCAAATTAGGTTTACCCACCCGGTTCCCCGCTTGTTAGATATTTCAAATAGCACAGTGTAATTATTAATTATGAGTATTGTATTAAGTGGATTCATGCCGCTTTCAAAATAATAACTTTTTAAAAAATGTTGTACTTTAACGCAAACGGGACTGTCTACACATTCGTTGGATAATTTTTGGATAATATTTTTTGTAGTTTTTGTGCAATTTCACTTTTTACAGAAGTTTTGGCGAAAAACTTTTCAAACATAAAGTAAACAAAAATTTTAAATGCTCCGTAAGAGTGTAACTTGGATTTGTTGTTTGTATTTATACCCTACACCACTACGTGGAGAGGCACCTTTTATTATACCCATCGACTCAGAATCACATTTTGTTTCGATTTAACGATGTCCGTCTGTCTGTCTGTCCATGAATTCTTGTGCGCATGCTACAGGTCGAAAATATTAAGACATGAAATTTGGTACACAGACCTATGCCGGCCCAAGGACGAAGCCTATTGATTTTGGCTAAAATCGGTCCATGTTTAGACCTAGTGCCCAAATAAGGGTCCCCCTCTCCCAAAATTGGCTTGTTTACACGCTGCAGGTCGCAAATACGAAGATATTTCAATGAAATTTGGTTCGCTGACTCACATGGTCCGAAGCTATATTTTGGATTTTCTCTTCTTTTATCATTTTATAGAAAATTTCGACACAAGTCGAATTTCGGATCCAAACATTAGTTGTCTTTTAACCAGACTGGTGTAGGGTATTATATAGTCGGCATGCACGACTTTAACTTTTTTACTCGTTTTCTAATGACTCAAAAAACTAGTAATTTTTAAAGTTTTTAAACAGTTTTAGGGTTTTTATTTCAGTGCCAATTTTTTTGCTATAGTTTATATGATCAGAGAATAATGTTAACTAATCACAGTCGGTCAGAATCGAAACATTTTAAATATAATTTAGTAATTTAGACATAGTCAACCTAGAAAGGTTAATTTTTAATATTACCTACGTTTTTCAAAAAAATTGGTCTTCATTTGGCTTTGCATATTGCAAAAAACTGGACAAGGTTATTGAAAAAATTCAAATTTTTTAGGGCTAATAGCTGTTATACTTTGAGAGAAAACCCACAGGTGTAAAGCTGGCCATACACTACGTAATATGCTTGTGCAAGTTTTGGTATTGTGGAAACATTTTCAGTGTATATTGGGGTGAAGACAATTACTCTTACTCTTTTCTCTGTTTTTGCACCTACCACGCAAATGATATTAACAATTACTAAAAATTGTGTAGGATTAATTGAATCAATTAAAAAATTCAAAGATTTAATTGATTAAATAAAATATTTATTTAAAAACAATTTTATTTTAAACAAATTTTTAATTAGATGACTTAGAGATTAATCAGAACTGGGTCGACAACGACAACGACATGTGCTTTTTCATATATTTTGTATGGGAAGCAAAATGTCGCCATGTCGTCCGGCGATTTGTCGTCGGAATAGAATCTATTCTATTTTCCTGACGACACACTAATACACACTTAAAATATTTGTAAAATTGTTGCCATATTTTTAACTAATTAAAGATTGCCATTAGAACAGAGTTGTTAGAAATTCGTATTACAGCTGCAAAAATTCGTACTTTGTTTACAAAAAATTTATTTTTTTGACGGAAGAAATATAATTAAAATTTAAAATACATAATTTACGGCAAAAAAGCAAAATTAAATACAATAAAATATAAAACAACAAGAATTAGTTGAAAGACCAATTGAACTGGTGAAGAATTGTGGTGAAACAAATACAACCATATTCTTGTTTTGCTTTCCATTTTTTCTAAACGTCAACAAATGTCGACGGTCGATTGTCGCTGAATTTAAATTAATCGTGACGACTTTTGCTGTCGTCGGTCGACAATCGACCCAGTTGTGATTAATCTCTTAACCTAATATTTTTTTGTGTGTAATAAGTACAATGAAATAAAAACGCTCCGAAAAAACTTTGTATATAAATTTAATGCATAGAAGCAAAGCTGCAAAAACTTTCCTTTTTGCAAATTTTAGTTTTCGCGATTCTTTTTTCTTTTTTTTTAAACTAAGCACCAAACTTTGTTGTATAAAATTTTTATTACAGTCCCTAGATTATGAATTTAAAATAACCACACTTAAAAACACTTTATGGTAGAAAAAAATAATTAAAACACACAATCAGCGATTGACATTCTGCAAACAAATATAATGATGGAAAAATTTCTTATCACAGTTTTTTTTCCAAACTAAGCACCAAACTTTGGTGTATGAAATTGGAATTATAGCCTCCAGATTACGAATTTAAAAAACCACACTTACAAAACTGCAAAATAATCGCGAAACGCGAAAAATTGCGAATAACAAAATTTGCAAAAACAAAAATTTTTGAAACAATATATTTGTTTGCAGAATGTAAAACGCTGATTAAGCTTTTTAATTAACTTTTTTTACCATAAAGGTTTTTTTCGCGTTCCGCGATTATTTTAAAGTTTTTTGACTGTGATTTTTTTAAATTCATAATCTAGGGACTATAGTACCAGTTTCACACACCAAACACGCAGAAAAAAGGTGTAACATTTACAAAAATTATAGTAAAAGTTTACAAAGTTCCGTGGTAGATATACAACTACATAAAATTAATGACAAATTTATCAAGACGCTTAGGTAAATTTTCAAAGAGATATATATCGTCGGCCTCATTTAGTCAAATCATCATTAAGGCATATGATGCCAATAAAATATCTTAAAAGCAGATTTTGTAACAGTTTTTTCGCTCTCCTGAAAATCTATTAAAAAAACACATATGACATTTTTCAGGCCGGTCGACGATATGTAATTAAATCGAAGCCTTTGTTTAATATAGCAACACGCAAAGGAAAATTAACTTTTTTCTTTTAGTAAAAAAAAAACATGGTAATAAATAAATAAAAGAAAAATTGCAAATTCTGTATTTTTATTTTAGTTTGTTTATTTTAACTTTAGTTAATTAATTTTAATATTTTTCGTTGTCCTCATTCCTCTGTTGCCGAACTGTGACTGTGTTTTGTGTTTACCAACCCTTCATTGCTCTATTCGTCATTTCCATTCAATAACTGTAGTTATAATAATGTGGAAGTATATATAAAAACTATTTGTCTAAAAAAGAAATGATAATTATAAGGCACATTTTCCAAAATAAATTGACTAAATATAAAATTACTATGTCTGTAAAAGTATTGAGTACCGAGTACTCAATTCCGACTTTTTTTTAGGGTACCCAATGCTGAAAAGTAATTACTCACTACTTTTAGGCTTGTATTTTTTCAAGAAGTAAGCAATTTTGACATGAAAATTACACAAAAAATCTATTTTTTTGTTTTTATTTGCATTAATATTTTTTATTTTTGTTTGCATTAATAATATTATAAGATAAAAACTTGAGAAAATCTAGCATCATTATTCTTTTATATTACAGATGTACATCCACCATATTGATTTCCATATGTCAAAGGAAATTCTAAGCGCTTTTTGACATTTACCTGTCTTATTAGAAAAATATACTTATTAAAATGTTGGTTTTTAATTTTTCTTCAAAATAATAAAAATTGTTTTTTCGACCTTTTTATTGATTAATTAGAAATTTATTAATTCAGTTCGAAGCTAATTTGCTTATTTTATTTTCAAAATTTCATCAATGTAAATTTAACAAAGCACGTACTTAGCCAACTTAACAAAAAAATCATTCGTAATTTAGCAAAAATGCATATCAATTAATTACCAGGAATTTGGGGCTTGTATTTTTCTATTAGTTCAACACTATGCAGGCTTTTTAAAAGCTACACTTCTGCGTGAAGATATGTATGTGCTTAGTTTGGAAAGAAAATCGCGATAAAGAATTTTTGCACCATTATATTCGTTTGCAGAATATCAATCGCTGATTGTGTGTTTTAATTAATTTTTTCTACCATGAAGTGTTTTTTCGCGATCCGCGATTATTTTGCAATTTTTTAAGTGTTTTTTTTAAATTCATAATCTAGGGACTATAATACAAATTTCATACAACAAAGTGTGGTGCTTAGTTTAAAAAAAAGAAGAAAAAAATCGCGAAAACTAAAATTTGCAAAAAGGAAAGTTTTTGCATCAGTATATTTGTTTGCAGAATATATAACGCTGATTAAGTCTTCTAATTAATTTTTTGTATGATAAAGCCTTTTTTCGCGTTCCGCCATTTTTTAAAATTTTTAAGTGTGGTTTTTTAAATTCATATTCCCCAAAGTTTGGTGCTGAGTTTGTAAAACAAAAAATTGAGAATATTTTTTTTACTAATTTATATTATTTGTATTTTAAAGAAGCTAGTCAAAATTATGGCTCAGAGCCAGACTTAGACAATTAAACCCAAAATTTTTATTATTTTCTTGTGAATATTTATCAAAATCTAAGGCCAAATATAGCTATTTCGGAATTTTAGAAGTGCCCATATATTTTATATGTGTTTTATTGTTTTTTTATAATTGATTCCTCTAGGTGGCATTTTTAGAATGTTCAGTGTATTTTAAATATTTAAAAAATTTCAAATGTTTCAAATATTTCAAAAATTTTAAATATTTTAAAAAATGTAACTAAGTATTTTACTTAACTACATACATATTTCATTTATTTCAAAATATTTATATTTCAGCTATGAAATATTAATATTTATTTACTTACTTGAAATGATTTGAAATAAATAAAAATTATTATTACTTACTTAAAATTATTTGAAGTAAATAAAAGATTATTAATATTTCAAAATTGAAATATTAATATTTTCTTACTTAGTTATGTGCGTATTTTAGTAAATAAAGCAATACTGCTATTTCAAATTTACAAATATTAATAAGTGGTTATTTCAAAAAAATATTTCAAATAAACTTTTATACAGGTCTACATAGAATATTACTTTGTGACTAAAATATATTTTACAAAAAATAAAAACATGTGGAAATATAATTTTTTATGATTTCGCGAAAAACACAAAAAATTATAATTTTTAATTTTTTGAGCCAGTCTGCATGAAAAAAATATATATTTTAATATATAAATTTAATTGTCTTCATTAAAGTTATAATTCAAAATTAATTAGAACATCATTGCAGGGAGGATAACGTTATCCTGACAATTTTTATAAAATATGACTTTTTTTGCCTTTTGTTAAATAACTTTTCAAATGATAGTCAAATTTTTTAATTCAAAATTGTATTAAAAATTAGAGCTGTTATAGATAACGGTTTTTGGGAAAATAAAATTTCCCCAGTAAAATAGTTCCATGACACTAGAAGCTAAGCTGAGAAACTTTTGTATAAAAATATTTCCATTGGAAAATATTTAATCAGTGATATCGCAAAAACCGTTTCTCTATTTGAAATTTAGACGTAATTATAGCCAAAATATCGGACCTTAAGATGAAAACTTTTTTAACTTTGTTTTGATAGCATAATCTTGGGGCCTTGAGGAGATAGAAAACTCGAACATATTGCAATTTGAAGCATCATCGTGTTTATGTCATATTGGAAATTTATACAATATATTTGAAAAAATTAAAACGAAAAAAAAAATCTTTCTTATTGCGCAAGCATGAAAAGTGAAGAATGTTTTGTAATGTGTAGGTTATATTGTGTGAGTTTTATATAGAAGCAAACAGTTATGCCATATATTAGGCAAGAGTATTGTACATCTTATTGTACGATGTAGGGCAATACGACAATAATATTTGCAATGATAGACTTACAGCTGTGGAATTTCTTGTTTTACAATTGGCAAAACTGGCCTTTACCTACTATTATGTTGTTAGATTTATTGTTATTTCTCGAGCAGAAACAATTTATCTTGCGCAATATCTTAGCATATATTGTATAATTTGATATTTTTAATATCTGCTAGATCACAAAATTGGGGGTCCAATGATATCTAGAATTAGAACCAGCAATATTTTTGGGGATGTAATAAGAACCAAATTAATACGAAAAATGGCGTATCAGATTAACTTGAACAATATAATATTTAATCTAATTTATAAAATATATACATATATAAAAATAAAACTTTTTATGCATTTTTTTAAATAAAAATTCTAATTCTAAAATAACAATAGGTTCGGCAGGATTAGAACCTGGTCTGCTAGAGTATAGTGAACCGCTTAAGTCACTCACCAGGGAAGTCTCCCGACGCGGACCAGCAGATCTTAATCTCATACTTAAGGGTTAAAAAATAGGGTAAAAATGCCTAAATTTTTCGTTTTTTCCGTTTATTTTTTTATGCATCCCCATGCTTAAAGTTAGTCCCGAACTCATTTTTTAATTTAATATTCTTTAATTAATTTCTGATTTATCAAAAAATTTTAAAAATTTTGAGAATTTTTCTACAATGAATTAATTGTTTCCATATTTTTATTATTAAAGCCATGATTGAGATACGCAAATAGTTACTATTTATTTTGAAGCTATTGAAATGAAATTTAACCAATTATCGTTATCAAAGGTATAAAGCCATTTTATCTTAATCCGCTGTTCGGGATGCTTTATCGCAGCTTATTAATATTTTTGTATTATTTCTTAGTTTTTTTTTATCAATGACACTGTCAAATATCAGTTTGGTACTCCTTTTGGTTCCTGAGTATTTACAAAAGTGTGAGAAATTTTAGATCATCACATACTTGCATCACAATACTTGCATAATAATTTGAAAACGTGTTATAACGTTTATAAAATGGATTTTGTTTGGAAAATTAGTTTTATAAGCAATTTATAAATTTACTAGCCGGCGCATCCCGCTACGTTGTTAGCGTGCCTTAAAGTTTAGGGGGGGGGGGCGCAGCAGGGTTGGAAAGCATTTTATAATATTAAAAATAGCGGACAAAGCCCGCTGCGTTGTTAGCGTGTCTTAAAGTTTTTTTTTTTTTAATTCCAGTTTATGTAAAGGTAGACCTGGCAATTCAAGTAAATTCACAAATTCAGTTGGAAAATTTACTGCGTCGGTTTCTTCCACCGGTGCTTCGTTACATGAAGTTTAAATATCGGAATATAAGTTCCATTCCTTTTCTAAGGTTTTTTCTCTTTTAGAAAATTTGTTTAACTTTTTCGAGAGTATGTTTCAATGCTACATAAGTTTCATATTCCGTTGATAGTGTTTGAACAGGTAATTCCCTCTTCCAATCCATTTGCATTGTCTATAATTTCAATTCCACTCGTTCAACGTTTATATCCATTTCATTCCACTTGTGTAGTGTTTCAATTCCACTTGTTTCCTATTTAGTTTCTTAATTTTAGTGTTTCATATACACTTGTTCTTTAAGTTTTAGGTTTCTAGCTGAAGACGCAGACGTTAAGGGGGGGGGGGGGTCAATTTTCCCCTTTTGAACCACCATTTTTACCACGTTCCTGTCCAAAGTCCTAGAAATGCCTTGTCGATAAGTTAGCCCATACTCCAAGGAAAACATATTATATATTACAGGTTTCTAGCCGAAGGGTTCTGTTAGGCCATCAAGGGGGAGAATTATTTCGTTTTTACCCCTCCCGGTAGGAATTTCCAAAAATTCCGTCTTAGAGGACGTCTGCGTTGGAGGAGGAACCTACTACATACATAATTTTAGGTCTCTATATCCAGCAATTTGGCCAGGCCGTCAAGGGGGAAGTTTTTTCCCTTTTTACCCCTCCCGGTATGAATTTCCAAAAATACCATCTTAGGGGACGTCAACGTTGGAGAAGGAACCCAAATACCGAATTTAAGCTCCCTTGTTCCAGCAGTTTGGCCAGGCCGTTAAGGGGGAGACTTTTCCTGTTTTTGACCCTACCTGTAGAAATTTCCAAATATCTCATCTTAGCGGATGTCTACAATAGAGGAGGAACTTTAATACCAAATTTCAACTTCCTACCTCCAGCGGTTTGGGCAGGCCTTTAAGCGGCACTTTTCGCTTCATTAACCCCCATTTTTGCAATGTCCCTGTCCAAAAAGCACCTTCTCGGTAAGTGAGCCCATACTCCAAGTAACATATGTTTTACATTTCAGGTTTCTAACCAACTTTTACTATTTGTGCCCCTCTCGGTAGGAATTTCCGAAAATCCATCGACAGGGAATTTCAGCTTCCTAGTTCCAGCAGTTTGAGCAGACTGTCAAGGGTCACATTTTTTCTTTTTTTGTCCCTCCCGGTTGGAATTAGGCTGGAAGAGACCTAAGTACCGAATTTCAGCTTCCTAGTTCCAGCAGTTTGGACAGGTCGTTAAGGGGCAACTTTCCCTTTTTGAGCCCCCATTTTATAACGACCCTGTCCAAAATTCAAAAAAGTATCTTTCTAATAAGTTAGCCCTTACTCCAGGGACCCACATTTTAAGCTTCAGGTTTCTAGCCGAAGGGGTTTTTCCAGGCCCCCAAGGTGAGGCTTTTCTTCTTTTTGCCCCTCCCTTTAGGAATTTACAAAAATTCCATCTTCGCGGCTATCTGCGATGGATGAGGAACATTCATACCAAATTTCAACTGCATTGCCTAAGCGGTTTGGGCAGGCCGTTAGTGGGGACATTTTTCCCTTTCAACCACCATTTTTACTATGTTCCTGTTCCAAAATAGAAAAATTACGTTGCCGGTGAGTTAGTCCTACTCCAAGGAATACATATTTAAAATTTTAGGTTTTCCTAAAGGGATTGGGCAAGCCGTCAGGAGAAGACTTTTACCTTATTTCCCCCCCGATAGGAATTTCAAAAATTCCGTCTAAGCGGACGCCTACACAGAAGGAGGAATTCACATACCGAGTTTCCTTTTGTGATATCCTGTAGGGAATTCCAAAAATACAAACTTAGTCGATGTCTACTACAGTGGAGGAACCTTTATACCAAATTTCAACTTCTTACCTCCAGTGGTTTGGGCAGGCACTTTTCCAATTTGTGAGACTGTTTATGGGGAGACTTTTCCCCTTTTTGCCCGTTCCGGTAGGAATTTCCAAAAATCCCGTCTTAGCGCACGTCTATGCCGAATATCAAGAAACCTTGTTTTAGTGGAGATATCCGTGGGGGGAGGAAAAAAAGTAGTTTTTTTGAAATTATATATTATTTTAAATGGTACTTTTTGGAAAAACGAAATTTTTTGGAAAAAATACTTTGTTTTTACAAAGTACTTTATTTGTACTTTTTTGGAAAACGTATTTTTTTTAAAAAGGTGTTTTTTTTTGAAAAATGAATTTTTTTGGAAAAAGGTACTTTTTTGGAAAAATGTACTTTTTTTGGAAAAAGGTACTTTTTTTGGAAAAAGGTACTTTTTTCGCGAAAAGGTACTTTTTTTTGAAAAAAGGTACTTTTTTTAGAAAAAGGTACTTTTTTTGGAAAAAGGTACTTTTTTTGGAAAAAGGTACTTTTTTTTGGAAAAAGGGTACTTTTTTGGGAAAAAGGTACTTTTTTTGGAAAAGGGTACTTTTTTGGGAAAAGGGTACTTTTTTGGGAAAAAGGTACTTTTTTTTGGAAAAAGGTACTTTTTTTTGGAAAAAGGTACTTTTTTTGGAAAAAGGTACTTTTTTTGGAAAAAGGTACTTTTTTTTGGAAAAAGGTACTTTTTTTGGAAAAAGGTACTTTTTTTGGAAAAAGGTACTTTTTTGGAAAAAGGTACTTTTTTTTGGAAAAAGGTACTTTTTTTGGAAAAAGGTACTTTTTTGGGAAAAAGGTAGTTTTTTTGGGAAAAGGTACTTTTTTGGAAAAAGGTACTTTTTTTGTCCCCTTTTTGCCCCTCCCGATAAGAATTTCCAAAAATGCCGTCTCAACGGACGTCTACATCGGTCGAGGAACCTACATACCAAATTTCAACTTCATAGCTCCAGCAGTTTGAACAGGCCGTCAAGGGGGAGACTTTTTCCCCTTTTTGCCCGTCCCTGTAAAAATTTCCAAAACTCCCGTCTTGGTGGATGTCTACGATAGTGGAGGAACCTTTATACCAAATTTCAACTTCCTACCTCCAGCGGTTTGGGCAGGCCGTCAAGGGGGGCCTTTTTCCCCTTTTTAACCCCCATTTTTACAACGTCCCTGTCCAAAATTCTAGAAAGTACTTTCCAGAAAAGTTAGCCCATACTCCAAAGAACACATATCTTAAATTTCAGCTTTCTAGCCAAAGGGGTTTTTGCAGGCCGTCAAGGGGGACACTTTCCCCCTTTTTGCCCGTTCCGGTAGGAATTTCCAAAAATCCCGTCTTAGCGGACGTCTACCCCGAAAAAGGAACCTACATACCAAATTTCAACTTCCTAGCTTCAGCGGTTTGGGCTGGGCGATGTTGAGTCAGTCAGTCAATCAGTCAGTCAGTCACGTTATTCTTTTATATATAGAGATTATGCATACGACCCACAGTATTTAATTAAAAAAAAAAAAAACATTTCGATTTTTTAACATATGTAAAAGAAAGTACTAAGCCAATAAGATTACCATTCTAAGATTTGGCAAAGATAAAGTATTGAGGAACAACATATATATTTTGACAAATGTTAAAGAATAAAGTTTTCGATATATGGCGATTTCAATCGCGGATTATATTAAATTAAACTTTGAAAATTGTGAAAATTTTATTACTCATAGTACTTAAATAACGATTTCACATCTTCTAAAATTATACCACAATAACTCTCGTGACTTAAGCCTTTCAAAATACATATATAGACAATTTGGGTAACTCAAAATTTGGATTAGTTTGGTTGGTTTTAAATATATAGATCAACACTCACTTTGACCTTTTTTCTATAGGAGCAATGAAATTTTCATATCGGTTTTTATATAGCCGTGGGAGCCAGCTGTCGTTACTGCCCAACTTTGCTTTGACGCTACACCAACACTCGTCTTTTAAAGGCAAAAAACCTCGCAGGTTGGGAGGCAGTGCAGGATTTAACGCTAGTCAATTATTCGCATGTAGTCAGAAATTGAAGATTATTTTAAAAGAGATTATTTTAGGAACATAACCCAATCAATAAAATACAAACGGGAAAGCGATGGCAAAGCACTTTCACAGGTGGTACAAGTATTGGAAAAAAGTGCTTTCCCATTCCCAAATAGATAAAAGGACCGGCTGTTCAAAAAGCGCCGGAAAAATACTGGAACAACAAAAGTTTTGAATGTTGGCAAAAAGCTGGCAAAACCAATAAATAGGTGGTCTGCAAATAACATAAAATTTAAGAAAAGTTCATATGTATTTGTTTTTGGTCCTGCCGTTTTTGGAACCCAGGCCGTCAGATTGGCAGACGATTGCTCTACCACTCAGCTAACGAGACATATAATACTTGGTGGCTAAACAAACACATAAGAGAGTGATAACAGCTGGATAGCTACTGGCTGTGCTAAAATACTGCACTCACAATATTTTATCCTTAAAAACAACCTAAAATACATATTAAATTAATTGAAAACACAATTAAAAAGGACTACTTATTTTTCATTATATTCAAACCATTTGGCTATTTATTTTCAAACATTGTTTAAACAATCCATAAATGAAATAAAAATAATTGAAAAGTCTATTAAAACAATCATCAATTTTTAACTGACGAAACGTAAAAAAAAACGATTTTGTGGTTTATTTTTTCATATTTGAAAGTTTTTTTTAATTTTCAAAACACTAAACAACACACACGTTCATACTTTTATTGGCTATGTTTGCGTGGATGAGTAAAGAATTTCTTATATTGAAATAATTTTGTATATAAACAAACTATTTTAACAAAAAAGAAAACCGAAAATATTTTAATTTTTTGTTTTAAAACAGAAAACAACGAAATTATTTAAATTATTTTTTATAAAAATAGAAATCTACAAATAGAATATTTGACTGAAAATAACAACTCATACAGACGATACATATTTTTTTTTGGTTTATTTTTTATTGATTGATAAAAAAGTTAAACAATATGTTTCAATGTATTTTAATTGATTCTTCAATTGAAAACAAACTTTACCTATTACTTTTTAAATAATAGAAAATATATTGTGAGTGTAGTACTGGGAGAACAAAAAAAAGATTGGTCTTAAAGGAGCTTTCCCACAAAAAAAATTGATTTTATAAAACAATAAAATTTTTAAATTAAAAAAAAATCCCAAAAAAATTTTTTTCCTTGCAACCGGATTTGAACTCGGAATTTTCTGACTACAAACCTTTTTTAACGAAGCGTCAGAATTTTTATAAAATCATTGCTGGCAATTTGTGACTAGGTAGCAATGGATAACCACTGGTGGCAAACCTTGGTATATCACTCTAATCCCATTCTTTGCTAGCGGTTTCTTTATAAACCACAGAAATTTTTGTAAAACAAAACGCTGGCAAAGCGTCCCTAATGAGTGTTCTCCCAGTTATTTATTTTTAACACCGTGGTTACCCAGTGGTATGCTAGTTCTTGATTTTTTGTACCACTGTAGATTTCTGACTGGGTAACTGTATACTCTATGATATCAACATCTATGCTTAGGATTTCAAAAAGACTGACTGAGTAATTTCAAAACGATCCTTTGGAGAAAACTAAAAAAGAACTCCACCATATATTTCCGAATAAAATTTTTAAAATTTCAATTAATTGTGAATTGTGAATTATATTTGGAATTTGTCATATTTGATCTTAAAATTGAACAAAAATAACACTCTTCATTTTTTTCCTTCCAAAATTGAGAAAATTTGAAGAGAAATTTAGATCTTTTATTTCGAAATGAGAAAATTCTAAAAGATATTAGCATTTACCATTTCAAATTTAGAAAATTCTATTAGATATTCAGTTCTGCAATTTTAATGAAAAAATTCAAAATAAAATTTTAACTTTTTGGCTCTTACTATCAAAAAGTATTTTTACTTTTAAAGTCGACTTTATTTTTAAACATTCGGTTTTGTTCATTTTGTGTATGAAAATCCTAAAGAAACATTTACATTTTCAAACATTTTGATTGGTTGAAAATAAATTAGCGAAGTAGAAAGCATACTGCCACCCAAAATTTTAACTAAAGTCGACATTTACAAAAGTATATATTTTGAAAATTTAAAGAGTAAGGGCGTTTATTTTTATTTCAAAAATTTTCGATAAAAATCTGAAATTTGTATTAGAAGATGCGAAATTTTAAAATTAAATTTCTTTTTGTCATTTGAAAATGTAATCGAAATTTAGATATTTTTACTACATTTGTCCACAAACTTTAATTGTTTTGTAATCAAAACTATCAGTTTTATAAACGAATTTCTTAAAATGTCTATTGAAGTTTTTTAAATAACGACTGGTTAAATGAAAATAAAGAAAAATTTTTATATTTCATCTAATTATGTATAACAAATTTTTATTTCTTTCACTTGATCCTTTTTTCTATTCTTTATTTTTCTTCTTTTTCCCTTTTTCCTTTTGCTGAGGGGGGGGGGGGGCATTTCCATAATTTTGACCCCCCACCCTGGATCCGTGCCTGTCGTAGCAAAAACTGTGTTCTCTCTTAAACTTGCCATTAATATGTTTTCCCGTAAATATTTTCAAAAATAATTGGTGAACGAATATCTAAATACAATTTATATGAAGGTAGATCTGGCAAATCAAGTGAATTAAAAAATTCTGTTGAAGAAAATTCACTGCTTCGGTTTATTTTACTACACACACAGAAAAAATATTAGTTGGAAATCGGTCGAAACTACCAAATTCCAATTGCGAAACCAAATATATAATTTTAATTACATAATTTTCTTTATTAAATTATGTAATTTGTAATACACCGAAATAAATATCGTAATACATCAAACATCGGTCGACTCAATCAATACTGAATCAGAAAGACAGTTATGGTAATAGACGGTAGACCCACCTGCATTAAATATAATAATTGGTCGTAAAAACTGAAAATGTGTAGTTGCAAACGATTTTCTTGCTTCCTGGCTAAGTAAAATATCAATAAAAAATAATAAAATATTTAAAACAAGCAAACCAAATTTCAAATTGCTAACATAATTTTATATTTTATATTTTTTAACGAATTATAGTACAAAAATAAATTCAAAAAATATTTGCCAATTCTGAAAAAAGCTAGAAAAAATAAATAGTCATGTCAGTATTAGCATTATAAACATCAAACACATTTTTACCAGTCATCATTTTTTATATTTTATTCTTTCAGCAGCATTAATCTACTCAAATGATGCACGTTCTACAATTCTGATGTACCTTCCAGTGTTTTGTTACAAGTTTCAACTGTAAGACTTAACAATTTCCAAATCTCATGACAAAAAATCAATTCAATTCCATAAAGTTCTAAGAATTTTTTCGTTAAAAAAAGTCCTCGTAAACTAATTGTATTTATCGATCCAAAAAACCCTCAAAAAACTCAAGATCAAAGAACTATAAAGATTTTAAAAAGTCTACAAATCCCGAGTACTTTTCTATAAATTTTAAAGATTCTATATAAATTATTTATGCAGTTATTTTTTCTAAAATTTGATTGTAGCAACTGAGCTGATTCTAAAAGAAGTAAGTATTCACAACTGAAAATAATCATTTTCATTACCGACTCATTCAATTATAATGACCGAATACATCAACGAATTTGATGATAGTTGTCGTAACCGCACCATTTCGATTGGCAACAAATTCGGTTATCACAACGAATCCGTTTTCTGGGTGTACTTTATCAATACAAATGTAAACGATACCGTTTGCAGCATAGTCTATATTTTTATATTAATGAATATTTCTTGTAGCCAATACTCAACCATCGACGAATTTTTAATTCTATTAAATGCAGCTTGAAACTACTGATAGAGGTTATCGCATTTTTTTCTAAGGATGCTTAACTCAAAAAAAAATATGTTAGAAGAAAAATTAGTAACACGTCTTTTATTTCAAGTATACTAGTTTTCAGCAATTATTTCGATGAACTTCCGTTTTCAGCAAGAGTTTTAGTTATATTTTTTCAGCACTAAACTGACTGTGAACTAATGCTGTACTAATATAATTTGCTACAAAAATTGTGCTGATAAAAGCATTTAACATATAGCGTGGACGACAACCAGATAGACAAGATGTAGATGTAATAGCTTGTCTGGATGTAGTATAGAAAACGGAAGTGATAATTAAGGAAAAACAACTCTATAAAATTTATAGTTTAAATTTTCAGCAAATAAATTAACTAAAGTGTAATTTCTCTACAAATTTTTTGAGTTTTTGTCAATCTACTAATATTCAGCGAAATGTTTTATTGATTTTAGCAAATTTATGTTTCATTTGCAATCGACTAAGTGTTGGCAACACTTTTGATGAGATTACTATTTTTTTGGTAACAATCCTGATGAAAAGTTTGCTGGCACAGCAACATATTTTGCTGACTTTACCGATTTTTTTTGAGTTGGGGGTATGTTTTAATGTTAAGTTTCAGATCTCTGGATTTGGGTGTTTTCATAGGTCATTAAAGGAGGAATATGAGTATGTATGAAAAACTCTTGTAGATTTTAAGTAATTTTGTTCATTTTACTACTTTAAATGGATATTAATTCCATGTGTGAAGACCTTAGAACCTTAAACTTGGCATGACCTGCCTTTGAAGTATAGTCTACCTAACTCTATTAATCTTATCTCTCAATTCAAAAATCTTGAGAAATAAGAGGCAATTAAAGTCAGTTTCAACGGACCTTGAAAATGTTGGAAAATCCCCATATAACCCATTAAACTTTAAATGCATGGCGTTGCATACATGCAGCGAATAATTTGGCAGTATGAAGCGACTAATATATTTAAGTATCCAAGATATATTTTTCTTTTATTAAATACGGTATAATAACGTCTCTATTTTATTATCTAATTGATAAGGTTTTCCAAATAACGGCAATTTGGAAATATGGCATTTTTTGTACCGAGAAAATTAAACAATTGGTGACTCCAAAAAAAGCTAAAAATATTAATTTTAAATAACTAAAATTAAAGGACATTTGTAATTTAAAAATTATTTAACAAATTAATTAAATATTAGTAGACAACTACAAGCTTTTCGTGGTTTTTATATGGTCGCTATTCCGGTTATTGTATGATCCGAAATTTTGACCATTTTTAGTTTTTGCTAGTAAAAACGTTAAAAGTGAAAATTTCGAAAAACGCCGAAATGGGTATCTACTTATTTATGATACACTATTACAATATACAATCATCAGATCTAATATTTAATGCAGTTAAAGGTTAACTGGTAATGTTTTTCTATATTAAGTAATTAAAAAAATCATCTAGATACGAATTATATGCAGTGGATCCTAATGATAATACTTATTATTTAGATATGTATTATTATTCAGAACCCATTACTCTGTGCTGGGATTAACTGATTTACGAAATTTCATTTTCCCCTGTTTGAAATACGAGTATTTTACCAAAACTTTTCAGCAGTAGTAAAACTTTAGAATCTAAATTTTTCAAGTTCGGTTTGTTCTAATATTCATTCTCTGTTAAGAAGTAAAAATCCTAAATCACTGTGCAATCATTATCCCCATCAGCATGTGAACAAGATAAAAAGACGACAAGGATAGTTAAATGAAATTAAAAAAAGAATTCTTTTGACGTCCAAAAAACTGTGATTTTCATTTGGTTTTACTTAAAAAAAATTATATAACACAAAGTTGTTTTGTTATATTTTGTGGCTCCTTTTTTCGGGTTATAAAAAGATTTTAAAATTTAATTATAAAATATTTTGTAAAATTGGGAAGGTACAAAAAATTCGTGAAATAATGTGTTTTGGAAAATTCTTACATTTTGTCGTTTCTTTATTGTTATGTTACAAAAAAAAAAACTTTAACTTTTTTAGGATAAATTTAGTTTAACTAAGCTCAAAGGCAATTCATGTTTTTTCTTTTTTATTTTTGCTAAAATATATACTCATATGTGTACGAGTATATACAAAAGAAAAGAAAAAAGGCAATATGCAACAGCTACCCAAAATATTGTTTTTTATATTGTGTGTTCGAATCAGTGTTGCCATATAGCCAGTTTTAACTGTTTTTTACAGTTTTTTGGGATGCTTAACAGTTTTCCAGTTTTTTCATGTAAAAAACAGTTTTTTTTTTTAATTCAAAGATTTTTTTACAGTTTTTTCATATTAAATCGGCACATTTGTTTCATTTACAATTTTTTTTTATTTTTTTAACTAAAATTTAAGAATTAAAATATAAAAGTGTTTATGCATAAGAACTTGAAAACTTTATAACACGTTTATAAATATGAATTTTGTATAAAATATTTGTTTTATAATCCATTTATAAACTTAGAAAGTGATTATGCCTATGACCCAAAAATTACAATAAAAGTTTCATATTGTAAAAAATTAGGTACAAATGGAAACATAAATTAATTTAAAAATGCGAATATAATACTACAAAATATGCCTACTGGATAAATGAACAGTTTTATTACAAATTTCATCAAAAATTAGCACTAAAATAAAATTGGCTAAACCAAAAAAAATGTCCGTCGGATCTATAATGTGTCAGATAGACACATCATAGATCCGACGGAATTTTTTTTTAGCAGAATGAAGGATAATTTAGAAATTTATATTTTTTGAAAAAATTTTTAAAACAATGTCTCATCAAAAAAGGCCGAAATTTATTTTTTATTTTTGTTTTTAATAAATATTTGCCAATTCTGGATAACAATTTACTATTATTTTTTCAATTATGATCAAGGAAAATTCAAAAAAAAGTAATTTTTTCAAACAAACAATTCCCGACATAACACAATACGCAGTCAAATGAAAGGTAGTTTTATGTGGAATGCAAATCCATAAAGAATATTTTGAGTTACAACATTGAGCAGTAACCCCCCGTCTCCACATGCAAGTAAATGGTTGCAAGTTGAGAATACGTATTATCAGTGAAAATTTCGAAAATTACCGAAAAAACATGAACATTTTACATATGTCCACACTACTTGCTGCAAGTTCATTTTTAAAATGTCGTCGAAGCCATAGGTTGTCACTAAATAGCACTCCAGTATTGCCAAGTATTCAATATTCTAACAAAGCTGGGGAAAAAATTTGTTCTTAACAATTTTTTTTTCAAAAACTTTTAAAATTTATATTTTAAATTACCATGAAGATATCCCGTTGTGTTCTTTTTTACTTTTTTTAACAAATAAATACAAAATCAGTTGCATTACAACTTTTACTTTACCAAATACTAGTAAATTAATAGAAAACGATACTAGGCAACACTGTTTTCTTTATTCTGTCATTTCACTTGCCGCAAGTATCAAAAATCCACTGTCTTCAAAATGTACTTGCAAATTGAGCCGCAAGTCGTATAAGTGTGATAGTATTCGTGAAAAAGTGTGAGTGTATTGAGTTTTTCGAACTTGCACTTGCATGTAGAAACGGGGGGCAAAGTATTCTATCCTAAGTCAGGGTTTAATAAAAATGGTTCACATCTAGGAAGGGTGATTCTATGAACATTTTTTAACTTCAGATTCGGGCCTAGGAGACCAAAATTCTTAACAAAAATGTTTTATTAGGAGGCTGTGCAAAAAGTCGATTAATATAAATGCCAAAGGCAATTAAATTATTCAAATCTCGATATTTTGAAAATTGAGACCCTGGGATAACATTTTAATCCCAGGATACTTCGGGATCACAGAATTTCTTCTGATTTTTAAATTTTTTTGGAAAAACAGTTTTTCTATAAAGAAACAGTTTTTTTTTACAGTTTTTCTAAAAAAATATGTGGTAACACTGGTTCGAAAAGGAAACTGTCACTTTAGTTAGAAAATGTTTAAATGTTCTTGTAAACGTGCTACTCTATTACATGAAAATGTCATGCGGTGAATTTAGGATGAGAATTTAAACTTTTTCTAATTTTTGTATGAACTTAAAACATTTTTACTTTCTTCAAAAATTGGTATGCGAAATAGTTTTGGCAAAACTTGAAGTAAAAGTTGAAATAAAAAAACTTTAAACTTTACAATTACTATTTCCAAACAAAACAAAAATGGGCACATACATATGAGGCATTCCACACCAACTGCCCCGCGGAAAAAGTATTAAAAGTATCGCATGAACGTCCGGAGAAGCCGTGTTTTAATAAGGATCAATAAAATGACATTACAAATTTAACTTTGGATTTTAGTAAAAGCCCAGGTGGAATGTTGTATAAGAAATTTCCTGAAGAAAGTACTAGATAAATTTCCTGGAGGAAATACTAGATGTTGGTTGTCCAGGGTTTCCTCACATATTTTTACAATATTTAAAACATTATTGGTTCACGTGTCGTTAATTCCCAAGCGATTTCTATGCACTTTACATTTAAGAATTAAATTAAGTAGTCTTGTACTTCACGTGTGCCAAAATTCTGTAAATCCTTGATAACACACCTCAACAAAATTTCAGCGGTTTGAGCTTTGATACATGATTCATTTTGAATTTAATATATCGATTCTTAATCCTTAAACTACCCAAAATGTATGGAATAATTGTTTTTCTGAGAGTGGTTTTCAACAAATTAAAAAATTACTACCATCGTAACAAATATTCTTTTTTTGGATGCGTTTTGTATAGTATTTCAAAATAGGTAAAAAAAGTTATTTACCGCGTTTTTATTCACAATTTTTTCAAATTTGAGAGGTGAGAGACGAATTCGGAATAAAGATTTGGAATCAGCAGGTAAAATACTAAAAGTAAGTATCAAGCTTCTAACAGCAGCGACTTTTCATTTTGTAGAGGTGTGTAATTGGTATCAAATTGTTCTAATATTGGTTATCATTTTTGGCAGATTTTGGCTCCTTGATAAAAAGATAAATTTTTCATATTTTCTTACATGAGGCCAATTTTCGTAAGCTATCCAGAAACCTTAATCCTAAATAGCAAGAATTTGTGCACGATTTTAAGTACTGATGCAATTTTTGTAAGTTTTCGTAAAGTGGGGAAATGCACATCGAAAATACTAATATGTATCATAAACGATTCTTAGTCAAAGTTTGGTTAAAGCTGCACTTTAGATTTTTTAATAATCATCATTATGAGTTTAATTTATTAAAATATCTTATGTAGGGTGAATTGTTCTAAAATAGCCTTGGTTAACTTTCTTAACCACAGAAACTTCTATGGTTAAATTTTAGCATTGGTTAGAAGAAATACTTGGTTAAAATTTAGATAAGTTATTCAAAAAATATGGTTACCAGTGGTTAAGGCTAGTAGAGGTCTTAACCAGGAAGGAAATTTCAAAAAAAATTTTTTTCTTCGAGGAGACCAGTGGTATGCTATAAAGGAAAAATCCAATAAAAAAAAATTTTGAAAGGCGACCCCTACGTTTGGCAGCAAAAAAATATAAAAAATTTCTGCTGGGTTTATCGAAAAACTTCCTTAGCAAAAGTTTAATGATGTTTTGCGAGCTTTTATTTTTTGACATTAAGGTTGTACACTAGGGTGGTAGCAACGGAGATCTGGTGGGTAAATACTAGAACGGGATACTTGAAGTCAACGTTGGTCCCCTCGAGAGAAAAACATCGATGTATTACACTTTACGATCCGACTGTAAATGCCAAAGATATACCGAAAAATGTAAAATGGCGACCCCTACGTTCGGCAAACAAAAATAAAAAATTTTTTGAAACTGCCTTGCAAAAATACGGCGTACTTTTTTTGCCTGTAAGGTGGTACGGTCTAGTGGGCATATACGACTTAAATTTTCACCATATAAATCGTTATAAATGTTCACCACACAAATCGTTATAAAAACTAAAAAACCCAAGTAAAAAAAAATGATATGGAGCCATATAAAGTTATATTTAATTATATATAATCTTCTATGTAATTAGATATAATTATATCCGAAAAATGAGAACGTCTTATTGTATCATATTGTATCGAATTGTATACAATTGTATACAATTTGGTACAATTTGATACAATTCGATACAATATGATACAATTGTATCCGAATTTTGTCCTCATCCAATTTCATAAAATTATATCTTTTTTTATAAAATTATATAAAATGTTATAAAAGTGGACATAGTTTGATACAATTATACCTAAATATTAACCCTATATTTTTACCATAATATATATGACCATATCTAACAATATACAAAATTATATTTTTAAATAAAAAAGATATACAATATCTGGAGATCAGACCTGAGGGATTTCAATTACAATTACTTGTAATTTGTAATTGAAATTACAAGTAATTGTAATTGAAAATTTTCGATTACAAATTACTAGTAATTGTAATTGAAAGTGATTTCAATTACATTTAGAATTAAAAAGTGTTTTTTGTTAAAATTTTGTAGAAAAATCTGACTGGGATAGGTTGCATAGGCATGGATGGATGCGTATAAAAAGAATACGTCATGTTGGGCTTACCCCTAACTTGTGCTTTTTGTCATTATTTATTTTCCCAAAAAATGTAATTGACATTTTTCAAATTACAAATTACTTGTAATTGTTCTTTTTTGAATTACAATTACAAATAATTTGTAATTGTAATTGAGTTTTTTTCAATTACAATTACATGTAATTGTGTAAATGAATGTGTAATTATTTACAAAATGTAATGATTAACCCCAGGTCTACTGGATATCCTATAATTTCGATAAATCTTCCATTACTTTTATCCAGATTTACCATGACAGTGCATTAAACATGAACAAATTTTTCTTTGTTTTTAGAAATTTTAAAATAAGGTTAACAACACTGAAATTTTTAACTTAATAGGATTGTGATATACAACCAAGATATAAGAGATCAGTCAAGTGTGCGTTATAGTATAGAGAATTCCATATTAAAGCTTCAGTATTGTTAATTTTATGGGCGCGTTAGCCATTTTGACTCTCGCTCCTAAACAAAAACAAATTACTCACGCACGAGCATTTCGTGTCTTACTCACGCAGACATGAGTATATTAAAAACTTACTTACAATCAGAAAATTCTCACGCAAAACAGTAAAAATTACTAAAAACATATGATGCAAAAAATAAACTCACACACGAATCATGCACGGGTTATATATTCTTACTCACGCTCACGTACGAATTATATATTCTCACGCTCACGGGCGAATTACTTTGGTATAGTAATTATTACTCACGATCACTTGTGAATTACTTCACTCACGATCGTGTCATGCGCCAATCCCTAGTAATTACTAAATCTAAAACTAGTTCAAAATCATTTTTTTATATGGAACCACATTTAATACAATACGATTTTAAAAGGACCTTATACATATATTTTTATATAAAATCACTTTGAAAAAATTGCTAATGTGGGATGATATATAATTAAAAATGATTTTATAAAGAACGTTATATCGTTATATATAAAAGAAATCATGAAATATTGTAGATATGAAACCATACTAAGTTATATATGGGTTCTTATGCGTCAATATATAAACATATATAACACCTATTATATAATATTTCTTAAATGGCTCCATATATAGTTTTATATTATTATGTATAGTGTCATACTAAATTATATATAAACGTATATCTAATTATATCTTTTATATATTACATTGTGTACTTATATATAGCACATACACTTATATGTAGGCCAGTATGTAATAATATAAAATCACATATGTCTCAATATTAAAACCTTTGAGGAAAAAATATTTAATATAGGACTATATAAAAGTCTATATGCTTCAATTTAAAAGCATATGTGGCCATATCTAACTATAAGTTACTATATGTAATTACATAAAATAATATATGATTATATCAAAACTTTTTTACTCGGGAATATAAAATAAAATATAAAAGCAAGCATTTTTTTATAATGCCCATTGAGTGGAATTTTTTTACAGAGTTTTATTTTAATTTTATGTGGAAGTAAAAACGAAAGATTTTACATTTTATGAAATTTTTGGGTACTCCGTTTTGTGAACAACTTTTATACGTGTCAGAAAATAAAAAAAAATACAGCGCCGAGTAAAAACAGTTACATATAATCGTATAAAATGCGATTAAGTTATATCTGTATAAATATACTGTTTCATCCGAAAAATGGCCCGATGTAATTGTATCAGTTGTTTATCAGTTTTTATCTAATTGTATTAGTTTAGATCTCAACTAATAAAATTATACATTATTCAGATGAAATTATATCCAATTTTTGACCTGATACAATTTTAGCGGTTTATATCTAATGGTATCTGTTTAGATCGTGGTTGGTACAATTTTATATAAATAAAATATATTTGTATACGACATTTGCCTTATATAATTGTATCAAAATTTTAAAGCAGATCTAATTGCATCAAGTCAAAATTAAGATATAACTATATAAGTTTGTATAGTAATGTATCAATTTGGATCTAAACTAATACCATGCGACATAAACCCATAAAATTGTATCAGGTCAAAAATCAGATAAAATTGCATATGCTTAATATATAATCTAATCAGTTAAGATCTAAACTGATACAATTAGATAAAATGTGATAACCAACTGACACAATTATATCGGGCCATTTTTCGGATGAAATGGTATATGGATCACATTAAGTTATATATTACCATATAAAGTTGCATATTAATTTTTTTTAATAGGGGAGTTACAAATTTTATTCAAATAAAGATTTAATATGAAAAATTAAAAAAATTAAAAGTGGCAGAACTGCAGTTTATAGGGTTTCGTCCAAAAAAAGACCCCCTCAGGAATTAAAAACTAAAAAAACCGAAATTACCGAAAAACCCCACGGGCAAAAAACGGGGGAACATAGTAATATGTAAGTGTGGGTACTCAAATTAAAAAAATTGTCTCACGATTTCATCTAAATCTAAAATCTAATATCCCGTGTAAAAAAGATCAGATCTGGTCAGATCTCAGTACATCTTACCAGATCTAATTATATCTCAAAATTGGGGACAAATTTGAGATCTAATTAGATCTAAGCATATCTTGCGCAATTGTACACATCACTTTAGACTTGAACAGATTCGGCACTAGATCTGATCAGATCTTGCCATAAAGTATTATTACATATGCAATATCTGATTATCTTTGATGAGATCTGGTACAGGATCTAATTAGATTCAATCATATCTATTTAGATCCAAAAAGATCTGATCAGATCTAAACTTTTTTATACGGGATGACAATGTTATATTAGAATTTGGACTTGAGGTAGAACAATACTTTAACTACCCAGCAAAAAAAGAGATGCCGAAGCAGTAGAAAAAGCACTACAATTGATGATCTAGATGTACTTCTTTTTTTAACATAAACACTAATGATTTTAACATTGAGTTGTCATAGTAGAAAAGTACACCCACTTTAACATTTTTTCAGTACTTTTTGAACGAATGCAAAGGAAGCTCTTTTGCACCAATTAAAAGTTAAAAAAAATTATATTTTTTTTGTTTTACAAAAGTTTTTTAATTGCCTCCACCGGATATCGAACTTGAGACCTCACGATTGCTAGTCTACCGCTCTACCGCTGAGCTATTCTTTGATATGAAAGGCATAAAAACACCACTTTGTCATGGCGAGATATTGTGCTTTATTCTCTTCAATAAAAGTGCTTATTAAACAAGTGTAAAATGTGCACTCCAATTCAATATTGTTTTCAGTACTATTTTTACAGGTGCATAAATGTGTATTTTCACCATTTTTTTATATACACATTATTTTAAAAATTTAAAAATTAAAAAAATATGGAATTTAAACAAATTTATTATAAATGTTAAAAAAAAAATTAATAGAATAAAAAGATAAAAAAACGAGTAAAAAGGTTAAAGTCGGGAATGCCGACTATACAATACCCTACACCAGTCTGGTTAAAAGCCAACTAATGTTTGGATCCGAAATTCGAATGGGTTAAAATGGGACTTGTGTCAAAATTTTCTATAATGTGAGTCAGCGAACCAAATTTCATTCAAATATCTTAATATTTGCGACCTACAGTTTGTAACCAAGCTAATTTTGGGGGGGGGGGGACCCTTATATGGGCACTAAGTCTAAACAGTAACCGGTGTTAACCAAAATAAATAGGCTCCGTCCTTGGGCCGACATAAGTCGGTGTACCAAGTTTCATCAAAATATCTTAATATTTGCGACCTGCAGCGTATAAACAGTATAATTTTGGTAGGACCATTATATGGGCACTAGGTCTAAACATGGACCGATGTTCGAACGGTGGACAGACAGACGAACGGACAGACGGACATCGTTAAATCGAAATAAAAAAAAATTCTGAGTCGGTCGGTATACTATAAGGTGGGTCTGGGACCAATATTTTTGGTGTTACAAACATCAGCACATACTTATAATACCCTGACCACATAGGTGTAGGGTATAAAAATATTGGTCCCGCCGGGAATCGAACCAGCGACCCTCTGTTTGGAAATGCCAAATGATACCAAAATCATTTTACGACCCGGGGTAAAAATCTTAATATGGTGTCATATATAATTATATCTTATTTTATAAGTCCCCATATACAACCACATACAGCTTGATCCGAAAAATGGGTCATCTACATGCATATAATTATATAAAATTAGATATAATTTGATACAATTTGATCCGAGATTTGTCCATATCCAGGACATCATATCATATCTAATTCGATATAAAAATATCTGATTTTATATAATTTTGTTTGATAGTAGGTATACTTTTTATGCATAACAGCTATTAAATAGACATTGAAATTTGTATGGTTTGAACAATTTTAAAGCCCCAAATTTTATAACATAAAATAAAAATTTAGTTGAATGCTTTTGTCTTCTAAATCGTACGCATCATTTTTTAACATGATCTTATATGAAAAAAAATCACGTGAAAATTATTTGGCTATGGAGTAAGTAACTCTTAATTTGCAGACTACTAAATTTGATGTTGAACTATATATTAATTTCTACGGGATTATATAGAAAGTTATATAAAATTACAAGAATATATTTTTAGTGTGACGACACATACAGTGTTATATAACTTAGTATCGAACTATATATAATCATATCGGTCACTACATATATTTTGATTAGTTTTATATGGCTTATATAGTTATATATGGAGTCAGATTTGAGGATATGTAATAACATCATTTACCATACAAAAAATTCGTTAAGAAAATAATATCAGATGTAGTTGTATATAATGATATGTGTCTTAAAGTGACTCCCTTCATTGTCAGATATAACCCGATCACATTATATATGACAATATATAACTATTTTTACTCGGGACCACTTTTAGAGCAATTACACATTAGAAGCAATACTTAAGTGATTTTTTGGATGTTCAGAAGTAATTCTAAAAAGTTGTTTAGTATGACTTCTGAAACAGCAGTAAAAATACTCTAACGGATACTTGTGAAGGAGTGAAAGAAGTAGTTTGTAAAGCATTATCTCTAATTTTTTTTTGCTGGGTAAATATATAAAAATAATTTAATTTTGAAATTCTCGTATTGAGCTTATTTCGGATGGAACTAATAAATATATAAAACATTCGTTCCATCCGCTTTCCTCTTAGTTAAAAATTTATAGTTTTGCTTTTTTTTAATGTATGGTGCGGCCCTGTATAATTTATTAAAAATCACAATATGGCCCTCGGTGACAAATTTTGACCAAAATGGGGTTTTGATGACAAAATCATTGTTGATGTTATATCCATCTATGACATCAATTTGGAAACAAAATATTCATTCTTTGCCACTTTTTTGAAACATTTTATATTTTTCCATTGTGTCATACCCGAGTAATAAAGTTATATATGAAATTATATAACTTAACCTAGACTAATATGTTGACATATATGTAGTTAAGTTTGACTCTATATCTTTGCGGATATAATTATATATAGCTTTTAGTTTTTCAAAAATTTCAGTTATGATGTCATATGTAGATCAGTATTAATATATATGCCCCGTATGTACTATCTACCCGAGTAAAAAGGTGTATATAAAATTATATGTGAATGATATATTTGCAATATGTAACTGGATATAATTTCATCCGTAAAATGGTTATATTAAATTGTATCAAATCGAATATAATTGTATTTACAAGGATACAAAGTTATATCAAATGATAAACTTATATCCGAATTTTGTCCCGATCAAATTGGATATAAGTTAATACAATACGATATGATTAAATTTAAATGATAAAAATAACTTTGTATTGGAGGGTAGCAGGATTTCGGGTCCTACTCACTCAGTGGTGTGATGAAAATCGAAAACGAACAGTTTTTCAATCTAGAATAATTAGTTTCGCGAAATTCAAATTATTATTTATCGTTTTATTTGACGCCGGACATCTAAATTAGGAAATAAAAAATAATTGGTATTGTACAGAACGTAAAATATTTACCATTGAAAATCAGATCGTTTTCGTTTTCTATATTCATCACATGCCTGACTATCAGCCAGGGCTACTGTTGATAATGAGTAACTATTAAAGACGTTAATGTATAAATCCGTTATTCTGTAAAGACTAGATAATTTTTTATGAAATATGGGAATTTTCTTTGGACTTAGAATTTTTTTTTAAATGTGTTAATCTTTTTTTGTATTTTAAATATAATTTTAATGGTTAGCCCGGTAATGCACTTCTTTTTTGTTGGAGGCTCATAGTTCCCGATTTATGGAGCTGAGGATGATCTACAACAATATCCAATGGTTATTTCTCCACTCACAACTTATCGGACCAGAACAAAATATATATATCATTGGAAAGGAACTTGAAATACCTTTCCAATGATATGCAACATGCCTAGACTTATTAACCCATTATGAGCCGGGCCATGATTTTAAATGTTAATTTTTTTAAACTGGATTTTTTAAATTAAAAAAAAACTTTTAGAAGTAACAAAACTCAGAAAATATTAATTTAATGAAAAAATTGAATGAAACATATAAAAATTTGTTTTTGATCAAATATTATATTAATCTTGAATATATTAGTTAATCTCGCAATTGGGTCTGATATTATCTAATATATCGCCAGCTTGCCTGCACGAAGTGCTGTTTTTGGTTTTAACAGGTTTGAGCGAAAAAACTGATTTATATTATCCGTTTTAAGATATTTTATTGACATCATTTGCCCTAATGATTTACGATCTTATTTACTGCAATCATTATTAAGGCATATGATGTCAATGAAATTTATTAAAAGGATAATATAAATCAGTTTTTTCGCCCTCCTGAAAACCTGTTAAAGAACACATAACATTACTTGCAGGCAAGCCGACGATATTGTTATATAAAAAATAAAATTAAAAATATTTTTCGTATCTATTTATATATAAAATTTTCAACGGTTTTATGAATAATATATTCCTATATATACAATTTGCAATACAGCAAATACTGATATATGATTTAATATGACTACATATGAGAAAATTTCTAAAAAAATTTACAATATATCATCATATAAAAACATATAAGGTCGCATACAATATTTTATATTATCATATATTTTAATATATAAAAATATACACTTTTTATATATACACTTTTTTACTCGGGTAGTTACATACATATGCTACGACAATTTTAATACAGCCCCGAGTAAAAAAGAGAATATATAACATATATTTTTTAATATTAAAATATATGATAATATAAAATATTGTATGCGACTTTATATGTTTTTATATGATAATATATTAGAAAAATTCATATATTTAGTTAGAATATTCTTCTACCTCAAGTCCAAATTCTAATATGATATTGTCATATTAGATTTTATTTGTTGTTTCAAAAAGGGGTTGATCATTTTCATGATAGACAATACAATTGTTTCGTAGGCATCACCCTACTCTTCAGTTGTCCGCAATAAGAAAATGATAACTTTCCTACTCAAACCGAGACATTACATAAGGTACTAAAAATCAACGGGATGTGAATTTGTACTTTTGTATATGAACTGTCTGATTTGGTAAAACCAGCTATAAATCAACTCCTTTCATATAAATATATGAAGATATAGAAAGTCCGAAAAAACTATTTTTGTATTTTTTTAATGCAAAAATTTAAATAATTATTAGACAAATTTTTATAAATTTTCTCATATGTAATCAAATTTAATCATATATTAGTATTTGCTTTATTGCAAGTTGTTTATATAGGAATATATAATTGATAAAACCATCAAAATTTTATGTATAAATAGATATGAAAAATATTTTTGATTTTATTTTATATATTACTATATATTAGTTAATCTCAGACAGAAGTTCGAAACTCATTTCATCAAAAACAATTTTTATATGTTTTACTCAATTTTTTCATTAAATTAATATTTTCTGAGCTTTTTTTATTTTTAAAAGTTTTTTTTTTATTTAAAAACTCCAAAAAAAAAAACTAACATTTAAAATCATGACCCGGCTCGTAATGGGTTAATAAGTCTAGACATGTTGCATACCATTGGTTAGGTATTTCAAGTACTTTTCCAACGACATATATATTTTGTTCTGGTCCGATAAGTTTTGAGTGGAGAAATAAGCCATTGAATATTGTTAAAAAGAAGTGCATTGCCGGGCTAGTCATTAAAATTTTATTTAAAATAAACTTACGGCCTGTTTATCTAAAAAGAAACGAATATGATACGAATATGATACGAACGACAGGGAAACGAACGATCACGTAAGAAATTTGGTTTATGTATAACGATTAATAATTTTCGTCTAGCCTGACGACCATTACGTCCCAGCAAAATCTTTCATTACCAAATAAGTGGTTATATAATAGAAATTCGTGGCTCCGCACAACTTATTTTTTGGCGTCTAAACTCATTATTTTTGTTTGGCGTGGTCGTTTTTATAAGTAGTCACGCGTACCCGCTCGCTTACGAAAAAATGAGAAGTAAGTAGTTATGAGATTCTGAATAATAAGTGGTTACAAACATGCTTCCAAAAAGTTGAATTATAAGTGGTTACCCGACTGCTTACTTGATTCTTAAAAATAAGGAGTTACACAAATACTATTAGCTTCAGGAAATACATTCAGAGAAATTAAAGTTTTTGCTAGTGTGTAATTTTAGAACTCGTCATAATTTTACACAAAACAAATTTACATGTAATAAATATAAATGTATAAAATTTAACTTTGTAAAAAGTACTTATTTAAACTATTGCGAGTAAGTCATTATTTTATATTTAAAAGCAACGACTACAATATGCCATTATTAGGAAGTTATTGTTTTATATTATAAAATAATGCAAAAGATAATGATATATCATTATTGGTGATGCTGACAGTTCATTACCAATATTTTGCTGGGGTTATTTGGAATTTGCTTTCTTTTAAATAAAAGTATTACCTCTATGTGTTTAATGTTATTTTTAAAATTTTTAAAAATTTTGGTTTAAAATTTTAAATGATGACCACTCACTCTTGTTTTTTTTTTGTTTATTTTATAAGTCAAAAATAATAATTCGAAATAAAAGCAAACAAAGAAAACACATAACAAATTGAAAATAAGTATATAAAATCTATAAAATACAAAAATAATATTGAAACCCAGCAAAACCTTCTATTACCAGGTAAAGGGAAATGTTCTATTACCAGGTAAAGGGAAAAAAACCAAAAATTGTAACTACTTACACTTTGGTCGCATAACACATTATTTTAACATGGGGGTGTCATTGGGGGTAAATAGTTGCCTAAATCGTACCGGTATAGGCTAAAATAAGTGGTTACGAAGGAAGCAGTGAAATAAGTTGTTAATTGTAATACTAAATTCACTATTTAGCTAAAATAAGTACATGGTTACATGTAGGGAATAAAATAATGACTTTGTTTAAAAGTACACCGAGCAATGTAATTAGATTATAAATTTTTATTAAATCGTACTTTCGCATAATAAGTAGTTATGTTATACAACCCAGTGTAGAAACGGTAATGACATATCATTATTTTTTGGACTACCAGTAATGACACCCACTTACCTTCTGCATTATTTTAAAACATATAATAATGAGTTACTGATAATGACTTATTTTTATCATTATTTCAAATAGAAAATAATTTTATAGATTTTTTTTTTTAATTTTTTGAAATCTATTTTTAGACTCAATATTTTTTAAACACTGGTAAGGATATATGTAACCACATATTTTTTGCTTTTTTGTATGTTGGCGAGTAAGCTTACTTGTGTGCAGCAGGTCAAGTATGTTTTTATCTATTAAATATTACATGTCGATATAGCTCAGATGGTAGAGTTATTGACTGGCAATCTGTAGATCCAGGGTCGATTCCCGTACCAGCAAATTTTATTTAAAAAAAATACAATAAAAAATATTTTTGAAAATCTATTTTTAGACTCATTATTTTTATCAGTACTGGTAAGCACATATTTTTTGATTTTTCGTATGCTGGTGTGTAACCATAACTCATTATTTTTCGCGACATCGCCATATAAAGGTAATAAGAAATGTAATAACAAAAGTAACTAATTACCATTACCAAGTATGTAGTTACATAACCACATATCTAGTAATGATTTTCTACACTGGAAATACCAATAACTTTTTATTTTTACTCTTATTAAGTTATTATAAAGAACAATATCGGTAATATACTATTTTAAAGGCTCCAAATAAGTAGTAATATATCTCCATATCGGTAATTCATTATTTCATACCTAACACATAAGTATTGATGTATTAAAATATTAGTAACGTATTACTTTATATTTCTAAGTAAAACCAAGGGTAAAGTGGTACCCATTGCCAGGCAATGCGTGAAAAAGGTCAAACCCATTACCAAGGTTTTGCTGTAATTAAACGTAATTTAAAAAGTGTCAATACCAATGTAGAATGGGAATAAAATGTGCCAGCATCTGTAGCAATATACTATTCCAATTGAGGACCAGCAAGTTGATAAATGTGTTATAGAAATTTTGTTTAAAAATAATTGACGTAAATAACGTATATTGAAAATATTGAAGTTTCGCAAAAAACGTTTAAAGTTTCGTGTAAAATATCGATAATAAAATGTTAGTTCATTACCTTCAAATTCTTTTTTTTCTCTTTTTTTAATAATAATAAAATATTTTTGCCAAACGAAAAGCAATTTTTAATCGTCTGTTTTCGACACAATTTACAAATAATTTCGTGTTAGATAAACCAAAAAATTTATAGAAAATAATTTATATTATGTACGTTATCGTTTGTTAAGAGATATAAGTTGATTATTTGATATAACTTTGTATCCTTGTAAATATAATTATATCCGATTTGATAAAATTTAATATAACCATTTTTCGGATGAAATTATATCCAGTTACATATTCCAAATATATCCCTTCATATATTATTTTATATAAACTTTTTTACTCGGGGCGTCATATATATTTAAAAATGGTTTTACCGGAAAATATATAAAGTTGTTTAAGATATACTTAAGTACAGTCCAACAAAAAAAATCTAAGTTTTTATGAAATATATTTATGTTGATTTCAAAATACAAAATGCTTGCCCAAGTAAAATTTTTTTTATATATTTCGATATTATTTAAAATAATTTTATACATTTATATGTTTCAATGTATACACCCAGCAAAATCATATATTTCCATATATCTTCCAAAGGTATATGGAAATATATGAGATCATGAATGATCATACATTGAACTATGCATGGAATTATATGACTATGTATGCCCATGCATGATCACATACGAGCCAATGTATGATCATGTGTGTTCATGGGACTGTCCCTTAAAATAGAGATTTGTCGATTTTCGTTATTACACCCCCAGTTTTATTAGTTTATAGGTCCCAAATGGAAGAAATCGATTTTTTTTGGAAAACGTTAACCCGTGCCGAAAGTTGGACGAAAATGGCCCATTTTCGAAAATGTATATTTCTATTAAAAATTCCCAACATTCTAAATTTCGAAAAATTTAATTTTTTATTTCACTTATTCATTTAATATAGTCAAAATTATTCAGATATGGAATTGTGACTTCATCGGATATCATTAACCCACTTTTGCCTGGAATCATAAATGACATACGAATTTGATAAAAATTCAAAAACGTGTTCTTTTTTAAATTAATTTTAAAGATTTTTTAAAATGCCTAATTTGGAGATGACGATTGATATTTGTACCATGCAATAGTTGATATTAAAGAAAAAAAAAAAAATAAATTGTAAAAATGATAATTCGAGTTTGTGGTTGGAGCGACTGCTTTCCAGGACATTTTACAAAAATTGTTCATTTTATCAAAAATTTAACAAAATTTAATGTTTTCATCAAATTTTACACAGTTTTCAGAAAAGCATCACTTAAATTTGGTTATACTATAATTACACTGTACAACAAAATCAAATTTTTTCCAAAATTACAAAGTCCGGCCAATAAATTTTGATAGAGGAGACAAAAAAAAGACACGTGTATCGGCGTTTTGAAAGTTTTAATCTGGGTTTCATTTTAGGGGGAGGTAAAGTTTCCCACAAATTCAAATTTTGTATTGTCAATCGGCATAGAAAATCGAGTAAAGCTTACGTTTAAAGTATATGGTGTGTTCAGCAAATTTATTTAAAATGTTACGGAGAACATTTTCGTAGAATATGTTAATCCTCTAACTCCTCAAGGTATGGGTCTTTTTTATCCTTATTTTAAAAAAGAGCAAAAAACAGCATTAAAACGGATTTAAGGGGTTAAAATGTTCCGCAAAAATATTTACTATAAGTCCCTGAATACACCAAAACGGAAAATTCCACCAGAAAGTCAGAAATAAGACACAACAAAAGAGAGCTTGGGGATAATTTCGCATTTATTAAGAATTTTATTTTAAAGTACCCCAAAAATTTAGCATGAAAAAAATAGTTCAAATTTAACTAAAAATCTGTAATATCTCTATTATTTTACCTTCGATAGTAAATTTGGATAGGAAGTATTCATTAATCACATTTTTGTTTAGCTCTAGGCAATTCCACTTTATTATCATACAATGTGCAGCATATTTCAGCGATAAGCGAATGAATGCTTTTGCCTTTAGAGCATTCTTCAATGGGTGCACATGTTGACAACTGGTTCTCAAAGTAATCCATATGGGAATTTAAAAAATTAATTTTTGTTGACATATGAACGCCTAGTTTTTCAAAAGCTCTAAGCATGATGTCTACCCAGTAGCACATGCTCGAAATACTACTAAAAAGAACTAGTTTTCACGATAATAATTTTGAACCAGTTGTGTACTAGTTAAATACGACCTATATAGATACTAGGGGTTTTCATATAAACTCATAAATTCCTTGTAAACCTTGTATAAATACAAACAATATTTTTTATGTATGGAGTTTGACATTAAACTGATAAACATTACACCGTTTACGAGTAGAATACGAGTTTATATGAAAACGCCTACTGTTAAAAAAAATACATAAATTAAAATATGAGATTTGAAATTATGTTTTTTTGCATTTATATTTAATAAAAAAATCAGAGTTTGCAAATAAAGACTTACAATTTTTTATTGCGATTTGAATTGAGGTGAGGTGTAAATCAACTGGTACAGTACTGGTGCCAAAGAGTCACTCCATAACTGGTTTAGTAAATTTCTTATAAGTACCAGTATAGTTTCCTGTTTTTCGTCCTAAAAGAATAATTTTTAACAATTTGTGTACCTAATAGTTTCATTGAAACTATGCAGAGACTGTTTCAAAAAATTTAATTTAAATACGAGTTCTGAACAGTGTTGCCAGGTTAATTGGGCACAAAATCGTCAAATATTTTTGAAAAAATCGTCATTGTGTTTTGAAATATCGTCAAAATATTGTTAAAAATCGTCAAAACTTTAATAATCAAATATTTTTATTATTATAACCCTAAAATCATAATATAAAATTTTAAAAATCACTCGGTTTTCGGTGTCAGCTGTAATTTAAGAAAAATTCTAAAACTAGTTTTTTATTTAATTGGTGAAGTTAAGGAAACTTTCAATGTAAATTGCTTCTGTAACAAAAAGAAGTGTTTTAGAAAATAATCCTTTAATACTCTTATCTCCAAGTTTCAAACAATTTTATATATGTATTGAAAATTTACCATATAGAAGTGTTTTAGAAAATAATCCTTTAATACTCTTATCTCCAAGTTTCAAACAATTTTATATATGTATTGAAAATTTACCATATACTGGTAAATTAATTGTTCGAAAGAAAAAGTCCACTTAAAAAAAAAAAAAAATCGTGTCGAAAAACTTTAGATTTTAGTGTACTTAGTCTAGAGATATTTCACAGGTACCTACTTAAGAATTTACATGAAAAAAGAGTCCGATATGAGATATATATCCCTTCGAAAAGCATTATTATTATTAGAGATTATTATTAAGGCACATCTACACGGGATAGAAATCTCGTAGAGTTTGCGCTAAATTTGTCATCTCTGTCATCTAGTTGGCACTAATTTTTATCACCTCTAATTGTCAAGTATTTGTTTTTATTAAAATTGTTGTATTTTAAAGAATATTTTTTTCTCCAAATAGCAAAAGGTGAATTTAATAAACTGAAATGTTCAATAATGTTACAAGACATCCTAAAAATTGTTACTAATTAAAGAAATTATGTATGACAGCTAATGTCAATGGCCTGGAGATTACATTTCGTAGTCTTATACAGAGCTGCATTTTCATAAAGTCTCGCGAGTTTTCTATCCCGTGTAGATGTGCCTCTGGTGATTTAGGTAAAACTATTTTAAATAAAAATAATCACCAGATTCTGTGTTAGTTTTCCTAAAAAAAACATCAGATTCTAAAATGACTACAATAAAAATTTTATGATAAATATTTATAAATTACCGGAATAAATTTTCAGATTTATTAGTGGTATTCATCTAACTGCATTTATGCCCTCGTAAATCGTGTATTTTTGTAATCGCGTATATTTGTAACTTTACCTGTTTATTTGAATGAACGTAGATTTTAAAACTATTCACATTTCAATTTTGCATTTAGCCAATTTTTTGATCTTTTCATAAATTAAACACAGAGTTTTTTAAATTTGTATCATTAAAAAAAAAATTAAACAGAAAATAAAAAACAAAAAACAAAACAATACAAAATAATTTTATTTTTGACAAGATTCAAATGTGTGTATAAATACGAAAAAGTTTACACAAAAAATGTAAGCGTATATTTACGAGGCCTCGTAAACTAATTTTGACATTAATCGAGTAAACTTATAACATATACAGAGTATACGAGGCGTAAATACTTTAAATGAATACCTTCATTGATTTAGATAATGAAAAAATAACGTATTTTTGAAAAATTATTGCGATATTTCCTTGGAAAAAAATTGTCATTTTGAAGAGGAAAATCGTCAAATCGTCATTTGGCTAGTTTCGATAGTAAAAATCGTCAAAATGACGATAAATCGTCAAAACTGGCAACATTGGTTCTGAAGTTTGCAAATAAACTCTAACGGTGGGTCTCATACTGCAGGTTTAAACTTAGGTTAATAGTTAACCCAAAAATTTGTTATTGTTTTGTATACATTTTTTTGACATTTTATTTTGTTTTTAGTTAAGTTAAAGTTAAACCTACAGTAGGAGACCCACCGTAAAATGTTTTATTGTCATTACTAGGGCAAGTTTAAAATGGCACAAAAAAAGTTGGAATTTGGCAGGCAAAATGGCACGAAATAATAGCAAAATTGGCACTAAAAAACCCAAAAATGGCACGCTTATTCCAAAAATTTTAAAGTATAATAGTTGATTTAAGTGTTTTTCTGAATGTTTTTAATAAAAATACAATAATGAAGGAATTTACTGTTGAACTGCTAAAGTGCATTCGCCGTATATTAGCATGATTTAAAAAAAATCAGGAATTTTATTAAATATTAACCCTCTAATGCCCAAGGGCGCCAAAAGGCGGTCTTCAGATTTTAAATAGTTTCTGGCTAAATAACAGTATTTTATTAAACAAGTTGTATTATATCCATAGAAAACTAAATTACCCACTTTTTCGCCCTCAAACATTTTTTGTAAAAGGAACGGTTTTCAAGCGATAAGCATGTAAAGTGAAAATTTTGTAAATTTGGAAAAATTAACTTTTTAAAAAAGAAAAAAATATTTGAAAAATCGCCAAAAATACATTTACGATCTGGTATCCATTATCGATAATAACGAAACTAGTTTAGAATCTCTAATTGTAATATCAGTTAAAAATTTTTCTCCAGGACTCACAAAATAACCGCAGGATACGTCTTACGAATATCTCTCTAACTCAAAAACTAGCCAACAGATATTTTTGAAATTAAACACAGAGTATATACTCAGAGGTAGTAGTAAGCAAAACTAATTTCGTCAAAATCTATTGATGTTTAGTGCCAAATTCGCCAAATTTCGTAATTTACAAAAAGCGAAAATCGTCATAACTTCTGAAATAACAACATTTGATCAACGATTTTCGGTACGTAATTTTATTTGACTGATAGTGTTATTTATAGCAAAAACCGAAATTATTTCAGTATTGGGTTTCTAGATACGTCTTCAACCTTTGTTGTGCTATATCGCCTAAATAAAGCGATAAATTAAAATTTTAATATTTGTTCCATAGTAGATTTTCAACGCCAAATATATAGCGTAAATATTATCGTAATCAGAAGAAAGAGCATTAGAGGGTTAAACAAAATATCGTTTTTTTTTTTGTAAATTTTTTCCAAAAATTATTTACAAAGATTGAGTTTTTACTGAATTTTATAGCATTTTTTTAATGAAAAGTCTAAAAAAATAAACAAAATGGCTTTTTTGGCAAGGATTTGTGAAAATGGCATTTTTACAAAATAAGTGAAAAAATGGCAAAAATGGCATTTAAGGGCAAATGCCAAAAAAAAACTTGACCTGGTCATTGCAAATCATAAATACAAAATATTTTAAATTTCATTTGGTAAATGAATATAATTATCTAAGTAAGAGGAGACTATCGGTCTAATCTGCGTTTTATCAAAGGAAAAACCTTTGTTTTTATCTATATAATTCAGGTGGCAACCAACTGGTACAGTACTATTTCCAAAGAGTCACTTCGGTTCCGCGAGTGTCACATTAGTACCAGTTTCGGTCCCTATTTTTCGTCCTTAAATTGTAATTTCCAATCTAGTTCTACAACTAGTACCAAAGTGGTAGTTTGGCGAAAATTGCCCCCATCCCTATGACATCTCCATGTCAAATTCTACAGTTGTTTGTATGGAGAAGCGGTAGAACTCGTACTAGTTGCCTGGTTCAAATAAACTAGTATTTTATTGTTCTGCCCTCTTCCCAGATGATCGGTCGATCCCCCCCTGACGTCCCTGAGCTAGGCGGTCAGTACGGGTCATTCTGGGAAGCTTAGGTCAAGGGTTTTGCAACAATATGGTTCTGAACTAGTATTTTTTGCTACTGAGTACGTATATTCGAGCAGTAGGAGAACGATTTTTGCCTAAGACATTGTACATCACTTCCTTAATGCTTTTCCACGCATCAAGCTCAATTGGTGAGAGCATTTCGTCGAAGTCAGCGTTTTGGATTAGCTTTCTTATATCTGGACCAACAAAAACACCTGTTTGTATGAAACCAATTTTAAGGCTTTTAACAATAACAACGACTTGAAGAACACATACATACCTTCTTTAATCTTTGCTTCGCTTAATTTTGGAAACGTTTGGCCTTTTTTTAATCATTAAATTTATTTTTGGATTTATTTTATTTTGTTAAAAGATCCACATTTTGTTATTTAATATTCAAAATTTAATATTTTTAGCAAAATCTAATACTTATGCGCTAATATAATGTGAAAGAAAATTATTAAATTTTGTAAAAACGTGAGCACAGGAATGGAATTGAGATAAGTCCAAAGCGGATTTATAAAATAAATAAATCCGTTTCGGATTTAGTTTAATTTAATTTCAGAAATTGCATTCCCGCAAAATTTTAATTTCTTCTTTCACATTACAGTAGCGAATAAGTGTTAGACTTGAATAAAAATGTAAAAATTTTTTAAATTCATTAAGAAAATGTAGATTTTTAAGCAAAATAAAATAAATCCAAAAATAAATCCAAAAATAAATCCAGTGATTAAAAAAAAGGCCTATTGTTTTCAGAAAATTCAATGCTGATCCATTTGTATCCAGACATTTAACAAAGTTTTTTACCACACCAAGTTTGATATGCAATGGGGTAAGAGAATTTTTTCAGCTGGTACCAATGCTTGATAAACGATATTGTGCTCTCCTAATGTTCCCTCAGCTCTCCACTTCCATTGTTTTTTGGAATATTGGTCGCCCTCCCATCTGCTATCCCAAGAAGCATCCGTACTTAATAATCCCGGCCTGCATACCTGAAAGGAAACTAACGACTTTTAAATCACAACTAGGGTTTGGGGTTCGGGAATTCCCGGGATATCCCGGGAAAAGTTTGCCGGGAATTCCCGGGAAAATAATATATTTTTCCCGGGAAAACGGGAAATTTTAAAAATACTAAATTCTTTAAATTATTTTTGTTTGGAATAGGATTTTTTAATTTTAGTCATAAAAAACATTTTAAATACCAACACATTTCTTTGAAACACAAAAAATCTTTGCCAAGTAATTGAGCATTTCAACTAATAAAGATTTTTCGCATAATGCAGCGCAGTGCAATATTTGCCATAAAAGACTAATGGTTAACGAAGGTATTATCCGACATCTAAATTTGGTTCACAAAAAGAAATTGAGAGTCATGCAACTTCTCTTGAAGAAAACAACAACAAGAATAAAGTTCCAGCTAAAATTAGCAAAGTACCCGAAGAAAAAAGTGTAAGCTGAATAGACATTGAACGTTTTATGGTAGGGCAAACATTTCCTGAAATGGTATCCAAATTAGCCGCAGTCGACGGAATGTCAATCCGCACCATAACTAGATATTCGTTTATTCGAGAAAGTTTTTATAATAAAAACCTGGCATTGCCAAAAAACGAAACCGATGTAAAGAACATTATATTAAATTACTACAATCATGTAAAAGATATCATGATAAAAGAAATATTGAGCAATATTTCTAACAATTGGAGATTTAATAGAGTAATTTATGTGAAACCAAATGTTCAACATTCTGATATTTTTTACTTTGAATTCTCACTACACAGACTGAATTTGTACTGAAATATTGTTTTTTTTTTAACAAATATTACTTATATAGGTGGTTTCCATTAACAATTTTGTTCAAAAATATTTCCCGAGATTCCCGGTATTCCCGGGAATCAAATTTTTTTATTCCCGTTTCCCGGGAAATGAAAAAGTCCGGGAAATCCCAAACCCTAATCACAACAGATCCGCCACTTATTGTCTTCATATTTTACGGAGTCCAGTATTAATTTTGTAGAACCATAGCTTTCTTTAATGTTCATTCCATAGCCAATTGGAATAGGATTTTTGGTATTATCGTAATATAGAAGTACAGCTTTTAGACTCTTCTTAGATGAATCAATAAATATACGCCAGTCCTCGTAGTTATACTCAAAATTCATTGCATTCATTATTCCTTCAATATCGTTGCAATAAGCAAACGTGTTATCATCGTTTACTGAAAAGAACAGCAGAAAACTGTCTTGACGCTTACGAAAGCTGGTAACATTGACACCAGGTTCAAGTAGATGAAGACTTTTTAAGTCTGCAGCTAAAATTTCTGATTTGTTTTAAGACAGATTCAGTCTCCGAGCCAATGCATTTAAAGGCTCTTGCGACATTAATATTGATCTTGGGATAACTTCAATTCCTGTGTAATCACTACCTGCGCAATTAAAGGTTCTTGTTTCAGCGATTGTTCCATCAAGATAATGACTAGGACTTCGAAGTAGTAGCACAGGTACTGGGAGTTCGTCAGAATGCGGAACTGGGAGCATGGCTCATGGTATAGCTTGGTATACAAAACTCTTTCGCCTATATCTATTCAACTTTAATAGAGGACTATTTTGGCACACGTAGCGTCATTATGTTCACCTTGATCTAACCACCGCATAGGAATACCAAACTGCATTGAATTTCGTTGACCTTCAGCGCGAGTTTAAAAATAAAACTATAGTTTTATAAAAAAAAATGAATTACCTTTGGACCACAAAATTAAGCCGTTATAACAAATGCGACAGCAATGATTCGGCGTCCACAGTTCATCCGGAAAAACTTCTAGCTCAAAATACCTTTTATAGATGTCTTCAACTTTACTATTGAAAACCGTATCTTTATATTCCGGTATAGTATGTTTACCGCAGATATAGCAAAACAAATAAAATTTTACAAACAATTGGACATTTCTGCCACAACAAATCTTATTTACTTTAATTTTTTGTTATTTTTTAAGTAAAATACTCAAATCACAAAACAAATTATGGACACAATATATCCACCGCAAATTGACACGTTTTTGGTACAATAAGAAATATAGCATTTGATTTTTGTTTTGATTTTGCTTTTCATTGTTTTTTTTTGTAATGTAACGGATCTAATCAGCCAAAGAACAGCTGGCAAGTGTCGTTGCTTTAGTTAGATATGGTGAACCATTTTCAGATTTGACTTATTTATATCGTTCAGGTTGAATTTTCCGTTTTGGTGTATTCAGGGACTTATAGTAAAATTTCACGGCGAATATTTTTGCGCAACATTTTAACCCCTTAAATCCCTGTTTTAATGGTGTTTTTTGCTCTTTTTCAAAAGAAGGACAAAAAAGACCTATTCCTTAAGGAGTTAGAGGGTTAACATATTCTACAAAAATGTTCTCCGTAACATTTTACATTTTGCTGAACACACCATATACTTTAAAAGTAAGCTTTAATCGATTTTCTATGCCATTACCTCCCCCTAAAATGAAACCCATTAGGACTACGAGATTGTAAAGCCATTAAATTGATAAAAGAAACAATCTCAACTGGATAAAAATAATTATTTTATGTAACGTGATCCAGATGGGGTTAATTTTTATACTTTTGGCCAAAAACGCCCCACTAGGAAATTTACAGAATAACAGCTTTTATAATAATAATAATCTGATAAATGTCATTCTGTAAAATTCCTAGTGGGTCTTTTTTTTGTAAAAAGTAAGAACATTAATCCTATATGGATCAAGTTACTCAAATTAATTATTTTTATCAAGTGGAAAACACTTTTTTTTATTCATTCAAAGTGATATTTTTCCGAAAATTATGAAAGGTGTTATTCTGTAAATTTCCTAAAGGGGCGTTTTTGGCCAAAAGTATACAAATTAACCCCATATGGATCACGTTACATAAAATAATTATTTTAATCCAGTTGAGATTTCTTTTTAACAATTTACAATCTCGTAGTAATAATTAATATTAAGTTTCATGGGTCTTTTCTGACCGCAGGCCACTAAGGGTTAAATATTTTTTAAACAAATGTAAAGATAATTATAGTATAACCAAATTTAAGTGATATTTTTCCGAAAATATTGTTAAATTTTTGCCAAAATGAGCAATTTTTGTAAAATGTCCTGGAAAGCAGTCGATCCAAACACAAACTCGAATTATCATTTTTCAATTTATTTTTTTTCTTCAATATCAACTATTATGTGGTACAAATAGCAATCGACATCTCCAAATTAGGCTTTTTAAAAAATCTTTAAAAAAAAACACGTTTTTGCATTTTTATCAAATTCGTGGGTCATTTTGGATTCCAGGCTAAAGTGGGTTAATGATATCCGATGAAGTCAAAATTCCATGCCTGAATCATTTTGACTATATTAAATAAATAAATGAAATAAAAAATAATTTCGAATTTTGGGAATTTTTAATAGCCCGACTAAAAAAGATGTTATATAATCATATATCACCATATATAAACCCATATATATGTTCATATCTAATTTGATCCGAATATTGGAATATATAATTATATCAAACGAGATAAGCATGTTATCTAAACTGATACAATTTGATCCGAAAAATGGGTATATCTAATTGCATTAAATTATATATAAATACATATAATTTTATAAAAATTTTCAAATAAAATTTTAGTAAATATTGTTCACACAAAAAAATATTGTTCAACTTTTTTCAATTAAAACGATTTGTTAAATTATTTCAAAAGGCGTCAATTAAAAATTAATCCAATATATTAAATAATTGCTCAAAACTGAAATTTGCTTGCCATTTTTTTATTCTATCGCTCAAAAGCATTTCATAAACCAAGAGAAAAACATCAGCATATTGTTGTGTTTTTCGTTTATTATATTTGTGTAGTTGTTTTTATAAATGTTTATGTATTAGTAACTGATATTTTAAATTATTTTTTATAAAATTTTATAAATTCTCGTTGAGTTTATTATTTTATTTAGTTAAATATTTTAATTTTGCCATATTAAATATGAATATTTATTTATTCTAGAACATTACTGTAAAATAGTAATGTAATTTTTGAAATTTTGTTTAAAAAATTAAAAATTTTTTTAAACAAAAAATCGCAAAAAGTTTTCAATAAAAACAAACTATTTTTTTAATTTTCAAAAAAATTTTGACAGAGTCCTTATGCCTCAGAAAAAAGAAGAAAACTAATTTCTGTGAGAGAATCTTTCATATAAGTATAAATAAATCCATCAAACGAATGAAAATTGCATATAGGTTTTATTTAAATAAAATTCAATGTTATGAAATGCAAGCTAAAAATAAAGAAATATATTTTTTATAGTTGGCATGACAACTACCACTTGATCCAGCTGAATAGATTCTTATTTAGAATTTATACAATATTGATCAATTTTTAATACAATGCATTAATTTTTAATCAAATGCATATAATATGCTATTTAGAAGGTATACAATATTGATCAATTTTTAATCCAATGAATTAATTTTTAATCAAATACATATAAAAAAACCAATAAAAATCCTAATCAAATGTATCACTATTTTATTGAAAATTTATTCAATTAAAGAGCTACAAATTTTTAGTTGAATGGACAATTTTTGTGATTGGAGAAATTTCAACGATAAAATTTATTGAATAGGCAGTTTTCATGATTGAATTTAGTTTTTATTTTTTTGTGTGTTGAGATCACTTATTTTCATTCATATTAAATACTAATGGCCGACAGAACAGTTTGGCTAACAAAGTGGGTATTGGTCGATTTTTGGTATTGATAGAAATGAGGATTGAATGCGATTTAGGACGTTTTTAGGATGCAAATTGTCCTTAAACTTAGAATAACGCAGTTTGTAATTGAATATCAATAAAAAGCAAAATTCAAAACGAGAAAAAGTTGCTTAGAAAAATGTATGCTAATAAACTTGGAAATATTTGACAAAGTCAATTTTCGGTTTAACTCAACTTTACAAAAATTTGTCGGAACAACTTTGTCTAGTTTAGAGTTTTGGTCTTATAAAATTTGTCTTTCTTATAAAATAAAAAAAAAACTCTTTCTAAGTTTGTCTTCTTCATTGTTATAGTGCAATTAAACTTTATAAAATTTTGAATTAGATTTCATGTCATGTTATATATTTTGATATAAGATTGTTTATAGAAGCTTATACGCCATTATATATAATTATATCTAAACTATATCACAGATCTCTTAATATATGGCTGGAGACCAAATCGCATATGATTATACATAACGTCATATCAAACATATTTATAAAACCAAAGTGTTAATATAAATGTATATGGTTATATAAAGCCACGCATATAAACATTTATAATAATATCAAATCATATAAGATTATATGAAAACTTTTTTAGTCGGGAGTAATAAAATTTTTTTCCAAAATGGGCCATCTTGGTCCAACTTTCGGCACGGGTTAACGTTTTCAAAAAAAAAATCGATTTATTCTATTTGGGACCATTTCCAATAAAACTGGGGGGCGGGGGGGGGTGTAATAACAAATCTATTTTTAAGGGACACTTTAATGTTCATATATATATATGACCTTCTCCGAGAAAAGGGACCTAGTGTGTCAAAAAACGAGTTTGGACTTAAGAGTGGATTCTGGTACCTAAAAGGGTGTAGAATAAGATAAAATGAGTTAGATTTCTGATAAAAATTTATTTACCCCATAAAAACGTACAAAACGAACTTATAATGCGAAGTGATAATGCGTTATGAAACTTTAAATGCGTTCTTATCAAAACTTCATTTTCACACACTAGGTCCCTTTTCTCGGAGAAGGTATATATATTTCGATTTTCACATGGGAGGGCAAGAAAGAGCGCCTTTTTTAAAACTTCAGATGCAGTGGCATCAATATCTGCCGGGTTATAGCAAAAACTTCGAAATCTTATATTTTAACAGTAAATTTTGTAAAATTTAACCAGCTAAAATCATCAGAAAAATTTGCTAAATAGTAATAGCCTTAAAAATCATGAAAAAATTCAAAATTTTCGAAGTTTATTTCATTTTTATTTTAATCCCAATAAAAATCGAGCCTTTTGAAAACAGCATTTTACAATTTTTTTGAGCAAATATTTCTGTTGATTTATTTGCGTTCAACTAAATTTAGCTTAAAAATAACAAAAATTTTGAGATATAACAATTTGCTTTTGCTATTTTTATTCTACTAACATTTTCTGCAGATTTTGGAGAACATTTGTCATTTTCAAGTTACCAAAATTTAACTTAAATATAACTAAAATTCTGTAAATTTAACAGTTTTATTTTTGCAGTTCTTATTTTACTAGCATTTGGCAAAAAAAAATCTGCTAATTTAAGAGTTTTTTTCTGCAGCATAATTTTTAACTAATTTGTAGTTGCTTTTTTTGCTAGATTTACAGATTCATTTCTATGAGTGTACAAAAGTAATAAGAAATGTTGTAAAATAAAAAAAAGTAACTAGTTACCATTACCAGGTATGTAGTTACATAACCACATATCTGGCAATAATTTTCTGCACTGGGTAATTGAATATCATACATTTTTACATGCACAATATATAATAAAGCTATACCACCGGCCATGGAATGGACGAAATATTAAAAAAAATATTTTTCCTTATAATTTACGCTAATTTTCCCATTATAAGGCGACGAGTAGACGTATTTACATGTCTCCAAAATTAAATGAATAATATTCAAAATTTAGTTTTGACACAAATAGTGCTTAAAGCACTACTAATGATTATGAGTGGTCTAAAAGTTTGTGTGAAGAAATGTTTGACTTTTTATTATGCAAAAAAACATTTATGTAACTAAATCACCCAAAGCTTTTAGTTTAAGATTTACAGATGAAAAAAAAAAATTATGGCTTTAATTTTTTTTAGTGTGATTTTGAGGCCATAAATGCAAACGCTCCGGCCGTTTTACAACGCATAAACCTAATTTTTTCACATATCCTATGTTTTGCTCTCAACCTTTCCTAAAATACACGGGGAGTTGGAAAAATAACACTTTTCCACGTTCCATATACTATTTCACGTATGCTCTACTGTCCATGTATCTGTGGGATAAAACTTAACCATTTCCCACCGTTATTTATGTATTGTAGTTTTCAAATATCATTTTTTTTGCTTTGTCATGATTTTTGAAATTTATATAAATTTTGTACAAGCTGATTCACATGCCCTCTCATCGTCTTCTAACATGACGAACTAATTTGTGTAAAGTCTAAAGAAAAACTTTTATTTGACTTGATTTTGTTTTAGTTTTTCTACCAGTACTTCGCAAGAATCCTTTGTTTTTTTCAGCGGAAGCAGAAACGGTTTTGCGAAGTTAAGAAAATACTTAAATATACATAAATACTTGCATATATTTTTAAGAGTGGGTGGGCTTAAAAGTTTTTTATATTCCTGGAGCATCACTACCCATCAAACCATATTCTTTTTGCTATTAATGTTAAACTGTTTAAATTCTTGTACTTTTCTTTCAATGATGCCCTTCGGCTTTACAATGAACTTTTAAATACAATTTAAGTGCAATTTACCCTTAAATAAACGACTACTACAAATGCTATGACGAAGATGATGAAGACAATGATGGTGATGATGAGTATGTACAACATTTATTCCATTCACCCATTTAATTGGTTCTACTCGTACTGTGGAAGAGAATAAAGTGCCTTAAAGGCATCAGGTGGCAAGAAAACTAAATGCAGATTTTTATTGATTCTTTGTTTCTTACTTAATTGTTGTTTTAAGGAGAAGTCAGCTTGAGGGAATGAAGTTGCAAAGAAAACTTAACATATGTACATATAAAGCAAAGAAATCTATTAAATTTTAAGTTTAATTTCTGTAGTTGTTCATTTATTTTCATGCACTTAAGTGTTGTTTAAAAACATTAGTATTATTTGTACATGGAAATTTTACTCGAGAGACTAATTTGCAACACCTATTTAAATGATTTGATTAACCAATTAAAACTAATGCAAGTGTTTAACATTATTTGTATGAAAAAACTTTAATTTGTTTTTTATCTTTCCTCAAAATATAGCTTGCATAAAAACTATAAAATTTCGAGAATTTTTTATTAATTTAATAAAAAATATCATTCAATTTCATGAAAATTTTCGGATTTTAGAATTATTTAGAAAAACAAGAGGAATCGGAAGTAAGGATACCTACTCTTCTCAACAGACTCATGCCCAAAAAACAAGCCCGAAAGTCGGCCTATTGTGCTCTCTCATGTTGTGATTCACATTCCTATCTATGATTTTTTATTATACTCTCGTGAGCGGGATTAGGAGAAAATTACTCTCGCTTGAGTCAAAAGTAGTGTTTCCAATTCGGTTAATCGATTAACCGATTCCTCGATTAATCGCCTCTATTTCGGTTAATGTCGAAACAAATAATTTAAAACTCAAATAATTATTCGATCCGAATAATCGGTTAAAACAGGTCAATTAACCATTTACAATTTTAATATGGAATTTTTTTCTTATTTTTTTTCCCAAAACTTCATAGTTTTCTTAACTTTGGCTAAAAAATTACAAGAAAAGCTTAGAATAAACATAAAATTACTAAAATACCACAAAATTCTTTTAAAATTGAGTGAAAGATGTCGTTAAGCCTTTAGATACATTTTTTAAGCAAAATAAAGGTATTTCTAAAACTACCCAACATACACGAAGTGTCTGGCTGGATCAGCGTCGAAGTGCTCTATAGGCTTTAATCAATATAGTGGGCGATTTTTGATTCTGTTCTTTTAAAAATTAAAGCTAATATAAATTCTATTTACATGTCCTTCAACGCAAGGTGTAATTTTTTCAAATATGTATCCGACAACTGTCAACTGACATCTTAATTCTGTAGAAATCTACCTTTTCTCACATCTCCAAAGAAAGTATAATCGATTCAAAACCACATCAATTCTACAACATGTCCAACTACACCATTTTCAGTTTTATTTCAAAATTGTTTAAAAATGTATTAAAATTATCCAAATATATTTTAAAATTGTTTAAAAAGTTTCAAAATTGTCCAAAAGGATCCATAAATTTTTTAAATTCTTCCAAAAATGTTTTAAAATTGTCCAAAATCACTCAAAATTGTTCAAAAATGTTTTAGAATTATCGAAAAATCTGTCTAAAAAATTAAAATTGTCTAAAAAACTTTGATATTTGTCCAATTGCATTTCAAAATTGTACAAAATGTATTTTAAAATTTTCAAAATGTATTTCAAAATTACAAATATATTTTAATAGTTTCACCCTAGATCATAAATTAATATCACTTTCTGTTTAAATTATTTTCAAATCTTTCTTTGATTTGAAAATAATTTAAACAGAAAGTGATATTAATTTATGATCTAGAGTCAAACTAAAAAAGAACATTCATTTACTTAAAAATAAGAGATCAACTAAATATTCCCCCAATTATATTTTAATATATTTTATTTGTATTTAAGAAAATTATATTTGAATTTTAAAATTGTTCAAATACATTTCAAGATTATTCACTTGCATTTAAAAATTTTAAATCTGTATTTCAGAATTGTAAAATTGCATTCAAAATAATTCCAAATGTATTTCAGAAATTTCCAAATGTATTTAAAAAGACTCTATTTGTATTCCAAAATTTTCCAAATGTATTTAATAAAATTCCAATTGCATTTCAAATTTTTCCAAATGTATTTCAGAAATTTCTACTTTTATTTTAAAAGCATTTTTACAAACATACATGTTTTCTCTTTCATAATGAAAATTTTATAGGAATTATTATGAGACTTAAGAGAAAGAGAAAGCATGTATGTTTGAAAAAATGCTTTTAAAATAAAAAAAGAAATTTCTGAAGTTCATTTGTAAAAATTTAGAATTTTATTAAATACATAAATACAGAAGGGAATGTTAGCTCAAACTTTGGATAATTTTGTTTATTGTCAATGGCCCTTAAAAACGGAAAAAGACTGAGAAATTTAACAATTGTTTATGATATTCTTTAGTCTACTATTTTTATTTAACTAATATTTTACTCAAATGGAACTAAATTTTTTTTATTTCTTCAGGGGAGGAGGAAGAACTTTGGATAATAATTTTTTTAAATGCAATATTATATTTATTGTAGTATTGATTAAATATGCATTGAAAGAAATTTTGTATCCAAAGTTTTACAGATTAAAAAAAATATTTATAAAAAAATCTCCTAGTTTCAGCAGTTTTTTTTTGCCATTTTTAACTAATTTTTAATAGCTTCAGCTATATTTTACATAAATTTTTCTATTAGTATAAGAATTTAGATAATCTCAGATTCCGAAACTTTCAACCTTAAGGTACATTTACACGCGAGAGAAAACTGGATGGAGCGAAAACACTCCAAAATATAGCTCATTCAAAATAGAGCTAATTAGGGGTGATTTTTGTTTTATCTCAAGCATTTTCTCTCTAGTGTAGATGTGCTTTTTTAATTTGAAATTTTTTTTAAATACATCGTGTTCATGTGTCATGTTGATATTTAACAAAAACAGGAAGCTGTTAGTGTTTTTGTTGGTAAAAAGTTAAGGAAATACATTAATTTTGTTTTAAACGATTAATCGATTAATCGCCAATTTTCTCGAATAACCGACCCGAATAACCGGTTAATCAGTTTTAGTGATTTTTCGAATAATGCAATAACCGGTTAACCGCCTATGTTGAATAATTGGAAACAGTAGTCAAAAGTGAATCTTGTGTGATTATTTTTTTTCTTCGTGAGTTTGCGTGAGCCCATCTCTAAACCAAGTTTGGAATATTATCACCAGATAAGTGTTGAAACTAAATCCTTGCAAAGGCGGGACAGCCACATAGATAGCGTAGCAATACCCCGTCATCATCTCCACAGGCCCTACAATGGTGGTTTCGAAGAACTTTTTCTCTATGGACTAGGGTATTCAATCGATTAACCGTTACTCGATTAATCGATGAACTTCTTTCAAAAACTTGTTCGAGTAATTTCAAATGGCCCATTTCGAGTAACGAATTACTCCATTAATTTTGGTCGATTAATCGAGTAGTTCGAGTAAATCTAAAAAAGTTTTTTTTTAAATTTATACCAATTTGTTTTTAATTTGCTGCCCAGCTTAAAATTGACATATATGAATCCATACAGGTTAAATGTATGTGCGTGCATGCTCATAAACATGCATTCATGACCATACATCTATATATAAAAGAATAACGTGACTGACTGACTGATTGATTGACTGACTGACTGACTCAACATCGCCCAGCCCAAACCGCTGAAGCTAGGAAGTTGAAATTTGGCATGTAGGTTCCTCTTTCGGCGTAGACGTCCGCTAATGCGGGATTTTTGGAAATTCCTACCGGAACAGGCAAAAAGGGGGAAAGTCTCCCCCTTGACGGCCTGCCAAAACCCCTTTGCCTAGAAAGCTGAAATTTAAGATATGTGCTCCTTGGAGTAGGGGCAAACTTTTCTGGAAAGTACTTTCTATAATTTTGGACAGGGACGTTATTAAAAAGGGGAAAAAAGCCCCCCTGCCCAAACCGCTGGAGGTAGGAAGTTGAAATTTGGTATAAAGGTTCCTCCACTATCGCAGACATCCACCAAGACGGGATTTATGGAAATTTTTACAGGGAGGGGCAAAAGGGGAAAAAGGGTACCCCTTGACGGAATGCTCAAACTGCTGGAGCTATGAAGTTGAAATTTGGTATGTAGGTTCCTCGACCGATGTAGACGTCCTTTGAGATGGCATTTTAGGAAATTCTTATCGGGAGGGGCAAAAAGGGGATAAAAAAGTACCTTTTTCCAAAAAAAAAAGTACCTTTTTCCAAAAAAGGTACCGTTTTCCAAAATAAAAGTACCTTTTTTTTTTTTTTTTTATTGTGGATTTTTAGTTGATCTGAAGATGTTTTACAATGAGTGTTATTTTTGTTCGGTTAACGATCAAATATTACAAATTCTAAATAGAATTTACAATTTTTATTTTACAACCAATAGAGAAAAACTTATGAAAAAAAAATTTTTCCTAGAACCAATGGTTGACAATTAATGCATTTTCAAGTGACACCGCTCACTATCATCAGATTGTCTTTATGGGGTCCTCTATAGGCTATAATGTAGATTTTAGTTTTTTGTATATATATGTTCAATTTCAATGAAATGCATTTTGAGAAGTAAATTCAAACATTTTTACTTATCCATTTTTCATTATTATAACTAACGAAAACAACACGTGGCATGTTGTGTTAGGATGTTATACACAAAAATAAGACAACCGTGTAAAAGTTTCTTTGCTTTAGTTCTAAATGTGTATAACATCCTAACACAACATGCCGTATAAATACTAACATGTTGCAATTAAGGTAGATTACTTAACAATTTGGACTGTACCTAGGTTCTTGGTTCTAGGAAAGTTGTTTTTTTTTTTCATAAGTTTTTCTCTATTGGTTGTATAATAAAAATTGTAAATTCTATTTAGAATTTGTAATATTTGATCTTAAACCGAACAAAAATAACACTCATTGTAAAAGTACATTTTTCAGAAAAAATTACCTTTTTCATAAAAGTGCTTTTTTCCAAAAAAAGTACCTTTTTTCAAAAAAGTACCTATTTTCAAAAAAAGTACCTTTTTCCAAAAAAAGTACCTTTTTCCAAAAAATGTACCTTTTTCTAAAAAAAGTACCTTTTCCAAAAAAAAGTACCTTTTCCAAAAAAGTACCTTTTTCCAAAAAAAGTACCTTTCTCCAAAAAAAGTACGTTTTTCAAAAAAAAGTACCTTTTTCCAAAAAAAAGCACCCTTTTCCAAAAAAAAGTACCTTTATCCAAAAAAAGTACCTTTTTCCAAAAAAAGTACCTTTTTCCAAAAAAAGTACCTTTTTCCAAAAAAAGTATCTTTTTCCAAAAAAAATAAATTTTTCCAAAAAAATACCTTTTTTAAAAAAAGTACCTTTTCCAAAAAAAGGACCTTTTTCCAAAAAAAAAAATACAATTTTCCTAAAAATAACTTTTCCAAAAAAAGTACCTTCTTCCAATAAAGTACTTTGTAAAAATAAAGTATCTTTTTCCAAAAAAATTCGCTTTTTCCAAAAAATTCCATTTAAAAATATATAATTTCACAAAAAGTACTTTTTTTCCTCCCCCACGGATATCTCCACTAAAACAAGGTTTCTTGATATTCGGCATAGACGTCCGCTAAGACGGGATTTTTGCAAATTCCTACCGGAACGGGCAAAAAGGCGAAAAGTCTCCCCATTGACGGTCTCACAAATTGGAAAAGTGTCCCCCTTAACTGCCTGCCCAAACCACTGGAGGTAAGAAGTTGAAATTTGGTTTAAAGGTTCCTCCACTGTAGTAGACATCGACTAAGTTTGTTTTTTTGGAATTCCCTACAGGATATCCCAAAAGGGGGATGTTTCCTCCTTGACGGTCTGCCCAAACTGCTGAAACTATGTAGCCGAAATTCGGTATGTGAGTTCCGCCTTCTGTGTAGGCGGCCGCTTAGAAGGAATTTTTGAAATTCCTATCAGGAGGGAGATAAGGGGAAAGTATTCTCCTTGACGACCTGTCCAATCCCTTCTGGCCAACCTAAAATTTTAAATACGTATTCCCTGGAGTGGGACTATCTCACCGGCAACGTAGTTTTTCTATTTTGGAACAGAAACATAGTAAAAATGTGGGTTGAAAGGGAAAAATGTCCCCAATAACTGCCTGCCCAAACCGTTGAGGCAATGAAGTTGAAATTTGGTATGAATGTTCCTCATCCATCCCAGACAGCCGCGAAGATGGAATTTTTGTAAATTCCTAAAGGGAGGGGCCAAAAGAAGAAAGCCTCCCCTTGGTGGCCTGTAAAAACCCCTTCGGCTAGAAACCTGAAATTTCAAATGTGGGTCCCTGTAGTAAGGGCTAACTTATTAGAAAGATACCATTTTGAATTTTGGATAGGGTCGTTATAAAATAGGGGCTCAAAAAGGGAAAGTGGCCCCTTAAAGACCTGTCCAAACTGCTGGAACTAGGAAGCTGAAATTCGGTACTTAGGTTCCTCTTCCAGCCTAATTCCAACCGGGAGGGACAAAAAAAGAAAAATTGTCCCACTTGACAGCCCAAACCAGAAAGCTGAACTAGAAAGCTGAAATTCCCTCTCGACCCAAGTAAAAAAAATCATATGGAGCCATATGAAGTTATATTTAATTATATATAATCTTTTATGTAATTAGATATAATTATATCCGAAAAATGAGAACATCTTATTGTATCGAATTGTATACAATTGTATACAATTTGGTACAATTTGATACAATTTTATGCAATTCGATACAATTGTATCCGAATTTTGTCCTCATCCAATTACATCAAATTATATCTTTTTGTATAAAATTATATAAAATGTTATAAAAGTGGACATAGTTTAATACAATTATATCTAAATATTGACCTTATACTTTTGATCATATTATATAAGACCACATCTAACAATATACAAAAATTATTTTTTTAAATAAAAAAGATATGCAATATCTGGAGATCAGACCTGGGGGATTGCAATTACAATTGCAAATAAATGTAATTGAAATTAAAAAAAAAAAAACACAATTACATTTCATGTAACTGTAATTGAAAATTTTCAATTACAAGTAATTGTAATTGAAAGTGATTTCAATTACAAATTTCAATTACATTTAGAATTAAAGTGTTTTTTGTTAAAATTTTGTAGAAAAAACTAACTGGGATAGGTTGGATAGGCGTGGATAAGTATAAAAAGAATACGTCATGTTGGGCTGACCCCTCACTTGTGCTTTTTGTCATTATTTCTTTTCCGAAAAAATGTAATTGTAATTGAAATTTTTTCAATTACAATTATATGTAATGTATAATTGCAAATTTTCAATTAAAAATTACTTGTAATTGTGTAATTGCATGTGTTATTAATTTCCAAATATAATGATTAAACCAAAGCTCTGCTGGAGATCCTATAATTTCGGTAAATTTTCCATTACTTTTATCCAGATTTACCATGACAGTGCATTAAACATGAACAAAATTTTCTTTATTTTTAGTAATTTTAAAATAAAGTTAACAAGACTGAAATGTTAAAGTTAATAGGATCATGTTATACAACCAAGATATAAGAAAAATAGTAAAAAAAATATTACAAAATAGTAAAAATTACTAAAAATATATGATGCAAAAAATAAACTCACACACGAATCATGCACGGGTTATATATTCTTATTCACGCTCACGCACGAATCTCTTGAGTATAGTAATTATTACTCACGACCGCGTGTTATTCACAGAGATGTTCGTGACTCACGAACATTTCTAGTCACGCGCCAATCCCTAGTTATTACTAAATCTAAAACTAGTTCAAAATCATTGTTAACATAGAACCACATATAATATAATACGGTTTTATATGGACCTTATATATTTTTATATAAAATCACTTTGAAATAATTGCTTATGTGGGATGATATATAATTATAGATGATTTTATAAAGAACGTTGTATTGTTATATATTAAAGAAATCATGAAATATTGTAGATATGGAACGGTATTAAGTTATATATGGGTTCTTATTCGTCAATATATAATCATATCTAACACAAATGATGAAATATTTCTTATATGGCTCCAGATATAGTTTTATATTATTATGTATAGTGTCATACTAAATTATATATAAACGTATATGTAATTACATCTGTAATATGTTACTTTATGTATTTATATATAGCACATGCAATTATATGTAGGCCAGTATGTAATAATATAAAATCACATATGTCTCCATATTAAAACCTTTGAGGAAAAAATATCTAACATATGACTATATAAATGTATATCTGCTTGAAGTTAAAAGCATATCTGGCCATATGTAACTATAAGTTACTATAAGCAATTACATAAAATAATATATGATTATATCAAAACTTTTTTACTCGGGGATGGATTTTCGGAAATTCCTACCCAGAGGGGCACAAATAGTAAAAGTTGGCTAGAAACCTGAAATGTAAAGCATATGTTCCTTGGAGTATGGGCTCACTTATCGGGAAGGTGCTTTGTGGAATTTTGGACAGGGACATTGCAAAAATGGGGATTAATGAAGCGAAAAGTGCCGCTTAAAGGCCTGCCCAAACTGCTGGAGTCTCCCCCTTAATGGCCTGGCCAAACTGCTGGAACTAGGGAGCTTAAATTCGGTATTTGGGTTCCTTCTCCAACGTAGACGTCCCCTAAGACGGTATTTTTGGAAACTCATACCGGGAGGGGTAAAATAGGAAAAAACTTCCCCCTTGCCGAGTTGGCCAAACTGCTGCATATAGAGACCTAAAATTATGTATGTAGTAGGTTCCTCCTCCAACGCAGACGTTCTCGGAATTTTTGGAAATTCCTACCGGGAGGGGTAAAAACGGAATAATTCTCCCCCTTGATGGCCTAACCGAACCCTTCGGCTAGAAACCCGTAATCTATAATATGTTTTCCTTGGAGTATGGGCTAACTTATCGACAAGGCATTTTTAGGACTTTGGACAGGAACGTGGTAAAAATGGTGGCTCAAAAGGGGAAAATTGCCCCCCCCCCCCCACCCCCCAGAACATCTGCGTCTTTAGCTAGAAACCCAAAATTTTAAGAACGAGTGTATATGAAACACTAAAATTAAGAAAATAAATAGGAAACGAGTGGAATTGAAACACTACACAAGTGGAACGAAATGGATATAAACGTTGAACGAGTGGAATTGAAATTATAGACAATGGAAATGCATTGGAAGAGGGAACGAAAAGGAATGGACTACAGAACGAAGTGGAATGAGGAGCGAGATGGCACAGAATGGGGAACGAGTGGAATTGAAACACTGCAGTTAAAAGAGGAATGGAACGGAGCAAGTGCAAAGAAATGGAATGGAAAGAGAAGCGACTGATATCAATATCGATACACAAGACAGTAGGAACGAAATGGAATGAAACGGGGAACGAGTGGAATTGGAATAACAGATAATGGAAACGAAATGCAATGGAATGGTGAACGAAATGGAATCTTGGAAGGAGTTGCATTGGAACACTGAAATTGTTAAACAAAATGGAATGTAATTTGAATGACTCAAACTGCCGGAGTTTGGAACTTGAAATTTCGCATGTGATTGAGGCAGATTATATATATTTGGGATTTTTACTGGGAGGAACAAAAGTGAGTGAAGAACCCCTTTTAATTACCTATTCAAACACTATCCACGGAATATGAAACTTATGTAGCATTGAAACATACTCTCCAAATAGTTAAAAAAAATTTATAAAAGAGAAAAAACCTTAGAAAAAGAATGGAACTTATATTATATTCTGATATTTAAACTGCAGGTAACGAAGCACCGGTGAAACAAACCGACGCAGTAAATTTTCCAACTGAATTTGTGAACTTACTTGAATTGCCAGGTCTACCTTTACATAAACTGGAATTAAAAAAAACTTCAATGCACGCTAACAGCGTAGATACGTAGCTTTGCCCACTATCTTTAATATTATAAATCGCTTGCCAACCCTGCTTTACGTTATTTATTTTCATTCAAAACACAAATGAACAAAACTACTACTAACCTAAGTTCGCACTTTACCAAATTATCTTGACATACACACGTATATTGCAATTTGTAATGGATTCATTAATAACAATCCACTTTCATGAGAAAAAGTGATCAAATAAAGGGTTGTTCAATAAGAGCGCTACAAAAGTTTTTTTTAAATAAAACAAAAACGGTTTTGGATATCAATGAAATTCTTTATTCCTGTGAAAGTACGTTCGATGCCATTATGTATGGAAATCGCATGGCCACCACGGGCACGCTTGCAGAAGTCCAGACGCTGACCCCAATTTTCGACGGTTTTCAAGCATAAATCGGCCGATATTCGTACGAAGTTCATCAATCGTCGCTGGCTTGTTGGCATAGATCATAGATTTGGCGTAGCCCCACAGGAAATAGTGCAACGGCGTCAAATCGCACGACCGAGGCATCCAATCGACTGGACCATTTCGTGAGATAACACGTTCTCCAAACTTGGTTTGCAATAAATTGATTGTGACATTCGATGTGTGGCTTGTGGCGCAGTCCTGTTGGAACCACATGTCCTCCAAGTCCATATCATCCAATTGGGGCCAAAAATATTCGGCTATCATTGAACGGTAGCGATTCCCATTCACAGTAATGTGCCGGTCTTGATCATCACGGAAGAAGTACGGCCCAATGACGCCGCCGGCCCATAAACCGCACCAAACCGTAATTTTTTCGGTATGCAATGATGACTCATGGTTTATACAATAAATTTACCTTAACAATTATTTTATCTTAATAACAAATATTGTGTTTATCTAAAAGAAATTTAATTCTAAACTTTAAGGCACGCTAACAACGTAGCGGGCTTCGCCCGCTATCTTTAATATTATAAATCGCTTACCAACCCTGCTTTAAATGTTTTTTTGTTTTCATTCAAAACACAAATGAACAAAACTATTTACGGGTCCATCTACCTATGTGCGCACTTTACCAAATTATCTTTACATACACACGTATATTATCAAGAATTATTGTTATGTCAGAATTATTTATTTGTGGCGGCTGGGTGAAGGCTCTTATTATAAAAAACTGTTTTTAAAAAATAGCAAATTTTATGGAATACGAATACGACTTATCTACGCCGATGGCTTGAACAACAGACAATTAGTTGTTACATGCCCACGTGTTGGTATACTATATGATTTATATTTATATAAAAACGAGTAAAAAGGTTAAAGTCGGGCATGCCGACTATTCAATACCCTACACCAGTCTGGGTAAAAGCCAACTAATGTTTTGGATCCGAAATTCGAATGGGTTAAAATTGGGCTTGTGTCAAAATTTTCTATAATGTGAGTCACCGCACCAAATTTCATTAAAATATCTTAAGATTTGCGATCTGCAGTTTGTAACCAAGCCAATTTTGGGGAGACCTTATATGGAAACTATGTCTAAACATGGACCGGTGTTAACCAAAATCAATAAGCTTCGTCTTTGGGCTGATATAGGTCGGTATACCAAATTTCATCAAAATATCTTAATATTTGCGACCTGCAGCGTATAAACAATATAATATTGAGGGGACCCTTATATAGGCACTAGGTCTAAACATGGACCGATGTTCACCAAAATCGATAGGCTTCGTCCTTGGGCCGACATAAGTCGGTGTACCAAATTTCATGAAAATATCTTAATATTTGCGACTTGTAGTTTGTAACCAAGCCAATTTTGGGGGGACCCTTATATGGGCACTAGGTCTAAACATGGACCGGTGTTAACCAAAATCAATAGGCTTCGTCCTTGGACTGCCATAGGTCGCTGTACCAAATTTCATCAACATATCTTAATATTTGCGACCTGCAGCGTATAAACCATATAATTTTAGTAGGACCCTTATATGGGCACTAGGTCTAAACATGGACCGATGTTCACCAAAATCAATACGCTTCGTCCTTGGGCCGACATAAGTCGGTGTACCAAATTTCATCAAAATATCTTAATATTTGCGACTTGCAGCGTATAAACAATATAATTTTGGTAGGACCCTTATATGGGCACTAGGTCTAAACAAGGGCCGATATTCACCAAAATCAATAGGCTTCGTCCTTGGGCCAACGTAGGTCTGTGCACAAAATTTCATCAAAATATCTTAATATTTGCGACCTGCAGCGTATAAACCATATAATTTTAGTAGGACCCTTATATGGGCCTGTAGAGTGCGCACAAGAATGCATGGACAGACAGACGGATGGACGGATGGACGGACAGACGGACATCGTTAAATCGGAATAAAAAAATTTCTGAGCCGATCGGTATACTATAAGGTGGGTCTAGGACCAATATTTTTTGGTGTTACAAACATCAGCACAAACTTATAATACCGTGACCACATAGTTGTGTAGGGTATAATGAAGAGACAAAAAATAGTGTTTGTACTTTAACATTATAATAAATTTACCTTAACAATTATTTTACCTTAGCAACAAATATTTTGTTTTATTTTATATAAAAGAAATTTAATTCTAATCTTTAAGGCACGCTAACAACGTAGCGGGCTGCGCCCGCTAGTGGATACATAAATCTCCATACATGAATCATATATGACTATTCGAGTAAACTATGCAAAGACTTTGCAGAAAAATTTGAAATTTTGGTAAACAATATTAAGTTTTTGAGTAATTCATCCGAAAAATCAAGTTTGTTTCTTATTTTATCGATTTATTCTTCCAAGCGAAATTCGATTTCTGAAACCTAATTTTGGCTGGAACTGTAAGTTTGAATTCTTCCATGAAAACATTTGATAAAGATAACCAAATAACTTTGTTGCTGTAATTACACGATTTAGTGGGTAAGGTTATCGCAACGAATCTGTTTTAAAATCTGCTTACAAAATACTGGGCGCAAGTGTACTTAATGACAGGTTTCATATATTATCCCAGCTAGAAAAATACAAACGGGAAAGCGATGGCAAGGTATTTTAACAGCTGGTACAGGTACCCGAGTAAAAAAAATTATATATAATGATATATGGCATATATTACAATATATAATTATACATGTCGTTATGTATATCCATATATAATTATATATGACGTTTTTTCCGAAAAATTTTACTTCTATTATGCCATATATAATTTCATCTAATTAGATATCGGCCTTCATAAAATTAGATATGGCATATATAACTATATATTACATAACATGGTTGATCTTATTGCATATATAGTTATATATAGAACTATATCTTAATATATATGGTGGCATTTTAGCAATATATAATTATATATGGTATCATTTAAACAATATATAATTATATATGGTGACAGTTAAACTAGATATTATCATATATGGTGCCATTTAAACAATATATGGTCATATATGGTACCTCATAAATAAAATCTTTAATTCAGTTCCAGATATGATAATATATGGTACTATATATAGTGCGATATATATTTATATATGGTGTTATTTAAGCTATATATTATCATATATGGTTTCATTCAAACCATATATTATCATATATGGTGCCATTCAAACCATATATTATCATATATGGTACCATTTAAACCATATATTATCATATATGGTGCAATTTCAACAATATATACCCATATATGGTACCTCATGAACAATATTTTTAATACAGTTCCACATATGATAATATATGCTACCATATATAGTCCCATATATATTTATATATGGTGTTATTTAAGCAATATATTACCATATATGGTGCCATTTAAACCATATATTATCTTATATGGTGCCATTTCAACAATATATGCTCATATATGGTACCTCATGAACAACATTTTTAATACAGTTCCAGATATGATAATATAAGAAAATATGTATAGTGCCATATATATTTATGTATGGTGTTATTTAAGCAATATATTACCATATATGGTGCCATTTAAACCATATATTATTATATATGGTGCCATTTAAACAATATATGCTCATATATGGGACCGCATGAATAACATTTTCAATACAGTTCCAGATATGATAATATATGCTACTATATGTAGTACCATATACTTTGATATATCGTATCATTTAAACAACCCGAGGAAAAATAGTTACATATAGTCATATATGTGATTAAGTTATATCTGTATAAATATACAGTTTCATCCGAAGAATGGCCCGATATATTTTTATAAATTGTTTATCAATTTTTATCTAAATGTATCAGTTTAGATCTGACCTGATTAAAATATGTGTTAATCAGATGAAATTGTATCAGATTTTTGACCTGATACAATTTTATCGGTTTGATCGTAATTGGTTAAATTTTATATAAATAAAATATAATTGTATCCGACATTTACCTTATACAATTGTATCAAAGTTTTAAACTGATATCAGGTCAAAATTGGGATATAACTATATAATTGTGTATACAAATATATCTATTTGGACCTAAACTGATACCATATAATATAAACCAATAAAATTGTATCAGGTCAAAAATCTGATACAATTTCATCTGATTAACACATAATTTAATCAGGTCAGATCTAAACTGATGTAATTAGATAACAACTGATACAAATAAGAACTGATACAATTTTATCGGGCCATTTTTCGGATCAAATGGTATATGGATGAATCTAAGTTATATATTACCATATAAAGCTCCATATTGGTGCTATTTAAACAATATATTGTCATATATGGTGCCATCATATATGGTAACTCATCAGCAACTACAATATTAACTGTATTTCAGATGCTATTAATTGTATTTCAGAAATTTTAAATGTATTTTAGAAATTATGGAATGTATTTCAGAAATTTATTAATTGTATTTCAGAAATAATCAAATCTATTTCAGAACTTGTTGTTAATAGAGAAAAATTTCTAAATTACATTTCATAATTTCTGAAATACAATTGATAATTTCTGAAATACAGTTTGATAATTTCTGAAATACAGTTGTGAATTTCAGAAATACAATTAATTTCTGAAATACAATTGATAAAACTGAAATTCAATTGACTAGTTCTGAAATACAATTCATAAATCTGAAAAATAATTGATAAGTTCTGAAATACAATTGATAAAACTGAAATTCAATTGATTATTTCTGAAATACAATTGATAAATCTTAAAAACAATTGACACAATTGGAAATGGTGTACAGCGTTAAAAATATGTAAATAAAATTATTTTTAAAAAATATTCAATTTAATAAAAAAAAAATATAATTTTATAAAAACATTTATAGAAAATAAAATTATAATTTTATAAAAAGAAATTCTTTTGAATGGGGGAAATGTTTTTAGTTGATCTGTTATTTTTAAGTAAATGAATGTTATTTTAGTTTGACTCAAGATCATAAATTAATATCACTTTCTGTTTAAATTATTTTCAAATCAAAGAAAGATGATACAATTTTTACAAGTAAATTACAAAGAATAAAAATTATTGAAAAAATTTCGATCAGACCAGCAAGGAGAATGCGCATTTTTATAAAAAAAAATGCATAGCCGTGAAAGGTATCGAACTCGAGACCTTCTGAGTTTAAACCTTATTTTAACAAAATATTGTAATTTTTATAAAATCAGTGCTCTTCCAGTGTATTATTTTTTGAACTATTGTCAATATCTGTCTGGGATCTTATTTAATCCCAAATAAATGGAGATCTTACGTAGTACCCAAATATAATGCGGGATCTAATTTTAGCTGTCATTTTTCTGGATAGTTTCAGATGTCAATCTCCAAATATATTGCTGTTTCTAATTCGATCTGCAATTTATGGGATAAATTAAGATCCTACCAAATCCCCAAATATATCACTGGATTTAATTCGATCTGCAATTTATCGGAAAAGTTAAGATCTTACGCAATCCCGAAGTTATTACTGGATCTAATTTTATCTGTAATTTTTTGGATAAATTTAGATCTTACTTAATCCCCAAATATATTGCTGGATCTAATTTGATCTGCCAATTTTCTGTTCAGTTTATATCCAAGTTTATCCACAAATATATTGCTGGATCTAATTCGATCTGCCATTTTTTGGATAAATTTAGATCTAAGTTAATCCACAAATATATTGCTGGATCTAATTTGATCTGCCAATTTTCTATTCAGTTTATATCCAAGTTTATCCACAAATATATTGCTGGATCTAATTCGATCTGCCATTTTTTGGATAAATTTAGATCTAAGTTAATCCACAAATATATTGCTGGATCTAATTTGATCTGCCATTTTTCAGATCAATGTATATCTAAGTTTATCCACAAATATATTGCTGGATCTAATTCGATGTGCCATTTTTTGGATCAAATTAGATCTAAGTTTATCACCAAATATATAGCTACATCTAATTCGATCTGCCACTTTTTCGGATCCAATTAGATATACGTTTATCCACAAATATATTGCGGGATCTAATTTGATCTGCCAAAATTGAGATCAAATTAGATCTAAGTTTATCCCCAAATATATAGCTGGATCTAATTGGATCCGCCATTTTTCGGATCAAATTAGATCTAAAAATATCCGCAAATATATAGCTGGATCCGCCAATTTTCGGATCAAAATAGATCTAGGTTTATCCCCAAAGATATCACTGGACCTCCCAATTTTGAGATATAACTTGATCTTAGTTTATCCCCATATATACAATGGGATCTAATACGATATGATTGGATACACCCAATTTTGAGATCTAATTGGATCAGCTAGATATTACAGCAGATCTTAAACAATATCAAATTGGATATAATTAGATATTGCGCGAGATCAATTTTTTTTACTCGGGTACTGACAAAATTTTCTTTCCCATTTCCAATATGATAACGTCAATAGACAAAAGGACCGGCAGTTCAAAAAGCTCCGGAAAAGTACTGGAGAAACAAAATTTTTAACTTTGGAAAAACGCTGCCAAAACCAATAAATAGGTGGTTTGCAATTATATTTTTCAAAATAAAATTTAAAAAAAGTTCATATGTATCTTTTTTTGGCCCTGCCGTGATGTTTTGTAAAACAACAAAAATCAATTTGATTCTTTGAATAAAATAGTGATGGAATTTAAAAGCTTATCGATTCGTTAAAAATTTAAAAATTTAATTTTGAAGGTCTGTAGTTTACTATATTTGAAGGTACTTTTTAAGCAAAATAAAATTGCCAAAGAAGATCTTTATAAAATTTTAAGGAAAGTCTTAACTGCATATTTTTAGGAGATCGCTTTAACTTTAAGTAAAAACATTTAGAAACTGTCCATTTTGTATAAGCTTTTTTGCAATATTATTAACGAAGTACAAAACTTACAAATCCATGGCTTACTACATAGAAAAAGCCCATGACTCTATTTCTTATTTTTTAGAGGGGTATGCAAAACTTAATAAAATCTAAATAAATTCATTCGAATAAATTTTAGATTCAAAGTAAAATTTATTTGAATGCAGTTTTTATCACTAAAAAATTTCATTCACACATATTCATAGTTTTTAGATTTTATTTTGTTTTTTATCCTTCTCCTCCTAAGAAATCAAAAATCTAGTTGGGATCATTTTAAATTAAGCCATCCAAAATTTTTTTAGTTTTTTAGAATACTGCGCTAGATTTCAAAGTTAACATAAATAAATGATCTAAAAATTTTGTAAATTTCTACTTACAGATTCATTTTAATTGTTAATTTGTTATCCCGGCCAGCAATTTCGGAGCGCTCATAAATGAGATTTTTAAATGACTCATAGAAATGATTATTGTTTTTTTGAAAACACTCTTTTTTTGTTAGAAAATATGAACCCTCAGAAAATATTCCAAAAAGTTGTCTCTACAATCTAAAAAGCTGTCTCAAAACGAGGGTTCATTTTTCGGACTCAAAGAAGATTCCAAAATGATTGAAATTTATGAAGAAAATTTCGATTTTATACGTTCTTTTTTCTGAGTCATTTCTGAGTACACAGGGGGCTCTTTTGGACGGACCACTTTCATAGGAAAAAATGGAAAAATGTTTATGTTTTTGGAGCTCATTTCTGAGTCATTAATGATCATCTTGGAAGAATTGGAAAAATTCAATTCCCAGCCAGCAATTTCGGAGCGCTCATAAATAAGATTCTTAAATAGATCATAGAAATGATTATTGTTTTTTTGAAAACACTCTTTTTTTGGTAGAAAATATGAACCCTCAGAAAACAATCCAAAAAATGTCTTTACAATCTAAAAAGCTGTCTCAAAATGAGGGTACATTTTTCGGACTCAAAGAAGATTCCAAAATTATTTAAATTTATGAGGAAAATTTTAATTTTATATGTTCTTTTTTCTGAGTCATTTCTGAGTACACGGGGGGCTCTATTGGACGGACCACTTTCATAGGAAAAAGTTGAAAAATGTTTATGTTTTTGGAGCTTCTGGAGTTTCTGAGTCATTAATGATCATCTTTGTTTGCTGGGTTGTTAAATTATAGAATTTTAGTTATATTTCAGTTAAGTTTTAGTTAATTAAAAATGACAAATTATACTGTAAAATCTATGGAAATTTTTGCTAAATACACGATGAGAAAGCCCAATTCGGCGGGGGTTCTGCTTACCGAGAAAAGTTATATCGGTCCCGGCGTTTCACGGGTCAGGTTTAGGAATTGATATATATCGATTTGAGGTTAGTAAGTATGGTAAAGGGGAAATTGTCAATTTTTGTGCCTTTTTCACGCATATTCTCCATCTAAATGTCCGAATATCGTAAAGTAATTTTCAGCAAGTTATTTAACTCAACGCGTCAAAGCGATTTCGGACATTTAGATGGTCAAAATGCATAAAAAGCAGGGTTTGCAGGCAATTCCGCTAAAATACCGTTATCGATTCAAAACCTTTTCAAATGACTACCGTTACCCCTAAAATATAGTTACCGAAATACCCGGAATACCGTTATCCTTAAAATACCGTTACCGAAATAACTGAAATACCGTTATCCTTAAAATACCGATACCGAAATAAATGAAATATCAATACCCTTAAAAAACCGTTACCGAAACAAATGAAATACCGTTATCCCTAAAATACCGTTACCGTTATTTTTAATTTTCTGCTTTTGGTAATTTCACGCGGTTATTGAGTATTTTTTGTACTAATTTCTTAAAACACTACACTTCACCTAGTTTTTTAAAATTTCGTATTTTGTAAATCCCGGTGATGAACGCGGTGATCGTCCGTGCTGACTTACGTAGTTTTTAAACAAAATTACATGAAAAAGCTAATTTTGTAATCCACCAGACTGTTATTTTGATCACTTGAATTGTCAAATATTATGACGTGCATTTTTTAGGTGTTGAATGAAAAATAATGCAATAAGTCACCAAAAACTTAAGAAAAAAACACTAGAAAAAAAGTAATTAACGATAATTACGCTGAAAAACATATGGATAAGATAATCCAGTGGAATAAAAACAATTATAACACGACTTTATTTTTCAAAAATTTTATTGCAAAAGTACAGTGCAGAAAATGAAGTAAGAAACCTAATCAGCGATTAACATTCTGCAACTATTACTTCAAAAATTTTTCTTTTTCGACAATTTTTTTTCGCGAATTCTTTTTGCAGCTCACCACCAAACTTTGTTGTATGAAATGGGTATTAAGTCCCTAGATGGCGGCACGCGAAAAAAGGCTTTACGGCACTAAAAATTAATTTAAAAACTTAATCAGCGATTTAAATTCTGCAAACAAGTATGTTGATGGAATAATTTTCCTATTTGCAATTTTTGTTTCGCGATTTTTTTTTGCAACTAGCAGCCAAACTTTGTTGTATGAATTGGGTATTGTAGTCCCTAGAAAACAAATTAAAAAAAAACCGCCCTTAAAAAATTGGCGAAATAATAGCGGAACGCGAAAAAAAGACACACAATCAGCAATTAACATTCTGCAAACAAATATAATGATGCAAAAATTTTCAATTTTGTAAAAATTTTTTCGCGATTTTTTTTTTGCAAACTAAGCACGATTATTTTACAATTTTTAATTTTGGTTTTTTTAAATTCATAATATAGGGACTATAATACCAATTTCATACACCAAAGTTTGATGCTTAGTTTGCAAAAATAAAACCAAAAACAATCGGGAAAAAAAATTTTGGAAAATGGAAATTTTTTGCATCATTAAATTGGTTTGTTAATCGCTGATTGAATTTTTGATAAATTTTTTCTACCATTTGTTTAAGATATTTTGCACATTTTTCTTTTTTATTTAGATTTTTATTCTTTTTTAAGGGATACCAATAATAAATTATATGAATTCCAACAAAAAATGGATAAAATTTGTCTATTTTTGCAGAAAGATGGCAACTCTTAAATGTATGTATTTGACAATTCAATTGATAACGTAAAAATCAATCACGAATACGTAGTGATTTATAAAATAACATTTTTTATTCCCCGCGTTAGGTGAGTGTAGTGAAGTGTAGGTGATGTGATGAACGCAGGTGATTTACAAAATTAGACCATAAGTTGATAAATTGGTTCTGTTTTTAATCTCGATTGTTTTTTGTAAACAAAAATGCAGGATGCATCGAAATAACTGACTACCGTTACCCTTAAAAAACCGTTACCGATATAACTGAAATACCGTTAACCTTAAAATACCGTTACCGAAATAACCCAAATATCGTTATCTTTAAAATACCCTTACCGAAATAACCCAAATATGAAATAGCGTTACCCTTTAAATACCGTCACCGAAATGTACTAAAATATCGTTACCCTAACGATAACCGCATTCGCTTCGGTTACCATCCATGATAAAAAGGTACAAGAAATGGAAATTTCCCCTATACGATACTTACAAACTTCAAATCGATATATCTCGATTACTAGACCTGACCCAGCGAAACGCCGGGACATGTGTAACTTTCTTTGACCGATATAATTTTTCCCGTTTAGCAGAACCCCCCCCCCCCCCCCCCCGATCACTGATATTTGTAAAACGTATCCTGGCGTTATTCTATGAGTCCTGGAGAAAATTTTTTAACGGATTTTACAATTAGAGACTCTAAGCTAGCTTTGTTATTATCGATAATGTATGCCAGACCGTAAATGTATTTTTGGCAATTTTTCAAATATTTTTTTTTGTTTTAAAAATTTAAATGTCAAGTAGATGACAACTTGATGTTTTCCTTCTAGTAAAGTGCTGCGTTAAAGTTTGCAAATTCTTCTTTTTCTTAACTTTTCATTAAATCTTACTTTAATTTTTTTTTTTAAGTATGGAGAAAATATGCAATTTAATGAAATATATGCAAAAATATGCACTAAAAGTCATAAAATATCAAAAAATATGGACTTAAAAGCAAAATATGCATTCCCGAGTAAAAAAAATTGATCTCGCACAATATCTAATCATATCCAATTTGATATTGTTTAAGATCTGCTGTAATATCTAGCTGATCCAATTATATCTCAAAATTGGGTTATCCAATCATATCGTATTAGATCCCATTATATATATGGGGATAAACTAAGATCAAGTTATATCTCAAAATTGGGAGGTCCAATGATATCTTTGGGGATAAACCTAGATCTATTTTGATCCGAAAATTGGCGGATCCAGCTATATATTTGGGGATATTTTTAGATCTAATTTGATCCGAAAAATGGCACATCGAATTAGATCCAGCAATATATTTGTGGATTAACTTAGATCTAAATTTATCCGAAAAATGGCAGATCCAATTAGATCCAGCAATATATCTGGGGATAAACTTGGATCTAAATTTATCAAAAAATGGCAGATCGTATTAGATCCAGCAATATATATATGGATAAACTTGGATCTAAATTTAACCGGAAAATGGCAGATCGAATTAGATCCAGCAATATATTTGGGAATAAACTTGGATCTAAATTTATACGAAAAAGTAGATCTAGGTATATGTGACCTTCTCCGAGAAAAGGGATCTAGTGTGTCAAAAAACGGGTTTTGACTTAAGAGTGGATTCTGGTACCTAAAAGGGTGTAGAATAAGATGAAATGAGTTGAGGCACCCAATCATAACCAACTATACCAAATCGCATCTCCCAACTGAAGGTGTGTTCAAAGTGATAAAGCGTTATGAAACTTTAAATGCGTTCTTCTCAAAACTTAATTTTCACACACTAGGTCCCTTTTCTCGGAGAAGGTCACATATATATTTTAGGATTAAGTTGTATCTAACTTTATCTGGAAAACGGCAGATCGAATTAGATCGAGGATTATATTTGGGGATTACGTAAGATCTAAAATTATGAAAAAAATAATAGATGAAATTAGATCTAGTAATATATTTCGGGATTGCGTAAGATCTTAACTTTTTCAATAAGTTGCAGATCGAATTGAATCCAGTGATATATTTAGTGATTTGGTAAGATTGGTGCAGATCGAAATAGATCCAGCAATTTATTTAGGTATTAAAATGGCAGATAGAATTAGAAACAGCAATATATATGGGGATTGACATCTAAAACTATCCATAAAAATGACAGATAAAATTAGATGCCGCATTATATTTGGGTACTACGTAAGATCTCCATATATTTGGGATTAAACAAGATCCAAGATGCCAACTGTTCAAAAAATAATACACTGGCAGAGCACTGATTTTATAAAAATTACAATATTTTGTTAAAATAAGGTTTAAACTCAGAAGGTCTCGAGTTCGATATGCATTTTTTTTACAAAATGAATTTCTTTTTATAAAATTAAAATTTTTTTTTCTATAAATTTTTTTATAAAATTATATATTTATTTTTTTATTAAATTAAAATCTTTGAATAAAATAATTTTATTTACATCTTTTTAACGCTCTACACCATTTCCAATTGTATTAATTGTTTTCAAGATTCATTAATTGTATTTCAGAAATAATTAATCGAATTTCAGTTTTATCAATTGTATTTCAGAACTTATCAATTATTTTTCAGATTTATGAATTGTATTTCAGAACTAGTCAATTGAAGTTCAGTTTTATCAATTGTGTTTCAGAAATTATTAATTGTATTTCCGAAATTCACAACTGTATTTCAGAAATTATCAAACTGTATTTCAGAAATTATCAATTGTATTTCAGAAATTATGAAATGTAATTTAGAAATTTTTCTCTATTAACTATGATAAACAATCAACAAGTTTTGAAATAGATTTGATTATTTCTGAAATACAATTACTAATTTCTGAAATACATTTCATAATTTCTGAAATACATTTAAAATTTCTGAAATGCAATAGCTTCTGAAATACAGTTAATATTGTAGTTGAGTTACCATATATGACCATATATTGTTTAAATGGCACCATATATGACAATATACTGTTTAAATGGCACCATATATGGTATATTCCCTTTTAAAAAAAATAATATGGAGCTTTATATGGTAATATATAACTTAGAGTCATCCATGTACCATTTGATCCGAAAAATGGCCCGATAAAATTGTATCATTTGTTTATCAGTTTTTATCTAATTGTATCAGTTTAGATCTGACCTGATTAAATTATGTGTTAACCACATGAAATTGTATCTGATTTTTGACCTGATACAATTTTATTGGTTTATATCACATGGTATCAGTTTAGGTCAAAATATATATATTTGTATACAAAATTATATAGTTATATCCCAATTTTGACCTGATATCAGTTTAAAACTTTAATACAATTGTATAAGGTAAATGTCGGATACAATTATATTTTATTTATATAAAATTAAACCAATTACGATCAAACCTGACACCATTACATATAAACCGATAAAATTGCATCAAGTCAAAAATCGGATACAATTTCATCTGATTAACACATAATTTAATCAGGTCTGATCTAAACTGATACAATTAGATAAAAATTGATAAACAATTGATAAAAATATATCGGGCCATTCTTCGGATGAAACTGTATATTTATACAGATATAACTTAATCACATATATGACTATATGTAACTATTTTTATTTTATTGTTTAAATGATACGATATATCAAAGTATATGGTACTATATATGGTAGCATATATTATCATATCTGCAACTGTATTAAAAACGTTGTTGAAATGGCACCATATATCATAATGTATGGTTTAAATGTCACCACATATGGTAATATATTGTTTAAATGATACCATATATCAATATATATTGCACCATATATAGTAGCATATATTATTATATCTGAAACTGTATTAAAAATGTTGTTCATGAGGTCCCATATATGAGCATATATTGTTGAAATGGCACCATATATGATAATATATGGTTTAAATGGCACCATATATAGTAATATATTACTTAAATAACACCATGTATAAATATATATTGCACTATATATAGTATCATATATTATCATATCTGGAACTGTATTAAAAATTTTGATCATGAGTTACCATATATGGCCATATATTGTTTAAATGCCACCATATATAATAAAATATGGTTTAAATGGTACCATATATGATAATATATGGTTTGAATGGCACCATATATGATAATATATGGTTTGAATGTCACCGTATATGATAATATATTGCTTAAATAGCACCATATATAAATATATATCGCACTATATATAGTACCATATATTATCATATCTGGAACTGAATTAAAGATTTTGTCAATGAGGTACCATATATGACCATATATTGTTTAAATGGCACCATATATGATAATATCTAGTTTAACTGTCACCATATATAATTATATATTTTTTAAATGATACCATGTATAATTATATATTGCTAAAATGCCACCATATATATTAAGATATAGTTCTATATATAACTATATATGCAATAAGATCAACCATGTCATGTAATATATAATTATATATGCCATATCTAATATTATGAAGGTCGATATCTAATTAGATGAAATTATATATGGCATAATATAAAGAAAAATTTTGTGAAAAAACGTCATATATAATTATATATGGATATACATAACGACATATCTAATTATATATTGTAATATATGCCATATATGATTATATATAATTTTTTTTACTCGGGTTTATAATAAAATATGCAAAATTTGCAACAACAAATCGATGCCATTTTGTTGCAAATTCTTTGATTCGGAAAAGTATTTGGTCAAAATAATTTTTGGATTAATGACTAGAAACATGCATTTGCATGAAAATCGCTGCCCTGGTCTATTACTAAATTTTAGCTCAATTATAACTAAAATTGTGTATATTTCACAGTGCTATTTTTGCTGTTCCTTTCTTACTCATAATTACAAAAATAATCTGCTGATTTCAGCAGTTTTTCTGCAAGGTAATTGTTAACTAATTTTTAGTAGTTTTAACTAAAATTTTTACAGACTTTTTTTCTATTAGTGTATGATATTGCTTTTCAACAGTAAAAATCACAGATTCAGAAAACACGTATAGCTATCTAAAAATTCTTAGTTGAAAACCAATTCTAATTGTAGAAAATCTTAAAATTTTGGGGCATTTTTCCATACAAAATTCAATAAGAGAATTAAAAAATTTAATAAATTTTAGTGAATTTTGCTGTTGAAAAAATTTTAAATTGGTTATAGTTATCCTTCCAATCTCGAATAGGAATGTATATATGTACGTATCATAGCTCATACTCAGATTTTGACAGTGTCAATACAGTTACACCAAAGAATGGAAATGAGCTTTTGAAGTCCCCAAGTACTTAGCAAAGTACTCCTTTCAATAAAATGGAAAGACCGAAACAAAGTAAGGAGGACCTTAAAGTTCGTAATGAATATAAGGCTGCGATTAGAATTCGGCATCACCTCGGCTCAACGACTAACCCTTCTGCTGAAGAAAAATATCGGCTGTATTTTGCTGTAGGAGCGCTTAAAAAAGTTCGAACCCATTTTAACAAGAACAAGAAATATACTGCCAATTATTAACGGTTTCAAAAATTTATAGAGGCTGTATTTAAGAGCTTGAAGGAGAAAAGACAATAGCCGGTCGATGAATCTCCGTCCGCAACCAATCTGGGGGAACCGAAGAAGCGCAAGGATGAGAGTTCTGGCACTTCTAAAGCTGCCGTGAAGCCTTTGCCTAAGGTGTTAAGGTCAGAGTGGTGATCAAATGCAATTTGAGCGTGGCACTTCTCGACATGAGCAATCCTTATGGTCAAATGTCCACTGAACATTGGAATGTAATTGAGTCTCAAATCTTTGATAAATTAGTTCAAAGAAGGAAGGTAAAGCGGTTGGTTGGTTGCCTTCTTCTGATGGAGGGTTTGCTCAATGGAGTTTAGCTTATCAAGTACAAGGGCCATGCTTTTCTGGGATGTGTAAGAAGAGTGGCTCCGAAGATGGAAAGCTTGTGGGAAGACTCACAACCTAAGATTATTCATCGATCCAATATTCCAACATCCCTAAGGCTAAAGTGAAGCTCCCGCGCATTGTACAGCCGGATGTCACCCTCCCACTAAAGTCTAGAATATTTTGCTTGTCGGTGAGGGCATTAAAGATGTCCAGAATTATGTACGGAAGATTACGTAGGAAGCTGAGGACTTATTGTATCGGCGGTATAGTAAAATATCTTGAGGCGTGGGAAGTGTGTTTCTCAGATTGAAGAAACGACATCTAAAGGTTGCGAGCCACAATACCTTGGAGGCCGATGAAGTGGAACGGCAATTTGCCGCTGCTGGACTTATTTTGGGTCACACAACGACGGAACCAGACCCCAGCGAGGGCTCTAAGTTAATGCTGATAAATATTCTTGAAATAAATATCCAGCAAAGTAAAATGGCTTCATTCGAACCACTTCTCCTATCAGAGGTAATCAGGTATCTGGGTTTATGTCGCGCGCATTTTATACATACTTCTCAAAAGTGGTAAGTAGATTCCGGTCTGCTATACTTATCACATATTCTTTTTAATTACAGCACCGATGATAGCACAGTATTGGCAAAGATTATACTATTTGTACTCATTGCATCGTGTTATGTACCCCCATATTTACTTCAGCGGCTTGTCTATGAAAATTGTACCAGGAAGCTGAATTTGGTTGTGGGCACTGATGCCAACTCACAAAACATGATATGTGGTACACTTAAAAAAGTCAGTAAAGTCAGCAAAAAATGTTGTTGTGTCAGCAAATTTTTAGTCTGGAAAAAAATTGGTAATTTCAGCAAAAGGTGTTTGTTGAAAATCAGCGAGCTGATTTTTCCAAAAAATAGTAATCTCATCAAAAGTTTTGCTAGCACTTAGTCGATTGCTAATGAAAAAAATCCTTTCTAAAATCACTAAACTTTTTGCTGAATATTAGTAGACTGAAAAAACCCAATTGCTTGAAACTAGTACACTTGATATACAAGACGCTTTACTAATTTTATTATTTGAGTGTAGTAGGGACAATAATGCAAGAGGTAAGTCACTTACTAGCTATAAATGGCTAGGTGAGGTACTGTCATATACATATAGGGCCCACGTCGAGGAATATCCTTGATTTGACACTATTTACGGAGATAAAGTGGATGATGGGCAGGTGCTCTTGCGGCTCTCTTTCTCTGACCACTCCTATGTCTCTTTTAAAATAAGCTATACTATACCGGATATCAAAGTATTTAGGAATCCTTGGAGAACTGACTGGAACAAATACGCATCATTGATGGATAGGGAACTACGTCATTCACGAACCATTAACAGTTCGTGGAAAGAAAATTCTGCTAAAGACGATTTAGTAACGAGCTTTGTAAGTTTTTTTGAGGGATCATGCCCTCTAACAAGAATCAGGCGTCTAAACCACCCGGTGGAATGGGGAATTGGACTGTGAAAGGCGCTCTTTAAACTGGCGATGATGGCCAAATGAAACAAAGCTCATGGAAATTGGGGAACCAGTCGACTACGGAGGAAACTACTAGAATATGGAGGATTCTTGAAGGAAATCCGTCTGTGTCGAGTACTATATGCACGGGGGATGGGGAGTTGACAGAATGCAGCGAGGAGGCTCTGAGTGTGCGAATGGCTTTCCAGGCTGCAATGGAATAGGCACCTAATTCTACTTGAAAAGGCCTTACACTCTTGGAAAACGATGAGTGCACCAGATTGGCGGAGATCACCCTAAAAGCTGCATGATTGCCAATGTAGAAATTAACGTAAGTACCAATCATCGCAGCTGAATTTGCAAGATCAGCAATCGTTTTGGCTGCCAGGACTTCCACCTGCAAAATGCTGTAGTCATCGAGGAGTTTATATAACTCCGGGGCAATTTATGTATAAGCCTTGGGAAGGTCATTGGGGATGTGAATTGGAGCAATGAATACGTTGTCCCTAGGATGGGTCTCAATAGGGGACTTCACGTCACTGCAGGTGAATATGGATGGTTTGAAGGCATCCTATCGGACCACAGAAGCTTTAATTTATTCACGGATCGTTCTAAGATGTAGGGGGTGTCGGAGCTCGAATTTTCTGTCGGGAGCTTAGTATCGAGGAGTCTTATAAACTCCTTAATGACTACAACATTTTGCAGACGGCAGCCAAAATGATTTCTGATCTTGCGAATTCCCCCTGGATGATTGGTTCTTACATAAATTTCTATACTGACAGTCATCATTTTTCCATAGTTTAAAGACCCTTCAAGTAGAGTTAGGTGCTTATTCCTACTTGCGACTGTCATACAACTATTTTCCAGGCTAAAAGTAGCAACTTTCCATACAAAACAATAGTGAAATTCAAAATATTCAAATTTAATTTTTCGTTGTTGTGATTGTTTCTATTATGGTTTCTATACCCGATGTTATTTTTTTTGAAGTATTCGAACCAAATTTGAATAATTCTTCATTAATACTGAGGGCGAAAACTCGTTTAATAAGTTTTCATTCCAAAGCACTATAAAAAGTATTCATTTTCATATTTACCCAACAATCACGGCTGTGCGAAGAAAATTTATAGTTCGTATTATGTGGAAGATAAATATTATTAATAGTATAATCTCACTTTGCCACAAATTGGCGATATTTTCTGCAATATTTAAGCTCTTTCTATGCTCAAAAATTCAATAAATACATCGAAATACATTTTTATATTCATGCTATTTATTTTCCAAATGTTTGCTGAGTCTTTTAAAAACAAAAAGAAAATACCATCTCAATGAGTTTTGAACGAAAATATGATCCAAAACTTAAAAGTACAATTTTGTACAGCTGCGAATAGAAAAGGAAGATAGAAAATTATAAATAATTGTCGAAATATAAAAATAAATATTCAAAAATTATAATTTAAGCTTATTGGAATTGTTTATAAATACAAATAAAAAGTGAAAACAAATGATATTTTTTAAAATATAATGGTTAAATTTGAATGTTAAGTTTTGAAAATGCGATAAATGTCAAAAAAAGGTCAGTATGAATGGATGTAGTTTCAATGCTGTTCGAAAACTCATCTAACGAGTTCCCTCCCCAGTATGAATGTACTAAAATATAATTTATTGTGACCTTGCAACAACAAACATATGGGGAGTACAGTCACAATTAAGAGTCATAGAATTTTCGTAGGAATATACACATTAGTACCAATAGAAGAGTACAAATTTATTGTGTTCGTGGCCACCGGGGCATAGAGAGTAATGAGATTTCGGTGGAGTATATCATGTTCCACTGTCCGGCTCTTGCTGGCTCTAGGTAAAGTTGATTGTGAGTTTACCTATTCCAAGATGTTGCGGAAATCCACTATGTTAAATCGAAACCTTGCCAAGACAGTGTGGCGTACTCTGGGAGTCATTACTTCTGTTTGCCCTTACATGGGGGATATCTAGAGTTTGCTAAAAACCGAAAAATTTTAAAACCGCGGTTTCGATTATTTTTCGGTTTTCTTGTGGTACTAATAGAATTGGTTTAAGACAATTAAATTAGTATAAAAACAAGTAAAAAAGTTAAAGTCGGGCATGCCGACTATATAGTACCCTACACCAGTCCGATTTAAAGCCAACTAATGTTTGGATCCGAAATTTGAATGGGTTAAAACAGACTTGTGTTAAAATTTTCTATAAAATGGTAAAAGAAGAGAAAATTTAAAATATAGCCCATACGGGCGATAGGTCCAAATATGGACCGTCCTATCTAGAATCAATAGGCTTTTTCCTTGGCACCATGTGAGTCAACGAACCGAATTTCATTGAAATATCTTCGTATTTGCGACATGCAGCGTGTAACCAAGCCTATTTTGGGGGACCCTTATATGGGCACTAGGTCTAAACATGAAATGACATAGGTCATGCTTGCGACCTGCAGCATGTAAATAAGTCAATTTTAGGGGGTACGCTTATATGGGCACTAGATCTGAACATGGACCAATTGCAACCAAAATTAATAGGCTCCGTTCTTGGGCCGAGATATGTCTGTGTACCAAATTTCATTGACATATCTTCGTATTTGCGACCTTCAGCGTGTAACAAAGAAACTTATGGGGGGTACCCTCATATGGGCACTAGGTCTAAACATGGACCGATTTCAACCAAAATCAATAGCCGTAGCCCTTGGGTTGACATAAGTCGGTGTACAAAATTTCATCAAAATATCTTAATATTTGCGACCTGTAGAGTGCGCACAAGTATGCATGGACAGACAGACGGAAGGACGGACAGACGGACATCGTTAAATCGAAATAAAAAGTGATTCTGAGCCGCTCGGTATACTATAAGGTGGGTCTAGGACCAATATTTTTTGGTGTTACAAACATCTGTACAAACTTCTAATACCCTCTCCACGTAGTGGTGTAGGGTATAATTAAATAGTTTAACACTTACAATATAAATGATTTTTTTTGAATTGATAAATTAATATTTTTCATGCGATTCGAGGTCACATATTAATTACCAAATTTTTCTTTTAAATTATTTTCAAATTAAAGAAATATTATACAAATTTTACAAGTAAGAAAAAAAATTGAAAAACTCGATAAGGCTAGCAGGATAAAATACGTATTTTCGGGTACCCCTACAAACGCTTAATTTTAGTTGTCTTTTAAAAGTAATTTTTTAAAAAATTCGAAAATTTCTAAGAAACTAATTGAAAAATGTGCTTCGGGCCTAAATTTGATTTTGTTAAAATAAATCGCACGGTTTTTATCATCATAATAATGAATAAAAGCGAATATTATGGATTTGAACAGAGAAGTTTGTATTTCAGATGAAATTGCTCTGCGAAACACGTTCAAAACCCAATTTCAAATACCAACAAAGGGTGTTATTTCATTATGAAACTTATTTTTAGCCTGTATTTAATTGAGGGTTATTTCGTAACACATATTTTCCCTTTAAAAAAACCTAATTTTTTAGATCCAATATTATTACAAGTTGTTTTCCATTTTTGTGCAATTTTCTGGTACTTTTTACTTCTCCGATTATGAGGCATTTTCTCATCGAAACATTTAAACTTCTTTCAATCTAGAATTTTAGAAATTTTCCCAGAATTTTCTGATAATCGAATTTGCGAGTTCTGTATTAACCATATTTCTTTAAACAAAAAATGGTGGCAGTATTGAGTTTAATTCATTTTAAAAGACGATTTCAAGCTCTATGAACAATTTTACCATTATGGAGTTAAATCACACATTTTTGTAGCGAAATTTAACATTTAACAGAATTTTTTGCTGGTCTTATAATACTTAGTTTAAATTTTTTGAAAATATCCAACAAAAAGTCGCGTGCCCCCTAAAATCCACTCGCGTGCCACTACTGACACGCGTGTCATAGTTTTGCCAGCCCTGTCCTATACCTATATTCATTAAAATTCAATTGAATTTCTCATTCAAATAAAGGCAATAACGCCTGTCCGGTCGACCGGTCTAGACCGTAAAGACTGGGTAGACCGTAAAGACCGGTCGACCGGTTTTAAAACCGGTCTGACCGGGTAGACCGGTTAGACCGGTCGACCGTAAAACCGGGTAATGGGGGGCTCTAGTATGTAGGTTTTCCGCATATTTTTCTTTTCCCGTATGGTACGAAAGGGCGTTATTGCCTTTATTTGAATGAGAAATTCAATTGAATTTTAATGAATATAGGTATAGGACAGGGATGGCAAAACTATGACACGCGTGTCAGTAGTGGCACGCGAGTGGATTTTAGGTGGCACGCGACGTTTTGTTGGATATTTTCAAAAAATTTAAACTAAGTATTATAAGACCAGCAAAAAATTCTGTTAAATGTTAAATTTCGCTACAAAAATGTGTGATTTAACTCCATAATGGTAAAATTGTTCATAGAGCTTGAAATCGTCTTTTAAAATGAATTAAACTCAGTATTGCCACCATTTTTTGTTTAAAGAAATATGGTTAATACAGAACTCGCAAATTCGATTATCAGAAAATTCTGGGAAAATTTCTAAAATTCTAGATTGAAAGAAGTTTAAATGTTTCGATGAGAAAATGCCTCATAATCGGAGAAGTAAAAAGTACCAGAAAATTGCACAAAAATGGAAAACAACTTGTAATAAAATTGGATCTAAAAATTTAGTTTTTTTAAAGGGAAAATATGTGTTACGAAATAACCCTCAATTAAATACAGGCTGAAAATAAGTTTCATAATGAAATAACCCCCTTTGTTGGTATTTGAAATTGGGTTTTGATCGTGTTTCGCAGAGCAATTTCATCTGAAATACAAACTTCTCTGTTCCAATCCATAATATTCGCTTTTATTCATTATTATGATGATAAAAACCGTGCGATTTATTTTAACAAAATCAAATTTTTGCCCGAAGCACATTTTTCAACTAGTTTCTTACGTACTTAAATAATTGATGGCGCCCAATAATTTAACTTTTTTAACAATATGAAATAATTACCAAAAATGGAATAACCCCCCAAAAAATTAAAAGGCAATAATGTTCAAACTGTTTCATTGGGGATTTTTTCATAATGAAATAATCTCAATATTTAAAAATTAAATAAACATTTTTACCTCATTTCTCGGATGTTATTTAATTATTTCCATTGGGGGAATAAAATATATGGGGGTTATCCGTAGCGCTGATAAATATGAACATCTGAGATGATATTTTTAAGAGAAATTTTCGAATAGTTTAAAAAATTACTTTTAAAAGACAACTAAAATTAAGCGTTTGTAGGGGTACCCGAAAATACGTATTTTATCCTGCTAGCCTTATCGAGTTTTTCAATTTTTTTTCTTACTTGTAAAATTTTTATAATATTTCTTTAATTTGAAAATAATTTAAAAGAAAAATTTGATAATTAATATGTGACCTCGAATCGCATGAAAAACATTAATTTATCAATTCAAACGAGTAAAAAGGTTAAAGTCGGGTATGCCGACTATACAATACCCTACACCAGTCTGGTTAAAAGCCAACTAATGTTTGGATCCCAAATTCGAATGGGTTAAAATAGGACTTGTGTCAAAATTTTCTATAATGTGAGTCAGCGAACCAAATTTCATTAAAATATCTTAATATTTGCGACCTGCAGTTTGTAACCAAGCCAATTTTGGGAGGACCCTTATATGGGCACTAGGTCTAAACATGGACCGGTGTTAACCAAAATCAATAGGCTTCGGCCTTGGGCTGATATAGGTCGGTATACCAAATTTCATCAAAATATCTTAATATTTGCGACCTGCAGTTTGTAACCAAGCCAATTTTGGGGGGACCCTTATATGGGCACTAGGTCTAAATATGGACCGGTGTTAACCGAAATCAATAGGCTTCGTCCATGGGCTGATATAGGTCGGTATACCAAATTTCATCAAAATATCTTTATATTTTCGACCTGCAGTTTGTAACCAAGCCAATTTTGGAGGGTGGCTTATATGGGCACTAGGTCTAAACATGGACCGGTGTTAACCAAAATCAATAGGCTTCGTCCTTGGGCTGATATAGGTCGGTATACCAAATTTCATCAAAATATCTTAATATTTGCGACCTGCAGCGTATAAACCATATAATTTTAGTAGGACCCTTATATGGGCACTAGGTCTAAACATGGACCGATGTTCACCAAAATCAATAGGCTTCGTCCTTGGACCTACGTAGGTCTGTGTACCAAATTTCATCAAAATATCTTAATATATGGAAAAGTAAATACGAAATTTGCTTTTTTAAAATTTTGATGGTCCATATCTCGAAAACTAAGAGAGCTAGAGGAAAAATGTTTACACCGGAGGTCAAAACCCGCCCATAATACCCCGTTACCGAAACTAAATTTCGACTTACATTGTAGATTTTCAGATCGCGTTTTTCTCGAAAACTAAGCCTCCTAGAGAGAAAAGGGCTTTTATTTGGAATATCGCCCGTATCTTGAAAACTAAGTGAGATAAATGAAAACGGACAGCAGTTTTGGAACAAGGAAGTCGTAATGAGTTATATATGTAAAAATAAATACGAAATTTGCTTTAATAAAATTTTGATGGTCCATATCTCGAAAACTAAGAGAGCTAGAGGACCTCTGGTTACACCAGAGGTCAAAACCCGCCCATAATACCGCGATACCGAAACTAAACTTCGATTTACGTCGCTGGATTTTAAGATCGCGTTTTTCTCGAAAACTAAGCCTCCTAGAGAGAAAAGGGCTTTTATTATAAATAAGATAAATGAAAACGGACAACAGTTTTGGAACAAGGAAGTCATAATGAGTTATATATGTAAAAATAAATGCGAAATTTGCTTTAATAAAATTTTGATGGTCCATATCTCGAAAACTAAGTGAGCTAGAGGAGAAATGTTAACACCAGAAGTCAAAACCCGCCCATAATACCCCGATACTGAAACTAAATTTCGACTTACATCGCTGGATTTTAAGATCGCGTTTTTCTCGAAAACTAAGCCTCCTAGAGAGAAAAGGGCTTTTATTTGGTTTATCGCCCGTATCTTTAAAACTAAATCAGATAAATGAAAACGGATAACAGTTTTGGAACAACGAAGTCAGAATTACGTCTAGATTATTTTTGCAAAATGTTAACCCACAACAAAAAAAACTCCATACATGGGACCGAAGAAGACCGTCGCATTTTCATATAAATGTATGCAAAGTGCAGGACTTTCTGAATTCAAGAACCAGTTTCGGAATATTTTTGCTCCACACATTGAAAAAAATGTATAGTTCTAAGTCAGAATTACGTCTCGATTATTTCTGCAAAATTTTAGCCCATAACGACGCGGAACAAAAAAACGCCGTACATGGGACCGAAAAAGACCGTGGCATTTTCATGTAAATGTATGCAAAGTGCAGAACTTTCTGAATTCAAGAACCAGTTTCGGAATATTTTTGCTCTATAAATTGAAAAAAAGTTTACAGTTCTAAGTCAGAATTACGTCTGGATTATTTCTGAAAAATTTTAGCCCATAAGGACCCCGAACAAAAAAACGCCGTACATGGGACCGAAAAAGACCGTCGCAGTTTCATATAAATGTATGAAAACTGCAAGACTTTCTGAATTCAAGAGCCTGTTTCTGAATATTTTTGTTCCACACGTTGAAAAAAAGTTTACAGCTCTAAGTCAGAATTACGTGTAGATTATTTTCCCAAAAATAATAGAGACCCTATAGAGACCCAGGACCGAAAAAGAAAGTGGGTCTCTCATATAAATAGAATACGAAATACGCATTATTTTGTTATACATTATTATAAATACCCAGTCAGAAATCGCCAGTGGTACAAAAAATCAAGCACTGGCATACCACTGGGTAACCACGGTGTTAAAAATAAATGACTGGCAGAACACTCATTTGGGACGCTTTACCAGCGTTTGCAAAAAGCGTTTTACCAGTATTTGTTTTACAAAAATTTCGGTGGTTTATAAAAAAAACCACTGGCAAATAATTGGCATAGAGTGATATGCCAAGGTTTGCAACCAGTGGTTATCCAGTGCTACCTAGCCAATGCTACCAGGCGTACAAAAATAAATTAACTGGTAGACCAATGATTTTATAAAAATGCTGCCGCTTCGTTAAAAAATGTTTGTAGTCAGGAGGTTCCGAGTTCAAATCCGGTTGCAAGCAAAAAATTTTTTTTGAATTTTTTTAATTTAAAATTTTTTTTGTTTAATAAAATCAATTTTTTTGTTTGTGGGAAAGCTCCTTCAAGACCACCTTTTTTTTGCCCTCCCAACACTGGCATATTAGTTATAAAAAATTGTTTCCCAGTACTCGCATTTTGGCACAGCCAGTAGTTGTCCAGCTATTATCACACATTTATGTGTTTAGCCATCAAATATAATATGTCGCGTTAGCTCAGTGGGTAGCAATCGTCTGCCAATCTGATGGCCTGGGATCAAATCACGGTAGGACCAAAAAAAATACATATGAACTTTTTTTAAATTTTATTTTGGAAAATATATTTCCAGACCACCTATTTATTGGTTTCGCCAGCGTTTTGCCAACGTTTAAAAATTTTGTTCCTCCAGTGCTTTTCCGGCGTTTTTTGAACAGCCGGTCCTTTTGTCTAATGATGTTATCATTTTGGGAATGAGAAAGCACTTTTTGCCAGTACTTGTACCACCTGTTAAAGTGCTTTGCCACCGCTTTCCCGTTTGTATTTTTCTGACTGGGTATATCCATAAATGAATTGATTTTTACAAATTTATCAATTTTTATAAAATTTATTGGTATTTTTGAAAGTTTATCGGTTTTTTGTAAAATTTTTCAATATATCGATTTTTCAAAAATTTATCGATTTTTTAAAAATTTATCGATTTTTTAAAATTTTATCGATTTTTAAAAATTTTATAAATTTTTCAAAATTTTATCGATTTTTCAAAATTTTGCTGATTTTTCAAAAATTTATCGATTTTCAAAAATTTATTGATTTTTCAAAAATTTATTGATTTTTCAAAAATTTATCAATTTTTCAAAAATTTATCAATTTTTTAAAAATTTATCAATTTTTCAAAAATTTGTAAATTTTTTAAAAATTCGTCAATTTTTTTAAAAATTTATTGATTTTTATAAATTTTTATAAAACATCGATTTTTCATAAAATTTTTTAAAAAAAATTTAAAATTTTTAAAAATTTTCGATTTTTTTATATAAAATTTACATAATTTTAGCAATTTTTATATTTTGTAGTATATTATGCTAAAAAGTACCAAAAACCTGCTTTTTGTAAATACCCAGTCAGAAAAATATAAACGGGAAAGCGGTGGCAAAGCACTTTAACAGGTGGTATTAGTACTGGCAAAAAGTGCTTTCCCATTCCCAAAATGATAACATCATTAGACAAAAGAACCGGCTGTTCAAAAAGCCCCGGAAAAGCACTGGAGGAACAAAATTTTTAAACGTTGGCAAAACGCTGGCAAAACCAATAAATAGGTGGTCTGGAAATATATTTTCCAAAATAAAATTTAAAAAAAATCATATGTATTTTTTTGGTCCTGACGTGATTTGAACCCAGGCCGTCAGATTTACAGACGATTGCTCTACCCACTGAGCTAACGAGACATATAATATTTGATGGCTAAACACAGAAATGAGTGATAATAGCTGGACAATAGGCCTCTCGTCCAATGAATAAATCATTCAGCCAATGAAGAGCTTCATAAAATCTATGAAGCAATTCATTTACTATTATTTATTATAGTTGGTTGTTGTTGCTAAGCTGGACTGGATAAATAAAAAGTACTTAGCAAATGCAAAAGGAGTAATAAAATCGTAGCATATAAAGAAAGAATTCATTAAATTAAAAAGTTTCATAAAAAAAAAGTTTCGAAAAAATTAATATGATTTATACAATACCCTACACCAGTCTGGTTTGGATCCGAAATTCGAATGGGTTAAAATGCGACTTGTGTCAAAATTTTCTCTAATGTGAGTCAGCGAACCAAATTTCATTAAAATTTCTTAATATTTGCGACCTGCAGTTTGTAACCAAGCCAATTTTGGGGGGACCCTTATATGGGAACTAGGTCTAAACATAGACGGGTGTTAACCAAAATCAATAAGCTTCGTCTTTGGGCTGATATAGGTCGGTATACCAAATTTCATCAAAATATCTTAATATTTGCGACCTGCAGCGTATAAACAATATAATTTTGGGAGGACCCTTATATGGGCACTAGGTCTAAACATGGACCGATTTTAACAAAAATCAATAGGCTCCGTCCTTGGGCCAACATAAGTCGGTGTACCAAGTTTCATCAAAATATACAATACCCTACACCAGTCTGGCTTGGATCCGAAATTCAAATGGGTTAAAATGCGACTTGTGTCAAAATTTTCTATAATGTGAGTCAGCGAACCAAATTTCATTAAAATTTCTTAACAAACAGACGGACGGACGGACAGACGGACATCGTTAAATCGAAATAATAAATTCTGAGCCGATCGGTATACTATAAGGTGGGTCTAGGACCAATATTTTCTGGTGTTACAAATATCAGCACAAACTTATAATACTCTGACCACATAGTGGTGTAGGGTATAAAAATAAAAATTATAAAAGATTATTCTCTCAGGAAATGACGATATTTTATAAAAAAAAATGAAAATAAAGTAAATACTGTTGAATAATTTCATATATATAAAGAACATTTTTATTAAATTTATGGAGATCTAATTTATGAAACTCAATGAATTTTTTTAATGAAATTATAAAATTTTATGAAAGAAAAGTTATGAAAAATTTCATAATATTAGTTAAATATTATATATCCTAATTTTTGCATTAAAAATACAAAAATTGTTTTTTTGGACTTTCTATATTTTCATATATTTAGTAGGCTGATGCCTATGAAACAATTGTATTGTCTATCATGAAAATGATCAACCCCCTTTTTGAAACTACAAATAAAATCTAATATGACAATATCATATTAGAATTTGGACTTAAGGTAGAAGAATATTCTAACTAAATATATGTAAATATTATATATATAATGAAATTCTTCATTGGTTATACGAAAAAAATTCTATAAAATTATATCATTGATATCATGAAGCATAATTCTCTCAGTGCATAAATAAAACATAACAGATTCGTATTTATGAGTGTATTAAAAAATTATTTTTAAATACTCATAAATGACTCAAAAATTAATCATAAATAACTCATAATGGCTCAGAAGATCCTATTTGTCGGTTTCGGTTTTGAGGTCTGAAAACCCGAACAGTAAACTCTAGGGTTATTGTTTCTCATCTGATAACGCTAGGGACCAAGTGGTCTAGGAGAGGTCTATCACCAACAGTTCCTTTTCCGATGAAGTACTTCATAAAAATTTTGCTTTTCCCTAAAATAAATTAGTGTTTTTATTCTCTTATACTTTTTATAATGATGTTGGCAATAGTTGTTGCCAATGTTTCTTGACGTTATTCATTTTCATGTCGTTGACAGCTGACAAAAAATGTTGACCTCAAAGGATATATTTTGTACATGTTTGTATGTAAACCAACTTATATTGTATACACATACGCACGTGTTGATAAGTGTATGTGGGTGTATTTGAAAATTCTTAATTGCCTGTTACAAAGATTTAAGACTTTTTGGTAAATGAAGTATTGTTTTAATGTCTGGTTAGTATTGTATAAAATGTTAAAGATATAAAAATAAACATTTGTAAATATACCTAAACATTAATACATTAGTATAAATTACACATTGCAACAAGAAATTTTAGAATCAGTGGTTTCAACTAGAGATCCAAGACACCTGTTGGTAGCCACTTAGACCCCGGCTCCGGTATCTTATTTAGTCAACTGTAGCCGAGCCTGTTTGCTTCAGGTTTTTACTCAAGTAAAAATGTAGTATCAAATATTTCTTTTGTTAAAAATTGTGTTCAAAAATTTCTGACTTAATTCCTTACTCAGAAATTTTTAAATATAATTTCCTAAACTTATTTTTTAAATTTTAAGTAAAATGGAACCGCCGTCATAAAAAACCTACCCGCTCAAGCAGGCTCTCCTAAAATACCTGTATATTTTAATGGTGACCACATTGCAAAGAATCCAGGCAGGTTATTAAATTTGTATTTGTTGTTCTCTTCAACATTTATGTGTTCAAAATTATCTAAATCGGTCGAGCGGTTCAAAAAAACTGAGTGGAATCGTGAAGATTTTCCTAAATACTCCTTAAAAAATATACCATTTTAGCAAAGGGCTAAATTTTATTATTTTACATGAAAAAACTCCGATGTATTCTCAAATATTCTTTCCCAACTTTTGAACCGCTGCATAGTGGGTTCGATGACACCCAAACTGGCGATTAATTCAAGGAAGAGGTTTACTGACGAGATATTATTTTTTTGGATTAACTATATGTAGGTTAGTTTAAAAAAATAACCTTTTTTATTTTTCGTTGGGAAATTTTTTTATTTTTTGTTTTTTTTTTAAATTTTTTTTAAGTATCAGGAGAATCCATGAAAAAACGCACATCAGTTGGATTTATCGATTCCGATTTTAATGAAATTAACAATTAATATTACAAGTTATCAGAGTTCATAAGATCAGAAACTTTCCGACCCGAAATCATTTCGGTTTCTAAAATATGACGTTTAGAAAATTTCGATTTTGCATTTAGCCACTTTTTTGATATTTTCATAAATTAAACACAGAATTTTTTAAATTTGTATCATTTAAAAACAAATAAAACAGAAAATAAAAAACAACAAACAGAACAATACAAAATAATTTTATTTTGACAATATTCAATTGTGTGTATAAATACGAAAAAGTTTACACATACAAATGTAAGCGTATATTTACGAGGGCTCGTAAACTAGTTTTGACATTAATCGAGTAAATTTACAACATATACACAGTATACGAGGCGTAAATACTTTAAATGAATACCTTTAATGTGTAAATGTATAAATATACGTAATATATTTTAAAATTGTTGGCGTATTTGGAATATTGATCTTCCTGTTCTTGCTAAATTCCTCAGTAATTTCTTTTAAAAAATATATTATTATTTAATAAATTCACCCCTAAATTCATAAACGCTTTATAAAATTACAGTTGGTTTATTGAACAAGTTTTGTATAATAATTACGTTTTGTAAACCTGCTATAGCTTTTACAAAGCATTTATGAATTGAGGGATTAATATTTATTCAATAAACAATCACAACAAATTACAAATATTATTTATTTTGATTCCCGATCAAAAAAACATTATATCTAGCATATGTAGTCATATCTCATTTGATATAGATCGACATATGATCTTATCCAAGTTCATTTCAAAATTGGGGTATCCAGTAATCTCCAATCAGAACCCTCAAATATATTACAGGGTTAAATTAGATCCAAATAGATCTCCAAATTGGAAGATCCAATAATATCAAATTAAGATCCTGATAGATCCCAAAATATACCATGGGATTAATTTACATCCAATTAGATGCAAACGGAAGGGCTAATTTTGGCAGATCGAATTGGATAATTTGAGATCAAAATTCATCCTATGATATATTTGGAATTATTTAATTTTTAAAAAATTTAAAAAATAACACAAAAAATTAAAAAAAAAAAAAAATTTATTATTTACACAATATTTATTTCATTAAAAAAAAAAACAAAAAAAAAAAATGTCGTCGGCAGGATTTGAACCCAGTTGCTGGCGTTGTAGTCGGCCACTTAAAATTTATCCTATTTATAGTAGGTAACTTTTTACTTACTTTAATAACAGTAAAATTACTCTATGTGCGTAAATGAAAAATTATACACACATTGTGTGTAATATTCATACACACAATGTGTGTAAACTTATATTAAATGTGTGTATTAAATTTTATAGTTTTTTTACTTCAGATTGAAAATTTATGTACTTTTTGCGTATAAAAACAGTTTCAAAGAGTAAATGTAAGCACAAAACTCCTTAAAACGCATGGTTAAGTGCTTAAAAATATAAAGAAAATTCATATTTGTATATATATGTGACGCGCCAAATAGAAAGGGACCTAAGGATAGAAAGGGACCTAAGGATAGAAAGGGACCTAAGGTCAGGAGAGCATGGGATCGGTCTCATTCGATGCTCAGATGTTGCCCACAAAAAAAAAAATTGATTTTTTACCCTTAGGCCCCTTTCTCTATGCGCTGTCACATATACTGAAAAACTGAAAAGATATTGAATTTTTATTTTAAAGAAATTAAGAAATTAATTATAATAGTTAAATTAAGAATAATTCTACAAATTTGTTGGCTAGATTTCACACAATTCTTAGGTGTAAATGATTTCTATGCCGCTGAGTTAGCATAGTAAATTTCTTAAAGGATTTGGCGCTTTGTAGATACAGTCAAGTTAAAAGTTAAAATTTTTCGCCGTATTGAAATATAACGCAGAAAACAGTATCAAAGTTTTTCTGTATAAAATTACCCATAAAAATTGGCGATAAATCAATGGATAAATTCCTCTTAAAATAAATTTTTCACGCCAAAAATGTAAACATAAAATGCAGTAAAACTAAATTACAGAAAAATTCCTATTAGACAGTGTTTGCGTCTTATTTAATAGTTACAGCGTTGGCCAAAAAATTAAAATATTAAACCGCCATACAACTTAACTGCACCCACACAGCACTAAACAATTCGTAGTTTACTATATTAACCGATTATATTCAATTCGCATCGAAATCATCAATGTCCTAGACCTTCATTTCCTTGCATGGTTTTCATTACTGCGTTTGAAATTAGCAGCTGACAATATTTCCTCTTGCACCGGATTTGGATTTGTCTAATTTTCAGATCTTCCAGTCAGCATTATTCAATATTAAAAATCCTGTAATTGGAAATATTTGGCTTATATTGGGTTAATTTAAAATTTTTTAATGGATATAAATACCATCAAAAAAAAAGTTTATACATTCCCAGTAAAATCTTTCATTACCAAATAAGTGGTTATATAATAGAAATTCATAGCTCCGCACAACTTATTTTTTGGCGTCTAAGCTCATTATTTTTGTTTGGCGTGGTCGTTTTTATAAGTAGTCACGCTTACCCGCTCGCTTACGAAAAAATGAGAAATAAGTAGTTATGAGACTTTGCATAATAAGTGGTTACACTCATGCTTACAAAAAGTTGAATTATAAGTGGTTATCTGATGGCTTACTTGATTCTTAAAAATAAGGAGTTAAGCAAATACTATTAGCTTAAGGAAGTACATTCAGAAAAATTTAAGTTTTCTCTAGTGTGTAATTTAAGACTCGTCCTAAAAATTTTAACATAAAACATATTTACATATAATAAATAAAAAGTTATAAAATTTAACTGTGTAAAAAGTACTTATTTAAACTATTACGTGTAAGTCATTATTTTATATTTAGAAACAATGAATACAATAGGCCGTTATTAGGAAGTCATTATTTTATAGTACAAAATAATGCAAAAGGTAATGATATATCATTATTGGTAATGTCGACAGCAATGAGGTGTCATTACCAATATTTTGCTGGGTTATAAACGTTTTTCAGCTTTTTAAAATTTATTACATCGCTTTATAATTATATTTTTCTTATCTGTGATGAGAAATATTCTTTCAGTTGTAATTTTTTATTTATTTAAAATGTTCAAATGACAAATATTTTATTACGTTTAAATGTTTGTACATTTACACACTTTGTGCCTAATATTTCTGTTTAAGTACTAAAATGTGTAAATATAATATAAATGTGCTTATATTTGTTTAAATTTGCAGACGGAAGTATGCATATAAATTTTTCACACATTTAATGCCTATATTTAGGCATTTTGAGTCATTTTACACAAAAATTTACATAATTTATAATAGTGAATTTAAATGCACTTTTTAGAGTGTATATATAATTATATAAATTTATATATGTATATAGATGACTTAGCAAAAATAAATTAATAACATTCTTTTAAAAAAACAAAAACTAAAAACCTTAAATGTTTTCCACAGACGGAATTTTTTTGTTGAATATGATAAAAAAAAATGTTTGTTGAAGGGTCATGGCACTGATTTATATGGCTCAAAAGTCTAAATATCAAGAGTCTAATGGGATAAGAGCAATATACATGTTATTTAAAAGCATACGTGGGACTAATTAATTAGGTGGACTAATGAATTGATGATTTCATTACCATTACATTGATATCAATTGTAATGAAATTATTTTCATTGCCATTTTTTTTTCATGATTTTAAATTTCATTACCATTGATAATGAATAAATTAAAAAAAATAATTGCCATTGACAGAAAAACGTAAAAATGGAGTAAAACTCGCTGAAATCGAAGATGGAATATGCTCATTCAGGCTCATTTGAAATTAAATATTACTTTCCATTCCATTGTTATTTGTATCCAGGTAAAGTTCAACGGAATTAAATGGACCCTCCTTAATAAATTATGTTTTATGTCAGGAAAGTTACCTGGCCAAACCAGTTGTTCGTTTTCATTTGTCTGAATTTTTTTGTAAACAAATGGTTTTTAGTCAATTGTAATTAGTTTTTTTATACATTAGTGTAATTTCATTACCATTAGTAATGATTTTTCTAATGAAAAATATTTCATTACCATTAAATGGTAATGAAATTTTTTTCATTGTCATTAGTATGAACTAATGGTAATGAAAATTCAATGGTAATGAAAAATTCCCATGTATGTTTAAAAGGTAATATAAATGTATTTTAAATAAGGAATGACATATAAGTTTAGCAATCCTTTGGAAAAAATACTCTTATCCAACACTTTTTCACAAATTGTTTTGTTTGTATTAAAAATAGGAGTACAAAAATAAAAATATTGCCAAAATTGAATGTAGAAATATTACAAAAAAAAAAAAATCATTTCGCTTTGGAAGAACTCAAATTCAGAACTTTAACGAAATTATTATATATTACGATATCTAATTATATATTTAAAATACTATTAATTAAAAACATAATTTGTAGATGCTGTTGACACAAAATGGTTTAACCTTTTTAAGATCTGTAAGAAAAATATTTATACGTAAATCAAATTGAGTTAAAAAAAGTAAAAAAAAAATTTTTTTTTGTGCCCGAGCTGAGATTCGATAATAATACCTCAGTCACATATATAATTATGTGTGGGGTTATATATGACAATATATAATAACATATTAAAATATTATTAATCCCAAGTTGGAGTAAACATAACTTTCAGGTGCTGTTGGCAGTAAATGGGTTAATTTTTTGAGTTCTGTAAAAAGAATATTTACAACCCGAGTAAAAAAGTTTTGATATTATTTTATGTAATTACATATAGTAACCCGAGTAAAAAAAATTATATATAATCCAGGGACGTAACAGTTATAACTTTTATTCAAAAAAGTGATTATTTTACAATTATTTCTTGTTTGAGTATTTTTAATTTTCTGTTTATTTGCTCTGTTTGATTTTTATTTTTAATTCAAACAAAAACAATCCAAACACGATTTTTATTTTTTCAAAAATAATAAAAGTTATTTGGTGATTTTTTTTCTTTACCAAAAAATAACAATTAAGAATATAAATCAAAAGCCATAGAACCAATGACTTCACCAATGATAATATCCTGATGATGTCAACTAGTGTTAATAAAAGATTGAACAGTGATTTAAAGTGAGTAAATATGTATATTCCAGCAACTTCCGGCATTCAATTTAGGTCAATTTTTAATTCTTATTTTATTATCAAATAAAAAAGATAGTGCTTAATTTTTTTCAAAAAAATCATTCTGTAACTTTTATAAAAAGTTTTAAAATAAAAATCAAAAAACAACAGAAATTTATAGAGTAAAATATAAAAATTGAAAAAATTAAAATCTTTGCCAAACTTTGTGATTTTTTTGTGCAATATGATTTATAAAATATAGTGCATTATTGAAATATTATAATTAAATAAATTTGGGTGGTGACTTTTTTAGAAATATAACAGTTATTTTGGGTCTCTGATATAATCATATGTGGCATATATTACAATATATAATTAGACATGTCGTTATGTATATCCATATATAATTATATATGACGTCTTTTTCCAAATTTTTTTCTTATATTATGCCATATATAATTTCATCTAATTAGATATCAGCCTTTATAATATTAGATATGGTATATATGATTATATATTACATAGCATGGCTGATCTTATTGCATATATAGTTATATTTAGAGCTATATATTGATATATATGGTGGCATTTTAGCAATATATAATTATATATGGTATCATTTAAACAATATATAACTATATATAACGCTAGTTAAACTAGATGTTATCATATATGGTGCCATTTAAACCATATATTATCATATATGGTGGCATTTAAACAATATATGGTCATATATGGTAACTCATGAACAACATTTTTTATACAGTTCCAGATATGATAATATATGCTACTATATATTGTATAATACCATATACTTCGATATATCATATCATTTAAACAACATACCATGTATGGTGCCATTTAAACAATATATTGTCATATATGGTAACTCATCAGAAACTACAATATTAACTGTATTTCAGAAACTATTAATTGTATTTCAGAAATTATAATTGTATTTCCGAAATTATCGAATGTATTTCAGAAAGTATTAATTGTATTTCAGAAATAATGAAATCTATTTCAGAATTTGTTGATTGTATTTCATAGTTAATAGAGAAAAATTTCTTAAATACGTTTCATAATTTCTAAAATACAATTAATTATTTCTGAAACACAATTGATAAATCTTAAAAGCAATTGATACAATTGGAAATGGTGTATAGCGTCAAAAAGATGTAAATAAAATTATTTTATTAAAAAAATTCAATTTAATACAAAAAATATAATTTCATAAAAAAATTTATATAAAAAAATAATATAATTTTATAAAAAGAAATTCATTTTATAAAAAAAAAATGCATAGCCGTGAACGTTATCGAACTCGAGACGTTCTGAGTTTAAACCTTATTTTAACAAAATATTGTAATTTTTATAAAATCAGTGCTCTGCCAGTGTATTATTTTTTGAACAGTTGGCAATATCTGGCTGGGATCTTATTTAATCCCAAATAAATGAAGATCTTACATAATAGCCAAATATAATGCGGGATCTATTTTTATCTGTCATTTCTGTGAATTCCCTATTAAAAAAATTAATGAAGTACAACATACAATCATATCTTTTTTTGATACCGACCAAAATAAAATTTTATTCGAAAAATGGTGGATCGTACTGCAGTAATTTAGATCCACCTTAAATCTAATATGATGAAATACGATCCGAAAAACGAGTTTATCTAATTATATAAAATTGGATGTGACATAATGATAATCAAGAAATAATTTCAATAGAATGGACCGTTTAATGCAATCTGAGCGATATCAGAATGAATTCCCAGCAAACCAAACGATATCGTTTCGAATTCATAACGATATCATTTCGATGATACGTTTGTCCGAGAATGATATCATTAACGACCCAGTGTAGAAAATCATTACCAGATATGTAACTACATACTTGGTAATGGTAACTAGTTACTTTTCTTATTACATTTCTTATTACCTTTATATGGCGATGTCGCGAAAAATAATGAGTTATGGTTACACACCAGCATACGAAAAATCAAAAAATATATATTTACATATGTGCTTACCAGTACTAACAATGAGTCTAAAAATTGATTTTCAAAAAAATAAATTATATAAAAAAAAATATTTTTTATGGAATTTTTTTTTAATTAAAATTGCCTGTGCGGGAATCGAACCTGAGTCTACATATTGCTAGTCAATAGTTCTACCATTTATATCGACATGTAATATTTAATAGATAAAAACATAATTGACCTGCTGCACACAAGTAAGCTTACTCGCCAACATACAAAAAATCAAAAAATATGTGGTTACATATATCCTTACCAGTGTATAAAAAATATTGAGTATAAAAATAGATTTAAAAAATTAAAAAAAATCTAGAAAATTATTTTCTATTTGAAATAATGATAAAAATCAGTAAATATCAGTAACTCATTATTATATGTTTTAAAATAATGCAGAAGATAAGTGGGTGTCATTACTGGTATTCCAAAAAATAATGATATGTCATTACCGTTTCTACACTGGGGATTCATAAGTAATAGGTACTGTGAAGAAAAGTGCGCATTCGTTAATGATATCGTTTTTTCATTAAACAACGATATAGTTTTTTCATTAAATAACGACATCGTTATGATATCGAAAATATCAGGCAATGCGATAATATTTTCGTCATATTGCAAAATTTTTGTCGTTATTTTATCACTATTCGATGAAAATATAATATCATTAACGATATCGAAATAAAGAAGTATATATATGTATATGATATCTTTAACGATTAAATTAGAACAAGCAAATGTCACTTTTTCCGAAAATTTATCGTTATTTTTAAAAATTATGATATCATTACGAGTTCATATTTTTGTATCATAAACGATAGCAAATATGATACTTAATATGAATTTGTTAACGATACTGTATTTACTTTTTATGTTTTTCCATTAAAATATAGAGAAATTTGGACAGTAGAATAAATACGCCTATTGTTTGGCATATATTAATAATTGCTTTATAACTAAATATATTATTTATATATAGTATTTGCATGGAAACATAATTTGTTTGTGATGCACATATTATTTGTTTGCTGCCAAACATATAATATTTGTCGATAGCGTCATTTCATTTCATCCAAGCATTATATATTTACAGGCAAACATAATATATTTACAGGCAAACATAATATATATGCATGCAAATATATATTGTTTCTAGTAAAAACACGGCGAATGTGTTTAACAATTTCTCCAAATATATATATATTACCAGCAAAAATATGTTTGGGACAGGCCGTTTTTTTTCAACGTGTAGTTTTGAAATATTTTAGAGAATTTTAAAATATATTTGGACAATTTTAAAACATTTTTGGACAATTTAAACATTTTTGGCTAGTTCTAAAACATTTTTATACAATTATGAAATATATTTGCAATTTTCTGAAATCAAACTGAAAAAGGTGTAGCCCAGCAAAATATTGGTAATGACACCTCATTACTATCTGCATTACCAAAAATGATATATCATTACCTTTTGCATTATTTTATAATATAAAATAATGAATTCCTAATAAAGGCCTATTGTATTCATTGTTTCTAAATATAAAATAATGACTTACTCGTCATAGTTTAAATAAGTACTTTTTACACAGTTGAATTTTATACATTTTTATTTATTATATGTAAATATGTTTTATGTTTAAATTTTTATGACGAGTCCTAAAATTACACACTAGAGAAAACTTAAATTTTTCTGAATGTATTTCCTTAAGCTAATAGTATTTGCTTATTTTTTTGAATCAAGTAAGCAATCGGATAACCACTTATAATTCAACTTTTTGTAAGTATGTGTGTAACCACTTATTATTTAAAATCTCATAACTACTTATTTCTCATTTTTTCGTAAGCGAGCGGGTAAGCGTGACTACTTATAAAAACGACCACGCCAAACAAAAATAATGAGTTTAGACGCCAAAAAATAAGTTGTGCGGAGCTATGAATTTCTATTATATAACCACTTATTTGGTAATGAAAGATTTTGCTGGGCATTTACTGAATTTAAATTTACTGAATTTAAATTTTTATTCGCATTGGTGACATTAACAATAACGAAATAACGTAAAGTTAACATACAATTCAAGTTTAAATGGAATTTGACGTTTGTAACTGTACACTGAGTGAAATGTCTACATGCTATTTGTGAATTTTGGTTTACCAGAGAAACCCGCTACCGCTACAATTGATATGTAGCGCTGTATGATTACCTTATTCTGGTGAACGATGCTACTTTTCTTTTTGTTTTAAAATAAAAATATTTGTAGATGTTTCATTGATTTTTTCGAAATTTTTTTATTCCTTTATAATTATATTTGTATATGTTTATTATTCTTTAAAAAAATATATACAAAAAACAAACGACAGCTGATGTATCATTAACTGCTCACAAGTAGCGTAAAATTTTTACGCTACCAAAACAAGGTAGCGTTACCGCAACATGTTGACTTAGCGGTAGCTAATCAAATCGTTCACCAGATTGTTGAGTAGCGGATTAGCAACAGTTGAGCGTCTGGTAAACGCACTCATTGATTCAATGAAGTTTCGCTGAAGTTCGTCCATTGAAACTTTTCATTAAATTGATAAATTTTATGAAAAAGCTTTATAGTTTTTATGAAGCTTTCTATTCGTTTTGTTAAGAAAACATTATTAGTTTAGTGGAAATTTTCATTAAAACTGGAATAATAAAGTTCTCTCTGCGTATGTTTGCTCAAACTTTAGATGATTTTGGTTATTGTCAATGGCCCTTAAAAACGGAAAAAAGATTGAGAAATTTAACAATTGGTTATGATATTCTTTAGTCTACTGACTCTACTATTCATAATTTTTTTTTTTGCAAATTTTTGTGGAGTAAATTGGTATTTTCAATTAACTACTTAATATTTTACTCAAATGGAACTAGTTTTTTTTTTTATTTCTTCAGAGGAACTTTGGATAATAATCTTTTTAAATGCAATATTAGCTGCGTTTGTGCAGCATTCCTATCAATGATATCTCGAACAATTTTGACAGTAGAAAGCCGGAATACGTTGAAAAACTGTCAAAATCGTTCCTGATAACACTAATAGAGAGTCACACAAACACAGCTATTATTATTATTATTATTGTAGTATTAATTTAATTTTCATTCAAAGAAATATTGTATCCAAAAGTTTAGAGATTAAAAAATTTTTTTTGTAAAGAATTAAAAAATCTACCTTGAGTTATGCTGTTTTTAACTTACTACTATTTATAAAAAAATCTCATAGTTTCAGCATTTTTTTTGCCATTTTTAACTAATTTTTAATAGCTTCAGCTATATTTTTACATAAATTTTTCTATTAGTATAAGAAATGTTTCAATTTAGATAATCTCAGATTCCGAAACTTTTCAACCTTATAGTACATTTACACGTGAGAGAAAACTGCTAGAGATGGAGCAAAAAACACTCCAAAATAGCTAAACTCATTCAAATTAGAGGTGATTTTTGTTTTATCTCTAGCATTATCTCTCTCTTGTAGATGTGCTTTTTTAATTATAAAATTTTTTTAAATACACCGTGTTCATATGTCATGTTGATATTTAACAAAAACAGGAAGCTGTTAGTGTCTTTGTTGATTGAAAGTTAAGGAAATACATTAATTTTGTTTTAAACGATTAATCGATTAATCGCCAATTTTCTCGAATAACCGAACCGAATAATCAGTTTTAGTGATTTTTCGAATAATGCAATAACCGGTTAACCGCCCATGTCGAATAATTGGAAACAGTAGGTTCTTTACACATTTTCAATGAAATCACTTCAACCTAATTAAAAATATATAGCGAAGAATATTTTTGTTTGGCTTGGTGCTATTTTTTTGGCGGCAGCTGTATATGCACTATGTTCAAATAGTATTTCTAAATTTTCCAATTAAAAACTTTATAAGCCATGAAAAACATTTGCAAAATTTTTGTTGGGTAAATAGTAAAAATCTACCTCCTTAAAAAACATTGTTTAAATTCTTATAATCTTATGTTTTTGCAGAACTATTTCAAGTTATGTTTTTTTTTGCAAATTTTCACAAATTTGTAATATATTAAGTGCATAGTTCTACATGTTTTAAGTTCGAATTTTATTAAGATGTTGTGGCATTTTAACAATTAAATAAACGTGAAATGAAAGCATACATCATATGCTTTCATTTCACCAAATACAAATGTACAAACATAATTCATTGTCAGCCGAGGTTAAACCAATTATATTTATTATAATAGTAATATTTTTGTAGTTTTGGTACTTTACACAGAAAAAAATTAAAATAAGTTTCAATAACGATATCATCAACAGGGATGATAAATGGGATTTTCAAAATAATACCAACCTGCTAAAAAAAATAGTACTTTTTCGAGCTCCATAGTAGCAAAAATATTTTTTGTATTTCACACCACTCTATGGGTATATTTATTTGGTGCTTATGATATCGGTTCGTCTGTCCATATAAAACGAACAATCTTTATTATCAAACTACATACAGGTCGCACTTTAAAAGATAATTTGACGAAATTTGGTACATAAGGTTTGTATTGAATCAAGGATTAGCGCTATTGAAAATGGTTAAAATCGGTCCATGTTTTGATCTAGTGATCATGAAGATCTAGTGATAGTATAACCAAATCATAGCGATTTTAGACGATTTCTTTCACGGGTCCTATGTAGTTTTATTTGTTAATGAGGTACACTCACAATATAATTTCCATAACCGATTGAGGTTTATTTAAAAAGTAATATGTAAAGTTTGTTTTCAATGGAAGAACCAATTAAAATATAGGGTTCTTCAATAAGAGCGCTACAAAAGTTTTTTAAATAAAACAAAAACGGTTTTGGATATCAATGAAATTCTTTATTCCTGTGAAAGTACGTTCGATGCCATTATGTGTGGAAATCGATCTCTTTTGTCCAGACGCTGAACCCAATTTTCGACGGTTTTCAAGCATAAATCGGCCGATATTCGTACGAAGTTCATCAATCGTCGCTGGCTTGTTGGCATAGACCATAGATTTGACATAGCCCCATAGGAAATAGTCCAACGGCGTCAAATCGCACGACCGAGGCGGCCAATCGACTGGACCATTTCGTGAGATAACACGTTCTCCAAACTTGGTTTGCAATAAATTGATTGTGACATTCGCTGTGTGGCTTGTGGCGCCGTCCTGTTGGAACCACATGTCCTCCAAGTCCATATCATCCAATTGGGGCCAAAAATATTCAGTTATCATTGAACGGTAGCGATTTCTATTCACAGTAACGTGCCGGTCTTGATCATCACGGAAGAAGTACGGCCCAATGACGCCGCCGGCCAATAAACCGCACCAAACCGTAATTTTTTCGGGATGCAATGATGACTCATGGAGTACGTGTGGATTGCTGTCTGACAAATAACGCATATTTTGCTTATTGACGAAGCCATGCATTATGACGACCATAAATTGGACGTAGCGCTCTTAACGTTGAGGCAAAGAGTATACATATAGAGAGAGACGATCCTTCCAATGCCTCTCTTATATTTTTAGCGAAGTCGGGCGAGCAAATAAAAACCGGGTGAAAACAGTTTGCGCACACAAAAGATGCTGTGAGTACTGTGAGGGGAAAAATGTGATGACGTAAAATTTTCTTTTTCATTATTCTTCTTTGTGTTGTCAACTTCTAACACAACATCATTTACACAATGAAGTATGTACCTACACAATTTATACAAAACTATAAAATCCACGAATTTTAATGAACAAATTTTTAATGAACAGGAATTTTTTGTGTATGAATTATAGACTCTCCATGTAAAATAATTTTCTCTGCGATTGATTTTGAAGTTAATTGATAAAAAAATATTAAACCTAATGTGTGGTGGAGACACCAAATTATTTTAAGATTTTATTATGTATTTTATTTCATTTGTAGACACTACATTAACAGTGAACACAGTAAATTAAATTATGACGCATTATGAAATAATCTCGTTCCCCTTAAAAGCATACAATTTCCCCGCAATTCCCCTGTATAATAGTTGGAATTTCTCCTTATTTTACGCTCTTTGATTTTACACAAGCAAAATGTGTTATTTTGCTTGTGCCCGAGTTCGCGAGACAAGGGGGGATCGATACCCACTGGTTGAGGCCACTGACTCCGAAAGTCGGTAGTAAATTTTAATAATTTCGACTCGTTGTTGGCTCGTATATCTTTCCATCATGAAATGGCAAACCTTACTGAAGAGAAATGTCAAAAGAGCGGCAAGAAATATGGCGTCCTTTGCTGTCCCTGTCTTTCTACTTTTGTAGCGTTCCTGTTGAAGAACCCTTTACATTGAATCATATTGTTTAACTTTTTTTGTCAATTAATAACAAACAAACTAGAAAAAATATGTATCGTCTGTAGGAGTTGTTATTTTCAGTCAAATATTCTATTTTTAGATTTCTATTTTTAGAAAAAATAATTTCGTTGTTTGCTATTTTAAAACAAAAAATTCAAATATTTTCGGTTTTCTTTCTCGCTAAATAAGTTTTTATATACCAAATTATTTCAATTCAAATTACAAGAAATTCTTTACTCATACATAGCCAATGAAAATATGAACGTGTGTTTTTGTGTATGGTGTAGTATTTTGAAAATTAAACAAAAAAAAAAACGTTCAAATATGAAAAAACAAATCCGAAAATCGTTTTTTTACGTTTTGTGAGTTAAAAATTGATGATTGTTTAATAGACTTTTCAATTATTTTTATTTCTTTTATGGATTGTTTAAACAATGTTTGAAAATAAATACATGAATGGATGTCACTACATTGCTAGATCTGTCAAAATAACAGAGTAGTATATTGGAAGATGACAAAGCAAATTGTGGTAAATTCTTTGTTGTTGTTTTTGTTTTTTCTTTGATATTTTGAATGTTTAACAACGCTCCTAGACGAGAACAAGAAATTCTTATTGAGTTTGTAATTTAACTTAACAAATATTTCCAGAAGTTCTAAAAACATCGTCCCCTGACGAGTTCCTTAGGCAAGAATGAAATCCGGATAGGGACATGCCTCCAACAGATTATTTTTCACAATTTGTAAAATACGTTTGGGATTTTAGTATATTTAATTCCTTTAATGCAATTAATGTATGACCCGATCAAAATAAAAATAAAAAAACTAATATGCAAGTGCTTGTGCAAATTTTAATGTTATTGACACTTTAGAAAACATTGTTTTCTATTGGCGTTTATACATGAATGGATGTCACTACATTGCTAGATCTGTCAAAACAACAGAGTAGTATATTGGAAGATGACAAAGCAAATTGTGGTAAATTCTTTGTTGTTGTTTTTTCTTTGATATTTTGAATGTTTAACAACGCTCCTAGACGAGAACAAGAAATTCTCATTGAGTTTGTAATTTAACTTAAAAAATATTTCCAGAAGTTCAAAAAACATCGTCCCCTGACGAGTTCCTTAGGCAAGAATGAAATCCGGATAGGGACATGACTCCAACAGATTATTTTTCCCAATTTGTAAAACACGTTTGGGATTTTAGCATATTTAATTCCTTTAATAGCAAAATGGTTTGAATATAATAAAAAAATCAGTAGTCCTTTTTTAATTGTGTTTTTAATTAATTTAATATGTATTTTAGGTTGTTTTTAAGGATAAAATATTGTGAGTGTAGTGATCATTTCGGGCAAACACCCAGGTTCAAATTTGGCTTAGTTTCTCCCGGCTCTTTTTTACAGCGTATTGTAATCCGAAAAATTACAAAAATTTTATTACTTTTTCGTGGTTTTTTATTTTTTGCTATTTATTCGATATCTAGACTTAACTGTTAGACTAGTATCTAGGTGTGTAACCCCGCTGGAAAACCAGCGTGTAAAAAAATCGAAAAAGTCAAGATCATCATTTTGGCTTCATCTCGCTGACTGTCGAGACGATATTTACAATTCGGAAACTAGAATATCATCTGTAATAAATAGCATAAGCCCGGAACTCCGATCCTTTCCACCATTGAAAAAAATCGATATTTGAACTTGTTAAATGTCTTTCTATTCAGATTTTTATTTAAATGAAGTCCATGAAAGTCGTATTCAATTTCGTTTGAAGCTGAAAATTATTTTAAGGGGATGTAGGTGTCTATTCTTACACTCACAATATTTTATCCGTAAAAACAACCTGAAATACATATTAAATTAATTGAAAACACAATTAAAAAAAGGACTACTGATTTTTCATTATATGTAAACCATTTTGTTATTTATGTTCAAACATTGTTTAAACAATCCATAAAAGAAATAAAAATAATTGAAAAGTCTATTAAAACAATCATCAATTTTTAACTGACAAAACCAGGGTTTGGGGTTCGGGAATTCCCGGGAAATCCCGGGAAAAGTTTGCCGGGAATTCCCGCGAAAATAATATATTTTTCCCGGGAAAACGGGAAATTTTAAAAATATTAAATTTTTTAAACTGTTTTTGTTTCGAATAGGATTTTTTAATTTTAGTCATAAAAAACATTTTAAATACCAAAACAAAAATGTTATTGTTAAAATCTTTTAAAAGGGAATACATTTATTTGACACACAAATAAAATCTTTGCCAAGCAATAAGGAGCATTTCAACTAATAAAGATTTTTCGCATAACTTATTCAAAATTTAAGTAGTAAAACCTAAAAACTTGGTAAAATGTTTAAAAGAAATATGAAAAAAAGCTTTGTTTCTTACAAATAATCGCTCTTACTATCTAAATTTTTCAAATGTATAATGTAGGTAAAGTCGACTTTAGTTAAAATATTGGGTGGCAGTATACCTTGACTTGGTTTATTTTTGGAGCATTCTGATTGGTTAATTTATTTTCAACCGATCAAAATATTTGAAAATATAAATATTTTTGTAAGGTTTTCATACACAAAATGAACAAAACCGTTTGATTAAATATAAAGTCGACTTTAAATTTAAATAATACCCTGACCACATAGTGGTGTAGGGTATAAATACGCCTTTATATTAAGGGTCAATAATTTTATAAGTAACGTTTTCATTAATAAATGTGAAAAGAAAAGATTAATGGTTAACGGTGGTATCTAAATTTGGTTATCCGACATCTAAATTTGGTTCACAAAAAAAAAAAAAAAATTTATGGTCATGCAACTTCTCTTGAAGAAAACAACAAGAATAACGTTTCAGCTAAAATTAGCAAAGTACCCGAAGAAAAAAGTGTAAGCTGAATAGGCATTAAAGGTTTTATGGTAGGGCAAACATTTCCTGAAATGGTATCCAAATTAGCTGCAGTCAATCCGCACCATAACTAGATCTTCGTTTATTCGAGAAAGTTTTTATAATAAAAACCTGGCATTGCAAAAAATGAAACCGATATAAAAACATTATATTAAATTAATACAATCATGTAAAAGATATCATGATAAAAGAAATATCGAGCAATATTTCTAAGACTAGGAGATTTACTATAATCTTAGATGAATGGACAAGAATATCACAAAAGAGATATTTGAACATATGTATGTATAAACGGAAATAACTCATTTTATAACCTGGGGTTGGTTTATATATCAGGAAGATGTAATGCTGATGAAATAAGAAGAATTGTAGAAATAAGACTAGAAGAGTTTTATTTGTCTTTGGAAAATAACATTGTGGCCACCATATCTAATGGGCCAAGTGTGATGAAACGGTTTGTTTCCGACAGTCCAGTAGTAGGTGCCTGCTGGAGTCATGCAATTCATTTGGCAGTGCTGTGAATAATTTATGTGAAATCAAATTTTCAACATTCTGATATTTTTTACTTTGACTGACTACTTAGACTGACTGCATTTGTACTGAAATAGTGTTTTTTTTTAACAAAAATTACTTATATAGGTGGTTTTCATTAACAATTTTGTTCAAAAATAATTCCCGGGATTCCCGGGAATCAAATTTTTTCATTCCCGTTTCCCGGGAAATAAAAAAGTCCGAGAAAACCCAAACCCTAGACAAAACGTAAAAAAACGATTTTGTGGTTTGTTTTTTCATATTTGAAAGTTTTTTTGTTTGTTTAATTTTCAAAACCCTACACAAAACACAACACATACGTTCATATTTTTATAAGTAAAGAATTTCTTGTAATTTGAATTGAAATAATTTTGTATATAAACAAACTATTTTAATAAAAAGAAAACCGAACATATTTGAATTTTTGTTTTAAAACAGAAAACAACTAATTATTTAAATTATTTTTTCTAAAAATAGAATATTTGACTGAAGATAACAACTCATACAGACGATACATTTTTTTAGAAGTTTGTTTTTTATTGACAGACAAAAAAAGTTAAACAATATGTTTCAATGTATTTTAATTGATTCTTCAATTGAAAACAAACTTTAACTATTACTTTTTAAATAAACCTCAATCGGTTATGGAAAATATATTGTGAATGTATGCATAATAATTTGAAAACCTTATAACACGATTATAAAATGAATTTTGTATGAAAAATTTGTTTTATAAGCAATCTATAAATTTAAAAAGTGATTATGCATATGGCCCTTTATGTTTTTTATCATTAAGGTAACTTGATATAGTACTTCTTCTGCATACATGGGACTAATTAATTAGGTGTACTTCATTACCATTGCATTGATATCAATTGTAATGAAATTATTTTCATTACCATTTTTTTAATTAATGGTTATGATTCTAAAATTTAATTTCATTGATTAATGACAATGATTTTAAATTTTATTACCATTGATAATGAATAAATTAAAGAAAATAATTGCCAGAAAAACGTAAAAATGGAGTAAAACTCGCTGAAATCGAAGATGGAATATGCACATTCAGGCTCATGCTCATTTGAAATTAAATATTACTTTCCATTCCATTGTTATTGGTATCCAGGTAAAGTTTAACGGAATGGAATGAATCCTCCTTAAAAAGTTATGTTTTATAACTTCCACGGCCAAACCCATTGTTCGTTTTCACTTGTCTGAATTTTTTTGTAAACAAATGGTTTTTAATCAATTATAATTAGTTTTTTTATACATTAGTGCAATTTCATTACCATTAGTTATAATTTTTCTAATGAAAAATATTTCATTACCATTAAATGGTAATGACATTTTTTTCATTGTTATTAGTATGAACTAGTGGTAATGAAATTACAATGGTAATGAAAAATTCCCATGTATGTTCTTCTGGTCTTTGCACTATGGGGCAAAATAAAATTTTTTGGTCAAAAAAGGGAAAATATTTTATATTTGTGGACGCTGTGGTGTAATGGTTAGCGCGTTGGACTATTACACGTGATGTTGCGGGTTCGAGCCCCAACCGAGACAACATCAATTTATGGAAAATAGTAATATGTATGAGTTTTTTCTATCCCTCATACATATCGCGGTGTCCTCCTTCGGTGTTCCCATAGCACTTAACCCCACCGAAGTAAAATAATATAAAAGGGCTATGAACTAAAAAGCTTCAACAAAGTTCGCCAACTCACCATCAGATGGCGCGCAACAACTGTTCTAAAAATTCAACATCTCGCGCAATTACAGTGTTGCCATATTTGAAGCCCTTCATCTTTCACCACCTTTCACTTCTTCTCTATCCCCTTTCCAAAGGAAGCAACACGTTAATTAATAGGAAGAATTTCCTGAGTGTTGCTTCTCTTAAAAAAAAAAAAAAAAAAAAAAAATATACTCAAAACCTATAAATTGCCAATATTTTATAAGTAAAATACTATATCATTTTTTGTAACCGTTTTTTGGTGGCAATAGATCAAAATTTCATATTTTTGTGAACTTTGTTTTGTTTTTTAATGATAAAGTAAAAACAATCCTAAATGAAAGAAAGGAAATATTTTAATAATTTTAATGCCAACGTGTTAACTGAGATGTCTTTTACGTAAATTTTTGCGACCGTCATATACTTTCGAAATATGCCCGTTAACTGAAAAAATACCTTGAGATTTTATTGCTAACACAACATGAGATTTCCATATCCCAATTCTTCAAAGCAAGTAGTAGCTCTCTGCTTTTTCTCTCGAAAGAAAACCCAGGACCCACCACGTGGCGGCGGCTGCATTCCGAGTCCTTCCCCCTCCCTTCCTATCCAACCAACCAATGGGAAGTAACACCACCAAAAATAGTTTTGCTGGAAAAATAAAAATATTTTAGCTGTAAACTTACTTAAACAAGTCCGTAAAAAATTTTGCTGACTCAAAAAAATTTTAGTTAGTAGAAAAATTGATAATATCACCAAATCGTTTTGATGAAAATCGGCGAGCTGATTTTTGCCAAAAAATATTAGTAAATTCAGCAAAAGTTGTGCTATCGCTTAGTCGATTACAAATGAAAAAAATCTTGTCGAAATCAATAAAACTTTTTGCTGAAAAAAAAACTCAAAAAATTAGTAGAAACCGCCGAAATTTTATTCAAATCACAAAATTTTCCATAAACTTGTGGTTATTAGAAGGTTTTGTTAAAGTGTGTTTGTATTGATTACAAAAGCCAACAGTTTGGATAATTTGACAGTGTTTGGGTTAAAGTAATACATTTTTTCTTCATAATTAATTTTAATTTTTAGGTAACTGCAGTTAAAGTTATTGAACCACGAAAAAATTTCGTTCGTTGTGATAGAATGCCAACCAAATTATTTTCTGTGTATAACGTGGTTACTCTGAACCTGTGATCTCTGATAGTTATCCGAGAACTCTACCCCCCGAGCAGGCGCGGATACAAGGGGGGGCTATGGGGTCTAAAGTAATGTAATGGAAAACATGATTAATTTTGTAAACAGACAGTTTAGAATTTGACATTAAACAAATATTTTTAGTTTTGAGATTTTGTGTAGATTCTTGGATTCAAGAATTTTTTTTGTTCAGGAAACCGGACAGATTCTAAATTTTTTCAAGAGACAATTCTCAAAATTTTGTTGTAATGAGCTTTCTTACAGAATTAGTATGAATCCATTAACTATTTTTGTGCAATTAAATAAATGTGTTAAGGCATTTTACTGAAAAATTAATTTTTAGAGCCAGTTTTATTGTCAAAACAAAGATCGATTTGTAACGAAATAACTTACTTAGGATGTATTTAAGAAAAGAATCGTGCGTATTTCCGACTATAAAACTGGCCTTTATATTTTAAAGTGAGCACTACAACTTTTTTTAATTAAAGTTTGAACTTTGAACTTCTTAAATAATTTTTTAATGGTCTTAGGATGACCATCTCACCCGTTAGTAATGCTCAGACACACCTTAAAATCTTAAAATTTCGGAAAAAAATTTCACTTAAGTACTTTGGTTTTATTTTTATTTCTAAAATTTTTTCCGAAACTACCGTAGAAAAATTCTTAATTGTAAGACATTAAAAAAGAAATATATCACATTTGGAGTCATATTTTTATGAAAAAGAAATTGTAGACAAATTGAATACCATTGCATATTATATAGTGTTTTAAATTTTTTTTAATCAAAGATAACTGGCGTTTTTAAAAACTTTTAGTTATTGATTAAAAATTTATATTGAATTTAACAAGTAAATACAAACACTTTTCAGAAACTACTAGTTTTTGGTTAAGTGTAAATGTAAGTAGTGTTAAAAATTTGTTAATTTTATTTGTGTATACATACACGGAGGAAAAAGACGTTTTTGTATATGTTTGGAGGTAATCAATGTATGTTTACAAACTACCATATATGTATTTGCAGTGTGCTTCCAATTATATTGTATTTATAGTTCATATACATATATTTCCCGGTAATAATTATATTTGTGGATACAATTAACATATATTTGGAAAAACGGCGAATTTCCATTCTTGATACATATAAAGTTGTATGTAGCCATCATAACTTTTGTAGTTGGTAATAATCGTTTAGTTTAGCTAGACTGCATCTAGTCAGAAAATTTAGTGATATTTTTCCTTTATTTATTAATTTTATTGTGAAAGATGTGAAAAAATAAAATAAATTAGTATAAATAAAATATAAAATTGTGTTAAAAAGAAAAAAAAAAATATTTAATTGTGTATATTAAAGTATTAACTTATTATAAGAGTTTTTAATTAATATTTGTTAATAAAAATAAATAAAAAAAATAAATGAAGAGATTGTAGTTATTGTTTTTCAATGAATGTATTAGATGTAAAATTCAATGTGATTTTTAATATATTTAGTTATTAAATAATCGCCAAACAGTAGATGTATTAATTTTACTTTTTATATTTTTCCATTAAAATATAGAGAAATTTGGAGAGTAGAATAAATACGCCTATTGTTTGGCATATATTAATAATTGCTTTATAACTAAATATATTAATTATATATAGTATTTGCATGGAAACATAATTTGTTTATGACACACATATTATATGTTTGCTGCCAAACATATAATATTTGTCGATAGCGTCTATTTCATTTCATCCAAACATTATATATTTACAGGCAAACATAATATATTTGCTTGCAAATATATATTGTTTCTAGTAAAAACACGGCGAATATGTTTAACAATTTCTCCAAATATTATATATTACCAGCAAAAATATGTTTGGGACAGGCCGTTTTTTTTTCAGCGTGTATAAGTAAAAATATAATATATATAATATAAATTTAAAAGATACTTATTTAAATTGAAAAAAACCCATTATTTTTAAAGTGAGAGATATTAATGCAGGATATTAATGAAATATTGTGAAAAATTTTCTTTTATTTATTAAAAGTATCATACACTCAATGAAAAAGTTTCATAAAATATATGAAGCGTTTTCATCAATTTTAAGATTTTTTTTTATTTATCTTGTTAAGAAAGTTTCATAAGTTTAATGAAAAATTTCAACTTTGTCTATTTTTTAAATTTAAATGTGTTCTTTACAAATTTTAGGTAATTTTTCTTGTAAAACGATTTTTTTATTCAAGAGTTGTAATAATTAGGGCCAGTTTCATAGTTCGAAAAAAGATTGATTTTTTTCTTATATATTTTTAAGTAAGAATATTGGCGGACTTAGGCTGGTCTGAATTTTAAAAAATCTACCATAATTCTTATATCTACGATTTTGATCGCAAAAATTATTATATTATTTTTTTTATCCTGTGTTTTTGTTAATATTGGTATTGTAATTTGTATAGTAAGATACTAATATTTATAACAGAATGTATTTATATTGATAACTTTTGCAAATGGAAAGTATTTGGTTTGAATTTTTGCAAGAATATTTTTTAGAAGGGCTCACATAATATATTAAAAGTTGTAATATGGGATCAACTTGGAAAGCTATGCTGCCATACAAATTTTTTGAAAAATCGCGAATTTAACGTATAGGCCGCTATAGGTGAATACATTTTTTTATTGAAATATTTTCCTTTTAATTGCTTCCTTACTAAGGCATTACATTTATTGAGGTCGCTGAAATAGCAAAAAACCATAAAAACCTATATAAAACGCTAAGTAGTGGTTTAAATATCAAGATTAGGACATCGCATTTATATCGTAAATATGGCCACAGGTCCTGTGCTTACATTTTAATACAAAAAAATTCATATTAATTTAATTTGAAAAATTTTTTATATAAAAAACTGAATGGACAACCGCCAAACTTTAAAGACAATTAGCGAAAAATCTGTAGCATTAATCGAAAAATAAAGTACGCCATTGTAATCAGCATGTCCGAAATAATAGAACCGATGATCAGGTCTCCATTAATTTTTTGAGTGTCATGCAGTCTAGTTAACGAAAAAAATTGTTAATTATAGAAAAATATATCGTTAACTTATTACAATATCAAATTTTTCTAAGTTTGTGTTAACAATTTTTTGGTTAAATCTTACATTTTCAAAACAAAATTACAAAATAATTTTTTTTACTTTGACTCAACTAAAATTACTTTGACTCAACCGACAGTTATCTTAACTTAGAAGCTATATTGATAAAATCGTTAACGAAGATAGAGGACCGCACTAATGAATCAGATTTTTACTGACAAAAAACTAACTGAACATTCAAAAAATGTCGAAATGGGTTTAAACAGATTTTCCCGAACCCTTGTTTGGTACTTTTTGGAACAACTTGGCAAACCTAGGCTAAAACATGTATTAAAACTTCTACTTCCAGCTCATACAATATCTATAGATATGACAAAAAAAAAATGTTTAGAATAAGTGCATTGCACCCATTACCAAAGTTGTGCTGGGAGGTTCACTACAATCAAATTAATACTTCTGTTGGCTGAACAGAAAAATTTGTTACTTTAACAAAATTTATTCTTGTTTTTTTGGCTTAAAGTAAAATTTGTTGATTTTAACAAATTTTTTTGTTAAATTTAACAAATTTAAATTTAAGTAAAAAATTTGTAAAACTATAGTTTTATCTGTAATTATACTGAGTCGTAGAATTTATTCAAATTTAGGGTCTCGGGTCATGTGAGAGCATATAAGGGCACTCCAGTGGAACAAACATTTTGTCTGTTTTGCTCTATCTCGCCTACTTTTCGAGATATGGACCATTTTATGAAGTGAAAAATTTTTATTAAAAATTTCCGAGGGTCCAAGGCCCCGCCAAGGTCCATTTTTGGATAGAGATAACCCCTTACGCTGAGGTATTATACAGTTAAGGGTAGTCGAAATTTTCATTCTGCTCTATCTGCCATTTTAAAAAATCGGGAGAGAAAGAAATAGCATCATATTTAAAACTTCGGATACATCGGTGGTGCCATCTACCGGGTAATAACGGTAACATGAAAATATTATTATTTAACAATAAATTTTGTAAAATTTAACGAATGGGTTCTTAAAATTTAGTTTTAAATAATTTTGAAAATTAACACTCAAAATTAGTTAAATTACTGAGGATTTTTAGTATTGTGTTAAATGAAGATAACTAAAATCTTTGCTTAAATCAGATTTTCAACTAAAAACTTGTTTAAAATTAGTCAAATCGATTTGAAACCGGTTTGACAGATGTTTTTACTGACGTATTATTTAAAGTGTACGACAAATGAATTTCTAGCCAAATGTAGGTTTTGGTTGCAGCAGTCGAAGTACGCGGTTGTCGTAATCAAATGCTTTTCTGACACAATTGAAATTTATTGTTTTAATGTAAATTCTTTCGTACTAACCGAATATAGGAGGCCATATACCAACGGTGGGCAAATTCAGCCCATTGGGCCGCATGCGGCCCTTTGCTAATTTTTGTGCGGCCCTTGTTGAAATTTTATTTCGATTTTTTTATTAAAAAACATTTTATTTTAAATATTTTATTACGCAATTTTTTTAAAGTATTTTTTTCCAAAATTATCCTAATTTTTGCATTAAAAATACAAAAATTGTTTTTTTTTTGGAATTTCTATATTTTCATATACTTAGTTAGAATATACTTCGACCTTAAGTCCAAATTCTAATATGATATTGTCATATTAGATTTTATTTGATTTATAACTGGTTTTACCAAATCAGACAGTTCATATACGAAAGTATAAAATTCTCGTCACGTTGATTTTTTTTACCTTATGTAATGTCTTGGTTTGAGTAAGAAAGTTATAATTTTCTTATTGCGGACAACTGAATAGTAGGGTGATGCCTATGAAACAATTGTATTGTCTATCATGAAAATGATCAACCCCCTTTTTGAAACAACAAATAAAATCTAATATGACAATATCATATTAGAATTTGGACTTAAGGTAGAAGAATATTTTTCCAAAATTTTTAAAATAAAAAATTAGGGCCAATTTTGTAGTCTGAACTAAGATCGATTTGAAAATTGCTTACTTAAAGATATTTAAAGGAATAATCGAAAAAACTTATCACATTTATCAAGTTTCATTTTTGTTTTTCATCACATTTCGAGTGATACTAATATTCAGTAAATTTTTTTGCTTATTTTAGCAATTAATTTTTAAATTACAGTTTACAACGATTTTATTAAAATTTAGTAGCGGTTACTTATTTTCTCTACTAATTTCATTATACTACAAATCAGTAGGCTTGAGTTGCTAAAATTAGCGAAATATACCGAAGGGCACAAACTAATTAAATTTCCAGTAATAACATCAAAATTTTCAGTAACCATTATAGACTTTTTTGTTGAGTCGGCGAGTTTTATAGTCAGCACAAAGCACGAGTTTAAACTTAAATTTTACTTTAGTGAGAAATTTTTTTACAAAATTTATTACTCAAGTAAAGATTTATTTAAATTCGTACTTAGTCCTGACTATAATACTGCACCGCATTGGTCTGTGTGAAAGAGTCGGCGTTTAAATTATCAAAAGCTCTCAAATTACTGGTTAAATCTTTAAGTTTGTAATCATCGTTTAAATTAACCGATTAGTGCATATTATGACTTTAAAGGGCGGATTTTTTTTTGCTGTGCGTAACGTAATTGTTAAATAAATATTCGAATCCAGGAGGCTATGAATTTTTATACATGTTTTTGTTGTCAAAATAATATTCAGTCTCTTATAACTCGTTGAATTTTAAAATTTTCGTTGGCCGATTCCGCGACACCGCTTTTCAATGCAAAAACTAAAGGGTGGTCCAACCATAATGCACGATGTTAATTGTCAGTCACACCTTAACGTCAAGTTTTTTGCCCAACTAAATTTGACATTTCTTTGTTTCAGTGTTTGACAAATTCAACCATGGAGAGGTACATAATTGAGCAGCGCGTTAAGATTGTTGAAGCCTTCTACAAAAATGGGCGTTGAAATCAAAATGCATTTCGTGCACTTCGTAATTTTTTTGGTCAGCATTGCGCTACAATCGGGAGAATTGTGCGCAAATTTCAGCACACCGTGTCTGTAGGAAATGTGAAAACACCTGTACATGCCGTCTCATCGTCTGTGTTCGCTATCGCGAGATGATAACGGAATTATTGTGGCCAGAAATTGAGGATATGGACCTGTACGATATGTGCTTCCAACAGGATGGTGCCGCTTGCGACAATGGCCATGTCGTGGCGATGTTAATTGGCCGCCACGATCATGTGATTTGTCAGTTGGACCTCTTTCTGTGGCGATATTTAAAAGAAAAAGTGTACGTCAATAAGCCAAGAACAATTCAAGAGCTAAAGGATGAGGTAATTCGGCACATTAACGATTTTGAACCTCAATTATGTCTCAGAGTCATAGAAAATATGGACGATCGGATAGAGGTATGCCACCGAAGCCGTGGCGACCATTTGGCCGATATTTTGTTTCACACATAATTACCACATACAGTTGGGCATCGATTAACCGGGATGGTCGGGACCGGAAGCATTCCGGATAATCGATTTTTCCGGTTAACTGAGGTAAAATATAGTACGTTTTTAATATAAATGTTTGTTTAATTTAATCAATATACACACTCACAAAATATAATGTTAATAAGTTTTTAATTACTATATATGGTCGACCGGCCTGCAAAATGTCACATGTGTTTTTTAATAGATTTTCAGGAGGGCGAAAAAACTGTTACAAAATCTACTTTTAAGATATTTTATTGGCATCATATACCTTAATGATAATTTTATTAAATGAGGTCGTGAACACATAAAAGAAGGCCTGTTTCCTCTCCATTGTAGATTTGCTCATTTATAAGATTTTCCTTTAATATGTATTCTTCCAACTGATTTACAAAAATTGTGGCAGATACATTATCGGCATATATTTTTTCTCCTCTAGCCTTGAGTTTATGAATTCCATGTCGTTTTTCAAAGTTCTGTAACATGCTAAGCTTATATTTAATTTTGAATGGAAGAACTTAGCCTTTTCCATTATGATTAAACTGGAAATTGGGGTCCCTTTAAAACGTTCTTGTCGGAACCATTCGTATGTCGCAAAATTGACTTTTGGCTCTAATGCACTTTTTAAAGTTTTTCGATTTTGGAAGCCAGTAACTGAATCACTTTCTGCACAATATTTTAATATTTTATCTTTATTTTTTATTAAAGCACCGTAAGTTTTTTCGATTTCACGTAAAAGAACTGTTATACTCCATGTAAAAAATTGATTTTTCACGATAATGGGTTTCACGTGAAAATTGTGTAGAGTTTGTTTTCACGCAAATTTAATGTACAATACTATTATTTTTCTTGGGAAAAAGTGACATTTTGTGTTTATTGTGTCTTTGTTATAAAATTAAAAAATTTTTAATTTTATAAATTAAATTGCAATTTAAAACCTTTAAAGTTCGAGCGAAATTTTTCCACGTGTTTGTTTGCCCACTCTATATTTTTGTGATAGTGTTTGAACAGAAACATGCTTTTTTTTAAATAGTCGTTGACTAAATCAATTTTTTCTTGAATATTTAATACTTTTGCCTTTTACTCGATTTTATTGCTATCGATGCCATTCTAAAATTACACATCAACACTCCTTACTTCTTAAATTTCAAATGCAACTAAATACCAGAGGAAAAACATGCAAACAAGGGAATTCCCTTATTTCGCTTTAGACACATATTAATTTAAGTGTTGCTAGCACGTTGAAACCAAATTTCGGCAAAATAGATGTTTTTCAATCCCGGATAATTGATGTAATCACGGTTAATCGATTGAAATAAAAAAATCTTCCTTTCCTTATAGATCCCGGATAATTGATGTTCCCGGTTAATCGATCCCATCTGTAATTCTTCTATCATAATAAAAAATACGAGTAAAAAGGTTAAAGTCGGGCATGCCGACTATACAATACCCTACACCACTCTGGTGTATTGTTTGGATCCGAAATTCGAATGGGTTAAAATGGGGCTTGTGTCAAAATTTTCTATAATGTGAGTCAGCGCACCAAATTTCATTAAAATATCTTAATATTTGCGACCTGCAGTTTGTAACCAAGCCAATTTTGGGGGGACCCTTATATGGGCACTAGTTCTAAACATGGACCGATGTTCACCAAAATCAATAGGCTTCGTCCTTGGGCCAACATAGGTCTATGTACCAAATTTCATCAAAATATCATAATATTTGCGACCTGCAGCGTATAAACAGTATAATTTTGGTAGGACCCTTATATGGGCACTAGGTCTAAACATAGACCGATGTTCACCAAAATCAATAGGCTGCGTTATTGGGCCAATATAGGTCTGTGTATCAAATTTCATCAAAATATCTTAATATTTGCGACCTGCAGCGTATAAACATTATAATTTTGGTAGGACCCTTATATGGGCACTAGGTCTAAACATGGACCGATGTTTACGAAAATCAATAGGCTGCGTTATTGGCCCAATGTAGGTCTGTGTACCAAATTTCATCAAAATATCTTAATATTTACGACCTGCAGCGTATAAACAGTATAATTTTGATAGGACCCTTATATGGGCACTAGGTCTAAACATGGACCGATGTTCACCAAAATCAATAGGCTGCATTATTGGGCCAATATAGGTCTGTGTACCAAATTTCATCAAAATATCTTAATATTTACGACCTGCAGCATATAAACAGTATAATTTTGGTAGGACCCTTATATGGGCACTAGGTCTAAACATGGACCGATGTTCAAAAAAATCAAACTTGTTCGTCCTTGGGCCAACATAGGTCTGCGTACCAAATTTCATCAAAATATCTTAATAGGTGCGACCTGTAGAGTGCGCACAAGATTGCATGGACAGACAGACAGACGGACGGACGGACGGACGGACAGACGGACATCGTTAAATCGAAATAAAAAAAAATTCTGAACCGATCGGTAAACTATAAGGTGGGTCTACGACCAATATTTTTTGGTGTTACAAACATCAGCACAAACTTATAATACCCTGACCACATAGTGGTGTAGGGTATAATAAACATAATTCTCTGAAAATTTTTTTTTTATTTACAATTAACATCGTGCGTTTTGGTTGGACCACCCTTTATAGAAAAGTGTTCCAATTATGTTTAATTTTACTTATGTAATTCAAAAATACCAAAACAGAATTTGAAAAAGTTAAGTTTGAAATGAGTTCTTGTGGAATCAGTTTTGGAATAGATGGATTTTAAAACCGTTTTTTTTGTTTTACAAAAAAAAAAACAATAAGAAATTAGTTCCTTCCGCTTTCGTTTTACTTCAAGATTTGTAGTCTTGTTTTTTTGTTGTATGTTGCGGCCCTGTATAATTTATAAAAAACCACAATATGGCCCTCGGTGACAAATCCGTGCTGTAACCAAACCATTTATTTCGGTTGGCAAAAGATTTGGTTGTCGCAATGAATCTGTTTTCTTTTTGTAAAGAAAAAAATTTATACATACGTACTTCTTTTATAATTTTTATAAATTATTTATTCTCGTAACGAAATCTTAAGGCATATACCCTCTTTATTATATTATTTATTGATTTTTTTTTACCAATTTTAGATAGTTTGTCAAATTGCGGGAAGGGAATTTAAATTATGGATCTAGTTTAAGTATTGCTGATAATAGGCCTTCTTTTTAATCACTGGATTTATTTTTGGATTTGTTTTATTTTGCTTAAAAATCTACATTTTCTTAATGAATTTTAAAAATTTTATATTTTTATTCTAACCTTATTCAAGTCTAACACTTATTCGCTACTATAATGTGAAAGAAAAAATTAAAATTTTGCGGAAATGCAATTTGTGGAATTAAATTAAGCTAAATCCGAAACGGATTTATTTTTTTATTTATTTTATAAATCCGTTTTGGATTTATCTTAATTCCATTCCTGCGCTCACATTTTTACAAAATTTAATAATTTTCTTTCACATTATATTAGCGCATAAGTATTAGATTATGCTAAAAATATTAAATTTTGAAAATTAAATAAAAAATGTGGATCTTTTAACAAAATAAAATAAATCAAAAATAAATCCAATGATTAAAAAAAAGGCCAAATAACAAGTTATTCTATCGTATACCTTCCCAGTGTAGAAAATTATCACCAGATATGTGGTTATGTAACTACATACTTGGTAATGGTAACTAGTTACTTTTGTTATTACATTTCTTATTACCTTTATATGGCGATGTCGCGAAAAATAATGAGTTATAATTACATACTAGCATACAAAAAATCAAAAAATATATCGTTACCTATGTGCTTACCAGTACTGACAAAAATAATGAGTCTAAAAATAGATTTTCAAAAAAATAAATTATATAAAAAAAATATTTTTTATTGTATTTGTATACAGATTGCCAGTCAATAGGTCTACCATCTGAGCTATATCAACATGTAATATTTAATAGATAAAAACATAACTGACCTGTTGCACACAAGTAAGCTTACTCGCCAACACACAAAAAATCAAAAAATATGTGGTTACATATATGCTTACCAGTGTTAAAAAAATATTGAGTCTAAAACTAGATTTCAAAAAATTTTCAAAAAAATCTAGAAAATTATTTTCTATTTCAAATACTGATAAAAATAAGTCATTATCAGTAACTCATTATTATATGTTTTAAAATAATGCAGAAGGTAAGTGGGTGTCATTACTGGTAGTCCAAAAAATAAGGATATGTCATTACCGTTTCTACACTGGGTTATAATGTGGAATATCTATATATATAAAAATAAGTTGGTATATGTTCGTCATTTTATAACTCGAGAACCACTCAACCGATTTACAAACCAATACATGCGTTGGAAAGGTCTACTTTTACTGATGGTTCTTAAGAAAAGTGACGAAAAATGGCCACGCATACACGTTATACGCACACTTTTGCGATGGTGTGTTTTTCTCATATAAAATGTGTGATCGATATACAAAATTTTATTTTTCAACGGATTTCTGTCAACCGATTTCAACCAAAATTTTAGGGTACGTTGAGGATAGTCTGTAGATGGTTTATGTGAAGTTTGCACAAAATTGACCCAGTGGTTCCGAATTTTAGTGTTGCTATGACCACCAGGCCTTGACGTTACTATGACAACCACGCAGCACTTATAGCATTAATCTAATCTCAGCTCATCCTATCTCATTTATCTCATCTCAATTTTTTTTTGCGGCAACACTTTTTTTTGTTGAAACTTTTTTTAGTGATTTTTTTTTGTGCAAAAAGTTTTTTTTTGGAAACACTTTTTTTTTGTGGAAACTTTTTTTTTTGTGCAATTTTTTTTTTTTTTTTGTGGAAACTTTTTTTATTTTTTTGTGGAAACTTTTTTTTGTGCAAACATTTTTTTTTTTTGTGCAAACACTTTTTTTGTGGAAACAACTTTTTTTTTTTTGTGGAAACATTTTTTTTTGTGGAAATTTTGTTTTTTTTGTGGAAACACTTTTTTTTTTGTGGAAACACTTTTTTTTTGTGAAAATTTTTTTATTTTTTTGTGGAAACTTTTTTTTTTTTCGTGGAAACTTTTTTTTTTTTGTGCAAAAATCTTTTTTTGTGCAAACACTTTTTTTGTGGAAACAACCTTTGTTTTTGTGGAAACTTTTTTTTGGTGGAAACACTCTTTTTGTGGAAACACTTTTTTTTTGTGGAAACGCTTTTTTTTTGGAAACACTTTATTTTGTGGAAACAGTTTTTTTTTGTGGAAACACTTTTTTTGTGGAAACCCTTTTTTTGTGGAAACTCTTTTTTTTGCGGAAACTTTTTTTGTGGAAATTTTTTTTTTGTGCAACACAGGTTTTTTTTTGTGGAAGCTTTTTTTTGTGGAAATACCTTTTTATTTTTGTGGAAACACTTTTTTGTGGAAACACTTTTTTTTTGGAAACATTTTTTTTAAACACACTTTTGGGAAAGAAAATTTGTCCACGGCCACTTTTTTTAACAGTCTTTCGAGAAAGAAAATTTGTCTACGAGCACTTTTTTTTTTTGTTTTTTTTAAACACTTTTTAACACACTTTCGGGAAAGAACGGGGAAAATAAACGGGAACAAGTTGAATTGAAACTCGAGAAAATGGCAATGGAACAGAGAACGAAATGGAATGGAATGCGGAACGAAATGAAACAGAACGGGGAACGAATGGATTTGCAATGACAATAAACAAATCGCAAAGAGAGTCATAGTGTTTACATATAAGAGTGACTGACTGACTTATTTTACCCTCTAAACGGCCTATGCTTTTTCACCAAAGTATAAATAAAATCCAAAAATGAAATTTTTTGTGCCTTTGATTAAGAAGATGTAACGATTTTCGTTTTTCGGAAACTACGAAATTGAGCGAAAACATTGTCTTAATTTTAATAAATATTGGTACTAAAACTAAATTTATTCATTTTGTCAAATTTTATAATAATTCGTTTTCAAGTTAAGACGATGTCCCAGAAAGGTATCCTGATAGCATCCTATATGCGCTTGGACCAAAGTAATGACGTTTTTAAAAGCTAAAGCTGTAGTCTTAATTTGTGTGTATTATCAATGGTTTAAAAGTAACTTAAATATATTTTTGCAGATTTTTGAAAATTGTGTTAGTTTCAGAATATTAGTTGGCGAATTTTGTTGAGGCTGTTTATTTCATAGCCCTGTTATATCATTTTGCTTCGGTGGGGTTAAGTGCTATGGGAATAGTGAAGGAGGACACTGTATTAGGGATAAAAAAAATTATACACATTATTTTTCCAAATTGATGTTGCGGTCGCTGGGGATCGAACAGGCAACCACTTTTGTGTAACATTTCAACGCGCTAACCATTACACCTCAGCTCTCACATCGTCATCGTTATTTATTGTTAATTATTAAGTGTGTGTATTTGATTTTATTTTTACTTAAAAAGTATAAAATTTGTTTTAACCTAAGCTTCCTCTGAATAATAATTTTTGAAATTATTTATTTTTTATATAAGCTCCTAATAAGCATTCGCATCGAAGGGGGCTTTTATTTTGAAGATTTTTACATTAATAAAAAACATTGTATTTTATTTTCATAAAAATATTTAATTCCTATACAAAACAGATTACATTTTAAACTTTAAGGTACGCTAACAATGTAGCTGGCTTGCACGATACGACAAAATTCATTTTCGCTTTAACTGACATCCCAATAACTAGGCCTAATGCACGCCGCTAAATATAGCGGGCCTGCCCGCTGGTAATTATATAAAAATGCTTGTGTTGTTTGGTTTTGGAATTCTTAAATTTGTTTTGTTTTTTTCTTTTTTTGATTGATGTTTAATTATCAACAAAATGAAATTTTTGTTCAAATCCCGATTGCGGGAGTATGATTAATTTAATAGTAAAAGAAAGAAAAACATCGAAAAAGAAATAATATTTTCGTAATTTTCGGCCTTAAAAACGCTGTAAAAATAACTGCGAAGAACTGAGCCGGTTTTTTCCTTTGATCAATAGATAAAATTATACAGAATATAAAAATTTTCAGAAAATAAAAAAAAGGATTTTTTTTGTTATTTTTTTAAACCTTGAGCTTACCCTCGTACAATTTTAATGCACAATAAAAATTGTAAAATGTTACAACTTCTGGGATTTAAGAAGAAACTTATGTTTTGGTATAATTGCTCATCACTTCCCAATAGCTACGGATTTTCTCTTAAAAAATAGCCCTATAATGTAATATTGTCCAGTATTTCCATGGTAGTCTGAATATTAAATTATAATTTAATGAACACAGTAATGTATCTTTCCATTTTAAAATTAAATATTGTTGTTTTGATTGATTTCTAAACATGTAAACCCCTTATACGAATTCCAATTAAATGGTATGACAAAGGTATCAATTGAAACAACAACAAAATAAACAAAAACAAATTTTTCTTGTTCTCAGTTCCAGAAGAATATGAAGAAGTATATAAATTGCTACAATAAAGAAAACACAAAAGAAGTCCTTAACAAAAGCTTTAAAAAACTACAAAAAATTGTAAAAATAAATTTTACACTTAATAAAGCCTTGAAGTGCAATCAAAGTCATGACATACGGCCAAGAAAACAATAAATTTTTATTAGCCATGCAACATTGGTGACAATCCGTATGAGTTGTGGAAGTAGCATTATTCGTAGTCTCTATTGTGTACAAGTATGTGAACGTGTATTAAAATGGATGATATGAATTTGTGTCGGTAAGTACCAGCGAGAAAATTTCTTTATTCCATCCTTCTTCGTAGTGTTCTATGTAGTTGTGAAAACTAAAATATAACATAATTTCTCCTCGAAACTGAGGGGATCTCTATTGCGATATCAGTTGTCTCAAAGGATAATTCATTTTGTTCTGCAAAGAATATCCAGTGTCGGAATTTGTATTGGTATTGTCCAAACATAATATTAAAGGTTATTAGTAGGGCAAGGAATTTCATGCAAATGCATGTTTTTTCTCGATAGTCAAAAACTAATGTGGATTAAATATTTACGCTGTTATTCAAAAAAACTTCTTAATTTAGCTTTAAAACATAAATTTGCTAAAGCATTCATTATCTCTATTAAACCTTTATTAAAAAATTGTATTCAAAAACATACAATAAAAGTTTATTAATTTTGTTTTTAATTCTGGCAACACTTTGTACAATCTCTCTTTTTATTGTTAGTGATACATGAATTTAGTGAACGATTGGCTCGGTAATTGTAGGTAAATATATTGTTTTGTAAATTTTGTAAATTAAAATGTTTTGTTACAAATCAAAACATATTAAAAAACGATTTTTAAACATTACTGAGAAGTAACAATAGTAACAAATTGTTTTAAAGAATTTTTTTATTACGAATACTGAAAGTATTCGAATATCGAGTATGGTTTTATTATAAATCCATCACTATTTTATTGAATTTGTTTTTATTTTCATGCAAATTAGGGAAAATTTTCTAAAAAAGAGTTCAGTCTTGGAATTTTTTATTCCATCTATTCTTGGAAGGATGACTGTTCAACAATTCATTTAATCATTGTGAATTTACATTTTTTAGTATTTTGCAGTGGTTTTCTTTTTCCAAACTTTATCAAACAGATATTTTAAGCTATACCCTGATTTAAGCGTTTAATAAATTTTTCCTTATTAATCATTTCTGAATATTCTTTTTGCCAAATTACCTTAAAAATCTGTAGTAAGGCTATTTTAAAAGATTTTGAATAACACAGTTATCCGAACTATAAAATCTAGAACAAAACGGCATCGATTTGTAATTGCTTATTGTTTTGCATATATTGACTTGAAATACATATTTCGTGCCTTTTTAATGCATATTTTAAGCATTTTAATGCATATTTTTGCATATTTTTCATTTTTTAGTAACATCTTTTAAATTTGTTAAAAAAATTAAGGATTTTCATATTTTGATTCAAACAAAAAATTGTTTTTGTTACTTAAAAAAAGTTTTATTGAAAATCGTGTTGACTTAAGAAAAAAAGCAATAAACTCGGTGTTTATTTGAAAATTAACTGAATTATATACCTTTTTATATTGTAAGATGCTTCATTTTTGCAAAAATAAGTATTTTTAGTGCATATTTCATATGTTTTTATTGCATATTTTTCTTTCTAGCTGCATTTTTTAGGCGCATATTTTCGTTTTTTAAGTGCATGAAATTCCTTACCCTAATTATTAGTTTTAAAACCTTTCTAACGACCAATAGTTTTGTATACAAATTACAATATTTTTTGCTGGGACTTTTTCAAATCTAATTTTTTTTTCTTCAAATATGAGAATATCCATCTGCATGTGTGTGTTGTTTCTACTTGTTTTTAAATGCTTGTGATGTGTTGGTATTTAAGTACAGGCCAGAAGACACTTTGTCTGGATGACAAAAGCAACAATATATGTGTCACATTGACACAACTTGTGTACACCGTAAGTGTTGGCTAAAATACAAAAACAAAAAATGAAAAAATATTATAACTTGTCTCATAAATTGAGTGATTTCCTGTAGTAAATAGTTGTTTTGTATATACAGACACTTAACACAGACTGGACCATAAGTTTGTTAACATTGTGAAACATTATGAATAATTTTATGAGTAGGACTTACATATATGTTTGTGACTAATGCGAGGGTAACTATTGATATTGTGAGCTTTGGCCACTTTAACACTTGTTCGATAGTTTAACATTATGGCCCATAACCTTGCTTAGAACTTTTTGTCATTTGAGTATCATTTGTGTTGTTTACGAAAACGTGAAAGCAAAAGAGGAATTAACACGTAAAAACTTTCCGGTAATGATTTATAACGATTTTCGATATGAATTATCTAGGCAAGATTGTATAGTAAAGCCCTGAATTTAAAATATTCTGTCAAACATTCACTATACACTTTTTGCAATTTAGAAATCTTTAATTGAAATTCAGAGATTATCAATTGAAATATAGAAATCATGAGATAAGAGAGATGTTATGTTTTCCCGAGTAAAAACAAAATATATATAATCATATGTGGCATATATTACAATATATAATTAGATATGTCGTTATGTATATCCATATATAATTATATATGACGTCTTTTTCCAAAATTTTTCTTTATATTATGCCATATATAATTCCATCTAATTAGATATCGGCCTTTATAATATTAGATATGGTATATATGATTATATATTACATAGCATGGCTGTTCTTATTGCATATATAGTTGTATATAGAGCTATATCTTAATATATATGGTGACATTTTAGGAATATATAATTATATATGGTATCATTTAAACAATATATAACTATATATGGTGCCAGTTAAACTATATATTATCATATATGGTGGCATTTAAACAATATATGTCATATATAGCACCTCATGAACAAAATCTTTAATACAGTTGCATATATGATAATATATGCTACTAAATATAGTGCCATATATATTTATATATGGTGTTATTTAAGCAATATATTATCATATATGGTGTCATTTAAACAATATATGGCCATATATAGTACCTCATGATCAAAATTTTTAATACAGTTCCAGATATGATAATATATGATACTATATGTAGTGCCATATATATTTATATATGGTGTTATTTAAATAATATATTTATATATGGTGTTATTTAAGTAATATATTACTATATATGGTGCCACTTAAACCATATATTATCATATATGGTGCCATTTCAACAATATATGGGACCTCATGAACAACATTTTAATACAGTTCCAGATATAATAATGTATGCTACTTTATACAAGGTGGCGCAAAAGTAATCCTCCTATCAGAAAATGCTATAAATTTTGCGATTGGTCCCTAATGTCAGTTCTGTTTTGACATTTGTGTAGTAAACACATGCGAAATACACGTTAATAAACAATGTTACGCTACACTGCTCTAGAACGCGGAATATTAGTGACAATTTATTTGACCAATAATCGGTCGGTGACTTTGGCAGAACGTGAATTTCGTCGCAGATTTCCTAGCCGTCCAACGCCTACTGGTGAAACACTGCGACGTTTAGCCGCTCGTCTCGAAGAGACTGGCACAACACGAGATGCTGCCAGGCGTGGCAGACCCCGGAGTAGCCGTTCTGTAGAGAATATTGCTGCTGTAGCCGAGGATGTCATCGAAGCGCCGTCGACATCGACCAGACGACGTGCCACGCAAATGGGTATCAGTCGACGGTCTTTACAGCAAATTTTGGTACAAGTTTTGAAGATGTTTCCGTACAAAATCCAGAAGGTGCATCAGCTGTTAGCTGCTGACCGCCAATCGCGTCTAACATACGCTCAAGCCATCCTTAATCACCACCAACAGGAAGATGATTTTTCATCAAAAATAATCATGAGTGATGAGGCCCATTTCCATCTTAGCGGGTACGTAAATAAGCAAAATTTACGCTTCTGGGGCACTGAAAATCCGCGTGTAATCCATGAAGAGCCATTACAACCGCTCAAAGTCACTGTATGGTGTGCTGTTTTCGCTGGAGGAGTCATCGGACCTTTTTTCTTCGAAGACGTCGCGGGCCAAACGGTTACTGTGAATGGTGAGCGCTACAGAGCAATGATCAACGAGTTCTTTTTGCCGCAACTTGATGAATTGGGATTGGAAAACATGTGGTTCCAACAGGACGGTGCAACGGCACACACTGCACGTGCCACAACCGATATGCTGAAGGATGCATTTCCCGGGCGCCTAATCTCCCGTTTTGGCGATTTGCATTGGCCAGCAAGATCGCCTGATTTGACCGCTCCAGACTTCTTTTTGTGGGGCTTTTTGAAGTCGCGGGTTTATGTCAACAAGCCTCAGACTCTTGCAGCTCTTAAAGACAATATCCGTCAAGAATGTGAGGACCTATCGCCGGAAGTTTTGGCCAAAGTGATGGAAAATGCCATAAAAAGGGCTCAAATGACAATCAACTGTGGCGGCGGCCATTTAGATGACATCATATTCTCGACTTGATGTAAAAAAAATTAAAAGACCAAATAAAAATAATCCACAAGAAGAACAAAGTTTTTCATTTTTTTTTTTAAATTACAGCCAAAAAATATCGGAAGGTTATTTTTGCGCCACCTTGTATAATGCAATATATATTGATATATGGTATCATTTAAACAATATATTACCACATGTGGTGACATTTAAACCATACATTATGATATATGGTGCCATTTCAACAATATATGGTCATATATGGTACCTTATAAACAACATTTTTAATACAGTTCCAGATATGATAATATATGCTACCATATACATATAGTACCGTATACTCTGATATATCGTATCATTTAAACAACCCGAGTAAAAATAGTTACATATGGTTATATATGTGATTAAGTTATATCTGTATAAACCCGGTGAAAAATGTCCATATATGAACATTTATGGTTCAACCATATATGTATGGATCCGAAAAATGAGGTAACATTAGGGTTTGGGGTTCGGGAATTCCCGGGAAATTCCGGGAAAAGTTTGCCGGGAATTCCCGGGAAAATTATATATTTTTCCCGGGAAAACGGGAAATTTTAAAAATAATAAATTTTTTAAAATGTTTTTGTTTCGAATAGGATTTTTTAATTTTAGTCATAAAAAACATTTTAGATACCAAAACAAAAATGTCATTGTTAAAATCTTTTAAAAGGGAATACATTTATTTTACACAGAAATAAAATCTTTGCCAAGTAATTAGGAGCATTTCAACTAATAAAGATTTTCGCATAACTTATTCAAAATTTAAGCAGTAAAACCTAAAAACTTGGTAAAATGTTTAAAAGAAATATGGAAAAAAGCTTTGTTTCTTTTGCAAATGTATAATTTAGGGAAAGTCGACTTTAGTTAAAATATTGGGTGGCAGTATACCTTGACTTGGTTTATTTTTGGTGCATTCTGATTGGTTAATTTATTTTCAACCAATCAAAATATTTGAAAATATAAATATTTTTGTAAGGTTTTCATACACAAAATGAACAAAACCGTTTGATTAAAAATAAAGTCGACTTTAAATTTAAAATACGCCTTTATATTAAGGGTCAATAATTTTATAAGTAACGTTTTCATTAATAAATGTGAAAAGAAAAGACTAATGGTTAACGGTGGTATCTAAATTTGGTTATCCGACATCTAAATTTGGTTCACAAAAAAAAATTGATGGTCATGCAACTTCTCTTGAAGAAAACAACAACAAGAATAACGTTTCAGCTAAAATTAGCAAAGTACCCGAAGAAAAAAGTGTAAGCTGAATAGGTATTAAAGGTTTTATGGTAGGGCAAACATTTCTTGAAATGGTATCCAAATTAGCTGCAGTCAATCCGCACCATATCTAGATCTTAATTTATTCGAGAAAGTTTTTATATTAAAAATCTGGCATTGCAAAAAAATGAAACCGATGTAAAGAACATTATATTAAATTACTACAATCATGTAAAAGATATCAGATAAAAGAAATATCGAGCAATATTTCTAACAATAGGAGATTTACTATAATCTTAGATGAATGGACAAGAATATCACAAAAGAAATATTTGAACATATGTATGTATAAACGGAAATAATTCATTTTATAACCTGGGGTTAGTTTATATATCAGGAAGATGTAATGCTGATGAAATAAGAATTGTAGAAATAAGACTAGAAGAGTTTTATTTGTCTTTGGAAAATAACATTGTGGCCACCATATCTAATGGGCCAAGTGTGGTGAAACGGTTTGTTTCCGACAGTCCAGTAGTAGGTGCTTTCTGCTGGAATCATGCAATTCATTTGGCAGTGCTGCGAGTAATTTTTGTGAAATCAAATGTTCAACATTCTGATATTTTTTACTTTGAATTCTCACTACACAGACTGCATTTGTACTGAAATAGTGTTTTTTTTTTTAACAAAAATTACTTATATAGGTGGTTTTCATTAACAATTTTGTTCAAAAATATTTACCGGGATTCCCTGGAATCAAATTTTTTCATTCCCGTTTCCCGGGAAATAAAAAAGTCCGGGAAATCCCAAACCCTAGGTAACACCTAAGTATATGTTCATATATGGACATATATGAACATATACATTTATTAAATATATGCGAATACATGCGAACGTTGCTGTCCTTTATTATAAGGTTGTACGATAGATGTAAATTTATGTATGACATTCAAATTAGGCGCTACATATGTTCCTTTTTTTATTCATGGCATTAAATATAATTCATTATTTATCCAAATATGAGTTCCTGTTACATATATGGAAAAATGTATTCTTCGAAATATGTTCATATACAAGTCCCTTTTGCATAAATTGAATAACATATACTTTCATATTTGTCCATATATGAGTGCCATTTCCATATATGAAATAACAGATGCTTCCATATATGTCTGTATATGAAATTTTTTCCATATATGGAATCACATATACTTCCATATATGTTCATATAAAATCCATATATGTTCATAAAAAATCCATATTTGTTCATATGTGTCCATATATAAACCATATACGAACATGTTTGAGCGTATATGAACATTTTTCACCGGGAATATACAGTTTCATCCGAAGAATGGCCCGATATAATTTTATCAATTGTTTATCAATTTTTATCTAACTGTATCAGTTTAGATCTGACCTGATTAAATTATGTGTTAATCAGATGAAATTGTATCCGATTTTTGACCTCCCAGGAAAATTTTCTGTTCCAAAGAATCGGTTGTAGAATATCTACTTTTCATTCTACTGTCGATTCTAACACCGATTCTTTTTGTTTGAAATTGTCCCAAAAGCAACCCCTTCTATAGCTTCATAGTGGAAGTGGTTGCTCTAGAATCAGTTCCGGAACTAGTTCTGGAACTGATTCTACGTCAACCACACCTTCCATATAGGATCCCAGGAACTGGTTCCGGAACCAGTTCCATGGAATCGGTTGCAGTGGAACCAGTTGTAGAATGAGTGTGGTTGGCTATAGCTTAAAATTCTTATATTTTTAAGATCAGATTAAATAAGTTGTTTTATCTCTTCAAATAAAAAACATGCCCTGGCTCCTTTTTGGTTGGCCTACTTATAACTTAACAACAGGCTAAAAAAGCTGGTCGGGTCGATTGGTGCAAAACAAAAATGCTCAAGAAATACAATAGCTGTTACACATCGGGTCAAACAAGTGACTTCTTGAGCACTCAAAAGATCGAATTAATGAGTCATCTTGTTTCCGCACATCAAAGATAAACTACGTGGACACGGAGTTTCGTCAGCAGAAGAAGCGTCGACGCATTCAAAAACCATGTTTTTAGGTGTCTCACGCGAAATGGAAAAAATGCTGTGACAAGTGGTTCGAACGATGACAAAAGTGTTTAGATCATAAAGGAAAATATTTTGAAAAACAATAAAACTTCTGTTTTTTCATTGTTTGATTCAAAATATAAATAATTACCTCGTATATGTATATTAGACTGGCCATAGCGTTATATAGAAAAATTAAAAAATGTTAAATCCAAAAGTTTTCGCACTGAAAATTATGAGGTTGGGGATAACAATAATTATGCATATTTTAAATTTTTTTTAGTTCCGAGTACCTCCGGGTTGAGCCCAAAGTTTGATTATATTACCCATTCATCACCCTTTCTAAAAATTTTGTGCTATTAGCGACAACAAGACAAAGTGATCTAACGGTGTATTGATGTTTTTTGAAATGAAATTTTGTGAATAAAAAAAAACATTAAACTGTTGAACATTACTTGGTACTTCTGTTGCTTTACTGCGTAAATACGGTGTCAATATGATCTTCGGATTAAATGCGTTGTTGTTACTTATTAAGAAGTTTTAATATTTGATGCAGTGGTGCCCAAGAGAGAAACTCTTAAAATGAGAATGTGTTGGTAATTTTACTAAAAATGAGAAGGTATTGGTAATTTTATCAAACAAACCGAAATCATCCTTTCTTGTTGACTGCTTTTCAGCAACTAATCGATTTTTTTGATTGTTTACGCTCTTTGTTGTGTGTTTTATTTGCGTTCGGCTTGTGTATGTGTAAAAAGCCGATTGCTGCCGATTGTTCTTCGTACTCCAGGGAAGTGTTTGGTCGACTCTGATTTGATGTATACTAAATTAGTGGAAATTTTGCAGTTTTAAAGTAAAAGTGATAAGAGAAACAAGTGGGCAGTGAATAATAAGTAAAGACAAATTAAATAAAATAAAACAATATATAATGATATAATTTTGGTGGGAAAATGCGAAAGTGACCTGAAAGGCGCAAAGTTGCTAATATGAAGCAAGTTCATCAATTATTTTTTTATAAAACCCGAGTGAAGGCAAGCATAAAAAATACAATACATTCTACTCTTGAATTTTAGCAAAAAGCAAATATTCCAACAATGACCGAAATCAACTGCGTGAAAAAATTTAATTTGCCGAAAGGAAAAATTTGTCCAAGAACAGATTTGGCAAATATGAAAAATATAGAAACGATGAGAAAGAATTCTGTGAAAATATCAAAAATTATATATTTGATATCGCAGCTGCGGATGCACTTGAAACGATGACTATTGAAGAGGACAAAGATTTCCTTCTGTTGCAAAGAGAAAAGGGTCGGCCAGGTTGTATGTCAGGCCAGGATTTAAAGCTGTCACGAAAACAAGAACGCAAAGCGAAGCTACTGGAAGAAGCAGAAAAGGACCAGCATCAAGGAATCCAGGGATCTCGCGGAAAAATCCATTTCGTTGATAATTGAGTGTTAGCAAGCATGGATAAATACCGCATCAGTGATGGCGATGCAATGCAATTAACATCTGCTACAATTACAGCCGTCTTGCGGAAGTTGCAGGAAATGAAACCTGACTTGAACGACATAAAAGTGGAAGATTTCGTCTTTAATCGAAAATCGTTTCAAACAATGCGAAAGGAATATCGCCGCAGACAAGCGAAACAGATCATAGATTAATTCAAGGTATATAATTAATAATTAAATATAAATATCTTGAAGGTAATTAAAATAATATTTAATTTGAACATAGATACCTGAAGTATTTGTCTTGCATTGGGACGGTAAAATGCTTCCAGATATGAAAGGCAAGGACAAAGTTCATCGATTGCCTCTCGTTATAACCGCAGAGGACGAAGAAAAACTCCTTGGCATTGCGAAACTTGAAGAATCTTGTGGTGAAAATATTGCTGAAGGCATTGAAAAATTCCTACGCAAATGGAGGATTGATAATTTAGTGAAAATTGTGGCTTTTGACACAACATCTACAAACACCGGTATTGAAAAAGGCTCAGCACATTTGCTTGAAAGTAAATTGGGTCGCGATTTACTTTTTCTACCGTGTCGCCATCATATCAGCGAATTGCTTATTAAAGCTGTGTTTGAGTTAAATTTCGGAAAAATGTCAGCACCAGAAGTCACTCTCTTTAATCGTTTTTCAAAAAACTGGAAAAATATGAATATAAATACTTTCAAGAGTGGAGTATTGGATGAGGCAGTGCAAGAAAACTTAATAGCAGCCGAAATAGAGACGCACAAGAACTTTTGCCTTGAGGCGTTGAAATCTCATTATGTGCGAGCCGCAACTTTCGCTCATTTTTCTTGGTAAGGAAGTAGCAAATTATACGCAGTTGCGTTTGTCTGGCGCAACAATTCATGCAAGGTTTATGTCCAAAGCTATATACTGCTATAAGATTTTTTTGTTTCGCGAACAATTCAAGATGACATCCTCGAAACTGAAAGGCATTCGAAACATTTGCATTTTCTTGACGCGTATTTATGTTTCGTATTGGTTCGGATGAGTTAACGCTGTATCTGCACCGTGACAAGATTTACAATTCATTAAAGACGCTATTTCATATTTCGATCTAAATGTTTCAAATGCCTTATTGTCAAAAATCAAAAACCATTTATGGTATTTATCCGAAGAGGCGGTTGCTCTTGGATTTTTCGATGAAATGATATCTATTGAAGTGAAGCGGAAAATGGTTGAAGCTCTTGGCAATCATGATGACGAAAATGACGAAGTTATTCCGAAAAGATTAAACTTAGCGCTGGAACAAGTGAAATCGTTTGAAAATAAGGATGTGAGTTCTTTCGTCACTCCTCGCACCAAGCGTTTTTTCCATCGTTTACAAATCGATGTGACATTTTTTGAATTGGATCCATCAATTTGGAAGGATCAAGAAGAATACTGCACCGCAAAATGAATAGGCCAACACTTAAGCCTGGATCAGCCAGACGTAAACGTAAACGTATCTCTGCATAGCTGAATTAATAAATTAAATAAGAACAGGAGATGTGTTGTGTTTTTTGTTTCATTCTTATGCATGCAATATAGAGCAAACGTAAATATACAACGAAAATCTATTCACAACAGATTTTTGTTGTGTATTTACGTCTGCTCTATATTGAATGCATAAGAATGAAACAAAAAACACAGCACATCTTCTGTTCTTATTTAACTTATTAATTCAGCTATGCAGAGATACGTTTACGTCTGGCTGATCCAGGCTTTAACCGTTGTAAATTACCCGGCAGAAAGAGCAATAAAACTTATTACAGATTTCAATCGGGCATTGACATACGACGAAGAGGATAAGCAGTATTTGCTTCAAGTTGTGGAGCACTACAGAAAAAACTTTTCATCCCACAAAAAATCTTCATTAGTACAATATTATCAACAATGGTATTCCGGGAAAGTTTATCCGTAGTTTATCTGCAGACTATTACGGCAAGTTGGAAAGGTAATTATTAGGGCAAGGAATTTCATGCACTTAAAAATTAAAAATATGCGCCTAAAATATGCGGTTAAAAAAGAAAAATATGCACTAACAATATAAGAAATATGCACTAAAAACTATAATTTTTGCAAAAATAATGCACTTTAAAACTTAAAAATATATCTAAGTTAGTTATTTTGCAAACAGACACAGAACTCGAAGATTTCCCATAGGTCAATAAAGTTTTAAAAATGTTTATTTTGATTGAATTAAAATATGAAAACGTATCAATTTTGTATATTTTATCACAGAATTTAAATTGTTACTAAAAATGAAAAACATGCACAAATATGCATTAAAAAGCACAAAATATGCATTAAAAAGCCACCAAAGATGCATTTAATGTCGAAATATGCAAAAACATGCATTTATGTCAAAATATGCAAAAATATGCAACTACAAATCGATGCCAGTTTGTTCTAAATTTGATGAGTCGGATAAATGTTTAGTACATATTAGTTTTGGACTATCGAGGAATAACATGCATTTGCATGGAATTCCTTGCCCTAGTAATTATTATAGGTATCGAAAAAATTCAGTTGGGAACATACAGTCAGATTTTGTTGTTATTCAAATATAAACAGGAACAAAAATAGTGATAAATGGGTAATGTAATAAAAGTTTCGGCTCAACCCGGAGGTACTCGGAACTAAAAAAAAATTTTAAATATGCATAATTTTTTTTATCCCCAAACCTCATATTTTTCAGTGCGAAAAATTGAACTTCTCAAAAAAATTTCCACTATGGCCACTCTAATGTATATCTTATTATAAAGGTAATGAAATAACATTTAAAATAATATAAGTTACTGCACATTTTTCGGCGTACGATAACGTTTTTATTTTGGAGAAATATGTTCGGTCATAACTCCCAATAACAAAGAGTAAGCAGGGACTACGACCGATAGAGCTTTTGGTCATAGTTCCCAGTTCTAAAGGGATATTTAAATTTTTACAATTGTGCATCAATTCGAATAATTTTTGTTTGGGTATATCCGAAACAGAGAAACAAGCCGATCAAACAAGGATAAAAAGCGAAGCCACCGCCGGCTTGAAAATGTAATTTAAAGACCCAGCAAAAATGTGGAAGCAGTAAAAACGATTACTGCTTCCTTAATGCTACTTTTACCGCTTCTAAAAATTTATAGCTTCGTAACCAGCACTTGAAAGGCCTAAGTTGATTAATTGTTTACATCGCTTTTTGCTGTGCTTTTCAAAAAGGCATGTAATGAGTAATAAATTTTGATTGCAGTTCTTTTATTAAAATTTTTTAAAATGTGGAAAAAAGTTATTTTAATGAAAATAAGAGGTTTTACTAAAAATAAGAGGCATTTTCTCTTCACAGATAAATATGCAGGAATGTTGTGCTTTTGAGAAGGCATGATTTTAAATAGTTGAAAAGCTTTATAATATGCACTTTCGAGAAGGCATGAATTATCGGCATTTTAAATGAAAAACAGGAGCACTAATTAAAAGCGATGAATTCATGCCTTTTCGGATCTCGAAACAAGTGCTTTCACGCGAGCTATCTCGAACAAAAATCAGGCTTGATATCATCAACAATGCAATCGCTTCACTGGTCAACTTTCCCTGACAAAACTGCTTCCAAGCAAGCAGTAATTTCTGCTGGGGATGTTTAATTTGTTTTCCAAAATATAGCAGCAGAAAATTGTACAAAAGTTAGGATTATAAGATAAAAAAGAATTTAAAATTAAATTCATCGATAAAAATTATAAATTTACGTGTTGCTTCCAACGAAAAGTCTGTGACTCTTAGTTGACGCTGAATTCCCCTTGTGTATTTTGTTGCAAGGTCACAATAAATTATACTTCCCAGCTAAAAATCGACATATATGAATACATACATGTCCACTAGACCGTACCTCAAAAAAAAGTTTGCCGTACACCCTCGAATCTGAAGTATTTTTGGAAGGCGATTTCAAAAAAAAAAATTTTTTTTTTGCCGAACGTAGGGATCGCCTTTTTAATTTTTTGCAGAGATGGGCTAAAATCATTACCATTACATTTTCATTACCATTACTTGATGTAATGGTAATGGAGCTTTTTTTATCATTACCATTTTTTTAAGAAATGGTAATGTTTTTTTTTTCATTACCATTGCGTTAAAAAATGGTAAGGAATATTTTTTTTAATTTTCATTTGTTTTGAAAATTAAAATGAACCTTTTTTTAATTTTCATTACTTTTACCTAATGTTTACATAGTAATGAAACACCCATTTGTTTTTCATTACAATCCGTTTTTGTCGAAGTTTTTTATTTTAAAAATATGAGGTTTACAAATTACTAAAAGCATTTTTTAGTTCATAATCTGAGGCTTATGGTATGCATATTTGATACAAGTTTTGGTGTCTAGTTGCAAAAAAAAAAATCGCAAAAAAAAATTGCATAAAGGAAAATTCTGGCATCAATATAATTTGTTTGCAGAACATAAATAGCTGATTAAGTTTTTTAATTCAATTCTAGTACCATACCCGAGTAAAAATAGTTATATAGGAAATTATATAATTTAATATGGACTAATATGTTTATATATAGTCAAATGTGACACTATATCTTTGTGGATATAATTATGTATAGCTTTGAGTTTCCCACAAATTTCTTATATAATGTCATATATAGATCAGTATAAATATATATGTCGCCATATATATTAATATATACCATATTTAGTTACATATGCTATGACAATTTTAATACAGCGTCATATATAATTAAAAATTGGCTTAACCGGTAAACATATAAAGTCTTATATAGCTCAATGTTCATTTTTTTTTTCTAAGTTTTAGATATGTTTAAGTATAGCGCATGTAAAAAAAATTCTATGTTTTTCTAAGTTATATTTATGTATGTACGATTTCAAAATATAAAAGGCGTACTCATTATAACTCCTAAATTCCTTGTAAACCTTGTATAAATACAAGCCATATTTTTTATGTATGGAATTTGACATTAAACTCATAAACATACCAGGATTACAGTTTACGGGTAGAATACAAGTTTATATTAGAAGGCTTAAAATGCTTGGTTACAATTATGTACAACTTCTTCTAAATACTTATGTTTAAATTCATAAATGCTTTGTAAAGTTATAGGAGGCTTATGAAACAAATTTTGTATGGAAAATTTGTTTTGTAAACCTCCTATTATTTTATAAAACATTTATGAATTTATACATTAAAGTTTTATTTAAATTTTGAATTCTTAACTTAAGGGTGTTATTTTTTAGTAGTTTTTAATAGTTTTTGTTTTGAGCCTGTAATATAATGCGTTGTATAATTATGTCTTTCTACATCAAATTAGATATGATTATATCGGGTCAAAATCCGGATAAGATTCTATATGATTTAATATATTTAGAACTTATCCGATATAATTTTATCCACCATTTTTCGGATCATAGCATATCTCTAATTATATTAAATTAGATATCATTACATATGACATCATATTATTTTTTTTACTCGGGTAGTCTTTTTTCGCAATCCGCCATTTTTTTGCAATTTTGTAAGTGCGGTTTTTTTAATTTATAATCTAAGGACTATAATACCCGTTTCATACAACAAAGTTTTGGGGCTAGTTAAAAAAAAACCGCGAAAAAAAAATTTACAAAAAGGAAAATTCTTACATCAATAGATTTGTTTGCAGAATGTAAATCGCTGAATAAGTGTTTTAATTAAATATTTTTACCATAAAGCCTTTTTTCGCGTCCCGCCATTATTTTGGAGTATTTTAAGTGCGGTTTATTAAAATTTGTAATTTAGGCACTATAATGCCCGTTTCATACAACAAAGTTAAAAAAAACCGCGAAAAAAATCGCGAAAAAAAAATTACAAAAAGGAAAATTCTTACATCAATAGATTTGTTTGCAGAATATAAGTTGCTGATTAAGTGTTTTAATTAAATTTTTTTACCATAAAGTCTTTTTTCGCGTTCCGCCGTTATTTTGGAGTTTTTTAAGTGCGGTTTCTTAAAATTTATATTCTAGTGACTATAATACCCGTTTCATACAAGAAATTTTGGGAGCTAGTTAAAAAAAACCGCTAAAAAAATCGCGAAAAAAAATTTACAAAAAGGAAAATTCTTACATCAATAGATGTGTTTGCAGAATGTAAATCGCTGAATAAGTGATTTAATTAAATTTTTTTACCATAAAGTCTTTTTTCGCGTCCCACCATTATTTTTGAATTTTTGAAGTGCGGTTTCTTAAAATTTGTAATCTAGGGACTATAATGCCCATTTCATACAACAAAGTTTGGTGGCTAGTTAAAAAAAATCGCGAAAAAATAAAACTTTATCAGCGATTTTCATTCTGCAGACAAATATACTGATATAAAAATTTCATACAACAAAGTTTGATGGCTAATTGCAAAAAAATCGCGAAAAATCGCGGAAAAAAATTCAAAAAGGAAAATTCTGTTTTTTATTAAGTGAGCAGAGATTTTACCCATTTTTTGTTTTGGATTAACATAAAATAACATTTTTATGACTGGTCCATCTTTTTTAAAAATTTACCGGTGTAAAAGTTTCTTTGCTTTCGTTCTAAATTCTATACATAAAATTAAAAAGCTTGAATGTTAAAAAGCACGAATCATTGCTTTGCCCATTGAAGGAGCTTCAATAAATAAGCACAACTACAACATAGAGAAAAATAATAGCTTTGTTAAAAACATTCCATAATATGAAATGGATAAGTAAAAATGTTTGAATTTTCTTCTCAAATGCTTTTCTTTGAAATTTAACATACATATACATTAGCGCGGGTCAATTTGTATGGAGGCAAAAAAAAAATTAAAAATCGTAGGGGAGAAAATGATTCTACCAAGAATTCTAAGCAACTTTTCCCTAGAAACCATAGGTCTAAATTGGATTTCGAGCTTGCGGAAATTCAAAAATATTTTGTTAGTACTGCTTCACTGCAATGCTTGTGTAAAATTTGCGTTAATATGTAAAAAAGTATTGCTAACCAGGATAATAGTTCTCGACTTTTTAGATAGGAGTCTTCATCGGCTTTCCTTATTATAAGAAAAAAAATTTCAACATTTTTTTATTTTTGACTAAACTGCTAAGCTGATGACATAAATCAGCCCAAAAATTAGCACATGCTACAGGTTGGAAATGTTAAGATATTTTGATAAAATTCGGTATACCGACTTATATCATACCAGGGACGAAACATATTAATTTTCGTTGAAATCGGTCCACGTTTGGACTTAGTGCCCATATAAAGTACCCCCAAAATTGGTATTTTTGCACGCTACAGGTTATAAATACAAAGTTAAGGTTCCTCCCAAAATTGTTTTTTTTTGCATACTACAGGTCTCATATACGAATATATTTTAATGAAATTAGGTACGCTAATTCACATGGGCATACGGACAAAGCCTATTGATTTTTGTTACAATTGGTAAATTTTTAGGAGGACTTTAGGGTATAAAGGTCCCTCAAAAATTTGCATATCCGCAAGCTACAGTTCGTAAATATTAAAATATTGTGATGAAATTTCGTGCACCGACTTATATTGGCCCAAGAAAGAAGCCTATGCATTATGATTAAAATCGGTAGATGGATACACCCAGTGCCTATATAAAGGTCAACCAAAAATTGATTTTTCGCATGATACAGGTCGCAAATACGAAGGTCTTTTAATGAAATTTGCTACATTGACTCATATGGGCCCAAGAACAAAGCCTATTGATTCTAGATAGGATTGGTCCATATTTGAAACTATCGCCCATATGGACTATATTTCCGATTTTATCTTAAATACATCTAACTTTAGATGAAATCAAAATTTCTTAGCATTTTTATAATTTTTTATCATTTTGTAGACAAATTTTGACACAAGTCCATGTCAAGCCATTCGAATTTCAGATCAAAACATTTCAGACTAGTGTAGGGTATCATACAGTCGGGCATGCCGACTATACGACACCCTACACTAGTCTGGTTGAGAGCCAAAGAGCTTCGTCCTTGGGCCGATATAAGTCTGTGTACCAAATTTTATCAAAGTATCTTAATATTTTCGACCTTTAGCGAGCGAATATGTCCATTTTTGGGGGACCTTTATACGGGCACTAGGTCTAAACATGGACCGATTCCATATAAAATCGATAGCCTTTATTCATGAGGCTATTTGAATCCGTGTATAAAATTTCATTAAAATATCTTCGGATTTGCGACCTGTAGTGTGCAAACAATATAATATTGGGGGAACCTTTATATAGGCACTAGGTCTAACCATAGCCCGATTTGAATCAAAATCAATAGGCTTTGTCCTTGGGCCGAAATTAGTCGGTATACCAAATTTTGTAGAAATATCTTAATATTTGCGACTTCTACCTTGCGCACAAAAATATGTGGATGTACAGACAGACGGATATCGTTATATCGAAACAAAATGTTATACTGGGTCAATCGGTATACCTAAAGGTGGTTAGTTTCAATATTTTTTGGAATTATAAACATCAGCACAAACTTATTATACCCTGTCCATGTACTGATGTAGGGTATAATTATTAAAACTTATTATTCAAACTCATAAAGCACCACCTACAATATATTTTGGAATTTCCGCAAGCTCGAAATCCATTTTAGACCTATGGTTTCTAGGGCAAAGTTGCTTAGCATTCTTCGTAGAATCATTTCCCTCTTACGATTTTTTGTCCCAGAAATTGACCGTCCCTAATATACATACATATCATACATGAGACTAATTAATTATTTGGACAAATTAATTGGTGATTTCATTACCATTAAATTGAAACTAATGCTAATGAAATTTTTGGCATTATTATTACTTGGACTAATGCTAATGCTTTGAAATACATCGATTTCATTACTAATGCCAATTGTATAGTAAATTCATTACGATTACTAATGCCTCAATTATAAGAAAGAATTGGCATTTGTAAACGTCATTTTATAGATTTCAAATTCATTTCTGAACTTGCAAATGCGGAATGCGAAAAGGGTTTTGTGGTATAAAAAATTAATTAAAATACTTAATTAGCGATTTACATTATGCAAAGGAATACATTGATGCAAGAATTTTACTTTTTGCAAAATTATTTTCGGAAACTTTTTTTTTCAAACTAACCACCAGTCTTTGGTATGAGTTATGGGTATTATAGTAACCAAATTCTAATTTTACAAAAACCACACTTAAAAAATTGCAAAATAATGGCGGAACGCGAAAAAAAGCTTAATGGTACAAAAACTTTATCAGCGATTTTCATTCTGCAAATAAATATTTATACTGAAGTAAGAATTTTCGTTTTTGTAAATTTTTTGCCCGCGACTTTTTTCGCGATTTCTTTTTTCAATTATTCACAGAACTTTGTTCTATGAATTGGGTATTATAGTCCCTAGATTATAAATTTTAAAAAACCACACTTAAAAAATTGCAAAATAACCGCGGTACGCGAAAAAAGGCTTTATGGTACAAAAGTTGAATTAAAAAACTAAATCAGCGATTTTTATTCTGCAAACAAACATACTGATGTAAGAATTTTCCTTTTTGTAAATTTTTTTTCCACGACTTTTTTTGCGATTTCTTTTTTCAATTAATCACAGAACTTTGTTCTATGAATTGGCTATTATAGTCCCTAGATTATAAATTTTAAAAAACCAAACTTAAAAAATTGCAAAATAATCGCGGAACGCGGGAAAAAAATTACCAAAAGGAAAATTCTTACATCAGTATGTTTGTTTGCAGAATGAAAATCGCTGATTAAGTTTTTTAATTAAATTTTTGTACCATAAAGACTTTTTTCGCGTTCCGCGATTATTTTGCAATTTTTTAAGCGCGGTTTTTTAAAATTTATAATCTACGGACTATAACACCCATTTCATAGAACAAAGTTCGGTGGCTAGTTGAAAAAAAAGCAATCTATCCATCCCCTTTTTTTTTGTAAACAAATCCTTTTTTTTACTCAATTGTTCATAGTTTTTAAGGCATTAGTGCGATTTCATTAGCATTAGTATTACAAATTCTAATGCCAGAAAATTTCAGTACCATTAAATGGTAATGAAATTTTTTTGCCATTAGCATTAGTCAACTAATGATAATGAAATTTCAATGCCAATGAAAAAATCCCAAGTATGATACATATATACAAAAAACTAAAATCTACATTATAGCCTAGAGAGAACCCCATAAAGACAATCTGATGATAGTGAATTTGGTGTCACTTGAAAATGCCATTAATTGTCAACCATTGGTTCTAGGAAAGTTTTTGTTTTCATAAGTTTTTCTCTATTGGTTGTAAAATAAATTGTAAATTCTATTTGGAATTTGCATATTTGATCTTAAACCGAACAAAAATAACACTCATTGTAACAATCTTCAGATCAACTAAAAATCTACAATAAAATTTTGGGTATTTTAATAATAAATATAAAATAGCGTGATCGATTCTCGAGATTTGGGACACAATGCTCGAAAAGTATCTTCTTTTTTGCCCACACAATGTTCGAAAAGTATCCTACTTTATATTTTTTGTTGTATTATAAGAATATTTTAGAATAAAATTAAATATCTATTCAATTCTATTCAATTACATTTTTTATATATATACTGTTGTGGCACAGTGTATAAAATATTTTTCAGAACTTTTACAAAAAAACTTTTAGGTATTTAATTTTATTCTAAAATATTCTTTTAATACAACAAAAAATATAAAGTAGGATACTTTTCGAACATTGTGTGGACTAAAAAGAGGATACTTTTCGAGCATTGTGTCCCAAATCTCGAGATCCGATCACGCTATTTTGTATTTATTATCAAAATACCCGAAATGATTAACCATTCGTAAAAATGTTATTTTATGTTAATCCAAAACAATAAATGGGTAAAATCTCTGATCACTTAATAAAAAAACAGTGATCACAAAAAACAATCACTTTTGAGTCTGAAAATTTTCACAACTTTTGTCGAGCGTCCTTGGAATACCGTTCGACATTTTTCAAAGTTTTTAAACTCAAATGAAAGATAATTTTATATAGATAGTAGATTTAAAAATCAAAAAAATTAAAAACATATTTCGACTAACTTCTTGAAGGCTCAAATAAAAAATGTGTTTTTCAGCAAAATTCAAATATTTCAGAATCCCTTCAGCCGATTAAAAAATTTTTATTTTTTTTTGGATTTAGCGAACTATAATTTATTAGAAATAATATATCACAACAACAAATATTTTTTAACAAAATTTAAGGATTTTTTTTAAACTTTCCGAAACTTCTAAATTTCAACCGCTTTGCGGGTACCTTGAATTTGAACCGATTTTCAGAATTTGTATTTTTTACTGTTTACTATGCGCATACGCAACTTTTCCGCACCCCCCGCATTTCGACAAAGTTCGGCCCACTCTAATGTATAAGCAGTTCAAAATGGCAATATGGTCGCGATATTTGCTAATGAAGTTTAATTATAATTAGACTTCATTATCATAATCTCCGTGAAAGGGGGGTTTTGTGTTTCTGATAAACTAATGAAGATATATAGTTGAAATTTGGTATATAGCTTTGTTTTACGACGAGAAGAAAACCAACCAAAGGATTTTTTGCTATCCCATGCAAAAAAAGTATTTTGTGACCTACATATTATACATGATTTTATCCGAAAAATGAGAACATCTTAACATTTAAATACGTGTATCTTTGGTGTACCATCACTGAGCGTGTTGGTATTGGTCTCATTTGAAAGCGACACATCTCATGACGTCAGGAACCTGTTGGTCAACCTTGAAAATGCGCGTAGGTCGTCCCTACCTCTTTTTTTGTGTAGTTGGCTTTTACTGTTTTTTTTAGAATCGTCGACTTCACTTTCATAAAACGCGCATATCTCTGGGAGGGAACACTTTTGGGGCATGGGATCGGTCTCATTCGATGCTCAGATGTTGTCCACATCAAAAAAAAATTGATTTTTTTACCCTTGATTGATTGATTAAGATATAGTTTTATACAATTTGATCGGAATTTTGTTCCCACTCAAATGTATCATATTATATATAACGTAATACAAATGTATCCAATTAGATACACTCGGATATAAAAATATATAATTATATGTGGCATATGTAGTGACATATAGATAGATATATAATTGGATATTATCATATATTGCACTATATGAAGTGGAATAAGATGAAAGATATATTTATATATTTAATATACAACGTTATACAATGATACACAATGTAATATAATTTTGTATGAATACATATTTTGCAATATATTACCACAAGCAATTTTATAAAGTCATATAAATCTATATCAAAACTTTTTTACTTGGGATTCGAATGTGTAAGGGGTAAAACGGGGCTGAACGTCACTTTTCGTGAATAGGAGGAGGAGGGGGCAAAATATGTTACAAATTTTTTCTTTTTCTAATTTGAGGATTCTTAACAAGAATCTGAAGTCAAAATAACAGTACAACCGCAAACAAAAAATAAGTAGTGAAAGGGTTAATAATGAGTTATTAGAAATCTTAATTCATAAGAGTAGAGATGCAACCTCGCTGGTGCGGCTGCGGTGAAAGAATACAAATTAAATAACTGCGAATGAAACAAAGAGAGAAAACAAATTAAAATATGGCAACATTGAAGAGAGTGTGAAAATGAAAATATGCGAGTTTGAGAGAAATCGTAGGGAAATTAAATTTAGTTTTAATTTAGAGAGAATACGCAGTGCGTTTTTAAGGTTGTATCTCTACTAGGGTTTGGGGTTCGGGAATTCCCGGGAAATCCCGGGAAAAGTTTGCCGGGAATTCCAGGGAAAATAATATATTTTTCCCGGGAAAACGGGAAATTTTAAAAATATTAAATTTTTTAAATTGTTTTTGTTTCGAATAGCATTTTTTAATTTTAGTTATAAAAAACATTTCAAACACCAAAACAAAAATTTCATTGTTAAAATCTTTTAAAAGGGAATACATTTATTTGACACACAAATAAAATCTTTGCCAAGTAATTAGGAGCATTTCAACTAATAAAGATTTTTCGCATAACTTATTCAAAATTTAAGTAGTAAAGCCTAAAAACTTGGTAAATATGAAAAAAAGCTTTGTTTTTTACAAATAATCGCTTTTACTATCTAAATTTTTCAAATGTATAATTTAGGTAAAGTCGACTAGTTAAAATTTGATTAAAAACAAAGTCGACTTTAAATTTAAAATACTCCTTTATATTAAGGGTCAATAATTTTATAAGTAACGTTTTCATTAATAAATGTGAAAAGAAAAGACTAATGGTTACCGGTGGTATCTAAATTTGGTTATCCGACATCTAAATTTGGTTCACAAAAAAAAAAAAAAAATTGATGGTCATGCAACTTCTCTTGAAGAAAACAACAACAAGCTAAAATTAGCAAAGTACCCGAAGAAAAAAGTGTAAGCTGAATAGGCATTAAAGGTTTTATGGTAGGGCAAACATTTCCTAAAATGGTATCCAAATTAGCCGCAGTCAATCCGCACCATAACTAGATCTTCGTTTATTCGAGAAAGTTTTTATAATAAAAACCTGGCATTGCAAAAAAAGAAACCGATGTAAAGAACATTATATTAAATTACTACAATCATGTAAAAGATATCATGATAAAAGAAATATTGAGCAATATTTCTAACAATAGGAGATTTACTATAATCTTAGATGAATGGACAAGAATATCACAAAAGAGATATTTGAACATAAGTATAAACGTAAATAATTCATTTTATAACCTGGGGTTGGTTTATATATCAGGAAGATGTAATGCTGATGAAATAAGAAGAATTGTAGAAATAAGACTAGAAGAGTTTTAATTGTCTTTGGAAAATAACATTGTGGCCACCATATCTAATGGGCCAAGTGTGATGAAACGGTTTGTTTCCGACAGTCCAGTAGTAGGTGCTTTCTGCTGGAATCATGCAATTCATTTGGCAGTGCTGCGATTAATTTATGTGAAATCAAATGTTCAACATTCTTATATTTTTTACTTTGAAATCTCACTACACAGACTGCATTTGTACTGAAATAGTGTTTTTTTTAACAAAAATTATTTATATAGGTGGTTTTCATTAACAATTTTGTTCAAAAACATTTTCCGGGAATCCCGGGAAATTAATTTTTTCATTCCCGTTTCGCGGGAAATAAAAAAGTCCGGGAAATCCCAAACCCTAATCTCTACTAATCGTACTTTAACTATAAATTAATTTTTCGATTTGATACTGGCAACACTATTCTTTATTTTCTCTCTTCTCCCAAATAAGTCATAAGTGATGTACGAATTTAGTAAACGATTGACTCGGTAATCGGAAGTGAATATTTATTTTTTAAATTAGAGAATTAGTGGCGAGCTAAGACAGATTTAAAAGTCATTAACAATTTTTTTAATTTAGTAAATAAATGGAAATATGTGTAAAAACTGGAAATATCTGTAAAAACATACCACAAGTAATGGAATGCCTAAAAATCTTTAGATCATCTGTACAGCACTATTTTTTATATTTGTTTTTAAATTTTTTTTTGAAAATATTTCCAAATAGATTATTAGCAACGTAATTGTTGAAGATTTTTTCAGTGTGTTGGATACATATTCAGGGATTAAGTAAATTTTTCAAATTTACAAAATTTTTATTTTACAGCATTTTTGCTTCAATAGAAAACATTGGTTGCTTGAAAGAAATTAGGGTTTCTATCAGAGCCTACGGTACCTGAAGTGTTCCCGGTTCTAACGGTATTCTTGGTTCTTGCGGTATTCCCGGGAAAACCCGTATATCCAAATATCACATTACGAATTTTATTTATTTTTCAGTGAACTTTTATATAAGCTATTAACTCTGTTTTTTGTTACGACGATACAACGATACAACAGATAGCACACCCCTTATGAACAACCTAATTATATTAGTAAAATAAGATATATATGTAAATGCATATAATTTTCTTAAATTTATTTCATGTTTTATACATATAAGCATAACTTTTACACATATACACGGCCGCCATTTTCATATCTCAGCTCCAAATTAGTCAATATTTCGAACACTTATTACTAATGCGTGTGAAAATATTTGTGCGAAATTTCAGTTCGCTTGGTGGAACGATGTAGAATTGTTTGTCCGGTACCGAAGTTTTTTTTAAATAAAATTATTAATTTTTTCCGCTACCGGACCAAACATATCCACACAGTTGAACCAAATGAACTGAAATTTGGCACGAATAATCTTGGCTGTATATGTAATAACTTTACGAAGTTTGGACTCATTAGGATCTACCATGTGAAAATACGAGTCCGGTACCGGAGTTTTTTTTTTATAAAATTATTACTTTTTTCCGGTACCGGACCAAAAATATCCACACAGTTCACTAAATGAACTGAAATTTGGCGAAGTTTGGTCTCATTCGGATCTACCATGTGGAAATACGAGTCCGGTACCGAAGTTTTTTTTAAATAAAATTATTAATTTTTTCCGGGACCGGACCAAAAATATCCACACAGTTGCACCAAATGAACTGAAATTTGGCACGAATAATCTTAGCTGTATATGTAATAAGTTTGCTAAGTTTGGACTCATTCGGATCTACCATGTGGAAATACGAGTCCAGTACCGAAGTTTTTTTTAAATAAAATTATTAATTTTTTCCGGGACCGGACCAAAAATATCCACACAGTTGAACCAAATGAACTGAAATTTGGCACGAATAATTTTAGCTGTATATGTAATAAGTTTGCTAAGTTTGGACTCATTCGGATCTACCATGTGGAAATACGAGTCCGGTACCGAAGTTTTTTTTAAATAAAATTATTAATTTTTTCCGGTACCGGACCAAAAATATCCACACAGTTGAACCCAATGAACTGAAATTTGGGGCGAATAATCTTCGCTGTATATGTAATAACTTTACTTAGTTTGTACTCATTCCGATCTACCATGTGGAAATTCGAGTCCGGTACCGAAGTTTTTTTAAATAAAATTATTATTTTTTTCCGGTACCGGACCAAAATTTGAACTGAAATTTGCCACGATAATTTTAGCTGTATATGTAATAAGTTTGCTAAGTTTGGACTGATTCGGATCTACTATGTGGAAATTCGAGTCCGGTACCGAATTTTTTATTCCCTACACCACTATGTGGTCAGGGTATTATAAGTTTGTGCTAAAATCGGTATATTATAAGGTGGGTCTAGGACCAAAAAATATTGGTCCTAGACCCACCTTATAGTATACCGATCGGCTCAGATTTTTTTTTTATTTCGATTTAACGATGTCCGTCTGTCCGCCCGTCCGTCTGTCTGTCCATGCATTCTTGTGCGCACTCTACAAATATTAAGATATTTTGATGAAACTTGGTACACCGACTTATGTCGGCCCAAGGACGACGCCTATTGATTTTGGTTAAAATCGGTCCATGTTTAGACCTAGTGCCCATATAAGGGTCCTACCAAAATTATATTGTTTATACGCTGCAGGTCGTAAATATTAAGATATTTTGATGAAATTTGGTACACAGACCTATGTTAGCCCAATTACGCAGCCTATTGATTTTGGTGAACATCGGTCCATATAAGGGTCCTACCAAAATTATACTCTTTATACGCTGCAGGTCGCAAATATTAAGATATTTTGATGACATTTGGTACACAGACCTATATTTGCCCAATAACGCGGCGTATTGATTTTGGTGAACATCGGTCCATGTTTAGACCTAGTGCCCATATAATGGTCCTACCAAAATTATACTGTTTATACGCTGCAGGTCGCAAATATTAAGATATTTTGATGAAATTTGGTACACAGACCTATGATGGCCCAAGGACGAAGCCTATTGATTTTGGTGAACATCGGTCCATGCTTAGACATAGTGCCCATATAAGGGTCCCCCCAAAATTGGCTTGGTTACAAACTGCAAGTCGCAAATATTAAGATATTTTAATGAAATTTGGTGCGCTGACTTACATTATAGAAAATTTTGACACAAGCCCCATTTTAACCCATTCGAATTTCGGATCCAAACATTAGTTGGCTTTTACCCAGACTGGTGTAGGGTATTGTATAGTCGGCATGCCCGACTTTAACCTTTTTACTCGTTTTTAAATAAAATTATTAATTTTTTCCGGTACCGGACCAACATTTTCACATCGTTTCACCGAATGAACTTAAATTTAGCGCGAAATCATTCAATATTTCGGGCGATCATTATGAATGCATTTGAACTTTTCGCGCGAAAGTTTATTTGTTCTGGTTAAACGATGTGAAAATGACAACAAGACTTTTGTTACTATTTTCGTACTAAAATGTAAAAATTATACAAACTTTTGTACAAATAATCTCCATTTAGTTATATTCTAACTAATAATAACACAAATAATTAATTTTTGAAAGCAGATACCGGTTATACCGGTTTTCCCGGGAATCCCGGTATTAACACAAGAACCGGGATTGGAGCAGGAACCGGGAATACCGGGTTTCCCGGGAATACCGGGAATAAGACAGGAACCGGGAAACCGGGAACAGAACCGGGAAAGTTTTCTATAGAAAAGGTAGAATTGATTTTTTTTTCTAGCAACAAACTGCTTAAACTATCCATACATTAGCAATATTATTGCGAGATTTTTCTATTTAGCTCTTTAATCTACTACTACACATGGCAAGTTGAACGATAATACATATTGCAAACTTATGGCCATCTTTAATATATCAAGACTGCTTTTTGTTGGCACTGTGTGCTGGAGTTAAATTTAATCATTCTAAAGTAAGGAAAATGTATTTTAATTTTGTGTTCATACTGTATTAGTTATTGTTATTATTACGATTCGTATGTATTTAGTACGAATATATAGTTTCTTCATCGTTTCAATGATTATGCTATCTTATGGAACAATACGCAATTTTTTCCAAATTATTTTTTATACCCTACACCACAATGTGGACGGGGTATATGTAATAAGTTTATGCTGATGTTTGTAACACCGAAAAAGATCAATTTGGTATACACCTTAGTATCAACCAAAGGACTCTTATTGATTTTGATTAAATTAGGTCCATGTTTATAACTACACTCAAAAAAATAAGTTACTATAAAAATTAGTAAAACGTCTTGTATATCAAGTTTACTAGTTTTCAGCAACTTTTTTGCTGAAATTCCGTTTTCAGCAAAAGTTTTAGTTATATTTTTTTAGCACTAAACTAATTTTGAACTAATGTTTTACTAAAAATTGTGCTGATAACCGCAATTATAGCGTGGACGACAACCAGATAGACAGGATATAGATATCGCAGCTTGTATGGATGTAGTACAGACAACGGAAATGATTATTAAAAAAACAACTACACAATTTCTATATTTAAATTTTCAGCAAATAAATTAACTAAAGTAAAATTTATCTACAAATTTTTTTAATCTTTTTTAGTCTACTAATATTCAGGAAAAAATTTAAAGATTTCAGCAAGGATTTTTTTCATTTGCAATCGACTAAGTGTTAGCAAAACTTTTGCTAAGATTACTATTTTTTGTGGTAAAAATGAGCTCGCTGATTTTCAGCAAACACTTTTTCTGAAATTACCAACTTTTTTCAAGCACGCTCCTGGCTAAAAATTTGCTGACACAGCAACATTTTTTGCTGACTTTACTGACTTTTTTTTTTGAGTGTTGTGTCCATCAAATGTCCCCAAATATTACGATATTTTAATACAATTTTGTACACTGATTCACATAGGCGCGTTGAGCCCTGTTTAGTTTTAGTGTCGACATTAAGATCCCCAAAATTGGATAAATAATAAAAACGAGTGAAAAGGTTAAAGTCGGGCATGCCGACTATATAATACCCTACACCAGGCACGTAGCTAGGAATTTATTTGGGGGGGGGGCTTTCCAAAAATTTTTTGTTTAAGAAGCTTATAAAACTAAAAAAACTCGTTATTTTAAGTTAATTGTGCTCCTTTACTTTTTGTGTAAAGTTCAATAAAATGAGAGTAAGCACAAAATCCTCTATCTAAATGACAAAAGTACCCAAAAGTACGGGAACGCACAAAATCACCTTTCTAACCCTAAACAATTTAAAAGAAAAAAATTAAAATGCGTATAATTTTAGTCTCAAAAATCGCACAGAAACACATATTTTTTGCATTTAAAAGTTTTTTTTGACTTCGTTCAGTTAATTTTTATATATAGAAATTTTATTTTGTGTAGTTATTTGCTTAATTAAAATTTAGAATTTTCACAATGGTGTTATTTGTTTATCATTGCACCAGCTGTCCCTTTTACAATTTTTTTTTAATAGTAAAAAGAGAAGTTAATAGTAGACAGAGGCATAAAATTTTATAAAAATATCTGTAAGAACTAGGGTTTGGGATTTCCCGGACTTTTTTATTTCCCGGGAAACGGGAATGAAAAAATTTGATTCCCGGGATTTTCCGGGAATCCCGGTAAATATTTTTGAACAAAATTGTTAATGAAAACCACCTAAATAAGTAATTTTTGTTAAAAAAACACTATTTCAGTACAAATGCAGTGAGAATTCAAAGTAAGTACTGTGTAGTGAGAATTCAAAGTAAAAAATATCAGAATGTTGAACATTTGATTTCACATAAATTACTCGCAGCAAAAAGCACCTACTACTGGACTGTCGGAAACAAACCGTTTCATCACACTTGGCCCATTAGATATGGTGGCCACAATGTTATTTTCCAAAGACAAGTAAAACTCTTCTAGTCTTATTTCTACATTTTTTCTTATTTCATCAGTATTACATCTTCCTGATATATAAACCAACCCCAGGTTATAAAATGAATTATTTCCGTTTATACATGTGTTCAAATATCTCTTTTGTGATATTCTTGTCCATTCATCTAATATTATAGTAAATCTCCTATTGTTAGAAATATTGCTCGATATCTTCTTTTATCCTGATATCTTTTACATGATTGAAGTAATTTAAGGGTTTTTATTATAAAAACTTTCTCGAATAAACGAAGATCTAGTTATGGTGCGGATTGACTGCGGCTAATTTGGATACCATTTCAGGAAATGTTTGCCCTACCATAAAACCTTTAATGCCTATTCAGCTTACACTTTTTTCTTCAGGTACTTTGCTAATTTTAGCTGAAACGTTATTCTTGTTATTTTCTTCAAGAAAAGTTGCATGACCATCAATTTTTTTTTTTTTTTTGTGAACGAAATTCAGATGTCGGATAACCAAATTTAGATATCACCGTTAACCATTAGTCTTTCTTTTCACATTTATTAATGAAAACGTTACTTACAAAATTATTGACCCTTAATATAAAGGAGTATTTTAAATTTAAAGTCGACTTTATTTTTAATCAAACGGTTTTGTTCATTTTGTGTATGAAAACCTTACAAAAATATTTATATTTTCAAATATTTTGATTGGTTGAAAATAAATTAACCAATCAGAATGCTCCAAAACCACCCAATATTTTAACTAAAGTCGACTTTACCTAAATTATACATTTGAAAAATTTAGATAGTAAGGGCGATTATTTGTAAGAAACAAAGCTTTTTTTCATATTCCTTTTAAACATTTTACCAAGTTTTTAGGTTTTACTATTTAAATTTTGAATAAATTATGCGAAAAATCTTTATTAGTTGAAATGCTCCTAATACTTGGCAAAGATTTCATTTGTGTGTCAAATAAATTTATTCCCTTTTAAAAGATTTGAACAATGACATTTTTGTTTTGGTATTTAAAATGTTTTTTATGGGTAAAATTAAAAAATCCTATTCGAAACAAAAACAATTTAAAAAATTTTATATTTTTAAAATTTCCCGTTTTCCCGGGAAAAATATATTATTTTCCCGGAATTTCCGGCAAACTATTCCCGGGATTTCCCGGGAATTCCCGAACCCCAAACCCTAGTAAGAACCCAAAAATATCTGTAAGGGCCTAAAGGTTTTTAAAAATTGTTTAATATTACAACTAAGAGTGGCTAATAACCACAAAGGAAAATTTAATTTCTAACACATTTTCTAAGTTCTAAACTAAATTATATATTTCAGGTGCAATTTGATTTCTAGGTGATTTCAATTTTCAAAAATTTCAGTTTTTTGTCAATATTTAAAATTTTCTGCAATCCGTTTGTGATATGGAGTATATTTTTTACCCATTTTCTGCCAAGCATGGATTCCGTGCTAATTTTCTGACAAAACTTCGTAGAAGGATATGTTGATAAAAAAATGGGTTAAACAATTTAAATACTGTATCTCATAGTTTTGTTACTTGATTTTAACAGTGAAATCATATTTTAATACTTTTTGGACAAAGTTTTAATTTATTTCTGCGATTTCCTTGTTCGATATTAGGTTTAAAAGGTCCCAGCAAAAAAATTGGATGTAATGCTTTACAAACTACTTCTTTCACTACTTCACAAGTATCCATTAGTGTATTTTTACTGCTTTTTTAGAAGTTATTCTGAGCAACTTCAAAAAATCACTTAAGTATTACTTCTAAAGAGTAATTGCTCTAAAAGTGATCGTAAAAAGGGATTTTCGTATCATTTGGCATTTCCGAACAGAGGGTCGCGGGTTCGATTCCCGGCGGGACCAATATTTTTTATTTTTTTGTTATTCTATTAATTTTGTTTTTAATATTTATAATTAATTTGTTTAAATTCAATATTTTTTAATTTTTAAAAATACCCAGTCAGAAAAATACAAACGGGAAAGCGGTGGCAAAGCACTTTAACAGGTGGTACAAGTACTGGCAAAAAGTGCTTTTCCATTCCCAAAATGATAACATCATTAAACAAAAGGACCGGCTGTTCAAAAAGCGCCGGAAAAGCACTGGAGGAACAAAATTTTTAAACATTGGCAAAGCGCTGGCAAAACCAATAAATAGGTGGTCCGGAAATATATTTTCCAAAATAAAATTTAAAAAAAGTTCATATGTATTTTTTTTGGTCCTGCCGTGATTTGAACCCAGGCCGTCAGATTGGCAGACGATTGCTCTACCCACTGAGCTAACGAGACATATAATATATAATGGCTAAACACATAAATGAGTGATAATAGCTGGACAACTACTGGCTGTGCCAAAATGCTAGTAATAATTTTTTGTAACTAGTATGCCAATGTTGGGTGGGCAAAAAATAAGTTGGTCTTGAAGGAGCTTTCCCACAAACAAAAAAATTGATTTTATAAAACAAAAAAAATTTTAATTTTAAAAATCCAAAAAAAATTTTTTGCTTGCAACCGGATTTGAACTCGGAACCTTCCGACTACAAACATTTTTTAACGAAGCGTCAGCATTTTTATAAAATCATTGGTTTTCCAGTGAATTGATTTTTGTACGTCTGGTAGCATTGGCTAGGTAGCACTGGATAACCACTGGTTGCAAACCTTGGCATATCACTCTAAGCCAATTCTTTGCCAGTGGTTTTTTTTATAAACCACCGACATTTTTGTAAAACAAATACTGGTAAAGCGCTTTTCGCAAACGCTGGCAAAGCGTCCCAAATGAGTGTTCTGCCAGTCATTTATTTTTAATACCGTGGTTACCCACTGGTATGCCAGTGCTTGATTTTTTGTACCACTGGCGATTTCTGACTGGGTATGTATACATAAAAAAATGGTGAGAATTTGCTTTTTATGCACCTGTAAAAATAGTAATGAAAACAATATTGAATTGGAATGCACCTTTACACTTGTTTAATAAATACTTTTATTGAAGAGAATAAGGAACAATATCTCGCAGTAACAAAGTGGTGTTTTTCTGTCACTCAACTTTCATATCAAAGAATAGCTCAGCAGTAGAGCGCTAGACTAGCAATCGCGAGGTCGCAAGTTCAATACCCGATGGCGGCAATAAAAAACTTTTGTAAAATAAAAAAAAAATACAATTATTTTTTAGCTTTTAATTGGTGAAAAAAAGCTTTTTTTGCACTCCTTCAAAAAGTACTAGACAACTTAATGTTAAAATCATTAGTGTTTATGTTAAAAAAGAAGTACATCTAGATCATCAATTATAGTGCTTTTTCTACTGCTTCGGCATCTCTTTATTTGCTGGGGTTTTATTACAATTTTATAGATTATCGAAAAGGTTTAATATTAAAAGTAAATTACATCATTATTATTTTGATGTCCAATGGAGTGCGCCATTCCGATATGATCGTAGATTGAAATTTTGTAAATTCAACAGATTTTTTGCTGTTTGTATCTTTCTAATGTCTAACAGATTTTGCTGGATTCAGCTGTTTTTTCAGCAAATATTTTTAAAGACTTTTATATTAGTGTATGCACAACTGAAAAAATTTCTCGATTGATCGAGTGAACTACAAGAACACACTAGTTCAAAAATAAAATTGATTGAAATGAACTGTGAACTGTAATGCCAAATTCTAGTCATTTTTATTCCGATTGTTTGTTTGTACAAAATGTTTTATTTTGTGCGCAAGTATCCGGGTGTCCTCACATTTTTACTCACTAAGTATTTCTAATTTTTTTTTATGATAGACCAGGGATGATAAATTAAATTTTCAAAATAGTACCAATCTGCTTAAAAAATAGTACTTTTTCGACCTCCATAGTACCAAAAAATATTTTCTGTACTCTACACCATTCTATGGGTGTATTAAGTTAGTGTTAACTATGTCGGTTCATCTGTCCTTATAAAATGAACGATCTTTATAATAAAACTATACGTAGTTCGCATTTTATAAGATAATTTGACGAAATTTGGTACATAGGTTTGTACTGCAACGATTACGAACGCTATTGAAAATGGTTAAAATTGGTCCATGTTTTGACCTAGTAATCATGAAGAAGTTCTATCTGATATTGAATGCATTGGTATTTAATGGTATAACCAAATCAACGCATTTTTTTACGATTTCTTCAACGGGACCTAAATAATTTTATTCGTTAATGAGGTAGTGATCCTTCCGGGTAGAGACCCAGGTCAAGTTTGGCTCCCGGCTCTATTTTTACAGCGTTTTGTACTTGAAAAAGTTCAAAAAATTACGAATATTTTATTTCTTTTTCGTGTTTTTATTTTTTGCTATTTATTCACTATCTAGACTTAACTGTTACACCTACAAAAAAAATTTGTTGTCCCAACCGAATTTGGTTCCAACCAAATTCAGAAACCAGAATATCAGACGTAATAGATAGCATAAGCACGGAACTACGATCCCTTCCACTATCGGAAAAATCGATGTTTGAACTTGTTAAACTTGTTTCTATGGAATAATAACATGAATTATGTGATATGGAATATAATAACTTTGTGCTGACGTTTGATTCAGATTTTTATTTGAATAAAGTTGAAAGTCGTATTCAATTTCGCTTGAAAGCGAAAATTATTTTAAAGGGATTTAATGAAGTTAGGTCGTTTGATTTATTCAACCATTAAATTAAGTACCACCTCAATTAACATAACCCTCGATGAACGCAACTTCTTGGTTATCACAACAATTTAAAGTTGCGATTATTAAGGATTTTTTAAATAAAAAATACGAAATTTTCTAAAAATTTAAATTCGCCTTATTTTTGATATTTTTGTGTATAGTGTTGCCAACTTTTGAAGGCAGGAAAGCACCGTGAGCATTATGAAAACGTGTAAAATGGGTAAAAATTTACCAAAAATGGGGTAAAAAAGCACGATATTAATTTTTTGACAAATTTAAATCATGAATTTAAAAACACATTTTAGCTTTGTAAAATCGTGTAAAAAAGGTTTAAAAAATAACCAAAAAAGGTGTAAAAAAGCACTACTACAAACATTGTGAAGAAATGTATTTTTGTATAATTCGTATTATTTTTTCAACTTTGACAGAAAATTCAAGAAAAATTTAAAAAACGAGAACAAATACCAAAAATATAAACTGTACAAAAAGTACTGCCAGAAATCTGAAAAATCACTGTAAAAAAGCAACAAAAAATACCCGAAAAGCTCTGAAATGGCAACACTGTTTGTGTATATATTTTAATAATTTGTTTTACAGAATTAAGTTTCCATAAATTTTAAAATCTTTTACTTGGGTTTTTCAACACTTTTTTTATTTTAAACTCCGATAGTTAATTTCTTCATTTTAAACACGATATTTGGTATGAAAATTAAAAAAAAAAAATATGAATATGTGTAAATAGTACTAAATGGGTCATAGGAGTACCATAGTACTTTTTAGGTTCTAATAGTACCCTAAAAAGTACTATAGTACTAACTTTATCTAACTTTATCTAACTTTATCATCCCTGTGATAGACTAACACTCAGGCGATGCCCCCTACTTATGCGAGTGCATTGTGTTATAATTAGGAAAATAGAATAGATTTCGACAATTTTTAACACCAAACTGCTAATAAAAAATAATATGAATAAAAAGCAACGTGACTAAAATAGACACATGTTACAAGAGGCCATCAAATTAAAAACCGAGCTAGATTTGAAAAACACTTTGAGGGTTTTGTTTTAGCAACAGTGTACTTTCATTTCGCGTTTGAAACATTGATTCTGACCGCGATGATCATATTGCAGGATCTTCTAAAATCGCAAAATCTAGTTTTGTTAAATATACTGCAAGAAGCTTTTTGGGACAAATCCGAATTTATATATGTATTTAATTTACAGTCACTTCCAGTACCGATGTTCTGTAACTATGTGAGAAGTCACTCACATAAAAATTGCAACTCTATGATGTGTCTACGATATTTAAAACAGGGCGAGTCACAAAATTTCATACTGAATATAAGTTAATTTTTTTTACATACCTCTGGCTAAATTTGACATTATGATACTCACTTTGTTTTAAATATGGCATAGTTGCAATTTTTATGTGAGAAACTTCTCACATAGTTACAGAACACCGGTACAGAATAAATTTCTTGTTTCTCCTAAAGTACGCTTTTTCATGGACAGTTAATAATTTTAATTAAAAAAAAAATTATGAAAAGCCACCATTGTAATGCTTAACTTAGGGTGGAAAAAAATTGTAAAATGTCGAATTATGCCAAATTATCACCCTATAGTAACAGCTTGTGCCTGCAAGCAGGAAACCTGTAATTTTGAAGGAAAACCAAAGGTTAATTTATCAATTTCATGTTTATCTTATAATAAATATGACGAAAACTATTAGTAGTAACAATAAAAAATAGCCACTTATCAATTAAAAGTTGCGAAAAAAAATTTCTGTTTCCTATTTGCAGTCACATTTTATAAATTTTTTATCAGTAAAAGAGAGGATCGCATCCTATTTATTTTCTAACCTCTTTGATTATACGTAGCACACATAACTATTCAAGATTTTTACAAAAAAAAAAAAAACCCATAAAAAAACAGTATTTATGGCCACCAAAAAGCTTTAAAAATATTTTAGAAAGCAGTTTTCGCAATTGTCTAAATAAAAAAAAAACTTAAGAAACTTGCCCATTTGGTATTTGATTTCAACAAATAATAAATATTTTTTATTACATTTTTTAAGAAATGTTGTTGCTTTCGACGTATTCTGTTACGCTTCAAAATTTATCAAATCATTTCGGGGGGGGGGGGGGTCCCCACACCCCTACATACGTGCCTGCCCTACACCAGTCTGATTTAAAGCCAACTAATGTTTGGATCTGAAATTTGAATGGGTTAAAACGGACTTGTGTCAAAATATTCTATAAAATCATAAACCAAGAGAAAATCGAAAATGTAGCCCATATGGTCGATAGGTCCAAATATGGACGGATCCTATCTAGAATCAATAGACTTTTTCCTTGGGACCATGTAAGTCAGCGAACAATATTTCATTGAAATATCTTCGTATTTGCGACCTGCAGCGTGTAACCAAGCTAATTTTGGGGGACCCTTATATGAGCACTAGGTCTAAACATGGACCGATTTTAACCAATAGGTCTGTGTACCAAATTTCATTGAAATATCTTCGTATTTGCGACCTGCAGCGTGGGGGTACCCTTATATGGGCACTAGGTCTAAACATGTAAAAATGTATACTGATATTCTAATTTGATACCATTTTATAGACAAATTTTGAGTTAAAAAAGTCAAGTTTAACCCAGTAAAATTTCGAATCCACACATTAGTGACTTTTAACAAGACTGGTGTATGGTATCAAAAATTCGGCATACCCGATTTAAACATTTTTATTGTTCTTAAGGCAACACAATGCAATCATAAAAAATTACCCAAATAAATTTAACAATATTTCGAAGATTAGCAAAAAACAAACTACAAAATACTTGACAAAAAGTGTTGGTGACACATAAAATGAAAGACATACATTTGTCATTTATTTTTGGATACAAATCGTTTCTATATTTGTGGTGAATGTTTGGATACAAAAACTAATGATAGGGAATGTTAGAGACCATAGATTACACAGATCCCTTAATCATTCACACTTGCTGTCAATGCACGTAACTCATGATAATGTGTTGTACATACATTTTATACATATAGCAAAAAATTGTTTAAAGGCGAGTAAAAAATATGTTTGGTTTTAATAGAAGATATCTATATAATCCATGGTAGAGGAAACCAGAGAAGGGATGATAAAGTTAGTACTATAGTACTTTTGGTAGTACTATTGGGACCTCAAAAGTACACTCATACAAATAAGTCCGTAAAAATAGCAGAAAAAGTTACTAAAAATTAGTTAAAAATGATGCTGCAGAAAAAACTGCTAATATTAGCAGAATCAGTTTGCTAAATATTAATAAAATGAAAACAGCAAAAAAAACTGTTAAATTTACAGAATTTTAGTAATATTTGAGCTTGCTGTTTAACTTGCTGAAATCAGCAAAAAAATTGCTAAATAATATCAGAATGAAAATAGCAAAAAAACTGTTAAACCTACAAAATGTTTGCTAAAATTTTCTGAAATCAACAAAACTTTCGCAGATTACTAGTGGACTGGAAAGAGGTAAAAAAGGAGCAAATGAAATGAAAATTAATAAATAAAAAATAAATGTGTATTTAAAAACATACTTGGGACCAGTTTATTGAATGTGTCAATTAATTGAAATTTTTTCAATTGGCATTGTTCAATGCCTAAATGCCCATTTATAATTGATGAAAGAAGTATTTGTTTTCATGTTTTAATAAAAGAATAAATTAAGAAAAAAAATCAAAATTCGCGTATTTCTTATATTTTTTTAAATTACAATGCTTTTTCTTCAATTATGTGTACATTTCATTACCATTGTTTTCATTAATGCAAATTGAAAAAAATTTCATTGGCATTGAATGGTGATGAAATTTGTTGGCATTGACATTGAGATAAAGTATTGCCAATTATATTTCAATGCCAATGAAAATTTCCCAAGAATGATTTTTTGTAAAAGTGGTAATATTTATAGACAATAATATGTTAACCATAACAAAATGTATTTCAGAGACCCTTCTTTTGATTTTCATTGTTTGCTGATCGGATATGTACAGGGTGGCGCAAAAGTAATGTCATAATGTGAATGTGCTTTAATTTTTGCAAATGGCGTCAAATGTCATTGTGCTTTGACATCTATGTTGTAGACAGATAGAGAGTTATTTGACAACAAGCAATGCAGCGATATACACCTGAAGAACATGGAATTATTGTTACTGCTTATTTGATCAATTTTCGGTCTGTTGTTTTAACGCAAAAATCATAATGAGCGACGAAGCCCATTTCCACTTAAGTGGTTATGTTAACAAACAAAATATGCGTTTGTGGAGCACAGAAAACCCACATGAAATGCAAGAAGAGTCATTGCATCCCCTCAAAGTGACTGTATGGTGATGTTTGGCGAGCAGCAATGCAAAATGCCGTAATATGGGCAAAAATGTTTATCAACTGGGGAGGTGGTCATTTGACCGATATAATTTTTTCAACTTAATGTGATAAAATTTACATCTTCAAATAAACTTTTCGTGATAACAGAACTAATTTTTCTTCATGTCTAACAAAATGGTAGGCATTTCACATTATTACATTACTTTTGCGCCACCCTGTACTTCCGAATTTATTTGAGTTTCCATTTTCACCTCTAAAGATCCACCCACAGGAAAGAAGGTGTGGCCGATTAAAAATATCGTATTCTTTAAATTAGCTTAAAAACTACAATATTGGGGGAAACATATTAGGGTCATCCCCGTAAACTCCACTTGCTCCCCAGAGATACTTTTAATCACAATTTTCATATTAAAATGGTTCGTCCAAAATAAACCTTGATCTTTGAAAATTAATGTATTACGATAAATAGAAAATTTTCTCATAAATTTTAATAATTTAGATATTTTATGAGTAGCACAAATTTTCAACCATTTCAATTTAGCTTTATTTAAAAACTTTTTGCATTATTTTTGGCGAGTTTAAAATATGCAGTAATTTTTATGAGTCATTTAACATTCTGTTTATAAACGCTCCAAAATTGGTGGTTTAGTTTACAAAAAATTTGTAAAATTAGCAAATCTTCTCTTAAAAATTAGTAACTAAAATTCAGCAAAATACTGTAAAGTTAGCAAATTTATTGTTAAAAATTAGTAACTAAATTCAGCAAAAAAAAATAGCAAAAAAATTTGTAAGTTAGTAATGTGGAGGTAGCAAAAAAATTAACTAAAAATTAAATTTTAACTAAAAATTAGTTAAAAATTTGTTAAGTTGAAGTACTAACAGTTTTACTAAATTTTCTACAAACTTTTTTCTATGAGTGTACTATGGTACTCCTCTGACTCATTTAGTACTATTTACACATTTTCCGTGCTTTTTTAATTTTTTGTGCTTTTTTAATTTGCAGAGATATGATAGTGTTAAAGCGAACACATCAAATACGAGTATTAAATTCATTTGATTCTATTGTCAATCAATTTGTTCATTCGAAAATATTCTTATGACATTGCAAGGTGGAATAGACCTGTAAAGAACTTTAAAATAATATTCGCTTTAAAACGAAGTCGAATAAGATATTTAGGGACTTTAAATTCTGAACCCTACACTCACAGAAATAAACCTGTAAAAATAGCAGAAAAATCTACTAAAAATTAATAAAAAATGCCCTTAAAAAAGAAACTGCTAAGATTAGCAGATTTTTTTATATACTTTTATATATTTTTTATATTTAACTTTTAGTTCAATTAAAATAACAAATTATACTGTAAAATCTGCAGAAAATATTAATATTAGTGGGACTAAAAATCGACATATATGGATCCATACAGGTTAAAAGTATATGCGTGCATGCTCATAAACATGCATTCATTACCATGCATGGATACATAAATCTCCATACAAGAATCATGTATGACCATACGAGTGCATTAACGAAATTTGTGTACATGCATGAACATACATGAAGACGCATGAGCATGCATGATCATACATGTAGATATTACCTCAAATTTCGTTAATGCACACGTATGGTCATATATGATTCATGTATGGAGATTTATGTATCCATGTATTGTCATGAATACATGGTTATGAGCATGCACGCACATACATTTAACCTGTATGGATTCATATATGTCGATTTTTAGCTGGAGAGTTAAAATTGCAAAAATAAACTGTTATATCTAAAAAAAATTTTGTTACTTTTAATTTAAATTTAGTTGAATGAAAATAGCAGTCTATCCCTCTAAAATCAACGGAAATAGTTGCTAAAAATAGTAAACTGCTGATTTGAGAAGACTAGATTTTTATTCGTATTAAAAAAATAGAAAAAAAGGTTTCTAAATTTTAAATTTTTGGTGATTTTTATTCTACTAATTATTATTTATTACCAATTTTAGCAGGTTAAGATGTTATTTTCTGGAAACTAAAATTTATTCAAATATAACTAAAATTTTGTTTATGTATTTAACAGTTTGTTTTTTTTTTTTGCTGTTCTTATCTTACTAATATTTTACAAAAGTAATCTGATAGAATTTTTTTATGCAACGTAATTTTTAACTAATTTTGAATAATCTTAACTAAAAGTTTTACGTTTTTCTATTGTTGTATGAGTTAGATGTAACAGAACTCTTTATTTTTTATGAGTTTTTATTTGTTAACTTATACTAATAAAAAATTAAATGAAAAAATTGTTTAGTACTAGGAGCTCGAAAAAGTACTATTTTTTAAGCTGCTTAGTACTATTTTAAAAATCCCATTTATCATCCCTGAACCAGAGACTATTAATTATAGAGATAGGAAATCAAAACTTACACTACTCACCGGTAGATGGAGTTGTAATTTAATATTACCTGAGCAACTATTTAGTATCAGCTGAGCCTATATTTGAAAACTCAAAAACTGCTCCAAATAAGGAAAAAACAAACGCGGTAGATATTCAAATAATAAAATTTGAGATATCCGTTTGTTTTTTGCTTTGTTTTTTGTTATTATTTAAAAATTAAATAAAAAAAGAAAATTGTCTATTTTTTGACCACAGTGCCCAGAGGTATGGCATCACAAAAGTTATAACGACATCGTTATCGTTTGTTAAAAAAATTGACAATTTTCTGTTTTTATTTAAATTGAAATAATAACAAAAAAGCAAAGAAAAAAAAGTAATTCTCAAATTTTACTATTTAAATATATTTTACGCTTGATTTTTTCTTATTTTACGGGGTTTTCAGCAATTTTTTTGTTTTTAAATGTGATACTAAATAGTTGCTCAAGTGATACTAAATTTCAGCGCCCCCTACCGGTGAGTAGTGTAAGTTTTGATTTCCTATCTCTATAATTAATAGTATCTGACAGTGCCATCTAGTGTTAACGATGTTTTTATAACTTATTTTTTTGGTGATGCCATACCCCTGGATCAAACGAAGGGAAAACTTATTATTGAAAAAAAATTCTATATTAGATATTTTCAATATATTTTTTACCATTCGTATATATTTTACACTCGAAAAAAACATATAAACTTTTAATCTTGCAGTTTTTATACCCTACACCAGCTACACCAGGGTATCACAAGTTTATGCTGATTTTTGTAACACTAAAAAATATAGGACCTAGACACCCTTGTAGTATGCCGATCGACTCAGAATCGACTTATATTGGAGGACGAAGCCTTTAGATTTTGATTAAAATCGGTTAAAGACCTAGTGCCCATAAAAAAAGTCCCCCAAAAATTGCTTTTATGCATGCTACAGGTCGCAAATACGAAGATATATTAATGAAATTTGGCACACTGGTTTAAATGGACAAACCCTGTTGATTTTTTTAGAATCGGTCCGTGTTTAGACCCAGTGCCATTATAAAGGCCACCTGAAATGGGCATTTTCGCAAGCTACACGTGGTAAATCTTAAGATATTTTGATGAAATTTGGTACATTTACATCGGCACCCAGAAACCAGTCCCAGTTGTGGCCACCGAATTTGTTGCCAATCCACATAAATATTATTATGTTCCACAAAATTTTATTGACATTAAAAAACTTTGCAACAATTATTTTAATTTTTGCATAAAAAAAACACAAAAATTGTTTTTTCGGACTTTCTATATTTTCATATACATATTTAGTTAGAATATTCTTCTACCTCAAGTCCAAATTCTAATATGATATTGTCATATTAGATTTTATTTGTTGTTTCAAAAAAGGTTGATCATTTTCCTGATAGACAATACAATTGTTTCGTAGCCATCACGCTAACTCTTCAGTTGTCCGCAATAAGAAAATGATAACTTTATTACTCAAACCGAGACATTACATAAGGTAAAAAAATCAACGGGACGAGAATTTTGTACTTTCGTATATGAACTGTCTGACTTGGTAAACCAGCTATAAATCAACTCCTTTTTGAATACAAAAATTGTTTTTTCGAACTTTCTATATTTTCATATATTTAGTTAGAATATTCTTCTACCTGAAGTCCAAATTCTAATATGATATTGTCATATTAGATTTTATTTGTTGTTTCAAAAAAGGTTGATCATTTTCCTGATAGACAGTACAATTGTTTCGTAGCCATCACGCTAACTCTTCAGTTGTCCGCAATAAGAAAATGATAACTTTATTACTCAAACCGAGACATTACATAAGGTACAAAAATCAACGGGACGAGAATTTTGTACTTTCGTATATGAACTGTCTGATTTGGTAAACCAGCTATAAATCACCTTTTTGAAAGCAACAATTACATAAAAGTACCCTTTGGGTACTATTTATATGAATGTTTGTGTGTTCGTTGTCAATACATTTGTAAAAACAACGAAAAAAACAACCTTTTTACTCGTTTTTTTTTTTTAATTTTTTTCGTTTAATTCCCTAAGAATTACATTTTTTTCGTTTAATTCCCTTAATTTAAGTTTCCACTCAATGCCCATCCCTTAATGCTCTATCTCGCTTAGTTTTCGAGATAGAGGCCATTTTGTAAAATGGCGATTTATGGAAATTTTTGCTCCTACGGAGTATTAACACACCCCGATAAAACAAATAGGACAGGTCTTGTAACAGCCACGTGGGTCACCGTGACTGTTCTTAAAAATTGATTCCTGGGAATCACTCTCGGACCTACATCATGTAAATAATAGAAGCGTGTACAGTAATTCAAAACTTGAAAAAATTTTGTCCTTTTTGCTCTATCTCGCTTAGTTTTCGATATAGAGGCCATTTTGTAAAATGCCGATTTTTTAAAATGGCCCGTATCTCGAAAACTAAGCGAGATAGAGCAAAACGGACGAAATTTTTGCTCCGCGGGAGTATTAACACACCCCGATAATACAAATAGGCCAATATAGGTCTTGTAACGCTTCCGATGGATCCATTTTCATATAACAGTCACGTGGGTCACCGTAACTGTTCATAAAAATTGATTGCTGGGAATCGTTCTCGGACCTACCTCATGTGAATAATAGGAGCGTGTACATTACGGTTATGATTTTTTGATTTTTTTCCAAATATCAAATTTTGCATGCCCTAGCCAAAAAGGCCATAAAAAATATTAAGAAAAAAAAGGTCCCGCACCAAAAGGTTTGAAATTTGGTCTATATGGTTTTAGTTTACTTAAAATATTTCTCCGAAGTTTTAATCAAATGATACTCAAACGATGCTTATTAAAAGCTATTTACGATACCTATTAAAAGCTATTGGAGGGATTATGGATACATTTTTTGTCGTTTATTATAATTTTCGTTATGTGAATTAAACAAATTATCCTAGCAAAAATTATTTTTAGAAATTGCATTTGGTGCGGAAGGTTTTTTTTGCCAAAATGACCCGCAAACACGATTCTTATTAAAAATGCGTCATAACCCTAGTGTACATTAATCCAAAACTTGCAAAAATTTCGGCCGTTTTGCTCTATCTCGCTTAGATGCCATTTTCTAAAATCGGGGATTTTTTTTAAATGGCACGTATCTCGAAAACTAAGCAAGATAGAGCAAAACGGACGCAATTTTTGTTCCTATGGGGTATTAATACACCCCAATAATACAAATAGGCCATGTCTTGTAACGCTTCCGATTGATCCATTTCTATAAAACAGTCACGTGGGTCACGGTTCATAAAAATTGATTCTTGGGAATCGCTCTCGGATCCGTGGGCCATTTTAAAAAGAGCAAAAAAACTGATTTATATTATCCTTTTAAGATATTTTATTGACATCATATGCCTTAATAATTCACGGCCTCATTAACTAAAATCATCATTAAGGCATATGATGTCAATAAAATATCTTAAAAGGATAATATAAATCAGTTTTTTTGATATTTTATTGACATCATATGCCTTAATAATTCACGGCCTCATTAACTAAAATCATCATTAAGGCATATGATGTCAATAAAATATCTTAAAAGGATAATATACATAAATCAGTTTTTTCGCTCTCCTGAAAACCTTTTAAAAAACACATAGCACTACTTGCAGGCAAGCAGAGGAAATGTATTCTGGAATTGACTGTAAATTAAATACATATCGTCACCTAAAATGCAAAAGGGCGTAACAACAAAAAAAATTCAAAATCGAGTTTTTTATTGATTATGATGCACTAGACAAAATTACATGTCCCTACAAAATTTCAACAAATAACGATTTTACGAACGAAATTCAAAAGGCCGTAACAACAAGTGTATGAATTTCAAAAACAAAAATGCGTAACAACACACTTGTATAAAAAAGTAATTCTTTTTATTTTTGAATAACTAAGTTCGCTTAGATTTTTTTTGTCAATTTGTGTTTGTAATTTTTTCGTTTGATGTTAACGAACATATTTCGAGTAAGTGCACTCAAAAAAGTTTGACAGTTACTACATAACAGTTGTTTGTGTAGTAATCAGTAGTTGTCGTTTTTAACAGAAATTACAGTTGTTTTTCTATACAAAAATGCAAAACAACTTTTATGACGGTTATTTAAGAAAACACCTAACGAAAAGTATTGTAATTTCGTAACAGTTATTTAAATCAGTTATTTTTAATATCATAATAAACAACCACCAAAACAGTATTTTTACAGTAAACAGTAGTTTTTGTTATTTAAAAAATAAAAAATTTCGTTGAATTTTAAAAATTCTTGTTTAGTTTATATTTGTAAATTAATAGAAATTAAAAAAATGTTAGAATTAAGAAAAAAGATTACAAAAAAATATGCATATATCGAAAATAAAAAACTAAGCAAAAATTAGTGATAAAATTTCACTCTGAAAAATTTTTATCTTCAGATATTTCATAAATTATTGCACATTTTTAATTTCTGATATTACCAATATTTTTCTTATTTTTTTCTCATAATTTAGATTTTTTTGCTTCTTTATTCACATTTAAAATTCTTTTTCTGCGAAAATTGCCTTATATTCGTGTGTGCTACCTACCATTGCATCATACCGTAATTGATGCAATTGTTTTGTCCGATGTCCGGTTCGGACATCTTATACCCTTGTTGCATCTAGTTCATGAAATATCTAGAAATAGGACTACCGTATAGGATACGAAAAATGTATAGCCCCCCCCCCCCCCCCTTGAGTGAATCCTGGAGAGCCTGTACATACCCAAAGATTAAAAATTTCGAAGAAGAAATGGGAATATCTCAAATCTTTATTTCCTATAGATTGTCATTACTTTTATGACAACATTTCATTTGAAAATTAAATAAAATTTTTTAACATTCTATACTGAATTATTGTTTCTTTTTATGTAATGAATTATTACATACACTCATAAAAAAAAGTTAGTACAAAAGTCTGTTAAACGCGTTCTAATTCAGTTGAACTAATTTTTCCTGTTGTTTTCGTTTAAATCCGTTGTTTAGCTAAAGTTGTTAGTTATCCAATGTTACCACAAAAACATATTTCTGCTTTACTTGAACTAATTTTTCTTCCTGATATTTAGCAATTTTTTTATAAATGATTTTGACAATGTTATCAGCTAATATAGATAAATTTATTGGCAACTTTTTTAATACTTGTGTTTTCAAAAGAAAACGATAGGGGCGCTAGAGTATAGTGATTGATGGTGCTTGATGGTGAAGTGTGTATTTGTGAGTTTGCCGACCAATACAAATTAGAAAATTTATAGTAAGTGTATTTTAATGTGTGCGATGAGTCATCACTGATGACGCTTACCAATACAAATAAAAATAATATGGCACTTGTTAGGAAAGTTCTACTAAATAAAATAATATGATACGAGCATGTTTTCTCTTGTTTCTGTTAGTCAATAAAGGAACGCAAAAGCAAACGGAGGTATGCTGGACATTAACATTTCGCAGTTAAAATTGTATTTAAAAAATAAAATAATAGAGGTTTGTTTTATAATATAAACTTTAACATTTTCATCTAAATTCTACCCAGAGGTAGACGAAAAAAAGGAACCAAATAATACAACTCCAGCGGATGTTTAACATATTGGCAAGAAAATGAAAGTGATATATAGTGCAAATAGTGTTTTTGGATTGTGTAATTTATTCGAAAATAAAATTAACAATATTTACATTAATTTGTTTTTATTCAATTAATAACAAAAAGTGATCGTAATTTTAGCAACATGTTTTGCAGATTTCAACTGACCCACTTTCATTTCTATTAAACGAAAATTCTTCTAAATTTTTGAATGTTGACAGAAAACATGTGCTGATTTCAGCTGAGTAATTATCATTTCCATTAAACAACATTTCTTAAAAATTATTGTATTTGAACTAACTTTTTTACCTAAAATTTAGGTCACCTAAATTTAGCAGACCATGATTCTCAACATCATTGAAATTTCTGCTGGCGCAAATTCAGGTACTATTTCCTGTTATTTTAGCAGAATTTTTAACTATTTGTACGGGCTTTTTTTATGAGTGTACATATTTAATAAATTTAATATTTTTAAAGTTTTTTTATCATTTGAAATATTAAATTAACAAATATTTTAAAATATTTATGTACTACGAAAATAAATTTTAATAAATTTTGTTGTTGTTACGTCTTTTTGTTTCAGAAAAGCCAATGTCAAAAAGGCGTAACAACCATAACTTGAAGAATATTAACAAAAAATAAAAAAGATCTTCAGAAATAACCCTTCGGGGAATGCGGAGTCAATTGCCCTCCAAGGACCTATCCCGTGACCGGTCAACCGAATGCATATTACTAAATTAGTACAAATATGAACCAAAGAGAATGAATTAATTTTCTAAGTATTTTCTGATTCGTTACTTTCACTGTTGCTTTTAAAAAACTTGACGAATACCGAAATAAAAAATAAAATTCGCAGCATATTTTTTAAAATATTTTTTTATTTATTTTACTCTTTTATTTATTTTAAACTTTATTTTTTACGATTTGCTTATTTTAGCTCTTATTTTAAGTTGTTATAATATTTTGCTAAACAATTTTAAGTTTTGTATTTTTAACGTTTTTTAATGTTAAAGCTGTTTTAGTTTTAACAAATGGTATTTCATTTAATTTTCTTTTTAACTTAAAATTTTTTTTTAAATTTTTATTTAAATTATCAGAGTTTTTGAGGTCATTTTCTAATTTTTAATTGATTTTTTAATTTAATTACGGCCAACGCAAAAACGAGTCAACTGCCATTAAAGGACCTATCCCGTGCCTGGTCAATCGGGGGCATACTGAAGGCACTTCCACTATACATGTGTGTGTGTTAGTGTTGTTTTCTTTTCTATTTTTTTCTTTTCCATTTTTTTATTTGCTTGTACCCTACGGGGAATGAGGAGTCAATTGCCCTCCAGGGACCTATCCCGTGACCGGTCAACCGAAGGCATATTACTAAATTAGTACAAATATAAACAAAAGAAAATGAATTAATTTTCTAACTATTTTCTGATCCGTTATTTTCACTGTTGCTTTTAAAAAAACGACCGATACCGAAATAAAAAACAAAATTCGCGGCATATTTTTAAAAATATTTTTTATTTATTTTACCCTTTTATTTATTTTTAACTTTATTTTTTCACGATTTGCTTATTTTAGCTCTTATTTTAAATTTCTATAATGTTTTGCTAAGAAATTTTAAGTTTTGTATTTTCAACGTTTTTTTTAATGTTAAAGCTGTTTTAGTTTTAACAATTGGTATTTCATTTAACTTTTCTTTGTAACTTAAGGGGAATTTTTAAATTTTTATTTATATTATCCGAGGTTTTGATGTAATTTTCTAATTTTAAATTGATTTTTAAATTTAGTTATGGCCAACGCAAAAAACAAGTCAACTGCCATTAAGGGACATACCCCATGACCGATCAATCGGGGGCATATTCAAGGCACTTCCACCATATTTGTGTGTGTGTTAAAGTTGTTTTCTTTTCCATGATTTTTTTATTGGCTGTGTGTGTATTTACTTTTTCTTTCTCTTTTTTATTTGACCAGAAACGAAAAACATATAACTTAACCATCAGCCAGCCATCACGCATAAGCAACATTAGCTCAGACGGTAGAGCGTTTGCCGTACAAGCAGAAGGTTGTGTTATCGAGCCTTACTTCGACGCCAAGTAGATTACTTTTAATTCTTAATTTTTTATTAGTTTATTTGAAGAGCTATTTTTAGACACACCACCTTACTGCCACAATGTGTCTAAACTGTGGCAATTGGTCATTTCCAATGACAACGCCATGTTAAAGTGATATGTCTCTTTCAAACAAAAAGACCTATTAACGACCGGTCTCCGGCCCCTTGGGACCTATCCTGCGTGTCATCTGGGACCGGTCCCTTTCCCCGTAGGGAAGTCTTTAGTCGTGTTTTAAGCAAGAGAAAAAAATATGTCCTTTAAATCTAAAATATCTTTAATTCTACAAAGTTTTTTGCTTCTCCTGTAAAAAAATAAAAAGTGTTGTTACGCCCTTTTGCATTTTAGGTGACGATATATACATTCGGATTTGTCCCAATAAGCTTCTTGCAGTATATTTAACATAAATAGATTGTACGGACTTAGAAGATCCTCAATGTTTCTAACGCAAAATAAAAGACGCACTATCACTTCCTTATTTTTATTTGAATTGCTTTTTATAAGCAGTTTGGTGTTAAAAAATGTCGAAATCGGTTCAGAAATTGTGAGTAAAACTGTGAGCACACCCGGCAATTTTCACACAAAATAAAACATTTTGTACAAACAAACAATCGGATTTTAATTTTTTCAGTTGTTCATACACTAATATAAAAGTCTTTAGAAATTTTTGCTGAAAAAACAGCTGAATCCAGCAGAATCTGTTTGCTAAACATTAGAAAGATATAAAGAGCAAGAAAAAATCTGTTAAATTTACAAAATTTCAGCTATATTTTAGTTAATCGAAAATTACAATTTACCCTGCTACAATCAGCAAAAAATTTCCTGAAAATTAACTAAACCATCACAAAGAGTTTTAAATTATTTTTTTTTTTTGATTTTCTTAATGCGAAAAAAAATCTACACTGCAGAAAGCAATTTACTATTTTCTAGCAAATATTTCTGTTTATTGTAGCAGGAGAGACCGTTATTTGTATTCAACTCAATTAAATTTAAAAATAAATGAGCTTTTGAATATATAACGATTTTTTTTACTGTTTTTTGTCTACTAATATTTAGCAATATTTTTTAGCCAATAGTAAGGTAAATTTAAAATTCTATTAAACGAAATTTAACTCAAATATTACTAAAATTTCGTATATTTAACAGTTGCATTTTTGCTGTACTTACCTTACTAATATTTAGCGAAATGGATTTACTAATTTCAAAAGCTTTCTGTGCACAGGGCCCCTTTTAACAAATTTTGAGTACCTTTTTTTTGCTATTTTTTCAGGATTTTTCTATCAGTACACTGAAAATATTATTACAGTAACTGACTGTAGTTTATTTAAAAAGTTATCCGTACATTTATTTTTAAATGGCAATTCAGTTAAAATACAAAGAAATATATTTTTTAACTATTTTTGTCGTTTATTAAAAAAATAAATTACATATAAATACGGATTTTCTGTTACAGTTAAAATTTTCATTTAAAATGTTTTGTTAAAAAAAAGAATTCCTTTTCGATTTCTAGGTCAGTTAAAAAAATTAAATAAACTAAATATCATTTATTCTTACGGATTTTGTAGTTAATTTTTTGAAATTTAAAAAACCGAAATAAATGAAAAATCATTATTTTTTAAGGATTTTGTAGTTTATTTATTAACATTTAAAAATAAATGAAAAGTTCTTTTGATTTAAATGAAAAGTCAGTAGACCGGTTTTCAAGTGATTTTTCATTTATTTTAAATTACATATTCAGTTAATTTAAACTACAAACTATTTTGAGTGTATAATATTATATTATGTCAGTGGTTTGTTTGATAATTCCGAATAAAATAAAATAACCGAAAAGAACAGTTGAAATTGAACTCATTCATGAACGCGAGGTAGTTCCTAACTCTAAAAATGTACAACAATTTTGGGCTTTCGCGCCACACAGATATTTCTAGAGGCCATAAAATAAAAAACCGGACAACTTTGCAATATCCTCTGGAATTTTACTTTCATTTCGCGTTGAAATTAGTCTAAGATCATATTTAAATGGCGCACTCCATTGGAAATCAAAATAATAATGATGTAATTTACTTTTAATATTTAACTTTTCCGATAATCGGGATAAACATTAATTGCATTAAAAGAATTAAATGTTCTAAGATCCCAAACGTATTTTACAAATTGTTAAAAATAATCTGTTGGAGGCATGTCCCTATCCGGATTTCATTCTTGCCTACGGAAATCGTCAGTGGACGTTGTTTTTAGAATTTCTGGAAATATTTGTTGAGTTAATTTACAAACTCAATGAGAATTTCTTGTTCTCATCTAGGAGCGTTGTTAAACATTCAAAATATCAAAGAAAAAACAATAACAAAGAATTTACCACAATTTGCTTTGTCATCTTCCAATATACTACTCTGTTGTTTTGAGAGATCTAGCAATGTAGTGACATCCATTAATGTATAAACGCCAATATAAAACAATATTTTCTAAAGTGTCAGTAACATTTCAATTTGCATATTAGTTTTTTCTTTTTAAATTTATTTTTATCGGGATATCGGATAGCACTTGCACATTAGTTTTTCTTTTAAATCTTTTAAAACTAATATGGAAATAAATTAAAAGTTTTTCCAAAAAGTGTTAAAATATAATTTCAATGGTAAAATCAAAAAAACTATGAGACACAGTATTAAATTGTTTAACCAATTTTTTACTAACATATCTTTAGAGCTACGTCTACTTATCCTTCTACAAAGTTTTGTCAGAAAATTCGCACGGAATCCATGCTTGGCAAAAAATGAGTAAAACAATATACTCCATATCACAAACTGATTGCAGAAAATTTAAAATATTAGCAAAAAACTAAAATTTTTGAAAATTGAAATCACCTAGAAATCAAATTACGCCTACGGGAAATGGATCAGTCACAGAGCTGGTCACGTGACTGGAACTTTGTGGGAGTTACCGGTCCTCGATTCAGTTTTTATATGAAAGTAACCGGCAACTTTAGCATGGGCTTGTCATAGGAGGTGGCAATTTCTACATTTTGAGCTACTTGTGATTTGTCGCAAAGCTTGTCAATTGTAACATATCACACTACTGGTTTAAGAGGGTTTGCAACAGAACAAGTTAAAATTATCTAATACGGAAGTAGTCTCATGTTTTGATTCAATAGGAGAAAAAGCTGCATAGAGAGAGCTTTCTGGATAAAATTTCAATGAATTCCCTTTACGCAATAATTCATTAACATTATGCGGATAATTCATTAGAATCATGGAAATAACTCACTCAATGTGTCATTGTAGACCCCTACGTACACTTAAGGGGCCTAGAGACGATTCTTTTTGGCCAGTTCCCTACTTGCACCCAGAAAACAGATTTGGTGCTGAAAACCCCTTTTGCTGCCAATCGAATGGTTCAGTTGCATCAAATGAATTTTTTGCGAATTATTCTCGATACAACTGAAATTCCGTTGCCACAGTCAAATTAGTCCTGTCTCATTTGGGTTTCTGATGCCACAACTGGAAAATTCGGCTACCTCAACCGAACCATGCGATTGGCTACAATTGCGGTTATCAAAACTGAATCTGTTTTCTGGGTGTGGGTCATCGATGATCTTACTACCCCACACACAAAATAGTTTGTAGTTTAAATTAACTGAAAATGTAATTTAAAATAAATGAAAAATCACTTGAAAAACGGTCTACTGACTTTTCATTTAAATCAAAAGAACTTTTCATTTATTTTTAAATGTTAATAAATAAACTACAAAATCCTTAAAAAAATAATGATTTTTCATTTATTTCGTTTTTTTAAATTTCAAAAAATTAACTACAAAATCCGTAAGAATAAATGATATTTAGTTTATTTCACTTTTTTAACTAACCTAGAAATGGAAAGGAATTCTTTTTTTTTAACAAAACATTTTAAATGAAAATATTAACTGTAACAGAAACTCCGTATTTATATGTAGTTTATTTTTTAAATAAACGACAAAAACAGTTAAAAAATATATTTCTTTGTATTTTAGGTGAATAATCATTTAAAAATAAATGTACGGATAACTTTTTAAATAAACTACAGTCAGTTACTGTAATAATATTTTCAGTGTACCGGTCCGTCAGTCCGGTAGTCCTGCGGAAAGACAAAACAGGGGAAAAAGAGCCCTAAAATGTCAAATTTACCGGTTCCTTCATCCATCGCAACACCCTTCTAACAAAATGAAAAAAGAAACCACACACATTCCAACAACAGAAATCTAAAATCGAAAAAACCTCAGCAGCCGTACAATAACATAGCCGTGTAGGCACTTGGGCAATTCCTGAAGCGCTTTCGTTCCCTGCCAAAGGGACAAATCAGCAGGATTAACCTAGTAGTTCCGTGGAACCCCTGTGAGACACATTTATAATATGCTCCCGAACTTAACAAACCAAATCCTAACCCGTCCCAAAAAAAACCATAAATCAAAACAATCCAAAAAGCCTACCCCATCCCTCCCAGTACCACGCCCGAGAATCAATAGCCGCTGGTCACAACACCCGCGAACTATAACACACACTCGCGAAACCATACAATAAAATTTGAACAACAAAAATAGCCCATCAATATCCCATATACAGATTCCCCAAAAAACAACAAATTCAAAAACTCACGCCATCGACTCCATGCAGTACCCACAAACAACACCTTCAGCTTCCATAAAGACCATAATACACGTTCCCACCAATTATAATCGCGACAAGAAGAATAATAAAAATAAAAACACAATTCCGAACCGAACAATTCAAATGAAATACAAAAAATATTTCCAAATTGACAAAAACTAACAAACCCTATGTGATCAGGTCCCTAAACACAAATCACAATTCATATACCAACCGTATCAGTAAGCAGCGGCAGTAACATCAAACTGCCAAATCCCGTGAAATCAGTCCAATAACCTCATAACCTCCGCCATATCCCAGTGACAATCCCAATCCATTCAGCGGATCCTACACTCAAAAAATTTCATCGGTCACATCCCCTTAACACAATACATCCAAAACCAAGGAATACAGCCCAACTCAGGCAGTATAAGAAACAAAATTAAAAATCAAAATGCCAAAAATCAGCACTCCAAAAAATTCCATAAAACACACGAAAATCTCTCACCGCAAAAAACCAATGAATGGACGTCACCAATAAATTGACAAAATTAAAATAATCCCTAAAAACCGACAATAAAACATAATCCACACATCCACAGGACCTGATAGAGATACCTAGCGAGGCGTGGATTTGTCCACCAACTTTATATAGTCTATCGCTCAAGAAAATCCAATTGATGAACGTGATTTTTTCTCAATAAAATTTTCAAGCAAAAATTCATATAAAGTCAATAGGCAGTGTCAACTCCCACCTAAGGCTACATGGAGATGAGAGGGAGGTACGGGAGCCATCTCCGGAATAATAATTGGTCCTATGAAATCCCTAGTTATACATCATAGTCCGTACCCATGCAAACAGATGTATACATGGAGCATGACCGGAGCAATGTTCCAATACAATATCTCCTAAATCCCCATATAAGGATGAATGAGCAGGAAATATGCCACAAAGTGATAGGAGTGCCCAAAACATATTCCCACTGTTATCCAGGTTGGTCAAATGCTGACAGAGATCCCTTTAACCCATGGTGAGTTTTTGAATTTATTGTTTTTTGGGGAATCTGTATATGGGGTATTGATGGACTATTTTTGTTATTCGAATTTTATTGTGTGGTTTCGCGAGTGTGTGTTATAGTCCGCGGGTGTTGTGACCAGCGGCTATTGATTCTCAGGGGGTGGTACTGGGATGGAAGGGTTAGGTTTTTTGGATTGTATTGATTTATGTTGTTTTGGGACTGGTTAGGATTTTGTTTGTTATGTTCGGGAGATTATTATATATGCATCTCACAGGGGTTCCACGGAACTAGTAGGTTAATCCAGCTGATGAGTCCCTTTGGCAGGGGACGAAAGCGCTTCAGGAATTGCCCAAGTGCCTACACGGCTATGTTATTGCACGGATGCTGGGGTTTTTTCGATTTTAGTTTTCTAATGTTAAAATGTGTGTGGTTTCTTTGTTTATTTTGTTAGCAGTGTGTTGCGATGGATGGAGGAACCAAATTTGACATTTTAGGGCTCCTTTTCCCCTGTTTTGTCTTTCCGCAGGATTACCGGACTGACGGACCGGTAGAGTACTTAGATCAGCGATGACCCAAGTAGGGAACTGTTCATCCAAAGAATCGTCTGTAGGCCCCTTAGGTGTACGTAGGGGTCTGCAATGACACATTGAGTGAGTTATCTGCATGCTTTTATTGAATTATCCGCATAATGTTAATGAATTATTGCGTAAAGGGAATTCATTTAAATTTTATCCAGAAACCTCTCTATGCAGCTTTTTTCCCTATCACATTTTGAGCCGATTTAGCGATGTTTGCAACAAGTGGTTTATACATATGGGTAGAACACAGCAACCTTTGAACCAAATTTCAGTAAAATGGAAAGACGTTTAGAGGATTTCTGCATAAATTCTGAACAATTTTAACAATTCATTTACAGAAAGAATTGATCTGTTAATTGAACAAAGTATTTTTAATTATTAAATTTTCTATATATGAAAAACTTTTTGTGTTTGCCATGACCGGGAATCAAACCGGCAACGCTCTACACAGGCTAGGACCAGTAGCATCACTTTATCTTTTCTTTTTAACTTAAGGGGAATTTTTAAAATTTTTATTTATATTATCCGAATTTTTGAGTAATTTTCTAATTTTTAATTAATTTTTTAATTTAATTGTGGTCAACGCCATTAAAGGACGTATCCCATGACCGGTCAGTCGGGGGCATATTCAAGGCACCGCCACCATATTTGTGTGTTATTGTTTTTTCTTTTCTATTTTTTTCTTTTCCATTTTTTTTATTTCATTGTAGTGTTTGTTTTTTCTTTTTCTTTTTTATTTGAAAACGAGTAAAAAGGTTAAAGTCGGGCATGCCGACTATACAATACCCTACACCAGTCTGGTGTATTGTTTGGATCCGAAATTCGAATGGGTTAAAATGGGGCTTATGTCAAAATTTTCTATAATGTGAGTCAACGCACCAAATTTCATTAAAATATCTTAATATTTGCGACCTGCAGTTTGTAACCAAGCCAATTTTGGGGGGACCCTTATATGGGCACTAGTTCTAAACATGGACCGATGTTCACCAAAATCAATAGGCTTCGTCCTTGAGCCAACATAGGTCTATGTACCAAATTTCATCAAAATAGCTTAATATTTGCGACCGGCAGCGTATAAACAATATAATTTTGGGGGGACCCTTATATGGGCACTAGTTCTAAACATGGACCGATGTTCACCAAAATCAATAGGCTTCGTCCTTGGGCCAACATAGGTCTATGTACCAAATTTCATCAAAATATCATAATATTTGCGACCTGCAGCGTATAAACAGTATAATTTTGGTAGGACCCTTATATGGGCACTAGGTCTAAACATAGACCGATGTTCACCAAAATCAATAGGCTGCGTTATTGGGCCAATATAGGTCTGTGTATCAAATTTCATCAAAATATCTTAATATTTGCGACCTGCAGCGTATAAACATTATAATTTTGGTAGGACCCTTATATGGGCACTAGGTCTAAACATGGACCGATGTTCACGAAAATCAATAGGCTGCGTTATTGGCCCAATGTAGGTCCGTGTACCAAATTTCATCAAAATATCTTAATATTTACGACCTGCAGCGTATAAACAGTATAATTTTGATAGGACCCTTATATGGGCACTAGGTCTAAACATGGACCGATGTTCACCAAAATCAATAGGCTGCATTATTGGGCCAATATAGGTCTGTGTACCAAATCTCATCAAAATATCTTAATATTTACGATCTGCAGCATATAAACAGTATAATTTTGGTAGGACCCTTATATGGGCTCTAGGTCTAAACATGGACCGCTGTTCACCAAAATCAATACGCTGTGTTATTGGGCCAATATAGGTCTGTGTACCAAATTTCGTCAAAATATCTTAATATTTACGACCTGCAGCGTATAAACAGTATAATTTTGGTAGGACCCTTATATGGGCACTAGGGCTAAACATGGACCGATGTTCACCAAAATCAATAGGCTGCATTATTGGGCCAATATAGGTCTGTGTACCAAATTTCATCAAAATATCTTAATATTTACGACCTGCAGCATATAAACAGTATAATTTTGGTAGGACCCTTATATGGGCACTAGGTCTAAACATGGACCGATGTTCAAAAAAATCAAACTTGTTCATCCTTGGGCCAACATAGGTCTGCGTACCAAATTTCATCAAAATATCTTAATAGGTGCGACCTGTAGAGTGCGCACAAGATTGCATGGACAGACAGACAGACGGACGGACGGACGGACAGACGGACATCGTTAAATCGAAATAAAAAAAAATTCTGAACCGATCGGTATACTATAAGGTGGGTCTACGACCAATATTTTTTGGTGTTACAAACATCAGCACAAACTTATAATACCCTGACCACATAGTGGTGTAGGGTATAAATATATAACTACCATCAGCCACGCATCATGCACAAGCAACATTAGCTCAGACGGTAGAGCGTGTGCCTTACAAGCAAAAGGTTGTGTTATCGAGCTCTACTTTGACGCCAAGTAGATTTTTTTTAATTCTTAATTTTTTATTAAATTATTTAAAAAGCTATTTTTAGACACACCACCTTACGAGTCACAAGGTGTCTAAACTGTGAGAAATGGTAATTTCCAATGACAACGCCATGTTAAAGTGACGTGTCTCTTTCAAACAAAAAGACCGATCAAGGACCGTTTTCTGCCCCCTTGGGACCTATCCTGCGTGTCAGTTTGGACCGGTCTCTTTCCCCGAACAATTTATTTTCCCCATTTTATTTATTTATTTACTTACTTACTTACTTACTTACTTACTTACTTACTTACTTACTTACTTACTTACTTACTTACTTACTTACTTACTTACTTACTTACTTACTTACTTACTTACTTACTTACTTACTTACTTACTTACTTACTTACTTACTTACTTACTTACTTACTTACTTACTTACTTACTTACTTACTTACTTACTTACTTACTTACTTACTTACTTACTTACTTACTTACTTACTTACTTACTTACTTACTTACTTACTTACTTACTTACTTACTTACTTACTTACTTACTTACTTACTTACTTACTTACTTACTTACTTACTTACTTACTTACTTACTTACTTACTTACTTACTTACTTACTTACTTACTTACTTACTTACTTACTTACTTACTTACTTACTTACTTACTTACTTACTTACTTACTTACTTACTTACTTACTTACTTACTTACTTACTTACTTACTTACTTACTTACTTACTTACTTACTTACTTACTTACTTACTTACTTACTTACTTACTTACTTACTTACTTACTTACTTACTTACTTACTTACTTACTTACTTACTTACTTACTTACTTACTTACTTACTTACTTACTTACTTACTTACTTACTTACTTACTTACTTACTTACTTACTTACTTACTTACTTACTTACTTACTTACTTACTTACTTACTTACTTACTTACTTACTTACTTACTTACTTACTTACTTACTTACTTACTTACTTACTTACTTACTTACTTACTTACTTACTTACTTACTTACTTACTTACTTACTTACTTACTTACTTACTTACTTACTTACTTACTTACTTACTTACTTACTTACTTACTTACTTACTTACTTACTTACTTACTTACTTACTTACTTACTTACTTACTTACTTACTTACTTACTTACTTACTTACTTACTTACTTACTTACTTACTTACTTACTTACTTACTTACTTACTTACTTACTTACTTACTTACTTACTTACTTACTTACTTACTTACTTACTTACTTACTTACTTACTTACTTACTTACTTACTTACTTACTTACTTATTTATTTATTTATTTATTTATTTACCCTACGGGGAAAGGGACATATCACTTTAACATGGCGTTGTCATTGGAAATGACGTATTGCCACATATTAGACACTTTTCGACATGTCGCAGGTCTAGCCCAAAAGGACATGTCGCCTAACTGACTTAAAGAGACATGTCACCGAACGTCACAGAATGAGTCACACTTTGTATATTTTGTGACATGTCACCCAACTAACCTAAAAGGAACTAAATACAGAACCAGTCCCATTACAAAACTGACAAAAACAGTAACAAAAATGAGGTGAATGGAAATTGTTTTGGTTTTGGAATTATAAGTAAAATTGTCACAGCAAAACCTTGACAAAATTGTTATGTAATAAAAAGCACAAATATTTTCATTTGTCAACAAATTAAAATATAAAAATTTCTTTTTTTTTTTTTTGAAGAATTTTCGTATGTTTTTTCACAGAAATACAATATGAAATACATATTCCTTTTTTAAGATGTTCTTTTAAGATATAAGATATATACAATATGCGTCGAACCTTTTACCGATTCTAAAATTCCTGCAAAATCCTTAAAAAGATTACGTATTAACACGGAATTTTTGGGGCTTGATGCTAAAATTTAAAGAAAACTCCAAGTGCGTAGAACTAGTTCTCTCGCGTTCTGCGCTTCCTGGACATTTTTTAAGTTTTCATTTCATTTAAGATTTCATAAAATTCTTCATTGAATTTACGAAAAAAATTATATGAAATCGTTCATCATGAAGGATAATTCTACACTGAAAATATTATTACAGTAACTGACTGTAGTTTATTTAAAAAGTTATCCGTACATTTATTTTCAAATGATTATTCAGTTAAAATACAAAGCAATATATTTTTAACTGTTTTTGTCGTTTATTTAAAAAATAAATTATATATAAATACGGATTTTCTGTTACAGTTAATATTGTCATTTAAAATATTTTGTTAAAAAAATAATTCTAGGTCAGTTAATAAAACTAAATAAACTAAATATCATTTATTCTTACGGATTTTGTAGTTAATTTTTTGAAATTTAAAAAAACGAAATAAATGAAAAATCATTATTTTTTAAGGATTTTGTAGTTTATTTATTAACATTTAAAAATAAATGAAGAGTTCTTTTGATTTAAATGAAAATTTAGTAGACCGGTTTTCAAGTGATTTTTCATTTATTTTAAATTACATTTTCAGTTAATTTAAACTACAAACTATTTTGAGTGTATCAGTGTACTGGGAAACCGACCAATTGTGGGCGCTGTGGTGTAATGATGAGCGCGTTGGACTGTTACACGTGAGGTTGCGGGTTCGAGCCCCAACCAAGGCAACATCAATTTATGAAAAATAGTAATATACATATATGCACTCAAAATAGTTTGTAGTTTAAATTAACTGAAAATGTAATTTAAAATAAATGAAAAATCACTTGAAAACCGGTCTACTAACTTTTCATTTAAATCAAAAGAACTCTTCATTTATTTTTAAATGTTAATAAATAAACTACAAAATCCTTAAAAAATAATGATTTTTCATTTATTTCGTTTTTTTAAATTTCAAAAAATTAACTACAAAATCCGTAAGAATAAATGATATTTAGTTTATTTAGTTTTATTAACTGACCTAGAATTATTTTTTTAACAAAATATTTTAAATGACAATATTAACTGTAACAGAAAATCCGTATTTATATATAATTTATTTTTTAAATAAACGACAAAAACAGTTAAAAATATATTGCTTTGTATTTTAACTGAATAATCATTTGAAAATAAATGTACGGATAACTTTTTAAATAAACTACAGTCAGTTACTGTAATAATATTTTCAGTGTGAGTTTTTTCTTTCCCTCATACATATCGCAGCGTCCTCCTTCGGTGTTCTCATAGCACTTAACCCCACAAACGTAAAATAATATAACAGGGCTATGAACTAAAAAGCTTCAACAAAGTTCGCCAACTCACCAACTGTTCAAAATTTCAACATCTCCCGAAATTATAGTGTTGTCATATTTGAAGCCCCTTCATCTTTCACCACCTTTCACTTCTTCTCTAACAACACGTTAATTAATAGAAAGAATTTCCTGAGTGTTGCTTCTCTTAAAAAAAAATAAAGTCTTACTTGTGGGGTTTTTTATAATAAACTTATCCAGTTAAGTGATATGTCCTCTTTGCACCAGTCTTGGGGCCAGTCCTTTAAGTATAATTGACAGCGCTTAACCCACAGAAATAATAAATTATACCAGTCCTGCGACAAGACCATCTTTAACCACTCACGGGATAGGTACTTTGAGGACAATTCAATGGTATGCCATCATTTCACCAGTCACGAGACCAGTCCTTTAAGTATAATTGACACTGCTTAACCCACAGCAATAGTAAATTATACTTGACCTGCTGCAAGTCCTTCTTTAACCAGTCACGGGATACGTATTTTGAGGGCAATTTAGTGGTATGTCCTCTTTTTACCAGTCACGGGATAGGTACTTTGAGGACGATTAAGTGGTATGCTACCGTTTCACTAGTCATGGGACTAGTCCTTTAAGTATAATTGTCACTGCTTAACCCACAGCAATGGTAAATTATACCAATCCATTGACAAGTCTTGCTTTAACCACTCACAGGATAGGTACTTTCAGGGCAATTGACCCCTCATTCCCCGTGGGGTACTTACTTATTTATTTACCACCTTACGTGTCACAAGGTGTCTGAACTGTGACAAATGGTAATTTCCAATGACAACGCCATGTTAAAGTGACATGTCTCTTTCAAACAAAAAGACCGATCAAGGACCGTTTTCTGCCCCCTTGGGACCTATCCTGCGTGTCAGTTTGGACCGGTCTCTTTCCCCGTAGAGATGTTACATGAACAATTTATTTTCCCCATTTTATTTATTTATTTATTTACTTACTAACTTATTTTTTTTTTAATTAAGTCTATGGATTTTAAATCCTTACAGACAATATTATTTAAATTAATTACAAACAATATTATTTTATTTAATTACAAACAATATTATAAGGCTATGTATTTAAAAACAAGATAATACTACGTTTAATGACACTAACACTCAAAGAAAAGTCAATAAAATTATATATCTCATTAAAATCTCTGCATATTCTACGAAAAGGATCAGAATTTGCGTAATTTGTTTGAAAGACCTGAAGATACAATCATTTAAATTTGCGAGTTGATCGTTGCGGAACGTTAAATTAAAGAAAATTCCCATAGTTATCTCCTTTTCACAGGTAATTATCAGATTATGATGATTTCTTTGTGAGATAACCGCACAGAAGCAACGTGAACTAGTCACCGAAATCGTGCGTTGTAATCGCTTTAGACTTGTTCTTATGAGGTTTCCTTAAGTCGCATGTCTATGTCAATAAGTAACAAATAACCGATGTGTGCATAACCCGTGCCGTTGCTCAAATTTAATTGGGCATATCAGCTGTACGCTCCGTGGCGAAGACGCGGCGTTCATTTAAACAATGTCATATTCTACACATAATGTCATTGATAAGCCTTTGAAATAAAACACAAAACTCATTAATATCTCATACATTGGAAAATCCTTTACGCAATCTCAATGTTCAAGGTAAAACCCTTTCACATCAGTAAGAATTCCGATTTTGCTGAAATTTGACATTTTGTATGCTTAGATTGTGTCTGTCTTATAAAAGTAAAAAATTGTTTAGTTTCTCAATTTTATTTACTATTTGAGGCCTGTGATTGAGATTCGAGTGAGTGATTCAAAAACAACATTTGGAAATTGGCTGAGTAGTGTTTTTCTTAACTTACGTGACCGTTTTTGCAAACAGGCTAGGGATTCTATAAAAAACTGACGATTATTGATAGCTTTTCGATGTTAAATTTCTAACATTTTAAAGACATTACAAAAATGTTGAAATGTGTATGCAAAATTGCCGTCTTTTACCAAATTTTTTACAATATTTTAAAAATTGTATGTAATATGCTAGTTAATAAACTCAGAAAAGTGTACGATAATCGTCTATCGTGTTATAGAATCTGGGCATAGGTTTTAAGTTAAACCCTCATATAAAAAAATATGTATGAAATTTACAAAGTCCATTCCTGTATTCACCACTAACCTGGCTTTCGGGTCATTTTGGGCTTTTTGAGGTAGTTTTCAGTTATTTTTATATATTGGCATTTCCACCGAAAGGTCCACCGAGACTAAAATATTAAAAGTTCTTGAAAACACTTTGTTTTATCATATTTTCATAGGGAAACAATCAAATTTAAATAACGTAAAAAGATTTCGCATTTATTCATAACCCATTTCGAGGTATTCGAATGCAAAGTCGCACAAGCGCATCTTTTCTTATTTGGATATTTCTATTGCACATTTTGTTTTGATAAAAGCTTTTAAACAGAGACGTTATGCATTGACTTTTGCTTTCTAAAATATTTCTAAAGGTACAAAGAGTCATAAAAGAATGCATAAAAAACAATGCGATTGAAAATAACTGTAAGTTTTTGATTTGCATTGTCGCATATTTCGATGTCCCGTGCGACATTGAAAAACAACATTTGTTATCAGTGCGTCGAAAGTACACGCAGAAAGCTCATGAAATATTGATTAGAAACAGAGATTTTTTATACAATTAAAATAAAAAAAACCTACCTGAAAAATAAGAAGAATTGTGATCTTGGTACTTATATACAGTTGGTCACGTGCGACATCGTAAGTGTGAAATTTAAAAATTTAAAATTTTTTTTTCTTATGTAAATGATTTATTTATGTAAATACATACTTTTAAATTTTTTTAAAATTGGCATGCACCATGGTCAAGAAGTAAAAGCAGCTAGGACTGCCTATTCTAAAAAAAAAAAACTGTGTTTTATATTTTCATATAAATAAATACTTCCCAGCTAAAGTTTTTTGAACTGGTTGCCTCTGAATCTGTTCTAGAACAGGTGTTTTTACCACCGGTTACGTGGAACAGGTTCTAGAACTGATTCCTGGGAGTCAAAATGGAAGGTTTCACTGTCACGGAACCAGTTCTATAACTGGTTCTAGAACCGGTTGCAAAGTAACCTGTTCTAGTTTGGAGGAAAAGAACCTGTTGCTTTTGGGACAAACTCAAACAAAAATCACCGATGATAGAACATAAATTAGAAAAGGTTGCATGCACATACAAGTTGTTCTACAGTGGGTTCTTTCCATCCGACAATTTTGCTGGGTTAATTCATACTACATATTTCTTTTTAGTTTGTTTTCGGTTATTATATTAAAATAAATACCTTGAATACTTCTGTCGATTTAAAGACATTTTTACTAAGCTTGTTTATATATAATTTCATAAAAAGAGCAACAGAAACAACATAAATCTCATGGTGGAAAAAAATGTCCCGTGCGACATGTCACTTGCGACAGTGAATAAAATTAAATTAAAAAAATAATATGAATCGTTTTTGGGTAAAATTACAACCATTTTTAAAAGACATCAATGCACAACAGTGTAAAATTAAAATCATTAAAATATTGCTTCAGGTTTCGCTGAAATCGGCATTTTAATTGTTAGCCGCGAAAACCACTTCTGTTTTTGTCCCGTGCGAATGTCTTGTTTTTTTACAATTATCTTGAAAACGAAAAATTGCTAAAAATCAAACTCAGCACCAATTGTAGGGCTAATATAAAGACATAAGTAAAGCCTATTGCCAAATTAAAATTCCTTTTTATTTTGACTTTTTTTCACTCTAAAGGTGTTCGACGGTCCCGTTCGACATGATGGAAATGCCCATATATTTTATATATATTTTATATGAGAATAGCATATTTAAAAAGCTGTTCCATTAATATATTAAAAAAAACCTAAATTTAATCTTCTCTTTGATTAATTTTTGCAAATACTGATGTGATGTGATGTACCTATGTATCTGTACATGTACCTGTACCTATTTTGGTCGAATCACTAAGGTGTCAATAAGTGATTTAAGTTTCTCTAGTGTTTATGTCATCATTTTTGTTGCCACAATATTAAGTACCTCCGGGGAAAGGGACCGGTCGCAGAAGACACGCAGGATAGGTCCCAAGGGGGCTGAGACCGGTCGTTCATCGGTCTTTTTATTTGAAAGAGACATATCACTTCAACATGGCGTTGTCATTGGAAATTACCAATTGCCACAGTTTAGACACCTTGTGACACGTAAGGTGGTGTGTCTCAAAATAGCTTTTCAAATAAACTAATAAAAAATTAAGAATTAAAAAAATCTACTTTACGTCAAAGTAGGGCTCGATAACACAACCTTCTGCTTGTAAGGCAAACGCTCTACCGTCTGAGCTAAAGTTGCTTGTGGATGATGCCTGGCTGATGGTAAAGTTATACATTTTTCGTTTCTATTCAAAAAAATTGAAATTTTCATATTTTGATTCAATCAAAACAATGGCCTTGCAACTCTCTCAATAATTTTTATTTGAAAAAATATTAGGCGGCTTGGAACAGGAACGAACTCCGGGATGGAAAAGGCTCACTTAATCAGGCTCTTATACCAAAAAATGTTAGATCGCTCTTACATATTTAAAAATGTAAGTAACTAAAAAATAGCTTTCCTTTGGCTCGTTAAATAACATAAAAATTAAATATTTAGATATTAGCAAATATTAGCACAAATTGCGAAAAAAACATTTGCAAAAAGCGAAATTTTTGCAACCATATATTCGCTTGCAGAATGTCGATCGCTGATTACCTCTTTTAATTTATTTTCTGTACCATAAAGCCTTTTTCGAATTCCGCCGGTATTTTGCAATTTTTAAGTGCGGTTTTTTTAAATATATAACCTAGAAATTAAATTTTTGTACCATAAAGTCTTTTTTCAAATTCCGCTATTATTTTGCAATTCTTTACGTGCGGTTTTTTTTATTTTATAATCTAGGGGTTATAATACACATTTCAGACAACAAAGATTGGGGGCTAGTTGCAAAAAAAATCGCGAAAAATAAAATTTGCAAAAAGGAAAATTTTTGTATCAATATATTTGTTTGTAGAATCTAAACCGCTGATTACGTTTCCTAATTAATTTTTTGTACCACAAAGTCTTTTTTCGCGTTCTGCTTTTATTTTGCAATTTTTTAAGTACGTTTCTTTTTAATTTATAATCTAGGGACTAAATACACATTTCATACAACAAAGTTTGGTGGCTAGTTGCAAAAAAAAAATCGCGAAAAATAAAATTTGCAAAAAGGATAAATTTTTTCATCAATATATTTGTTTGCAGAATGTAAATCGCTGATTAAGTTTTTTAATTAATTTTTTGTACCATAAAGCCTTTTTTCGCTTTCCGCGATTATTTTGCAATTTTTTAAGTGTGGTTTTTTTAAATTTATAATATAGGGTCTATAGTACCAATTTTATACACAAAACTTTGGTGCTTAGTTTGCAAAAAAAAAAAAAATATTTGCAAAAACGAAAATTTTTGCGTCATTGTATTCATTTGCAGACTGTTAATCGCTGATTGGGTTTTTTAATTATTTTTTTCTACCACAAAGTCTTTTTTCGCGTTCCTCTATTATTTTGCAATTTTTTTAGTACGGTTTTTTAAATTTATAATCTACGGAGTATAATGCCCATTTCATAAAACAAAGTTTGGTGGTTAGTTGCAAAAAAAGAAAATGTTGGCATCGTTTGCAGAATGTAAATCTTTTAATTAATTTTTTGAACCCCAAAGCCTTTTTTCGCATTCCGATATTATTTTCCAATGTTTTTCGTATGGTTTTTTAAAATTCATAATCTAGGGCTATAATACTGTTGGAATAGTATAATTCCATAGTATAGTTCCATTCTTGATTTTTATAACTAAATTATTATTTTCCATCCCTGGTTACAATCGATGTTTTGAGTCATACAAAGAGCGCACATAATGACCCTGCAAACATTTAAAAGATACCTTCCAAGAAGATATTTCATGTGAATGAAAATAATCAAGTAGTATTTACTTTGAAATTGTCTTCCTTTTATCACTTGGAAGATAATTCGACGATATTTGTAAAAAAGTAATTCAAAAATTTTATCTTTTGTCATAACTTTTTATGACAATATTTCGGCAATATCATCTTTGTATCATTTGGAAGATAAAGCAAATTTGTTTGAAATCTTTTATCAATTTGGAAAAAATTAAAACTAAATTTGTACAAAAACAATCAAAAGATATATATGAAATAAACTCGTGAAAAGTTAAGATTAATTGCGCGGGAAAAATCAGCTAAGATGAAATCAAGATAATTTATAAGTTGTATTATGTATGCAGATATTGTTTTTCAGGCTTAAATTTAATAATGAAAAAATTAAATCGTTTTTTTATTGTACCGGGAGTTTATTTAGCGATATCCCTTTTATCTTCCATATGAGTTATTGCTTCCATATTGCCTGGAAGTATTGTTTTAGTGTAACAGTTGTTTCCGAGGGAGGAAACTTCCGGAATACGAAATTGATATTGCCGGCAATAAATATTTCCTTCCTGGCGATATGTTCGGAGAATCTTCTTCGTATTGCCATGTTTGCTGGGTGGTATTGGTTTGAGTATGTTCCTGTTCCAAGGCACATAATAGAACAAATGCTTTCTCAGTGATAGAGAGTCCCCCAATCTCTTTATTATGTATACTCTTTGATCAAAATAAACATTCTTAAAAACCTTATTGACCTATGGAAAATTTCCGAGTTGTGTGTCTGTTTGCAAAATAACTAACTTAAATTTTTTTTAAAGAATTCGATAAGACCAGCAAAACAGAATACGTATTTTCGGCTTTCGCTACAAAACCATCATCAGTGTCGTTTGCTTTATGGGTTAATCATTGATATTGATCTACTTATGCTGAAGTTGAAAACATATTATTATTTTTGCAAAAATAATAGTTTTTAGTGCCCGAGTAAAAAAGTTTTGATATAATCATATATTATTTTATGTAATTGCTTATAGTAACTTATAGTTACATTTGGTCATATGTTAGATATTTTTTCCTCAAAGGTTTTAATATGGAGACATACGTGAATTTATATTATTACCTACTGGCCTACATATAATTGCATATGCTATATATAAGTACATAAAGTAATATATTAGTAAAAGTAATGTCAATGAACTTTCTGCTAAAATTGATATGTTACAAACAGAAAATAAAACCTTGAAGAAGGAAGTCCAGCAATTAAAGGAACAAAGAGAAAAAGAACGAAGAGAATTTATTTATTTAGAAGATCATTCAAAGAGAAATAATATTATCTTTAAAAATATCAATTATAAAATGCCCTTGGATGAAGCCGTAAAAGATTGCTGTAGTGAACATCTTAAACTTTCAAGTGAAATAAGCGTAGTTTAAACAAAAAAAATATATGAAAATGATGGTAAGGTGGGAATTATTGCCGAATTTCAAACAGAGGCAATAGTGAGAGACGTATTTAAACATGCTAAACATTTGGCAGGAACAGGAATTTTCCTTGATCGTGATCTAACAAAAGAAAAACAACAAGATAAGCGGGCAATGTTAGCCTTAAGGAAACAAATTAAAAATATAAGCAGTAAACATCGCATTACTATACTGAGCGATAAAATGCGTATAAACGATAAAAGATTTTATTGGAATAGGCAAAAAGAGTTGGTAAGTGGAAAGCAGTCGGGAAAGGATGTTCTACAAAATTTATATGGTGATGCTGCTGACTCGTTTAATATTAATTATTATGAATTATTGTCCAACGTAAATTCAAAAAACTAATAAATAATAAAAAGAAAAATGTTAGTATAGAATCAAATAAAATTAGTAAATGTAATAGAATCTATAATTTAACTGAAACTAATCAAGAATACGTATATTTGTCTCTAAATGTGCTTGCTTATAATATTCATGGTCTAGAAAATAAAATTCTTTTTAATAATTTTTTCAAATACGTCAAATCGACCGATATATTTATACTATTAGAAACACATATTATGGAAGGTAAGATGGAAAGATTCAACAAATTCTTTGGGGGCTACGAAACTTTTTGGAAACCAGCGTTTAAAAACAGCAGATTTGGAAGAGCTATTGGTGGTAGTGTATATGGAGTTAAAAAGGAACTAAAAAACAAAAATATTAAATGTAATTTCAAAACAGGAGAACAAATGGAATCCATTGTAATAAAAGTAACAAATACGGAGATTAATATTATACCTTTGTACCTTAGAGCGGCAACATGGCAAAGCGAGTTTGATTCCCTGAGATGCTTTTTTACCAGCGAAAACATAATAAACCCAATTGTGCTTGGAGATCTTAATACAAGAATAGGCAAAACCCAACAAATATTGGATGAATTTTTGCAAATGTCTTATAAGGCTGGCACGCCGGCGAGAAACTCAAAAGATTCGACTGTTGATGCTAAGGGGAGGCAGTTTATTGAGTTTTGTCAAGATTTTGGCTTACATATAATAAATGGATGCACTTTGGGAGACGAATTTGGGAATTTTACTTTTGTCGGTGGACAGGGTGAGTCAGTAATTGATTTATGTGCAGTCTCACATGAACTTCTAAAATATGTAGAACACTTTAAAGTGGATGATAAAATGTGGTCTGACCACATGCCCGTAACGTTAACGCTTAGCATAATGACCAAAAATAATAATGAAAATAATACAATGAAATTATTACCCAAGCTTAAATGGGATGAACGAACAATCGAAATATATAAACGTAATTTGAACCAGCAAATCGATATATATAAACAACAACATGATTTTTTAGAACTAGCAACCCTTACGGAAATAATACAAAATGCAAACCCCTCTACATCTACATTTACAAATCCAATTAAAACTGAAAACCGGTGGTTTAACTTTAAATGTTTTAATGCTCGTGAAAAATCATTTTATGCCTTGAAAAAACTCAGAGAAAGCTCAACAATGGAAAATAAACAAAAATATCTAAAAGCAAACCGTAAATTCAAAGAATTGTACAAAGAAAGCAAAACAATTTATTTCAAAAAGCTAGAACTTCAAATAAACATAGTTCAAATCACTAAAGACTGGTGGAATCTAGTTACAGAAATAAGGCAAATAGATAGACAAGAAACTCCTGGAATAACTGCAACCGATTTTCGCAATTTTTTTTTTCAACTAGCCACCGAACTTTGTTCTATGAAATGGGTGTTATAGTCCCTAGATTATAAATTAAATAAAACCGCACTTAAAAAATTGCAAAATAATCGCGGAACGCGAAAAACTAAAGTTTTTTAATTCAACAAAAGTTGAACTAAAAAACTAAATCAGCGATTTTTATTCTGCAAACAAACATACTGATGTAAGAATTTTCCTTTTTGGAAATTTTTTTCCCGCGACTTTTTTCGCGATTTCTTTTTTAAATTAATCACAGAACTTTGTTCTATGAATTGGGTATTATAGTCCCTATATTATAAATTTTAAAACCCCACACTTAAAAAATTGCAAAATAACCGCGGAACGCGAAAAAAGACTTTATGGTACAAAAGTTGAATTAAAAAACTAAATCAGCGATTTTTATTCTGCAAACAGACATACTGATGTAAGAACCTTCCTTTTAGGAAATTTTTTTTCCGCGACTTTTTTCGCGATTTCTTTTTTCAATTAATCACAGAACTTTGTTCTATGAATTTGGTGTTATAGTCCCTAGATTATAAATTTTAAAAAAACCACACTTAAAAAATTGCAAAATAACAGCGGAACGCGAAAAAAGACTTTATTTTATATGCTCATTTTTTTTTACTCAATTGTTCATAGTTTTTAAGGCATTAGTGCGATTTCATTAGCATTACTATTACAAATTCTAATGCCAGAAAATTTCAGTACCATTAAATGGTAATGAAATTTTTTTGCCATTAGCATTAGTCAACTAATGATAATGAAATTTCAATGCCAATGAAAAAATCCCAAGTATGACCTTGTTAAACCCTCCCCAAACAGCAAATGTGTTTTTATATGCTCCAATGTTTTATTATGATCAGGATTTAGATAGTCCCATTACAACGATTGAAATAAAACACTCATTGGCGAAAGCAAAATATAATAAGGCACCTGGAGAAGATCGTATACCTTACGAATTTTTTAAAAATGCTACAGATATATTTATAGAGGAAATGGCGAAATCGTATAATGTCATATTTGAAAGCGCAAAGTTAGACGAAAAGTTTATCACCAGCATAATCTTTCCAATTTTCAAAAAAGGTGATAAGGAACTAGCCAGCAATTATCGTGGAATTTCTTTCATGAATTCTATTGCTAAAGTAATGATGGGAGTTCTAAATAGCAGATTGAATAAGTGGTTGGATAATCATAATGATATTACAGAATTTCAACCTGGATTTCGACAAGGCTACTCTACAGCAGATAATATATACAACTTAGCTGCTATTGTAAAGATTAAACATAATGAAAAACGTAAAGTATATGCCTTCTTTGTTGATTTTAAGGCTGCATTCGATAAGGTTTCCAGAAAAGCACTTATATATAAACTTCACAACACAGGTATATCCACTAAAATGGTTAATATGATTGAAAGTATATATAGCAAGACAGACTTCACTGTATGGACGGGAGAAGAATAGTCCGAAAACTTTTATACAGACTCAGGTGTTAAACAAGGATGCCTTTTATCAAACACTTTTTTCGCTATAGTTAAATGACTTGTACGATTTTATAAAGGGAGGAGTATATATAGAAAATATAAATATAAGATTGTTATTGTATGCCGATGACATCGTCATTTTAGCAGACGACATATCCACAATGCGATCGATGATCTGCAGACTTGAAACTTATTGTACAATTTGGAACCTTGAAGTTAACCTGAGCAAGTCTGAAATGCTTATATTTAGTAGAGGTGGAAAAAGATCTTCTCGTGAAAAATTTTGGTTTAAAGGTGAACCAAATAAAATTACATCAGAGTATATTTACTTAGGAGTTGCTCTTACACCAAAAATGACATTTAGTAAACATTTAGAGAAAAGAAATGTATCGGCAAAAAACAATATAAACATGACGTGGAATAGCTTTCTAGGAAAGAAGGATATATCTTTAAAGGCAAAATGGAATCTTTTTCAGTCTGTGTGCAGATCAATCCAGTCATACGGTGCTCAAATCTGGGGATTTTCACTATTCGAGGAAGTTGATAAGCTTCAGCGTTACTTTTTGAAAAAGGTTTTGAAACCCTTTGCTGATTTTTGTGCGGCCCTTGTTGAAATTTAAATTTAGATTTTTTTTATTTCAAAAATTTTTTTAATATCTTATTTCGCAATGTTTTAAAATTTTTTATTTCGAAAATTTTTAGATAAAAAATTAGGGACAATTTTATTGCCAGGGCTATGATCGATTTGAAAATTTCTTACTTAAGAGATATTTAAAGGAACAATTGATATTATTCTTAGGGCCAGTTTAGTTAGAAAATTCTTACTTAAAAATTATTTAAGACAAAAATCGATCTTAGTTCTGACTATGAAACTGGTAATTAATTCTTTACAAAATAAATTCAACATCTTTTACGCTACTGTCGACATTGACAACTACTTTGTCACAAATTTAAAAAACATGTAATTTTGTATTTAAAAAAACTTTGTCACATTTTGCAAGTTTAAGTTTTGTTTTTCATCACATTTATGAAGCTTTTTATAAATATGATGGAGGTTTTTCTCCGAGTAGCCATTTCATTTAAATTTTCAGTAGCCATTTCAGACTTTTGTTGGACGAGTTTTATAGTCAGCACAAAGCACGATTTTAAACTCATATTTTATTTTAGTAAAAAACTTTGTTTGAAAATTTCTTACCAAAGTGTTATTAAAATTCGTACTTTGTGCTGACTATTGGTCTTAAATTTAGAACTGTGTGAAAAAGTTGGCGTTTTAGTTCATCAAAAAGTACTCAAGTTACTGACTAAATCTTTAAGTTTGTAATCGTCGTTTAAATTTACCCTTTAGTGCATAGTGTTCCTTTAAAGGGGAGAGTCTTTTTGTTGTGCGCAACGAAATTATTAAATTAAAACCCGAATCAAGGATATAATTCTTTATACATGTTTTTGTTGTCGGAATAATATTCAGTCTTGTATAACTCGTTGAGTTTTAAATTTTCGTTGGCCGATTCCGCGACACCGCAGTTTAATGCAAAAACTATGAAAAAAAGTGTTCCAAAAATGTTTTATTCTACTTATGTAATTAAAAAATATCAAAACAGAATTTGAAAAAGTTGAGTTTGCAATGAGTTCTTGTGGAACCAGTTTTGGAATGGATTTGAGAACAGATTTTTTTTTACATGAAAAATAAAATAAAACATTAGTTGCGTCCGTTTTCATTTAAGGTAAAGATTTGTAGTTTTACTTTTTTTAATGCATAGTGCGGCCCTTTATAATTTATGAAAAACCCCAATATGGCCTCGGTGAAAAATCCGTGCCCACCCTTGTTATATATCATCCCACATAAGCAATTATTTTAAAGTGATTTGATATAAAAATATATAAGGTCCATATAAAACCGTATTATATTATATGTGGTTCTATGTTAACAATGATTTTGAACTAGTTTTAGATTTAGTAATTACTAGGGATTGGCGAGTGACTAGAAATGTTCGTGAGTCACGTTATTCACACGTGATCGTGAGCATTAATTACTATACTCAAGTGATTCGTGCGTGAGTCTGAGAATATATAATCCATACTTGAGTCGTGCGTGAGCGTGAATAAGAATATATAACCCGTGCATGATTCGTGTGTGAGTTTATTTTTTGCATCATATATTTTTAGTAGTTTTTACTATTTTGTAATATTTTACTATTTTTTTACTATTTTTCTTATATCTTGGTTGTATAACATAATCCTATTAACTTTAAAATTTCAGTCTTGTTAACTTTATTTTAAAATTACTAAAAATAAAGAAAATTTTGTTCATGTTTAATGCACTGTCATGGTAAATCTGGATAAAAGTAATGGAAGATTTATCGAAATTATAGGATCTCCAGCAGACCTTTGGGTTAATCATTATATTTGGAAATTAATTACTTATGCAATTACACAATTACATGTAATTGTAATTGAAAAAATTCAATTTCATTTACATATTATTTGTAATCGTAATTCAAAAAAAAAAACAATTACAAGTAATTTGTAATTGAAAATTTTCAATTATACATTACATATAGGGAATGAATCCCGGGATTACCCGTCCCGGGATTAGGCTTGCTCGTTGACTTACTACAATATGTTACTTTTACCACAACTGGAAAAATTCAAAGAGTAACCAAAACAATGATTGAGTAAAAGTAGTAAGATTTTGGAGTTAACGAACACATTGATTTCAGTGCCTCTTAAAACCACTCAAATAGTGTTTGTATAAAAAATTTTTAATCGCACTTATTCTTCTTAGAATTAAAGACAAATTTGTACATTGATTTTTAAAAATTTTCAAGTAAGTTAAAATTTATTCCCATAATTTTTAAAATTTTTTCAAATTTATTTATTTATTTATTTATTTTTTTTTGACGGGCAAGCTTTTTAGTCTAAAAATTAGTTTTAGTTTATTCAATTTTTAAAAATATATAATTAGACTTATGTAATTTCTGATATAAAATTTATTCTTTCTCACTACGAAAATTCCAAGAAAAACAACCTGAGCTTTTTCACAATCATGAAAATTTGAGATCTTTAAGATATTTTATTTATAAAAATTTTTAAATTATTATAAAATATTTTTTAATTTATTTCCCTTGCGGGAATTCAATATAAATTTCCCGCTTTCCCGGGAAATCAAAAAATGCGGGATTTTGCACTCCCTAATTACATATAATTGTAATTGAAAAAATGTCAATTACAATTACATTTTTTCGGAAAAGAAATGGTGACAAAAGCACAAGTGAGGGGTCAGCCCAAGATGACGTATTCTTTTTATACTTATCCACGCCTATCCAACCTATCCCAGTCAGTTTTTTCTACAAAATTTTAACAAAAAACACTTTAATTCTAAATGTAATTGAAATTTGTAATTGAAATCACTTTCAGTTACAATTACATGTAATTGAAAATTTTCAATTACAGTTACATGAAATGTAATTGAGTTTTTTTGTTTAATATCAATTATATTTATTTGCAACTGTAATTGAAATTCCCCAGGTCTGATCTCCAGATATTGCTTATCTTTTTTATTTAAAAAAATAATTTTTGTATATTGTTAGATGTGGTCATATATAATATGATCAAAAGTATAAGGTCAATATTTAGATATAATTGTATCCAACTATGTCCACTTTTATAACATTTTATATAATTTTATACAAAAAGATATAATTTGACGTAATTGGATGAGGACAAAATTCGGATACAATTGTATCGAATTGCATAAAATTGTACCAAATTGTATACAATTCGATACAATAAGATAAAATAAGATGTTCTCATTTTTCGGATATAATTATATCTAATTACATAAAAGATTATATATAATTAAATATAACATACAAATTTTCATACATATTTTTCTTTTTTACCGCATATTTTCCATTTTTAAGTGCATGAAATTCCTTGCCCTAGTAATTACTTACCCACTAAAGTTTCTGTTCCAAAAAATCGTTTGCATCTATCATTTTCCTGATAGACAATACAATTGTTTCGTAGCCATCACGCTAACTCATCAGTTGTCCGCAATAAGAAAATGATAGCTTTACTAAACCAACCGAGACATTACATAAGGTACAAAAAATTAACGGGAATGAATTTGAAACAACAAATAAACTCTAATATGACAGTATCATATTAGAATTTGGACTTGAGGTAGAAGAATATTCTAACTAAATATATGAAAATATCTTTTATATTAATCAGGGATGGAAAGAAAGCTCGAGCGAGCCAAAAATATATAAATTTTTTTTGAAAAGCTCGGAGGCCAAAATTAAAAGAGCTGCTTAAATGAAAAAAGCTCGCAACTAAAAAAAAAAATAAAGAGCATATAAAAATGAAAAGGCTCGTGACAAAACCGAATAAAGTTTTTTAAATTGAGCAGATCGTAAAAAAATTTAATAGAGCTTTTTTTATCGAGCAGCGCTTTAAAAAAATTTAATTGAGTTTTTTGAAATCGAGCCGCTGAAAAAGCTCGCTCCCATTAACGATAGGTTATTACCTTTTGCGTTACTTTAAAATACAAAATAATGACTTACTGAAAATAAGTTATAGAATTACTTATATATTCTTGCAATGTAATCACTTACTGGTAATTGATTAAATAAGTACTGACTTAGTTTTTTTATATTAATATTTTATTTATTAAATTGTTTCGAACATTTTTCCAACTGAATAGAAAATTTTCCGATGTAAAAAGTTATATTTCCAATATGACCAACTATTTCACAATGTAGTGTAACCACTTATTTCTTAACTTCTGAGTAACCACTTATTTTATCTTTGTAAGTCACACCTTATTCTTTCTCTATGTGTAACTCGTTATTCGCACTTTTTTTGTAAGCGAGAGGGTAATAATGACCACCCATGAATTTTTGGACATAAAACACAAAAGTAATGTTGCGAGTAAATAGCCTGGTAAGTAGTGAAACCCTTTGTGTGCTACTTACTCGCTTAATTACTCCGTAATGTCTGTTTTTGTTGGGTTATTATAAAAAACAAAAACGGTAACTTAGTTACACTATATCCAACAATACTATAGTCCCTAGATTTTGAATTTTAAAAACCCACACGTAAAAAATTACAAAATAATGGCGGATTGTGCAAATATGTTTTGTGGTTCAAAAAATGCAATTCTTTTTATGCAACTAACCACCAAACTTTGTTATATGAAATGGCTGTTAACGTCCCTAGATTACAAATTTTAAAAACCCGCACATAAAAAATTGCAAAATAATGTTGGAACGCGAAAAAAGACTTTGTGGTAGAAAAAATTAATTAAAACACTGAATCAGCGATTAACATTCTGCAAACGAATACAATGATTGGTTTTTGTAAAATTTTTTTGCGGATTTTTTTTTTCAAACTAAGCATTAAACTTTGGTGTGTGAAATTGGTATTATAGTCCCTAGATTATGAATTTAAATAAAACACATTAAAAAAGTTGCAAGATAATGGCGGAACTCCAGAAAGACTTTATGATGCAAAAAGTTAATTAAGAAAATTAATCAGCGATTTACATTCTGCAAACAAGTATGTTGAAAAATTTTCCTTTTTGCAAATTTTTTTCGCGATTTTTTTTTTTGCAACTAGTTGCCAAACTTAGTTTTACGAAATGGGTATTATAGTCCTAGATTATAAATTAAAAAAAAGGCGAACTTGAAAAATTGCAAAATAATGGCGGAACGCGAAAAAGGACTTTATGGTGCCAGAATGTTATTAAAAAATTTAATTAGCTATTTACATTCCGCAAACAAACATGTTGATGCAAAAATTTTCCTTTTTGAAATTCTTTTTTTCGCGATTATTTTCGCAATTTTTTTTGCAACCAGCCACCAAACTTTGTTTCATCAAATATGTATTATAGGCCCTGGATTATAGATTTTAAAAAACCGAATTTAAGAAATTGAAAAATAATGGAGGAACGCGAAAAATCAGCGATTTACATTCTGCAAATAAATGTATTGACGCAGAAATTTTCCTCTTTTGAATTTTTTTAGCGATTTTTTTTGCAACTTGCCACCAAACTTTGTTTCATGAAATGGGTATTATAGTTCCTATATTATAAATTTTAAAAAGCCGAATTTAAAAAATTTCAAAATAATGGCGGAATGCCAAAAACGGCTTTATGGTGCAAAAATTTAATTAAAAACCTTAATCAGCGATTTACATTCTGCTAATAAATATATTGACGCAGAAATTTTCGTTTCTAAAATTTTTTTTTCGCATTTTTTTTTTTTGCAACTAGCCGCCAAAATTTGTTTTACGAAATGGGTATTATAGTCCTTGGGTTAAGATTTTCAAAAAACCGCACTTAAAAATTTGCAAAATAATGGGGGAATGCGAAATAAGGCATTGTGGCGCAGAAAATAATATAAAAGACTTAATTGGCGATTAACATTCTGCAAACGAATATGTTAATGCAAATATTTTCCCTTTTGCCAACATTCTTTTGCAAACTAACCACCATACTTTGTATAAGATTTGGGTATTTTAGTCCCTTATGTACATAGTTAACAACTTAAGGGGCTAAAATAACCATTCAATGCCAATTGAAAAAATTTCATTGGTATTGTTGGTGTATGCAAAATATTAAGAAATTTAAATTTATAGTTTAGATGTCGGGAATTCTGTCGTGGAATAACCAATATTTTTTCAAAATACGAATGGTTATTAAAAACTACCTATAATACCACACAATCTGGCGAAAATCAATCAGAAATACATTAAATAATAATAATCAGGAGCCATTTGAAAAAAAAGTTTAATTCAAATTTTGACCTTGACCACTTAAATCTCCATGACGCATCATGGGCACATTAAAAGAGTGTATGAGAAAAATTCTTGCTACTTTATTTGGTATAGACATGCCCATTAAATATTTTTCTGTAAAACTTTTACTTTAAGAGTTATGCGCAAAGAACTAAACTTAGTTCAAATTTTAGTCCATTTTTAGAGCGAAAAGCCGCGGGTGACTGGCCTGTTTTAATCCGAGAAGACCAATTCTTACGGGGATATTATTTTTTACGCCCCATCTACCGGAAAGTGCATGGGGAGGTGAAAAAATAACACTTTTGTACATTCCACATACTTCATGGGTGCTCTAACCCACGCCTGTGGGCTCAATCTAATATAAAAAAAAAATATAAAAAATTTTTGTATTCTCAACTTGTCTGAAAAATATGCATAATATATCAGTATTTAACAATAAACGAAAGAAAATTTTGTTAATAAATAAAATGACCATTACACGGCAGAACAAAAAAACAAACAACAAAAGAAAAAGAAAAAAATACTTCCAACGTAAAATTGCTAAAAGAATTAACAGGGCAGGTTAAAAGATTTCATTTTCAATCGAAAAACGCTCACGAATGGACGTCTAAGAAAATAAAACAAAATTCAAATAAAATAAAAATTAATTTTAATTAAGACATTTCATTAATAGAGTTGCCAGAATATTAAAAATATATCAGTTATAATAAAATTTAAAAATACAATAGAAGAAAACTTATAGTGAATAACAAAACGCACCGAAAACAGAGAACAAAGTTTTGCGTTACGATCAAATTTTTCCAACCAATAGACCAAAAAACATTTAACGTAAATGAGATGAGAATTTTCTGTTAGAAAAAATTACGTGACGTGTGTTGTCACTACGAAAATCAGTTGGTGTGTGTGTGTAACGGAGACAAGGTGTTTTTATTTAAATTTTATTTTGTCTAATACAGAATTTTCAATTTGAAAAAAAAAACGAAAGTGAAAATATACTAATTAATACATATAAATATATTAATTTCAAATTAATTTTTTGAAAAATTAAGTGCATTATTACTTTTAATTACATTCTAAAAATAAAATCAATATAATTCGATTTTAAAGTGTTTGGTTTTTTAACGAAAAAAATTGAAACGCATATTTAATGCGTTTCAATTTTAATAAACAATTTAAATATAAATACAAGGATTTAAAGGATTTTACCACAAACTGTCAATTAAAGTAAGTATTTTTTTAATCTTTCAATATTAACCTGGAACATTTTGATAAACAGCCATATGTTGCCTTCAAAATTATAGTTTTAATAAAATTTTAAAATTATGAAGTGATTATGTAAAAGCTATTTTTCGAAAACGCATTCACACTCACAATCATTCTTCTTGCTCTTTACACACTTTAAAAAGAAAATTATGATTTTAATTGATTGTTATACAAACAATATGCATATCATGAGTACACAGAGAAAATACTCACAGCTAAATCGATTATTATATCATATTAGGATTAAAATCTTATTTTTTACGAACATTTTTCAATTAAGTAAAAATCTTATTAAATTAAATATGGTTCTAGTTAAAATAAACTTTGTAGTAATAACAACATTTTAGAATTTGTTGTCGCATTTTAAAAATAAGTAGACACATATTCAAGAAAAAAAGAAAACAAGTTTCAGATGAAGGTAGCTTCGTGGTGTGAGGATTTCACGGAAGCTTAGATATGTGAAAAAGGAAACAAATTACATTTAGGAGTAAAGTAAAATAGTGGGGTAGAAAGTTTTTTTTTATGAAATATTAAGGTTATTTTAAAGAAACTACGAAATGTGTAAATATTGTATCCCGGTGAAAAATGTTAATATATGAACATTTATGGTTCAACCGTATATGTATGGATCCGAAAAATGAGGTAACACCGAAGTATATACAGTAGACCGTACCTCAAAAAAAAAGTTCGCCGTACACCCTCCAATATGATGAATTTGGAAGGCGATTGCAAAAAAAAAATTTTTTTTGCCGACCGTAGGGGTCGCCTTTTTTAATTTTTTGTTATAGCTTTGGCATTTAAAATCGGATTTTAAAGTGTGATATAGAGATTTTTTTGCCTCGAGGAGACCAGTGTTTTGCTATATAGTAAAAATCCAATTAAAAACATTTTAAAAAGGCGACCCCTACGTTCGGCAACCAATATATAAAAAAATTTATACTGGGTTTAGCGAAAAACTTCCTTAGCAAAAGTTTAATGATTTTTTGCGAGCTTTAATTTTCTGACATTAGGGTGTATATTAGGGTGGTAGCAACTAAGATCTGGTGGGTAACTACTAGAAATGGATACTTGAGGTCAAAATGTCCTTAGAGCAAAACACTGGTTACCTCGAGGGAAAAACATCGATGTATCATACTTTAAGATCCGACTGTAAATACCAAAGATATAAATGTAAAATGGCGACCCCTACGTTCGCAAAAAAGAAATAAAAACATTTTTTTTGACACCTCCTTGCAAAAATAATTCATATTGGAGGGTGTATGGCGCACTTTTTTTTTGCCTGTAAGGTGGTACGATCTAATATATAGCTATGGACATATATGAGCATTAAGGTTATGACTCATTTTTATCAAAAATTTTACCTATCACCACGTGATAGGCAATACTAAATTAATATTAAAAATCGTATTTGCGGATCATTTCGGCAAAAAACCTTCCGCACCAAATGCATTTTCTAAAAATAATTTTTGTTCGGGGATTTTGTTTAACTTACATAACGAATTATTACAAAAATTATTGTAAACGACAAAAAATGTATCCAAAAGTCCCTCCAAAAAGGTTTAGTAATTTTTACCGTAAATAGCTTTTAATAAGCATCGTTTGAGTCTCATATGTTTAAAACTTCGGAGAAATATTTTAATTAAACTAAAACCATATAGAGCAAATTTCAACCCTTTTGGTGCGGGAACTTTTTTGCCAGTAGCGAAAAAGTAACATTGCGTTTCTTAATATTTTTTTATGGGCTTTTCGGTTAGGGCATGTAAAATTTGATATTTGCAAAAAAAATCAAAAAGTCATAACCCTAATGAGCATATACATTTATTAAATATATGCGAATACATGCGAACGTTGCTGTTCTTTATTATAAGGTTGTACTCTAGATATAAATTTATGTATGAAATTCAAATTAGGCCCTTTTTTATTTATGCCATTAAATATAATTCTATATTTATCTATGAGTTCCTTTCACACATATGGAAAAATGTATTCTTCCAAATATGTTCATATACGACTCCCTTTTGCATGAACGGAATAACATATACTTCCATATTTGTCCATATATGAGTGCCTTTTCCATATATGAAAATAATATAAAATCCATATATGTTCATAAAAAATCCATATTTGTTCATATGTGTCCATACATAAACCATATATGAACATGTTTGAGCGTGTATGCACATTTTTCACCGGGATGTTATCTAATTAAAGTAAATTGGTGCTTCGTATTTTTCGATATTCTTGCTAGTTTGGATTTTAGACAACTTTCTCCAAAGCGCTATTTTCCCCGATATTTCTAATATTTGAAAAGGGTGGCAGCTCTGGATACGAACAAAGACAACATACATATCGTCATATGAAATCAAAACAACCGTAAATTACAAAAAATACAAAATCGACTCTTTGACCGATTATGATGCACCGTATCAAAATACACATTCATGAAAAATTTTACACTCCTACGACTAAACACGACGATTTTTTTAACAAAATTTGAAACAGCGCCAAGTGTAAGCTCAAACAATTTAAAAAATTTTTTTGCTTCTCCTGTAAAATTTTTTAAATGTAAGTTACGGATTTTTCGATTTCATATAACGATATATTTATACTTTTTTCGAGTACTTTAACTTCAGTTACAAAATAATTCGAATTTATAAAATTTCAGACAAATCTGTATGTTTCTATCTTTTTACCTTGATAGAGATATGTGCTCACTAATTTCGTCGTCTATATCACATATCCAAATTTAAGCGAAATCGTTGGCTTGACCCCGGATATACCATCTTTTGCTTGTTTGATTTCAAAACTATTTCTCTTGAATTTATTTTTATTTCTGCTTGATTTGAAATTTCGTTGTGTTTCTGTATGTATTATTTCATCTGAAATTTTTTAATTGCCGAAGGCTTTAGTTCAATAAGGGCTTCTACAATTGTTTAGGAAAATCCAAAAAATCTTCAGTTGTTTAGGAAAGCCAAAACCCGTTTAGTTCATATATTATAAACAGTTCACTTAATTAATCTGCGAAAATACTTTTAAAAAAAATTTTAATTTCACGTTTTTCGCGTTTCTACAGTAGATAGTATGATATTCAAACGGTTAACTGTTACTCGATTAGTCGATGGATTTCTTTTAAATAATTGTTAGAGTAATTTAAAATTACCAATTCCGAGAAAATAAATTTTACGGTACATTTTAATAGACTCCAGCATGGGCGGAAAATATAAGTTCGTGTTGAAAAATCATTAACAAATCAAAGTTAGCATTAAGTCAATTTGTTTAAGTTACAGTCTTACCAAAAAGTTTTTGCAGGTGTTTAAACTATGATACAAAGTTTTCCGAATTTCTTCATCATGTCACAATTTTGAAAAAAGTGCCCCCCTCAAAATAAACCTTAGTTTGTTTTATGATGATTCCCAAAATATTTCGGGTCTAGGAATGAGATCTCACGAGCTGGACCGTTTTTAAAAACGTCGTCCCCTGATGATTTCCTTAGGCAGGAATGAAATCCGGATAGGGACATGCCTGCAGCGGATTATTTTTCACAATTTGTTAAATACGTTTTGGATTTTTAGCATATTTAATTCCTTTGATGGTATTTTTTTTAGTTTTTCTAAGAAACATCTTAGCTGAAGAAAACATACTCAATATAGGTATCATATGAAAGGTTTTTTAGAGTCGCGTCCAGCAGTATATATAACATGTTCAAGCATATCCTGACATGTCCTTTTTTTAAGGACATTACAGAGATATTTCTGATTGAAATGTCAAACTTAGATATCATAATCTATAGACGATTTAAGTGAACACATGTTTCGCGATTTTTCGCGTTTTATCAGAAATTCAATGTGGTGGAAATAATATGTAGCATAAGTAGATCAATATCAAAGATTAACCCATCAAGCCAAACGACACTGATGATGGTTTTGTAGCGAAAGCCGAAAATACGTATTCTGTTTTGCTGGCCTTATCGAATTCTTTAAAAAATTTTTATTCTTTGTAATTTACTTGTAAAAATTATATCATCTTTCTTTAATTTAAAAAATAACTTAAACAGAAAGTGATATTAATTTATGATCTAAAATCGAACTAAAAATATACATTTACCAAATAAAAAGAACAAATATACATACCATTCATTCAAAAATAATGCACTTTAATTTTGAATGAATGGTATTGATGATTCGGATAATTATTTAGTCCATATTAGTTTTGGACTATCGAGGAAAAACATGCATGGAATTCCTTGCCCTACACCGAAAAAATTTCTCAGTTACTGTTTACTAAATTTTTAACTGAGGCTCAGGTGTAATACCCCTTACTGAGAATCAGTTAATGAAATTAATTAAATTTTACTAATTTTATTTTTAAAATACAATCCAACTGAGAACTCAGTCACTGGCAACACTGCTTTTAGTAAAACCAAATAAATATTAAAAGATAGTTGGGAATAACAGTCGATAAATTGAAAACCACTAATATTTCTGTTAATGAAATAAAAATATGATTATAACATTTTATTAATTTTTAGTTAATTACAAAATAACAAATTTCCTTTTTAAAATTGTCCAGCATCATTTCCATTCTAGTGTTTTGCATTTTTCTTTGCGGTGTTCTCGAAAATTTTCCCATATTGCTTTTCACGTTCTGGAAACAATAACACATTTAATTAATAAATATTTTCTCCTGTTAGTAAAAGAAATTACTTACCGTATACCAAATAATGTAAATTAAAGAAAAAATGTATATTTAATTTATATTGAAATTCTTTTTATTATTTACACCATTTGGAAAATTTTATTTTAAGACTTTTGACAATATACGTTTAAATATGTTTTTACAGGGTAGTACACAATTCGTGTGATTTGACTGAAATAATAGTTAAGTTCGTCTATATTAGTTACTTAAAAGTTTTTCGGTTTCAACTGAGAGATTGTTCAACTGAGCAACTGAGAAATGTTTTCGGTGTAGTAATTACCAATATCACATATAAACCCGTATTCATATAAACCCGGATTCTACTCGTAAACGGTGTAAACCTGTATTTTTAACTTGGCAAATTATATTTTAGCTTGAAACTTGACAAGACCTAAATTAACTTGGCATAGATTTGTTTGACTTGATAATAGAACTATTTAAATGTCTTACAAAAAGTAGACATTTAAACCGAAATTCATTGATTTAAATATTTCCATTCTTTCATCTTTAAAATTGATGTGCTACATAAAATACGACTTAAATGTTTTCTACAATATATTAATAAAACAAATCAAAATAAAAAAATGTTACCAAGAAACTGATACTTTTTTATTTTCATTCCCTTTTCCCGGGAAACCCTACACTCTAAAAAATGCTTGTAAATTCACTACTATAAAATGAGTAAATTTTTGTTTAATATAAAGCATAGTGAGTAAATATAAACAAAAAATGCGCAAAACTATTTTTTACGCATTTTTATATACAATAATACACACATAATGTAATTATAGGCATTTTATGTTTATAAGTAAGCATGTTGTGCGTACATTTTTTTATTTTGTTGATAAATTTAAATCTTACGCACAAATTTTCTAAATTTACTAACTTGTAATAGTAATGTAAATATATAGAGATTGGCATTTATAAAAATTCAAGAAATATTTAAATATAAAATAAAATGTTTCAAAATAAATTGTTTTGTTATAAATTTTTACTAAATCTTGGCTTCAGCTGGACCAGTAATTGTTATATATCTGTACAACATCTACAATTGAGAGGTAACGATAAATTTAGTCTGTCTTTAAATGATTTCGATTCACATCATTATTTCTTTCCAGGCTTGTGGAATTTGACTACGGCGAATTAAGATTGTTCATTATTAGTGCTTTTGTAAAAACAAAGCCTCAGATTATTATTAAGTTTTTTTCTAGAAAAATTCTAAGGATTCGAAGGGGTTTTCCCAAAGAAAAACCCTCACAACTTCTTCAAAAAAGCCTCAGATGCTCTGAAAGAAAACCACTGAAATTCTAAGCACCTTTTCCGAATTCTGAGGACCCTGATTATAAAAAAACCCCAGATTTCGATAAATTTTTCTTCCACAAAAACTCCAATTCTGAGGAAGGCTCACTTTCTTAAGACTTTTTCCTATGGCAAATCATTCGTTGAATCTGAGATATTTCCATAGAAAAAAGTCCTCAAAATCTGTGGTTTTTTATATGAAAATCTTATGAATCTAATGATTTTCCTGTAGCAAAAAGAACAAAGAATCTGGGGCTTTTCCTGGGGAAATAGCTTTTTCTATAGCGAAAAGGTCTTATAAGAAGATGGTTTTTAGGAAAAAGTGACCAGAATCTTTGGCTTTTCCTACAGGAAAAGTACTCAGAGGCTTTTTCAATAAAAAAAAATGTTCAGAATCGAATGTATGTCGAGAGAGAAATCTACTCAGAATCTGAGGCTTGTATTAGGCTTAAATAATATTATAACATTTATAGTCAATACAACATTTTAAAAATAATTTTATTCTTGGGCGGTATTACGTATTTTATTTGGTAAATTTACGCACAAAAGTAGTAAAATTACACATCTTTTTTGAAATTTTTTCACGCATTTTTAATGTAAATTTTAATTAATTTTAAGTAATTTGTTTCATTTACGCACTGAGAGTAAATTTACCGTATTTATAGTATAGTAGTTTCCTACTATAAGTTGGGTAAATTTAAACAAAAATTAATTAGAGTGTAGTCGAATATGAAATTTTGCCATTTATTTTGTATTAAAAATACCCAAAAATATAAAGTCGCCTAAAACAATTACTTGAAAATATGAATAAAAAGCCCAAAAAAAACAGCGTGAGTCGTTAAAATTCGACTCACGCACACTCACTCACGAACAATTTTCTTCTACTCACACTCACTCACATTCACGTGAGTAAATTAAGGTTATACCCACACTCACTCGTGATTCACGTGAATCACACAAAATTCTGCTCACGTGCCCATCTCTAGTAGTTACAATTTCTGGTTTCTTATTACATTTCCGTTTACCTGGTAAAGGGTTTTGCTTGGTAACACTCAAAATTAGTTAAAGTACTGAGGATTTTTAGTATAGTGTTAAATGAAGATAACTAAAATCTTTGTTTAAATTAGTGTTTCAACTAAAAACTTGTTAAAAATTAGTCAAATCGATTTGAAACCCGATTCACAGATTTTTCTACTGATTTATTATTTTAAGTTTTTAAAACTGGCCATAATTTAATTCTAGAGCTATTCACAAAATTTTTGTTTTATGTGTTTAGATCTCATTAAAAATTAGCACCATAGTATGCACAGTGGTACCAAATCAAAAAAAATGGATGGTAATAATCAGGAATGGAAAGAAAGCTCGAGCGAGCCAAAAATAGATACATTTTTTTAAAGAGCTCGGAAGCTAAAATTAAAAGAGCAGCTCAAATGAAAAAAGCTCGCAACCAAAAAAATAAAGAGCTTATACAAATGAAAAGGCTCGTACACAAAACTGAATAGAGTTTTTTAAATCGAGCAGATCGTAAAAAAAATTTCATAGAGCTTTTTTTTATCGAGCAGCTCTTTAACGAAATTTAATTGAGTTTTTTGAAATCGAGCCGCTAAAAAAGCTCGCCCCCATTAAAATAATTTAGTTATTATAAAAAAGTTATATACAAAAACGCTAACTTAGTTACACTATATCCAACAGTATTATTATAGTCCCTAGATTTAAAATTTAAAAAACCCACACGTAAAAAATTACAAAATAATGGCTGAATGTGCAAATAAGCCTTGTGGTTCAATTCAATTTTTTTTTGCAACAAATTTCAATTTTTTTTTTGCAACTAACCACCAAACATTGGCTCATATGAATAAAAAATAGGTATTACTAATGGGGGAAATACAGGGTTTTTTAAGCAATTACTTTACAAATCTAGTCTGCTTGGGAGTAGACTAGAAATTTAATTTTTGTTTACATTTCATGCTATTCTACCAGCCAATTGGTAAATTTGGAGTTAAAAGCCATTCCCAAAGTAATTACTTCGAAGTAATTGCTAAATTTTATTCATATGACCCATTGTTGTATGAAATGGGTATTAACGTCACTAGATTACAAATTTTAAAATACCGCAGTTAAAAAATTGCAAAATAATGGTGGAACGCGAAAAAAGACTTTATGGTAGAAAAAATTAATTAAAACACTGAATCAGAGATTAACATTCTGCAAACGAATACAATGATGGCAAAAATTTCTTTTTTGTAAAAATTTTTTTTCGCGATTTTTTTTTTTTTTTTGTTAACTAAGCATTAAACTTTGCTGTATGAAATTGGTATTATAGTCCCTAGATAACGAATTTATATAAAACACACTTAGAAAATTGCAAAATAATGGCGGAACGCGAAAAAAGGGCTTTATGGTGCAAAAATTTAATTAAAAACCTTAATCAGCGACTTACATTCTGCAAATAAATATATTAATGCAGAAATTTTCCTTTTTGCTAATTTTTTCGCGATTTCTTGTTTTTGTTTTTGCAACTAGCCGCCAAACTTTCTTTTAAGAAATGGGTATTATAGTCCTTGGGTTATGAATTTCAAAAAACCGCACTTAAGAATTTGCAAAATAATGGCGGAATGCGAAAGAAGGCTTTATGGTGCAGAAAATAAATTAAAAAGCTTAATTGGCGATTAACATTCTACAAACGAATATGTTAATGCAAATAATTTCTTTTTTTGAAAAATTTTTTTTTCCAAACAACCACCTTACTTTGAATAAAATTTGGGTATTTTAGTCCCTTACATACATATGTATTTAACAATTTTTAATGTCTTTTGAAATTCTATTGGAAATGCTATATATCATACATGGGTAAATGCGGCCCGTCAACCAATTTCGTGCGGCCCTTCACTAATTTTAAAGCAATCAAATTTCTTTTTTTAAATTTTAAACAAAATTAAAAAAAAAATTAAATTAAATAAAAAAAAGTAAAATCAGAATTAAAAAAAAAATACAGAATATAGAAAACAGCGATAACAAAATAAACATTAAATGGAGCTTTAAAAAAATTTCACCAGTCAACAAATATCGACTTTTTTGCACAGACTTCCTCTAAAACTTTTTAAAGTATTTTCGCCTCCTACGTACGAATTTTTAGTGAAAATTCCTTCTTCTTTATTTAAACCTTAAGCCTGGGAAAAATATTTTATGGCTCAATATAAAAGAACTTAGGAATCTCTTAGTTTTCTATAGGTTTGAATTCAAAAATATTACGGACTCCGTAAGGATCGCTAAAATTTACTTTTGGGAATTGCTCTTGAAGCACTTAAAATTGGTAAAACAGTTAGACATAATAAAGTTTTATTCATAAATTTATATATAAATAATAATAATAAACCTGTGAAAATAACAAAACAATTAGTAGTTTTTCTGGTATTTTTACAGGTTTATTATTTAAAAGTGACTTTGCAGAAAATTTTTTGCCGATTTTCGCTAAATATTAGTAAAATTAGAAGAGCAAAAAAAAACTGTTCAATATAATATAGTAATCCTGCTAAAATCAACAGAAATGTATGACGAAAAATAGTAGACTGCTGATTTCATAAAAATAGATTTTTATTCTCTCAAAACAATTAAAAATTAGAAATTCATTAATTTAGTTCGAGGCCAATTTCCTTATTATGAATTAACATAATAAGTACTTTTTTCAAAAACTGCTATTTTCAGGAATGAAAAGACGATCGTTTCGGGGATTTTCCAGGCCCCCTTCATGAGGTTTCTTTAGAAAGTGGTGGCGGTAGTGCAATGCAATTTGAAGCATCAAAACCTCATATTAAATATAGTCTGCTACGTCAATTTTTTAAAAAATTAAAAACCAACAGTTTAACAATTAAAAGTTTTCTTTGAGTTTGATAATTATACAAATATACAGCAAAGTTTGTTGATGATTCTAGCAGAGTAATTTTTTTATTTTAATTAACTAAAATTTAGCTGAAATATAACTAAAATTCTGTACATTAAACAGCTTTATTTTTGCTATTTTTATCTCATTAATATTTGGCAAAGAAAATCTGCTTCTTTCTGCAGTTTTTTATGCTAGGTAATTTTTAGCAGCTTTAGCAAAACTTTTTACAGGCTTTTTTCTATTAGTGCACTTGCTTGATCAACCAATCCACTTTTGACTGGATTATACCGCTTTCTAAAGTCTTGCAGGCGGCAGCCTTGAATTTTTATCCCGTTTTTAAAGCAAACAAATCCGCCTTATCCCAATTTATTTAATATGTTATTCAACTTTTGAATATAGTTTTCATAATTTATTTTTTCTGGAGTTCCCAGCCAGCAAACGAGTCCAAAAAGGAATTAGAAAAGTGCTCAAAATATATTATTAAACTTTCACTTGTATGAAAGTGCTGCATTAAGAAAGGCTTTTTTTTGTTAAAAAATTACTCAAAGAAATATTTAAAAAAATTCTTTAGGCTAAAAAATTAATTTTTTTGAGTCGTTTTTGAATTGCTCAAAAAATGTTCAAATTAATTTATATTTTTGAGTCGTTTCTGAATCACCTTTGGATTTAAAAATTTCCCTCAAATGTTTGTGCCTTTTATGATTCATTTTACTAAGACTGACTAACGAGCAATTTTTCACAAACAAGTTTAAAATTTAAAAAATATGTGCGTTTTTGAATAATTTTTGATTTACAGAATAAGAACCATAAAAGTATCCAAATTTTTAGGCTAGGTTATGAGTCTTGTGATTGAATATTTAAAATTTAAGAATTAGCCCTGGTTTATGTATCATGAAAATGGTCTAAACGAAAGCAAAATAACGAAAATTTGTTTTTGTTTCCCATGTAATTTTGTCGAAAGTAACTGTCAATTTCTATCGTTTAGACTTAGACAATGCCTTAATTTAATGCAATCAGAGCCTGAGAGGTTTGATATTTGTTATACATTTTCGATACGAAAATGTTGTTGACCTATGAGTTTTAAATATCATTTACATTCACATTTTCGATAAAAATTATATTTTTCCACGTTTTGTATCAAAATTATGTTCGCCACTTAATTCTTGTTACACATTCAAATAAATAAAACTAGGGATCAAAATCCATTAAGTAAATTTAAAAATATTTAAAAATTGAAAACTATATTTTCGGAGATTAATTCGACAAAGTTTTTTGACTTCAGAGGGGTTACCGCGTAACTCGATTCGAATAAAAATTGTCGAATTCGTAAATTTTCTACCTTTCGTAAAAAAGTTTAAGCAAAAATCTTACTTTTTGAATTTTTATGTGTAGTGTAAAAGTTTTAGGATAAAAATAAATTAAAAAGAATTTTTATACAAAATTATATTTTAACAACATTTGCAAGATTTACGAATTCTAAAATTCGGATTCGTATTAAGGGCAATATATTTGGATCCAAAATCATAAAAATATAAATGATTTTGATGTACTTCTCGGCAAAATTGACTCATAAAGTATTTCCCTGGGTGAGGGAATAAAAAAAGAAAGACCCACAACTCGAAGGCTATTCAGTGGACCTTTTTTGACTTTAGATCCGGGCTTAGGAAACCAAAATACTCAAAAAAAGGTTTTAGCAGAAGGCTGTACAAAAAAATAATTTTTGTCGAGTAATGTATTAATTGGTGCGGCCCTCAGTAAGTTTGTGAAATCCCAAATTTGGCCCTTCAAGCCATTTATGTGCCCATACCTGCTATATTTAATATCTAAATATTTAATTTAATGTTTTTTTGTAAACAAGCCAAAAGAGTTTTCAAATTTACTTAAAAAGAGCTTACGTTTTCATAATACTCGATTTATTTTTTGGAAAAGAGCCTTTTTTGTGAAGCTCTTTTTCATTTTTTGAGCGTATTTATTGAGCTGGCTTCCCAATAAGCACAAAGGTTTTAAAAATTCAAGTGCTTTAAATTTTGCTTGAAGTAAAGTACATTTCAAATTCTAGCATTTGTATATTTAAAAAAAATATTTGAAATTTGAATTTTTGTTTCCCTTTTTGAAATAAAGTGTAATTAAAGTTGTATTCAAGCCTTGCCGGCAAAACTCTTGAGTATATAGAAAAACGTTATATGAACAGATTAAAGGAATTGTAATTTTTAATTTTTTTTAAAATTGTTTGAGCAAAATCGGACTAGTGGTTCTCGAGTTATGTCAAAAAAAAGACCACCAAAGGTCAAATCGATATATCTCGATTCCTAGGGGTGACCCAGCGAAACGCCGGGACATGTATAACTTCTTTTTTACCTATATAACGTTCCCCGGTAGTTTGAACCCTTCCCGATCACTGACCCCTACCATTTGTCTCACAGTGTTATGGATCTTCTAAACTATTGATCCAATCGGAAAACAATTTTGACAAGAACTGAACAGAAACATTTAGGCTCTCAGGAAATTATTTTCGGGGTGTGCTACAAGGTGTCAAAGTTGATTATCTTGGGTATACAAAAGCTTTATGGTCGTACATCCACCGGCGTAGCTAGACCATTGTTCTAGGGGGGGGGGGGGGCTATAGCCCCGTCTTATAAAATTTTTTTTTTTTTAATTTATCAAAAAAAGTATCTAAAGTTTAATAGGCCTTTTAAATTTTTGGTTCCCCTGTTTCGTTTACGATCATATGTACGATCGCCAGATAGCTATTCTGACAAGATACGCTTTCAGCTTTACCCAATAATCACTACAAAAAATTGAAGTGAAATCAAAGTTAAGGCTTACATTTTGTTTGAATTGTTCTTTGTTTTATGACTTATACCAGCAATACAAATATACCAGGGTTGGCAGGCAATACCGCTAAAATACCGTTATCGATTCAAAACCTTTTCAACTGACTACCGTTACCCCTAAAATACCGTTACCGAAATACCAGGAATACCGTTATCCTTAAAATAATGTTACCGAGATAACTGAAATACCGTTATCCTTAAAATAACGATACCGAAATAAATGAAATATCAATACCCTTAAAAAACTGTTACCGAAGCAAATGAAATACCGTTATACCTAAAATACCGTTACCGTTATTTTTAATTTTCTGCTATAGGTAATTTCACGTGGTTATTGAGTATTTTTTGTACATTAATTTGATAAATTGGTTTTGTTTTTATTCTCGTTTGTTTTTTGTAAAAAGAAATTGCGGAATACATCGAAATAACTGACTACCGTCACCCTTAAAATACCGTTGCCGATATAACTAAAATACCATTAACCTTAAAATACCGTTACCGAAAAAACCCAAATATCGTTATCTTTAAAATACCGTTACCGAAATAACTCAAATACCGTTATCCTTAAAATACCGTTACCGAAATAAATGAAATAGCGTTACCCTTAAAATAACCTAATATATCGTTACCCTAACGATAACCGCATTCGTTTCGGTTACCATCCATGAAATATACTGATAGAAATAAATCTGTACAACTAGCAGAAAAAGCTGCTAAAAATTTGTTAAAAATGGCCCTGCAGAAAAAACTGTCGACTGTAGCAGAATCTGTTAAGTAAATTTTAGTTAGATAAAAACAGAAAAAATAAAACTGTTAAATCTAAAAAATTTCAGCTATATTTGGGTGATATTTTGGTTCATTTTAAATGACAACTTACAATTCTCATATCAGCAAAAAATTATCTGAATATTAGTAGAAAACACACCGAGAGGAACAACTATTACTTCTATAAATTTTTTGTTATATTTAAGTTAAATTTAGTTAAATGCATATAATATTCTATTTTGCTGAAATTAGCGGAAATTTTTGCTGAAAAACCCAGCAAAATATTGGTAATGACACCTCATTACTATTTGCATTACCAAAAATGAGATATCATTACCTTTTGCATTATTTTATAATATAAAATAATGAATTACTAATAACGGCCTATTGTATTCATTGTTTCTAAATATAAAATAATGACTTACTCGTAATAGTTTAAATAAGTACTTTTTACACAGTTAAATTTTATACATTTTTATTTATTATATGTAAATATATTTTATGTTTAACTTTTTATGACGAGTCCTAAAATTACACACTAGAGAAAACTTAAATTTTTTCTGAATGTATTTCCTTAAGCTAATAGTATTTGCTTAACTCCTTATTTTTAAGAATCAAGTAAGCAATCGGATAACCACTTATAATTAAACTTTTTGTAAGCATGTGTGTAACCACTTATTATTCAAAATCTCATAACTACTTATTTCTCATTTTTTCGTAAGCGAGCGGGTAAGCGTGACTACTTATAAAAACGACCACGCCAAACAAAAATAATGAGTTTAGACGCCAAAAAATAAGTTGTGCGGAGCTATGAATTTCTATTATATAACCACTTATTTGGTAATGAAAGATTTTGTTGGGAATTGTTGAATATTAATTTCAGATTGGTAGATTTTCAATTTATTTTACAAAATAAAATATATTAAGGGAAAAATTCTCAAAAAAAAAAAAAATTAAAAATTAGTTTTTACTTAAGTTATTATTAGAAAAAGGGAAATATATTTGCAATAAAATGGCATCGAATTATTAATATGTATTTAGCTAGAAATGCATATTTTGCTATAAGTGCATATTTTAATATATGTGACCTTCTCCGAGAAAAGGGACCTAGTGTGTGAAAATGAAGTTTTGAAAAGAACGCCTTTAAAGTTTCATAACGCATTATCACTTTGAACACACCTTCAGTTGGGAGTTGCGATTTGGTATAAATAAATTTTTATCAGGAATCTAACTCATTTCATCTTATTCTACACCCTTCTATGTACCAGAATCCACTCTTAAGTCCGAACCCGTTTTTTGACACACTAGGTCCCTTTTCTCGGAGAAGGTCACATATAGTTTAGCATGTTTTATTGCATACTATGCTAATAAATGCATATTTTTGCATATTTTGCTAAAAATAAACTTTACAAATCGCACTTTTGATTCTATGAAAATCTTAGTTTTTTTGTGGAAATTTATAAAAATTGTTTGGATCTTTTAATTCACGGAGACGAAAGTGTTCGATAAATATAGTTAGTAACTTTTTGACGATGATATTTAAACTACTTTTAAGATAATAATACTATAGCCTACTTAACAAAAATAATATTGAAAACGCTGAAATAAATAATAAATTCATATTATAAAATTTTATATTCTTCACGCATAGACATGAAGATATTATTATTGTCATATCCTCTTTATTTCTCAAGGCACACTAATCAGTTTGGCCTCATTTATTTTGTTTATTTGTCAGTTATATGTTAGTATCAAAAAATGTTCAATTACGTTGAAGCTGAAAGCGCAAAAATTAAAAATCTCTGAAATTTTTTATTTATTCAAAAAACAGATTTACAGATTTTAAAGAACTACCATTTTGTTCCTAATTGAGGGCACCTTCTTTTTTTAACAAGTGTGAGATTTTTTAACATCAGAATTATTACCCACCAAAGGTTTCAGGCAACTTCCTGTTATGCTGAAAAAGTTATACCCAAAAGAGTTGAAAAACTTTTGAAAGTTGCAAGCAAAATTAGGGTAAATTAGGGTAGTTTTTAATGGAGTAGAAAACATTAACAGTATAAATTTTAAAATTTAGGATGTCCGCCTGATTAAATTCGTTGCGTTGCAAATGCTGATACCATCAAAAATATTATATATTGTTATTAAAATGGTTTAAATCCCGAGTCACATTGAATCACCCGGCTCCGTAGATTTGCCCATGTATATCAGTAGTAATTATAAAAGTAGATAATTTAAGTTAGGCTAAGTTAAAATCATATAATATAGAAAACTTTTATAAAATATATGAAAAACTTATTAAAGACTCGGATTTTTTTATGTCAAATTTTATAATTTATCAAAACTGTCTAAATAAGAATACGGCAATATTTATTGACAAAAAAAAGTGGACCGACCCAAAAAAAAAATATGAAAATATCCGGACTAGGTCTAAGAAAGCGAAACAGGAAGTAATTGTAAAAACAGACTGCTAATGAAACAAAGGATTCTTTTAAAGCTGCTTTGACACGTACAAGCCAAAGGAAACACAAGAATAAGTTTGTCATCAATATTTATGGCACCTTTCGTGCAGTTAAGTATGCGATTATATAATAAATCACCTATTCATTAGAAACTTCATTAGAAACTTCATTAGACTAAAATTCATTAGAAACTTTAGTAGATTCAATACAATTTACAATGATTGACCGAAAACTTGTCAAAGCAGTAACAGACGCAAAATCTACGCGGAAGTGCAATATATGTGGAAAAATAAGTTCACAATTCCATGAAGATATTGATAAAATTTCTGTAATCGAAAATACTCTGAAATTTGGAATCTGGCCACTTCATGCAAGAATACGATTTATGGAATATTGTTTATAGCTCACATACGATCTCAAAAACCGCCTTATTCCAGGACGGCATATCGCGATGGTAAAAAACAATACTGATCTATCCAATATGAGAGAAGAAGAAAAGTATTCAAGATGGATTTAAAATGCAACTTGGATTAATCATTGACAGGCCTCTACAGGGTTGTGTAGGTTCCAATTATGGAAATAGTGCAATGCGTTTTTTGAAGATCCAGAAACCACCTCTTTAATTACGGGTCTCGACAAAAGCCTACAAAAACGTTTTAAAATTATATTAGTCGACATCAATTTTAAAAAACCTATTAATGTGCCGATGAAACAAAAGGTATTATATTCACCATGTACTCCAGGAGGTCCATGACACCAACAGTGCATAAAGTATTAGCTCATGCCAAAGAAATATTAGAAAATAGTATGTTGCCCTTAGGAGAACTGACAGAAGAAGCTCAGGAAGCCATAAATAGAGATGGTAAACACTTTAGGCTTTTTAACACATGAAAGTGCTCCAAAATTACCCAAAACTCAGATTTAATGGAATATTTATTAATATCATCGGATCCAGTATATTCTATAAGAACAAGATGGTTACCAAAAATAAGCTTTGACAAAGAAAAGGAAGATTCCGAAGCTATTGAAATAAAATATCTTTTAACTTTTGATGTTTGTGATTATTTTCTATAAAAAATAAATATTTACGAGTATTTCGTACAAAATAAATATTACCCTGCAAGCATTTGGAAGATATCTTTTAAGAAGATATAAAAGCGATATCTTCTATTTTTCATTTGAATGAAAATAATCAAGTAGTATTTTAAAATTGTTTTCCTTTTATTACTTGGAAGATAATTCGGTGATATTTGGAAAAAAATAATTCAAAAATTGAATTTTTTGTCATAGTTTTTATGATGATATTGCGGCAATATTACCATTTTATCATCCGTAAGATAAAGAAAATTTGTTTGAAATTCTTTGTCATTTTCGAAAAATTAAAACAAAATTTGTATAAAAACAATCAACAGGTACATAGGAAAGAAATTCCTCGAAAAAATCAAGATTTAATGCGCGAAAAATATCGGCTACGATGAAATCAAGGTAATTAATTTGGTGGTCAATGGAATATGTATGCAGATGTTCTTTTTCAGGCTTAAATTTAAAAATGAAAAAATAAATCCTTTATATTGTACCGGGGAGTTTATTTGGCGATACCACCTTTTAATCTTCCAGGTGATAACTTAGCGATATCGCTGATTTATCTTCCTGGGGTATTGCTTTCGTGTTGCCTGGAAGTATTGCTTTCGGGTAACAGTTAGTGTTTTCTTCCTGGCAATATGATCGGGGAATCTTCTTCGTATTGCCATGCTTGCTGGGTGACTTTTTCGGAAAGAGTTGATATCTCACGACATCAACACAGCCAAGATACACTACGCAGAGTTGACTAGTACAGTACACCCAAACCTGGACCGTGCTGTCAAAAAAAGCGCAAGACGTGATGGAGAGAAAATATGGCCAAAGATGCTTAAATTTCTGCTGAAACTAATCGCAGAGACCTATACGGAGCTATACAGGACTGTAACGAAAGCCCTTAAGAGACGAAAATGGAGAAATAACAACATCCAAGTAAAGACAAATGCACACTGGACCGAATACTACAGGCAAATTCTGCCGGAAAATGCCAATACAAATGAATAGTCACTATGCAACTGCGAGTCACATATGGAGAACCGAAATTCAAAAACTGAGTGTCCCTGAATTTGAAATATATAATAATAAAAATATTAAAAAATAACAAATCACTTGGTCTTGACAATATCCCTCCCGCACTGCTGCTGGTCGATCCAATGCTCAGCTCGAGACTATTGCACGCCCTTATTGAAAAGTAAAGGCCTCCAACCATTTACCGGATGAACTCTTGGAAGGTGTTGTTATCAAAATCTTGAAGACTTATTGGCACCATTTCCAATAAAAGTGGAAGGTGTAATGAACGAAAATCGACAAATCGTTATTTTAAGGGACATCCTAATAAACATATTAGTTAGGGTATTCAATCGATTAGTCATTGTTCGAATAATTTAAAATGTTCGAATTTCGAATAACGAATAATTCGAATAATTTCATACGATTAATCGATTAATCCAAATTGGTAGAAAATTACAAAAATGCTTCAAAAATATAAATTTTTTATTAAAGTAAATGTGCTAAAATCTCAAAACTTTTTTAAAAAATTCTGATATATAATTTGCTGTAGGCTTGTACTTATCCGGATTTCATTCTGGCCTAAAAAATAATTAAGAGACGACATTTTAGAATTTCTAGAAATATTTATTAGCTTCAACTCAATGAGAATTTCATGTTTTCATGTAGGAGTTAATAAACATCTTAAATCCCAAAGAAAAAACAAAAACAACATAAAATTATCACAATTTGCTTTCTTATCTTTTAAATTACTACTCTGTTGTTGTGACTTATCTGGTGTCTATTTACATACAATAAATTTTTAATTTTTTTACGACTTTTTATACGTTGATATTAAATGAAAGCTTTAATAATTATTGTAATTAATGATTATTATTTATTTATTGTTTCATTGATTATTAGAATTATTATTTATAATTTATGCTCAATGTAATAAACCTTGTTTAGTGAACACTCTGAATTAATAAAATGAAATAATGGGATGGAGATACGGAAACGTAGAGGGAAAACCAATTCTCAACAGAATTCCTCTCTACATTTTAGGTTTTTATGTATTCAATGCATACAAAAGAGATACAAACTAATGTACGGGGTCTTATATTCTTCTTTAAATCTTTAACTCATTGCGGTGTGGTTCTCCCCGATTTGGATAAAATTTTAATATGTGAAAGAGAAGACATAAAAAATAAAAATATTGATTAAATCTTATCTCAATTATTATTTTTTTTCCTTACAAAACTCATTACCCGTTAATAGAAGGTTTTGCTGAGTGATATTGAAATTACAAGGATCTCTTTAAAGATTTATAAAAAAGGGTTAATTCTAATTAAAAAGGTCTATTAAAATTTCTTTTTGACAAAGCAACTTAAGTCGATATAAGTTGTTTTGCCAAAAGTCCATAGATTTGTTGTTGTGCAAATTATAATGAGATGCCATTACCAAGATTGTTAGGAAAAGTAAAGTCATACAATTTTCCCTTCTTAGCATCACTACACTGAAAATATTATCTCGTTGAACTTAATGAATTGTTTTTCGATAAATTTTCGTTGTAGTTGAGCCGGTGAATGTTTTCTTTAAATTAATAAAAGCTACCCACCCAACATATTTCTGAGAGCTCAGAAATTATGACATAAAAGACTGTAAAGTATGATCAACTTCAGAGTATTAAAATTTTAGAATCATAAATAAAATATTATAGACACTTATTTATGAGCCCGTTTGAAAAATTCTGAAAATTTTTTCAACACTCATAAATGATTTAAAAATAAACCATAAATGATTCATAGGTGGCTCAAAAAATTCGAAACTTTCCAATAATGCTCGTAATTATTTAGGAGTCTGTTATGAGTCATAAAAGGGTGCTCAAAATAAGGCTTCATCGGTAAGAAAAACACCCTTATATAGCTATGCCTTTAGAAGGTCTAAGTGCTCTCTTATGAGCCTTTTCGAATTCCAATTCCAAAAATCAAAAAAAAAAAATTAAAAATAAGAAACTTTTCGTTCATTTTTTGAAGGACAATTTTTATTGTCTAAATCGGTCGAAATTTCTCTCTGTGTAAAATAAAAACAAGCAGCACCTCTCAAAGACTGATGCCAGAATTGCCGATTTTTTGGCATTTTGCCGATTTTTTATTGAAAAATATGCAAAATGCCGATTTGCCAATTTTTAGTCGAAAAATGCCGATTTTTTTTTATTCAAAAACACGCAAATTTAATTTTTAGTAATTTATTATGCATATTAATTAATAAGAAAATAATTCTATCTTTGAAATTCTTAAAGAATTTTCAATTTTACCAAATGAATCTGAAATTCAATAATTGGAATCTGAAGGTACACCAAGAAATCTTCTTGAACAACTTTTAATATTGTGCAAAAATTCATTTGATTGTATGTCAAATTGCCATTTTTATATTATATACTTATTGCAATATGAAAGCAAGAGGAAGATATATTGGTAATAATATTTGCGTATTATTGCAAGGTGTATGGCAGACTTTTAAAAACATAATTCCTTAATTCTATTCGCATCATTTAATCATTTTATTGATTAAATTATATCATACTTTATTCTATCAATATCCCCTCAAAAAGTAAGTTAGATTTTCGTTAACTCATTTTATAGAATCAAGAAAATTGATTAAATTTTAACAAATCATTTCAAGTAAAAATGGTTAATTTGATTTATACAAATTATTTAATCGAATCAAAATTAAATCAATATAAATTGTACTATATCAATATCGAATCATTAATTTAAAGTAATTATAAATTATTCATTGGCACATAAAAACAAAACTTTTTATTCGAATTGACTGAGAATAGAATTATCTTTTTCAATCTTTGGTTACCTATACACCAGAGTTCAGAAAAAAAATATCTTTAAAAATTGTAGAACTTATTTATGTAGTATTGCCATAAGTTAACACCTGAATTAACATTTTTTTGTTATTATTTAATTTATATCAAAAACCGTAGTGTAAATCATTATATTTTACACTGAAATGTCCTGTTTATATATTTTTTTAAGAAAAGTAAGTTGAGTATTACTTACTCATTTAAGTAATACTTCATTTTTAATTGTGCCGATTTTTTGGGAAAAAGTGCCGATTTCTCATAAAAATTATCTGGCAGCCCTGCTCTTAAAGCGAAGTTATTTTTAGTTAATTTTATTTTGAGAAAATGTTTATATGTTAAGTATTTTTCATGTTCGCTTATTTTCAGCATGCGACATTTTCAACATAAAATACTTTTTCAATTCAATTCTTCTTTCTTTTTATATTATCGTTTCAATATTTGATTCTTTTTAACATCTAAGATCACTTTAAATATCATTAATGATTTTTCATTTTATATTTCAATGCTATTCGTTTTCGTTGAGTTGAACAAAAATTTATTTTCACTTTTATTTTATTTATTAATTATTTCTTTTTATTCGTGATTTTTCTTTTCTGTTTATATTTAGTTTGTTAACATTTTACTTTTCATTTATTGTGTTTATTTTTCATTACATTTTATTTTTTCATTTTGATTTGAATTTTTTGCTGTTGTTTGTTTTAGTTCATTATTAATTTTTAGTTTACCTGCTGTTTACAAGAAAACAAAAACAGTTTTTTCCTTGTATGTTTTCTTCTTTAATTTTTGTTTTCAAATTTAACGTTGAACCAAAAATAAATTACGAATTTATCTATTCATAGCTGTGAGATAATGTTATATTTTGCTAAAATATATTTGGAATTATATAAAATTATATATTTTTGTATCGATATTTTAGCAAATTTTCATCTTTTTATTGTGGGTGGTGTTATTTTTGTTCATTATTTATTATTAGGGAAAAATGTATTGTGTTTTAAATTATTAAATTTTTATCAAATTTATTGTTTTCCCACCGAAGTCAGTTAGTTCATTGTCATGCATTTTCATTGAAAAATCTTTCAAACAATCAAGGTTAAGAACATTTTCTGCTAAAATACCGTTATTGATTTAAATCCATTTCCTGCTACTACCGTTATTGAAATAGATGAAATATCCTTAACCCTCCAATGCTCTTTCTTCTGGTAGCAATAATACTTATAACACCTTTGGCATTGAAAACGTACAAAACTCTCAGAACAATTCCGTTCTGGCAACCTAATTTTTTGTCAACCAAATTGATTGGGTAAAATTATAAGATAAAATAACTCTGAAATTTAACATTCTTGCCTTAATTTTCCCTTTTCCAAAAATATTTTTTTTTGTGTACAATGCTTTTTTCTTCAATTTTGATTGCTTGCTTTGAGGCATTGGTGTATATTTTATTACCACATACATTTTATTGGCATTGAATTATAACGAAATTTTTGGAATTGGAATTCGCATAAAGTAATGCCAATTAAATTTTAATGCCAATGAAAAATTTTCAAGTATGCGATGTAGTGCAATATCTTTTAAAACAATTGTTATTAACACAAAAACTATTTAAGATCTGAAGACCAAATTGACTTAAAGAAGTTAAACAGTTAAACATTACTGCAATATTAGTAAGTATTAAATATAGTTGCATTTGATTTTATTGACACAATTCTGTAAGTTAAACTTTATTGTCGTGCTCTTTTCTACTAACTTTTGATTAAATTAGAAAATTAGGCTTGATTTTTAATTTCTCCAAAGAGAATAAAATTTATAGAGAAACTTTGGTAGGTACGTACTATTCTCTCGATAATAAGCGAACTCACACTAAACTCGGAAAAAGAGAAAAATATATAAGAAAACTTAAAAATCGTAACCAACTAAATAGAGCTAGGGTTGACAGTAGAGATGGGTGCGTGACACGAAATTTTCGTGTCGAAATTTTCCTTGTGAACAACCTTAATGTGTATTCCAGTCAGTTCAGGTACTAGCGAACGGGTGTTTTCTACTTCTGCCAGAATTCTTACGTAAAGAAGAAATCGACTTCTTGTACAAAACATTGAAAAATTTTGTTCCTCCACAAAAATCTGCAATAACATTTAAAGATTTACAGTGAATTTTTTAAGTTATTTAAGAATTTTATAAAATTAAATCAATGGAATTAAATACGCTAAAATCCCAAAACCTAATTAACGAATTATGAAAAATAATCTGTTAAAAGCAAGGTTGGTAACCGAATCGAATAACGGTATTAGTATCGATTTTTTGTTTGTTTCGGTATTGGTATCGGGGGGCTTGGGGGCTCGACCCCCCCGAAATGATTTGACAAATTTTAAAAAGTAACAAAATACGTCGAAAGCAACTTTTTTTAAAACACGTAATAAAAAATATTTATTTTTTGTTGAAATCAAATACCAAATGGCCAAGTTTCTTAAGTTTTCATAAATAAAATAGACTTTAAATCCAATTGCGAAAACTGCTTTCTAAAAATCTTTTTAAGCTTTTTGGTGGCCATAGAAATTGTTTTTTATGGGGTTTTTTTTGGAAACATCTTGAATAGTTATGTGTGCTAGGCATAATCAAAGAGGTTAGAAAATAAATAGAATACAATCCTCTCTTGTACTAAGAAAAAATTTATAAAATGTGCTGCAAATAGGAAACATAAATTTTTCTTCTCAACTTTTAATTGAAGAGTGGCTATTTTTTATTGTCACTACTAATAGTTTTCGTCATATTTATTATAAGATAACCATAAAATTAATAAATTAACCTTTGGTTTTTCAAAAAAATACAGGTTTCCTGCTTGCAGGCACAAGCTGTTACTATAGGATGATAATTTGGCATAATTCGATATTTTACAATTTTTTTTCCACCCTAAGTTAAGCATTATAATGTTGGCTTTTCATAATTTTTTATAAATTATTAACTGTCCATGAAAAAACGTACTTTAGGAGAAACAAGAAATTTATTCTGGAGGTGACTGTGAATTAAATACGTATATAAATTCGGATTTGTCCTAAGAAGCTTCTTGCAGTATATTTTACAAAACTAGATTCTGCGGTTTTAGAAGATCCTGCAAAATGATCATCGCTGTCAGAATAAATGTTTCAAACGCGAAATGAAAGTACACTGTTGCTAAAACAAAACTCTTAAAGTGTTTTGCAAATCTAGCTCGTTTTTTAATTTGATGGCCTCTTGAAACATGTGTCTATTTTAATCACGTTCTTATCACAAAGACGCACTATCAGTTGATTTTTATTCATATTATTTGTTATTAGCTGTTTGGTGTTACAAATTGTCGAAATCTAATCTATTTTTCTAATTCTAACACAATGCTAGTGTTAGTCTATCGTAAAAAAAAAAAATTAGAAATAGTGAGTAAAAATGTGAGGACACCCGAAAATTTTCACACAAAATTAAAGATTTTGTACAAACAAACAATCGAAATAAAAATGACTAGAATTTGGCATTACAGTTCACAGTTCATTTCAATCAATTTTATTTTTGAACTAGTGTGTGCTTCTGGTTCACTCCTTGACACACTAATATAAAAGTCTTTAAAAATTTTTGCTGAAAAAACAGCCGAATCCAGCAAAATTTGTTTGCTAAACATTAGAAAAATACAAACCGCAAGAAAAAATTTGTTAAATTTACAACATTTCAGCTATATTTTAGTTAATCGAAAATGACAATTTACCCTATTGTTGACCAAACCATCCCAAAGAATTTTAAATTTTTAGTTTTTTTAGATTTTCTTAATGCGAATAAAATCTACAATGCAGAAAGCAGTGTCCTATTTTCTAGCAAATATTTCTTTCTATCTGCTTTTTTTTCTACTAATATTCAGCAATATTTTTTTAGCCAATATTAGCAAGGTAAATTTGCAATTCAATTAAACGAAATTTAACTCAAATATTACTAAAACAGTTGCATTTTTGCTGTACTTATCTTACTAATATTTAGCAAAAAGGATTTACTAATTTCAAAAGCTTTCTGTGCAGTGCCCTTTTAACTAATTTTTAGTAATTTTTTTTTGCTATTTTTTCTATCAGTATAAGATTATATTATGTCAGTGGTTTGTTTAATAATTCAGAATAAAATAAAAGAACCGAAAGGAACAGTTGAAATTTAACTTATTCGTGAACCCTAGAGAGTTCCTAACTCTAAAAATGTGCCACATTTTTGGACTTTCGCACCACACAGATATTTCAAGATACCATAAAATAAAAAACCGAGCTAACTTTGCAAAATCTTCTAGAATTTTACTTTAATTTCGCGAATTGGAAGACCAAGATCATGTTGGAATGGCGCACTCTATTGGAAATCAAAATAATAATGATGTAATTTACTTTTAATATTTTGGCTTTCTTATAATCTATAAAATTGTAATAAAACCTATTAAAACTAATAACAAACAAGGAAACCAGACAAATAAATAAAAATTTCTCCAATAAGTGTTAAAATGTAATTTCACTGTTAAAATCAAGTGACAAATTGTTTAACCCATTTTTACCAACATATTTTTAAAGAAACGTCTACCTATCCTTCTACCAAGTTTTGTCAGAAAATTCGCACGGAATCCATGCTTGCCAAGAAATGAGTAAAACAATGTACTCCATATCACAAACGGATTGCATAAAATTTTAAATATTGGCAAAAATCTAGAATTTTTCAAAATTGAAATCACCTAGAAATCAAATTATACTTGAAATATATAACTTAGTTTAGAACTTAGAAAATTCATTAAAAATTCAATTTTCTTTTATGGTTATTAGCCATTCTTAGTTGTAATATTAAACAAGTTTCAGAAACCTTTAGGCCCTTACAGATATTTTTACATTACAGATATTTACAGATATTTTTATAAAATTTTCTGCTACTATTAACTTCTGTTTCTCTTTTTACTATTAACTTCGGAAAATTGTAAAAGGGACAGCTGGTGCAATAATAAACAAATAACACCATTGTAAACATTCAAAATTTTTATTAAGCAAAGAAATACACAAAATAAAACTTCTATATAAAGGGTGGTCCAACCATAATGCAAGATGTTAATTGTGAGTAACACCTTAACTGCAAGCCTTTTGCCCAACTTAATTTGTTTCAGTGTTTGACAAATTAAACGATGGAGAGGTCCACAATTGAGCAGCGTTAAGATTGTTGAAGCCTTTTACCAAAATGGGCGTTCAAATCAAAATACATTTCGTGCACTTCGTGATTTCTTTGGTCAGCATAATCGACCAAATGTGTCCACAATCGGGAGAATTGTGCGCAAATTTCAGCAAACCGGATCTGTGGGAAATGTGAAAACACCTGTGCATGCTCACCCAGTTCGTTCTGCTCGCCCAATGTCTCTTTTGCGCGATAAATTCAATGGCCGTGTTATCTCATGTCGTAGCGATGGTAATTGGCCGCCACGATCATGTGGTTTGACACCGTTGGACTTCTTTCTTTGGGGATATTTAAAAGAGAAAGTGTACGTCAATAAGCCAAGAACAATTCAAGAGCTAAATGATGAGATAATTCGGCACATTAACGACATTGAACCTCAATTATGTCTCAGATTCATTGAGAATATGGACAATCGGATAGAGATATGCTACCGAAGCCGTGGCGAGCATTTGTCCCATATTTTATTTCACACATAATTGTCATAGATCCTTCTAACATAATAAAAAATATTAAGATAATTTTCTGAAAACTTTTTGTTTTATTTACAATTAATATCGTGCGTTTTGGTTGGGCCACCCTTTATAAAAATTAAGTGAACAAAGTCAAAAAAAACTTTTAAGTGCAAAAAATATGTGTTTCTGTGCGATTTTTGAGACTAAAACTATACGCATTTTAATTTTTTCTACTTTTAAATAAAGTTTTGCGTTAAAAAAGTGATTTTGTGCGTTCCAGTACTATTGGGCAATTTTTTCATTTAGATAGAGGATTTTGTGCTTACTCTCATTTTACTGAAATTTACGCAAAAAATAAAGGAGCACACTTAACTTCAAATAACAAGTTTTTTAAGTTTCATAAACTTCCCAATAAACAAAAAAAAAAACAAAAACAAACAAAAAATTTTTAAATGAAGTTGAGAATTATGGTCTGCTAAATTTAGGTAAGCTAAATTTTACACACTGCTAAATACACAGATAATTCTAGTTGACTTAGCTAAAAAATTTGAGCTAAATTCAAGAGAAACATTAGCTGATTTAACTGAAAATTTGTGCTAAAATATCGCTTACAGTCTTGGTTTTTGGGCTCTACGGATCTGTCCCGATACAGGCCCATATTTATTTTTGGGAGTATAGGTGGCTTATAAATATTGATAAGTATCGAATTTTTGTTCATTTTGCTCTATCTCGCTTAGTTTCCGAGATATAAGCCATTTTGCGATTATACAATAAAAAATTATGAAAATATGGCGCGATCTGTATGTGATATTGATAGCAGAGACACAAAAATATAAACTTTGGGAAATAACTGTGGTTTAAATTAGCTGAAAAATTTGTAAAATTAAGAACCATAAATTACTAAAAATTAGGAAGCAAAATTAGTTTAAATACGGATGAAAGTAATTGTTATGCTAAATGGGATTTACAAAAATATTAGTTCAATCAATTTCAAATTTTAAGACAAAATAACAGAAAAAATCAGTTCATTTGCGCCAGAACTCGTTTAATAGACTTTTGTACTAACTTTTTTTTTATAAGTGTACCGGTATTATTGAAGAATTGTGTTTTCACAATAAATTGTGTGTTGTAAAAAACACAATGTTGCTAAACCAAATTAAAAAAATAATGACATACGCCTTCTAGCAATACGATTTTCTATTAAAAACACAGATATAATTAAATTAATTTTGAATTTTGCATATTTTGTATGAAAAAAATTTATATTTTTTTTGTGAAAAACGTAAAAAAAATATTTTATTAGAAACCGATTCCATACCGGTACGATACAGGTATTAAGGGAAAAAGTTTTTGGATACCGGTATTTTTTAAAATTAAAAGTTTCGGTATTGTTATCGGGTATCAATTTGAAAGGGGTTTGAAACGGATAACGGTATTATAAAGGTATCGGTTTGCCAACCTTGGTTAAAAGCATGTCCCTATCCAAATTTTATTCTTGAATAAGGCAATCGTCAGGGGGCGACGTTTTTAGTAATTCTAGAAATATTTGTTAAGTTAAAGTGCAAAATCAATGAGAATTTTTTGTTCTGGTCTAGGAGCATTTCTAAACATTTAAAATATCAAAGAAAAAACAAAATACCACAATTTGCTTTGTCATCTTCCAATATACTACTTTGTTGTTTTGACAGATCTAGCAATGTAGTAACATCGATTCAAGTATAATCAACAGTAGAAAATAATATGTTTTCTAAAGTGTCAGCAATATTTATATTTGCTTAAGCACTTGCATACAGTGCGTTCATAAATGATAGCATATTTGCTAATCTATGAATCAATGCTCTATAAAATTTGAACTATGCATTATATAAATACACTGTTCAAGTTTTTAACACGAAATTTGTTGTACTAACGTGAAAACCATATGGTTGTGTTTGGATGAGCCCCCTGACTACTACTCCACCGATGAAAGTGCCAATTTGGCTCATTGGGAAAAATTTATGGCGTTTTTTTTTTAAATTTCGGTCAATTCGTCAATCTTTGACCATTTTCAACCATTTATTTAAATCAATAAAAAACCCTAAAATCATCCGAAAAAGCGTAAAAAACGATGGTTTTTGTATTTAAAAAGTGTGTTGAGTTGCTTGAAATGGCAATAATATTGCATAATATATTGTAGAAAGGAAAAACGGTAAGAATTATGTCGATAAGTTTGCGCAAGAACTACAAAAAAGCGCATAAAAACAGCACAAAAATGGGGAAAATCGATGAAAAATGGGCAAAAATCATGAAAATAGGCTAAAAATTTTGATTTTCTTGAAATGTGCGTTCTAATGGTGGAAATAGTAATTGTGAGCCGTATAAAGATAATACAAGAAATTTTGAATACAAGAAAAGCGACTTAAATGGGCTGAAAATGGTCAAAAATTGACGAATTGACCGAAATTCAAAAAAAACGCCATAAATTTTTCCCAAAGAGCCAAATTGGCACTTTCATCACTCCACCGATGAAAGTCAGGGGGCTCATCCAAACACAACCATATGGTTTTCACGTTAGTACCATTTTACAACTTGAACAGTGTTATCATCTCTTTGTGGAACTAGTACTAATATGTTTTCTTTCCAAAAATAAACTTATATTACAAAAAACTCCCACTATTTAGAAATACCGCTATTAAAATCTCTTATATCGCTCTACCTACCATATTAAAGCGTGTAATAAACTCTTTATTTGACAAAAAGTACCGTTTTAATATAACAAAATCTATTTCATTTTATTAAAAACATTAGTGATAAGCAAAATGCCACGGGGAAAAGTACTAAGTGAATTTGAAAAAGGTAAAATTTTAACATTATCGGAAAATCGTGCATCCAAAGCGGGAATTGCAATTCAAATCAGCAGAAGTCCAAAGGTTGTTTATAATTATTTGGAAAATGTTGAAAATTATTGCAAAAACAAAAGCAGCGGTAGAAAAAAATTAAATGAACGCGAGCGCCGACTTATTTTGAATAAAGCAAGCAACAGCACTAAAAGCTGTGCCCAACTTGCTGGATGCGTTTCCAAGAAAGTGTGTAAAACGACCATTTGGAATGTTCTTAACTCTTCCAAACATATTCAAAGACAAAGAATGAAGAAAATTCCTCGTCTTTTGAAACGTCATATTAATGCACGTTTGGAGTTTTGCAAAAATAATATGAGTACAAATTGGTCAAATGTAAGTTGTTTAATGTTGTGTTAAAAAATAATTAATTTATTTACTTTTTTCTAAAAGATAATTTTTTCAGATGAAAAACAATTTAATTTGGATGGTCCTGACGGGAATTGTAGTTACTGGCGTGACCTACGGAAAGAACCCCAATGTTTCTCTCAAAGAAACTTTGGTGGCGGTGCTGTTATGATTTGGGGTGCGTTTACTGCAGAATGTTGTCTGGAGTTGCAAATCGTGCCAACCAAAATGAACAGTCAAAAATATTATGAATTGCTTCAATGTAGTTTGTTGCCATTTTTACATGCAAATACAGAAAAAATATATTTTCCAACCAGACAATGCAGCCTGTCATGCCAGCAAATTCACAAAAGAATGGTTAAGCTCGTATGATGTTGATGTTTTGGAATGGCCTGCTTGCTCTCCTGATATTAAGCCTATAGAAAACATACGGGGAATTCTCGCCAGAAGAATTTTCCTAATAATCGCAAATTCATGAATGTGAATGAGCTAAAAAATAAAATTTTTAAGGAATGGAAAGCAATTGTTCATGAAAAGATTAATACGTTTTATGAAAAATAGAATATTTAATTGCATTAAAGCAAAATGTGGTATTACAAATTATTAAGATGATGTTATTTTGTGTTATATTTGGTATTTCTGTTAAATAAATAAAAGAATTAATTATGAGGAGAATGTTTCGATGATCTCTTATTTTGGCAAATGAATGTTCTTTAGTTTGACTCTAGATCATAAATTAATATCACTTTCTGTTTAAATTAAAGAAAGATGATACAATTTTTACAAGTAAATTACAAAGAATAAAAATTTCTGAAAGAATTCAATAAGACCAGCAAGACAGAATACGTATTTTCGGCTTTCGCTACAAAGCCATCATCAGTGCCTTTCGCCTTGAATGGGTTAATAATTAATAATTGTCTACTTATGTGACAGTTGAAAGCAAATCGAATTTGTTATCAACAACTCAACTTAGACTAATATCAATGAAATCTAACGGTATCGAATTTTGTTTGTTTCGGTAACGGTAAAGGTAACGGTATTTGAGACTGTGCAATACCGGTACATACCGGTACTAAAAATTACGTTAAAAACATATAAAGACGAGTAAAAACATAGCATATTCTTATTTGTAAGTCCTAAAAATACAGATTATAACCTACAAATTCAATGCTGGTAGTTTTAATAATTAAAATTATTCCCAGTGTAGAAACGATAATGACATATCATTATTGTTTGGACTACCAGTAATGATACCCATTTACCTTCAGCATTATTTGAAATCATATAATAATGAGTTACTGATAATGACTTATTTTTATCATTATTTCAAATAGAAAATAATTTTCTAGATTTTTTGAAAATTTTTTGAAATCTATTTTTAGACTCAATATTTTTTAAACACTGGTAATGATATATGTAACCACATATTTTTTGATTTTTTGTATGTTGGCGAGTAAGCTTACTTGTGTGCAGCAGGTTAATTATGTTTTTATCTATTAAATATTACATGTCGATATAGCTCAGATGGTAGAGCTATTGACTGGCAATCTGTAGACCCAGGTTCGATTCCCGCACCAGCAAATTTTATTACAAAAAAAAAAAATAAAATAAAAAATATTTTTTTTAATATAATTTATTTTTTTGAAAAACTATTTTTAGACTCATTATTTTTGTCAGTACTGGTAGGCACATATGTAGGTAACGATATATTTTTTGATTTTTCGTATGCTGGTGTGTAACCATAACTCATTATTTTTCGAGACATCGCCTTATAAAGGTAATAAGAAATGTAATAACAAAAGTAACTAGTTACCATTACCAAGTATGTAGTTACATAACTACATATCTGGTAATGATTTTCTACACTGGGTTATCTATAAATTTTTTTTGTAAAAATAACTCAGGATTATAAAACAAAAAAGTTAAAAATTGCATTTTTATATAAATTAATAAATACCGGTAAAATACCGGTAACTACCCATAAAAATAACGGTATCGGTAACGATAACGGTGTTGGTAAATTTTTTTAAAGGTATTGGTAACGGTATTCAATTTGAAACGGTATTTTAGCGATAACGGTATTATAACGATAACGGTAACCAACCTTGGTTATTATTACTCTTTTTTGCTTTGAACCTTAATTCTTAAGATATCTCAGCTGATTCTATTCAACTCTGTGTATGATAACCACAGATTATTTGAATTACAACGAACCGTAAAATTTAAATGTATGTTATTTAAATTATATTTGCACCGTGTCAATGTTGAATGAGGGGAATGTTTAGTTGATCTCTTATTTTGGTAAATGAATGTTCTTTGTTTGACTCTAGATCATAAATTAATATCACTTTCTGTTTAAATTATTTTCAAATTAAAGAAAGATGATACAATTTTTACAAGTAAATTACAAAGAATAAAAATTTCTGAAAGAATTCGATAAGACCAGCAAGATATTTATTTTTGTCAAACAAAGACTTTTTTGCATTTGTGCTATACAATTTGAACGCTTAAATATGCTAGGTATAGTAGTGTAAGAGATTTTAATAACGGTATTTCTAATTAATGGAATTTTTTTATAATAGAAGTTTATTTTTGGAAAGAGAACATATTAATACAAGTTCCACAAAGAGATGATAATTATATCATGCATAAACTGAGAGAATTTTCATCACTTCAGTAATGAATTTCTTCATAGTTTCAATGAAAATTGTCACTGGAACTCGTCCATTGAAACTTTTCATAAAATTTATGAAACAGGTTTCATTTAAATCAATGTTTATGAAAAGTTCATAAAATTAATGAAACTCTTCATAAAATTAATAGGTCACTCGTCATTTAGCCATTATAGTTGGTTGTTGTCGTTGCTAAGCTGGAGTGGATAAATAAAAACGGAGCAAATGCAAAAGGCGTAATAAAATCGTAGCATATTTATATATATATTTGTTCCTTTTACTCCTGCAAGGAGCATAGGGCCGCAATATTTTAGGGATGTACAAATATATCTAAAGAAAGAATTCATTAAATTTAAAAGTTTCAGAAAAAAAAGTTTTGAAAAAATGAATATGAATTATAAAAAAATTTCATAATCCAAAATTAATAATAAAAAATAAATTAAAAAAAAATAAAAATTATAGAAGATTATTGTCTCAGGAAATGACGATATTTTATAAAAAAATTAAAAAAAAAGTAAATACTATTGAACAATTTCATAAATATAAAGAACATTTTCATTAAATTTATGAAGATCTAATTTATGAAATTCAACGAATTTTTTTAATGAAATTATATGAAAGAAAGGTTATGACAAATTTCATAATATTAATTAAATATTATACATACATAATGAAATTCTTCATTGGTTCTACGAAAAAATTCTATGAAATTATATCATTAATACCATGAAGGAGAATTCTCTCAGTGTAGTTAAAATTTTGTAGAACCTTAATTCGCAGATTAGCAAATGTGCTATCATTTATGAACGCACTGTATTAGTTAAATTTTTAACAAAATTTTTTTTATAGTTAAACTAATTTTAAATAAATAAAACTTATGTTCAATAAAGAAAGTTTCGAATCATTCCAAAGGGAATCGGGACACTTATCGGAAGAACGTCTCTGGATTTGGACAAAATTCTGTTTGTAGATCCTCATGACTATCACGAAATTTACTGTTTTGAAATTTTTGTAAAATTCGTCTTATTTCGCTTTTTTCGCTGTTTTTAGTTGAATTTTTTAAATAAATTTTTTAAAAATACAAAATGATTACAACTTTTGAATCCGTTATCCGATTGTTATAAAATTTGTACCTAGTAATGCTCATATAATCTACTTTCAAAATAAATTGCAAAAATAAATTGTTGAATGCAAAAAGGATAATACAATTTGAAAAATATCCTTAATTTGCAAATATCTCAAAAAACCCATCTTTAAGTTTCTTTAAATTATTGCAGCAGATAACTTAATATTTCAGCTACAGACTGTGCAAATTTCAAATTGGAACGCCAATGAGTTCAAAAGAAAAACGCTATTTTTTAACAAAGTTTTTTAAATTTTTACAAATAAACATAACACTGCATGACACAATCTTGGCTTTTAAAAATTAATAGAGCTCTGACCATCAATTCTATATATTTTGGACATGCTGATTACAATGGTATACTTTATTTTTCGATCTAAGGTACACATTTTCCGCGAAATGCCTTTAAAGTTTAGCGGTTTTCCATTTAGTTTTTTATATACAAAAATTTTCAAATGCAATCAATATAAATTTTTTGTGGTGAAATGTAGGCACAGGACCTGTATTCATATTTAGGCTTAAAATCTGATGCATAAAACTTAATATTAAAACCACTGTTCGAGTTTTATATTGATTTTTACGGTTTTTTAAGGTTTTAGCCAATTGAATCGTTGAAAGCAAAATCGGCCTTAATAAATGATATTGCTTAGTAAAGAAGCAATTAAAAGGAAATATTTCAACAAAAAAAATGTATTCATCTGTAGCGGCCTATACGTTAAAATCGCGACCTATGAAAAATTTCATATGGCAGCGTAGCTTTCCAAGTTGTCCCCAAAGTCCAACTTTTAGTATAATATGGGGTGACCTCTAAAAACTGTTTTTGCAAAATTTCAAGCAAAACAGTTTCCATTTGCAAAAGTTATCGCAATTACTACCTTAGTAACCTTAGTATCGTACTAAAGACACTTAGTAAAAAATGTAATATCGTGACACTTAGCAGAATGTATGTACCAAGTTTTGTAAAAATCGAAAGGGGTCATGTCCAAAATCTTCCATTTTTGTATCCATTTTTTATGGAATGATACTTTCCTTAAATAATTAAGATAAAAAAAAAATTTCATATTTTTCGTGAGTATTTCGTGAACGTGAGTACTTCGTGAGCGTGATTAAAATTAAAATTAATCACGTGAGCGTGAGTTAGCGTCATTATAAAAAACTGTTCGTGCATGATTATTATTTATCTTTCGTGAGCGTGCGTGAGCGTGAGTTAAAATTCACTCACGCGGCCATCTCTAGTTGACGGCGATATGATGGATAGAAACATTCTGTTTTTACCAAGGACTTTTATCTGGTGCAAATATACATGCATATGTATGTGCCTTTGTGCTCATTAAACTTTAACAGCTACCTAAAATTATGTTTTTAATATATTTTTTTTAATAAATATGATTCTATATTTATTAAAATCACATGCATTTCTTGATATCATACACTAATGATAATGACTAATTTTTAGTTGAAACACTGATTTAATCAAAGATTTTAGTTCTCTTCGTTTAACACAATACTAAAAATCCTCAGTAATTTAACTAGTTTTGAATGTTATGGCGTTTTCTTTTCTGAATTAAGGGTAACATTCTAAGAGGGCTAGGTGTTCTTTTCTAAAAATGTTGCCTTAATAAAGGGCAATAGTGCAACATTTTTCGCCCTTAAAAAATTTACGGGGTAGAGTGTTGCCCTGTTTTTTTCTTTATGTCAACGCCATGTATATATACTGTAATGTTTTTTGCTAGCTAACTCGCAACTTGGTGGCCTAGGGGGTACTATCATGGCTTCTGATGCAGTAGGTCGTAGGTTCAAACCCCGGTTGGAGCACAATATTTTTTTCGTTTTTTTTTGTTTTTATTTTATTTAGATTTTTATTATTTTGCTGTTAGTTAGTTTTTAACAATTTTTTAGGCCAAAAATAAATAAAAAATTATAGAATTTGTTTTAAATATGAAAAAAAAAATTTTAATTGAAAAAAGAATATACATAAAAAAATTTATTTTTTACTTTGGCTGAAATTTGAACCCGTCCAGCCCATGTCAAAGGCAGGCACCACAACCACTAGGCTACAATTAGTAATAGTTTGCGTAAACAATATTGCATACGAGTATACAATACACATACCAGAGCTTCGAAAAACTTAATTCAATTTAAGCTTAAATCACCAAAAATTAAATTCAGATTTTAAAAATATTCATGTACCATTCCCTTAAACCATTCGTAAAGAATTCATTCATAAGCTTCATTCCCAAAGCTTTAATATGAATTGAATGAATTCCTAATTTGAATCATTCAAATCGCATGTTCATTCACCATTTTACTAATCGAATGAAGAAATTTTATTACCATTCACTTAGTGCAGTGTAGTTTGAAACTAACATATAATCAAAACCAAAGCATACAAGCTGTAACAAAGCATACGATACTATTTATTTCTGTTAGATGAATTTTAAACGTTTATCATTGGTATTATGCTAATATTTCAGCAATTACATGCAAATTTAAATTTTTCATTTGATTAAGTGAATGAAAACAAATCATTTTTCATTCACCTTTTTATTAAATGAATTCAGGTAAATTGGGTTTCATTCAGTTAGAATTCAATCAAAATAGAATGAATTCATATAATTTAAAGCTATTGGGAATTAAGCTATCGAATTAATTCCATACGAATGCTATTACGGAATAAAATTTAACCCAAATTTCATTAATTTTTAAAAAGTGAATGAAAGAATTAAGCCTTTTAAACCTTTGACACATACATATGTTTAGACAAATGCAACAGTGATTTTATTCCCGAGTAAAAATAGTTATATATTGTCATATATAATGTGATTGGGCTATATCTGACAATGAATGGAGTAACATTAAGACACATATCATTATATACAACTACATCTGATATTATTTTTTCAACGAATTTTTTGTATGGTAATTGATATTATTACATATCCCCAAATCTGACTCCATATATAACTACATAAGCCTTATAAAACTAATGAAATTATATGTAGTGATCGATATGATTATATATGATTTGATACTAAGTTTTATAACACTGTATGTGTCGTTGTACTAAAAATATATTTTAATTTTATATAACTTTCCATATAATCCCATACAAATTAATATATAGTTCAACATCAAATTTAGTTATCTGCAAATTCAGAGTTAATTACTCCATAGCCAAATAATTTTCACGTGATGTTTTTGCATGTAAAATCATATTAAAAAATGATGCGTACGATTTAGAAGACAAAAGTATTCAAATAAATTTTTATTTTATGTTTTAAAATTTGGGTCTTCAAAATTGTTAAAACCATAGACATTTCAATTTCAATTTAATAGCTGGTATGCATAAAAAGTATGCCTACTATCAGACAAAATTTTATAAAATAAGATATTTTTATATCGAATTAGATATAATTTGATGTCCTGGATATGGACAAATCTCGGATCAAACTGTATCAAATTATATCTAATTTGATATAATTAGACACATCTAGATGACCCATTTTTCGGTTGTATGTCGTTGTATATGGGGATTTATCAAAAAAGATAAAATTATGTATGACACCATATTAAGTTTTTTACCCGGGTTGTGTTCTATTCTGATTGGAAAAATGTAACATTTTAATGGGGTGAGGGCAACATTTTTAAAATGTTGCCTTTTAACAAGGCAACATTTTTTTTCCAGAAAAGAAAACGCCATTAGTTATCAAAATTACTTAAAACTAATTTTTAAGAACCCATTCTTTAAATTTAACAAAATTTATTGTTAAAATATAATATTTTCATGTTACTGTTATTACCCGATAGATGGCGCCACCAATGTATCTAAAGATAGCGCTATTTCTTTCCCGACCGATTTTTTAAAATGGCCCATATCTCGAAAGCCAAGAGAGATAGAGCAAAATTGATGAACATCCAGCAGCAAAAAATTTTGCTAAATAATTAGTAGCCTAAAAAATCACTAAAATGTTTAAAATTTTCAAAGTTTTTTTCGGTCTTTTTTAGAAAATAAAAATTGAGCCTTTGAAAAACAGCTGTTTACAATTTTTTTTAGCAAATATTTCTGTTAATTTAACAGGATAGACTGCTATTTGCATTCAACTAAATTTAGCTTAAAAATAACAAATTTTTTTTTTTGCTATTTTTAGTCTACAAATATTTAGAAAAATTTTCTTCAGATTTTACAGTAAAATTTGCCATTTTCAATTAGTTAAAAGTTAACTTAACAGTTTTTTCTGCAACATAATTTTTAACTAATTTTTAGTTGCTCTTTCTGATATTTTTAAGATTTATTTCTATGAGTGCAGCGGTTATTGGGTGATTCGAAATTTTGGGTACTTTTGGTTTGTCGCTAATAAAATTGATAAAGTTGAACATATTGGAAAACGCCGAAATGGGTATCAAATTATGTTTCATTTACATTTATTGTACAATTTAATTATGATTTAGAGTTTCATGCAGTAAAGGATTAAGTTAAATTTGTATGAATTTATTTCAGTAAATACTTAAAATCGTATTTTTTTAGGAATCTGAACTTTAATTAACTAAATCCAGAGAGAAAAATAATTGATAATTTTATAAAAAAAAATCACAAAACAATTTTGATCAATTGTAATATTTTAATAATACACTATATTTTATAAATCATATTATACACAAAAAAATGCATATTCTCAATTTTTGTTTTAAAATCGAGTTGGGTAAACGAAAGACTCCCAATGATTTTGCAAGTTCTTCTTGAGTTTGACAACAATTTCCATCGAGTAATGCCTCCAATTCATCATCTTCGAACTTTTTTGGCTGACCTGGCGGTGTTTGTCTTCCGTGTCAAAATAACCACTTTTGAACTACACATAACATATTCTGGATAAGCTTCGGTGAGCAATCGATGTGCTTCAGCTGCACTTTTTCAAACTGAAGATGTAAATCAAAACTTGCCGCAAATGATATTTTGTTGGCACAAAATTCGACATTTTCTAAGCAAAAAAACTTTGTTGTTTACACTATTTCATTCAATAACTAATTGGGAATAAATGACAGATGTTTACTCTCCAAAATGCCATAAAGTTATTAAAGACACAAACCATGTGTAAAAGATACACCATCTGTTAATCCCGCATTTTTAATTTATAGTAGGCTCAAAAAATGTTATCAGCTACTACGTGACATCTGATTGTATTGTTTTAACTGTAACTACAGTTGTTTTTCTATAGGAAAATACAAAACAACTATTATCGCAGTTATTTTAGAAACGTACTGTCTTCTGCAACAGGTGTGTAAGGCAGTTATTGACTATATTGCAGTAAGAAGTTATTTCTGTTCGTTATTTCAAAAAAAAAGGTTTGCTGAATTTATAAAATTCTTTTCTGTTTTACATTTGATATTACCGATATATTCTTATGGTCTAATTCATAAACTTTTACAACAGTCTTATTGCAGGATTTTAAGCTAATTTGTGAAAAGCAGTATTCATATTTGCTTAATAACGAAAAAAATAATATAGGTTTATAGTCGGTACTCATTAACTTTAAACATTTTATAAAGTTTGGAGTGAGGAAGCCACCATTTAGTTGTTAATTATTTCGTTTTCAGGCATGAAATGATTTATTAAAGCCATCCTATCCCTAGAATGTGTGGCTTCCAACAACTTGAATCCATCAAACTGAAAAAAGCTACAACAATTGCGTAGCCAATGAACATTTTCGAAAAAATTTCCAAAAACATGTAAAAATAAAATTAAAAAGAAAAACAAAACAATAGTGATGTATAGACTGTCAAAACATTATTCGAAATTCGATTACTTTTGTATGTTTCAAATAATATGTTCTAAAAAATTACTTTTTTACACACATTTCCATTGATTTGCTTTATAAATAAAAAAAAATATTTTTAATGGCTTTTAAATTTATTTTAGCACATCATTAGTTCTCTAATTTAATTAAGTACATTTTCACTTTTGATTACCGAGTCAATCGTTTACTAAATTTGTAGTTCACTGACGACTTATTTGGGAGAAGAGAGAAAATAAACAATAGTGTTGCCAGTATCAAATCGAAAAATTAATTTGTAGTTAAAATACGAATATGAATCAAGATTTCTAATAACTCTTTATTAAGCGAAATATGTACTTTAACTATAGCAAGCTTTAAATACCAAATAAATTTTTTTATGAATTAGCACATTAGTTTGCAAATAATAATCAGAAAGTTGGTTTGTATCTCTTATAGCTAGACACGTAATAACTGAATAAATTTTTTGAATTTTGTTTTCAAATTTCAAGTACACAAAAAAAAATTAGCGCATGTAATATTATTATTATTATTCTTGGTAAAAACGATTTCCTACAGAAAAAAATAGTTTTCATTAGCTTCGTTTAAATCAAACCCTTCAGTTTTTATATAAATTACCTAAAAATATAATTTTTTATTGGAACATTATAAGTTCTTTTGTACATTATGTAAAATTACTTTCTTTTCTTATCTATTTAAAAAATTGTCAATATTTAGTTACAAAATAGACATAGGAAGTTTTACAATTCATTTATTTGTTGTCAGATGTTTGCAAAATGTGTATAATTCCCAAAAATAGCATTAAAATTGCCAAAGTTGAAAATTGTTAAAAAAAAAATAACGAAGATAAAACAATATGGCGAAAAGTAGATGCCAAAAGTGAAAAAAGTTAGGAAAATGTAAAATAATACAAAGTTTTATGCAATATGGAATTGTCGGTGGGTAAGGCTAATGGACAATCTCAAACGGATATGGCTTTATATTCAAATAATACGCAACTATCGGTGTGTTTACAAAATTTATCGTCCACATTTTCATCAATGGGTTCAGCTAAAACTTTTGGGTTAGTAAAACTATTATATAATAAAAAATAAAATAGTTAATAATTTTTTAAGATTCTAACAATTTGATGCCATCTGAAAATGGTTGGCCGATTGTCCGTAATGACTGGAAGACTGGAAAAGGAATTAGTAATACAATAGGTATGTTTCATTACTTTTTGGGTAAAGTTCGGTAAAATGAGAGTTAACAAGAAATACTCTCACGAAATGACAAAAATGCCCAAAAGTAAACAGATTTGTGCATTATAGTTCGTTTTGGTGAGCGCTCTTTCTAGTTCTTGTTCAATTTGTTGTAAAAATCTAGATATCTTTTCTAGTTAAACCCCTTTTTAAATCAAAAATTTAATAAAAATTTCCTGTTAAGGCATTTCTATTTACAAAAAGGAATACATAGTTTATTAAATTTGGAAAAGATTTTATTATTAAACAAAAGCTTCGATTCATTTACATATTTATCTCTTTAACACATTTAAACAAGCGTCTTCAAAAAATTGTCGGTAATTTTATGGAGTTGTAAAATCACCGATAGGCTTTTGCAACTATTATACTAATTTTTGTAAATGATAAACATATTTTCTGAATGAATCAAAATGAGCGATTGAACTAAAAGAGCTATCAGTTGTGATCTAGGTCTTTGGTTCAAATTAGTGAATAGTTCAATTGAACTAGTTGCACCCAACTGATGATATAACAGCTGATAAAATCAATTTACCCAAATTTACACGAAAAAAAGTCTGGGCTTTTTCGTGCAAGAAGAACAAGAATATTACTCTCTCATGACAGCTCTCATTTACCCAATTGTGTAGTAAGAAAACGCTTTTTGGTAAAATTGGAATCCCGCGGGATCCCAATGTTGAGTACCCGAACAGACTTAATAGGACAGGCTGACAATGCTTTGTTTGGAATGGTAACAAATTAAAAAATTAGTTTTTATATTTTAATTAAATAATTTTCCAAATTTAATATATTAAATCAAAAATTAAGATTATATGCTTTAGTTTATGTCCAACTGTTAATACCAGTAATAATTATAAAATAAATAATTAAATAAATTAATTAAATTGTTTTAATAAGGGAGAAGGAAAGAGCTAAATAATTTAACGTAAATTAATAAATAAAATAAGCCATATTTAATAAATTAGTGCTAACAATTCCAAAAACAAAATAAGAAATATATACCAAGCTTTTTTGTGTATAGTTATTGTTAGTTTTTGTTTTCTTATTTTATACCAAGCATATTAAATAAGTTATACCCAAAACTTGGGCAGAGCTATAATACATACTAAAACTAGGTAACTTATACCCTTATTTTATGTGATTTTCCCCTTTTTATTTTTTTCGTGTAGGATGAAGTAATTTCACTTGTTGTTTGTAATCGAAAGAAAAATACAACTTCTTTTAAGAAAATACACTTCTACGCTGTTATTCAAAAAAACTTTTTAATTTAGCTTTAAAACATTCATTATCTCTATTAAACCTTTATTTAAAAATTGTATTCAAAAACATACAATAAAAGTTTATTAATTTTGTTTTTAATTCTGGCAATACTTTGAATTTAGTGAACGATTGACTCGGTAATTGTAGGTAAATACATTGTTTTGTAAATTTTGGAAATTAAAATGTTTTATTACAAATCTAAACATATTAAAAAACGATTTTTCAACATTACTAAGAAGTAATAATGGGAACAAACTGTGTTAAAGAATTTTTTATATTACGAATACTGAAAGTATTCGAATATCGAGTATGTTTTTATTCTTAATGCATCACTATTATATTGAATTTGTTTTTATTTTATTTTCTTGCAAATTTAAGAAAATTTTTGAAAAAAGAGTTAAGTCTTGGAATTTTTGCAGTTTTTTTGTTTCAGTTGGATACAAAATGTTGTATTCCATATATTCTTGGGTGGATGGCTCTTAAACAATTCATTTAATCATTGTAACTTCACGTTTTTTAGTTTTTTACAGTGGTTTTCTTTAAAATTAGCTTAAAAATCTGTAATCAGGCTATTTTAAAAGTTTTTGAATAACACATCTATAATATAAAAATAAATTTAAAAACAGTGCTTTCTACCAATTTTGTCAGTAGATTTATTTTTTAGTTACTTTTAATTAATTTTTTAGATACTTTTAGCAGTTAAAAATAATTAAATTTTTTAGTTATTTTAAAGGTTTTTGCGGCTTTTAGCTGCATATACGTTTGTCTTAACCATCATTTTCAGTGAATTCTGTGTAAAATGTTGCTGATTCGATTAATTTGGTCCCCGAAGGTACCAGCGTTGACTACGTGGAACAGACTTCATGTTTTCGACATTGAATTTCGAAAACATTTTTTTTCATTTCAAAAAAGTTATTTTTTTAATCTTTTATCATAAATTATGATATGAGCAAGGTTATTTAAGTTCATGATCAATAGTTTTCCGTTAATATTTATTTAAACCTAAGTGCCATTAACAATAAACAAATAACCTAAAATTAACACAAACTGAAAGTTAAAAAATTCAAATTTGTATGAAATTTGACATCTGTAACTCTAAGTTAGCTCAAACTTTAGGTTAATTTGTTTATTCTTAATGTCCCTAAGTGTTGATCTTTTTCCTTCAAAAATTGTCTTTTTAATGCGCAAAGAGTGATTTACGGGTATTATCAAATAAGAAGAAAATCATTTTTTTTCAAAAAACGCTACATAGGGTAATTTTGAATTGAGACTTCTTGGAGGTGTGCTTCTACCTTGCATTTAAAGTATACAAACTTTTTCTGAATGATTTTCTTCAGAGACAATTCGTCATTTAACAAATGAAACGCCGAATAATGGGGGAGAAGAGTAAAAATATAATAATGGGAAATATTAGACTTATCTTATATGGACAGAAAAAAAGTAAAAAAAGTGCCCCCCTCAAAATAAACCTTGGTTTGTTTTATGATGATTCCCAAAATATTTCGGGTCTACGAATGAGATCTCACGAGCTGGACCATTTTTAAAAAAGATATTTTTTTTTTAGGTTTTGTAGGAAATTTGAATCTTAGCTGAAGACAACATACTCAATATGGGTATCATATGAAAGGTTTTATAGGCGCGTCCAGCGCTATATACAGTGGGGAGCATTATGGATTACATGTCAGTACTTGAGGAAACTTACAAGTGCAGTCATAAAAATATCAGTCAAGGGGACTAAAGTATACTTTTCTGAAAGCAAAAGGTTCGCTTAATCTAAATCTGGCCTCAGAAATGACCTTCCTTATCAGACTTTCGAGATATATAAATGGGAAAGACTTAACTTTTCTTCAAAATATTTCGAATCGTATATTTTCTTCAAAAATATTTTTAACAAGATTCGTAACGGCATCTGAATATACTACTCTTTCTCTTAAAATGCTTTTTGAATTCTTTTGATAACATATTTTTTTACGGATATATCGTTTATTGAAATTTTGACCTTCACCGCAATTTCAAAGTAAAATTGTAAAAAAAAAAATAAAAGACCCAAATTTCAAAAAACGATATATCCGTAAAAAAATATGTTATCAAAAGAATTCAAAAACTATTTTAAAGAGGAAGAGTAGTATATTCAGATGCCGTTACAAATCTTGTTAAAAATATTTTTAGAGGAAACATACGATTCGAAATATTTTGAAGAAAAGTTAAGTTTTTCCCATTTATATAGCTCGAAAGTCTGATATGGAAGGTCATTTCTGTGGCCAAATTTAGATTAAGCGAACCTTTTGCTTTCAGAAAAGTATACTTTATGCCCCTTGTCCTATATTTTTATGCCGGCACTTGTAAGTTTCCTCAAGTGCTGACATGTACTCAATAATGCTCCCCACTGTATATCATGTTCAAGCATATCCTGACATGTCCTATTTTCAAGGATATTCTTTAAAAAAACAATCGCGAATTTAAAAAAAATCTGAAACACGTGTTCACTTAAATCGACTATAGATTATGATGTGTAAGTTTGACATTTCAAAGACAAACATCTTCGTACAAAAGAGTCAAAAATTAGTTTTTTTAAAGAATATCCTTGAAAATAGGACATGTCAGGATATGCTTGAATATTGAAAAAACCTTTCATATGATACCCATATTGAGTATGTTGTCTTCAGCTAAGATTCAAATTTGTTACAAAAACTAAAAAAAACCTTTTTTAAAAATGGTCCAGCTCGTGAGATCTCATTGATTGACCCGAAATATTTTGGGAATCATCATAAAACAACCCTAGGTTTATTTTGAGGGGGGCACTTTTTTACTTTTTTTCTTGAGTCGGTCTATTAGACGCACATATTAATAAAATAATAAAAACAACTCAATTAAAAAAAAAAAAATAACAAAAACACAAAAGTTTATAAACAAATAAGAAAAATAAAAAATAACGAAATGAAAATGAATGAAAAATAAAGAAACAAATGTGAATAAATGTAGCTGATGCGTGGGTATTACGACAAATTTTGTAGCCTGAAAAAAAAATTATTTTATTTCAAATAACAAATTGCAAAACTACAAATGAATACGCAAACAAAAACACTAAAAATTCACTATACAAACACATACACAAATAAGCGAAAAATGGGATGGACTTTTAAATATTTTTCTTTCTTTCACATTCAAAGTTTCTTAAGGGGGGTATCGACTCTGGCAAAAATTTTGTTTTCGAATTTTTTTATATTTTATTTGGATGGATCATGCTTTCCTCTATATGCTCCTAAAATTTCAATAAAAAGTTCGAAGAAATTAAATTTCTACATGTTTTCTTGTAAAATATGTTTTAGTCCCAAAGTAGCCACAGTGGTAAATTTGTGGGTAACACTTTTTGTTTGCATTTTTGTTAACTTGTTTTTATTAGAAATCTTATATCTTATAACAGGGCAGAATAAAAATATAAAAACTACATCAATAGATGTAAGAATTGAATGCAGTTTTCAAAGAAAAGCCAATGACGATTTCTTGATGGATGTTGAAGACACGTCATATGGGGCAGGTGCTGATGGCTTAATATAAGTTAAGGACGAAATTCCCGAGAATTTTGCCTATTTTTCACTTCCCGATTCCCGGGAATTTTCCTGAAAAGCCCCTATAAGCCAAAAATAAGCATATATTGAAAAATCTTTATGTATTTCAACTTTTTAAAGGAGATCTCCAACGATGTCCTTAGGGAGGGTATCGACTATGGAAAAAGATTTTTTTCGATTTTTTTATATTTTATTTGGATAGAGCATACTCTTCACTATATGATCTGATTTCCATAAAAAAATTCTAAAAAATAAAATTGAATGAGGGGAATGTTTAGTAAATTCACAAGTTTTTTTTTTTTGTAAAATAGGGTAGAGGGGGGATCCTTCGTCAGTGGGGAACATTCACCAATCCCCTTTTTCTCCAATATTAAGAGAGATAAAAAATTGGAAAAAGTATATTTTTTGCATTTTTCAATTACCTTTCCTTGACATCCACTTTGATGAATTTACATCACATGTGGTAGCAGATAAACGTGTTTTGGTGGTTTTTGGGCCGATAGACCTACGAACCTAAGCTTTCGAATAATAATAATTTCATTTTTATAAATGCTTAAAAAGTGTGAAAAATATTAATTTTATGTTAGTGGATGGTGCTGGGACACAATCACCAGATGCCCGCTGCATAACATATGTTTAATAGTAAATTAGGACAATTCATTTTCAAATTTATATTAATAGTTTTGTAACTTTGAAGAGTCATTTCATTATAGGTATAAATTTTTTTATTTTTTTAATTTAGTGGAGAATTATTGATTAAAAGGGACACATGTCTTAAAGAACTTATCCTAAATTATTTATTTCAATCAATAAAATGTAGACCTTGATGTACTAACAATTTTTTCTCTCGAAATTATATCTAGCTCTTTTGGCGAATGTGCACCAAGCCCAATAACCCTGTCGGTTTTGGTTGGCGAAATTCAAAACTAATCATTTTTGAAAATACTGCCATAACATCTACTTAAAATAAAAGATAAAAAATTAAAACAACTATTGTTATTTAAATTTTTGATAACCATTCAAACATGCTTTTTAAAATGCTGCTGTTACAATATTTATTGGAATTTTCAAGTTTGTGTTGAAACTTTGTTAAAAAAAATTTTAAAATAAAAATTGAATTTTTGACAACCGTTTAAATATGCCCCTTAAAATTCTGTTGTTACAGTATTTACCCCCTTAATAATAATTAAAGTTTTTTTAATTACCCGTGAAAAAAAATTTATTCGGTAGCATATCTTTTTTTATTTGGCATCATACTAAATTATATAAAATTTAATCCGGAAAATGGATTAACATAGGCGTAGATAGGCCGGTCTGGGGGGGGGGCTAAGCACCCCCTAAATAGTTTAGCCCCCCACAGATTTTTTTTAACATTTCATTTTTACTTGAAATAAAAATGCATATCCATTTCTGACTCAACTTTCTTATGACAGTAAATCGTCAGTAATGACCAGGGCAAGAAATGTTGTAAAAATCGTATTTTATATACATAAAGAATATATTAAAAATCCGAAAGTTTTTATTACAAAGTTTTTAAACATGAATTTATTATTTATTTCAGCGTTTTCAATATTATTTTTGTTCAGTAGGTATTATTATCTTAAAAGTAGTTTAACTATCATCGTCAAAAAGTTATATTTATCGAACACTTTCGTTTCCGTGAATTAAAAGATCCAAAAAATGTTTATAAATTTAAGGAAAAAAATTATTTCAATGGTAAGTTGTCAAAAAAAACTAAGATTTTGATAGAATCAAAAGTATGATTTGTAACATCTATTTTTAGCAAAATATGCATTTATTGACATAATATGCAATAAAACATGCAATGCTACAATATGTATTAAAATATGCACTTCTAGCTAAATACATATTACCAATTCGATGCCGTTTTATTGCTAATATGTATTTGCATAAAGTACCTTTTTCTAATAATAACTTAACTAAAAACTAATTTTTAAGTTTTTTTTTAGAATTTTTCCCTTAATATAATTTATTTTGTAAAATAAATTGAAAATCGGCCAATCTGAAATTAATATTTAACAATTTTTCAGCAAAAATTTTCGCTAATTTCAGCAAAATAGAATATTATATGCATTTAACTAAATTTAACTTAAATCTAACAAAAAATTTATAGAAGTAATAGTTGTTCCTTTCTGTGTGTTTTTACTAATATTCAGATAATTTTTTGCTGTCATTTACTTAGGGGCTAAACGATCAATTTTTGCCTTTCAAGTTTCAATACACTCACATTTTTTTACTAACACACTCACATTTTAAAAATTGAACAGCAACTTGATATCAATTTTTGCTTTCAAGTTTTGAGAAAACATGACGGTCAAGTTTTAAACAGCTGATCAATTTCTTGTAAATTTGTTTTTCTTTTTACAAATATTGTGCCGCAATAAAACACGGTTGATAATATACGGAATGTGAATATTTCGGTATATCGACGAAATGATTTAAAAATAAAAATAAATAAAAAATCAATTTCTGCTCATATGAAAATGTCTGTGGAAGATGTGAAGAAAAAAATTAAGTCATTTCGAACAGCCTACAGTGCGGAAACAGTCCAAAGAGACGAGCATTTTTAGTTATATCCTTGACGACGGCATCTTGAAAACAAAATTGACTATCAAGTTGCATGCAGCCTACGTCACAGCTTCAAGTTCAACTGATTGACAAGCAGTATGTGTTATCAACTTGAAACAAAATCTTGATCGTGTAATCTCAGTATTAGAACGAACCAAAACATCACCAAAATTTTTAGCAGCTTTTTCTGCTAGTTGTACAGATTTATTTCTATCAGTACCCAGTGTAGAAACGGTAATGACATATCATTATTTTTTGGACTACCAGTAATGACACCCACTTACCTTCTGCATTATTTTAAAACATATAATAATGAGTTACTGATAATGACTTATTTTTATCATTATTTCAAATAGAAAATAATTTTCTAGATTTTTTTGAAAATTTTTTGAAATCTATTTTTAGACTCAATATTTTTTAAACACTGGTAAGGATATAAGTAACCACATATTTTTTGATTTTTTGTATGTTGGCCAGTAAGCTTACTTGTGTGCAGCAGGTCAATTATGTTTTTATCTATTAAATATTATATGTCGATATAGCTCAGATAGTAGAGCTATTGACTGGCAATCTGTAGACCTAGGTTCGATTCCAGCAAATTTTATTTAAAAAAAAATACAATAAAAAATATTTTTTTTATATAATTTATATTTTTGAAAATCTATTTTTAGACTCATTATTTTTGTCAGTACTGGTAAGCATATAGGTAACGATATATTTTTTGATTTTTTGTATGCTGGTTTGTAACCATAACTCATTATTTTTCGCGACATCGCCATATAAAGGTAATAAGAAATGTAATAACAAAAGTAACTAGTTACCATTACCAAGTATGTAGTTACATAACCACATATCTAGTAATGATTTTCTACACTGGGTATATTTGTATTTCTGGTGTAAGTCATAAAACAAAGTACAATTCAAACAAAATGTAAGCCTTTACTTTGTTTTCACTTAAATGTTTGTAGTGATTATTGGGTAAAGCTGAAAGCGTAACTTGTCCGAATAGCTATCTGGCGATCGTACAGATGATTGTAAACGAAACAGAGGAACCAAAAATTTAAAAGGCCTATAAAACTTTAGATACTTTTTTTGATAAATTAAAAAAAAACAAAATTTTTATATGACAGGGCTATATCCCCCCTTAAAAAAATGGTCTAGCTACGCCGGTGTGGATTAATCAAATTGTATATAAACGAATAAAAAAGATATTTGAATTGATATAATTTCATGCAATTTTATCGGAGTTTTGGTCTTATTCAATTGCATTAAATTTTGTTTGTTTATATGAATATGTATAGTGTAGGAAAACGACCAATTATTTAACTGGGGGAATTATTTGAATATATTAACAACTTTTGCACAAAACCGATGAAATTTCACTGGGCCTCGTCTATTGAAACATTTCATTGAATTAATGAAATTTTTGATAAAATGTTGTGAAAATATTCATTTTATTTATTAAAAGTTTCATACACTTAATGAAAAAGTTTCATTAAAACTAAATTCATAAAATATATGAAGATTTTTCACCAAATTTAAGAAATTTTTCATTTATCTTGTGAAGAAAACTTTATTATTTTACTAAAAAATTTCATTAAAACTGGTCCAGGAAACTTCTGTCTATGTGGGTTATATAATCCGTTATCAGTTATTAGTAACTACACAGAAGAAAAAAATTAAAATCATACAGAAACAACGTTTACTAAAATAGAAAAAGCTTTGAAATCACATAAATAATAATAATAATAATAATAATAATAATAATAATAATAATAATAGTAATAATAATAATAATAATAATAATAATAATAATAATAAATAATAATAATAATAAAATTTGTTGTTGTTTTGTGTACATTTTTTTGATATTTTCTTTTGTTTTTAGTTAAGTTAAAGTTAAACCTACAGTATGAGACCCACCGTTAGTAATTATAAAATAAAGTTAACAACACTGAAATTTTAAAGTTAATAGGATTATGATATACAACCAAGATATAAGAAATCAGTCAAGTGTACGTTATAATATAGAGAATTTCGTATTAAAGCTTCAGTGTTGTTAATTTTATGGGAGCGTAAGCCATTTTTGATTCATGCTCCTAAACAAAAACAAATTACTCACGCACGAGCATTCCGTTTCTTACTCACGCACACATGAGTATATTAAAAACTTACTCATTATCAGAAATTCTCACGCAAAATAGTAAAAATTACTAAAAACATATGATGCAAAAAATAAACTCACACACGGATCATGCACAGGCAGTGTTGCCATATAGCCAGTTTTAACTGTTTTTTACAGTTTTTTGGGATGCCTAACAGGTTTCCAGTTTTTTCTTGTAAAAAACAGTTTTTTTTAAAATCATGCATTTTTTTTACAGTTTTTTCGTATTAAATCGGCACATTTGTTTCATTTACAATTTTTTTATTTTTTTTAACTAATATTTAAGAATTATGCTTATGCAAAATAATTTGAAAACCTTATAATACGTTTATAAAATGAAGTTTGTATAAAATATTTGTCTTATAAGCCATTTATAAACTTAGAAAGTGATTATGCATATGACACAAAAATTAAAATAAAACTTTAAATATTGTAAAAAATTAGGTATAAATCGAAACATAAATAAATTTTAAATTGGCAATATAATACTACTAAATATGCTTACTGGAAAAACGAAACATTTTTATAACAAATTTCATCAAAAATTAGCATGGAATAAAATTGGCTAAACCATATCTGACATGTCATAGATCCGACGGACAGTTGTTAGCCGAACTTTTCAGATCATTTCTAAATGAAGGATAATTTAGAAATTTATATGTTTTTTAAAGCAATGTCTCATCAACAAAGGCCGAAATTTATTTTTTATTTTTTAAGTAAATATTTGCTAATTCGGGATAACAATTTACTACTATTTTTTCAATTATGATCAAGGACAATTCTAAAAAACGTAATTTTTTACGGGGTTTTTACACACCGTCAAACAATTCCCGACATAACAATACTCAATCTAATGAAAGGTAATTTTATGTGAAATGCAAATCCATAAAGATTATTTTGAAGTACAACATTGGCGAGTAAAGTATTCTATCCTAAGTCAGGGTTTAATAGAAAAAGGTTGACATCTCGGAAGGGTGATTCGATGAACTTTTTAACTTCAGATTCGGGCCTAGGAGACCAAAATTCTTAAAAAAAAAGTTTTGTTAGAAGGCTGTGCAAAAAGTCTTTTACTATAAATACCAAACGCAATTAAATTATTCAAATCTCGATATTTAGAAAATTGAGACCTGGGATAATATTTTAGTCTCAGGATACTTCGAGATCCCAGAATTTCTTCTGATTTTTACATTTTTTTCGAAAAACAGTTTTCTATACAAAAACAGTTTTTTTTTACAGTTTTTCTAAAAAAATATATGGTAACGCTGTGCACAGGTTATATATTCTTACTCACGCTAACGCACGAATTACGTACGAATTATATATTCTCACTCTCACGCACGAACCACTTGAGTATAGTAATTATTACCCACGATCACGTGTGAATAACGTGACTCACGAACATTTCTAGTCACGCGCCAATCCCTAGTAATTATTAAATCTAAAACTAGAGTATCCGACCGAACAGTTCGGCCAAAAAGTGACATTTGGTCGATTTTTTGTTATTTGAAAGCATTGTGGAGAAATTTTCATACTGCTAAATTGTTTGCTGAGCGGATTTAATTCGATTTTCAGTGTCAAATTTAAGGAAAACTCCGTGGTTTAGCTGTAAAGCTAACTGTTCGGCCGCCGAACTTTTATCAATTTGGCCGAACTTTCGGTGGCCGAACAGTAAATTTGTTGCTTAACTTTGGACTTTTCCTTAAGTTTGACCCTCAAAATGCATTCTAATCGGACCAACAAATATTGTTTCATAAGCAAAATTTGTCCATAAGGCTTGAAAATACCAAATACCGACAAAATATATTTACCGGCCGAACTGTTCGGTCGGACACTAAAAACTAGTTCAAAGTCATTGTTAAAATGGAACCACATATAATATAATACGGTTTTATATGGACCTTGTATATTTTTATATAAAATCACTTTGAAAAAATTGCTTATGTGGGATGATATATAATTACAGATGATTTTATAAAGAACGTTATATTGTTATATATTAAAGAAATCATGAACTATTGTAGATATGGTTCATTTTCGTCAATATATTATCATAACTAATACAAATTATAAAATATTTCTTATATGGCTCCACATATAGTTTTATATTATTATGTATAGCGCCATACTAAATTATATATAAACGCATATGTAATTATATCTTTTATATGTTAATTTATGTACTTATATATAGCACATACAATTATATGTAGGCCAGTATATAATAATATAAAATAACATATGTATCCATATTAAAACCTTTGAGGAAAAAATATCTAACATATAACTATATAAAAGTATATATGCTTGAATTTAAAAGCATGTAACTATAAGTTAATATATGCAATTAGATAAAATAATATATGAATATATCAGAACTTTTTTACTCGGGTTCTTAAAAAGTTCAGGAAACATCTTTAATCAAGCATAACTTGATTATTTTTATAATATTGACGCATAACGCGTCAATATTATAAACATATGATGTATTGAAAGTGCAGGAACTCCAAAAAATAATTTTTCCTAATAGTGTTATCAAATAACGAACATTTTAGTATTATTTAATGTTTTTAACAAAAAAAAAGTACAAAAAGAAGTACACAGGTTAAAAAAAAAAGTACATTTGCGTACTTATTTGGGAGTTATGCAGAAAACAGTACGATCAGTAAAAAAAAGTACGCGTACTGCTGAGAACAGTACGTCTGGCAAGCCTAGTATTACTACTGAAGATAATAAGGAACAATATCTCGCAGTAACAAAATGGTGTTTTTATGCCAGTCAACCTTCATCCTAAAGAATAGCTCAGCGGTAGAGCGCTAGACTAGCAATCGTGAGGTCGCAAGTTCGGTACCCGGTGGCGGCAATAAAAAAAAAAACTTTTATAAAATAAAAGAAATATGATTTTTTTTGCAAATAATTTTTTTTAACATTAAAGATGCTTTCACAATGTTAGAGTGACTCTACTCTGCAGCACAGATTAAAATGTTAACTGTTCACAATGCAGAGTCGAGTTACTTCAAAAAATATTTGACACTTTAATACTTACATTTTGTTTCGCGAATTTTTAGGTTTTATTTCCACTGCCTAAATTTTAAAATAATTTTTTATTTATTTACTAAATCCCAAACACAAATATTTTGTGTTGGTTTTACGTTTTTTAATATTTTTGTTTTTAATTTGTTGACAATTAGAGATGTGAACTAATTAGTGATGTGTATTTTAAGGTATATTTGTCATATTAAATAGTTAACAGATCAATGTTAACTCTAGAGTGCATCAAATCCGTACTCCAGAGTCAAACAACTTTGACTCTGGAGTGGAATAAAAAAAGATAGCAAAATACAAAAATGTATTAGAAAGAAAGAGAAAAGAACTAAATTTGCTACAGATTGGAGTACTCCATCATTGTAAACGCACCTTAATTGCTGAAAAAGAGCTTCCTCGTTATAAAAGTAATGAAAAAATGTTGAAGTGTTAAAATTAGTGTTTCCAATTATTCGACATAGGCGGTTAACCGGTTAATGCATTATTCGAAAAATCACTAAAATTAATTAACCGGATATTCGGGTCGGTTAATCGAGAAAATTGGCGATTAATCGATTAATCGTTTAATAAAAATGAATTGATTTTCTTAACATTTTATCAATAAAAAAACAAAGGGCTGACTTTTTTTAATATTAAAACCTAGAAGAGCCTTTCGCATTGAGCCATCAATATAAAAAATGGTAAGATTTATTTGAAAATACCAATTTGCTCTGTAAAAATCAGCAAAAATTTTTTTTAATATTGTAATTAATATAGGGCGACCATTTTTTCTGACTTCAAATCATTACAATTTAAAAAAAATATTACCATCATCAAAAAAATTATTATGCATCCAACCTAATTTGTTGTCAACCGAATGGCTTGGTTAAAACAAAATTTTTCGGTTAACCATCATACCATCCCAAAAATCCTTACACATTTCTTCCTATACAGACCCCAAAACAAAACAATTTCTTTTGCATGAAAAATCCAGTTTTTAAAGTACAGGAAACGGACCCATTATTTAGAAATTTCAATGATCTGTTACCATTCCTTTTCTAGTTTTTTTTTTTTTTTTTGTAACAGATCGATGAAATATAGCTATGCTACGAATAGAGTCAAATATGACACCAGGATAGTATAAACGTTAATTCTTCCGAATTTTTATTCAGGCCAACGAATTTCTGTCGTCACGATCAAATTGCATTGTCTAAACTAATTTTCTGTAGATACAAATTAACCAATTGATTGGCTACAAATTTAGTTGTCATAACAAATCTTTTTCTCTCTGCTAATTTCTGCATGATTTCTGGAATAGAAAACCTTCACGTTTTAGCTACGTTTTTCTACAAAAACACATAAAATTTTTAAAAATGATTTGAAAATTTTTCCATAGAAATACCCACATACGATATATATCTTCAGATTTTAAGGATTTTTGTACGAAAAAATCTGCAGCTTTTGAGGTCGTTTCCCACACTCAGAAAACAGAATCATTCTGACAGTAGCTGACAACCGGATAATTAAAATATTTTTATCACAGTCAAATAACTGTTGTATCAACTGATTTTCTATTATTGCAATGTAACCAATTGATGGATTCGGTTGTCACCACGAATCTTCTCTATGTATGAAACTACATATTAGATTAAGAAATTTACATATAGAAAAATCATTTTGAATGCTTTCTGGTAGAGAAAACCGCTCACATTCATAAAAATTCATCCTATAAAAAAAACTATTTTGGCTTTTTTTTTACTAAAAAAAATTTAATATTTTTTTAAATGCCAAAAATCAGTACAATCAGTACAAATTTTAAAAAATCAGTACAAATCAGTACACGACTTTTTCATCAGTACACGTGACCAAAAATCAGTACATGTACTGGTCAAATCAGTACGAATGGTCACCCTAAATTAATATGCAATTTTATCAATTTTAATTAATAAATTTGAGGTTAAGAAAAAGAATAAACCTTTTCCTCTAAAAATTATGAACACATTATAATTTTCAGATCAGACTAGATCTACACCTTTTCCAATTGTATTTCAGAAATTATCATTTTATTTCAGAAATTATCAATTGTATTTCAGATTTATCAATTGTATTTCGGAAATAATCAATTGAATTTCAGTTTTATCAATTGTATTTCAGAACTTATCAATTGTTTTTCAGATTTATCAATTGTATTTCAGAAATTATCAATTGAATTTCAGTTTTATCAATTATATTTCAGAAATTATCAATTGTATTTCAGAAATTATCATTTGTATTTCAGAAACTACCTATTGTATTTCAGAAATTATCAATTGAATTTCAGAAATCGCCAACTGTATTTCAGAAATTATCAATTGTATATTAGAAATTATCAATTGTTTTTCAGAAATTATCAAATGTATTTCAGAAATTATCAATTGTATTTCAGAAATTATCAATTGTATTTCAGAAATTATTAATTGTATTTCAGAATTTATCAAATATATTTCAGAAATTAACTATTAAATACAATCAATAAATTCTGAAATACATTTGATTATTTCTGAAATACAATTGATAATTTCTGAAATACAATTGATAATTTCTGAAATACAATTGATAATTTCGGAAATACAATTGATAATTTCTAAAATACATTTCATAATTTCTGAAATACAATTGACGATTTCTGAAATACAATTGATAATTTCTGAAATACAATTGACGGTTTCTGAAATACAATTGATAATTTCTAAAATACAATTGATAAAACTGAAATTCAATTGATAATTTCTGAAATACAATTGATAAATCTGAAAAACAATTGATAAGTTCTGAAATACAATTGATAAAACTGAAAATCAATTGATAATTTCTGAAATACAATTGATAAATCTGAAATACAATTGATAACTTCTGAAATACAATTGGAAAAGGTGTAGTTCTGCATTTTTTTTTGTATGGACAGGCGTCATCAGTGGTTTTCCATTAAATTTTATTAATAATTTATATGTTTTTATTCTCAGATTGTCTCTATATTATGATAATTTTTTTCAACAACCCGTCACCCAAGTAAGGCCTTGAATGCAATGTAACTAATTCGATGTTTTCTTTCTTATTCAGCTTTCGGTTATTGTTTTTACTCAGAAGTGATCAATACAAACACATACAAACATTCTGTTTTTAAATTTTTGTTTATCTTCCAATCTCCTCCGTGTTTCAATGGACGAATTTGAGCGAAATTTCATTGAATTAATATCAAAATTCATAAAAACATGTAGACAATTCCCTCAGTGTGCAGATGTCAAATCTTAAGCAGATTTGTTTGTTCGAACTTTATCACAGATTTTCGGAAGTGGGAGCAGTTTTTCAGCTTTTCAAAATTATATGTTTGCAATAATAAAATTTTAAAAATTAATACGCACTGTTTTTGTTAAAATAAATATAAATAAATTCATCGACTAGAGGCTGAAAAACTGCTCCCACTTTATAAAATTAATTTTACATTTTAAAAGAATTGAAAAATTGTCTATTACATTTCCTAAAGACTGCTCCAGCCAGCACAACATTAAAGCATTTTTTTACAAATAGAAACTTTATTATTTTGTTTAAAAAATTCAAAAAAATTTTATTAAATATTAATTGCGATAATGTAAAACAAATCCGTTTTAAGAGTATCTTTAAACCCATGACGTGTCTCGCTGGTTAAATGTCGACTTGCTTGGAGTTGCTAAAAAACATTGTATCTAAAGGTTTCTCCTTCAATCGATTTCAAAACAATTTGATCGTATTTTAGTTAGTATTTGGTTTTTTTAGCGTTTCTTATAATTTTTTAGCCAAAGTTAAGACAATTATGAAGTTTTGGGCAAAAATAAAGCTAATAATTACATATTAAAAATTTAACCGGTTAATCGACCTATTTTAACCGATTATTCGGGGCGAATAATTATTTGAGTTCTAAATTATTTGTTTCGACATTAACCGAAATAGAGGCGATTAATCGAGGAATCGGTTAATCGATTAACCGAATTGGAAACACTAGTTAAAATGTTAAAATCATTAGTGTTTATGTTAAAAAAGAAGTACATCTAGATCATCAATTGTAGTGATTTTTCTACTGCTTCGGCATCTCTTTTTTTGCTGGGTGTATGCAATTTCAAATCGTTGATTTAAAGTGGTTGTGATTCAGAAAATTAAACAAATCTTATGCGAGATGATTCAAAACAGAATTATCTTTTTCAAGTTCTGATAAAATATACTATGAAATTTTAAAATTAAACACAAAACAATAGTAGACAATAGATATTGTTGTTTCTTTATGTGTTATTTTCCAATTTATTGCGAGTTTTTATTGAATCTCAGACACTATGGCGGATTTTGGAGAAATTGATAAAATATAGAGCTGATTGAAATAGTCAGCAAATTAAAAAAAAATTGGTATAAACTAGAAACAAAAGACATTTTCGATTTACTCGAGTTACTCGAGTCTATCTACCAAACTTACTCGAGTTACTCCAAGTTGGCCACTTGAAATTACTGTAACAATTTTTTGAAAGAAATTCGTCGATTATTCGAGTAATGGTTAACCGCTTGAATACCCTTGTATTGTCTAGCATAAAATGGTCAACCTTTTTGAAACAACAAACAAAATCTAATACGAGTATGACAATATCATATTAGAATTTGTACTTGAGATAGAACAATATTTTAACTAAATATATGAAAAATTACAACTTTTGCAATCACATTTATGCCCTAACCTCAAAAGCTTAAAAAATCCATTAAAGTCCAAGTATTACTTATTAAAATTTTATTCAATTCTTTAATTCAACACCTATATTTATTGAGTATGATTTAAACTAAAATATAACTCAAGCCTTAACTTAAAATTGGAACCGGAGTTCAATTTAATTTACATTTGCTTCACAATTTAATTCCAAAACTATTTCCTGAGGTTTTAATAAAGTTCGACATACGCATCTGGCAACGAAAAATAATTAAAAGCTGTTTGTTATTCTTTCACTATTCCATATCTGTTAAGTATATTTTAAATACAAAAAATAGAAATAACGCGAAAATTAAATACGAAATATGTAAACAATAGCGTATATTAAAATTGCTTTTTTTAATATTAAATAATTTTTTAAAACAGTAGTATTCACGTTTTTAATGAATAAATAGCAAAAATATATTTTGCAAGTGTTAAGCAACCTTGTTTGATTAACTTGCAATCATCTTCAAGTTTCGTTGCTCATTTAAAGAAGAAAAGTGGAAAACTCCACTTTTTAAGGAAGAGAGGAGCCAAGAGTAGGTAAGTGTAAAGGGTGGTTAAATTTTAAGTTGAATGTGAACCACACATAAACGTCAAGTTTTTTTCTGCATTTCATTTGACATTTCTCAATTTCAGACTAACTCTATTTGAACCATGGAAAGATACACAATCGAGCAACGAGTTAAAGTTATTCAGGCTTATTATGAAAATAGGCGTTCAAATCAAAATGCATTTCGTGCACTTCGTGATTTCTTTGGTCAGCATAATCGACCAAATGTGTCCACAATCGGGAGAATTGTGCACAAATTTCAGCAAATCGGGTCTGTAGGAAATGTGAAAACAACTGTTTTTTGTATTTGGTGGGGTTTATGGGCTGGCGGCGTCATCCGGCCGTACTTCTTCGAAAATGAGGTTGGCCAAGCAGTTACCGTGAATAGTGTTCGCTATAATGGACTTCTTGTGGCCAGAAATTGAGAATGTGGACCTGAACAATATGTGGTTTCAACAGGATGGTGCCACTTGCCACACAACCATCTAAACAATGGCTCTTTTGCGCGAGAAATTCAATGGCCGTGTTATCTCACGTGGTGGCGATGTCAATTGGCCGCCAAGATCATGTGATTTGACACCGTTGGACTTCTTTCTTTGGGGTTATTTGAAAGAAAAGGTGTACGTCGATAAGCCAGCAACAATTCAAGAGCTAAAGGATGAGATAATTCGGCACTTTAACGGCATGGAACTTCAATTATGCCTCAGCGTCATCGAAAATTTGGACCATCGGATGGAGGTGTGCCGCCGAGGTCGCGGCGGCCATTTGGTCGATATTTTGTTCCATACATAATTGAACCATACCAATATTATCATATAAAAAGAAATGACAATAATTTCCTAAATAATTTGTGTTTTATTCAAAATCAACGTCGGCCCTTAAAATTTAACCACCCTTTAGTTAAATAATAACTATACAACAGCTTAAAAATCCTCCTACTGCAAAACATATTCTCTAATAAATGTTGGTGTGCCGAAAAACGTTTGGCAAGGAAAAGAATTTTTAATAAACCGATTTCGAAAAATCGCTAACTTACTTAAAAGCGTTCGAATTAGTTTAGAAGTGTAATGGACATTTAGGTTGTGTATGCTGGTCTTCTTGATATAACTGTCTGAATGATTGCCCAGACAGAAATTGCCAACTGTACCAAAAACAAAACACTGGCATGGCACTGATTTTGTAAAAATTACTACGCTTTGTTAAAATAAGGTAAAGTCGGAAGGTCTCGGGTTCGACTCCGGTCACGAACAAACAATTTTTTGTTTTCTGTTTTTTATTTTTTATATTTTTTTTTATAAAATTACATTTTATTATTAAATTTAATTGTTTTTTATAAAATAATTTTTCTTAATTTTTTTTTGACCATCTATATTTTGGTTTTCCTGACGTTACGCCAACGTTGGCAAGTGAGGCCCAGCAGACGTTATGCCAATGTTTACATATTAGCCATTGTTATCACTCATTTATTATTTAAGCTATGTTGTACCAAGTACATGTCTCCTTAGCTTAGTGTGTAGAGTAGGGTTTTTCTTTTCCCGGACTTTTTCATTTCCCGGGACAGCGGGATTTTTTTCAGAATTTCCCGGAATCCCGGGAATTCCCGCTCGTTAGAAAATATATAAATTCGACATATGTTGCACTTGAAAAACTCGATTACTGTTCAAACACCGTCCGACAAAGTTCATATTTTGGTTGTACCCATGAGAAAATGCACTTAATATATTCTGAAAGGATGGCTAAATATAAAATATCCATGTCTTCCACTTTTTCTGGATCAATTCGTTTAACAATTTAAATCGTGAATTAATATTTAGGTAATATATTTATATGGAATGCCGTCTTAATTTTAAAAAACTCTTAGAAATATATTAATTAAATATTAATTCGCCGTTGAAACGGTTAAACCAATTGATATAGAAAAAGTGAAAGACACGGGTATTTTATCTTCATCGCCTTTTTCAGTATATATTGGAATTGTTAATGGGTGCAAAATTGTGTCGGACCAGTTTTATAGTCAGAAATAAGATCCATTTGTTGCTAAAATATTTCTTAAATATGAAATCAAAAAATTTCTATTTCTAGATATTTTATATATACCTTTCTATGCAGATTTTCAAAAGTATCCGTCTAGAATTATTTTTATAAAAAAGTTTAAAAGTGAGTATTTTTCACATCAATTCTTAGGCAAATTCGCCTAAATCGTTTTATAAAAAAAGACACTACAACATTATTAAATAGTTTCTTAGCTTTAATTGGTTTTCTTGAATAGACATTTTTTATGCCACAGCTACTTAAAAATAAATTATTTAATTTTCGTATTTAGTTGCATTTTAAATTAACATATAAAAAAATCCAAAATAAGCATCTGATGGATTATTTTGAAAACAAATAATATTTAAAAAATACAATCGAAATAAAGGAATAACAATTGAACTTAAAATTAAATTATTTTAAATAAAAGAAACTCAAAATACTTGTCAATTGAAAATATGAAAACATCACAAATTTTTTAATTTTAATATCTAGTTTTTTGGAGGTATTTGGAAAGAAATAATGATGTTGGAATGTTGAATAAGGATGGTTTACACTATAAGATTTTCGGTACGATTTTACTTTAGTACACATGCAAAACATATAGGCAAGATTGCAGAATTTTTCCGAAAATATAGTGTAAACCAGCCTATACAAATATTTATTTATTTGAACAAAGTTCATTTTAAAGAAAAAAAAATTTCCGAAGTACATACAAGAATTTTTGTTGGTAAACTTGGTAATGGCTGATAAAATTTTTTCGGTTTAACTAAACCAAATTCAACTGGCATCTAAAAACAATTTGGCCTAATTCAATTTATTAAATTTTAAATCGTATTTTTTTAATTTTAAATATTTTTTGATCAAATTAATTTCAAAAAAACAATGCTTTAAATTTAAATAAAGCTTCCAAAATTGCAATAATATAAGCTAAAACTTCTGTAAAAGAATAAAAAAAATCCCGGGAAATCCCGCACAAAATTCCCGGGATTGCGGGATCCAAAAAAGGGCGGGATTCCCGGGAATCCCGTCCCGGGAATTCCCGGGACATAAATCCTAGTGTAGAGCGATTGTCTGGCAATCTGACGGCCCGGGTTCGAGCCACAGCCCGACCATGTTTTATTTAAAATAATTATAATTAACATATTCTAAATAAATTTTTTTTCGCAAAAAAAAGTTTTTTTTAAGTTGTTTAGACCATTAATTTTTTGGTTTTTCCAACATCATGACAATGTTGGCCGCTTAGTGTCAACCAACCTTTTGCCGACGCTTGTAAGTTAGCTACAACTGCTGTTATCATTGATCTAATTTTTTAGCTATTAGATATTAGAAGTCTTGTTAGCTTGGTGTGTAGAGATCGCGGCTGACAACCTGGCGGCGTGGGTTCAATTCCCATCAGAACCCTGTTTTTTAAAAAAATACTAAAAATAATTTTTTTTTAATTTTTTGTAAAAAAAAATATTTTTGAAAATCTATTTCTAGACCACCTTTTTTTTAATTTTGACAAAGTTGTAAAAACGTTGGGAAGTTAGCGTAAACCAACGGTTGGCCGCTGTTGTCAATCTGGTAACAGGACAATACTGTCAAGATTGTTAATCTCACCTTCTGCCAACGCATAACCGACCATCTCCAACGGTATGCCAACATTGTGCAGATCGTATTTTTCTGCTTGGGTGTTTGTATATAACCCCAGAATCCGTACTTTTGCTAAACAAGTTCATAAAACTTGAGAATGCCACTAATATGATGTTTTTAATTTTGGTTGTTCTTTATAAAAGTTTCAGCAATCTTTTTTCGTACACATTTGAAATGTGGTTAAAAAACTATAATGGACATGCTTGTTTTAATCCTGCTGAATATTATATATCCTGTTTATTTATAATTATATAAAAAATATTTAATGTACGTGATGACCAACAATATTGTTTGTTTAATGATGAAAATTTTATCATAATATAACAGAAAATTTATTAAAGATAGATAAAGGACTTTAACAACTTTAAAGTGATAAAAAATGCGTAAACCAATTAATAGATTGCACTGTGCAACACGAATTCAAAGGCTAAATAAAAGTATCGGTTAGTATAGTAAAATCTCTAAAGCGCTTGGTGCGGTACAGTGGGGCGTTTTCGAAATATTTTGGAAATAATTTAGCTATTTTTTTTTATCGGCTGGGCGAATTTAGATGAAATTTCACATGCCTATAAAAAACGTAAATTTAAGCTAAAGTTTTGACGGCCGATCCCCCACACCCACACACACGCACATGCAGATATTTGCCCTTTTTTTATCATTGGATTTATTTTTGGATTTATTTTATTTTGTTAAAAGATCCACATTTTGTTATTTAATTTTCAAAATTTAATATTTTTAGCATAATCTAATACTTATGCGCTAATATAATGTGAAAGAAAATTATTAAATTTTGTAAAAATGTGAGCACAGGAATGGAATTAAGATAAATCCAAAACGGATTTATAAAATAAATAAATCCGTTTCGGATTTAGCTCAATTTAATTCCAGAAATTGCATTTCCGCAAAATTTTAATTTTTTCTTTCAAATTATAGTGGCGAATAAGTGTTAGACTTGAATAAAAATATAAAATTTTTAAAATTCATTAAGAAAATGTAGATTTTTAAGCCAAACAAAATAAATCCAAAAATAAATCCAGTGATTAAAAAAAGGCCTATTATCTCAAAATTCCACATAGCATTTGGAATCACTTGCGCGCTTGAAAAAAGAAACGAAAATGATTCTCGCTAATGCTTAAAAAGTGACTTATTGAAAATTATTTTGCGCATCTAAAAAAGTGCTGTTATGTTGTTTTTGTTTAAAAAGTAGGGCCTGCGGTCAAGAACGGTTAACCGGGTAGACCGAAAAACCGGGTAGACCGGTAAAACCCATAGAGGAAAGTAAATTTTACATAAAAATTTACCTTTTTTCAAAAAAATACTTTTTTCCAAAAAAAAAGAAATATTTAAAAAAAAAATACTACTTTTTTCCAAAAAAAAAAATCCTTTTTTGGAAAAAACATTACTTTTTCAGAAAAAGTTATTTTTTACGAAAAAGTACTATTTTGGAAAAAAAAAATTTTTTTCCAAAAAAGTACTTTTTCCAAAAAAAAAAAAAAAATGCTTTTTGCATAAAAAAGTACTTTTTGTATAAAAAAGTACTTTTTATAAAAAAGTACCCAGTCAGAAATCGCCAGTGGTACAAAAAATCAAGCACTGGCATACCACTGGATAACCACGGTGTTAAAAATAAATGACTGGCAGAACACTCATTTGGGACGCTTTGCCAGCGTTTGCAAAAAGCGTTTTACCAGTATTTGTTTTAGAAAAATTTCGGTGGTTTATAAAAAAAACCACTGGCAAAGAATTGGCTTAGAGTGATATGCCAAGGTTTGCAACCAGTGGTAGCCAATGCTACCAGGCGTACAAAAATCAATTCACTGGTAGACCAATGATTTTATAAAAATGCTGACGCTTCGTTAAAAAATGTTTGTAGTCAGAAGGTTCCGAGTTCAAATCCGGTTGCAAGCAAAAAAATTTTTTTGGATTTTTTTTAATTTAAATTTTTTTTTGTTTTATAAAATCAATTTTATTATTTGTGGGAAAGCTCCTTCAAGACCAACTTTTTTTTTGCTTTTTTAGTTACAAAAAATTTTTCGCCAGTACTAGCATTTTGGCACAGCCAGTAGTTGTCCAGCTATTATCACTCATTTATGAGTTTAGCCATCAAATATTATATGTCTCGTTAGCTCAGTGGGTAGAGCAATCGTCTGCCAATCTGACAGCATGGGTCAAATCACGGCAGGACCAAACAAAATACATGTGAACTTTTTTTAAATTTTATTTTGGAAAATATATTTTCATACCACCTATTTATTGGTTTTGCCAGCGTTTTGCCAACGTTTAAAATTTTTGTTCCTCCAGTACTTGTACCACCTGTTAAAGTGCTTTGCCACCGCTTCCCCGTTTGTATTTTTCTGACTGGGTACTTTTTTTTTTTTTTGAAAAAAGTACTTTTTTGAAAAAAAGTTTTTTTTTATAAAATGTTTAAAATTTTTAAAAAATACTTTTTTCAGAAAAAAGTTCATTTTTATATGACAGTCTTTCTATGGTAATACAACAAACTACTATAAGCTGTATATCCATTAAACCAAATAAACCTCCTTTTGGTTCTAGCATTAGTAGTTTATGAGATATTTGCAATTTTAAAATCTAGCAGAGTTAGCTAAAATTTGATTTCACTAAACGGGTTTTATGGATGTATTAACACTAGGGTTTGGGGTTCGGGAATTCCCGGGAAAAATTTGCCGGGAATTCCCCGGAAAATAATATATTTTTCCCGGGAAAACGGGAAATTTTAAAAATATTAAATTTTTTAAATTGTTTTTGTTTCGAGTAGGATTTTTTAACTTTAGTCATAAAAAACATTTTAAATACCAAAACAAAAATGTCATTGTTAAAATCTTTTAAAAGGGAATACATTTATTTGGCATTTCAACTAATAAAGATTTTTCGCATAACTTATTCAAAATTTAAGTAGTAAAACCTAAAAACTTGGTAAAATGTTTAAAAGAAATATGAAAAAAAGCTTTGTTTCTTACAAATAATCGCGCTTACTATCTAAATTTTTCAAATGTACAATTTAGGTAAAGTCGACTAGTTAAAATATTGGGTGGCAGTATACCTTGACTTGGTTTATTTTTGGAGCATTCTGATTGGTTAATTTATTTTCAACCAATCAAAATATTTGAAAATATAAATATTTTTGTAAGGTTTTCATACATAAAATGAACAAAACCGTTTGATTAAAAATAAAGTCGACTTTAAATTTAAAATACGCCTTTATATTAAGGGTCAATAATTTTATAAGTAACGTTTTCATGAATAAATGTGAAAAGAAAAGACTAATGGTTATTCGAGAAAGTTTTTATAATAAAAACCTGGCATTGCAAAAAAATGAAACCGATGTAAAGAACATTATATTAAATTACTACAATCATGTAAAAGATATCATGATGAAAGAAATATCGAGCAATATTTCTAATAATAGGAGATTTACTATAATCTTAAATGAATGGACAAGAATATCACAAAAGAGATATTTGAACACATGTATAAACGGAAATAATTCATTTTATAACCTGGGGTTAGTTTATATATCAGGAAGATGTAATGCTGATGAAATAAGAAGAATTGTAGAAATAAGACTAGAAGAGTTTTATTTGTCTTTGGAAAATAATATTGTGGCCACCATATCTAATGGGCCAAGTGTGATGAAACGGTTTGTTTCCGACAGTCCAGTAGTAGGTGCCTGCTGGAATCATGCAATTCATTTGGCAGTGCTGCGAGTAATTTATGTGAAATCAAATGTTCAACATTCTGATATTTTTACTTTGAATTCTCACTACACAGACTGCATTTGTACTGAAATAGTTGTTTCTGAATTCTATTGTGATTTTCGGCACATTTTTGTTCCACGACCTACACAAAAGGCTATAATTGGGGATAACATTCATGTCCAGATAATTTCTGTAAAGTTTAGACCTATTTGGAGTTATCGTATAAAAACGCCGTACTACTATCCGAAAAAGACCGTGACAATTTCATATAAATGTATTTGAAATGCAGCACTTTCTGATTTCTATTACGATTTTCGGAACATTTTTTTTCCACGATCTACACAGATGTCCATAATTCTTGGTCCAATTTATGTCTAGATATTTCCTGTAAAGCTTCAGCCCATTTGAAGCTATGATGTAAAAACGCCGTACTACTACCCGAAAAAGACCGTGACAGTTTCATATAAATGTATAGAAAATGCAGCACTTTCTGAATTCCATTGTAATTTTCAGAATATTTTTTTTCCACAAACTGCACAAATATCAATAATTATTAATCGAATTTACCTCCCGATAATTCTTGCTAAGTTTCAGCCTATTTGAAGCTACCCGAAAAAGACCGTGGCATTTTCATATAAATATATGGGAAATGCAGCACTTTCTGAATTCTATTACGATTTTCGGAACATTTCTGTTCCACGATCCGCCCAGATGTCTATAATTGACTTCTTTCCTGTTTGAAGCTACGATGTAAAAACGCCGTACTACTACCCGAAAAAGACCGTCGCATTTTCATATAAATACATGGGAAATGCAGCACTTTCTGATTTCTATTACGATTTTCGGAACATTTTTGTTCCGATTTATTGACTTGGTTTCTGTGAAGTTTCAGCCCGTTGGAAGCTATGATGTAAAAACGCCGTACTACTACCCGAAAAAGACCGTAACAGTTTCATATAAATGTATGGGAAATGCAGCACTTTCTGAATTCTATTATGATTTTCGGAACATTTTTGTCCCACGATCTACACAGATGTTCATAATTCTTGGTCCAATTTATGTCTAGATATTTTCTGTAAAGTTCCAGCGCATTTGAAGCTACGATGTAAAAACGCCGTACTACTACCCGAAAAAGACCGTGGTATTTTTATATGAATATACAACTTATAGTAGTTTGTTCTGTTTATTACCATAGAAAAACTGTCATATAAAAAAGTACTTTTTCTGAAAAAAGTATTTTTTTTTTAAAAGTACATTTTATAAAAAAAAAAAATTTTAGGAAAAAATACTTTTTTCAAAAAAAAAAAAAGTATGTTTTTATGCAAAAAGTACTTTTTTATGCAATAAGCACTTTTTTTTTTGAAAAATTTTTTTTTTTTTGAAAATATTACTTTTTGTAGATTTTTAGTTGATCTGAAGATGTTTTACAATGAGTGTTATTTTGGTTCGGTTTAAGATCAAATATTACAAATTCTAAATAGAATTTACAATTTTTATTTTACAACCAATAGAGAAAAACTTATGAAAAAAACTTTCCTAGAACCAATGGTTGACGTAAAAAAAAAAAAAATTTTTTGGAAAAAGTATTTTTTTTACAAAAAAGTAGTTTTTTATGTAAAAAAGTAGTATTTTTTTTAAATATTTTTTTTTGGAAAAAAGTATTTTTTTTCGAAAAAAGGTACATTTTTATGCAAAATTTACTTTCTTCTATGGCTTTTACGAGTAGACGGGTCTGACCGGTCTGACCGGGTAGACCGTAAGACCTGTTTTGAGACCAGGTAGACCGAAAACCGGGTAATGGGGGGCTCTATTAAAAAGTGATTCATTAAAAATACAATAACAAAACCTACAGCAATCGCAAATTGATCATACATGCGTTTGAAATGTGACTACTTTGAATGTTATTTTAGAATAATATTTTGCGTAGCTAAAAAGCTGCTGTTGATTTTGTTTATAACGGAACATATTTTACTTGCTTTGAAGCAAACGTCCAATATTTGAATATTGTAAATTTTTGTTTATTTATTGGATTCGTGGTTTAAAGTGTAATTTTATAAAAGTAAATATAATTTAATATTATAATTTTAGTGAAAGGTGGTTTTCAAATAAAATAAAGATCATGTCAGCCAAACAATTAAAAAGCAAAAAAAAAAAAAAAAAGAAGCCGAAAAACTAATAGAACTAAACCATAAGTTCTCAGAAAAACTTCATTAACAAACATTTTTGTTATTTTATTATGATTTAGTATATATTATTGTATAGGTATTATTTTAATAAATTTAATTAAATAATAATTTACATCAAACAAATATTTTGGTTTTTATTGTAAACAATTAGAAATACGGCTGAAAAATGACTCGAAAAAGACTCCGAAACGATCACAAATACGACCAAAAATTACTCGAAAAAGATTCGCAAATGATTAGAAAACGACTAATAAATGACTCGAAAAAGACTTACAAATGATTAGAAATACGAGTCAGAAATGAGTCGAAACTGATCAGAAAAGCGAGTCATAAAAGAAACATCGAGAAGAGTCGCGGGTAGGGTACCATTTTCTCCCGACAAAACAATCATTTATGATCAGAAAATGAGCTC